>OX123200.2:13887572-16342694 GCA_944739405.2 Euclidia mi
CACCGGCCACACGTGTGCGGCGCGTCTATACAAATTATATGAAAAAAGTGTGTTAAGTGGCTGTCGCTGGCCACCAGTGGCTGTGGTCGGTGGCCCGTTTGCACCGACCCTTAATCTTTAAAGCAAGCAAGCAAATAATCTTTGAAGCAAGAAAATGTTTAACATGGAAAATCCAATCTTAACCGCGTATATATTCCTTTACACCCCCAATACCCATTAACTGCCATAAATGATCTGAAACGTCAGTATGCTAGGTGTAAGAAGCAGATTTTTAGACATAGATTACTGACGTTTAAAATTACAATAATTACCTATATATTATAGTCACGATATTAAATTAATTATTTAAATTTATTCGCTTATTAAAACGAGAAGATGAAACAAACAAATAGACTTCCGCATTCATGATACTTGATTAACCATTATTATTGTTGTTATACATTAAATTAATAGGTCCACTGAGGCCCCGTCGTCACGAGCATACAGGCTACACAAGCGTTTATTGTACAATAAATAAGGTTTACAAGCACATAACTAGTAAATAAAATCACTTCCTGGTTGAATATGTGGCTTTTACATCAGAGCGTTACCGTCCGTGCTTCGGAAGACACGTAAAGCTGACACGTCGTCCCGGTTCTCGGCTTAATACTTGACAACATTTATGCAGTGACTTGTATGTATGAAAAAGGGCTCTTAAAAAACCAATCGATGTTCAATATTGTTTGAGACATCCTACAAAAATAGTCATGCAGCTACAATAAACACTTAAATGCGTGTCAAGTTTATAAGATTGGATGGCTGCTGTGAAAGCTACTCTCAACAAATTACTCAGATTATAAAGGAGATATGGCAGCAGCTAGCCTACAATAAAGCATATTCTTATTATCAAAATTGTTACACACGGCGCTTGTAAAGTTCATACCTGTGCTCTCGTAGCTGTTGACCTTTAGGCCTCCCTCATATTGTTCATGAGCGTTCCTCGAGCGTACGCTCGGCGTCCGTTCGGCGTGCGGCCCGGCGGCGTTCACTTTGTACTACAGAGTGAACGCCGAGCGCATGCCGGGCATACGCTCGAGGAACGCTGTCGCCCAATGTGAGGTCGGCCTTAGCCCCCGTCCCAAGTGGGTGCCTGTCCGTTATTCAATACACGTGACAATATACACCGCTACGGACGTGAGGTGTTCTTATAAATGCACCTTCTAACTTCTGTTACGACATGATTTAACTGTTCGCAGACGTGTTTATACGATACTTACAGTTTTGTTGCTATTATTAAACGGTGTTTTAGTTATTCATTTCACTGTTGGCGGTTTTATTTGTGTAGTTGTTTCAGTACTCTTTTAGTCACTTTTATGTGTGTAAGAAAGATGTTTCAATCGTCTTTTAGTAAATTTTATATGTGTTAGATGGTATTTTTAGGCTTTTGGTAACTGTGTTAAACGACTAACCCAATGGTAAAGTTTATCTGCTCTTTATTAGATAATTCTTACATGGAACTTTATAGTATTTTTAAGCACATAGTTTAAACTTTTAAAGGAAGACATAATCTAGGTTTCCATTATTTAAAGGTTACAAGCAATTAGGTTTACAAGTTCTCTAAATGTGCTAAGCCTCAGGCTTTGAGTTCGATTCAAAGTTGTTATTAATAGCTGATTGGCCTGAAGGTCTAGTAGTTAGTGACACTGAATTTTAAGCCGCAGATTTTTAAGTTCGATTCCCGAATAGATTTCCCGAATAGATCTTATATGATAAGCTAGATTCTTTGTTTTGTGTGTAGGAGTAATTGATAAAATAATATACTAAGTACAAAAGATCTCCATTTTATGCATGTATTTTGTTATACTCGATAGCAGATTAAACAAACAGTAGAGTCAAAATCTAGACGACTATTGTGTTTTTACACAGCTGTAGTACAACTAGAGGTATGCATGTCCTTGGATGCGTTACAGCGTGACGGTAAATAACAAAGCAAGTAATCACACCACATTAGTGATGATGTCGCTGTTGGGAGCGCCACGTGACACCAAAGACAGTCGCCATTCTACAGCTATTTGGGATTTTTCCGTTTCATTTGTAATAAGTATTGAACCAGGCTTAGGCTTCGAAAGTCCATCCCGGCGATTGGCCTTAGAAAATTGAGTTTTACTGAGACTATGTTAGTTTACACCTATGAGTGTTCATAGTGTTTAGGCCGGTGCACGATATTTGTACATGTGTGTTCGAAATCACTCGAAAAATTATGGCTAAGGAAACCTACGGTTCTACAGGTTGTCAGTTGAATTCAGAAGGTTACTGAAAATAAAAAGAATACGAGTATTCAAAATTATTGGTTTAATAGTTTCCAAATCTCTCTCTAGGCTATCGAAAATGTTTGCAAAACAATAGCCATTTCGAAGTACGTCATATAAAAGTTTTGCATCTTATTGAAATACAGAGTGCTATGTTACATAGATAGGTATGAACTGTGCACTTACAAGGCTTCTATCCTAAGTGAAGTCCTTTGCTCTATTTGTTTGCACTGGCATTCGTCCGTTGTCTGGCTGCTTCAAATTATATTTGCCTTGTACACAAGACAACGATTACAAAGGGTATTGTGGCTTTACGTTGGGAACAAAAAGTACGTAATTCGTAAACGGTTTTTCTATGAACAAATGTACAAAAACCTTTTAACCGTTGTTATTGTCCATTTGGTCGTAGAAAAACTTATGTTTAAATCTAGATGGAACAATAGCATACTAAATGTAATAATGAAGGCTCTGATGTAGAAGCTTAGCATGCAATCACGATGCTATGATAACGATTATCTTTCTGTCTTTGTTAATAGATAACTATGTATGGGAGTAATACATCATAATAATTAATAATCAAATAGAGCTTTATATGCGTTTGTATACATATTCGTAAGGATTTGTGGAGGACATAGCGCGTGCATCTATAGGATTATTGTGTGTGTTATCCCAGTGTCACACAAAACTTTTATGTTACAATATTAGAATACATACGAGTACATTTATAAATTTTATATTCTAACAACTAGGATCGCATGCTCCAACAGAAAATAATATCTTTCTCAATTACAAACAGGAAATGATGTGATCAGTATGTCCATCTGTGTGTACACCGGAAGTCAATTGCGATGTAAACTTAGCGATTATTGTCACCGTTGTCATGGCGTGACAACAATCAGTTAAAACGTATGACCATGAAAATACAAATTGAAAGCAAAATTGTAATAGGTTAGGTAAGTTTGTAGATCGTGGAAAACAAGAAAATTATTTAATTTGCTTCTTCTATAAGCTAACAGATACATACATACATACATAGACTCACGCCTGTTTCCCGGAGGGGTAGCCAGAGAATACGGAACGCCATTTGCAACGATCCTGACATACCTCTCTTGCTTCATTCACTTACATCAAGTTTCTCATGCATGCTCTTCTGTTTAGGGTACTTCTGACCTGTCCTTTTTTTAGGATGTCTCTAATCTGGTCAGAGAACGTCCGCCTAGGTCTTCCCCTTCGTCCTGTCCCATTCACACTTGCCTTATATATCTTCTTTGTCAGTCTTTCATCATCCATCGTCTCCATGTGCCCAAACCATCTTCTTTTACCCCACACCACTCTCGTATCACACAATTCTTTACTCTGTCGTCAAAGACACACCACACATACTTCTCAGTGCTATCATTTCTATAGCATTAATTCTACTTTCAAGTCTCTTCTGCCATACCCAACTTTCACTACCATACATAAGGGTAGGCACTAACAGATAACGTGTTACAAATCAAAAATGCAGCAAATTGACAAAAGGGCACAAATAATAACAATATAAAAGAAAATACTTGACAGCTATTACGCATCGCCATCAAAATCCGTTAAGAATGCCACGTCTCCTAGGTAATTAGAGACGGGACTGCGACATCTCGCAAGCGCCAGATGCGCGTATGCCGAATATGTCTTAACAATTACGGTTACGAGTCACAAGTGATGGCGATTTATTGTATAAGAGGTAGCTATGCAGGAATGACTATACAATTGCAGGCGACGACTAGATTATGCTACAGCTCTCTTACTTACTATACATATGTTAATGCCTTAGTCATTGTTCTAAAGTTTACTCTCCCGTGCTTATTTTAATGAAATGTTGCTACCGCTTAACTTATCTTTAAACCGCTAAAAACTTTAGCAGTAATTTCCTATTCACAGCAGTCATGATGACGATATAACATTTATATTTCGCAGCGCAGGTTCCATTTCGCAGAGTGCCCTAGTTGGACTACCTCAAATTATTGTTTTTGTTAATTGATATTTAGTTACTGTAAACTGACTATTGTTGCCGCGAAATATCTCTAATCGCTTGAAAATTATAATTATCTGCCAATGAAGTCCTAGAAGACATATACATTTCAAATATTATGAGCAAACTAAAAATGAAACAAACAGTCGATATCCGGTAGGAGAGTTCCAATAAAACACGTCGTTTAAGCGCTGCGCCTCCCAATATAAGTAACATGTTTATAAGGTGTAAAAGAACCGCTCGGAATTTCCAATTACGTATTCCCATGGCACGGTGACATGGTAATGAACGACAGGACAAAAGAATGCACAATGCAGGCGCACTGTTGAATGGAATGGCTTCACGGCACGACAAGACATGGCTATGTCACCACGCTGATAAACGTAAGCGGCAATCGGGTATGATTCATAAGCGGCAGCGGTTTACTTGCTTGTTTTGATTTATGTGACCCTTCATACAAGTACTAGAATAGTATTATATGATCAGTGAATACAAGTTTATTTGAAGGGACTTAATCGCGTTGATTAAACAGTTTAAGGAATGCACACCTCTGTTTCTTTGTACAAATCACGAAAGTTAAAAATAATGTATGAGCATAACCCAATTTGACATTGAGAGTGGAGATAGTTCAAGCGACGATATTTAGTAGGTAGTAGATAGTTACCATGATATCAGTTTTTGTAATGCTACTGCTACATCTGCGTTAGCGCGTTAATGACAATGGCTAACTACGCGTTAATAAACGCGTTAAAAAATGCGCGTTGGAAATTAGCATTTTAACGCGCTAAAACGCTAGCCACATCTACATAGTGCCTAAATTAACGCGCTAATTGACGCGTAAAGACGCAGGTGTAACAGGAGCATAAGACATTGCCGTAATTGGGTTAGTACCTAAACAGGCTACACGATGCTAAAACGTCAACTTTTCCAGCTGTCAAAAAGGTCTCTATGGAGGGAGAGATCCAACAGAACCTTGAGAGGCTCTGAAATTATTTTTCTAATGATTTTTCGATGGTGTGTCATTGACAGGGTATCCGTCTTAAAATATTTCCAAATAACAAAAACCAAAAGATCCTCTTCAAGTAAACGTGACTAATCACTAACGACCCGAAATAAAATCCAACCGTTTCAACAACCTTGTTTCGTTCAAAACATAACCTGCAACATACTATAAACAGTGCTATTCGCCTGCACACAAACAAGTGTGTAATAGGATGGCAAAACGAAAAAGAAGCAACGCATGAAAAGGTATCTCTTCCCATAATTTATTTGCACTTCAGTAAAGAGGGGTAAATTCAAAGGTGGCTCGTTTCGCTGCCCGCTTTTCGAGCGGTACTAAGCCCCCTGCCAACCCAAGTACAAGGAACGAATATTAAAACCCATCCATGAAGAAAACGTTAGCAAAATGCGGTGTGCGGCGTGCAATTTTAAAAATTGTCCCGTTCTGAGTGCCTTGGAGATAGAAGTGTTGCCGATGCGAAACGAATGTTTGACGTGAAGACAACCGCACTAATGTCTCCTGCCGAAATATCGCTTTGTTGAAAGATATTAAACAACATGCATTGCTTTGTGAAAAAGGAATAATGAAAGGTACAGGTACTTTCACGGAGGCTTGGACTTAGATGTATCATTGCTTGTAGTACGTCTTTATGCTTCGAGATATAAGATCTACTTGAAAACTGATCAATGTTTGTAATGAATTGATGGCCCCGGATTTAACAAACAGTCGCAGATGCGCAGACTTCCTTCACTGGATTAACTGAAGCTACTAGTTTACTAGTTTCAATATGACGTCAGCTTATGATACCTTATTGAACTTAAAATATGAGCAATGGCAGTGCCAACGTCGAATCGAACAGGCGTAGTTTGTTGAACAGTGGTAACTAGGGGTCGCAATATCGGCCCACTTTCTCAATATCGGTATTTTCGATATTGAACATTTTATAATTCCGGAATTCGATATTTTCGATATTCTCGATACCAGAAATTAGACGAATCAAAAGCGATGAAAAATGGGCAATATGGTCTCTAAGTGAAATTAAAAAAAAATATTGAGACTAATATTATATTGATTTGCCCATTGCTAGGATATTTGACGGTACTAACCTCCCGTTATGTTATGACAGACGTAAATGTTCAACTGGGACCGATAGCTTAACGTGCTCTCCGAGGTATGAGACACGCTATCATATCAGCCGAAAGACATCCACTGCCGGTCATAGTCCTCCCCCAAGGCTCTCCACACAGGCCGATCCTGAGCCACCCGCATCCATCCGCTGCCCGTGACCCCAACAAGATCGTCAGTCCACCTTGCGGGAGGCCTATCTCTGCTACGACGACCTGTGCATGGCCGCCACTCCAGAAACATTCTAATCCAACGGCCATCGGTTCTTCTGGCTATGTGCCCTGTCCACTGCCACTTCAGCCTGACTATTGGGATGTCGGTGACTTTGGTTCACCTGCGGATGTCCTCATTTCTGATTTGATCTCGCAGGGAAACTCCGAGCATAGCTCTCTCCATCGCCCTCTGAGTGACCCTGAGCTGCCGGATAAGGCCCATAGATAGCGACCACCAACCGACCTCGGTTCCGTAGATCGCATCACTGGCAACACACACTGGACAAAGACTTTCGTCTTGAGACACTGCGGGATATCGGACGTGAAGATATGCCGTAACTACCCGAACGCCGCCCAACCGTGTTGGATTCGACGAATGACCTCTTTCTCCAAGTTGGCCCTACCCAATTGGATAATTTGACCCAGGTTAACGTACTTATCGACAACTTCAAGTGTAAGAGTTGCCAACCTGAATAGGAGCAGGTACAACATGGACGTTAGACATGATCTTCGTCGTCCATGTTCATCTTAAGATCTGCTTGTTAGGAGACACTACAGAGGCCACCAAACATTGTGCCGAGGTCTTCCATGGTCTTAGCCATGACTACGATATCGTCCGCAAATCGAAGGTGAGTGATGCTACTATTCGCCGTAGATGTTGATGCCGAGTCCTTCCCAGTCCAGAAGCTTGAAGTCGTCTTCCAGCGCAGTGGTGAACAGTTTCGGAGATATGACATCTCCCTGCCTCACCCCTCGCTGGAGTCGAATAGGTTTCGAGCTCTGGTCCTGAAGGCGGACTGACATGGTAGCGTTTTCGTACAAACACTTCAGCACTTGGATCTATCGGTAGTCGATCTGGCACTGTTGGAGAGACTGCAGCACAGGTTTCGATCGAATCAAAGGCTTTCTCATAGTCCACAAACGCCAGGCATAGAGGCTGGTTGTACTCCTCAGACTTCTGTATAACCTGCCGCATCGTATGTATGTGGTCTATGGTACTATAGCCTTTACGGAAACCGGCTTTTTCGGGAGGCTGGAAGTCGTCTAGCTTGCGCGCGAGACGATTCGTGATGACCCTTGAAAACAACTTATAGACGTGACTCAGAAGTGAAGTGGGTCTGCGGTTCTTCAAAAGGATTTTGTCGCCCTTCTTGAAGAACAGCACCACCACACTTCTTTGCCACGCCTGTGGCGTTTTACCCTCGAGTATACAGAATCAAAAAGCTTGCGGAGCATTTCCAAAACGGGTAAGCCGACAGCTTTCAAAAGCTCCGTGGTAATTCCATCATCACCCGGTGCCTTGCTGTTTTTTAGCTGTTTTAGGGCCACACTAATATCGTGCACGCTGACGTCCGGGATATCTTCGGTATAGTGTCGGGTCAATCCAGCTCTAGGGTCTATCACTGGGTTGGTTGCGGGTGATCGTGTCGACGTGTATAACTGTCCATAGAACTTCTCGATCTCCTCCAAGAGCTGGGGTCTGGATGACAACCCTGCCATCCTCCGTCTTCAGCTTTGTCAGCTGAGTTTGCCCAATAGACAGATCTCTCTGGAATATTTTTGATCCTTATTCCGCTCGATCGCCTCTTAAGCACATATGGTGTTGTATCGGCGGAGATCGCGAGTCAGAACCTTATGTATTTGTCTATTGAGGCGCCGATATTTTGGCATATCGTTGGAGGACAGCAAATGCATCATACGCCTTTCCTCTAAGAGCTCTAGAGTCGGATCAGAGATTTTACCAGTTCTCTTGGCTTTTTGGGACTTGAAGTACTTGGACCCCGTTTTATGGGCAGCTTCCACAAACCTGCCACTAAACTCGTCCACATCTACGCACTCGCCTAGGTATTCGAAGCGATTGTGTAGTTCAAGCTGAAAGCTGTCGAGGTTTTGGAAATGAACTGACAGACAAGCTATAATTAACTATTAATTACGCACATAACTTCTATAAAAATATTAAATGAATTTCGAAAAGTCATTGGTGCGCGCCACTGGGCTATCACAGCCTTTTAGAAACGACTGAGATATTATCACTAAAACTTTATGAACATGAATAAAGAGTTATAAAAATACATTTTGGCAGGTAGGAAAGCTAACTACTATATAACAGGTAGGTAAATCGAGAAGGCATGTCTATCATCATATCATGAAATGAAATAAAACTATATAACGAAAATAACTAGTTACGGATCAATATCGGTAGATAATTACTGGTAAAATGGTAGCGAAGAATACTCGCAATTTTACCATATTTGGCGCGCTAGACGCACTCAACGCAATACCTCATCTTATTATTATTTATTGTTCTTATTATATAATATTTTTGTTTTTTTTTATCTATTGTTCTTAATACATTTGCATGCACGGGTAATAGCGCGCCTCGAATGATTGATTTTGAAGAAGTTAATATAAATGAAATTCATTGGTAATGATTATTTGAAGCAATGTCGTAAATATCGAAAATCCCGGTTTTACAAATCGAATATCGATATTTTCTCGCACAATATTTTGTCCGATATTCCGATATTTTCGATATTCGATATTCCGATATTCATGCCCTAGTGGTAACGGAAAGGTAAGGTGCTATAACATGATTCACGATCCCACTAATAGCGTGGATGCCTGCCTGTAGCTTTAGTAAAGTGGACATATATATTGCTATTTCTATAGATTAAACATTAGACGTATATATAATGTTCTTTGCTGTCGTTGGTTGCATTCTTGTTAAGTCCACCGCGATACAGGACCTAATTATCTCTAAAGAGAACGTCGCCGCGTCATTTATCTTAATATATAAAATCCTTGCGTTACTGACTGACTGACAGACACGCTACAGCCGAAACTATTGGGCGCAGGAAGCTGAAATTTGGCATGTATGCTCCTTGGGGACCGTAGGGTTGCACTAAGAAGGGAGTTTTTCCGAAATTCTCACGGGATCGGCCAAAACGGGTAAATTTAAAAAAATTGCAGGTGTAGCTGCTGGCGTCCTCTAGTTAAAAATAAAACGAAGTTATATTGATATAAATATTTTCTAATTTAACTCCCAAATTCACAAACATTTTTATAGACAGAGAGAGTAGGTACAGTTATTCTCACACAAACCCTACTATGCTATTTTAGGTTCATCTGCAGTATAAAATAATGATCATTACATCTCATATAGTGACGTAAACTGTTTTGTATTATAGTGACTAGATATGTGAAGTGTTCCGTGTGAAACGATGGGATTATTATAAAATCGTGTTATCTATAAATTATTTATATTCCTATGTAAAACAAATCACTGCATAATATACGTGCTTATACATGGAAGATACATTACAAATTAAATCTTGATGATCTTGTGTGAAGGCAATTCATCTTGAGTTATAGACAATATCTAACGAAGCTAAAAGAACAAGTTTGTTAAAACTCCCTAACTAGGCAAATATTCTGTATATCAGAAATTGTATAGACATTGCGTATTACCAACAAAACTCAGCGTAGTCTTATGGCTATACAAAATATCGGCCTTGTACAGCCTCCAGCAGGACACGTCATCTGGTGAGTATATAGATAGATAGAAAGAACAAAAATCCTCCATTATTTAACAACTAGATTTCGCCCGCAGCTCTTCCCGACCTAAGTGTTATACTATGTAGGTATAAACTACGTTACTGCGAAGTTTTGTCAAAATCTAGACAAACATGCTTTCGCATTTTCATATTAGTATGGGTACCCTCGTTTTGGATGAAAATTCCCCATAATATGCTACTGATACAAAAATTAAACTTCACACACCTTTCTGTTGGAAGAACGCAACGATATCCGTAGTATATAGGTAGCAATAAATCATCTCGTCTGCGAAACAAAAAGGGTGTTGTGTAAGAAAAGTGCATTAGTACAGTATCCGACAGAGAATAAATCTGCTGCAGATGCGTCTAACATCGTACATGGAGATACAGATAATAGATGTGCCACTGCTTATTGGACAATGGGACCTGTGGTGCATAGTAATGTGGCAATAAATGTACAGAGGTTAGCTTTAGTTTATTTAATACTTTATTCTGCACGCGCACGTGGTGTCGGGTATCGCGAAATGGTGGTATGTTGTACTAATGTATAAGATATAGATAATGCTGAAAAGTTTAATTAAAACCGATGAGCAATTTTAAAGGTGAGCCATAGTTTTCGAAGAACACGTACGTAAGCCATTTAATGGAATCTCGTTTCGTAGAGTTTATTGATATCGTTATTTCGTATTAACTACATTTGGGCGTCGTAGAACGCTTACGCAATAATGTCCTCAGGTAACGTAACCAGAAGACTGGCAGCAAGCACACACATACAGTGTGTATGCAAAAACCAATTCTTTGAGCAAAGAATAAACCAGATCAAGTGAAACGTCGATATATTATTATTTGACACAAATATAAACACTGAATACAGTCTACCAAATCCCCAGGAAAGATAACGGTTCAAAGTCCATATACAGTATCACATCCACGATATCTGTATATCTTTGATGCAGTGGTTTCGCGCATGTTGTGGACAGGCCCGCTGCCGCTGAGTTATTGTCATTCGCCAACGTATTGATATGCTCCAATGAAATATCGCGTTTTGTTCATACCGGTATATTAATAACGGTATACCGGTATAAAGCTCTGACGCGTTTCCATTTTACCAAGTAATGGTTTGCGGTAAATATACCAAGTGATATTTAACTGGCAATTTGTATATTAAAAATTGGGTGGATGATGGATGGTTCTGGTTGGATAGTAAATGGATTGATAGTTGGTCATCGATCGAGTACATAAATAGGTTTACCTTGACATTTCAAATATGTTTTATGACCATATTACAAGTTAGAGGGTCACTGCTGATAAAATCGCGGATAGCTAACTTGAAATATGGCCTTCCAAAAAATCAAGAAATACGATACATAAGTGTAATTATAATAAATATATTTTAATGTAAGGCAAATATACAGAACAACAACTGCAAAGTAAATAAATAGAATTTATTATTTTTTTATGTTTTGTAATTTGTAATAATTGTAACTTACAATAGAACAATAACAGCTTTATCTACTTTTATATATATACTAGAGGACGCCAGCAGCTACGCCTGCATTTTTTTTTAATTTACCCGTTTTGGCCGATCCCGTGGGAATTTCGGGAAATCCCTTCTTAGTGCACCCCTACGGTCCCCAAGGAACATACATGCCAAATTTCAGCTTCCTGCGCCTAATAGTTTCGGCTGTAGCGTGTCTGTCAGTCAGTCAGTAACGCAAGGATTTTATATATTTAGATTATTATGTTTTAACAAGTAACATACTTACCTAACCAATTTTTGTTTTAGAAAAGTTTTTCGGATTGTTTACAATAAAACCTAAATATTATTGTAACCTAATTATCTTACGTACGAAACCACAGGCACATCTAGACCTTAAAATATCGATAATCCATCGGATTCACCTACTGACTTCTTTTAGACCTAAACCGAGACCCTGCTTACCCGAATTTCCTGTAACGATGCCTATACATCTCCAAATCTTTGTAACCGCCATTTGAACTTGGACCCCAATTTGTGGGGGTAATGACGTGTTCCGGAGAGACGCTTGGTTTGATTCCTGAGTGGAGAAAATTTGATTTTAAAAAGGGCAAAGGTGAAGTCTCAATTTAGATTTCAAGTTGACGAATGTTTTTCTAAGGGTAAAACGGTAAACGCCTATCTCCATTTAGGTTTTTGGCGTCTGTAAATCCTCTAGAGTCGTTTGGAATGACCTTTGAACTTTGGATGAATGTAGGCTTTGGGATAAGTTATGGGTAGCAATCGTAGAAGGGCAGGTATTTTAAGCTTTTAGTATGAGTGGGGTCACTAATGAGACAGAGGAATCTAAAGTCTCAAGTAATTAGGTGCTTTGTTATAACAGACTAAAACTAATACCTATAACATACTGAACTCACTACTCGGAAAAAAATTATGGAGAACGATGTACCATTACTTAGTTATTATCGTACTATAAATATAATTCTAAGCAATATGGCCAACATTATTTTCATTGTTACGTAGTTTGTGAATTGAATAATAATGTCCTTAAATTCAATTACATTTTCTTCGTCTTACAAACTTTTTTCTTTCAAAAGGGTCACTCTTCTGTAAAGTTTCATATCGAATTAATTGCGAATTCTTTTCGAATAGCTAATTATTTTCGTAACTTTTTTATTCGTGGGGTTTGTAACGAAGTTATTTATAGTTTTTTTTTATTAGTACCTACTTAGTAAGTTTTGAGACTGTTGAGTATTAATGTCGTGCTTGCCGAGGCATTAAAAGATTTGAGAAAATTGAGAAAATCTATTTGTTATTGAAAATAATACGAGTAAGCTGTTCCTGATTTACTTCGTCGTGTACTCCATTATGTAGTATTTTTTCTAAATAAAAGTAAACGAACAGAAAAACCGAATTATTACAAAATATTTCTGGCCATTTTATAGATTTTGTGATACTAACGAACAGAAACTTATGAACTGATTAAATCTGTCTGATAAAACTGATAGGAATCACCCCTAATAAATACTAAACAACCAAATTATAATCATACGTCAAGCAACACACCACTGTCTTTTATTAATACAATGCGTTCCTCCTCACACATATCGAATTGGAGTAGATAGCAGATTCAACATTATTCCCCTTCGTTTTCCAAAACGAATTCATGACTTCATTTGCCATAAAGCGAGCTGAAACGCGATCCAATCAAAATGCAACACGTCATCTGTCGACAAACTTGACAATCATCTTGGCCACCTTCTCCTGGATAATTCATGCTGCGCAGACGAACCAGCTGCAATATCCTCCCAGAAGCACAATTGGAACCAGTCTTGTATGTGATTAGATAGTTATTGTTTGAGAAATTTAGTTAGATTCAGTTGATTTAGTGACTGTCGCACTCCTAATGGAAAGTTTGATGATGCTTAAAATGAGGAAGGTAGCTTTGTAGTCCATCTTTAGACTGCGCGTAGGTTGCTGGAAATTAGAATTGTAAAGATTCACCTGGCGCGGGACTTAAAAAGAATTTTGTTTTTGTTTTTCCACGTGTATCGAGAGGTAGGTAGCCAAATGATAAAAATAAATAGCTTATTATTTTCCAAGTGACTAATAACTTAAAAGATGACTAAATGTTTGCAACTAATAAAATAACTTGCTAGCGATTAAATATTTTCACGACAATTATCTTAATATATAAAATCCTTGAAGCTGAAATTTGGCATGTATGTTTCTTAGGGACCGTAGGGGTGCACTAAGAAGGGATTTCCCGAAATTCCCACGGGATTGGCCAAAACGGGTAAATTCAAAAAAATTGCAGGCGTAGCTGCTGGCGTCCTCTAGTATTAAATAAGATTCAAAACTAAGGGTGTTATAAAAACTAAAAACTAGCAGCTGCGTTTAGGTAGCAAAAAAACTATACAAGTCAATTGAAATAATAGCCGAGGAGGTATAAATAATGACTTGGCAACTAATAATGTTAGTAGGTAGGTTATGTTAGGTTTTCTTGTGACTGTACCCAAAAATAGGAGTCCGTCAACTTGGCTTAAAAGACTGAAGCGTCTTATTTAATTATACGAAACACTTCATTTAAGACAAAATCATTTGCCAAATATTGAAATTTGTATTATTTATGAATGTCCATTTTCTATTTTTTATTCATCATCAAGTTTCCGCTTAGATACTAATTCAGTTCCCAAAAAAAAAATACTGCTAGTTTAAATTAAAACGAAGCTTATAACTGACATTTTAAATTTAATATGCTAACTTTTACTTATAACGATACTCCTTATTAGCTGCCAACCCATTATATAATTATGGTACCCACTTTAATTATTTTTTAAACTTGTATTCGCTTTACTTAGTTGCTGCATTAAATACATGCCAAAATAAATTTGTTTGTCATCCATTTTACCAACATTCGAATTTGATGTATTATTATAGAGAACTTATATTATAATAGAAGTGAATAAAAACATATCAGAGTTGTACGTACCTACCTTACGAGTTAGTAGTTTAGTTATATATACTTATATAATTTTAAATTTAAATAAAACTTAATGCGTTCGTGACGTGAGGTTGATGAACAATTTAAAAGGTAGAAACACGACGTAAACATTATCGAGAAGTTTTTGTCAGTCTGAAGGCAGCACAAAAAGCCTTATGCAACATTCTCATCAAGGAAAATAAGAGTTCTTGCATAAATGAATGTACATTCATAGCTAAAATCTGTGTTAAATATATCACCTTATATTCTGTCATATCTGGTTAGACTAGATGCGACTCAGCACTTCAACGCACCCGAGATGATGTTAGGATACTACACATAGGTTCAGATATCGAGGGTAAAGTATCCTTGTTTGCATACCCGGCGATTACTGTAAAAATATTTATAAGGAATGCCTTCCCTGTAGGTATTTAGTACTGAGAATTCAGAAAGAACTGTATAATCCAAGTGATATAAATAATAATTACAAATAATTTGATTACAAATAAATACAATATTTTGACGCTTCATAGTTGGCAATTTTTATTTACTTTTATTTTTTATTTTTATTATTTCCTCTTTTGCTGTTTTATACTTTAGGATTGTTTAGTTGTTTAGGTAGTTTTATTTTATTGTAAATAATTATGTTACTTCAAAATGTATTTTAAATTAATAAATAAATTGTGTTTATGCTTATTACAAATATGAAGTCATTATCATCATCATCATCCTAGCGTTATTTATACTTTAGGCCTTGCAGCCCAGGGTCCGCTTACCTACTATTGTCGCCGGATTTGATAGAAATCGGCTTTTCCACAATAATGAACGAATTTATACAGTGCCGTATGCCCGACAAAACCTAGTTAACTAAACTTATCAATGTAAAAAATAAAGGTAGCAATATTGCACTAAATTTATGACACAATATGAGTATTACGTGTCAAACTAATATTTCTGGTATCTGCTAAAACTAACAAAGAGATAATAAAATAAATAATATGAAGAGAAAATCTTAGTTATTCAAGGATCGCGTGAAGCATAAAATAAATACCTACTTACACGACCTTTTTGAGAAATTCAGCAAATTACCCAATAGTACTGTCGCCGCTAAACAGATGGCGTTAGACGTCAAGAAAGCCATAGACCTATACTTTGAAATTTAGGCACCATTATTTTTTCATATCATAGAAACGAGATAGAAATAAAAAAATATTTTAGGACTATACCTACCTACTTCTAAGAGAAAATCTTCCACACTTATACTTTAAGTTCAGTTGCCGTTGGCAAACACTAGCCTAAAAGCTAAATAAGACCCTCTAAAGCAGTTATTTTAAATACACCAGAGTTCTGCGAAGTCACATTCTATCAAGATGTATTCAAATATTTTACTCTGTCGCAATCTGCACTTTTTATCTTGCGGGTAACAAAATGAAATGGCCTTTTATGGTGCCATGCCCCACATTTAGAAATCACTGATCTAAAACTGTCCTTTAGATTTTGGAGGTCTCTGTGGAGAATCTAAATATTCTGCCAAATCAGGGGGCGATTCAGAATCTTTCGATATCTCATTTGACATTCGATTCCGTACTATGACAAATCCTTTTCTGTTCAGGCCGTGCGCCTGTGGAATGCATTGCCAGTAGAGATTAGAAGCGCAAAATTGGCGCAAAATCTCTAAACATATTTAAGGGAATGATAATTGTCAAACGGACTACCTCATTTTTTGTCAAAACTATCGCATTTCCTATCAATTTTATGCATTCAGTATGAAGTAAATTAATAAATGAGACGATGATGAATGACCAAATCCAATGAATATTTGTTCAAAATATCTCTGATAGACGGCTAAAAGACGAGGACAATAATTTGACATATCGTACGATTACTTGTCGTGACATTCTGAATCGGCCTGCTGATTCTAGAAAGCGGACTCCGGACTCGAAGAATCTTAGATGTAACAGATATTGAACAGCAATTCCCAGAACATTTTCAATCACGTAGCTCTAAAAATATTTAGTACCTATACTTGCCTTTCAGTCACACGTCAGTTCAGCTGCTCAAATAGAATTAGTTCCACCAGCCATTGTCAGGTGCAAGGTCGCTACTCCACTCGTCAACAACACGCATTTTTGCATGAATTATGGACATTTCAACACAAATTATATCGCTTATTATCACTGTGGACCCTTCGAATTATTTGCATAAATTTTTCGTGAACATTACTGAAACTATTTTAAGTATAATTTTGGAGAAAAATGCCGAGTGGAAAATTAGCATCATATTAGTCAACACTATATCAGTTTCACTAAAAGATCTAACAGAAAATTTCAGTTTTAAAATTGTATATTTATCCCCCACTATTCAGTAGGCATGAGACCGATATATCAAAACGAAACTGAAATCCGATTGCAGTCAGAAATCGTATCGTATCGAAATTCCAATATGAGAAAACCGATTTTAGAAAACGCAAAACAATACCACGATAACGCAAACAATCGAATACGAACCAAACGAAAACGGTGCAAACGCAACCAAACTACAAAGTAAATCTAAAGCTTACGTTTTCGATAGTTTTCATATTCATTCGTTCTCTTTCACACTACCAAACGACTAGTTAGTTAGAATGAGAGAGAGCGAATTTCATTTCCCTTTCTTTCTAACTTACTGATCCGTTGAAAGAGCGAAAGAGATGAAGCGAATTTTATTGTCGCCAAGCAAGCGAATCGTTTTGGATTTAGGCGGTTTTATGAATTCCAGAAGGATTGAATAGATAAAATAAAACTAAACATCGAGGCGATAAGATCTTATTCAGATTGCAGCTATTTAATGTTTGTTTTGAAAATTGCAAATAGTTATTAGAGATTTATGTTTGGAGAGTTTTGACTTGATCGATGTTTATTTGTTCACTTGACCTAGGTGACACGTGCAGTGCGGTGCGCGCGTAATAATAATTAAGTACCTATATTTGGTTTTCGTGAAAGTTATAATATTAGGATTTAAAAAGTTTTTTTGTTACGTTGTTAGGATTGTAATGTGTAAATAAATAGAAACAATTCGTGTTGTGTAATTTTAGTTTGTTTGGCGACTGAGTTTTTTAACAATTAGTTTTAGGTAGTTAGCAGGTCAGGTTAGGATTGTAAAGTGTAAATAAATAGAAAAAAGTCGTATAGTGTAATTTTAGTTTGTTTGGCGACTTAGTTTTTTAACAATTAGATTTAGGTAGTAGTAGTTTAGGATTGTAAAGTGTAAATAAATAGAAACAATTCGTGTTGTGTAATTTTAGTTTGTTTGGTGACTGAGTTTTTTAACTCTTAGTTTTAGGTAGTTAGGAGGTTTTCTTTTTCAATAGGTATGTCACGCAAACCAAGCGAAATATGGACGCATTACATGACGATACATTATGAATTCGATTGTTTGCATTTGTCTACGCAACTAGTAACTACGCTCGTCGCTCTGACATCCGCTACAGAAATCGATTTCTAAAATCGGTTTTTGAAATCGATTTCAGTATCTGAAATCGAATTTGTATCGGTTTGTGGAAAAATCTGAAAACGCCCATGCCTACTATTCAGAAATAATACAACATTAGCATTTCATATCACAAACACATGTTATTTAGGATTTGTATATAATAGTGTCGTTATCGTAACCTATTTGCTGCTAGCTAGGTAGTTCTATTATTACTAGGTACCTACTAATAACGCTAATTCCATACTAGGTACCTATTGTTGGACATACAATTGCAAACCCCAGATTATAGAGACAGTAAATAGCGATCTGATATTTTGTGCCTATAATTATATATTACTATTTTATGAAATAAATATTAGTTAGAACATATTTCTATAATTATTATGTACAAATAAAACAACAATAGGCTTAAGCTACATGACACGGGGCGTAGCTAAGTTTCGTAAAACTTCCTAACTTTTGTGCATCGACTTCTCAATAGAGTAAACTATCTGATTGCTGACCAAGTACGCCTGACTAAATTCCAATTCGCCGCAACATAAGCAATGTAATTTCAATCGCAAAAGAGCCTCATTATCAACAACTAATCTGTTACATAAAACGAGTTATAAACATCGTCGAGTGGTCTGCGCACTCGAACGTTCGTAGCCGTGACACTCGGTGACCTTGATCTTGCGAACGACCTCCCAATTGATTTCACGGGTTGTATAGACTCAAGGGTCGAAGTATTGCTCTTCAGTGTTTGGGGGAAATTCGTGGTAAGGAGTATACTGCAAAGTTTATATAAACTTTTATTACTTTGTCGTGTCTGATAGATATACATATAAGTAGAGTTAGTCTGGGTGTTCATTGTCCGCGTTAGTTGTATGTTTGTAAAGTCCCCCGCGACACAGGATTTAGTCCTAATGCGGGAGTTGTCTTTACAAAAAAAAAAGTTAGTTAAGAGAGATCTTTGTGTTCGACGATATAGGCACAGATTTTATGTAATGTATTTGATTTATTGTAAATTTATTGTGTGTTCTTTCAATACTAGGAAAATCTTATAAAACTTTTAGATATGCTATCTATAATACCATACTCAGAAATACCGTGACCTCTATTTCAAATGTCAGTTTTAATTTTTACCAATTTGAAACATAATCTATTCCTCTTACGTTTTAACCTTGAGCAAGAAATTGCCTCGCCAAAGATATCGCAAACAAACTTTAAGGAAAATCGAAACTTCAATTTTGTATCGGTAAATACCTGTCCAAAGCATCCCATACCCATTTTCCTCCTGTTGAAGATACTTGCGATTGCCAATCAAAACATACCTGTAAATAAAGAAAATGTATATTAGTTTCGACTGTTGATCAATAAACATTTTATGATGCTCTTTCCTGTGGAAATTTTCCACCAGAATTAGCGTCACCAAAATGTAAACAGATTGTAATAAAAATTAAGCTCGTGACAGAATGTGCTATTGTCACGAATTACATTGGTATTGTCATTCACGGACAAGTGTAACTTTATGTGAGCGGCCACTTATTTACAAACCAGAGGGTGACGAACGCAAATAACCTCCGGATAAAGTAATCTCTCGGGCACTCAAAAATACTTTTCGTCACCAAAGCATCCTCACAGGTATTGAAAGTATTCGGTAGATCTTGAATGGTCTTACACCATGACAAGTTTACTTAGTTTCTTAATTCGCAAAGCGGCAACGCCGTTTGTCATGATCACAGTGACTTTTTAGAGTGTTTTCTTTTACTACAGGATTTACTATAGTTAGCACGAGCAATGCGCAAAAAACACCACAAAATAATAACCAATTTTATTCCTTCATCATCCAAAACTCCATACCTCATTTTTACAAAGCAATGTTTTTCCGACAAATATTTTTTGTCATATATCAACAAGAAAAACACGAATAGGACGTCAGTCAGTCAACAGTTGAGAGGTGCCCTCAAAGCCTAACCAACAATGTCACGTGCCATCAAAAAACTGAAACGCCAATGTATTTGGCGCGAAATGAAAGTTAAACGTGCAGTTTTTTCAGACATTTATTTATACGTCGACGGCCATTTAGCCTTGACTATCCATTCTCTTTTTGTAAGAGTCGTAAAGGTGACTCATTCGATAGTGAAAGGTACGCAAACATAATTAAGACTAAACTATTTAGTTGACTGAACATGTTTTAGTAGATCATAGGTAACTTGTACAGTAACTGTAACTGACATATGTTTGTCACTGAGAGGAAACGAACTCCCTTCCGCGATATATCAGCTTTAAGTAGCTAAGCAATCGACAGAAACACAATCAGATCTATAGGTAGAGGTGCAAGTTTTCAAACAAAATATACCTAGATGTTATTGAAGCCACACTGGCAAGAATTCAGCACAAGTAGCTTCTTATGTTCTGTCCATAATAAAGAACACAATTTTTAGCTGGCTTTTCGGATGTAAAGGCTACGATTCTCATTCACGGAAAAGTATCGAGTGATGATCGCGATTCTTAGCTATAGTTTTCTTACAAACTCAGTCTAGTTTAATATGGGCATCCATGATGAACGGTCCCCAAAAATATATTTTCTAATCTACCCGCCAGCGGAAATCATTGTCTAATGTTTGTTAGTACTATTGTTACTGGTTAGTACCTACTCATTTTCGGTCACAAGATCCATGAAGCTATAATGTCAGTGTTTCAATAAGAGCTATCAAACATGTACATGCCACACATGATCCGCCGTCCATCGCCCCGGGGCGTCACATTACCATAGCCTGTTGAAACCGTGTTCGTAGCAACATGTCAAGTATTTACTGTGTATTACATACATTAATATTGATGTCGGATTTATTAGATAATTGAAACAGGTCTAACTGTGAATGCTACTTCTATGTACAGGTAGTAAATAACTTTGTTTGTTGAGCAATTTTGGTAATGATCTTGAATACAGTACGCATTTTCTGTCCGTGTGGTGACGGATTAAGAATACGGATTGTCACCACCCCATATCATCCCACGTAAGAGCCGACAGAGGGAGCATATTATGCAGAGAACAGCACTGTTGAGAAGGAAAACTTGATGCAAACCCTATACCAACCCATTTGGCCAGCGTGGCATATTAGGCCAATTCCTCTTTTCAAAAGAGAGGCCTAGTCCAGCAATGGACTGTTAAAGGCTGATGACGCATTTTCAGTTCTTGTAGGACCACTAGGAATGCTGTTTCTGCACATGAAAAATACTTTTGCAGGTTATAGCTTCTTCCATATAGGTACCTTCTAATATTTTAAATATGAATGAAAGCCAATTTTGAAATCGTGCACGAAGAAAGTTGAAAGATTTTTCTACCAACCCCTTAGTGTTGAAATAGAGATAAAAAGTTTTTATGGTATTTACATTGGTACAGCTAGTTGTTACCTGGTTTTAATAATACCTAGACCATAGATTATACACTTATACTGGTAACCTAGACCTACTTATGTAGACTATGATAAGTTTTATATACATACCGCGTAGGCGAAGCTGCGTGCAAAATCTAGTCACAAATATATACCTACCAAAGCGTTAATCTATAGCAGCGAAATAAAGCCAGTCTTCAAAAAAAATGTATATAACATGAAACGTTTCAAATTAATTTCAATTTGTTAGTTACTAAAGAACATTAATTTATATAAGATTAACTTCAGGAAGAGGTTATTTAGCTCGTATTTTGTCTTGTTAAGGAAATAACATCATGTTTTCAAGTTCAAAGATTTTTCGGAATCTATTAAAAGTTATCTTGTTCTTACTTATTTTTATGTGTAAATGTTGTTAAAAACTTTTTAAGTGGGCGTATTTTGATATCATATCGGCGGATGTGGTATTAAGTTTGAGTGGAAAATAAAACATTTTTATTAAAGATATAATATATTCCTAAAACGCCTACATACCTGTTTATTTAAATTAAACTTTTGCTACTATAAAACTGCGAATTCCGGTAAATTTCCAGATTTCCCTAAATTCTAAATTAGTTATTGGTGCATATTTCAAAGGACATTTCAAGGTGTCCGGTCACAAAATTGTAAATTCTATCCCAAACTTTCATACGAAATTAGATTGAAGGACCATTCCAAGTGGATAAGTCTCGGTAGACAAGGAATTTTCTATAGTTCGAACAGTAACATACATATTAAGTTCTTCAAGGATTTTTTTCGTAGTAGTAGCTGTACTATCTATACAAGAGAATAATTATGTCTAAAAAAACAGAAACTATAATATTGTAAGTAAAAAGGTAAAAAGAAAATTAATCAAAATAGTATAATGCCTACATAAGTAATGTAAATTAGAAACATGAATGTAACATCTAAAACCGAATACTAAATTAGAAGTATTACCAAGTACAGGTGCACTTGTATAATTAAAAATTAATATGATTATTATAATAGAATATTTAAAATTTTCATAAAAGTTAAATTTATTAGTTTAGAACAAGTCGTAAACCTGTGAAGATGAAACATTATCGCGTAAATCTAGTATACATAAAAGATACAATATCTTAAGACTTACAGAAGACATAAATTATTAAACATCTAATAGAGATAAAACATCTTTGGGTATGATTACTGGTGAATAATTTAGCATTAAGGCTAAGAATTTTGACTTAGAGGCGACGTGCTAAATAATCTGACATTTTCATGTTTATTCGAACGGGTGGGTATAGGGTTTGTATCAAGTTTCCTTTTCTTACAGTGCTGTTCTGTGCATAATATGCTCCCTCTGTCGGCTCTTACGACACCCATGGGATGATTAAAGGGTGGTGACATTCTGTAGGTATTAATCCGTCACTACACGGACGACGCCTCCTGATCGATTATCTTAAATGTTCCTTAAGTCAGTCACATAAGACACGGCTCACCGAAGAGGTCAGTGTGTACAATTAAACTGATATGGGTGAAACCTGTGCAGATTTTTGAACCTGTACACTTGCACAGGTAACCGGAACACAAACACGCTCCGGTATATTTTCACTCGTATATTTGAACGTGCCAGATATTTTCCGTGAAATACCTTTGATTTTTGGGCAGTACATTCTGTGGTAAAATTTAATTAATGCTTCAGCTAATTTCTGGGAAGGCATCCGATAATATACTTACCCCGTTTAACTCTCGACCTTTCCTTCAAACAAAAAGTAGCAAAATACTTTTCGAGAACATAATATTAAAATTCATATAAAAACAATTCGCAATAGTTACCAAACTAACTCCAACTCGTATTCAGCTATTAATGAACATAAATAATATCATAAAAAGTACCACAAAAACCAGTTGGCACATCCCGAATGGAAAAACATCGGCGAGTAAAGCTCAAGGTCAAGAATTAACCAAAAATCTGATAAACAACTCGGAGACTGGCGATAACTGTACCTATAGCGCATTCTTAGTGCCTGTATACACGAGCTAGTCGGAAACCGGTTGGAATCGTTCAAAGTTGCAAGCTTTCCGATATTAGCATTGTTGTTTCAAATCAATAGATTACCTGCCTGTAAACTTACTTACGACTAACATAACAACATGAAGGGTTAGGCAGATGAGTAACTATGGCTACACCCACTTTTCAAACTATGAGTTTTAGGTCCCTCGTAATAGAGGGCGCGCACATTGCCAGATTCCGTGCAGTAAAAACTCAGTAACACTTTTGTCCGACTGAACACAACACTTTGAAGGTAGTAGAGCCTTGCTGACTTCAGCATGAATGGGCCGGCTCGACCGAGGAAGTACTACCCTCTCACAGAAAATTGACGTAAAGTAACAGTACGTAAACTGTTGCGTTTCGTTCGGTGAGTGAGAGTGCCGGAGGCCCTATCCCCTATTCCTTCTCCCTCATCCCACTCCTCATCCTATCCCTTTTCCCAATCCCAAGGGGCGACAACGCACTTGTGACTCCTGTGGTGTTGCTTGTGTCCATGGGCGGCGGTAATTGCTTACCATCAGGCAATCCGTCTGCTCGTTTGCCGCCTATTAACATAAAAAAAACTGACGCAGACGCACACGCTATACACTAGCTAGACCACGAGGGCACTGACTAATATTCGAACTTAAAATATTATATCCATCGAACAATAATAATTCCTGAAAGGACAGGCATTTGACACTCTGTTGTATATCGAAGTATGTTGAGCGAAACAAATAATACTTTACCTAAATACTAAGTAGGTTTAATTCGGATGCAATAAGGTTGTATGCAATGTGATGAAAGCCTTCCGTTAAAAATTTACTATTAAGGCTTAGTAGTTAGGCTAGCCCGGAACCGCACGGCCAGTAGGGTGCGCATACGCTCAAACTTACGCTAGACGACAGCTAAGTACGTGAGCAGGGGGCTTTATTACGATACCAGGCACCGACTGGTACGGATGGTAACCGTACCATATGTGCATGTAATAACCAACCTTACACCTACTAAATAGAATTCAATATCTCTTAACACACACTCCAAACTAGGTGCTTGTAATGTAAAATATGTATACAAATGTTCTCACCACGAAAGTGAACTTTAAAAATCGTGCGATAAGATCTAAAAACGAACGGCCGTGAGACGGGCAAGCATCTATAAGTGAACCAAACACAAACATGCATAAATAAATTTTTGTCATAAGATATTTAACCTTATAACTGGATTCATACAGTTGAATTTGGAATGGTTGTGTATGGAAACACTTACATTCAGGTGTCGTTTATTGAATTAGCGCGCGTGTGTGAAGTAACGGTAATGATGTGTGTGTGAGTGTGTGCGCAAGAGTTTACCTGCGGCCTGTGACAAAACGTTTCTATTGTGATAGCAAGTGATTGATCTATGGTGATTTAGTTTTTGTACCATTATATCACTGGTAACAGAGCGTACATTTATAGGTATTATGCCATAATATACGGAAAGGAGTGGCAAAAGGAGATCGATTGAAGAGGAAGGCTCTAGCGGTTAGGTAGAGAACGGACAACTAAATTATAGTAACGCATTTACCCGAATACAACACAAATACCTACTGGGATTCTGTTGCAATTTTCAATCTTACAGAAGTTCACGATAAACTTTGCTTTACTGTCCGTTGTTGTCGTTCAGAGAGAACAATATCTAGAGAAGTGGAATCTTAATTTTCGGAAGGAGTTTTATAGTCGGTAAGCAAATCATTCGTATCTGTCGAAGCTTTACCGTAGCAAGCAATATTTAGTGTGTATAAAATAGATAATCTAAGAACACATGCTAGTCAGTTTTTCATCCCTTAAGACATTTGACTTTGACTTTGCCGCAATGATACAGTAGGTATCTTCAACTAAAAGTATCTTCAGACACAGTGCTTTAAACAGTGTAAGTGCTATAAGGGTTATTAAAATCCTTTAGTTTATAGAGTCCATAAAATTTCACCAAGTCGTAATTGTTTTGAGTACCTTTCACTTTTATTGGATTTCAAGCAGATCTGACGTCGATTTTATAAAAATTATATTCTCTACGATTTAAAACAGTATAATAAACCTTTACAATTATTAACCTCACGCCTATACATATTCTTTAGAACTCTTTAAGCAATATATGCGTTATTAATCAACATTAAAAATAGTATGTACAACATTTAAGTACATTATTTTAGACCATTTATTAAATTACGTAGAGTCGTAGACAAATTTTTTATTTTGTCACTTGCTGCATAGACCTTTAAAGATAATGAACTAACAATTTAGTAAAAGGCGAAAACATTTTAAGACATAGGTATAACATAAGGATACTGAAGTTAAATGTAGTTGTTATAGTAAGTTAGTCCTTGTTTCATAATAAAGTCCAACTTCATGCCTATTCGACATAATAAGAACCAACGATAAAATATATTTCTACGAAAATTGTAAGAATCAGAAACCCACAGAAAAGGAACAGACCATTCACTGTCTGCAAATAGCTTTAAATAAAGACTGCGAGAAGCAGAAATAACATTTTAAATGTAGAATAGAGTTATTAAAGTTACAGAGGAGCCAGACGGAATTCTAGGAAGAGCCGATTCTAGGCGACCAATTATCTACTCTATAGGTACCTAAAGGATTCTATTGTGCTATTGATAGACTAAACACAAAACTATATGAAGACATTCGTCTTGATATAGTTTTGTGTATAGTTTAGGATACTCTGTAGCTTATTTACGAATATAATACTACTGAACGGATTCTGATAACACTTAGCCTAGTGGAGATGAGGTTTCCGGCGACTAGGACCGCAATTAACTGATGGGACCGCGGTCCTAGTTGCCGGATTTGTAAAAGATAAATAATTTTCTTCCAGCAACTGGGACCACTCATAGACGACTTAAATAAATCTATTGTTCACGCCAAAATCGGTACAGTCAAACGAAAAAATCTCTATATTATTTATATAATTATCATTGACTCGTTCTAACACAATTTTATCCTATGTGCTTAGTAATAGATTAAGCTAGCCCGTTTTTACATAATTCAATGCAAGGACTCCTGAAAGATATGAAACATTATTCTGGAGCATTAAAAAATCCTAACGGTATCCAAATACCGAAGAGGAGGCATTATTCGATTGCTAAGATGTTTCAAATAGAAATATTGTTTATGATAGGTTAAATATCAGTCTAGTAGCGTGTTACTTTGTCTATTGAAAATTTTTGACTCGTGTAACACTATGAACTGTCAAATCATTCACTTTTTCTCATTCTCGTTTCCGGAAAAAAATTGTCTTGCGCTAGCGTCGTTTGGTCTTTTCGCGTGTTTTTGTAATTGTAGTAAATTTGGAACCCTTGTTAATGCCGCTTTTGATCTATAACCGGCATCGGTTAATTGTGATAAAACTTGTAAAACATATTGAACATTTGTAAATTGTGTAAATCTGCACCTCGTGTTCTGAAGACGCCGAGCTGGACACCCTGGTAGCTATAACATACTTCATTCATCTATTTTGGCCAATATATTTGTATGATTTGTCTAATTTAGCTCAAGCCTGACATCAGTGAAGATCTCAGGTAAGTTGAAATTATAATCACTGTGAAAACACAGTACATGTGTTAGACCTTTGCCCTGGGCTAAAGACTGGATGAATTAATTGCTTCCACAGACCTCTGCAAACCTTACCCAGTTTTCAAGCCCAGACTCTAAACATAAGATGAAAAATTTTCATTATTCTGTGAATGACTTACTCAATTATTAAATTAGTATCGGCCATTTTTTTGGAGAGATTACGATAAATATTATATAAAAATGACTCCGAACATAACAGGTTTTAAGTTATTATATAATTTGACTGATTTTGTGAAGACATGACGGCTATTTTAAGTAATTGTGATTTATGTTGTTTTTTAATGTTTATGGTACTACTTAAAGACTGATTTTGTGATAAATAATTACTTTCATTGTTAATTGGTGATTATAATTATAAGCACGATTTATATGAATCTTTTTATTAAGTATATTTTAAATAACAGAACAGTGGTCAAAGGTTGTTTTGAATTAATAACATAAATTTTATATTTTAACACAGTTAAGGCTAATTTTGTGATAATTATTTACTTAACTGATTTTGTTTGAAGCCATATCCAGTCTTTAGCCCCGGGCAAAGGTACACATGTACTGTGTTTTCACAGTGATTATATTTCAACTTACCAGAGATCTTCACTGCTATCAGGCTTGAGCTAAATTAGACAAATCATACAAATATATTGGCCACAATACACTAGTGGAAAAATTAAGAGATGAAAAAAAATTCCAAATTTTTGGGCAATTTTCAACAGGCCGTAACTTCGAGAGAAATAGTCGTACAAGAAATAAAAAAAAAGAAAATTTTAGCTCCAAGCTTGGATTAGCAGCTTTAACACTTTGAAGGACAGTAACGCCTATAGACGTGATAACAATAAAACTTCAATTGTGTCTCGTTTACTGTCCGTGAAAGTGTTAAAATTTTGTAATCTCCGCGGTTTTTGAGTAATTGTAGATAAACCAGCAACAAAAACAATTTCAATTTTGTTAAGTTTTTATTTTTGGTCTACGGGCGCGTATTTTATTTTAGCTTAACCACTATAAGGGTTGGATACTTTGTTCATTTAGCTTTAATTTGCTTTTTTATACACCTTGATACGTCCACTTCTCGCCGAGATAGCGGTAAAAAAAATATGTATTTTTTTTTTGTTGCTGGTTTCTCTACGATTACTCAAAAACCGCAGCGGTTACAAAATTTTAAAATTCTAATCCAAAAATGAGAAACTTGCAGCTACAATTTCCTTTTTTTTATTTCCTGTGTGACCATTTCTCTCGAAGTTACGGCCTGTTGAAAATTGCCCAAAAATTTTGAATGAGTTTTTGATCCCTTAATTTTTTCGTTTAGTATAGATAAATGAAGTATGTTATAGCTACCAGGGTGTCCAGCTCGGCGTCTTCAGAACACGAGGTGCAGATTTACACAATTTACAAATGTTCAATATGTTTTACAAGTTTTATCACAATTCAAGTTCAAAGTTTTATCACAATTCAAGTTCAAAGTTTTATCACCGATGCCGGTTATAGATCAAAAGCGGCATTAACAAGGTATCCAAATTTACTTCAATTACAAAAACACGCGAAAAGACCAAACGGCGCTAGCGCAAGACAATTTTTTTCCGGAAACGACAATGAGAAAAAGTGAATGATTTGACAGTTCATAGTGTGACCAGAGTCAAAAATTTTCAATAGACAAAGTAACACGCTACTAGACTGATATTTAACCTATCATAAACAATATTTCTATTTGAAACATCTTAGCAATCGAATAATGCCTCCTCTTCGGTATTTGGATACCGTTAGGATTTTTTAATGCTCCAGAATAGTGTTTCATATTTTTTAGGAGTCCTTGCATTGAATTGTGTAAAAACGGGCTAGCTTAATCTATTACTAAGCGCATAGGATAAAATCATGTCTAGAACGAGTCAATGATAATTATATAAATAATTTAGAGATTTTTTCGTTTGACTGTACCGATTTTGGCTTAACAATAGGTTTATTTAACTCATCTATGAGTGGTCCCAGTTGCTGGAAGAAAATTATTTATCTTTTACAAATCCGGCAACTAGGACCGCGGTCCCAGTTAATTGCGGTCCTAGTCGCCGGAAACCTCGTGGAGATACCAACAGACTGCCATATAGAGGGTTAGAATTCACAGCGCGTATCACTGGCTATTGGGAGTCATGGGGGTATTAAATTGCCAATTATCTCTTGCCCCGTGCTTCGGAGAGCACTTTAAGCCTACGCGTCGGTTCCAGCTGGTAGGTATGAAGATCTTTTTAACAGTCATTATAGCGAGTCAGGGACGTCACATAGGCAATCGCTATGTGGAACTGCTTCAAAATTTGATATTCAGGCCATCGAGTTCTTAGAATAGTAAGCGGACCTCAGATTGCAAAAGGGGTAACACTCGGAGGATGACGATGATGATCAGAATAGCACATACATAAATACATACATACATAGACTCACGCCTGTTTCCCGGAGGGGTAGGCAGAGACTACGGAACGCCATTTGCAACGATCCTGTCATATCTCTCTTGCTTCATTCACTCCCATCAAATTCCTCATGCATGCTCTTCTGTTTAGGGTACTTCTAACCTTTCCTATTTTAAGGATGTCTCTGATCTGGTCAGAGAACATCCGTATTGGTCTTCCCCTTCGTGCTGTCCCATTCACACTTGCCTCATATATCTGCTTGGTCAGGGTTAAGACTACCTTTTGCCGAGAACTGTCAAACGGGCAAAGCCTTGGGCAGTATCTAGTATTAAAATGATGAAATGTAGTTAAGTCGTGTTCAGTACTTCTGGGAACAGCAGCGTGTAAGTAACTTCTGGTTGCTTATGGAAATACATTTCTAGCATAGATTTATATGTACTATGATTTCTAGTATCTCAATTATTGTCGGTAGTCTAAGATTTCTTGTTCGTGTAACTGTTTCCTACAATGTCGTTCCTGGTAAGGGCTAATTTTATTTATTTGTTACGTATTTACTTGCTAATTGTTTTATATTGACTACTATCATAATATTCAACTATATATCATGTTGTCCCTTTTAGATGTAGAAGCAAACCTACACATAAACGGTTAATGTTCTTTATACGATCCTTATATTATATCATTATTTTATATTTATTGTATTTTTTAATTTAGTAAAATATTGGATTAATCACTGAGCCAGATTTTACAGAATTAATAGGCATAGTGTAGGTATACGGCCTGATAAGTATGAGAAATAAGTTAAAACATGAAAAATATTGTATTGTAATGAGCCCGATGTCAGTGAGAAGTTTCGCGCATATTCTACATTGTAATAGTCAGCCGTCAGAGTTTTTGTATGAAACAATTGTATTACAGCTACTGATTACCATCTGAATAACACGTAATTACAAGTTATTTACTTTTCAACTGTAGTACACAGACTACAGTAGGTATTTACTTTTTGATAACATTATAATAATAATAATATTCTACCACATTCACACAACACCATCTAGTCCCAAACTAAGCAGAAGCTTGTACTATGGGTACTAGATAATGGATAAACATACATATATACTTTTTTTTTGTAAATACATACATATTATACATAGAAACACCCAGACCAAGACACATTATCAACGGACCAGGCTGCATTCAACACCTTCGTCTTGGAGCCCGAGGATGATGTAAGACGGAATACCAACTTCTCCATAGAACGACTACCGTCTGATCTCCACGACCCAAAAAGACAGCTCATGGCTTAGACCAGTGTCAGATAAAAATTTTCATGGCAGCCGGGACCAACGGCTCAACGTGCTCTCCAAGGCACAAAACAGGTTGGCAAAATCGGTTCAATACACGTTTACGTCAATGTCGTAGATACAATAACGTCCGACTTTTCCTCCTTCCCAGCATACTAGTAAAACTAATTATTTTATACAAAACCTATCAAGACTGTCCGGACGACACTCTTGATAGGGTATATTCTGACCGTATCAGTCGGCAATCTTTGTCCACCACACATTTTTTTTTTTTTTTGACTCATGGTGGAAACCAGACAATTTACGGGCTGACCCCCCCAGGCTGGGCCCCTAAAGGGGCTCAGTCTAGAGAGAGTGTGGTGACTCCCCGACGAGAAGCGCCGGGACTACCCACTAAAACCACCATGGTGTTCCTCTATCCGATCCCATTGAATGGCGGGGTCACGGGACCTACGTTAGTATTACTGCCGCGACCCCGCCTGAGCTGGCCCGCCGAAGCGGGCCCCGTCCCTCGCATGCATCCATCTGCATCCATCATAATTGTCCTCATACATCCTCTTTCATACTACGAGCGGAAAAGAACGACGTAGTCTACTAACGCTACGAGAGGCGCACGCGGAACACGTGCGCCGCCTCTCGGGCCCAGCGGACGGCGGGCGGCGGTTCAAAACAGGCCCGCCGCCCGCTGGCGTGTACTCACGGTTGTCCACCACACCTACAAAGCAACTAATTTAATGACTTGAGAATGACTAAGGTTATGCTGTTCTTGTAGCCTCCAAACTTGGAATTTCGGATTTTTGATTTAACAACAAAAAATTTTAACTGTGAATTAAAAAAATAATAACCATCTGTATTCAAAATTTGTTCGAAATAGATTCAGTAAGTACCTATTATGAGGAAATCGTGAGACTCAAAAAAACAGAATTGCATTCGTATTAATTATAGTGCGAAATACGGACTTCTATGTATAATGAACGATAATATAATAACTTTAGATCACGATGCGCATGCAGTAGGTACTCACGACCCCTGGCCAGTTGTGCTCACGACCGTCCAAGGTCTACTGGCTTCTATGTTAATAAGCATAGCGGGAACAACTCACACGAACTGTATATACTAGTATTACTTGATACTGGTCTGATTTATCTGTTGATGTATTGCCTTTTATGCAGAACAGTAGTGACACGAAGGTTGTATTCGTTCCTTACGCTGGCAAATCAATCAATATTTCAGCAGGGTCATCAGAGACTTGAAATACCTTCGTTGTAAAGCACTATCAGGAGGATTACAGATATGTTTGACTTGCCTGGTGTGGTATAGACCGTATTGTAAAAGTAAGGGTGGTACTACGCCTATAAATTCTCACAGCGATGTTTTGCCTCTCGCATAAGTAACAGGTACCTATTCCCGTACTCAGTATACATTTATAGAATATGTTCCTACTGCCGTTTTCTAAAAGGCAATCCCAACCTCAATCGGCTCGAAATTCGTCATAACTATGCTCTTAATTTTGCGATAGAATCTTCTGCATGTTTCTATAGAGTTGACATATTCGCCTAACTATCAATGCGCAAATAACTATGCGCAATAATTATTAATGACGGAAACACAGACACACGTCTAAATTCATTATCATTCAGGTACGAAACGCCAATTAATTTCCTTTCATTCTCCTCTCTGCTCACACCACGCGCGCATTATGGTGAATGTACCAAAACTGCGCACTTAGAATCAATGCGATGTCGCGGCGACGCGCGTCAACGCGACGACAACGCGCGACACTAATTGTCGACGGAGTAAAGGAGCATTTATATTAGACTAAGTTTAGTAGCTTTTTCGGAAACTTTCCGTGGATTATGGCTTCGTAAGTACTAAATAATTAGTGAGCTGTTATTGTTAATACCTAGATTGTAGCTTCCTTTTTTTAACAGCCTACGCTGTCCCATTGCTGGGCAAAGGCCCTCACCAAATCTTTCCAAGCTTGCTTGTCGCAAGGAATATCAGGCTTCATAACTAATTTATATTATACTAGTGGACGCCAGCAGCTACGCCTGCACTTTTTTTTTATTTATCTGTTTTGAACGATCCCGTGGGTATTTCGGGAAATCCCTTCTTAGTGCACCCCTACGATCCCCAAGTAACATACATGCCAAATTTCAGCTTACTGCGCACAATAGTTTCGGCTGTAACGTGTCTGGCAGTCAGTCAGTAACGCCAGGATTTTATATATTAAGATTATTATAAGTGATCTATAGATATTATTATAAGTGAGAACTCACTCGACGAACTTCCAAGAATTAGCGAGTGAGTTCCAAGAACTCACTCGCTAATTCTTGGAAACTAGTTGACTTTCGGGGATTTTGTTATCGCAGTGTCCTTATTTCAGATTATCGTAGCGAAAATGTCTGGTCTCAGTATTTTTCGGTGTTAATATCTCCGGGAAAACATGATAACTACACTGAATGCGATTAGACGAAAAAGCTGATCACAATAAAGCGATTCAATGACAAATTAAGAAGTGTCATGCCTAAAAGTTATAAGAATTACCATCTTAAACGTTTGCTTATCTTATGTCGTCTGTACAATTTTATTTGTTTTAAAAATCGCTCTTAGATTTTAGCCGCAATTTTTGTGCTGCTCTCGGTAAAATCGATTTGTAGATGTCCTTAAGGCTTAAAGGTTTTCTGGTTTCATCAGGATCTTTCTACTTAACACTGCCATCACAACTAGCAACGTATTTGAAAACTACAGTAATAAAGGCAGTCATTTATTTATTTAACTTCTTCATTTCAACTAAACTTCTCCATTCAACACTACAAAAATATGGTACTCATATAGGCGGACACAACACAATGCCTGAAGCATTTTCTACCAGTCAAGTGGTGCAGAGATAATATGATAGTAGGTATGTGTGGTATTAGACACATATATGAGTAATGACATTTAAAACTGTGTCAAAGTAAACACCATACAATTTGACGACGATATGACGACCTATGTATTTGATTCATACCAAGACACACGCATGGCGTACTATAAGTTTGCCAATCCACTACCTAAAGAATGGTAACACAAAAGAATACGCCGTTAGAAACACACATCACATTGTTCAATGCCTGACATCGTTATGCGTATCTAATTATAAAATTTTAACAATAGACTATATTGTATGTATGGAAAACCAACTGTTTGAACATCCTTGGCATATCATTATTATAATAATGTTTTTAAATTAAATCTATAGCAATGTAGAAAGGTTGTTATTTATTTGATTGGCGAGTTCGTATGATATATTATTTACCAAACACTATATGTTTCTTTTACGGACACCTCTGCGGTTGAACGGGTAAAAATGTCACAGTAACACAAAATTATACTATTTTGCTTTTATCATACGTATAACAATTAATACACAGTACAGCTTAACTGCCAAGTACATAAACCACCGTGCCACAGGTTCAAAATGAAGCATTTTATATTTTTTTTAATTATTATAATATACTACGGTCTACGGGTTCCCACCTAGAACTTAGGGTCCCAAGCCAACCTCACCTGCAAGTGGTGCACCTGCCGATCAACGGACGAGGCTCTGGCAAACAAAATGTCCCAATAAGCGGCAATAGGCTCGCCACCTATTACGTGGGATCAAAACACTGGCGAAAAGTGGGCGTTTTATGCCTCTGCCTACCCCTTCGGGGAAACAGGCGTGAGTCTATGTATGTATGTATGTACTACGATCTTGGTTGACTGGAAGAAATAGCAAGTACAGCAGCTAGTATTTTCTATCGATCAATCTATGTTTCATTAATGTGTGTGCACACCTTTTAACAACGTGAAGTGGCTAATGAATCGCGTCGACGCCAGACGCTAATAAATTTATGTTAATATTCGCAATCCATGTTAAATATTACACCAACATACCTGCTTGTTCGCGCTCTAGTAACAAGGAAGATGCGAATGATAGCGAAATCACTTAACAGTGGTCTGCGTATAGCACATAAAATAGGGACATGCCCTGACCAATCGGTTCGCAGACCGCAAAGACATACTTTTTCTTAAATCCAGAACTTCTTCTTTCTCTTAGCGTTATTCCAGTTCCAATCTGGGGTCCGCTTACTAGTCTAACCGGATTTGGCTGAATAGCTTTTCCACAGAGCGACTGCTTGTCTGACCTCCGCATCCCGAAGGGATAGCGATATTCCATGGTTTAGACTAGTTTCAGTTTATTTAGAAGGTACTGACGCCCTGTAACGACTGTCAAAGATCTTCATGACAACCGGGACCGACGGCTTCACGTGCTCTCCGAGGCACGGGACAAGCGATAATTAACAATTCAATACGTACATAACTCCGAAAAGTCATTGGTGCGCGCCGAGGATTCGAACCCGATACCCTCTGCATGACAGTCTGTTGGTATATCCACTCGGCTATCGCTGCCTTAAATCCAGAACATTATACTATAATCTTTTACAAAAAGAGACAGGTTATTTTGTCTTCTTGGGTTTACGCGAAACATTCGCGTAAATAATGATGATGAATGAAGAGAGAATGATGATCAATCCTGCAAATAATTCGAAACGTCGGCTACTAATAAATTAAAAATGTAGATTCTAGATCATTTGGTTTAAATTTAATAACACTAATAACTTATCGAAACCAATATATCGCGATAAAATCCGCAAACTGTTGTTTAATTTCAATGTTGTGGAGGAGTACTTTAAAGTTTAAACTATTAACTCCAACCTCAGTTATTCGTTGTCGAGAGGTTAATACTCAAGATTTAGTTAATACGCAGAAAATTTCTAAATAATTGTCTATGGGCCATGGAGTTGAGCTATCGCTTATTGAGAATTGTATTTATTTTCTTCTACTATTGCATACGAAATGCAGCAAGCGAGGTGAGGTGAAATTTCGAGGTCTAAATTGACTGAACTCATTTGTTTAGACTATTTAGATAAATTGTATATTGCAAAATATATCAAAACTGTTTACCTCCTGGAGATAGGTAGAGATATTTTGATATTAATATTGCTGTCGCGCCTGATATTTCGACATTCGAGTGTACCTGAGTCAGTACGCTTCGAATGAATCCCGAGAGCTCAAGTTGCGTAAAATATTAGATTGGCGAATGGCCGGCGAATCTTATTTAGTAAACATTGATTTAACAACACTTATAATAACACATTTGCATGACCCAGTTAGCTATCAACCGCCTTGAAACCAAAGAAATGTAATCAGCACAGCATAGAAAAGAAAATCAATTTTCCCGTTCCGCTCAACTTACAGAACAATTCATTTCGTTCGTTAGTATTTAACATAAAACGTAATACATCTAAACAATAAAACGAAACTATAAACCATATCTTAGTCAATCACGCATTTACTGAATGGACGTGCAACTCTCACTTTGTCAAATAAATATCACCTTTATATGAATAACGATAAAGTTTCTATGGTACAGCACAGGTCAGTTCGATATGCTTGAAAAGGCATTCATAATGCAAAGAAATATGTCCTCTGTTATAAACATGTTAGGGTTCTATTTGCGTTGGATATTAGTTCAAGGAGGTGAAGGCTCAAGTACCGTTGCTAGGTTACGGAGGTGCGGGGTCGTTGACCCGTGCGTACGCGCAGGGCTCGTGGGAAATTGATCTTTGCCTTTCATTCGGTAAAGGGATTTTGTAAGTGTCTTCGCTTGTAGATGGGTATTGGTTGGCAAATCGTTTGCGTAACGCTGGACTTGGTAAATAATACGGTTAGTGTATGGTGCCACGTTTGTGCTCAAGTTGGATTTAAGATTTAACTTAGCACCATGACGGAACGCGTTAGAAAGGCGCATGAAACGTAGGTATTTTGCGCCGACATTTTGTAGAAGAAGTGAGTCTTCTAGGTGTCTCGTATTACGAAAGTATCTTCTTCGTTTAGCTAGGTTGGGCAGTGATTGGTGAATCTGTGTATGACAAGAGGTCGACTCCCATCCTGAACAAATATTTGCGAGGCTTACACGATTATTTATTCCGTGTCTGGATGTAATAATATGTACCTAAGTACGCTTATCAGTAATCTCCTTTAATGCTGTTTAGTTTAAAAACAAATGTACGTTTGAGATTAATCGCTACATTATAGGTATATTTTCAACGTTTGAGGGCATAGTTTGACTACTCCTAAAATAAACTTAAGGACGCGTTTACAAAATTAGTAGGTACAAAATCGCATCACTACAGCGACACGGCGGCAACAGTACGTACTACGTACGGTAACTTGCGGAAATGTAGTTCAACTAAATAACGTTGAGACTTAGAATTTTTTGTGATATGTATCTATGTGTTATAGGCCTGGCTGTGCGAATTACGTACAAATAAGTTTCTTATTTTTATATACCTAAATGGACATTATTACTTTATTTTTCTATTATGTTGATTCAGGATATATTTCGGTATTTAGATATTATTTTGTTTCTTGCGTTGAAATCTGGTAAGATTATGATGACTGATGGTATACCATCCCGTTCAAGTGTTGCGACTGGAACTCATAAAAGAGTAGACCTAGTTATGCCAGGTTGGGGCTCATTTTATTTGTTTTAGTGAGACCCTACCACTGGTACTAGTGAAATAACATTCCAAGGTTATTCGATGAGTCTTACTGGTACTCTTATGTGAGTAGACCTAAGCATGCCAAGTTTGGGCTCACTTTGTTTGTACATAAGAGACCCTACCACAGGAACTTATGAAGTAACCTACCAGGGTTATTCAATGACTCTTGCTGGTACTCATGTGTGAGTAGAGCTAGGCATGCCGAGTTTGGGCTCATTTTGTTTGTACATAAGAGACCCTACCACTGGAACTTATGTAGTAACCTTCCAGGGTTATTCGATGACTCTTACTGGTACTCATATGTGAGTAGAGCTAGGCATGCCGAGTTTGGGCTCATTTTGTTTGTACATAAGAGACCCTACCACTGGAACTTATGAAGTAACCTTCCAGGGTTATTCAATGACTCTTGCTAGTACTCATGTGTGAGTAGAGCTAGGCATGCCGACTTTGGGCTCATTTTGTTTGTACATAAGAGACCCTACCACTGGAACTTATGAAGTAACCTTCCAGGATTATTCAATGACACTTGCTGGTACTCATATGTGAGTAGAGCTAGGCATGCCGAGTTTGGGCTCATTTTGTTTGTACATGAGAGACCCTACCACTGAAAGTTATGAAGTAACCTTCCAGGGTTATTAGATGACTCTTGCTGGTACTCATATGTGAGTAGAGCTAGGCATGCCGAGTTTGGGCTCATTTTGTTTGTACATACGAGACCCAACCACTGCAACTTATGAAGTAACCTTACAGGGTTATTCGATGACTCTTTCTGGTACTCATATGTCAGTAGAGCTAGGCATGCCGAGTTTGGGTTCATTTTGTTTGTACATAAGAGACCCTACCACAGGAACTTATGAAGTAACCTACCAGGGTTATTCAATGACTCTTGCTGGTACTCATGTGTGAGTAGAGCTAGGCATGCCGAGTTTGGGCTCATTTCGTTTGTACATAAGAGACCCTACCACTGGAACTTATGTAGTAACCTTCCAGGGTTATTCGATGACTCTTACTGGTACTCATATGTGAGTAGAGCTAGGCATGCCGAGTTTGGGCTCATTTTGTTTGTACATAAGAGACCCTACCACTGGAACTTATGAAGTAACCTTCCAGGGTTATTCAATGACTCTTGCTAGTACTCATGTGTGAGTAGAGCTAGGCATGCCGAGTTTGGGCTCATTTTGTTTGTACATAAGAGACCCTACCACTGGAACTTATGAAGTAACCTTCCAGGGTTATTCAATGACACTTGCTGGTACTCATATGTGAGTAGAGCTAGGCATGCCGAGTTTGGGCTCATTTTGTTTGTACATGAGAGACCCTACCACTGAAACTTATGAAGTAACCTTCCAGGGTTATTAGATGACTCTTGCTGGTACTCATATGTGAGTAGAGCTAGGCATGCCGAGTTTGGGCTCATTTTGTTTGTACATACGAGACCCAACCACTGCAACTTATGAAGTAACCTTCCAGGGTTATTCGATGACTCTTTCTGGTACTCATATGTCAGTAGAGCTAGGCATGCCGAGTTTGGGTTCATTTTGTTTGTACATAAGTAACCCTACCACTGGAACTTATGAAGTAACCTTCCAGGTTTATTCGATGACTCTTGCTGGTACTCATACGTGAGTAGAGCTAGGCATGCCGAGTTTGGGCTCATTTTGTTTGTACATACGAGACGCAACCACTGCAACTTATGAAGTAACCTTCCAGGGTTATTCGATGACTCTTACTGGTACTCATATGTCAGTAGAGCTAGGCATGCGGAGTTTGGGTTCATTTGTACATAAGTAACCCTACCACTGGAACTTATGTAGTAACCTTCAGGGTTATTCGATGACTCTTGCTGGTACTCATATGGAAGTAAAGCTAGGCATGCCGAGTTTGGGCTCATTTTATTTGTACATAAGAGACCCTACCACTGGAACTTATGAAGAAACCTTCCAGGGTTATTCGATCACTCTTGCTGGTACTCATATGTGAGTAGAGCTAAGCATACCGAGTTTGGACTCATTTTGTATGAACATCAGAGACCCTACCACTGGAACATACCTAGCTCTACTCACATATGAGAACCACTAAGAGTCTTCGAATAAACCTGAAAAACCTCAAAGGTTACTTTATAAGTTCCAGTGGTAGGGTCTCTTATGTACAAACAAATTGAGCCCAAACTCGGCATGCCTAGCTCTACTCACATATGAGTACCAGCAAGAGTCATCGAATAACCCTGGAAGGTTACTTCATAAGTTCCAGTGGTAGGGTTACTTATGTACAAACAAAATGAACCCAAACTTGGCATGCCTAGCTCTACTGACATATGAGTACCAGTAAGAGTCATTGAATAACCCTGGAAGGTTACTTCATAAGTTCCAGTGGTAGGGTCTCTTATGTACAAACAAAATGAGCCCAAACTCGGCATGCCTAGCTCTACTCACATATGAGTACCAGCAAGAGTCATCGAATAACCCTGGAAGGTTACTTTATAAGTTCCAGTGGTAGGGTCACTTATGTACAAACAAAATGAACCCAAAATCGGCATGCCTAGCTGTACTGACATATGAGTACCAGTAAGAGTCGTTGAATAACCCGGGAAGGTTACTTTATAAAATGCAGTGGTAGGGTCTCTTATGTACAAACAAAATGAGCCCAAACTCGGCATGCCTAGCTCTACTCACATATGAGTACCAGTAAGAGTCATCGAATAACCCTGGAAGGTTACTTCATAAGTTCCAGTGGTAGGGTCTCTTATGTACAAACAAAATGAGCCCAAACTCGGCATGCCTAGCTCTACTCACATATGAGTACCAGCAAGAGTCATTGAATAACCCTGGAAGGTTACTTCATAAGTTCCAGTGGTAGGGTCTCTTATGTACAAACAAAATGAGCCCAAACTCGGCATGCCTAACTCTACTCACACATGAGTACTAGCAAGAGTCATTGAATAACCCTGGAAGGTTACTTCATAAGTTCCAGTGGTAGGGTCTCTTATGTACAAACAAAATGAGCCCAAACTCGGCATGCGTAGCTTTACTCACATATGAGTACCAGCAAGACTCATCGAATAACCTTGGAAGGTTACTTCACTAGTACCAATGGTAGGGTCTCACCAAAACAAATAAAATGAGCCCCTACCTGGCATAACTAGGTCTACTCTTTTATGAGTTCCAGTCGCAACACTTGAACGGGATGGTATACCATCAGTCCAGATAATGTAGTGTAATGTAGAAATGTAGCGCTCATAGCGAGACTTGGCTTGCCGTTCGTAACAGATCGGCAAAGTTAAGCAACGCTTGCACAGGTTGCCACTTGGATGGGTGACCGTGTGTGGCATTTTCATCTGAGCGTTACCGTGCTTCGGAGGGCACGTAAAGCTGTCGGTCCCGGCTCTTGTCTAAAGATAAGGGTCGTTAGGCCATGTCGGAGGCCTTCGGGTGGTCTGAAAACTCCGACACCAGAGTTAGCCACACACTCACACGAAAAACAAAAACAAGGTCCAGATAATCTTACCAGATTTCAACGCAAGAAACAAAATAATATCTAAATACCGAAATATATCCTGACTCAACATAACGGAGAAAATAAAGTAATAATGTCCATTTATACAAAAGAAATTTACTTGTACGTAATTCGCACAGAATACGAGAAGTATCAAATTGATTTTAGCGAATATTTTGTATTCGTATATTGCTTTTTTCGTCTTCGGGCTGCAGCGACAAGCGACATAGAGTCCACTCCCGACGGCGCTCAAGCGCAGACTGAGATCTCATTGCAGAATTTGGATATATAAATCAAGAAAGTGGCTAAATAAAACGAACCTTATTGCCACACATTAAGACACACGTATGCGAGCAAAATAGAAGAAAAATGTAAGATGATTTTTTGCTTTTTTTGAGTCAATTTACAATGTTTTGAAAAAAAAAATCAAATTGTTTTTGAGTTGACTATATTTACTACCCTATTCTATCTTTGAAAATCTAAATAAATGTTAAAATAGAGAGAAAATTGTACCCAAAAATAGCAGTATATGCCTATTTTTGATTTAACAGGCCGTTTCGAATCGATTTTACATTAATATTAATTAAATATTTTTAATTTATTTTCAAATTGATTTATAGATAAAAAAGTAATCAATTTATCGTAATCATTAGTTTTATTAGTTATTATCTAAAATTGTCGTAAAATGTACTGGAAATATGTGTTTTTTTGATACAAGCGTAAACGCGTCCTTAACGAACCATTGAATTATTACCTACAGAAAGTCAGTATTCAAACAACGCGAGCTCAGAAGCTAAGCCGAAAATTCGCTATGTGTGCGGCACTGTGCTGTGTTTACTTGCTGCATCACGCACACAGACGCCATTATAGATTTGCCAGTAACAACGTCTTTCCCCTAAAAATAGGGTAAATTCATAATTTTTGCATGAATATAAGTAATAGGCTTGTGTCCACTAAGAATTGATTGTAGTATCTATAGATTCATTATGATTTTAAGATGCCAATAAAATTTATTATTTATTATAAGAAAGTAAGATTAATGTTATTTTTAGGATTCTAAAACTAAAAATAATGTACCTATTTATTCTTTTGATAGTGCACACCAATCAGAGAGCATTACGTCAAACAGTACGTCCGCAATTCACGTTGTTGACGTTTTAGTAGTAAATACAACTAAAATGTCAAAGTTTCTACCTGTCAAATCGAATATAACAAAATAAAAGTCACATACCACACTTCATTCGTGGTTTGTTTTGTTTTGGACTTTGTAATATCACTCAACCGCCATGATGGTTTACAGCGTTTTCGTGTCAAATTCAAAAAGGTTTTTAAAAGGCGTAATTAGTAATGTTGCTAATCAATTTTTGAAGAAAACATCAGGTATTTCAGTTTAACATTTATTAAAGGAACAAAACAATCGCTAATTACATTTTAGGACACAAGCGTATTGTATATTATAAATTCTAAAGCCACACTGTCAGCTTTTTAAGTTTTTACGACCGACTAACGATGGCTAAATCAATCTTGACGAAACTTTATGCGCTCAAAAGTAAGCACTAACAAGTGCCGAGTGATTTCCTAGTTAAATGCTCTCAGTACATAAAAGTATTTATGTGTTTGAGAGAAAAAATTAACAAAAATCAACAGCGTGTACTATGTGTGCGCCGTTGCGCTATGGTTATCAAAAAAAGGCGACAAGTTTAAAAATTATAATATAATTCGGTCGGTTACGTTATTCGTTCAACAACGAAGTTAGTTACGCGTACCTACATTACAAGACAATACTAGACTTTAGATACAAGCCTTTCAATACAAAAACGGCAAAATCTAGTGCTTTGAGACGATGTCGTCTTAGCCGAGCCTGACGTTACGTCGTAACCGATTGGTATGTACCAGCCAGCGGTGTTTGAAAGGTTAAGTTAATATATGTGACTACCTAATTCTTTTTCTTTATTATTACTGTCAATAGAATATATTTTGGTAAGGAATGTGTTAATTAAACTGGGACAATTTCACACCCAACTGGCAACACTCCGCTCGTACTTAGATTTAGTTATTATGATTCACTGTATTTGAATTATTAGACAATCTACGTAATAAAATAGATGTCTGACCGGTGGAATGATACTTCAGCAACCTTATAATCTTTTTCTGAAGCATTGTGGCACAAAAATACTGTAAAATATGTCATAATTTCGATTATTTTGCGGGAGATGCTTACGCTACCGTGCGACTCGGACCACAGACATCGCGGCCGCCGATTGGGTCAGATTCTGACCCAAATGAACGGCGCCTGTTACGTGCGCGTACTTGGTTTCTGTAGGTAATAATTCAATGTAACGAACATAATCCAACTGACAAAAAAATGACACAAATATAACCACGCCTTACGTAGGTACTATATTTAAACCTTAAGCTCTCAAACAAAAATAAAATCCTTTTCTGCGTAACCAGCGAACACATATCCATATTTTAATCTCGTATGTCGTTACGGGATGCTCTTATGGAGGCTATAAACAATCTCAAAGGATGTATTCTATCGTTTGTGAAAAGACTTCCGAATCATTAGGTCCACTCCATGAGATGGGTACTGTGTACACATTATATGTATTGAGCATGAAGCAATTGTACAGATAATGCAGATATTTATTCTATGGAAATGTATCTGTTAGTTTTGGTTATTTTTCTATGTTATTTATGGTAAAAATTACCCTTTTTTGTACGCTATTGAAACTACTCATGTAGAATATTTTTGCAGGCTCATTTCAAATAAGAAAAACATCTTATCAGCCTTTTATAGTCCACAGCTGAACATGGGCCTCTTCTAATTTGTGTCAAAAAGCTTTTGAGCCAATAGGACGATGTGGCTTTCTAAAGCATGACAGCCAGATGGGGTTGTAATTTGGTATAGGGTTTGATGTCGATTTTCAAATACACCACTTACAATGATATAGGGTGCATAGGGTTCCCACCAAGAACTCAGGGTCCCAAGCCAACCTCACCTGCAAGTGGTGCACCTGCCGATTAACGGACGAGGCTCTGGCAAACAAAACATCCCGATTAGCGGCAATAGGCTCGCCACCTATTACGTGGGATTAAAACACTGGCGAAAAGTGGGCGTTTAATATGCCTCTGCCTACCCCTTCGGGGAAACAGGCGTGAGTCTATGTATGTATGTATGCACTTACAATGACTCATGTACACGTATACGTTGCGACCCCGAAGAAATAACAGTTTACATATATTATTTTGACATTATTTTAAGCTTTTGTATTATCCCGATCAGCTTGAAAATAAACTACACCCTGGACTTCATACAACATATGAAGATGCCATTAAAATTTCCAATTTAAAAACCAACATCTCATCATAAGGAATCTCACAGCAAAACAAAAAATCGTTGGTCACATTAGCAAGATTGCAAAAATGGGAATAGCAATAAAGCTTTAGATATAGCATAGATATGGTTGTGAGCGGAAATTCCGTAAGTAGATAAGTTATAATGGGATGCAGTGGCACATCGGGGCGGGACTCAATGGGACTTTTTCCGGCTGCCGGTGACGTAAGCGGACAAGGTGTAAGCAGAGGCGAGTGTGGTGAATATTTAAAGAAGATGGAAGAACGACTGTTTTCCAGCTTTTTAGTGCACAACGCCAAAGTAACGATCGAGATGGTTACTATTATTTTAGACGTTGAGGAGACTCACACAGAGCAGTACTTTGTACTATCTATTCTGTGGCAATACTCTGAGTCAGCCACAAATATCTACTTGTATTGAGTGTATGTGTTCTTTGTGAACATTGATAGAAAGTTTGTAGTGCTTTTAGGATTTATTAGATAAATTCTTGTATCGCGATTGAAATCCTTTTTTTTTTCAGAATGACGACAGCTACCGTAATAGTGCAGAAGTTGTCTCTTATAAAAGAGAAGTCAATCAACTTTATCGTTTTATTTGTGGCATTTACCTATTAACATATTTTATTTAATTTATATTCCATATCATAATATTATTATTTAGATCGCAGTCAGAACGTAGCGGTTCTATTAAACATTATTTTCAAGGAGTATTCGTTTCACATAATCACATGTATGTAGTATGTTATTAGACTGTAATAATCGATTCTCCTCGACTCGATATCAATCAAATTAAACCTATTCTAAAATTTTAAATACATGTGTTTAGAAATTCTACGTCTCAGTTCTAATACGCTTTCTTCGAGGAGGTTAGGAAAGTTATGACAATTTTCTAGTTGGTACATTTCATTGATAGCCGAGTACAACATGAACGTAGAGATAAAAAGTTATAAAGGATGATAATAGATGACTTTCATGAACAAGAAGGAACTTTTTAATAAGCATCACTGCTAGTCTCAGCTATAGTTTACAGTAGATATCAATCGCAAAGAGAGAAACACACCAAGGTATTGTTGTTTTGTTGTTTGTTTTTCGTGTGAGTATGTGGCCAACTCTAGTGTCGGAGTTTTCAGACCGCCCGAAGGCCTCCGACATGGCCTAACGATTCTTATCCTGAGACAAGAACTAGGACCGACAGCTTTATGTGCCCTCCGAAGCACGGTAGCGCTCAGATGTAAATGCCACACTTGGTCACCCATCCATGTTGCTACCTGTGCAAGCGTTGCTTAACTTTGCCGATCTGTTACGAACGTCAAGCCTTGTCTCGCTATGAGCGCTACCTACCAAGGTATTAATACGCATACCTAGTCTACAACAAACCTCATTTCCCATTTTCCCACACACACTCCCATCCAAAAACAACTCGCAAAAAACTTACATCCCCTTTGCCTTAGACCACAAATTAACGCTCCCTTTCCAGTCCCTTTGTCAGTTCTTCAAAAGTTCACAGCAGGAGCGAAAAAATAAATTATCTCACCACCATTGACAACAGTAATGATCTTGTTTGAATATGAAAGAATTATTCACTCGCACTTGAGAATATCGAATAGGTACCTTTAGAATTCTAACAAAAACCTTGTAGCTCTCATTGTTGCGTCAAATATTGTTAGAATGATAAGGGCAGAAGACATTAGTGTTGGTAATAAAGCGCTTTGACAGTGCTTGATAATGGCTGAGGAAGTAGATGTGTTACAATTCTATTATTGATAAACTAATTCAAGATGTAAACATTATTACAATGCAAAAGGTGCGTAAATGCGAGCAGCACTTGGGCCATTAAAATGCTTTTTAATGGCCCAAATGCTGCTCGCATTTACACTAGTGCTAGGTACTAGTGACCGTTGACGACAACGAGTTTTGTTAATCATGAAGTCTCAGGGAAATCAGTGTTTGGGAATATGTAGCGCACGCGAAAATGCATTTTGAAAGTAATACAAACTATGCTTGCTTATCCAACTCATGCACAACTTAGTAAATCCGAAAACGAGTAAGGTATGTTATATGAATTAAGAATATTTTTGACTATGTGTATACGAATCAGCTGTTCACGTAAATAAATAAAATAGTTATCTCTGTCAGTAAGTAAGCAATCGTGTGACTACCAGTCGTATTTGCTGAGAGCACGTAGGAAGGTAATCTTCGAACAGACTACAGTGTCACGCATGACAACCGAGCACATGTATAAACTATCTCGTACATTTATTTTGCAATAACTAAAGTAAACATGGACTTCAATTGAAAACTAGAAGATTGATATGCAGATGTTTCGCACACAGGATATAATATACAATATATATGTGTATATTGTATATTATACTATTCAATTTTGGAATGTATTTGCAGAAATTTAGAGTAAGTTTGGTTAGTACCAAACGTACTTTAAATTTCTACAAATTTTTCGAACGATTGCAAAAACTCAGCCATGATAGAACAAAGCCGTCTAAAATTTCTTACATTCTTAAAAAAATACTGAGAATATTGTAAAATTCGACAACATACCTATTTCATAAAATATTTATAAACGCAGATAAAAAATTTTTAGATGTAAGAACATGTAGGTATGGTATTTGCATTGAAATTAATATAAATTTATATCGAAGCGTAATTAAAAACCGAGGACACGTATATTTTACGGGCAACACCGCCAAAAACTCTAGCTATGCAGCGGCCATAGCTACGTTTTTAATTAAAGCAACCTAACAAAATAACTCTGTGAAACTTTCTTGATTCCATCGTATTAAAATCGAAAAACGTACTGACAATATTGGACTTTACAGCGGCGATAGCCCAATGGTGTACGTAACTGAGGCCGACTGGTCTGATCCCCAGTATCCCAGGCCTCTGACCACCTCTGACTTTTCAAAGTTATGTGTGTATTTAAAATGTTAACTTTGTATCTGCTCGCCCCCTATTACATATACCGAAACATAACTGACGAAATGTGGGTGTGTAATTCCCCTCTGCCTACCCCTTCAGGAATAAAGGTGTGAAGTTATTTAATATTGTCCTTTATGTCAGATAAATTCAAGCCGCAGTGTCTAAGTTGAAGCCCCATAACACCTTTTAAAAAGGGCATCGTGAACATTACAGTAGGTGGTTAGTATCTGGAACCGACTCACAGGCGAAACTCACTAAGCTATTACAAGTGGAAATGTCAATGGATAGGTTATGCAGTTTGGCAACACCAAGGAACGAAAATATTAAGCTGTGAAGATACGTAAGTATTTTCAAATAGTAAGACTTTCATTCGTCAAGTTCAAAAGGTACATGACAAGAGTGTGCGGTAATGCGGTTAATTGGCTTGTCACTCCGTCGATAAAGAATACATTTTGTTACAGGTAAGTTATTTAATGTAGAGCTTTCCCGAACCGATAATCAGTAGGGCATTGCCTTAAAACCACAAGGTCAGCACCTACAGTATAAAGTCGATTTTAAGACAACGGATTAAAAAGATACTTTACATTCATGAGCTTATCCATTTGAAAACGGTATTTACTTTTACCAAATCATCTATTTTCTTTAATAAGAAACTCGCACCGTCTGCCAACAATCTGCTTCAATTCAAATATTCCATATGTTATGAGTTTGAGACGCGTTACACCTCATGAAATTCCACTTAAGTCGTAAAGGGAAAACGCGCGTTTATGACATAAAATAAGTTTTGAGACTCTTGCGAGTTAGATGTATTTTATTTAACTGACATTTTCACTGTCTCCCTCTTACATATTAACATAGAAATCTTTCTCTTTATACAGATTTCTATGATAATATAAATGGGAGGCAATGAAAGCAACCATATTGGCTGATAGCTAAATTGGGGACGAAATGTCAATGCGAGGTCGCGGGTTTATGGAACCTATTTCGCACATTAGAAGCACCTTACACACAGTGGAAAACTTTTATATCTACTTATTTATTTTTTATAATTTATTATTTTTTATAAGTGATTTACTACGGAATTCAATATTCGATCTATAGATAGATCGAATATTGAAAGATAAGGAAGATGATAGAGAAGATTTTAGATTCGTTTTTGACATAAGCTCCATACAAAATATGTCAAACACGAATCTCGAATCTCATAATCCATGTATGGATCGAATATTGAAAATGGCCGTTAATGAAAGAAAAGGCAACGGTCATGTCGTATAAGGATGTCAAGGTACTGGCCGAAGACCGAAATACATACATATAATAATTATGGCGTACACTCCACTGACAAGAGCAGAGCTCTTAAATTGAAAAGAAATTTATTAATGCACGCACGTCATAATCTCGAAGACGCCGATTTACATAGTAGGTAACAATTGACTTGCATTTATAATTGTAATCACTTTGACTGGTTTTTGCACATCCTTCGTAAGCTAAAGATTATTTCAAAAGTACAGCAAGCAAAATATACGCGCATGTTTGTTATATTTGTATTGTTTAGAATATATAAGTATTATATGGTATCGCAAAACCATTTAAGTGCCATAAAGGGTTTCACCAGGTACAAACGTGAAGCACGAATACACATCTCAAATAAACTGTGAAATTATTATTCGCCATTAAATTTCAACGTGCTACAAGCTCATTTTCATTACATAAAAACGAACGGCCTTACCGTCTCGTAATGTCGATGGTACACCGCAATTTGCGCTTCAACACCCTCACAGGAACGTCCGTCCCTCTCACACGTACCCACACGTGTCTAGCGCCATCTCTGTCGTCACGTTATTATTTTTTATAGCTAGTGGAAATGCATCGAGCGAGCTCGTTAGATACGAATGATAGTTGATATTCTGAAGACTATTGCAGTTTATTAAATCAATATAAAAGTGCGCTGGATGAAGTATAAAAGAGTTGACTATATTTAATAATTGGGTACCTATATCTTGTTGGAGTCCAATCAAACAGCAATTTTATCCAGCCATTTTAATATTATTCATACGGCAATAATTGTAGTAGAGTCGGAGTTAAGAGGTTCAAGTCTTCTAATTAAAGCGTTTTGTATCATCATTAAATTTCGATTTTATTTATTTATTTGAGCCAGCAATTTTCTTCAATGTGTTTGATTAAGATTTCATTAAAAAGTCAATTCGATTGTTGGTTTCATTCAGATTTAATTTCAGGTCACCGATAAAATTATACATACATACATACATAGACTCACGCCTGTTTTCCCGAAGGGGTAGGCAGAGGCATGTTAAACGCCCACTTTTCGCCAGTTTTTTAATCAAACGTAATCGGTGGTGAGCCTATTGCCGCTTATCGGGATATTTTGTTTGCCAGAGCCTCGTCCGTTGATCGGCACGTGCACCACTTGCAGGTGAGGTTGACTTGGGACCCTATGTTCTTGGTGGGAACCCTATGCACCTATGATAAAATTATAATTTAAAAATATACTGTGCAGTACCACTTCATGTAGCATCTAGCCTTAGCTTAACTGCTCCGTTCTTCAGAACTGCGCTAAATGTTGTGGATTCGATTCCCACACGAGAACACTTTGTCTGATACAATCATCCACTAGTTGTTTTCTTACTGGGTATCTTTTATCCTTGGCGGCATGTTTGTAAAGTTCCTAGACCAGGACTAAATCCTAGTGCGTGAGTTATTCAAAAATAAAATAAAAATGACTCGCGCACATCTTCATCATCATAATCATCAGCCTGCAAGAGTCCACTGTCGCTCATCTTACGACCACGAAGTCTAGTCATAGTGAAATGTTTTAATCTAGACGCATCTTAAGGAAAGATATTTTAAAAGAGGACAAATTTAAATTTTTATACCTATTTTCCTCTAGCTGAAGGTACTTGGGGTTTCCATTCAAAACATACCTGTAAATAAAGAAAAAAGCATATTAGTAAAGGAAGTTGATATAAAATAATGCTGATCGTTCCTGTTAAACACCTGTATTATATACACGAAAAGAGTAAACAGATATAGTTATATATATTAACTAGCACATTACGTCAAGATATTCTATCATTCAAAATGTAAATAAAATCACCGTTGATTTTACTTACATCGCACCGGTTTTCTCCTAGTGCGGCAACTGTCTATTAGTCTAAGCAAATACGCTGTTTGTTTGAACAACAAAATTGAATGAGATCAATCTGTAAATGAGCTACAAAGACACACTGGCCTTTACAGTACTAAAATAAGGTAAACTACAGCTGAGAGAAGGATAACCACCAAATTAATTCTAACACATTCATACCTAAATTATTCTACACCTTTCGCTGAATTATTCCATCCCCAATACCGGGTACGCAGACGAAGTCCATTTCAATTCGCGGTACAATTATGCAAGGGTTGGTAATTAAAACTTGCATAGCATTGCCCTGACGCGGTCAGTCCGGGTAATTGCATTTGCAATTTAAAACTATTTGTGAATGGAACTCATGACGGTGTGACGTATTCGGGTTATGAAGTGCTTCGGATGGACTAATGACTGTCTTCTTGAAAGGTAGGGTAGACATACATACATACATACATATACTCACGCCTTTTTCCCGTCGGGGTAGGCAAAGACAACAGAACGCCACTTGCTTCTATCCTTACAAACCTCACGCGCTTCCTCTACACTCATAACTCTTTTAATACATGCTCGCCGGTTTCGGGTACTTCGGACCTGGCCGTTTTTTAGGACGTCCCCAATTTGATCGAGAAATGTCCGACGGGGTCTGCCGCGACCGACTTGCCCACACACATTTGCCTTATAAATCTAGGGTAGACGAATAAATTAATTTAGACTTTTCTTTGTGAAGATATAACTGTAACGTTTTGGAATAATATGTAAATAGAAAAGCACCTTAGACATGGAATAATAGCATCATCAGCGTGTCTTGGGCCACTGCTCGATATACCTCTTCAATAACACGCCACTGAGCCAGATTTTCGGCTTTAATAGTAACATACATCTAAACTAATATTATAAGATTGAAGAGTTTGTTTGTTTAGTTGATTGCGAATATGAGAAACTGATTCGATTTGAATGTTTTCGCTCTAAGCCATGGGTGCGAAGCAGTACCTATACCTACCTAAATAACGCGGGTGTAAACGCGGCTCCGCTAGTTCTATGTAATTTGGATATATTAGTCAAACTATAATAAGCGTTGCAAATTAGCATGGAAATTTCCTAAATCATTGCGCATTCGTCTTTTAATTCAAATCTTCGAGGCAGCCCGCCACAAAAGTTGTATAAATTATATATATATAATATTAATAAACATGTATAAAAAGTTGTCAGAATTGCACAATTATTACAGTTGCTAAAAATGGCAAATTAAACGATTAGTTACGTGTAAACAAGCATGTGATGCAATTGTGTCGAATGTGTTCGAATTGTGTAACATGTGTCGATCAGTCAGGTCTCCAACAATTTGTGGTAGACGGTGTACCTACATAATTTACTAGACTAATATAGAATTACTAGACTTTATCCGCGACTATACAATTTTTTATTTTATTTTTAGTTTCACGCCTGTATCCCCGAAGGGGTAGGCAGAGGTGTAAATATTACACCCACATTTCGCTTTGAATTTTTAGGTCCCACGTAATAGGGTCTATACTAGAATGAGAGTAATCGCGACATGTTCCATGGCGGTAAAAAGTAACCTCTGTAGTTACTGTTACGGGCTGGATAGTTATCCAGCCCCCTAAGACAAACACGCAAAAATCGTACCATAACATTGTTTAAATTACATTGAACAGAAAACAAACAAGCACAATTCCGTATGTATTTATAATATGATTGCCTCCGTGGTCCAGTGGATAGCGTATGCGACTGCTGATCGGAGGTCCCGGGTTCGATTCCCGGGTCGGGCCTAAGTGTTACTGAGTTTTTCCGAATATTCAGTAGCAGCCCGGCGCGGCGTCTGGTGATGTGCCCGGTAACGGCAAAAGACTCGCCCCCTATTACGTGGGACCTAAAAATTCATGGCGAAATGTGGGTGTAATATTTACATCTCTGCCTACCCCTTCGGGGTACAGGCGTGAGACTATAAATAAAAATAAAATAAAATTTACAATATTAATAACATTATGCAACAGATTCGCGATTAATATTGAGTTTATGAACAATCTTCCTTAAACTCGTAGCCACGTCACATTCTGCGAAATTATCAATTACCTGATTCTAACTGGCTTATCATTGGAGTTTGTTGCGAACGGTCCAGCAAAAAATGGCCGCCGGTACGGTCTGCACAAAAAGTTAATGGCGCGTTTAATTGTTGTTTTTCCCGTCGACCTTGCCTAGTTTTTGTTGACGGTACTTTTGTTGTGTTATAAGTTGGACTAATGTGTTGGCTGTTTCGGAAGTGTGCTCTGATGTTCAGTTGGCGCTTTATTTTAGGGAGGGGTGTATTTCTTTTATAGATACGTACAGAAAAAACACATTTTGAATATGAAGCTTCTGACGATCCGTAGCGGGAGTGTAAGTGACAGCGACTCCGAAGGTCGCGGGTTCGATTCCCGCAAACTTCGACAGTCATATCAGCAAATGAGTTGCAAATGCATTAAATATCATATTTAATGCATTTGCAACTCATTTGCTGATATGACGCCATATCTATACTAATATAATAAAGCGGAAGAGTTTGTTTGTTTGTTTGTTTGTTTGTTTATTTGTTTGTTTGTTTGTTTGTTTGAACGCGCTAATCTCAGGAACTACTGGTCGGATCTGAAAAATTCTTTTTGTATACGATAGCTTAGTTATTCCGGAAGGCTATAGGCTATATAACATAACGCTTCGACCCTTTGGGGACGGGCAAAAGGCTAAAAAGGCTAAAAGATAATGTCGGCTAATCTCAGGAACTGGCAGTCGGATTTTGAAAATTGTTATTGCCTATGATAGCCCAATTATTCCGAAAGGCTATAGGCTATGTAAAATTGCGCCGCAACTTTTAGGGGCCAGACAAAAATAATAAAATGGTCAAACGAAAAGGGGGAGGGTTGGGTCAAAGGCAAAAAAAGGCTAAACGAATAGGATACAACCTACCTATATGGGTATCGTTTTCGAGATTTCCGGGACGCTGATTAATAAAATGTAATTTATTTAGTGATCCAAGATGGCGGACGGGAAATCAAAGATGGCGGATGAGAAAATTTAAAAAATCAATATGGGTATCGCCTTCGATATTTTAAGGGGTGGAGAATCGCAAAACAACATCTATTTCGTGATCAAAGATGGCGGATGGGAAATCAAAGATGGCGGATGGGAAAATTTAAAAAAATCAATATGGGTATCGTCTCCGATGTTTAAAGGGATGGGGAATCCAAATACAACATCTATTTTGTGATTCAAGATGGTGGATGGGAAATCAAACATAGCGGATGTGAAAAATTAAAAAAATCAACATGGGTGTCGTCTCTGATGATTTAAGGGATGGTGAATCCAAATACAACATCTATTTCGTGATCAAAGATGGCGGATAGGAAATCAAAGATGGCGGATGGGAAAATTTTAAAAAATCAATATGGGTATCGTCTCCGATGTTTAAAGGGATGGGGAATCCAAATACAACATCTATTTTGTGATTCAAGATGGCGGATGGGAAATCAAACATGGCGGATGGGAAAAATTAAAAAAATCAATATGGGTATCGTCTCTGATGATTTGAGGGATGGTGAATCCAAATACCACATCTATTTCGTGATCAAAGATGACGGATGGGAAATCAAAGATGGCGGATGGGAAAATTTAAAAAAATCAATATGGGTATCGTCTCCGATGTTTAAAGGGATGGGGAATCCAAATACAACATCTATTTTGTGATTCAAGATGGCGGATGGGAAATCAAACATGGCGGATGGGAGAAATTAAAAAAATCAATATGGGTATCGTCTCTGATGATTTGAGGGATGGTGAATCCAAATACAACATCTATTTCGTGATCAAAGATGGCGGATAGGAAATCAAAGATGGCGGATGGGAAAAATTAAAAAAATCAATATGGGTATCGTCTCTGATGATTTAAGGGATGGTGAATCCAAATACAACATCTATTTCGTGATCAAAGATGGCGGATAGGAAATCAAACATGGCGGATGTGAAAAATTAAAAAAATCAATATGGGTATCGTCTCCGATATTTTAAGGAATGGGGAATTCAAAAACACCATCTATTTCGTGATCAAATATGGCGGATGGGAATTAAAAAAAAAATCAATATGGGTATCGTCTCCGATGTTTAAAGGGATGGGGAATCCAAATACAACATCTATTTCGTGATTCAAGATGGCGGATGGGAAATCAAAGGTGGCGGAAGGGAAAAATTTTAAAAATCAATATGGGTATCGTCTCTGATGATTAAAGGGATGGAGAATCTAAACACAACATCTATTTCGTGATCAAAGATGGCGGATTGGAAATCAAAGATGGCGGATGGGTTTTTTTTTTAAAGTCGATGTGGGTATCGTCTCCGATATTTTAAGGAATGGGGAATTCAATATTATGTAAAAATCTAATATTATGTAAAATGTTATGTTATCAATATTATGTAAAAAATAAAATGTTTGTTTGTGCATCATTTATAGACTCTGAAATGATAAGTGATTAAGTGCTAAGTCAATGGTAACTTTGGAAACTTGGAAAAAAGGGAATTCAATAAAAACTCTTAAAAAGGCGATACGTAGTTCGCTGGGTCAGCTAGTTTAAAATATGGCTTTTCCTCAAAATACTAAAATTATCTTTAGTCCTAAGACTTACTTTATGATATCAGAATCTAACAGTCGTATATCTACCGAGGTAGTAAATTATCAACGAACATCGCACTGGCCTCATAAAAAACTGCAATACCATTGTTTTGTACGTATACAATACTTCATAAATATTTATAAAAGAAAAAGTAATCAATTAGAGGCAGCTACTCGCAGTGTTCGTGGGGACCACACCTTTAACTGACGTTGTCATATAAATATTTTTTGATAGCAATATAAGACACCTTTAGACTTTTTTTTTAATATTCTACCACATTCACACAACACCATCTAGTCCCAAACTAAGCAGAAGCTTGTACTATGGGTACTAGATAATGAATAAACATAGGTACATATATACTTTTTTTGTAAGTACATACATATTATACATAGAAACACCCAGACCAAGACAAACATCCATGTTCACGCACACAAATGTTTGACTTGAGTGGGAATCGAACCCGCGACCTTCGGCGTAGCAGTCGCTTACACTCCAACCGGTCGTTAGACTGTTGTCCTAACCTGCATTATTGGTTGTTGATTATTTTTATATTGCTGAAACTAGCGGATTTCCAACCAACTTTCGTTGTTTGTGCCCCCTTAGTAGTGGAGTTTAAGCAGGATATTCGAGAAAATATAAGTTTAACCAACCGGTTACTACCCGTGGTTATTCCTTTGTGTGTATCGGTTATTGCGACAGAAGCTAGCCTTAAAGCTATTCTGATGTAAGGTTTTAAGATTTTTTATCAAAATTCGTTCAGAAGTTTCTACGTGAAATAGCAACAAACGTTCATCCATTCTCACAACTTATACTTCAAGTAGAATAGGCACCATCTTCGAGATACTCGTGTATTACATAAAATGAAGATACCATACAGCGCAAGTATTCGACACGTAGGTATATTCAAGAATCAATGATTGATGATGGCCGTAGAAAATAATAATTATGAGCAGAAATATGAGAGGTTTTCCTCGTACACCAGGCTTGTCTTACGTCAAATTTAGGAAATTATTAGATTTGTCCTTTGGTAAGAATTATGTGTGTATTAACATAACTGTGTGGGTATAGAAGAGACAAGCTCTATGTATGTGCGCGTGTAAGTTATATGACACACATATGAAGTGTTATTTACCTATACGAGAATTTTGTACTATTTTTTTGCATTGTTAAATTTATGGAGAGAAAGCCAATATTTTTACATAATATGTAATGGGAAATTATACCTATGGGAAATATATTAAATTAAACTAAAAGAAACTTACAAACCATGTATGTTCCTAGTAATTGTTAACTAACAATGATGCTGGTCACGATGTATCCCAGATATAATTATATCCCCCCCCCCCCCCGTGGGATCTTCACCTTGTCGTGATGGGGCTCAGTAACTGCGGCTTTGAACCCCGCGGTGACGCTAAGAGGGATCCCTGGAGTGGACGCTCCGCGTGGGCTTGGCAGTGGCCCTGCGCAGGATGCGTCTAACGGTGCGGGTGCGGGGGACAGTTCCGTCTGTCCTGTCCCTCGAAGCATAGCATTTTCACCGATTGTTTAAAGTGGAATTGTGAAGTGTCAACTGTAAAAGCATAGCTATTACCCAAGCATTGTTTCAACAAGCGTTATACCTACTTTGTTATTTATAATAAGTTATGTACATTGCAGTATCAGATAGTTGTCAATGCTCTTCAACGAGCTGACTGCGAGTTTCGAGAGCCCTCTACCAATCTATTCACAATATTGAGCTACTGGAATATTGAACAGATACGCCCTCAATTAACCATTCACAAAGTTAATTCATTCCAAATGATCAGTTAAAAATTTACACCGCAAATTCGGTACTATGTTAATAGATCAATCAGAATTCGGAATTACAGTAAATGTTTAAAACGTTACACAGACATAAATCTATGATATGTTATAATATGTCCTATACTTATACTTAAAGTACCTACAAGTGTAGCACATATAACATTTAATAGATACTCGTACTGTGTATTTTCATTTTTTATAGACTCACGCCTGTAAAAACCGAAGGGGTAGGCAGACGCGTAGTATTACACCCACATTTGGCCATGAATTTTTAGGTCCCACGTAATACAAACATACATACATAGACTCACGCCTGTTTCCCGGAGGGGTAGGCAGAGACTACGGAACGCCATTTGCAACGATCCTGACATATCTCTCTTGCTTCATTCACTCCCATCAGATTCCTCATGCATGCTCTTCTGTTCAGGGTACTTCTAACCTGTCCAGTTTTGAGGATGTCGTCAATCTATAAAATCAAATAATCTGTCCAATCCCACGTAATACACGTACACGTATACGTCTACAGTATTGTTCTTATACAAATACATTCAGTCTGACTATTTTCTAAATATTTTAAAACTTTGGCCCTTTGTTCACATAGTATATTCAAGTGACTCAATTGCGTAATTATTTAAAAATAAGTGGAAATACCTTTTCGGTCTGTCTACGCAGTACAACATTGGTTTCGTCAAGCAGAGGGTAGAAAGAAGTCGCAGGCGCTGTGACTTTTCACATAAATATAATAAGTTTATTCTTAGCATAGTGTAAACCTATTAGGAGGTGATTGTACACATTATTATGAACAAATTTTGTTCTGAGACATCGCCGAAACTCAAACAAATTGAGTAGAAACCTTTCATGTGAAATAGGTACCCAAGGAATACCCAGACGTGTCTGAAACGTAATAACCATAAATAATGCGCATCAATAATGTCTGCGAGCCTTCCTATAAACTGGACGCTATCGGTAAATTTATATTAAATAACTTGATCAAGAATAAAAATAAATTTCTTAGGCTCTATTAATTATCGCTCGCTTAACAATGTGCCCGGTAGATGGCAATAGGCTCGCCCCCTATTACATTGGAACCGAAACATAAATGGCGAGGTCTGGGTGTGTAATACACCTCTGTCTGCCCCTTCGGGGATAAAGGCGTGAAGTTATGTTGTTATGTCTTCGAAGCTATGTTTATTTTTGGAGCAAGTCATTTGTGGTATTTTGACTTACCTATTCGAGTAGGATTCTATATGAAGATAGGGTATTGTGTTTCTTTAATGTTATGTTATTAAGAGGAAACACGACGGGCAAGAGAATTGAAAAATAGTTATTTGTAAAATCTATTGCTGTCGCGCAGCCTCAAGCCTCTCCACGCAGAGCGCAAAAATACCTATTAAATGTACACAAAATCAACGATTCGTATTCCCTTGATTCCTTCTCCAAAACTTTATCGATTTAACTAGTTTTTCATATCAAATTAAAGAAAGGCTTTGGCCGTGTTCCTATGTTTTCCTTTTTTTAAATAATCTAGCCAAATTTGTTTTTTGGATGTTTGAACACAGCGGAAAATCTGGCCAATTTTTGAGATATTTGAAGGTTCATATCTTTTTTAATATTTTATTTATGAGAAAAAGGAAAACATAGGGACATGCCAATCGGGGCCATACATCTTTTGGAAAAAAATAATTTCTCTACTGGCATTATCCAGGGAGAAAACAGGAGACTACGTTTGTATGGAAAAACGGCCGTCGTGTTTCCTCTTAAAAGCCTTCGCCTGCAGCGCCGCCCGCGTGGGAGTCTATTATGGCGTTAAAGTAGCCTATTTCACTCTTCAGCCTCCTAAATATTGCTACAAAACATTATATCATAGCATCGCTTCTATGCGAAGTCAAAAAGGACAAGTAAACAAACAAACACTCTAAGGCAGTGTTTCCCAAACATTGTTATGCCATGGCCCGGTAATTTTCACATTGCCCCTTCGTGAGCCATTGAATACTTTTAAACCCAAGCTGGTTCCATTAAGTTAAATAATACACATTTATTAATAGTAGAAATGTTTTTTATTAGTACAAGGTACTTAACTATAATAGTTTGGTATCGCCTTTTAGTCACTAAACTATACGTCGTCGATCGATAGTAGGTATTATTTTTAAAACAAGGCGGGAATGTTGCGACCCGGTAGTTTATTTTGACGGCCCGGTACCGGGTCGCGACCCGGCAAATGGGAAACGCTGCTCTAAGGCATTTATTATATTAGTTTAACCCACTAGGGCGAAGCTGTGAGCGAGTGATTTCGAGATAATTTTACATAAGCATAGGTACATTTTAGAGAACATATGAATATGATTATGCTCAAAAACGTGAGCTAGATATAGATTTTAATGTGGCGAAATAAATTCATCTAAAACCTTACCACATACGAGACGTCAAGCGAAATCTTAATTTGGAAGTGTCACGTTCGAAATTATTGTGTGCTTGTAAGGTATCTGCTTTAGTAGAGGAAGTAGCGATGAAGCTGGCTATTTACAGGAGCGGCGTAGAGAGATTTTATGCCAGTGATGAAAGAGGTAGATTGGCCATTGTATATGTTTGTATGAGTTTGTTGTGGCAAAGTCACTGACCAAGAAAATTTTACTGCGGACGAAAAATGTATTTTATCTAGTTAATTAGGGTTTGGACATAACGTGTTCATGCTTTCGTCAACTACAGCAAACATATGAGAAGGCAAAATTGAACTACTATTAGACTTTTAGTAGTTATAACTACTAAAAGACTTACATATGCAAATGTAACATACATAATGTCTTATTTCCAAAAAGTTCCAATTCATTGTAAAAAGTAACAAGCCGGCTCCGCGTAGCGCTCCGCTACGCTAAAGCTACAGCTTAATCTGTACGATGATAGCACATGATTACATACATGAGACGCCTAATGAAAAAGCTGCCATCGAATGATTTATATCCAAGTTAATTTTCATGTCAAGTCGGAAGGCAATAAATATCGATGTGGACCACGCGGCAGGGAAGTCACGTGTCTAGTAGATATAGTTTTTTTAAATATAGTATAATTAATATTAATTTCTTTCGGTTTTTTTAAAGTAACATTCCGCACACTAGTGATCCATACTTTATCACGAATATTAAAATGTCCTTCGTTTTATTTTAAGTTTTTGCCGCACTAGGAGTCGATACTGTTTGTATCGCGAGGGACTTAACAACCACAAAGAACACCCAGAGTTGATACAACAGTTTCTGAATCGAAGGTATTAATTATCTCGTGTGGTGATCGAACCCGCAACACTCGTAATGCTGATCGGCAAGTCTGCTGCTTAAACCACTGTCCAATGATTGTGCATATATGGAGAATATTATTGACTTAAGTGTCAATAATATTCAAAATTATTATTATATAATTTAGATATTAACCTTCAAATAAAATCGGCCACGATTTCATTCGTGTTTTTTGCATAGATTTGTGTTTGTGTTTTGGTTTTATTTATGATATAGGTATAAGAGGTATGATTTTTATTTATATCAAAGAATACAGTTCAGCAATTTATGGCAACACTCCACGGTGTTAAATAAAAATTAATACGACAGTAGCCGCTTTGACTATCTACTTAAGTCTATAATTCCTTGAAGACAGAGCTAATTGATCGCGATCCCAAATCTTAAACAAAATTCAGATTTTCATAAATATTTGCCCTTTTCTATGAAATATCCAGAAATTTCGAGAACTCGCCAGTCGAAGATAGTCTGCCATCAGTGCCATGGAGTGGCCGGCCCCTCCGGATGTCCAATCAATCCAATTGCTGCATCATCGGACCCTGGACTTCCCGTCGTGATGACAACCGGGTCAATGACAACGGTTTAGACTACTTCAAGTTATCTTCGTACGGTGCAAAGGTACAAGATGCTTTTGTTCAAAATCGAGGCACCTACATAGAATATGCCACGTACCTTTATTATTGTACAGCTACCACTTATTGTAAAGGCCCAAGTCATGGAATAACTGGTCTCTTAAGGACTTCAGTGAACATGGCGTTTGGCGCCAAAATATCTAATAGGTAAAGGTACGTGGTAGACATAATTTGAAAATTTAGAACGAATGTTAGAGGTTATGAAAGTTTAAATTCTTATATTATGCAGCATTTCTTTTTTATGCAGTAAACTTATTTAGTTATTTTGAAAATATTCTCTTGGTGAGGCTGTACACAGTAAAAAAGGCACGATAATCAATACAACGAAGGAATCGCAAATCATGAAAAACACATTGATGACCGTCGTCGGCTCCATACAAAATATGTTACACATTTGTATCTCTAGTAGCCAAATCCATGGTTAGATCAATCAGCTTACGTACGCTAAAAAGATTTGACATTAATTCATCATATAATAAAAAAATATAATTGTTAACTAATATGTACATAACCCATTAATCTGCTATTTTAATACTAACAATAAATTAACGTCAGATCTGTCCTAGTTTACATAACTCTATCTTGTTTATGGTATCGACAATCTATATATCATTATTGAAACATATTCATTTTGGTTCAATGGCAATCGTAAAATTAAATATCCCATCTCTGTTATAGCCACATATTTCTTTTAACTATTTAGCATAAATATATGAAATACCTACACTTTATTGCTAATAAATCTAATAATGATATTATCATAGCGACTTATATATTTCAATAAAAATAAAATATCTTTTTTCTATTTAGTTAACATTAAGTCTATTTTGAAAAGCATTTCATCGAAATAAGCTCGTAAATAGATTCAGAGCTCAAAAAAATAATGACGTACTCACAAATCAAATATATTATTCTAATAGAATCAAAGCTTCTTGTGAATAAACTGACGACAAAAAGAAAATAGCAGCGAAAGCCTCTTACACAAACAATTACAGGTTTTGATCAGGAATATTATTTGGTCTTAGGTCTCCTTACGTCGTGGCTTGTTGAACAATAATTTAATACGATGATAGCTTGGTTTGAAATTACATTATAAAGTAAACAAGTTGTTGTGAGACTTATTTATTTATTATCCAATTCGCCTAAACCAATATAAAATAATGATCTATTAAAAATTAATATAGACCTACAACCATTACATCATCTTTTCTTAAATAAAGAAAATAAATCTTACGCAAGGTGATAATCTCTCAGTTTATTTATGAAGTTACTATCTTAATTTATTTTTATAGACTCACGCCTGTATTCATGAAGGGGTAGGCAGAGGTATAATATTACACCCACATTTCGCCATGTATTTTTAGGTCCCACGTAATAGGGGGCGAGCCTATTGCCGTACCGGGCACATTACCAGACTCCGTGCTGCTACTGAGAATTTCCTAGCGGAAAAACCCAATAACACTTTGCCCGACCCGGGAATCGAACCCGAGACCTCCCAATCCCACGCGCACATTTATGCCGCGAGACCAACGAGGCAGTCACATACTATCTTAACCGTATTTATTAATTCGAACTTATTATACAAATCTCGATCTGGCTGATGGAATCTGATGGGAGTGAATGAAGCAAGAGAGATATGTTAGGATCGTTGCAAATGGCGTTGCGTAGTCTCGGCCTACCCCTCCGGGAAACAGGCGTGGGTCTATGTATGTATGTATTATACAAAAATAACTCTGCAGGTAATATTTCGCCTGTCTATTGTAAGTAGCACACTTACAATATTTTGAATACATTTTACGAGAAAAGATGAGAGAGGTCATTATATAAAAAAACTCTCAGACGATACATGAAACAGCAAAAACATACAATGCACCTTTATATTTCCGAATACCTTTATAAGAAATATGCTGAAAGGATGAAATATACTTAAAATGTTTCGCTCTACATAACATCTGATGGACCTTTTTTCGTACAAATTACAATTTTCGTTTCTTCAAATTATATCTATACGAAGTATGTACTACATATATGTAAGAAAACATATTACTTTATTTAAATACGCCTTCATCTTTATGAAGAATTGTTCGTATGAAGATGATTCGCTTCTTTATTTTGTGTCTACTTTTATGAAACGCTTAATGTATTCAGGTTAAGACGTAGTTTAAATTAATTTGGTTTCATAAAACAGACTGTTTTGTGTTGTCAGTCTACGCGATGGTCTTTAAGTTCCAAGTATTAGCACAGCAGTAGCAAACAGTATTATTTATGACTAACTAGCCGTATTTATTAAGAACGTTTCTTCAGAAATGCGTTTAGTATACATTATCTGCCAATAGTACCTTCACTTTGATAGTATTCAAGAAAACAGTCAGAAAATTGTATTAGTAAGAAAGATAAGGACGTATTCCGAATTACAAGATGAAAAGCATTTAGATTCGTAGTTTAGACAATAATAAAAAGAAGCGGCTTCCTATTATATTTTCCAAAAAAAAACCATAAATACAGATTTTCACATCTAAAGTAGGTAATCTTAACCATGACGTATCTCTTATTTCACACCCAGCACATCGCCACATCATTCTATTACACAAACACACCAAGTACTTTAAGCTAAGAGCACACTGTCTATAGATATTTGTGCTCGGCACAGAAGAGAGGAAATTAAATCAATCAGAGGCATGTCTCCGCTCCATCAGGGCGCAGTGACGTCGGCTCACAGCTAACGTATCTTTTATTCATCACGGCGTTTAGAGATGGTTATGTTGGAAACATAACAGATGAAGTGAATCACTGATAATTATAATAGCGAAAGCTTGTGGGATGGATGTTTGGATGGATGGATGTAAGTTACTTTTTCACGTGGAAACTACGGAACGGATAGTTTTTTTGTCGACACACAGGCGGAAGGTTAGGATTGGTATCTGGCCTATCTACAGTGCCTACTTATATATGATTATGACCCAGCCACACTGTTCTGAGAATTTCGTGAAAGTGAAACCTCATAACGGTTAGCGGGAACCATGCGGACACGACGCGCACCAATAACTTTTCGGAGTAGTGCGTATTGAATTGTCAATTATCGCTTGCCCCGTGCCTCTGAGAGCACTTTAAACCGTCGGTCCCGGCTGTCATGAAGATTTTTGGCAATCGTTATACAGAGTCAGTACCTATGAATTAACTTATACTAGTCTACACCATGGAATATCGCTATCCCTTTGGGGTACAGAGGTCAGACAGGCAGGCGTTCTGTGAAAAAAATTGATATTCAGTCAAATCCGTTTAGACTAGGAGGCGAATACTGGGTTCTAACTGGCATACCGCTCGTAGAATGATATAATTGTAAAAAGAGTTGTATCAGTAAAAAGGGCGATCAATTTATCAAGCGATAAATAAAGATTTTAGTTGTAAATTATTGTAAGTACACTAAAACATCTTACAATAAAAGTAGAGCCCATTGGACTTATTATAAAGGCTAAAGAACATTTTAAAATCGTGTAGTATATACAACAGCAGTGCAATATTGTCGAAACCGATGCCTATATCGGTGGTAGGTATTTCGAAAACTAGTGCTAAAACTTTGTGTTTTTCGTTTCGTATTGTTTTACATACGAATGCACTAAAGGACAACGTGTTTTCCAACACATTCGAATGTTTTTTGATACTGGAGCACAGAAGCAACAAAAATTATATCAAGCACATTTTATTTTCGAGGTTGTGTGTGGTGAACGTTTTAACTAAAAAACAATGCATCGAAATTCAATATTGGGTACCAGGCACATAAGCTATCCCAAAAAATTTAAAATAATCGTCAACCATCTCTTGACTACATCTAGCATATAAGACATGGCGAAACTGAGGCAAATAGAAGGATACATACATACATAGACTCACGCCTGTTTCCCCGAAGGGGTAGGCAGAGGCATATTAAACGCCCACTTTTCGCCAGTTTTTCGATCCCACGTAATAGGTGGCGAGCCCATTGCCGCTTATCGGGATATTTTTTTTCCAGAGCCGCAGAGGTGCACCACTTGCAGGTGAGGTTGGCTTGGGACCCTAAGTTCTTGGTGGGATTCCTATGCACCCCTATAGAAGGATAGTTTTCAATAATAACGCGATGCAGACCAGTTATATTAATATAAGCACTACATGTTATTCACGACATAGTACCAACCAGCTAGCTTATTACTAAACTCAAAGTGACGCCTTTTTCCCGGAAGCGTCATACAAACTAATCGACAATGAATTGCCATGATTAGGCATCAACGGCACTGATTAAACGTATTTCCAGTTACAAGCATCCTGTATTTATTTATCTACCTAATACCTATGAACGACATACACGTCAAATTGAGCAATAGGAATTCACCATGAATCGCTTGGCACTTATAAACATTTAATCGACGCACACTAAGCACTAGTGAACAAGACCACCTAGACTCGAAATAGCAATAATCGCAGTAAAGTAAAGTACATACATACATAGACTCACGCCTGTTTTCCGGAGGGGTAGGCAGAGACTACGGAACGCCATTTGCAACGATCCTGACATATCTCTCTAGCTTCATTCACTCCCATAAAATTTCTCATGCATGCTCTTCGGTACTTCTAACCTGTCCTTTTTGTACTGTAGACTGCCTCGTTGGTCTTGCGGCATAGAGGTGCACGTGGGATTGGGAGGTCTCGGGTTCGATCCCCGGGTCGGGCAGTGTTATTGGGTTTTTCCGTTAGGAAATTCTCAGTAGCAGCACGAATTCTGGTAATGTGCCCGGTACGCACTATGCACAGCTAAACGTGCCTTTTTGGACGCGTTTTGACTGTTCATAAAAGTAAAGTAGGTTTAATTTAAAAAAAAGTTTATTGTATTTTATATTTAGCGTCATATTGCATGTTAATGAATCTCCACAAAAAAATGGAAAATCTGTAGTTGTAAAGTCCCTCCTCCCTAACATTATAAATAAGGCAATGCTTTTAAACTCCAATGTTGCAATTCCTACCCCATTAGCTATGTTCAACATCAAAGTAAGGACAAAATTGCGAGCCTGTAACGGTCATTACAAAGTTGGTTATTTAACAAAATCCCCTTTACGTTGATAGGGTCGTAAAAAACGCGTAAAACAAATCTGGCCACAAGAAAAGGTTGGAGGGCTCAAAGGACCAAACCGCGACCAATGTTGGCGTGTTGGTTCTACTAATTAGGATGTTGGGCATGCAGTGAGGAGAATGAAAGGATTATTAATATGACAAAAATACAGTACACTGTTTTGACATTAATTTCTAACGGAGGCCGATTGTGGGCAAAAGGACAATTTTATTGAGTTCACAATAATATTGTCAGTCTTTTCACAAAAATATGAATGTTCTAAGGTCAGATTACAAAATAGTAAAAAGCGTTTGCTTAGTCTGGTCGGAAAGAAGAGAATGTAAAGGATGAGAAATCGCATAGTGCCTGAAAAAAGGTTTTACTTAATCTTTCTTCTGGAACGATTACCCAAGCAGCCTTGTAATAACAAAACCTCTCAATCTCGAAAATCATGTCTTCTATTAAAAAAAACTTAATTAAATTATAACTGATGTGTCCATGTGCCATAAAACCAATCAGAACCTAAATTGCAAACCTTCTCACATTTAGGTTCGAATATCGGCAAATTCCAAAAAAAGTAAAAAAACACGTGTAAACAGACGTTCTATAGGTGTTTATTTGTTAACACATGTGTTCAGTCACAAGGGGGCCGGCAGTTCAAAGGGCAAACTGCCCTTAACATTAGGCGGTAATTAGTGCGCTTAGTATGGTGCAAGACATAGACGCCTCACTGCGCGATCTTGTGAAATAAAATCAGAAACATATGTAGGAGATCGAATCTTAATGTAGTCAAAATAATAGCAATGTATTGAGAATAATGGAACATAACCATTGAGACGTAATATAAATATTAAGAACTTTGCAGATTACAGGTTAACTTTGGTAAGTCATCAAAGACATATCTAAAATAAACATTCTTTAGAATTAAAGATATATTAAAATTGTAATTAATAATATCATTAATGTAAATATATATTAACTCCTACTATTTTTTATCATAACGCTTTTATCCCTAAACATTATTACCATAATATTTTCACTCATACTCAGAATGAAACATTTACCAAATGTAATAAAAAATATATGAAACTTTTACCAAGACACTTTTAGCCTTTTATTTAGGTGTTTTATAGGATAGAATCGAGAAAATAAACAATTTGCAAAAATAACACTTTTTTGGCTAAATTTTTCTAAGTCCAACCCTCCAACCGAAATTCATAAAACACGACTCATTTATGGTTATGTTTATAGCCTGGGAGCATATAACGCAGTTTTAACCGTACTTAAATCAATAACTATAGGCCCGATTCGGTTCTGGGACTTCGCCGGCTGCTGCCGCGGCACGCTCACTTCGCTCGCTCGGCTCGTGCGTTGTGGTCACAGCTCTAACCTAACCTTAACCAATCAAGCTATACGACCGATTCGTTTCTGGAAATTGACCATTGTACTATTGTGTATTTGTACCATGGCACTATTATTCTTATATTTTATACATGTTATGTGAAAATAAAGTTAGGTACCTACGCAAAATTAATGTACATATATAATACTGATTATTATGAATAAAAAGAAATCTAAACAAAAAAGATACGACTTTCAATAATAGTGTAAAAGATGGTTATGTTGAGAAAATATAGGAAAACAAATAAAAGTATAATAGATGTTTATTGCAACTGACATTATGGAGTTGAATGCTTCGGAGTTATAAACATTAGAGACGGAGTAGTTAGGAATTGTGATTGTTAGGATGAAAAATGTTAGGAAGGACATTTTCAGATTTCAAATTATCGGAGTTGAAAATTTAGGTGAACTTTGGCGCACCCAATCATACATATAAACTGATGACCAATAAGCTACAGATGGTAGCCTTACAACTTGCATACAACACCATCCTTATTAATCCGTATTATACTGAAAAGAAGATTTTAGATTTATAGTCATCGTATGGACCCGACCTGTTTGTGTAAGATATTAATTTGTGTGGTCTTCAGCTGTAGAGTGACGGTACTAAACTAGCATGTTAGATATCCATTAAAATATATAAATATTACGCATCAAGTGATCCGTATCGCACATAGCTAAACATTTCGCACGATATGTCGCGTTCCGTTTATCCCGCGCACCGCTCACCAAATATTTGAGTAGCGCGGCGCGACGGCAGCGGGACTAATCAAATATTTACCTGTATCCCCGTGGATCCTCGAATACGCAGCGGAATGTAGCCAACATTTGCGAATTACTCGTGTACGCGTAGCTGGGGCGAAGCGACGGTCGCGTCGAAACGATCGTCAAGTAAGACTGCGCATCCACCATAGACGGGCGAGAAAGCTGGACACTGATATAAGTTTAGCTAACAGCAGATCAGATCGTTTTCTTACTCCAGGTTGAGAAAACCGCACGGCCCATCTAGTTTCGATGGGTATTCGACACGCTGATTGGCCCGTTTCCTCCGGATAAGATCCTTTCAGAACTCGAAGAGAACTTAATCAATGCGTGTAATAAATACGTTTGAAGAAAACGCCAAAATCATCGGCGTCCAGCGAGGCTCGGAAAATAAAGTGAACCTTTTGGTGGTGGTTTTTCTGCCACACCGCTCGCCTCGTACATCTCTGTTGGACACGTACCCTTAATTCGGCCCCAAGTGTATGTAGCCGCTGTGAATTACACTCAATTTGTTAAACGTCATGTGTAAACATCAGCCGAACCTTCGCTGCAGTGTTAAAAGTACGATTAACGTTTATTGCGTTGGATGTGCCTGGAATTTTGTATACAAGACTAACTTGCTTCTGCTTTTGCCTTTTTTGGATGGGAATGTGGTGGTGGTGAGCTGTTGGAATTCTTTAGTTCAATTGCTATCACCGTGGGTGTGAGTTGGTAGGATTTATTATCCTCTTCTAGTAGAAATGTATGAACCATATATACGCCAAATCTAAATATTCTTTATTCAAGTAGGTGGTGTAAGCAAATCCAATTTATTTGTTGGTATTTCATACAACTAACAAAAAAACTTTGATTATAATTTTACATTAAAATGCTGGTTTAATTTTGGTGATCATTTACTAATTTTGCCTGTTATATGTTACTATATCTGGTGGTATGTTAAACATAAGCCTTCATAAATTCTTGTTTCGAGTCTGGGTGTACATTGGGTCCGTTAATTGTAAAGTATGTTTATAAAGTTCTCCGCAACACAGGATTTAGTCTTAATGCGAGAGTTGTCTTTTTAAATAGAAAAGAAATAGAAAAATATAAGCGGCGAAAAGTACAACATCTACATGACTAGGTAACACTTCGCGAGGATGCACACCAAGAAAACAGAATTAGCATCTCAGAAATACTATCTAAAACCATTTAAAAACAAATTATTTTTTATCACCTGTCAACAATTTCACAGAACTAACTATTCCAACTACATAATTAACACTTTTTATAATATCGCAAACAGATTGTGCAAATATTTGCAAGCCTTACGCATGTGATGACATTAAGAGTTCAAAGACATTGATGAGTTCGACTGGTTTTTAGTTATAGCTGCTAAAAATATTAATTTGATAGCTTCCTGTGAATCGCATATAAATTAATAATTTTCGAGCATTTTAGTATTCATGTGGGTGGGATTTTAATAGGATTACCTAGTTATAGCAAATTGAACGTTACAACTAATATAATATGTACTCTGTAGCTATATTGTAGTCGATGATTCATCAATTAAGAATAAATATTAACGACAATGTCGTTGATGGCATTCGAATGCACTGTCTTCTCACTCGATTATGATGTGCCAGATTTTGTACTATGATTGGAGGTAATTTAAGAGTCCTCTAAAACTCTAAAATGTACCCAATATAATATGACGTTACAAGATAAAACTTGCGAAACTTTCCTGCCTACCCGTTATCCTCAAACAGGCGTGAATCTATAGACGTACAAAGACCAATCAGTCTCGAAGCAATCTGTGGAACAAATAAAAAACATATACGATATGGGATCGCACCATTCAAAGCGTCGGTATTGCAACACTCGACCATTCGAATATTCAATGCAGTTTTCTATTCTATTTCAAATTTTGATGCAGAAATAGTCATACGAGGCCTCCTTTATCGTCTTCTTTCGTAACGAAATTAAATAACTTTGCATATATTATTAAAATTGAGCTAATATGCTGGCAATCGGGGCCCAATTGTCCTAAATAAATATAGTTTCGATATCATGTCAGTGTCATACTTACGTCACAAAAAGCGTTTTCTTCTAAATTATCTGAGAATATAATTGAACTAAGTTGTAACGAGATCGTAAATTAAAACAAGTGTCAAAATATGTGTCACAGACGAACTGTATACGACTGCGCGGTTGGCGTAGTGGCATAGAGCATAGATATTTACATAGAGGCGCATTTCTTATGGGCGCTCTGTAGACAAACTTTCTGTGACCCAAATTGCCGCTTGGCGGCGTGGCAGTCGCGCTGTGAGTCTGTGACAGCTGTCTCTATGAGTGCAAAAGAGACGAACGTTCCTCCTGTGTATCTAACTACGAGAGCAAGAGAGACGGAGAACGACGCCAGCGCCGCCAACGGCGCCAACTACGTAGGTACTACACTGACAACCGCCAACACGCCACTTGGAATCGGCACACGAAATCCTTAAGAAATGCGCTTCTATTATGTAAATCTGTATTCATTGGTAGTGGTTTAAGCGACCGCCTAACCGCTTGACACTGCGTCCAGTGTTGTGGGTTCGATTCCCACACGAGGCAACATTTTATGTAATTCACAAATTGTTGTTTCGAGTCTGGGTGCTCATTGTGTATGTTTATAAAGTCCCCCGCGACACAGGATTTATTCCTAATGCGGGAGTTGTCTTTTTTTAATAAAAAGATATATTTACTTAATGATAATGAATTATACAATTCAAAATATAATATCAATATCATATAAAAATAGGAGACCGGGCTCCAAGGCAAAAAGTCTTAGATGCAAATGGGATAAAGTTAGGATAATGGTGACGATGATATTAAAAAAAATAGAGGTGAGCGTTTTAGAATCATATTAAATTTAATATACCCTCCATCAAATACTACTAAAAGTTTAATGCTAATTTATTTATATACTTTTACGATTTATTTATTTAAAGCGATAATAATAAACAAACTATGTTCTTATAAACATAAAACTAGGTATAATACAAAACGTGGCAGCCTTTCAATACAACAAGGTCTTCGATTCGTATTCTTTCGTAATATTGTGTAAGCGTCTGCAATGTACATTTCTAAATGTCAATTCAAAGAATACATTAAGATATAATTTTATTTCTGCTTCGATGAACTCTTGACCCGCTTCCATTGAAAAATATTGTTATTGAAATATTGTATACATAGAAAAAAAAAATATCCAGATGTTGCAATTCCACTCAACTCACGACAGTTACTATTCTTATAACGCGGAATTTAAATATTATTATGATACCTATATTTCTTTTCCACACATGAATATTAATTATCTTTAAATAAATATAAGCATCGAAACAAATATCGTAAAGAGTAAAGGACGACTTTGAGCCTCCATCAAGGTTCCAAGGTCTTTAATCCCTACGGATAATTCTCAATGAAAAGTAGGTATGAATGTAAATTTATGTAGATCTATTATAAAAGGCACTTTTCGTTAATTCATCGTAAGACACAGCCCGCTAAATAATTCACTGTTTATTATTCATGCAGATTGTCGCTAAAACTGGCGAAATTTGGAAAATTTTTACCTCTGACTCCCATGTTAAAAAGTTTGAACAAAGTACCTGAAACAAGAAAAGGTTTTGATTAGTTTAATTGGCATTTATAATGATTTAAGGCATTAATATTTTAAAAAGAAAGTCGTTTAAGATTGTTATCGTATCTAGTTCGCAGGAATGCATAGCTGCAGACTGTTTTAAGAATGGAAACACTCACGACTTTCCAGTACTTCTGCTAGGAGGGTAGGCGTTACACAGGGCAGGATAATTGGCCCATAGTAAGCGGATTGTTCCAGGATCTCACATTTCCACCCACTTTAATTATATTTTTCAATTACATACTTCCATCGTCAACTTCAAGAGTAATCACGATGAGTATGGATCGAATTGTTAATAAAACTGATCCACTTGCTTAGAACATTTAATTAGGTGGAAATGTATGCGCGTCACGCTTGTAGTTTTGACATTGCGCTTCAATTAATTTTCGTGCCGTCAAGCATCGATAAACGTACTAAAGTCTATTTATTATAAAACATTTTAGATCAACTGTAGGTGAGCTACACCAAAGATTTTTTATATGTATTGCTATATAACGTAAACACTTGATACGCAAACTGATTGTCAGCACTAACAAAAGTTTGTCAGCGCTAATTATACAGACGAATAATTATGTACTACTACATAGTTATTCGTCTGTATAATTAGCGCTATAAAAAAAAAAAACGATATTAGTGAATATGTTAAGGAAAAAGATGTAAATGTAAGAAGTATACCCCAAAACATTGCATCATATGGGGAAAACAAAAAGCTGTATCTAATACTAATATATAAAGCTGAAGAGTTTGTTTGTTTGTTTGGTCGAACGCGCTAATCTCAGGAACTACTGGACCGATTTCAAAAATTCTTTCAGTGTTAGATAGTCCATTTATTGAGGAAGGCTATAGGCTATATAAAATCACGCCATGAGCCACGGGAGCCGAGCAGTAGCCTTAAATAACGCGGGTGTAACTGTGGGCATCATCCAGTAAATTTTAATTAGCAAACGTAAGCTTTATGGTGTAAGCAGCGACTACGTTATCTATCACACCAAAAGGTTTAGGCACTACCAAACTACCGGTAGAAACACATGATAATTATATTTATGTCCTCACAGTCTACGTGAACACTTTTAAGCAATACCTAGGTCAGTGATATGAAATCATCTGTGACTAAGGTTAGTCATCTTTGTGACATTATAAGACCTTGGTAATAAAATATAACTCTATCGAGTTGGCAAATTGATAAATTATGATAACGAGAAAGATTTATTGATATGACATTTATAACATCAGCGAATAATGTCGACAGAATTAATTTTATAATGACTTTGATCTTAGATCTTGATATGTAATTCAGAAGAGTATTTAACACTAATGTAGCATAAAATCACCATCCATAACCTAAATTCAAGTAAATCTAATATGGAGAAGAGAGTTATAGTATATCAGTCGTCATCTTAAGTTTGAATAGACCATAATGATTTGGCAATAATAATTATTTCCCTCATAAGGTGTTAACTAAACCTCAGCCAAGCACTCACGCTCTCCATACATACATACATACATACATAGACTCACGCCTGTTTCCCGGAGGGCTAGGCAGAGACTACGGAACGCCATTTGCAACGATGCTGACATATCTCTCTTGCTCTCCATACTATTCTCTAAAAGTCTACATCAGTCAACTAATACACTATTAGAAATTGGCCAAACTTGTGCATTTGACATCTCTCATTAACTGGTTTATGAGAGATGTCAAATGCACACGATGTCAATTGACTTATTTATAATAAACACGAGAGAATCTAAACTTGAAATTATTTTGCAGTAAAGTAACGACCGTTCAACATGCCTAGAATTAGATCAGAAATTCTTAAGCAATAGACTTTCTTCAATAATTATTTCATTTCATGACTCTGTCCCAGACTTCGATCTAGTCCTAGATATATAATATTGTATTCCAATAAAAGCAAATATTCTCAGAATTATAAATAACATTCAAGACCCGAGAATATATTCTATTGTGTAATAAAAGTAACCGTTACAGTAATAGTAGATATATATTTTCTTGAAGTTATTCAGGTATAAATATTACAAGAATAGGTGAAATTAAATTCCAGTGGACTCGGGTCGTTGAACTGGTCCCACTATTAACTCACCCACTGGGCCCAAATAAAGATTTTAGTAAATATACATATTTATTTTGTTTAGTTACTTGTCTCACTCTAAAGTTAGAACTTGTGTTTAAGTATGAGATTGAATAATTTGTGTCATTGAACGATCCACAGACTTAACCAACCCTAAGATTAACATACCTTTACATACATACATACATAGACTCACGCCTGTTTCCCGGAGGGGTAGGCAGAGACTACGGAACGCCATTTGCAACGATCCTGACATATCTCTCTTGCTTCATTCACTCCCATCAGATTCCTCATGCATGCTCTTCTGTTCAGGGTACTTCTCACCTGTCCTGTTTTTAGGATGTCTCCAATCTGGTCAGAGAACGTCCGCCTAGCGTCCTGTCCCTTCCACACTTGCCTTATATATCTGCTTGGTCAGTCTTTCGTCATCCATCCTCTCCACGTGCCCAAACCATCTTAGCATACCTTTCTCGATGCTTGTCACTATATCTTCTTTTACCCCACAACACTCTCTTATCACATAATTCTTTATTCTGTCAGTCAGAGAAACAACACTACACATACTTCTCAGTGCTCTCATTTCTACAGCATTTATTCTACTTTCATGACTCTTCTGCCATACCCAACTATCACTACCATACATAAGAGTAGGTACTAACACCCTTCTATGCACAGCCAAACGTGCCTTTTTGGACACGTTTTGGCTATTCATAAACGCCTTCAGAGCTCCATTCACTCTATTACCTGCATTAACTCTTCTTTCAATATCTTCTACATGCTTACCATCTCTTGTAAACAGCGTACCTAAATATACAAACTCATTCACTTGCTCCACTCGCTGTCCATCGATCATAATATTACAAGCCGTAACGCATTCCTCCTTTTCAAAAACCATAACTTTCGTTTTACTTACATTCACTTTCATTCCTTTCCTCTCTAACGCACCATGCATGATTGTTACCATCTCCTGCAAATCCTCCGCTGAAGACGCAAGCATAACCTGATCATCAGCATAAAGGAGGCATTTGACAAGTAACTCATTCGTCCTTAATCCACAATCACTATGTTTCAAATCTTGCAAGCAACTGTCCATGAAGAGGTTTAAACAGCCATGGCGACGCTACACATCCCTGTCTAACACCTGTGTTGATGGTAAACCAGTCAGTGTATGCCCCGTTCATCCTCACACAAGCTCTAGAATCCTCGTAAAGGGATTTCAGAGCTCGTATGAGGCTGCTGTTCACCCCATACATCGACAGTACCGACCACATTCCATACCTTTAGGTACGCAAATCCTCACTTTCCAAACAATAACATACAATTGCATCTGTATTATTTTTATTCCTTACGTAATCACTGAGATGCTCCCTGTCTGGGAAATTTCGAGTGCTAAATAATAATAAAAGGTAATATTAGAAACCCTTTTAAATTTTCAATACCTTTTAATCAATTCTAGAAAATCTGGAAGCAACAGTTATGACACATAAGTCGAATCTTTGTAGACATATAAAAAGTTTAATACATTCCATGTATCAAGGTTGTCGATACGTTGTTGTGTTGACGTGCCGCGTGCGAGCGAGATGCCAACATGTCTATGAGTAGCGGTGCGCGCGCGCAAGGCACCGACTGGCACCGGCATAATGACAAATCAGCAGGTTTATACACCTGCACACTTGTTTTTACAGCCACAACCTCGCATTTTCATAGAAACATACAAACAAACTAATTTTTACAACAGCAAACTTAACTTGGCAAAAACTTAAATAAATTGACCACAAATTACGTAAATAATCCGGCTTTTAAAAGAAGTTTTCAACTTCTATTTTGAATTATTGTTTTTGTACGGTAAAGTAAGGATAAAATAATTATAATATCAAGGTTTTACCCATATTTGGGAGGATAAAATCAAAATATATTCTGAATATTTGTTACAAGGTGAATGGGTGTTTTCCGAGTGTTTTTGTTATTATTTTTATAACTAGACTTATATTTATAGCCAAAGTAATAACAAACTACGAGTATTTTAAAACATTTAGTCTTCTATAACTATAAGGGTTCGTTAGAGGTGCCACGCTAAAACCCTTTGTGGAAGGATTTGGGAAAGGCTTTGCTCGGCAGTGTGGCAGCACAGGCTAGACAAAAATATTTATATACTTTTTGTCGATTGAACAGATGCAAGAACCAAGGTTTATTACCTTGGTTCTTGCATCTGTTCAAAGTTAAATCAATTATGTCGAAAAGCCGTTTTTAATATAATAATACTAGCGAATGCATTGACATATATTATATATATCGATGAGCGAATGTGACATTATTTATGAATCATCACACGATTTCTGAATGTAGAAATGCAATAATGACATAAAGATAAAAAATCTATAATCGATTCGATTCAACTATGCGTAAGTTGAGTTAAAATATCTTTGATAAATTCCCCGTAGTACAAATACATTCTGCTGCAGGCAATCTACACAAACAAAAATAACATTAAGGTAATGCTACAAAACAAAACAATTTATTAAGAAAACACAATATAAACAGAATACTTTACCCACATCAAAACAAACTAAAGAGACCTGAAGTACGATAATTCTAAACACACAAACGAGATGACCTAAGCCTTTAGTCATTCTGTCCTCACTAACAGGATACAAAAAGTATATTATCAACTTAAAGGTACATACATTTGTATTCAACAAACAACTCGATTAGAAGGACTGCGGGTCAATAGAACCTATTTATATGTACACGTCATCAGTTTACTATATTAATGACGTCATCCGTCCATTGTATCAATGACAAAGTACCTTTATCCTGCGTATGCGTAGCTGTATGCGAGGAGAAGATTTTTATAGTATAATACATATTATGACAAGCTGTTTATATATTTATGAGAACAGTCAATTAAAAAAGACTTCTATACATACTTACAAGTATTGATTGACAAAAGAATTTTCATCAATTACTTATGAATAAAATTAAAAGGAAGTAATATAATATGTTTATAATCTCTTCTAAAATAGCTCACTACTTCAAAATAAAGATTTAACTAATGTTGATTTTAGGAGCCAACAACTTGAGCAACAACTTCCCAAACTTAAAACAATTATTCAAGATCCTTAATTCACACAAAAGCTTGCTTAACCGCGCGCCATGTGAGGGAATTCTTATCCGTAGTCGGCACCAAAAACATGCCTCCGACTACAAATAGGTAAGCCAAAATTTCTCAACCGACTCCTCGAAAATTAATAATAGAGGATCAGTCATCAAACTAAGTACGAGTAAGAATTGAGTGTTTAACAAAAGGGCGCGATCAGCATCGGATAATGCATAAAGGGCTAAAGAGGCGAAGCTAAAGGACAGATGAGACAAATTTTAATGGAAACGTCAGGAACACTCACCACCAGCTATAGATAATACGCGTTAATAGAAGAGCCTTTTAGTCTGCTATTCTAAATGTTACGTACAGTTATTATAAGACCGAGACAGATAGGATCGTAGCAAATGGAAGAATAAGAAAATTCAAAGGGTTTTGAAAGCATTTACGAAGATTATTTTGATGAATAATACGATTATCTCTGAATGGCGCTACTGCGAGAGGGAAATAAGCCAATGGAGACGGGATTTACTCACTCAAATTTAAGTAGTCGTGCTGAATTAATAAGTCATGGAAAATGTCTTTATAACTTGATGCAAGTACACGATAGCGTATGAAAGTTATGAACTGCTACACAAAAAAAGCTATGCCTATTGAAGAAATTCTATCATTTGGCTACAGAGTCCGTTTTTGCTTATTGAAAACTCATGATTATTACACATTTTTTGCGTCCAATTATTCCTATTCTGAAATATTATCTGATTGTAGAATAAATGCTATCCTCACGGCCCTTTGATAAAAATATCCGTTAAGTTCCAATTAAATTACTTTATGGATAGCATCATACGAATTCTATTTTATTATTTATTCCAATAATAATGCTTAATCCAGGAATTCATAACCTGAGGTCGATGGCCTGTCGAACCTTGTGTATTTGTGAAAATATATGGAAGAATGAAGCATGTAAGGAGCTTTATGAACGCCTTATCATATTTTTACTTCTATAAGAACATTTTCTACGAACCTACCAATCCATTTATCATTTAACGTCTAACCACCAGGAATGCCGAAGACCGTGCGAAGTGGAGGAGGTACAGCCAGAAAGAGGACCCCAGCCTCCAAGTCGAAGGACTTGGATTGTAACTGGAACAGCGCTAGGATAATGATGATGAACATAAAACTATGACAATTTCGCAACATTAATTATTTAAGTCTCACAGTCATATAAAAATGTTTAGATAGCAAGTAAATTAACGAGCCTAATTTTGCCCACAGACGTAGTAGCCAGGTTTTCAATACAGTGTATTTACATTAAAACCGCGGCCGCGCCGGTGCGGTAAGACGCGACCACGATACGGCCCGGCGCGATTTTCATTTATGTACTTAACTATGGCCAGACGGGTGAGACGGAGACTTTGAATAAAAAAGTATTAAGTACATTACTTTAAATGTAACCTCTTTGATACTTATTCTAACACGTTTTAAAATTTATTAAATTTATCTTATGACGATAAGTGCCTCTATCTTTTCATCATTTCTGTCACTATTATAAGTTTGTGAAAATTGATGGATGTTTTTACTCTTTTACGTAAAAATTACTGAACTGATTTTGATTTAACTTTTCAGTGATATAGTTTACCGGTAATCTTTTACAGCGCTACAGGAACTAGTCTAATATAAGACATCTTTTCCATTCATACACATGTAGGTATTTTATTCGAGTAATAACTTTAGTGCAGTTCTAACTTGTTTTTAAGCCTCGGTTAAACACGAAACAAACAATACGATATCTAGACTATTAACAAACAAAATAGTTGAGAACTGGTATTATGCACTCTGTCCACTAATGCCGTCCGTTGCACAAGTTAGCAGCTGCAGAAATACACTGTAATAGTCAAGCAAAGCCTTTATTTTAACAAGTAGGGAAAGCTTTGTTCAGACAAACTACAATTTATAGGTACATAAGCTTTTTAAAATTAGCTATCGCCTATTTTCTATCAGATGATAGATAATATGATAGAAGCTTGTCAGTAGCAACAGTGCGCAATAGGAACATTTAGATCAGTTTGACAGACCAGCGATATAGGCTTAAGACGAATAATTCGCTTTAAGGCATTATATTAGTGTAGAAATAATAGGGTAGTTGCCAGGGTCAAAATTATTACATTTTATTTAGTCCGTATTTTAGATTATAAAAAAATATTGGACACGTATTTTTTCTTTTTTCGATTAAATAAAGAATAACAAAGATATAGACCATTAAAATTACGTGTGACGTCACCTAGTGCGAAAAAATGCAGCACGGCGTGACGTTATACGTAACTTTAATGAGCTATATCTTGGTCATTTTTGGTTTAATTTACAAATAAAAAAATACGTATCGCTTATTTTTGAATAATCTAAAGGACGGACTTATAAAATTTTTTTCGTCAACTAGCCTATTGTACAAATAACTCCCGAAGGTCTACACTATTTGGTGTGATTTAAACAACTACATATATACCTAAATACTAAGAAGTTACAGCATTCCGTTTCGATACCGGCGAACCCTTCAAACCTTTCATTGTTCACACAATACACGGTAAGCTATTAGTATGTACTTATCCATATCGGCATATCAATCTGAAGGGATTACCTTAATTAATAATACCCAACAAATGTATTCAGGCAGTCAGACAGATCATTCAATGAATAGTTTATTCGATCATGTGCGAGTTGGGTCCATTGTAATCAAAATCGGAGCCATAAAGTCAGTGGTGTGTGAGACGCCTAATAAGAGAAACAGGCCCCTGTTGGGGCGCCAAATGTAGCGATAGTTGCCAAATGTTTAGTTGTATTGAGGATTTTAAGGCCATCGTATCGTGTTGATATGTGTAGTTGGTTGTTTATTTGGCCTGTTTTGTTGGTTTAATAGCTGAGTTGGATAATGCTAATACAAGAATGCATTTACGAGTAGATGTAAGTGGCGGTAGAATTGGATTTGATTTGTTTTTCTACGCAACCAGATCTTAGTCTTGAATAATCTCGTCTCAAAAAATTATCTGATTCAAATGTATTCTATAACGAATATATAATCTATTAGGAGACCAAAATGTCTAGCAAAAATACATAAATATACTAAATTTATACGGACAAGTAAACGCAGGCCGGAGAATACTAGTTGGATGTCATTATGGGTGAAATGTGTGCCATTTAGGCCTTTTAACATTTGATTATTTCTATACGAACGATATGATGGTATCTAAGACGTTACATTAAAGAAATAAACTGATTGTATGTATGTGACAGTTATTCAACTGTATCTAATAAGAAGTTATGACAAAATACTCTGCATTTGCACAAATATGTTCACGTAACTGGTAATGCCGTCTAGCGGGCACATCGCCAAACCCCGTGCTATTCAGAATTTTCTAACGGTGATCTCAATAACACTATCCCACAATGGATCAATGACACAGTTAATTACTTACTGAATTTTGCAAATCTCTAAAAGGCTCTATAAGCAAATGGCAACAGACCATCACAATTATTTTGATTTGTAATCTCTCAAATAAAGGCACTTTGAAGCACTCAGCAATGATTAAACTATGAAATACAAAATACTCTGTTAATTTACTGAAGTATTAGATATAATGCCTCCTGCAATTAGTTTATTACAGCAGCCGTTTAGGTATTCCAATGAAAGCGTGATCCCGTCTCAAGATCTTTCAAAACTTCGTATTTCTGTTTGACCTATTTTGTCGCTATATTTTAGCATATAGGCATAACTCTGGGATGTGACATACCGTTGATAGCCTTCGAGTTTGAAAATACATATTTGTTGATGACGATGATATGAGGTGTGAACAGCCCTTCTTATAAACAAAAATGCTTACTGGCGGCAGTAAATTGCTTACCATCAGATAAAACTAGTTTAGTTTTGCTGCTAAACTTTTGAAACAAAGTTTATTATTTTATTTTCAAATAAAACATGCTATGTTTTGTATGTTTCTAGTCCCCGTGACATATGGGGCAAGCCTATTACAGTGTACTGTGCAGTTCCGACTCGGACAGCAAAAAAACGCGGGACATAATTTTTAACATAAAATTTATAACGTTTGATAACGCGTTAAGTTTACTCACGACTTGCGCTGCGTCGCTCGCGAAATTACCACTTTATACAAAGTTTACTGCGATTTACTCAACTTTAGGTGGATTTACGACGGCAGCCGGTAATACTAGCTCACAACGTTTAGCGGACTTTATATAAATAGCTGTTTGTCTGTCTTTCGTATTTTTCTCTGTAACAAATGGACACTGCAGCCAGTTTAAACGCTCGTAAGCTGCGCATCATTTTATTCGTGTTCAAAAAGATTGTGAATTCGTCAGGCTTTATCCAAGTTGTTAGTGTTTGTAACAACTTTGATGAAGTTGTTAAAGTAACTTGTTTTCACTTAATCTTAATATATAAAATCCTTGCGTTACTGACTGACTGACAGACACGCTACAGCCGAAACTATTGGGCGCAGGAAAATTTGGCATGTATGTTCCTTGGGGACCGTAGGGATGCACTAAGAAGGGATTTCTCGAAATTCCCACGGGATCGGCCAAAACGGGTAAATTAAAAAAAAATGCAGGCGTAGCTGCTGGCGTCCTCTAGTGTAGTATATTTTATCCCAAGTTTCGAAGGACTTGTGATGACTAATTACATCTTTAGGGTCAGGTTAACAGTGACGTTTCTTGTTATTGTTATTTTGCTGCGCCTACTAAACGCATTTTAGTATTTGTAATAATACGATTCGCAGGCGTTAGTTATTTTAATGAAATCAACGAAGCAGTTTAGTGCAAGAAACTCGAAATAGAATCAACTGGATACACCTACTATTTTTGAACATATATTGAAACTTCCAAACAAATTATTGTAAAACCAATTCTGTAGTCATATAACTCTGTTCCAGTATTCCAGTATCTTGCAGTAGCCGTGACTTTTTCTTCTTAAATTATACTTACTTTTAAAACTTTCTAGTCTGTTATTAAGAGTCCTAAACAAAGTTCAGAACAACGATCGCGCTGCTTTAAAAAATACTTCATATACCTAACGAATCCTAATTATTCTAAACCTGTCTAAAAACGGTATGCCAATTAAGTCATCTCAAATTTCAACGTATGGAGGCATCAAAATCAATTCGTTAGGAACGCCAATTAAGTGTTCACTATCAGTAGCGTACCTATGTTACGAGTTTGTGTCTTCTCATGACATTTAGCGAGTCAACGACCGGAGACTGCCACTGGGGAGCCGACTAGTCGACCCAACAGTCGGGCAAAGATGTCTTCATTCTAACATAGGAAATTAGGTTTTCGGCGTGTATTTCTTAATAGTAAGGTACCGTGTTTGACGGAGAGGTATTTTTAGAAAACTCGAGGTGCAATTATAAATAATATAGCATAAGCAAATTAGGTAAAAGGTGATAAATAATTAGGGGCGATAAAATTAGTCTTGTTTATTTATTTCAATTTGCATAACATATTCATAGTTAAAGTATTATAATAGGATGCAGTAGGCATTTAAATGCTATTAATCTCGAACATACTACAATTAGAAACCGCGCACAACAATGACATTTCAAAAACATACGTGAAGACGCATTTGCAATAAAAAGATAAGAAGTTTAATTTGATACGAATGAAGACGAGGGATACGATGAGATCATAACAACATCAGAAGTGATGAAGATTTAGCTAACATCCTGTCCATCATGTGTTAAACCCTTCCAGTAACCAAACCAACATTTCAAGTATAGGAAACCTGGTAGGTACTCTTTTCGCCGAGAAAATACAACATCGCATCGTATTAGAAAAAAATATGTATAGGTACGTCACGTGAGACAGGTTTATTTGAGTAGTGGAGTCAAATTATGCGTATTTGTGTAGTTTATGTACAGTTATAACGACGCTAGATGGACCGAGCTACTCGATTAGAATGGTGCTTCGCGCTTTATACATCTTCATTATGTTGTAATAGACGAACATTCGAGAACGATGTTGCTTCATTTCTTATTGCAGCTTTTATTATAGCTGTTTATGTATAAAATGGGAGGCAAACGAGCAGACGGATCGCCTGATAGTAAGCCATTACCACCACCCATGGACATCCAAAATACCAAAAGAGACATAAGTGCGTTGACGGCCTTTTAAAATGGAGTACGCTCTTCTCTTGAAAGTTTGAAGGTGGAAGTTATAGTTGATAAAAGTTTACTAGTAGGATCTGTAGAATTCTAAAGAAACATTTGACGAAAGTTTGCTACCTTCGTGATCTCTGTTCTTTTACGTTAGTAGCTCGTATTTTTAATGATTGCCACAAAAATCATAAATAACATGGAATAAAAAACTTTATTTTAATTTACTTTCATTGACTGTACGGAGTTTAGGCAGTTGTTTTACCGTTTTACACTAAAACAACTGCCTTAACTCGATGGGTTCGATTCTCACGAAATCATTTTATGCGTTCCGCAAAAACTACATTTTAACAGCCTGAGCGTCCTTTGTGCCCGTTGGTTATATCTTACTAAATGAACTTTTCGTCTGGTTGAAAGCTGTGGACATGGGTTGTTGTAAGGTCACTGCGTTAACCACAGTTTGTGATATAAGTAAGTACTTCAAACATGAATGAAAAGTTCTCAAGCTTTCTCGGTTGGCACTCATACTTATATTCATATATAATGGGTCTTAAACCGTGGTCAGGGGACCATCATATTGCCAACACGGTTGTTATAAAACGCGAAACCACAAAAAATACAAAGACGAGGAGGCAAAAAGAAGGCTCTTCACATAGTTACACGATTAAGAACTTTAGAGCTAATAATATGTTTCAATGAAAAGGTTCTAACTTAAAATTGAAGTAGGAAAGTCATTTTATTCATTCAGTTGGTATCTCCATCATTCAGTGGGAAAGTAAGAAATAATTACTTTTTCACTACAGAATATTTTAATGCAGATCTCTAGGTACAGGAACTAAGTGCACGAATAATACTCATTCATGTAATTTATTTTATCCTCATTGATTGCGATTGAATGAGAATATATGCTAAGTGGTAGGTGTCCTATGGGCACGATTGCAGGGTTGGGTAATTTTTTAAATTGAATTTTACTGTTTAATTACATATTCTTGACAGTAACACATTATTCTGCAAATTATCTCTGCTCGTATTTCTCTTTGCGGTAACAAATGTGTCTTCAGAAGCAAAATTTGATGCAATTCAAATGTAATTCTACGTTTAAAGAGGCTGATAAGCATAAAATAACGTAACATATGGATTATTTACAATAATCGTTACAAAGTAAGTCAGAGATACACAGAGTGAAACATAAAGATTCAGCTGTGAATCTTCTATCAGTAACAGTACACAGCACAGTTAACGATCTACTCATCACGTAGAAAGATATAGGAAGAGTCCATGATAAAGTCCGCCAAAGCGGGTCAGTTTATACACAGAGTGAAACGAAAATCCGCAGCTGGGTGCTTTTATCAGTATTAGCTTAGATATTAAACTTCACTACAGAATCAACACCCAAGACGATATAGGAAAAGACCCCAATAATTTTCACAAAGCGGGTCAGTTGATACACAGAGTGAGACAAAAAGCCTCTGCTGTTTCGCGACTCAGTGAAAGTATTCCCACGAGTGCGTGTGCGCATGCTATGAGATGACACCGCTGGACACAAGGTACAAACTTAAAGCGTTTATATAAAAACGTAGAAATTACCATTCAAGCGTTTGTTTGAAAACAGAAAGTCCGTTCGATGCTCATGTAGCAGTTATTCGTTAAGCAGTTAATAATTATGCTGACGAAGTAATGCCGAGGAAAATGACAGTGGATTTTGATATCCTTGATCGTTCTTTTAATCTTCCTTATGAAGTATGCGTTAGGAATAAATAAAGTAGGTATCGTGGCAGTTGTAGCGAACTTATAATTAACGGACACAGACACCTAAAGTCGAAGCAAGAATTTGTGATTACAGAAATATTGTCAGTGTAAATAAATACCTGCCGAGCAGTCCCAACAAACTATAATGGCACATTAAACTCTTTTATAAGCAGTCATAAACATGCTTTCCTAATAATTATTTATTTGAATTAATCATTTGAATTTAATTCATGCGTTACAATTTCTGTATCGGTTCAGTCATCTTTCTTAGAGATCATCTCCATAGCTTTAGAAGTTTCCATGCGGCTGAGCTAAAACTTCAAGATGAAATCTCTCGTCTCTCATAACTTGCGGCCATTGCAGTCGTGTCGCGGAGGTTTCCGGGTCATCCTCAATTTCGTTTGTGTGATTGTCTCATCACGCAACCTCGTTGTACAGAGCTCCTACTTACAGCTCACTTACACCTAATATTTACAGCTTCTTTGTTTCTAATATTGTGAGATACTTATTTTTTGTTTTATGCGAAATATTATAAGGTTATGATGTTACTTAACTGCTTGCAGCTTTGCTAAAAATACAAAAGTGGCTGAAATTATAAATGCCACCCGGAGTCGAAAGAGAAGTCGGCAAGTTGATAATTTTTAAACCTAATATATTTGCTGTTACTTTTGGTTAGTTTTCAGCTCTAAACTATACTCCTTAACTATAGATTGACAATCATAACATTTTATAACCATAACTTAATTTGCATTTTATATCATAAAACCAAGTGAAAAGCCCAATACATTACCGCAACAAGTTACCTTAACTTCTCTCCTTAAACTTAAATTCCGGAAGAGTTTTGTTTGTTTGTTTTTCGTGTGAGTGTGTGGCCAACTCTAGTGTCTAAGTTTTCAGACCGCCCGAAGGCCTCTGACATGGTCTAACGATTCTTATCCTGAGACAAGAACCGGGACCGACAGCTTTACGTGCCCTCCGAAGCACGGAAGAGTTAACAAAATTACAAGCTAGTAATTTAAGCAAATTGCTAGCAATAACTATTAAATATTGGTGCTAATATAGTTAAGTGGCATTTTAGTTAGGGTTATAGATAATTTGTCTGGAGGAGAAAGCCGCAATGTATTGTAATTACGATTCTATACCCATGATTGATTACTATTGAAAGTTGTGCAAGATGAAGCGGGCCTTTTTACCTCTATGAGACGATCAGTAGATAGTTGAGTACATCGATAAACGGCTAAATGTACTAAGTGCTTATATCTTCTGTACCTATATATAAAATTCTTGCTTTTCTAACTGACTGATAGAGAAAGCACAGCCCAATTTATTGGGCTCAAGAAGGTGAAATTTGACATGTTCATGCCAATGACGCAAAAAGCAATAATGCAAGCGATCCCTTTTGTGCTTTTTTAGAAAACTCTTTTGAGAAAAGCCCTGTGTAGCCATAATGGCACTCTGTACACACTCCAAATTTCGACATTGTTATTATGTACATACCTATATCTCCAGATTGAATCATCATTATTTTTATTAACAATAATATTATGACACCAGTTTACTCTTGATGTTGAATTATGGATATTTTACAGCATACAGTTTAAGTTTCTAAGCCTAAAACAATTTCCAATGATAAACGTTGTATTTCTAAAGTAATCTTTAACCTAACACGTAGCTGACGTGGTTGACATACGTGGTGAAAGGGAACATTACACCTTTATACTACTATAGATACATATTTGTATAAATCGATAATAATACATGTACATAAATAAGTAGGTGATAAATTACATGCGTGCAAAATACGCAAAATACGTACCTTGCAGTCGAGTAAGAAGACTTACTCACTTGCTTCAGTCCTCACCGATATAATAATATTATCGCAGTGCGTAAACTACTACAAAGAACATGAACTACACCTAGCTTCGGTTGGTTTTCTGCTGACAGTGTTTTCCTTTTAAGAAGAAGGCAGCCACCAAAAAGCATTTTCTATATCTCAACTCCAAGGCGATTCTATTCAAGGTTAGGAGGTAAAAGTTTGTATGAAAGGTCGCAAATTTTCAAGCCAGCGCCATGTCTTTCGCGAATAAGTACAATTTATTATATAACACTATCCCTTCACTTGCCTGAGATGACAGGCGCAAAATTACAATAAGAAAAATACTAGGAAACATCAGCTATTTACGAAGAAAAAACTTACAGTGCGTAATATCTCCAACAGCTCAACTATTTCAGAACGTAATGATATGTTTGTATCTACAAATTAACATCAAAGGATTAGCTACAAATGTCCCGCGTGAACAATCAAACGATTGATCGACAACGATTCTTTGAACTGCAGTCACTTCAAATAGGATATCATAACCAGAATATGCTGTTAGATTATACGTATGTGTTAGTAAATAGGTATAGACTAGAACGTTGCCAAAATCAAAGCAACGCAGTTTAGTTAATTACAGGGTTTTTTGGGTAGGTAGTCATTCGATCCTGGCTGTGCTACTGCCTAATTAAGGCGCCATTAATTAAGAATCGGGAAAATGAATCGGTCCAATGTTACTAACAGTGATCTTATAACCAAGGCTAGTATAATCCACCAATGAGGAAATGAGGAACTAGAAGATACAATAGCATATATTTTCAAATTATATTTATACGAGAGAACCGTTACTTAAATATTAGTATTTGCTTTTAACGCTCGATCGGCTTTCGAATTTAGAGAGGTTACCCAACGCAGACTGAAGTCTATGTTTAGACGCAGTTAACATATGCACAATATAAACACTGAACTACAACTAACTAATACAAGACAAATAAGAACTAACTTTAATCATTCCTTTGAGAGGCCAGAATGTGTAGTAAGGTCCAGTCGCGTGGGTGTCTATCACGACTAAAGGTAGCCTATGTGACGTTTATGCTAATTATTACCTGCTGCAAAATGTCATCAGTGGGTTTCCGTGAAAAATAAAAAGCGTCCATATCCATCTTCACATACTTTCGCGTTTATTATGGGACTATAAACGCAGCTCGAAAATAACCCTATGGTCGCTGTGGAGATTACGCACTACGCAAAATGTCCCCGGCACCGAGGCAATCGTTCCCGAATAATTTCGCCATAGTCACCGCGCGATGAAAAGCCAAGCGATAATTGGGCTGTATCGACAGGGCTGCCGCGGAAAATACGAAATTTAGTCTGTTAAACTGTCTTTTAGATTTCAATACGAGTATCATTATCAAATATGTCATATTAAATCAATTTGCCTGATCGCAAGATCAGAGTCTAAAGTACTAAACCCGGAAAAACTAAATTTGGACGGTAGGTTAATTTATAATGTTGGCGTTCCCCTTGGAAGGCATTTTAATTTTTGCAAAGATATACACAGATTTTCCTGCTTTATTCACACACAGCACTGTGCTATAAAAATCTGCGGAACAGTTAGATTTTTTTTAATTATGTCTAGATTGTGACAACAGAACACTATTCATTTTTTCCTCACCAGATGTTTAGACTATGAAATTCGTCTCGATTTTTCGCCAAATGGGAAAGCTAATATTACTTCGCTGTTAGCGTATTCATACAGCAATAGCGTTTTATGGGTTTAAAATATTAAATTTGACACATGTGTGGTCTTAGGATTTAAAATGCCAGTCAAATGTTCGCAGTAAAATGTTATGTGCAATCAGAATTCCATATTGAGAAGGTAACATTATGCATTCCCATGTCATTCTGTATTGAAAGGTGTGGTCAGTATGGTTTGGTAAATAAGGAAATCAAACACCATGCAACAGAATTTCTCAAATGAAATAATGAGTGTAGATAACGCACCCATATTAAAAGTGTAGCCAAAAAAGAAACACCACCACCACCAAACACTTCTCTCAATTTCACATACTTACACCCACTTAAAAAAAAGTCCTGAACTTTTATTTAATTTGAGTCGTATATTATTTTACTTGGTCTGTCTAAAGTATGCGCGTATATATACCTCAGTCAGAAAGAAAAACCCCAAGTTTTCACCTTAGGTCTTACTTTTGCCTTCATTTCCTCCAAAACGTCTGCTGTATCTTTCTTTTATTTGATCTGAGTCTTTCGACTAAACTGAAGTAGCGTTGCAGAGGGTTCATTCCTGTGGTTCATTCCCACCACCCATTAAAAAAACACATAGTACACACGTTAAAAAGGGGTTAACCCTATAACATCAATTGTAGCGCGCGAGTCATATTCGATTGTTCAGGTGAGGTGGGTCGAAAGTACCGACTATTGGAAATTAAATGTAGAGCGGGGGAGAGTTGCGGCGAAAATAATACCCACAATTGTCGCCGTTCAACATTCACACATATTTAATAACCGTTGATTGGAAGATGTAATGTATATATAAACGAAAATGTATATTAATTTATTTCACGTAAATAAATATTTGCAAAATATGCTGGAAAACAATAATCTGATTGGTGATGTTTTATTAAATATTTATTTATCTTTATTATATTCATAGCAAGGAGTTTATATAAATAAAAGCATTGATCATTTAATGCTTGCAGCGAAATATATATTTCAGTGCGTTTCAATATAATTCAGAATTAAGTCAATAATATTTCAGAAAGATACAAATAAAATAAAACACAACATGTATTCGCTTAATTTCCTATAGGTAACCAAACAGAATTAATACTAAAACCTTTACAAATACAGGCATACACGATAAATTGCATATTCACAACCAAATTAGTGCAATACAAAATAAAATCTAGCATCTACCGTAACGGCAAGGCTGATTGAATAAATGTTCAACAAAATGCAAATAAATTGTTCGTCGGTAGTGTTAACGCGATTTGGTTCATTAATTATTTCGGCTCGACAATTTTTCGGACACACTGGCCGAATAATTGGCTAATTATTTCACTCGGTTACCGAATAAAATTGGTTTTTAAGTAATTACGTGAAAGTTGTAATTGTTTTGCGATGTACGATGGACAAGTTGCGGTCGCCGTTGCGATGTAATCGTGGATGTTTCGCTTTTTGTGTGTGATTATTGGCAATATTATGAAAAATGTACTGCTGTGGACACATTGCTTCTGACTACACACAATACATCAGTCATCTTTACTTGTATCAGAACTACCAGAGAACGCTTTACGCAAAGTTGTAGTTACGGGATTGGAAGTGGCATTAATAGCTTCTCCTAAAGCTTAGAAAAATAACATGATTCTTACGTAATACCTGTGCTGTATTACGCTTTACATTACTTCTAAAGGCACAACAACAACTGTTGTAGCGTTTGAGAATAAAATAACCATCTAGCATATGTGACGCTAGCGATATAACCAGTGATCGGATAATCGGATGCATATTCACCTAAAGTTCATTTTTGGCTAGGATACTATGGAAGCGGCTTCTTAAAACATATTTTTTTAAATATAAATCCCGGGATTCCAGAAAATGCGGGTATGAGAAACTACTCTGTAACATAGTGAGGAAACGACGTCTTTAACATGTGGTTTTTATTTAAAAAAAACTGGTCTCCGGAATTACATAATTATTAATGTGTATTTACTTGAAGTTTATTTTATGCTCCCCATCAATTTATGAGTATGTTGAGTGTAAGAGGAATGGTAGGCAGTGAGTGTTAATTAAAAAAAAACATTTATAATATGTATCCTAAACTTTCAACTTAGTCGTTTAATACGATACTGTCAGTGATGCTGTTGTAAGTTGATAATTATTAAGAGATTGAATGGTTTTTCTTTGTAATTCTTATTTATTATTCGTTTGAGATAAATGTTTTGAAAATTGAAGAAAATTAAGAGGATTTTTTTATAGGTAGTTAGGTTAGGTTAGGTACAAAAGTTAAAATAAGTAAATATACCTACGCCCGATTTGATTCTATAATGAAAACATTAAATTCGTCATTCCGAAATCCCGGGACTTTTTCGATATAAAAGTGTATTCCATATTAGCCAACACTTTACAATAAGTAAATATATCCATAACCCATTTGATTCAATGGTAAAAAAAACGAAATTTGTCAATTCCGTAATGCCGGGATTTTTCGATTCGAAAGTGCATTCCATAATAGCCAACACCTCAACTTTAGGTAAATATGCATCCGATTATCCGATCACTAGATATAACAGTGGTAATACGTGGGTGGTACAGCAAAGGAAATATTTGAAAACATCCACACTGGCTTCCATTACACTAATGCACTTACGGCGCAGATGCAGCAACATTATCTCACTAAAACATCACATTTTTCAGCGAAACTCACATGATATCTCAGATGTTATCTCAAGAATAACCCTTGCACTCGTTACATATGATACCTATTATCATAATCAGTTGTGTAAGGCGTTGAACAGCGTTTGTCTTATGTAAGAAGGTGATAATCATCGCGTGCTTCGATGCTTTGCTTTGCAAATTTTAAGGTGCACTATGACTTTTGCTTTTGTGCCTTGCACCAATGTAACACAAAGTGGCCTATTTTATATCGCTTTCAGTTTGTCACATGCTGTGTATTTGCGTGAGCTGCCAGAACCGGACACGCGGGCGTCTCACTGGCAAACGTGAGTCGGTCGTACATCCATGGAAGTGCGGCCATAAAGGTCACTTTTACTTGAAGTTATAAGACTTTACTGAAGATATTCCGCTATTGAGAGAGCCACTTGAGATATCAAGAACTCCATTTACAAAATTGGCACTACACTGGAAATATCTTCTCTTAACGAAAGTCGACTGGGTGCACGTTAAAGTACAATGATCAAGGATAGCAAACGAACGAAGTTCGTAAACCTCTTAGTTTGGTAGTCCATGCAAATATTTCCGTATGGTTAATCGGATATGATTCAAGATAATTTAAACCGATTGTGAGGAAACAATCACACGCTCAGATAGGATTAAGAATAATACTGGCAATGTGCACAAGCTGCTGCAAAATCTTGAAGCAGAAGCAATATATTGGCAGTAATAAAATCACTTGTCGAAGTGCAAGTTTCTAAAGCGCATTACTGAGGGGATCATTAAGTAAACATTTCTGGCCGGGCGGCACAGACCCTGCATAATGCACCAACCGCAGCTTATAGTTTTGTTTCCAAACGACCTCAGGTTTCGCTAACATTTTTGAGATAGGTGCTATGAATAGTTTATAAGTATTAAAACTTCGCATTCGCCATATCGTTTGTTTAAAAGATAGTTGCTTTCAAATTATGTTTATTTATATGCTATTTTTTGTGTTGTTTATTAGCTCTTTGAATGCACGGTTGGCGTAGTGGTTTAAGCGGCCGCCTCACCGCTTGACACTCCGCCGAGTGTTGTGGGTTCGATCCCCACACGAGACAGCAGTTGTGTGATTCATAAATTGTTGTTTCGAGTCTGGGTGTACATTGTGTCCGTTAGTTGTATGTTTGTAAAGTCCCCCACGACACAGGACTTGTGTCGAGACAGTCCTAATGCGGGAGATGTCTTAAAAAAATAGGTACTTTATGTATAACTGTGTGGAGTTTATATGCCGATCGAAGGCTTTCAACATGGCCTACTAAGGATGCATCCGACTTATTCGTTCCTGTTGTCACAGATATCGCCAGTACTCTGAAGGGATACCATCAGTGATAATAGGGTTTTCCATTACCGCAGATACCGGTATACACTGCTATAGATAGGTGATATAGACGGGATGCAGACGTTTTATCATTTTAATTGTACATCATACCGGTACACAGGTACCTACCTATACATCCTCTGCACAATATAATAATAACGTAACTGACAACATATTAAACCATACCTGGCTAACATCGAGGCGCTCTAGAGATTTTCAATAAAGCCTGAAATTACTTTTCCAGGGCAGACGTTAGCTTGCAAAGCGATATAATATTACGCAAGTCGATACAAGGTTAGCTTAAAAGTGCAGCTTTGCGGGCGCTGAAAGGGCATAAATAAGGAGATATACGTGCTTCGTGTGGCACGAAGCAACATTCTCCCTCAGGATTGTTCGTATTTTCGTACTTCAGTGTGCTGTGATGAGGATGCGATACCGCTTTTAGGTTTGCGGAGTGGAAGGAATTTTAAATCAACATTTGTGCATCAGTTGATTTTGTATGCGGTAACTAAATGACTGGCTGGCATGTGAGGCTACCGCAATTGTCTTGGAATGTAGCCTTTGACATTCTTTTCTTAATTTCTTATACTAGTGCTCCAGTAAAGGACAAAATTTTGCTGACCTCTTTAGTTCTTCCACATCGATATTTGTGAGCAACTGAAACTGACATCGACGTCGTCATTTTTAACGAATTGTGTACTTAATTGAATAAAATATTAGTGTTCTGCAACTCCTTCTCTATACTCTTACTGTACCTAATTTCATAATCGTCAAAAAAGTCCTAGATACTTCTAAAATTTTTCATAATTTTTCACGTTTAATAACTATGTAAATTTACGTTGAAATGTAACGCTTGATTGTTTACCTTTTGACTATAGATTTATTTATCGTCGGATACACAGAGTACCTACATATTGACGTTGCCTAAAAATCGAACATAACACGTTAACATATTCCGAATTTAATAGAATCGCAACGCGCGCTATCGCACCTAGCCGTAGGTATATACTTACCTACAACTGCCAAAACAACAGTAGTGGGTGTGCATCAATGGCGATACCGAAATTTCACCCGTTTTTTGCCACTACACTGTAACGTTTATTTTTTCCGCCTATTTTTACATCCACTTTCGCATATATATTTGGCAATATACGCATGTTTTTGTTAAAATGGTAACGAGTATTCCGGTATATTTGTAAATGAATTGAGTATAAAACACGACAGTTGATGACTGAGCTGTGATGAGGACCGATGTAAACCAGCCGAAGCGTAGGGCAAAATTAAGTAAAATATTTACGCATAAGACTCATAATTATAGTGCAAAATTCATTCTACAATAATATTTATTGACGAGTCTCAATAGAGTTCATTTAAATCTTAGATCATTTGAATCATAAATATATTAAGTCGTCGTTAATCTGTCTTTGCTTGTTCATTGAAGATAACAAAGCAAACATATATGCGTTAATATTTAACGAGTCAATTAATTTCGAAATCAAATCACTGTCTCAACTCAATGCATAAGGTGAATTAATTAATCAAATTAAAGGCTTTATCGATAACTTAATTATTAATCTTGATATTCTTGATATTGATAGGGCCCTTCGCTTGAATGATAATGCTATATGAATGTCTGAGTGATTTTATATACTCAAATTATCATATGCAGTGCGTGGGTGGGTCGATTCCAATCCAGGGGAAAAGCGAGGTGTGATAAGCTGGATTATTGTTTCTGGGTGTTATTTTAATAAATAAGTAGGAATATTTACTAGGTGTCTTGTTGCCATAACATAAATTATGTCTAGTTTGGGCTCATTTCGGTTGAATGGTCCCGACAAGGAACAAAATAAATACGTTACCTATACAAGAAGCAATAAATCTGCGTAGTAAGGTAGAGATGTAAGTAGGTAATTTTTATATCAATGACATTTTCATTTCCATTCTTATTATAAGCTAATAGTACTAAATAGACCATCTGACTACATTGCACAAAATACAGTTTTAGTACGAAAATAAATATTCTTGAACTAGACTGAATATTCGTTTAACATCTTTAGAACAATGGAATAATAAAAGGCAAAATGTCAAATCTATAACCAGTGTCGAACTTCTTTAAAAATCATACAATATAAATTAGCGGGTCTTAATCGCGTACAATTGACTATACTAATTTACTAATTAGTCTCTCCGCGACCACGCTCGGTGCAAGACGAGCGAAACGTCGGAAACAAATAGGTATTTAGGTATACCTTAAATAAGTTAGTTGTACGCGATTAAGACCCGCTAATTTATTTTGTATGATGTATACAAATCGCGAAAGTTTAAAATCGATTCTTTAAAAATGTTACCTTTTTTTGCTCTGTTCGACGATAAGCGAGCCAGAGAGACGCCAAACTTAATAAAATTATGCTAATTAAGATTATTCTGATTACCGAGAACATTTGTGTCTAAGATTTTAGCAATTCAGAAAAATAGGTAATATCTATTCAGATAGTAAATAAGGAGGATTGTATCAGCGAAATTCCTACGACATAGTATTTTATCTAGCACTCTGATTTTTATATAACTAGCGACCCGCCCTGGCTTCGCACGGGTGCAATTGGTGCTTATCAGGCATGTATTATATACGGGTGTCACAAGACCCATCACCAAGCCGAAGTCTACTTGTTGTGGACATCATGCCAAGTCATACTAACCAAAAATAATACCTGGGAAACGAATTCTATTTTTGAGTTTTCACATTTTTAAACCCCATTTAAAAGCGCGCGCGTGCAATACTCGAAATACCTATTTATCCATGGGGTTATGGGGCATCTAAAGAACATATTCACGGGGTAAATGCATCGATTTTGTACCTAATTAGAAAAATTCCATACTAACTTTGAGCCTCAATATCTCCTGAACCAGTAATTTCTCAGGTATGGTGCCTAAGTAAAAACTGGTAGTGATTGGTACAACATGGTATTTCAGTTTTCGTTAAGGGTCTTTTTACACCCTATATATAAACTTTCCTCTTGAATCACTCTACCTATTAAAAAAACCGCTTCAAAATCCGTTGCGTAGTTTTAAAGATTTAAGCATACATAGGGACAGACAGAAGATAGACTTTGTTTTATACTATGTAGTGATGATTGGAGGCAAACGAGCGGATCGATTGCCTGATGGTAAGCGATTACCGCCACTTTGGCCACACAATACAACAGAGAAGTCACAAGTGCGTTGCCGATCCTTGAAAAAGAAATAAGCTCTTAAAGGTATGTAAGTCGTATTGGTTTTGGCTGCACTGCAGATATGTTTTTCTATTCGTGGGAATTCAGTCTTTGTCTAGGGCTACCTAATGAAAAGTCGCGACAATAATGATAACTATACATATTGTAATGATAAAATAACCACTAGGAAAAAACGAGTAATTGAAACCATAAATTTGTACATTATACACAGAATACAAGTGTATAGACAGATCCATTACAAAATTTCATGTAAGAGAATAAACGTAGTCATTTTGATGAGCCGTGCGCTACCAGTGCGGAACAAATAAAATGTCAATATCAGACTTTCGTAAGCTGATGAAATAATACCTTATGAGCGTAGGCGAAACTCAAGGCGAAACCAGTACCGCATGAAAACAATCTTGAGACAATTTGAGAATATATTTCATGTAAAAATTATAGTAGAGTTACAATTTCACGCTATTGCTTGTATAATAAAAAAACCGGCCAAGTGCGTGTCGGGCCACGCGCAATGTAGGGTTCCGTAGTTGCCCATAATGACCATTATTGATAATAACTTCTGGTTCACATGGGACTAAAAATGGGCATCTTTAAGATTAAGCCAGCGCCCCCAATGTAAACTTACAGAAATAGGTATTTATAAGTTAACCGACGATTACTCGTAAACTAGTGATGTCTACTTAGCCGTGATAGTTTTCCTTTTAAATTCGTTATATGTACTACATTTGTGATTTTTTTACCTCTTCCAAATTAATAGTTTAGCCGGCAGAGGAGGGGAGGGGGAGACTTGAGTCTAACAATTTTTTTCACCTAAAAGCTTGATATTTGACAAATCAATCACTTGATCGAAAAATGATTTGAGCAAACTAATAATATTTTTTTAAAACCTATCCAATGATACCCCACACAATGGGGTACTCAACCAAAAAAAAATTCAACCCCACTATATATGTAGGAGAGATACCCTTAAAAAAAATATTTTCCTAAATTTTATTCTACAGTTTTGTTGCAATATCGTATGTCTATATTCATGTCAAATATCAGCTTTCTAGCACCAGGCATCTTTGAGCTAGGCTGCGGACGGACAGACGGACGGACATGACGAAACTATAAGGGTTCCTTATGGACTACGGAACCCTAACGAGAACTTATACGTTTTAAAAATATGTGTCCTATATTTTTGATTAAATTGAGGCCTCTGATAAACATTTAAGGCGCACTCAAGAACTTGATAAAGTACCTATGGAGTCAGACCTTATAGTAAATTACACAATAAGATTTAGGTATGTTTAGCGCCTATTAAACCATTCACACGGCGTAACAAATATTAATTTATAATGCTATGTTAAATAACATACCTACAGAAAAAAATTATAAACCCAATTAATTTATAAATGTTAAAATTACTAGCCATAAATCGGTAGACGAAAGCTCGCATTGGCTTAGAACTTATTGTAAAAATACTTTCAAAGACATATTTATTCTCAACTAAGAGATATTTCTTGTTTTACACAAACCTTTACATATGATTTATTTAATACGTAAATAAGAATAAACTTATTTTGAAACTTCAAAAAATAAAAAAATATCGTGACAACAGTCCCTGTATATAAACGAAACGTCGAATAAAAATGAACAATGTATTTTCCAGATCATTCGGTTTAAATATAACATAGTTTAATTTCAATGTGTAACATTCGCGTAAACCCAAGGAAATAATATGAATAAAAATGTAATATCACAATTCCTACGCAATTCCCTAGCAAAACAACAAGACATCTGCATGGCGATCACAAAAACTTACGCATATGGGCAATGTGTGTAACCGGCTCGAAACAAATCGCTCGTGTAATGAAACTGTATGACGTATTACTTTGGTAACCACACGTTATGTCAACTCAAGGGCTACTATGGAACCGAATTGTCGTGTTACAACAATATGATGGAAGAGTGTAAGAGTTGAGCTACTTCCTCATCATAGTCATGATCAGCCTAGCACTATATCGGCCGCGATCCGAGATCTTGGATCCTGGAGTCTAGGAGCCTTAAGAGTTGAGCTACTTGTCTTCCAATAATAACAATACAAAATTGCTAGATTTTTAAAATTCACCCACACTGTTTAGTACATTTTATAAGTAACAATTTTTTTTACAGAATTTAATCCTCAACGCCGAGCTTTATAAGTCGGAATTACCCAGCTTCAAACAGTAGTCTATGATGCAAACAACATCTATACCTGTCGCAACTTGTAGCACAGACCTATGATTAGTAGACGCCTTACGGTGAACCTGTCAATTTGTCCTATAATTGGTATCATGCCTTAGGCTTGATCACGCCACAGTATAGCATTACATGGCGCACTGATGTATTTTCTGTTATCCATGCCTAATCCAACAGACAGTTAAATACCTGCGGTTTAATATCTACATTCCTTTGAAAAAATCGACCCCTGTAGGGTTGAAACTAGGTATGAAATTTGGCAGACACAGATTAGTTATTTGTTTTTAAAGATACACCAAGCGGACGAAGATAATTTACACGATGTACATTGCAAAAGGCCGATTATAGACCTCGATGATTTCTTACTTTGAATTCTTACCGATGTATAAGGAGTTGTCCCGTTTTGAATGAAAATGATGGTGTCACCACAAACAGCCGATCAACGTACCTGAAACAGATTTATACGATTTGTTAGATATATAGCATTCGTATTGTCTTGTTATTGACGAGCCAATGTACCAAATGATGACGTATGCGTTCGTCGGGAAATAAGTTGGAGCATCAAATATATAAGTGATAGCTGGCATTTCGTAGGATTTCGGAATGATGAGCACTAGAATTTCTTTCAGTTTTATCCAATAACTTGTAAGTATTGTGCGTTTTTTATAAGATAATAATAATATTCATCAATACTAAATATAATACAACAAATAAAAAGCGCGTAAAAACCCAGTAAGTACAAAAATATGGATGTTCCGCTGTCACGTTAAAACTAGTGTACCTAACGAATTTGGTGAATTTTACATAGAACAATATTAGACATTGGAGACCCTCTTGAAGGGGTTGTCATAGGGAGTGCAAAGTTATTACGAAGAATCTTACAATTTTTACGGATAATAATATACATAATATACATCCAGTACTTAAAACAAAATAACGCATATTTAAATACGCAAAAGAATTTGAACAGATGAACGCTTGTATAAGCGTGGGGTTTCCCCGAATCATGTCTTGAGTCACCTCTATTCATTAATCTGACATTTACGGCTGTATTCTTTCCTAAGCTAACCTTTGAATGAAAACATTGTTCTATTGAAATTGGAATTACATGACATCACTTGGACAAAAAAAATACGTTTCGATTAGATAACGTCTTTGGCTTTCCGTCAAAAAATATCTTTATATCATTTGACAAATTAAGTAAAATAAAAGAAACTTAGTTTGGTTTCGGGTACAATACTTATATTATGCTTTTCAACTAACTCTACCACTGCGTCGTACTCGTGACACGTAGTTTCGATTCCCAAACGCGACAACACTTTGTGTAATCCACAAGGTATATTTTCGAGTCTAGATTAAGGCTTTCATCCCGGGAGTCTCGGTCTCGATAATTTCGAGAGTCTCGACGATTTTGTTGTTTTCGAGACTCGAGACTGCTACCTCCAGTTTTGGAGACTATCGATACCTTCGAGAATTAGTCGTGACAGGGGAAAGCATTTATATCAGTGCTATAATTATTTATTTCCTATGCCCCCAACTAGCGTCGAAACAGAGAGGTCTAACGCGAGATATTTGTGTCATAAGATCAGATTCTTTCTATTTATCACATTGGATGCCCTTTACTTTCTACGTGCCTATTACAAAAATTAAAACAATATAATTTTACTTGTAAATACAAACAAGTCTGTTGATTAATAAAGTCAATTATTAAAGCCTAAATGCCTAACTTATGAGTATAATATAATAATAATATTAAATAATATTCTACCACATACACACATCACCATCCATCTATGTAGTCCCAAACTAAGCAGTGCTTGTACTATGAGTACTAGATAATGGATAAACATATGTACATATATACTTTTTTTTAATACATATTATACATAGAAACACCCAGACCAAGACATCCATGTTCATGCACACAAATGTTTGACTTGAGCGGTAGTATAAAACCTTTTTATGAAAGAGTCTTGAAAGTCTCATTTTCCCGGGAATTTCGAGACCGGGCTGAGAGTCGATTTTTTTCCCGCGACTCGAAAATGTACCGAGACTGAAAGCCCTAATCTAGATGTTTTATTATCCGTCGTTCAATGGTAGTAAGGTTCTTGCGCGTCAAGAATTTATCTATTATATTATTCTTTAAGAAAAGTGGAATCCCTGCAATCAACGATCCGTTTATTAAGTCTAGCATCTTACACATATGTCCCGTGATGCTACTCGAAACTATTCTGCATATATTACCGCAAAGACGGAAATATTTTCCAGTATTTTCTTCCAACAAAAGAGCGGTGGTCGAAATGTAACACATATCTCTGTCGTCCCCTAATGCGAGTTCCATGTTTGAAGCCGGGTTGCACTCGCGACAAATGTGCCAATAACTGTTGGAAAACTGCTTTTTAGTTTACTGAGTTCTTTCAAGAATGATGGCATGCTATATCAACTGTATGCCTTTGGGATTTGCGGTTTGCTTCGGTGCACTTACGACGTAGTGGTTTAAGCGGTCATCACGCCAATGGTTATGGCTTCGATCTCTACTCGACACAACACTGTGATCCACAATTTGACGGCCAGGACTGACAACCTTATGCGACCAAAAGTTTTAGTATCGACGAGGCAAATAGGTACCTATAGGTATATATCCTAAAATATTACGCCATGAGGCATTTAGCATAGAAGATAGCATAGAAAATGTATGAGCAAAATTGAAATTGAAAAGTAAGCGCGTAGATTAAGTCATTCCACACAGATATAAAATAAATAGAATGAATAATTATAATGTCTCCTATCCTCCTCAATCCTCGGTATAGATATAGTCCTCATATATTCATGGCCGTATATTTATAATCAGAGGCAAGTAATCTATGATTATAAATATACCTTTACTTTTCTATACTTATGTTGAAAATCTCAAATGGATTTCTGCAAGAAGTTCTACTTTTGTTTTTCTATGTAACTTGAAAGATATTTATTTTAAGTTAAAATTTCTCTGATTTTCAAGTTAATTATTCTAACCCATTCCAATATTCTTGGGAAAATATTTACAGAATATACCGTTTGAGATAATACTGTAAGCCCGGGGAAAGTTTTCTTATAGCTGAAATATTTAAATATACAATATTATAATAATAAGCTAACTTATTATTAATTTATGCTGAACCAACTAAAAAGCAATTGATGAAGGATTCTAGAAAATTCGTAATGGAGATTTAGGAATAATAATTGAAATCTAGACAAAATACTCGCCGGTTGTAGGTATGTCTATAAGATTAAGCGTGATCTTCTTTTAGTTTGTTATAGCATAATACCTAGTAAAAACCCTAGGCTGTGCCTGATTTCGGCCGACAAATACTATGGCCGGCTACTATCTTCTCTAATAACAGTCACTTAGTTTACATCGAAAGATAAACTCAATGTCCAACGAGAACCTCTGTTATTACTTATTAGTCGAGACTAGTCTAGAGTATCTATCCAATACTTACTTAAATCAGCCGGTACAAAATCAAATAATATCCAACCAGAGACGAGCCAGTATAATTAGATTACCTAGCGCGCTACTCTAATCAAAAGCGCGCCAAACTGAATAACACCGGTTTTATCCAGTTATTACCGGTTTTACATGATCCTACCTAGTCATTTTTACGATTTTTTTATTGCAAAGAATTTAAGACCTTAGGCATTTAACGATGGATTCTATTTATTTTATTACTTCTTAGTTCTTGGTACTGATGTCATCGTTTGTTAGATTTGTTTTCTTGGAAATATGCGTACCTAGTGGATAATTCTAGCAATTTTCTCAGGTGGATAATGAAGTCAACATTTCATTTTAATTTGTGTGAGCAGATTCTTTGGAAATAAGCAAAAGGCTTGGAGGGTCTTTGTGGCCCATTAAATCTCGTGTGAATGCAAGACTTTCTGAATACCCGTGTAGCATTATTACATCAAACATTTTACTTAGTAGTAAACGAAGTTTACTTTCGCATTTACGATTTTCATTGGAAATTTACATCAAAGTCATAGCTATAAATCCTTAACAAAAACGTCGACGAACCCTTTCTCTCCAGTATTTATAGATGCATCAGTCATCTTCAGCTCTTAAATGGAGCTCCATCGATAGTCTAAGAACGTCAACAAAGCGCTAAGTACTCACCTATGCAACAAAACCAAAAGAAAGGCACAAACGCGATTCCGGATCCATCGCAGTTATAATCCGAATTGATTGAAAACGCCGTCGATACTCGACAACACGGGGGGGTAGGTGTGCTCTTCTATTTGGTTGCATTATACCAATAACGGGTACGTTCCGAAGTTAGTAGCTCTTTCAGTTTTTATTTCAAGCTTTATTTAGTCTTTACTGACTAGGTTTGTAATTGACGTTGCTGGAAGTCATTTATAATGAACGGCAGTATATTTTGTTTTTCTTTTGTATTTTCTTGTATAGAGAGAAATGTTCATACATCTTCTATTCATAAAGTACCGTCTAATGTAGGATTATTAGTGTTCTTAATTTTTAAACTGGTCTAAATTATTGAGAGGTGTAACCGAAATAGTTGTCAGTAGGGAATGCAATCCCGCAGCAAATTTCAATCCCGGTATTTGCGGGACTGGACATTTTCGACCCCGCGGGATCCCGGTATCCCGGTATTACATACCCTAGTTTTCAGTTTATGCGAAATTAATCAATTCGGTGATGATGCAAACGATAAGTTTGAAAGTGTTTGAAGTACTTATCGCGCGTCACCAAAGCTTTGAATGTCACACACATAACTCAGCTCAGCCAAGTTTTCATCTAATACGTGTGATCACAACTAGGCTACAACATATTTGAAAATCCTTGGAGACGAATAAACATCCAACTTCAGTATTTTTATAAACTTCACATATTATACTCATAACTACTCTGGAGAGTATTTTAAACTTTAAATTCTCTCCCACACGGATCTAAGTTGCAAACTTGGACTAAACTCCGGGAGTATCAGGGGGTCGGCAGATTTGCATGTCTTGTTGAAACCTTCAAGTTAAACGTACAAGTTAGGCTTTATAGTTCAGGGACTTGGTTTACTTCGCGATTGCTTTAGATGTGAGTATGCTTGCAGCTTTAGAGCAAATTCCACGGGAGTATTAGGGGATAGAATGTGCTAAATTACTCAGTAGGTACTCAGAGTTAAGTACCTAAATACCGAAATCGTATGATTGTAACGTTAGCACCAACTTCTCTCTTCCTAGCTATAATATATCCCACGTGGTGGGGTCAGCTTTCCTTATTTTTCTCCTCCACTTCGCTCTATCCGTGACATCCTCGTCAGTAACCTTGCATTCCCTCTTGTCCTTTAGCACTACATCCATCCACCTTGTCTTGGGTCTTCCTCTAGGTCTCTGATCGGGGAGGTCAAGCTGTAGTGCCAAATTGCCAACGTAGTCTGATGGCCTTCTTTTCACGTGACCATACACCCGTAGCCCACTCTCCTGCATCTTTTCGTACGTAACGCTAGCACCAACCAAGTAGTAATTTATAGTGCCAGCGTGGTATAGGCAAAAATACAGAAGGCTAAGTTTCGAATGTGGCATCCGAAACGTGCCGTACTTCTTCATAGATAGTTAAACCAGAGATTACGTAAAAATAGACATTATCATCACACGAACGTTAATAAAACAAATATGTTCAAGAAAACACTATTTAAACAAAGATGCGAACTCAATAATGAGTACGTTTGGTACAATATAACCATTCGCTCACGGTGGCCCCACAAAACCTGACAGCAGACAGACTCTCGTCCACGGTAATAGCCACAACAATAGTGTAGTACAATGGACGCGTACTTAACTGACAGTAGTACTATAGCTAAAAACATATGCTATTAAAGCAATACTCCAATATTATGCGATCGGTTACTTCCTTAAAACAGACAACGCCTAGTTATAAATGCTGAGTCATGGAGGAAATTACTAACATACTATCAACAGACAAATGACTACAACAACTATCTGTAAATTACATTATATTCTACAAGTATTTCTCTAATGGTGACAAGACTAGCCAAGTGAGATTTATTAGTATGACCAACAGCTATAGCCCTTTCCAACCGACTCTATACGAGCGTGACGATCGATAAATTAAAATCTACATCAAAATTACATTTGCTTTTGTGAACGCAACCGGCCTCGAACGATCGTGTTAATATAAGCGCTTACTTAAAAAAATAAAAGGATCCGTTTCGAGTCGTCAGTCGTCGGGCAACCACCGTTAAAGATGGCCGTGCATTTTGGGCGAGGATCACGCTCACGTAACTATATTTCTTTCCCCTTTTTTATAATATTATAATAGTTTTTTGTGTTTAAAGTTAAGAAGGTATACCAATCAGTACGAATGTGCAATTTTTATAGTAATAACATACCAATATCTCCGTGTGTGATCAGTTAAACTCAAATCGTCACGATTGTGACGATCCGGGTTTTAATGCATTTATAAAACCCTAGCACGCATATTTCTCAATGCTATTTTTATTGTATTTCAGTGAAGTTTGAGCAGTGCTTTTCCTTTATTTAGGCGCACTTTTGAGAGACCAAGACGTTTTGGATCTGTTGCAAGACAGGCATATCTTTGATATTGAAGATTTTGAAGACGAGGGTGACCAATTTAATCTAGTATTTTTAAATAGTCTGCTTGAGGAGGAAAACCATGAAAGTACCGTATGAGATTCTGAAGCAACTGCATCTACATCTGCACCGCGTTCGATTCCTCCAGAACCTTCAAATGTGGTAATCAGTGATAACTCATCGATCTGGTATGTGGAGACAATCAACTTGTACTGATAAAGCCATGACCATCCAAGTCTTCCCTCGCAGCCAGTAAGGACACAGTGAATACGTTTAGAACTATTTTGACGAGGAGTTCCTTGAAATTGCTGCTTGTTGTTAAAATATTTATCACATGCGTTAATATGGAACGGAACTAAAAACAACCCCTATAGAAATTTGAAAATGATTTGCTATTCTTTTGATTATGGGACTAATCCCGTATCCACGTTTACCTATGTACTGGAGAGAATCTACCAGATTGTCTCTTATCAGTAATAATATGAGCCGAGACCGGTTCCTACAAGTCAGACATTCGTTACATGTGTTCGATGCAGAATTACCACCACAGAATACACCGCCTAATCCTCTGTGCAAAGTACAACCAATCATTGACCGACTACAAGCCTGTTACAAAATAGAAAGGGTTCCTGGCTATTATAGTATTGACTCGCAGATGATACCCGTCACAGGCCGATGTGTATTGAAGCAAGTCGTTAGAAATAAACCACGACCTACAGGATTAAAGAACTTCGTCAAAACTACCAGCAACGGCCTATGGTCGATTTTTAAATTTACAAATGCGCCAAAACAATGTTTGGAAATACTATGTTTGGTGTAGGTCCATCTGTAGTCTTGCATTTAATAAAAACTATCCCGCCCGGTTGTTGTATTTACCATTATCACTTTTTCACAACTGTCCCTTTGATTGAGTAAATGAACCATTATGATGAATCGAATCCCTGGGCAAGCAGCACTAAAATTTAAGAAGGACAGCAAAATATACCGTTGATAACATCATCAGTTTGTAAGAGATTCAGTATCCTTGGTCAAATGGATAACAAAACGGTTCTAATGGCTTCCAATTGTACTGGTGCCAGTCAAATTGACTTCGTTAAACGATGGGACAAGCAAATCAACTCCTAGGAGAATGTTAATATTCCCAGATTGACTGATTCTAAGATGTTACACAACGATTATGATTAAAACATAATCTGTATGTTTTAATAATAATATGCTGATTAAACGCAACTTTATATTTAATTTACACTACCTAAAAAGTCACGATCGTGCGTATGTCAACTTATTCCTAATCGTCACGATCGTGAGGGTACTTTGGTGGGAAAAGGGGGGATATGGGATTTTTTTTACTATTTTTTTTAAGCTTCATGAAGCCTAAATAACCGTACGAGCTAAGTTAAACATGTAAATATTAAGATTACGTCCATCGGTTGGAAAGGGATAACTACGTTTCTGCCTTTGTAGTAGATCTACATAAAAATTCGTAATCATGTTATCCCCGACAATTACATTGTCAAAGCAAAAGAACCAATAAAACAATTATGTAGGCCAACGCAATAAGCTCACGCAAATGTCCATCCGCTCAGAGTGGGCTCGCAAAGCTGACAGTCGACGCGCTCACGCCCGCAGTAACAGCCACAACAATGCCTTAATACACATATGTATAATATTAGTAAGACAGCGTAATGGTTAATATGTATAATAGACAATGTTCTCTCAAGAAAATATTGTAAAAGCATGCATTAGAAACTTGATGGGAGTGAATGAAGCAAGAGGGAGGATCGTAGCAAATGGCGTTCCGTAGTCTCTGCCTTCCCTTCGGGAAACAGGCGTGAGTCTATTTACGTACATATGTAATATTCGTTCATATTTCGTTTTACCTTATTTTAGTCGAACCATTCTATTAAGTGCCGGAATATTTTCAATGTATACTTTTTAATAGCTGTTAACGCTCATTCAAGAGCCTTTCCTAGCAGGTCTACTGTCTACCTCATAGCTAGAAGCTAATCCATCAATGAAAACAACTTGAATCGTAAATACACAGCGACTACCGCAAGCGACTATAAATAAGTTTTATGAATACTAAAATCTGAGCCTCTATAAAACTTTTTGGCCAGCTAAAAACAAAAAGATGAAATTTTGGTAATTTGACCAAAATCTACTATAGTCCGTGCCACGAGAACATAGACTTTTTGTAAACAAAGAATTTCTACTAAGCGACTTAGCGACAGTTCTGTTAAACACAAATAATGTCAAATCGAATGAGCGGTACATAGGTACGTGTCATTGGAAACTAATATGTCAATGGATCCAGTTTTTATCGATATTATGCGCTGTCAAAAGGATCTTTTAATATTTTGTGGTACTAGAACCTGGAATGTCAACATTTGGTTTCACCATGCTTACATGGAATTTCTTGGGCTTAGCTTGCATTTATCTCAGGAAAAAAGAATTATTAGATGTCATGAAGGGGTAAGATTAAAGTTAAATGCACGTTTATAGGATCACAATGCACATCCCGCGGCTGCCATTGCAGCAATGCGGGTGCAAATTGCAGATGGTAAACTATTATTCGCACATAAGATTCTATACGCCTAATAAAAATAAATTGCGTCTTTTTACGCAGGTTACCCCGAATGTAAATTTATCGTAACATTTTAATGGATTTTGTTTAAGTTCATTCTGACGTTTTCATTCATACACCACGTAAAATCACCATGCCTAAAAATTTTAATGCGATGTAATAGCTAGTTGTCTGTAATATATCACATTTGTGGACAATTATTTAATATTTTAGGATAGCTAGGCTAGGAGCAAATTATTTACTGCCTATGATTTAAAAAAATCAAAGTCCACAATAGAGTACCTATCCTGTTTGTACTCTATTATATTTATTAACATACATGGTATAGGCTAGGAGCAAATTATTTACTGCCTATGATTTAAAAAAATCAAAGTCCACAATAGAGTACCTATCCTGTTTGTACTCTATTATATTTATTAACATACATGGTATAGGCTAGGAGCAAATTATTTACTGCCTATGATTTAAAAAAATCAAAGTCCACAATAGAGTACCTATCCTGTTTGTACTCTATCATTAACATACATGGTACTCTATTATTGACTTGAATTTACTTACGTGTAAAAAAACTACTAAGAAGTCGCCAAATTAATGAAAATTCTTCCAGGAAAATTCGACTACTCTTACACAAAATCAAATATGTTTATTTTCATTTAAATTTTCATTTTTCTGAATATGACTGAAGTCATAGATAATAATATTAATATATAAGTCTAAAAACAAATACATTAAAAAAATACCGTTAAAAAGTATCAAACTTCACCAAAGCATAAAATGTAAAACACAACTGTTTGAAACAAAGGTTGTGAAGCCCTGAATGTGTGTTTACAAAAAGTCGATCTTCTCGTGGCACCAACTATACATACTTATTTATTAAGAAAATCTTCAAAAAAATTATGTAAAATGTTCTTATACAGAAATAATTTTTATAGCGCAAGAAATAAAGCCCAATTTAGTGGGGAGAGCCATAAGTTATTCAAGCGCTTAAATTTAATAGACCTGAGTTTAAAATACCTCTTTGGTAGAGAATAAAAGTAAATCGGTGCTTCTTACGAATGTTTGGCATTTAGATAAATATAAACTATGTTAAGGTTGCGTTGATGAAATGATAATTTTATTTTAATTTGGGTTTTAAGGGTTTTTTCTTATTTGCTTGTTTGCTATCAGGCGTGTTAGCAGAGGTGATAGTGTGTTACCGTATCGGCGAGTTCAGCCATACATTAATCAAATTATTTAGGTACCAGTTGGTTAACAAAAAGCATGGATATTTAACACTCAAAGCTTTTTTAAACTGATTTCAATAATTTGGAGGATCTCAATTTAATTACATTGTTTTTATGTTTGCACAACTCCCTCATTTAAGAATCAGAATTATTTTTTGATTACGGGAGTACTACTGTTAGTCTCATGCGAGTTTGAGGAATGTTATTGTGGACGGATATTTGTTAAAATTATAATTGGTAATTATAGTTATTCTTAAAAATTATGGTGTCAGAAAAGTGTTTTATATTACAAACACTGACAAATATGACAAGCGAAGTTATATTCTCAAATACAAATAACGTAAAACGTTAAAACAATTTTCTTGTAACTGATATTATCTGCCAAAGCACATTTACGTCAAACGCAACTTTGAATTATAGCTGAGTAGTTAGCAGATGAGTTTGAATGGGACAGAAACAAATAGCGTCTGTTTACAATACAATCTCATTATTGCGCAAACCTTCAGATTTGATGAAATGCACGAGAGATATTACAAAAGTACCCTTTAGCTTTTCATTCCTGTTTGTGTCAGCGAGTTTTGAAATGACAGTAGTTTTAATGTTGGTACGCAAACAAGAATTAAAGCCAACCATTCCGCTTGTTTTGAGGTTTTTGAGTGCAGGATGATATTATTTTGCTAATGAAGTAGGACTTTAATCGTTAGTTTTACGTGCGTGGTTATAAAATTTATTTTTACTACGACATACATACATACATAGACTCACGCCTGTTTTAGCAGAGGCATATTTAACGCCCACTCTTCGCCAGTGTTTTGATCCCACGTAATAGGTGGCGAGCCTATTGCCGCTTATCGGGATATTTTGTTTGCCAGAGCCTCGTCCGTTGATCGGCAGGTGCACCACTTGCAGGTGAGGTTGGCTTGGGACCCTAAGTACTTGATGGGAACCCTATGCACCCTTTACCACCTTTTACTACGAATCTTGAGGTAACGGTTAAGATACTACTAGAACTTAACGGGTGTCCTAATTTTCATTGATATTTACTATGATCAAAACAAAGTGTGAGCATCTTTTTAAGTTCTTATAAATTTCTCATGTACGCCTACACTACTACACTACCCGATTCATAGATTTTCAAAGAATTGAGAACGAAAATTTCGTCCCGTTTGGTAGCGTAAGTATAAAATGTCCATACAATCGAATATACCATGAGAACTGTCCACTAATGTGCTCGAATATGACAAATGTTCGATATCAGGAAACCTTTTCACACTTTTTCCTTTTTGCTCGCTACATACGTACTAAAATGTACCTACACATTTTCTTTCACGAAAAAACGAATCTTGCGAATGATCACATCAGCTGTCAAATTTGCGCGAAATATTGACGTTTATAGACGTCAATTTGATGCACGTTGATTTGATCAGCCCCGTCGAAAGGTGCTTAACATGTGTACACACGAGGTGAAAACGGAAGATTAGGGCGCGCTCACTCTGCACGCGTTATCGTATCGACAAGATATTTGTAACATTTTATCTAATAAGTTTTCTGAATCTGTCAAATTTCTACGGGAAATGCTAAGCTTTTCTAAATATGTAAATTGCTTTTCGCTTTTTGACGCAGTATTTTATACATTTATAAAATACTATACCTCACTAGTCAATCTTATACTGATCTTAATATATATATATTTCTTGTGTGTATGTCACTGAACTCCTCCTAAACGACTGGACCGATCTTGATGAAATTTTTTGTGTGTGTTCAAGGGGACTTTAGAATGGTTTAGATTTACAATTTATTCCACTGGAAAATGTTTTTTTACTTAATTTTTAATTTGTAAGTAGTTGTGGCTTTTGGAATGTTTCACATTGGAACCGACGGACTGCGCTGTTATCGCAGTGTCAAATCTTAAATTAATAATTTCGTCAAGGAGTACATCGAAGCCTTACCTGAATAATAAAACATAAAAAAATAAAGATATCGAGTCGACAACATATATCCGTAAATTTCAGATTGTCGAGTATTTTGTTAAATTCTAATGGTTATGACAGACAAATCACAGTCGCCATATTGGCCACTTTAGCGAAACGTCATAGATACCGGATAACATTTTGAATGCTCCTAGTTTGCATGTGTAAATACTTTTTGCAGTTATATTTCTTAAACAGTTAAAACGACAATAATTATGGAAGTATCCGCCCAATAAAGGAGATTTTTATTAAATAATAAAAAAAATATATCTTTAAGTATATATATATTTCTTGTGTGCGTGTGTATGACACTGAACTCCTCCTAAACGACTGCACAAATTTTGATGAAATTTTTTGTGTGTGTTCAAGGCGACTTGAGAATGGTATAGATTCACAAAAAAATACGAATATTAAAAAAAAAGAAAATGGCGGTATGAAGTTCGCCAGGTCAGCTAGTATAATTATAAAGCTGAAGAGTTGATTTGTTTGTTTGGTTGAACGCGCTAATGTCAGGAACTACGGGACCGATTTAAAAAAATCTTTCAGTGTTAGATAGTCCATTTATCGAAGAAGGCTATAAGCTATATAACATCACGCTATGGGCGACGCGAGCAGAGCAGTAGTCTTAAATAACGCGGGTGTGACCGCGGGCATCCTCTGGCTTAAAGATGAGTCGAAACCTTATCTGTTAGTTTAAGCACTTAAATCGGACGACGGGTAGTAGTAAGTTAACGTGCGATATGAATTCGTACTTAAAGTGGGCGAGCCCTTAGGAGGCGACCGCATTTCCTGCCAAGGAAATGTGATGTCGAGACGTACATGTTGTAAAATAACTATTTCAAAGCCAATTACTACATAAAGCAATAATAAATAAACTTAATAAAATTAATATCAAAGATCAAAACCCAAAAGTCCCATTTCAACTAACTCCAGACTTCCAACCAAACCGCATAAGTCGACAAACCCCGCAAACAAAAACCTTCCCCGTTCATTTACGTAAATAATAACCGTTTTCTTAACTAATACACCCATCCGAAACCACTAAGGAGTCTTTACCGATGTAAAGCTCCCTATAAATAAGTGTGGCAGCCCGCAGTAGGCCGTGGATAAACTTTTCTTAAGTTAATGTAAGTTTAACGGTGGGGCGTGCGTGTAACCGGGCCTTAATGCCCCTAATCACTGTTTGAGTCGCACCGCTCGGACAGGGGCGCTAAAGGCCGACTGGGGAAACTCGCATCCTTGGACAATGGCAATATTGAATGTGATTATTTTATATTGATGATTTCGTTTGGAGGTTGTGTTTTAGTGTCATTTGACGTAACTGAATGGCGATTTACCTACTGTAAGTTATAAACATTAAGTTGTTGTAAAATCAATTTTAATGGCGAAGATGCAAACATACATATTTTAAAAGGATCGTGTCTTTTCTGCCTCGTTGTTACGACCGATTTACATCGACTATGTGATGAAGAGGCAGATTGGTGAGAGCTCAGCAGTGCTTTCTTGAACTTCGGTTCGATTCGGTTTCGGCATTTTATTAGCAAACAGCACATACCACTGGTCTGTGGCTAACAGCTAACAGTAAATTCTTTAAATCATTTTCATACAATTTGGTGTCCTGGTTTTAAAGTAAACCACTCCACTCCACTCCAGTCTTATGCTGAATAGTGAGCTAGTATATCTATCATCAGTATCATCACATTCTATAATACTGTCCTTACATTTTATAATATTGATGCAAATCAATACATCTATTCCAATATAGGTACAACCAGTAAAACCTAATATAGGCTAGTGGAAATCTCTGCGTTCACTACGCCTACCATCTGGTATGCCAGTGAAAGGTCAACTGGAACAACTAGTTAAATCAATACAGAACTTGTACTAACAGCCTACAGAAGTTAAGTAAGTTCATCTACCGCCATGGTGACCACCTGTGCCTTATTCCGACATCTTAGGTACACGTCCCACTGTACGATGATAGCGATTATGAATACAAAATCGCAAAAAAATTGCAGATATGTGGTATTTACTAGCCGCTGACATTTCACTATTATGTAAGACCAGGCATTATGGTTTTGCACGCTTAATAATAATAGGAGGCTTTAATCTTTGATACCTACGCTAGCAATACATACCTACAGTAGTCGCCAAACTTTTTGGCCGCTCCGAACCTAGCCGCATTGCGCTGCGCAGAACACAAAATCAGGTATCAGCGGGACGTATGCGGGGCGTGGAGGCAGGGCACGCCCGCGCGCGCAGTCTTCCACCCGCTAGCGTCCTCGCCTTGATCGCCTACCGCGCGTTAGTGTGAGTGCTACGTTCGTACACGACTCACATAATCGCTGAGCTCTGACAGTATCGTCGCGTTTAAAATAGTTTCGTAGTGTTACTTATTTATTGTTTCTCATTGCTATCGTTGTTTCTTGTTGTTATTTGTACTGATATTGTCATTGATATACCATTGTCATTGATCATGCCTTGCGGTCGTTTTAATGTTTTACGTCGCCAAACACGGAAAATAGTGTATGACGTATTAACGTTTATGAAGAAGGAAAGAAGTCTAGGCTTAAAAGTCCCTTCACCTAACTGAATTTGCATTACTCGAATTTGATTGATAATGTAATTAAACAATATAATATAGCAAATCTAACAACGTAACTGAAGATTTTAATTTTCAATAATTACAAATATATTTTCTTGGTTATGACATGTCCACCCGACTGTACCATGCGCAAGTTCGTACCGATGGCTACATTCAGAGCGGCCATAAAGATTGGCGAGTACTGTACATACATACATAGACTCACGCCTGTTTCCCCGAAGGGGTAGGCAGAGGCATATTAAACGCCCACTTTTCGCCAATGTTTTGATCCCACGCACAGATTTACGACCAGATGGAGCGTATTCGTCCGACTAAGTGAGGCACGTTGACGGCTATGTGTGCGTGACATTTGGCGACTGGCACTGTACGGACACGCGCGCCTATGTGTGTGTAAAGTTGCCAGATTATGAATAATCTCCCACTACCTTGTATATAGTTTTTGGATATAAAAATATTACATATTTTATATTCGTTTGCGGTTTTGAAGAATTTACCATGGATTTAATTAATGCTTTTAATATGTAATGCTGTTATGAAAATGATTCAAATAAAAGAAACCATTAATGTATGCTTTTATAAATACATTTCTTAAATGTAGGTACTGAGTAAAGTTTTAACTAATTTTATTCGTAAATTGAGAAATAAATAGATTATGTTTTGTGATTAATACCCTCGATCCAGAAGAAATACTTATATAATACCAACTACATATATTTACGAATACCAATCATGGGGTTCAGATCTTAGATCGGCGAATATATTGTTTATTTTTTGTTTAGATATATATATTCTCAGTATAGTATCTGGAAATGTTTGGTTAATTGCAATAGGCTTGCGTCCTAAATATTAATTAGCTATAAACATTTTGTCATGCACACAATAAATTATGAATATTATGATTCATAAATCAAAACAAAAAAAAATTGCAATTAAAAATTAATAATGGCTGCAATCAATGATTTCTGTTTCTGTACTTAATGTACACACGGCGCCAAGTCAAGCTAAACAGTTGCAGTACGATTTTGATACTTATTCCCTACGCCATAAGAACGGTACAAAGGTCAAAGTGTACAAAGCTTGACGAGGAGCCATGTGTACACGAATATTTGGATCGTTTGGGGATCGAACTCAAAACAATGTATATACTAATGGAAATTCTATTACTATATTTTATAAGAAGAAAGATAATCTACAATATAATTTTACATTACGTTAATGTATTTTTCATTAACATGACCATCATTATTACATAATCAATTGACAAGTGCATTTTCCCTAATTCAGGGAGAACGGCGTCGACGTAAACTGGCAACACTTACATATTTTCTGCAGAAATACGAATTATATCGAAATAATATTATAAAACAGTCAAATAATGCATAGTTATCTGTAAAAATATATTACCATCTTCCCGTTTTTGCTTTTGGAAACAACTTTTACAATGTTTAAAAACGCAAGACGGCATTTTATGAATTTAAAAGCTTGATTGATCGTGGCGTGTGAACTGTGCGATGCTTCGCAGCGCACTGAGCCGAGTTTGTATTCGCTTTTCAATTTTGTATTTGCTTTAGTGGCCTCACGCAAGTGTTCCGCGCGCTCTGTCTGCCTTTAGTTCTGTAGTCTTAGATCCCACGTAATAGGTGGCGAGCCTATTGCCGCTTATTGGGACATTTGTTTGCCAGAGCCTCGTCCGTTGATCGGCAGGTGCACCACTTGCAGGTGAGGTTGGCTTGGGACCCTAAGTTCTTGGTGGGAACCCTATGCACCCACGCTAGCAATAAGAGAGACTAACTTGACTTTTTGTGAAATACAGTTGTATTTGTCATTAGTCTTCAGTCTAAATTGTATTAATAAATAAAGTCATTCATCCACGTCTTTCTTAGGCTAATGTTTTAAAAAAAATAAGAAACAGTTATATAAAACTTAACTCTTCTTATTTTGTAAATTACGGACTTCCATACACACTTTCAGTTTTCACTCAGGGATGACAATGTCAAAACAATCCTACTTTAGTGGATGCTTACAACTTAAATACATCAACTGCCAAAATTTCTACTTTGTGGTCCCAGAGTCGATTTAAGATCAAAATTTATGAATCAGCCAATCAGGAAAAATTAACGAATTTAAACTTTCGCGGTTAGTATACATTATACAACGTCACGGCTGAAACAAGTCAGCCGAAACGTTGGTAAATACTGAGGTAAGCATGCCTTAAAATATAGTATTTATCGCTTTAATTAACCGTGTATAAGGAAAATATAAGTATGTAAAGAACTGCTCTGGTTCTGGTAACAACAAGATGTAGTACAATCTCTTGCTTCCCTGCAATCAGACTTGCTTCCCGCTATCAACGAGACCGATGCTTTACCACGCTTAGTGCCTCACCAGATGGACACAGTAATTAAGTTTGATACTTTATTTCACTGGCTTAATTTCTTTTTTTGTTGAGATGAGAACAATATAAAAGAAGGATTACTCTTAAAAGGAAATTAAAGATCATATTAAAACTTTATTTAGTACAAGCTGTTTCCCACGTTTTCACCCGCGTCCTGATGGAACTACTTCGCGTACCCGGTTAATTTATGTATTTAAGTTACTCCTTGGTACATCAGCTATCCGCCAGTGAAAGTCCCGTCAAAATCGGTCTAGCCATTCCAGAGATTAGCGAGAACAAACAGACAGACAAAATTTGTAAAAATCTAATTTCGGTATAACTACATATGTACCGTGTTCCTATACATCCATATGCATTTAGTAAAAAGCGGTTATTTTAATATTACAAATAGACACTCCAATTATATTTATATGTAAAGATGTATAGAAAACGCCTCGCAAGCGGCAGACAAAAATTTGTATCTAGGTAGTAGCAGAATCTGTTTGTTTTAAAAATCGACAAGTAAACAAATAGTTATTTGTGTCAACTGGAATATGTGCACTTGTGCAGTTTTAGTGTAGTTAGGTATGTGGAATGCATTTAAAACTTCTGCCGATCGCGTATGGTATTCTTATATCTATTCGATAAATAACCGTTGTGATGATGATTTAAGTATGCCAGTCACAGATCAAAGAGACTTTCAAATCTAAAGAAGACATTGAGGTGATTAAAAAGGAAACCTTTTTTATTCAAAACGTAGACACACACAGTGTACCGCTGTAACGAACACCTACACATAGAAGCGATTGTCGTCATTCATACCGTTATACTCAAGAACACCGCTAAATTCTACATTTATATAGTTTTGTAAATGTATTTACCATTAAAGCAATCTTACAGCGCACTTGACCCGCTCACGAGCGTTTATTCACAAAATAATCATTTTTATATTTTTACCGGTCACTTTGAATAAAATTTAAAGTGAACAAAACTAGTTCAAGTGGCAGTGAAAGTTGGTTTTTGTGCTCAATTCGTAAAAACTTGTTTTTAATATAATTTCTCGCTCTTTTCATGAATTTTAATTTCTCCACTTTCTTTCCTTTGCGGATGAAAGGGACATATATTTTGTAATAGATTAGTATTATAATAATGTCTAGATAAATATCTATAAAGTGCTGATATTAAAAAAAGTTTACGAGAGAAAACTTGTTTATACATATGTATATAATACATTGTTCTAAATCAACTTTTTTATTAACATAATTAACTTCGCCATAGACGACTTATGGCATTTGAAGTTTTAATATCATAGCTATTTGGGGCTTTTATGGTGGGAGAAACAATAAACATGCCTTGACGTATAAAACATACGAATATTTTAATAACTTTGAATGAACATGACCACCCGTAACTAAATTGGAATAACCAAGTATGTTTTTAGATCATTACCTAATGTAATGGCTAACATATTCTACTCAGATGTTTAATATCCAAGGAAGATTAACATCATTACGGCACTAAAATAATTACGACTGTTCAATAAGTTACGAAACAATTTGTTCCTTCATTGCAACCAACTATTTTCAACATGCCGCAAAAAATAATCCGATCTCTCCCGAACTTTCCCGACTGAAACCGAACACAAAAACTATAAACTTAAGAAGCCACTTGTAAGTTCTGAATGTGGGGCCACAAAAACTGTTGGAGTTGGGCCACAAAGACCGCCACCGTGACTAGAGGCGACTGTCCGACAACTTAATAGTGATGGCTTGAATTATAAGGGTTGGTGACCCCTCTTTAGTTAGAAGAAGAGGGTCGGTATAGACGACATGGTAATTACAGATTTGAAATAAATAAATAGTCGGACACGTATTTTGGAGAAAGGATGAAAAGCTCGCAGGTTTCTTTGAGATAGTGTAAGCTTCGATAGTTAAATACTGCTTATATAACATTAAACTGTTTAAATATTCGTTTAGTAGTATAGTATTTCAGAACGGATATACATAGTGCCTCCTTAGGTATGTTCTATGTTGTTACTTTGAACGCTTACCATAAACACGTCTGTTTCTGCAAGCAAATCAGATACTCTTAAAAATTAAGCACACTCGTGTTTTCTGTCAGAAGTTGGAGTTACAGCTTCAGTTTATTTTAAATAAATTCAAATGTTAAATCAATTCTAACAAAATATGAACTGTTGTGTAGAATACACAAATTTATCGGATTTTCAATGAGAAAACTATAGCATTGTAAAGATTAGAAGTACCACAATCTTAATATATAAAATCCTTGCGTTACTGACTGACTGACAGACACGCTACAGCCGAAACTATTGGGCGCAGGAGGCTGAAATTTGGCATGTATGTTTCTTGGGGACCGTAGGGGTGCACTAAGGGATTTCCCGAAATTCCCACGGGATCGGCCAAAACGGGTAAATTTAATAAGAATGCAGGCGTAGCTGTTGGCGTCCTTTAGTACTATCATAATTTTTAGTCCAAATCGCTTCCACTATCTATAGCAATGTGTACTTGGAAGCAAATTAGAAATACACCGTCACATAGTGCCATAATCTGTGAGAAGTAATCACAATAACAGGGAGCCGTGGTGGTCAACCGCGGGGTGATTAGAGGGGCAGGTACGCACAAAGGATGGGACAGACCTCGTGTGTACGACCAACGACCCGTGGATATGTGACAACATATGTAAGTACGTATAGAAGATTACTGTTACATTTCTTTCCTACTTATTCAGTTGAATGGATGTGTCTGTGAATGGATTATTATGTTTGTATAGTCGTGAAATGGTTCTTATTTAAATTCGTTGGTCTCGCGGCATAAATGTGAGCATAAAGGGTCTCGGGTTCGATGCCCGAGTCGGACAAAGTGTTATTGGGGTTTTCCGTGAGGAAATTCTCAGTAGCTGCACGAAATCTGGTAATGTGCCCGGTACAATAGGCTCGGCCCCTATTACGTGGGACTAAAATAAATATGGCGAAAAGTGGGTGTAGTAATATACCTCTGCCTACCTCTTCGGGGATATATACGTGAGACTATGAACGTATGTATATATGAAATGGTTATGTGCCTAACAATTGAATTCTAAATAAAACTTTCGAACACCACCACAAAATATGTATAATAAGGTAGTAAGTACTTACTATGATACTATTATCATAGTACTACCATACATATTTTGTATCTCCTTTACTGTCTTAAAAATACGTATATTTACACTAGACATATACAGAATGACCATGACCATGGCGTATTTAGGGTTATTTTCTAAATCAATGGTATGAAGATGTTTAGGTGTCCAGCGTAGAATTTCGAATCGGTTACCAAAATTCTGGTGTGTGCACTAGATTATACTGGGGTGGACACGGCCCAGTCGATCCCTCTGCTATAAACGTCTATGAGAATCTCATACAATACCAATGAACATGTACACAGTCTTAGGTATATACAAATAACAAGATATATAGTTCACATGTTTAGTCTTAGAGATAACCCTGTTACATGCATCTCAAGGCTAGTGCCGTAAAACCCCGGAAGCACGGCACTAATTCCGGGACGCCACTACACTCGGCGAGCGCTCGATTTGTCAAGTGTATCTGCGGTTTGAGACTTCTTGTTCATTGTATTGATATATTATATTGTTCTTGTCATTGTCGTTCAACGAGCAAATTAAGAGCTCTTTAAGATGTGAGGAGGTTCTTTGGTTTCCTATGATTGAAGTAGATTCCAAATTGTTATATAATGAGAACAATCTGTGGTTGTAGACATTGAGTACCATAATTATGAACATTTTATATTTACTGTTATAAAGACATTTTGATAAAGGTGTATACAAAAGTATTGGCACTAATTAGTCAAAACATGCCTAACGTTATCAAGTTGCCAAATGGGAACAATTTTCAGAAACTTGGATAATTATTAGGTACAAAAGTCACATAACAGTAACATCATTGCTTGAAATTACTTTGTTTGGTGTACAACGAAGATGTATAATATTACATAAGACATAACTTCACGCCTTCTATCCCCGAAGGGGTAGGCAGAGGTGTATTACACACTCACACTTCGCCGGTTATGTTTCGGTCCCAATGTATTAGGAGGCGAGCCTATTGCCATCTACCGGGCACATTGTTAAGCGAACTATAATTAACATTTTTAATACACACATAACTTCGAAAAATCAGAGGTGTGTGCCCGGGGTACCTGGGGATCGAACCCGATACCATCGTCTCGGCAGTCCGTTACGTACAACACTAAGCTATCGCTAATAATATTAATTATTAAGATTTATTTATTATCTACTTATGTTCTATAGTATTTTCATATTTGTGGCACTATGTTTCTTGTACTACTAAAGCAATAATTAGCAACCTTTATGTCTAGATCAAGAACCTAAATTGTCAGACGGTTTTTATTGCAGTTCGATCGAAGCCCTTAACAGTCGATACTATCCATACAAATAGTTTCTTTCTCTCACGTCGCGTCGCAACGAAGCTACGTTATGGTATATTTTCTTGTGTGGAGATAGGTGGGAAAATTGGGCCATAGGTTACTTTTTCTGACAATAACCGACTCCAACATGGGTGGAGGCGTGAGCGAAGTAATCTATACCTCTTCCGAAAGGAAATTGACCCGTTAACAGTACCTACACAAGTTTTGGGAGACATATGTAGTTTACTCACTGACCTAAGCCTACAGGTACTGAAGTGGATTCTATCTTTCAAGTTAATGAACAATGTCGGCGTTTACAGTAAGGAAAATAACCAAGTTTGGTATTAACATTCTCTGTATAATATACTAAATGTAATATTATACATTATGCTGTACATTTTGACACAATTGATTATTATAAGTAGGCTCCATTTTGATTATGACGATGTTGTGTAATTTGATATTATGAAGTCATTCAATGTGTATTGGTTTTTTTACGGTTTGATCAAGAGGCCTATCTCCAGCAGTAGATAATGACGAGCTGATGATGATATTGTAATATTACACCTTTTCCACCGATTACACATAATTACAATCATGGCTCGATATTGCAGTTCAACATTTTCAACCATATTTTTTGTTGACTCTACTAATTATTTTTATACCTGCACGAATCTATTTCTGCTGTGATTTTCAGACACATATGTACTCCAATAAATATATGAGAGTTGTGTTAATTCCAGGAACGGTGCGAGTAATTCCGGGACCGCAGCCCAACGGGAGGCTCATCACTCGAGCCCTGTGGTTAAGGCTTGTTACTCACTCTTGTTTAGGCGATATACTTCTACGTATATGGGCACTACAATAATATAATCGGAGAACTGAAGGGTCTTGATAGTAGATTTTTTAAGTCTTCGTTAGTCTGTTTTGAATATAATTATGTTTCAGTTTAATATTGTTCATGATAGGTCGTGGTAAATTTAAATATGATACCTAAGAAGAAGATTTCCATTTCGCTAACAACAGACCTGACGCGAAAATGTACTCGATCTTAACCAGAAAAGACATCTTACCGATTAACGATTGCGTACGAGGGTCAAACTGAAAGTTCTTAGAAAATCAAAAACTGATTACATTAGCCAGTTATTAGTTTTATTATATCTTTTCAAAATATTGTCCATTGACGTCAATACACCGCTGCATGCGATGGAACCACTGGGAAAAGCACTTTGCCCACTCGTCCTTAGGGGTCTCTTCAATGGCATCGCGATACGCAGCCACCGCTTCTTCAGCATTAATAAACCGCTTTCCTTTAAGTTTTTCTTTAATTTTTGGAAATAAATAAAAATCACAAGGCGCGAGGTCGGGGCTATACGGCGGGTGACCCAGTAATTCAACGTTTGATGTCGCCAAATAGTCGATCGTTCGCTTGGCGGTGTGCGACGAGGCGTTGTCGTGGTGAAGGAGGATCCTACTGCGAGGTCGTTTCTCTCGAACTTTTTCCAAGACAAGTGGCAAACAATTGGTAGTGTACCATTCTGCAGAAACTGTTTTTTGATCCTCTAACACAATTGTTGCGAAATGACCTATCCTTCCAAAGAACGAGGCCACCATTTTTTTTCCCGCACTTCGATCTCTCTTCAATTTAGTTGGCAACTCCTCGAAAGGAAACACCCACTGAGCAGATTGTCTTTTGGTTTCAGGATCATAACAGTAAATCCAGCTTTCGTCACCTGTTAGTATGTCGAACACAGCATTTGAGTCACCTCCGTTAAATCTTTCAATCATTTTACGGCACCAATCCACACGATGGAGTTTTTGAGCCTTAGTCAAATTATGAGGTATCCACCGGGCGCAAAGCTTCCTGACCGCTAAATGTTCGTGGAGGATTTTGTGCACTTGACTCATACCGATGTCTAAGCTTGTCCGAATCTGCTGATAGGTCACTCTTTTGTCAGTCTCTATCATACGCCGCACAACACAGATGTTATTTTCAGTCGTCGCCGTAGAAGGCCGTCCCTCACGTACATCATCAGTGAGATTAGTGCGACCACGTTTAAACTCATTAAACCAGTTGTAAACAGTCGCACGAGATGGGGCTTCATCGTGAAAGGCCAATCGTAGTCTATCATAACTTTCTTGTTGACTTAAATGACATCGAAAGTCATAAAAAATCATTGCACGAAAATTTTCTCGTGTTAAATTCATGTTGACGTGACACAGACAATTTTCAATTTGCCGCCAAATCGTAAAACAAATGACAAATGAATGAAATATATACTCAGTAATATTGGCAAAGAGTTCTATTTTCAAATTTTAGAATATTTTTTTTATTATATTGTTTATAAGTGGCCAGTTCTAAGAACTTTCAGTTTGACCCTCGTATAAAGTTCACAAAATTATGTACCAAAGGCATGAAATGTGTACATGATTAATCTAAGTATGACATAATATTGCAAATATTTTGTATGACAAGTTTGTTATTGCGGCAATTTTCTTCGAAAATCTGACGTACACGAGGAAAATAATTAAAAAATACGACATGTTTTGGCTATTAATTTACACACCAATACTTGAATTATGTGGTGAATTTTGTTAGGTTGTGGGTACTAATAAGTAGAATTATTTCTATGATACAAAAGCATTGGAGTCATAATAATAATTAATCACTTATTACAAGTAACAAAAACCCATGTAGTTTTCCTTTAACCGCAGAATAAAACAAAAAATAAAAAGATTTAGTTACGTCTAAATTGAATAAAGAAAATAAAGATATCTAAAGGATGTCACTGAATAGGTACAAATACCCGATAAACCTTCATCCAGTTCTTTCAATCGAATATTTACAAATCCCTTCGATAGGCGGTAATCAGAATCGCAAGCCATCGAGTGCGCCATTATGGCAGTTTAATTTGATAGTAAGTTAGCAATACTAGTTTATTACTTAATAAACTTACTAGAAATAGCTTCAGTATCTCGGCAAGAAAACAGCTCACTTCCCACGGGTAATATGGCTATTACATAAGAAGATAGTCGGTGGTGTCCATCAGAGTACTAATTAGGGCGTATTACTGCGATACTCCGCCACATAATGTGGCACAGGGTATAGTTACGACTGTGTAAGGCCCAGTTTATACTGAAATTACTGGCGAATTGATAAGGTGAATTCGGTGAGGCTAGGCGATGCAAGGCGTTTTGACTGTCAGAGAAAATATCTAATAAACAAAGTCATTATAAATATAAATATTAAAGCAAGTATAAACATAATATATTCCGTTTTCATTGTCAAAGTGTCTGCATTTAAATTGACGTTGGTCCTTAAAAGAATACAGCTGGTTTTGGAAGGTGAGCCCCTAAAAGAACGTGTGAATTAAGTATGCAGCCTGCAACATAGATGCTGTACTTACCGGGTGGTCCGCAAAACTATCAAAGCCGTTAAGTAGTTAGCTTACTTTCGAAAATATGTCTACAGCAGCCAAACGGTTTATCGACACGAAATCAACACCAGAGTGTACATTCTGATAACCTCAGTAAGCCTAAACACCATTCAGGGACTGCATAGAAAACTGCTCCGTAACTTCATGGGTTAGAATTGATTTTAAACTGAAATGTATTGTAGTAGTATTTGGAAAACAATAGGTGATAAAGCAAGGGGCTAATGGAGAGGAAAAGACTCAGGAAACTGAATGTGGTGTTTGCTAAGTAGTTTATTAGTTTGACGTTATTAATACACTACTACTGTTTGAGAACAAGAGATAATACATTGAGATAGTAGATGAGGACAAATATTTTTGAAAATGGGTTTGTATGTACTTACCTAACTGTGTGTCAAATTCAATCTTATACCACTTTTAAATTATTTGAAATCTTTTAAATTTATAACATGCTTCTTGAGAGGTGCCGAAAGCTTCCCCGTATGCAAGCAAGTCAGGCAAGCTAGTTGTCTCTATATTACAAATAATAATAATAATAATAATAATAATACGCGGACGGATGCTATAGGAGTATCACTGGCAGGTGCTGTTTTTCATCCATAGCATTAATTACCAGTTCACTAAACACCCATCCCCATAACCCGTATTCATTAGATCCACTAAAAACAATAGCCCTACACGTGATGCGGCTAGTCCATAGCTGTACTCAGTATTGCAGTTGTGGAGGCTCCGCGGCATGTGTCCCATCCCATTTTAGATTAAAGCTCTCTACGGGCCTCTGCACGTTGGATCCATATCCCCGTGTAGGCCTCCCAAAGGACCGGTTATTCTTCTAACACCAAATGTTAGAAGAATAGCCGTGAAAAAGAGAAACATATATAATAATAATAATAATAATAATAATAATAAAAAGACCCTACGTTAACAGACGACAAGTGCAGGAAATGTCATAGTCAACCTGAAACTATACAGCATATTACTGGCGCTTGCCCTAACCTCACGCAAACAGATTACACTCATAGACATAACCAAATAGCAAACATCATTCACCAAAAACTAGCTCTAAAACATAAACTTGTCCCGGACACACACACTCCATACTATCAATATAGCCCTAAACCAGTCCTAGAAAATAGCACACATAAAATGTATTATGACCGCGCGATATTAACAGATAGAACCATACACTACAATCGGCCCGATATAACCCTACAAGATAAAATAAATAAAATTACTTACCTGATAGATATAGCTGTACCAAACACTCACAATATACAAAAAACCATTTCTGAAAAAATACACAAATATACAGACCTGAAGGATGAAGTTTTACGAATCTGGAAACAAGAAAAGGTTTATATTGTACCTATAGTTTTGTCCACCACTGGCGTTATCCCGAATCAAATACACAATAGCCTGAAACTCATTGACCTGAAACCCAATATATACATCCAACTCCAAAAAGCTGCAATATTAAACACCTGTAGACTTGTTAGGAAGTTTTTACAGATAGACGAACATGATGATAACACCCTACAGTCATAATAAAACACTCTAAAATCGTGTCATTTACTTGACGGTAGTCCGTAAATGGCATTTAACTTCAACCAGCTTAAGCTGAGAAAATAAAACAAACGAATAATAATAATAATAAGCTCCCCAAATCCAACCATACGTCCGAATCGACCATCAGATTCACGTGGGGGGCGGACACGCGACTTATATGTTACTGGCGCGGCTAACATGGCTCTGGGAACTCATTTATATGGAGATGATTCTAAGGAGTAAACGTGTAGGACCGCTTCCCGGGGGCGATCGCCGGGGCACACCTGGAGCTGACGCTGGGTGTCACAGCATAGGAACCGTCAGCGGAGAGGAGTTGAATAGGCGGGCTCCCTCCGGGTCACCCGAAAATATTACAGCCAACCAGACCGATGACATACAGACTGACAATGATAACATTAGCTTAAATTCTATCGCATCCCTTTCAATAGCAGAACCATACAGCCCTTCTACAATTTCATATGTTCCAACCCCGGTGTCTTCTGTGGACGAAAAAAGCCACGGTACACCTTCGCCAACTTTAGATGTTACGCAGGAGGTGAATACCTTTATACCTGTGTCCACTAAAGCTGGTAAGCCAGGAGTACGCATGAAATGGTCAAAAGATGTGAATATTTTCATAATGCGTACCTATTATCTAATAACTAAATTAGAAACTGACATGACCTACTATAGAAAAACTTTGCACCAATTATTTCTACAGCAATATCCGACAGTTAAAGTAACAGAACAGAGAGTATCAGATCAAAGACGAATGATAATTAGGAATAAATACCTATCGGAAGAACTTTTGAACCAAATAAAAGAAGAAGTACAAGCACAACTAACAAACATGCACAATAGTAATAATCAACACGCCCGATCCTCACCACTAGACCAATTTTCGCCAGACATTATTATAGACAATCACCCAGAATTTATCTCTCAAGTAAATACAACACAAACTTTGACACAACTAGACCATACGCCCACACATACTCAAACCTGTCATACATCTACACAAACAACATTAACGCACGATTTGCTACTAGAGTCAGAATTACAAATATTACAACAAGAAAATACTTGCGATGAAACAGTCAAAAGACTAACTGACATATTTGAAACAAAATTGATTGAATATGGTGGGATGGACCCAATTGTGAGACCAAAACTCCCGAAACTAAACTACAGCAAACGATTAACCGATTTAGTCGCAGTATTTAATAATAACATACTGCACCGATTTCTTACTGAAAACGCACTACTATCAGATATACACACATTGATATATTGCACCGCAATGGTAATCACACAGGAGCTAGGATATAAAATATACAAGGACACCAATCGCACAACACAAAAGCAATACACCGATCCCCCATGGCAAATTCGACTACAAAAAGATGTCGCTAGATTAAGAGCAGATATAGGCAGGCTTACACAACACATTAGAGGAAATAGATCGAGAAGGTTAGAGAATATGGTTCAGAAAATCATTAGAAATAGCAAAGTACACACGAAACATGAAAGAGATAACAAAACGCCAGAAGAACACCTCGACACACTTAAACAGAAGTTAGTACTCAAATCAAATAGACTAGTCAGATATAAAAAAGCATTTCAAAGGAAACAAGAAAACAAACTATTCGCTACTAATGAAAAAAAATTCTATAGGCAATTAAAAATAAGGAAAGATGATAATGATAATAGTAATAACAATGACATTAGCACAGAAACTACAGCAACTAAAGAACAAATTGAAGAATTTTGGTCAGACATATGGGAAAAGGAAACAAGACACAACAATGAAGCATATTGGATAAAAGAAGAAGAAGGCAGGTGGACAAAAATTGATGAAATGGAGTTTCATGAGGTAGGAGAAGACGAAATTAAGACTGTTACGATCAAACTTCATAATTGGAAATCGCCCGGTATTGATAAAGTACATAACTTCTGGTTTAAACATTTGCACACACTACACAAATCGATAGCCAATTGTTTCACAAATATGATTTTAAATAAGCAGCCTATACCATCATTTTTAGCGAAGGGAATTACTTATATGATACCCAAAAGCAGAAATAGAAACGATCCATCACAATATAGACCAATCACATGCCTACCAACTATTTATAAAATTCTTACAGCTACTATCTCTAATAGAATATATACACACATCGATAAAAATAATATTATACCGGAGGAACAAAAAGGTTGCAGACGAAATCACATGGGTTGTAAAGAGCTACTTATAATAGATTCTGTCATTCACAAACACGCAAACACAAATAAGAGGAATTTACACTGTACATACATTGATTACCGGAAAGCATTTGATAGTGTTCCGCATACCTGGCTGCTTCAAATACTAAAAATTTACAAGATTGATTCACAGCTAATAAACTTCTTAAGACAAATTATGTCATTCTGGCACACTAACATACATCTCCATGATACAAACAATTCTATTATAACACGAGACATTCAGATAAAAAAAGGTATCTTCCAAGGGGATTCTCTTAGTCCTCTCTGGTTTTGCCTAGCTCTTAACCCACTGTCACATATGATTAACAAACAAAATATTGGCTATCGATTCAAACACGCATCTAGTATAACATCTATCTCACACCTGATCTACATGGATGACATTAAACTATACAGTAACACAGCAAGAAACATGTTAAAACTTATAGATACCACAGCTTTATTCAGTAAGGACATCAAAATGCAATTTGGCTTAGATAAATGTAAGACTTTAAATATTAAAAAAGGTAAGATAGAACCCGGTGACTATACATCAGAGGAAGGAGAAACTATAACATCTATGGAGACTGGCCAGCTTTACAAATATCTTGGATACCAACAATCTAAGCTTAGACCACTCAGCTATAAAGAAAACGCTATCTGAAGAGTTCAAAAATAGAGTAACTAGAATTTGTAAGACCCAATTAACAGGCAAAAGACTCATAAAAGCAATAAATACATACGCAATTCCAATACTAACATACTCATTTGGCATAATTAAATGGTCGAAAACTGATCTCAATAGTCTGGAAATAAAAACTCGCTCACTACTAACACGGTATAACTATTTACATCCTAAATCAGCCATAGAAAGAATGTCACTAAAAAGAAAAAACGGAGGTAGGGGCCTAATCGACATATCTTGGCTATGGGAAAAGCAGGTAAACAATCTCAGGACATTCTTCCACAAGAAAGCAGACACCAGCGAATTACATAAAATAATTGCCTACAACGATGCCAATTTCACCCCCCTTAAATTATCAGTTATTAACAATGGTTCACAGACATCAAATCAGGCTGACCGAGAAAATCAGAAGATTAACAAATGGAAAGAAAAAGTCTTACACGGGCGTCACCCACACGATTTGCAGCAACCGTACGTTGATCCACAAGCATCAAATACATGGCTTGCAGCCGCCAACCTGTTTCCGGAAACTGAAGGTTTTATCATAGCCATTCAGGACCAAGTAATAAATACCAGAAATTACAGGAAACACATAATCAAAGATAATAATATAACCGAAGACAAATGTCGTAAATGCCATAGACAATCAGAAACGATCCAACATATAACAGGCGCATGCGCAACACTCACACAAACGGACTATACACATCGTCATAATCAAATTGTAAATATTGTCCACCAAAAACTAGCCTTAAAATACCAACTTATACAAGACACTCGTACACCCTATTATAAATATCGCCCTGACCCTGTATTAGAGAACCACAATTATAAAATGTATTACGACCGTGCCATACTGACCGATAAAACCATACACTGTAATAGGCCAGATATTACAATCCACAACAAATTAGATAACACAGCACACATAATTGACATAGCAGTTCCGAACACCCACAATCTCATGAAAACAATAACAGAAAAAATCAATAAATATACTGAACTCAAAGAAGAAATAGCAAGAATCTGGCAAGTCAACAAAGTATACATAGTACCAGTAGTAATATCCACCACCGGAGTCATACCTAAATATTTGCACCATAGCATAAAAATGCTTGACTTATCACCAAATATCTACATTCACATACAAAAGGCAGCCATTTTAAATACATGCAGGATAGTGCGTAAATTTCTGCAAAGTGACGAAACTGAACCACAAAATATAGACCAAACTACCCCAGACCTATCGTAACTGACGATTACTTGGTGCAAACCCGTAAACGTCAGTAAAACACCGGTTTTTACCGAGTATACTAAAAGTCCTCAAATAATAATAATAATAATATTTATTTGCCTTAAGTGTTGTACAGAAGGGGATCTTATAGGTAACTAGTCATGTTTCAAACACTTAGTCAAAAAAAATAGACATGCAAATATCTAGTGCCAAGTGAAGAATTATAAATGAAGTGAATAATAATAATAATAATAATAATAATAATATTTATTTGCCTTAAGTGTTGTACAGAAGGGGATCTTATAGGTAACTAGTCATGTTTCAAACACTTAGTCAAAAAAAATAGACATGCAAATATCTAGTAGGTACCTAAAGTCATTATAGATTATAAATGATGTAGGTATACAGTTGAATTAGATTAACTTGTTTTTATGTCATTAGGTACTTTGTTATATATCTGGCCACACATGTAATAACAATTTTTTTTATATAAGGTTGTTCTTAAAATTCTAGATGACACTATTCTATCTGGATCTCTAGTATTACGTGGAAAAACATCTCTAGCTTTCTGAAATAGGCTAGGATTCTGACGAACAAATTTGGCACATTCAAAAATATACATGCTAGGCAAAGTTAGAAGTTTTAATTTTTTGAATAGGGGTTTACACGATTCCCACGGAGGTATACCGACGATCGCCCTCACACATTTTTTCTGTGCCCGGAATGCTCTATTCACGTCAGCTGAATTACCCCACAAAACAATTCCATACAAAAGCGACGAAGCAACATAGCCATGATAAGCAGACAAAACTGTACTTTGTGAAGACGTTTTTCGTAGGTTGTAGAGAACAAATACGAATTTATTTAATTTGTTGCAAACCTTTTCTACGTGGGCTTTCCAAGAAATAATAGAATGACCAGCAGTATACTGCCTTTAATTTACTTCTCAGCTATTTTATCTTCGCTAATACTTATTTTATAAGCTTTTTCTAACACAATCAATGAAAAGAAATCATTTTAAAATAATTATTGCTAAAACAAAGCAAGTTATTCCCGTCAAATTTAATTTATAACGAAGTTAAAACGCGGAATAAACAATAAAACAGACGTTAAAAATCTTGCAAGGAAATCCAGCTCGCGATCAACAGTAAAATATTTACAGTATCTCATAACAACAAACTGTTTAACAAAACACTTTATTTAATTACTGGGAAACTGAAAATTGTGTAAAATGCAATACTTAACGCGGCCGCAAACCAGCATCGCATCTCGACGGCAACCAACATCCGACGGAATATCTTTAAAAGTTTTAATTTAAATGTACCCTATTCATCTTTCATGTATTTTCTATTAAATCGCGCCCATTTTGAGGCAATATCTGACGTTTAATTATGCAAGATTAGAGCTGTATTTATGAGAAATCTTATGTGTTCAGCGATGATTATGAACGACTTAAATTTTCTTGTGAGGCTGTCTTCCAGATGCTGTAACGTATATGTAAATCTTGAGTACCTTTTAATAAAGGTATGTGTAGAATTGTGTGATTCTAAAGTATTTCATTTAAAGAGTTATTTTATGGAAGTCACTATAAATATAACAGCTTCGTCCACGCAATATAATTATGTATTCGTGAATATAAACAACCCTATAAGTAGACACTATATAAGGCTTTATAGATCTGTGCCATATCAAATAAGGCCATCAAAGAAATTCATATCCGAAAAGTCTGTTTAAAATTCATATAAATTGCCAACTGACCTTTTCACAAGTAAATTAATTCACCGATCTATAAATTATTCAAAGTTTACGCTTAAACGGTCTTATTATTAATTCCATGTCAGACCGCCAATTGGCGTACGAATGTTAGCCGCAAGTTCAGCCTGCATACAGTTGTATTGTGGGTAACGTACGCTAACTAGTCATGGATGTTATCGCTTCAATGGACCGATGTTAGATATAGATTATTAATTTGCCGTAGTAAATTGTGTTTATTATGTTGGTAGGTACTATAATTGTAATGTGATGACTATGCCATTTCAACATGCTAATAACAGCATTATAGTTTATCACGCTAGCACAATTCAGATGTCAGGTTTCAAAAAGCATAGTGAATATTGGTGTCCAGCTCCTCATTTAGCGAGCGTATTGAAATAAAACGAGAACACTCCTTTTTACACCTCTGTTTTAACGGGGAGTAACAACTTGAGCATCTTTTCTTAGTATTACATCTATATGCAACACCATCGCGGCACTTCGAATCAGCATTGTCATGCCTAAATTGCAACAGCTATTACGAACAAAAAGACATTCTAAATTCTACATATTCATTGTAATACATTCGTACAACCGAAACCCGCAAATAAGATCAATACATTTGAACACAATGATCTGTCAACGTATCAACAAAGGGTATTCAAAAACGTGCGTCCATCAAATGATATCGTAAAAACATTAGCGTAAATGATCGACGAGAATTTTCCAACGAGTTTAACTGAATTTATAATTTTAATTGGCTGCATCTATCGAAGTAGGTCATTGAAAACGCACGATGTGCCTTTAAATGGTTTTTCACTGGTTGATAAGCAAAACGACTGAAAGCAAGTTAAGTAGAGTTTCTTATTGATTTCTTGATCAGGAAATTAATTTTCCGACGGTTGAGGCGATATCGGATCAGCGATGAAAGAAGACAGCATTTTGTGTGCTATTTATATTTATTTCTAATTTGCCATCAAAAAGCAATTTGGTTCATGTATGAAACTGATTGAAATTAAAACGCCACGGCAATATAGCAAACAATTTACATACATAAATCGACAAAGCTGTGACTAAAATACGCCAAGTAGCGAATTTGATATGGTTCGAAATAAAACTACATTTAGTCATTTTTAGTCGAGCATTTAAATAAGAATAATTTTCGTTATCTGCCAAACTTATCCACAGTATAGCAGATTAAACTTTTTACCGACGTATCGCAGAATATTCATAACGATATCAATTTAACATATTTCACGGGCAATAAAGAGAACATTGATTTTACAACCTGAGAAGTATATGTAATTGGTTAGTTATGAAGAATAGACTCGGCTAAATGGTGATCGTCCAGGTCGGAATTGAGTGGGTTACATTGATGAATTAGTAAGAAATATACCAAACCAATTGGATTATTTTAACTTGCAATTTTAGAAAAGGATTTATGTTAGATCTTGTTACTTATATTTTATTGTAATTTATCAATTGGTCCAGGAGCCGGTTCCGACACGCCTCGATAAATTATTTGGCAGATAATATCTTCCAAATTTGAATTTATGTGGGTGATAATGATTAAGTAAATACCCCTCTCGCACTAGGAGTGAATCCCGTACCGCGAAGTACTTTGCGGCACAACATTTTGTGAATCACTCAGTATTCGAAATCTGATCTGTAACATAGTAGTAAGCGGCGAGTCATCCTCCTTAACCACTACGCCATACGAGCAGTAAAGAGGAGTGAGCACTTGCCTCTTAGCCTAATCTGCGGTTATACGAGATTTGCAGAATATCAGCGTACTAACATCGAAGTAATGCTGCATTTGGCGTCAGCGCGTTTAGATGAGTTCGCAACAGTTCCGTCGAAGCATTACCGATACCATCAGCGGGAGTACCAACATTCTACAGCTAAATGGCCCACAATATCAATGAAAGTTAGCATTTCTTTCATTGCTACATGCTCTTGGCTGGGTTGATATTATAAACGAATGCTTTTCTGAAGATTTAGGTTCTGAATAGAGGTATAGGATAAAAAAAATCTTATTGAAGGACTTTAAAACTAAATTTGCAGTGAAGTTTCTAGTAATGACTTTTTTGTTGTGCATCATGAAAACCAAAACATCGGTATTCAATAAAACGCTAGACTACGGCCTTTCGGACGTATCGAAATATACTAGGTAGATAAGGACTTAAACATACAATTTCTTGAGCAATGTCAAACTACACTCAATAAATGTGCAGATGCAGATAGGCGGCATATTGTTTCCAAACTACAATTTTATACCCGAAACAGACTGTTCTAAACACACAATTCTAGAAAAAAGGGGAAACAAAATGAAATCCCGTACGTCGGGACATCAAGTTTATAGGTTGAGTCTGTCTGTCATGTGGTGTCAGCACGTCAGATTTAACTGACATGTGCGCTCACAATAAAATGACGTCACATTTTATATTTGCCATTGTACTATATGACGTACAAGTTTGCGAACAAAAGATACATTAAAATGTCGGGGGTTATTGAAGATGTTATCATTTTCCTTTCTTAACGACCTGGGTCAATGACTGATTATTGTCTTATGAGAACTTTACATTATGTGGTCAAAACTGTTGTTATATTTGATCTTTGCGGGACTTGTGTACATCGTATCATTATATATGTTCAACGCGTAGATATTTTTAATGTGGGTAGGCATAAATACCCTTTCTCGTCCTGACGTTTTGACCGAATTGCATCGTTCGTGGTCACGGGAAGTCTGAAGGAATTGCTATTATTTGTTGCATAATAAATAAATAACTTTATTGACATTCCTTTATTTTTTTTATTTACAGTCTCACGCCTGTATCCCCGAACCCAGGCTGAGGTGTAAATATTACACCAACATTTCGCCATGAATATTTAGGTCCCACGTAATAGGAGGCGAGCCTATTGCTATTACCGGGCACATCACCAGACTCCGGGCTGCTACTGAGTATTCGGAAAAACCCAGTAACACTTTTGCCCGACCCGCGAATCGAACCCGGGACCGCCGATCAGCAGTCTCATACGTTATCCACTGGACCAAGGAGGCAGTCTATTTTATAATAGATATACCACGTTGACCAGACGGGTTGGCATGGGATTGATGTCGAGTTTTACTTCTATTCCGCAATAGACTATTTGCTGCGTGTGTTTTCCTTACTTGCTTCTGACGACACCCAGGGAATGAAAATGGGGTAGTGACATTTTATATTTTTAAACCGTATAAGTATTAAAAAAGAAATTACAGTAAGGAAACTCAGACTTGGCTCAACTTTGTCTTCAGATTTCATTACTTTTTAGAGATAAATAAGCAGCTCCATTGAGACTTGGCAATTTTTTTACAGAATGTTTTTGGTAGGACATTGTAAGTAGACTATACAATACATCACTAATAAAGATTAAACAGTGAAATATATTTATTCATTTTCATAACAATGTAGGTAAGTACATAATATTATTTAGATATCACTAAATACCTATTTAATTAAACATAACTTAAATGTTAAAATACTATCCTACGAAATATGTATATACAAAACAATCAAAACGAAAAAAGAAAATAATTTAGATGGCGTCATAAAAGTCCTCCACATCGCAGTCGACCGGGAGCGTGCCCAGAACGCTGGCAGCATTGCCACGTTGAATGGCAATGCTAAATTTTTGGGCCAAGTACAACCCAGCCTTCTGGTCACACGAGGCGTCGACCAGTCTCTTTGCGAGATCTTATAAAGAGATCTTGCACTTGGACCCCATGGCCCCAACGTTTCGACCCCAAACGGCTCAAATACGTAATCCCCTACTAGGTTTGCGTATTTGCGTCGTTTGAAGGTCTCCGCTGTAGCAGCAGCAGCGCCCGCACAACCCGCTGTGCCAGGAAGATGAGATGGCGCGAGGGTATCGACACACGTTGCGTCCCACACCAAAGGCCTACCCAACTTCCATGGGAGTAAAGACATACCATCCGGTCTTTTGCCATCGTCACGTGCCAGCCCCTGTGGTTCAAGTTGGGCTGGAACGCCAGCGGTGACAAGAGCCCGGCGAAGTATGTCATTTAGATTGCCGTGTCGTGATATACGACCTGCGCTCCTGCTGCATGATAAGCCATGGTGACCAAGGCTGTCGACGGCCTCCCCACAGTGACAGCGATGCGGAGAAACACATGACGCACCCAAACGGAGGCAAGCAGCGATGCGGAAAGTGGTATCGTCCAACATGGTACCTATGTTGGACGATGGCAGTGCCTGAAGCCAGAGACCCGATTCCCATTCTCCCACAGCCAGCAAACGGGCACACTCTGCAGCATTGGACGATGTACTTAGGAGATTTTCTCGTACTGCGCTGCAAAGCGGCCCGTCCCACTGCCTCTGAGAGGATAAGTCTCGGGGTAACTCGGTGTTTGGACAAGCCATTCTCCAAGCATTCACGGCATCGATCACACACGGCACCTCAGAATCGACCAGTGTAGGTGCTAAGATTTTCCTGGTCAATTCTGCAGTGCCGTGGACCGAGGACAGGAATGCTGGTAAGCTCACATCGGAAATTTTGCGAACGCCGAGGCCGCCCAGGCGTACAGGTAAGGACGCCTGTAGCCACACTCGGTCGTTCAAGGCCACATTTAGAATTTTGCTTAAGGTATTTTTCATAATATTGTCAATTTGAAAGAGTGATGATGGGTTTTTCCAAAATGGTGAAGATCGAATAGCATGTGTAAATTTAGGCACAAAAAGACAATATCTAATAATAGTGAAAGCCGAGTGAATATTAATTTTGAGTAATCTATCTGAAATTTCACTAAAATTTTGAATTTTTTCATGTAAAAATGAATCAAAACCTTCGTCTAAAATTGGGGACCCAAGGAGGCGAAGAGAGCTTTTTTCTATGTGGGTAATATTCGGCGCCAGATTTTGGAATTTTGACAGTATGGCAGATTTGTCTAAACTGTTGTTAATAAAAATTTCACATTTGCTTGGGTTGAGTTCTAAACCGATTGACAAGAATTTTGATTTCAGGAGTGCTAGATCTTCATAAACTGTCTCAACCCGCCCCGCGAGGGTTCCATCGTCCAGGTACCAGACATTAAATTTTGAATTTAACTGGTTGATGATTGGATGAATAGCCAAACTGAAAATTAGTGGTCCAAGAGGGTCACCTTGTTGACAGCCAACAGCGGATTCCAAAAGATTTTCTTTATATATTAATTTAGAAGGGTGTCTGTAACACTGCCAACTAAAACAGTTACAATGCAAGAGGACATTAGTTTATAAACATAGAACAATAAGCAGTTAATATAACGTTATTGATGACACAACGATGTGAAGTTCATGCCATTGAATAAACCAATCAACGATATCATTGTTATAATAACTGTTTTTTATTATAGAAATTTTGATAATATCCTACAGCAAAAGTTATTTAAAATAACAAATCCAATCACCTTCTAAGAGGTTCCGACCATACTTAGAATAAACTTGTAATAAAATAAAATATAAATTAGCTAGATGAGCCCGCAGGTACACCCGCGTTATTTAAGGCTACTGCTTCGCACTTGTGGCTCATAGCGCGATGTTATGTAGCGATAAAATAATGAGCTATACCTACAGCACAAAAAATATCAGACCCGTTGTCACTGAGATTAGCGCGTTCAACCAAACAAACAAACAAACCCTTTGGCTTTATTATATTAGTATAGAAATGTACCTAAATATACTACTAAGTGAAACTCATCTTTAAATAGGTAGTTACATACAAATATTCAACAATATAACAGTCGTTATTTTTATGTCGATACACAAACAAAAAGCTTTTGACTAAGTAATTGAAACACATCAATACCTCTATACAAATCTCGTGAACAACTTAATAAATCTTCTATACTTCAAAACGCTAACATATAGTGCATTCTCAATAACATTTGCAATTGAAAATCGACTTTTTGTATACACGATACGAATGCAAATCTATTGACAAGTTAGTTTTAAGATAGTCAAGCACTCTGTTTAGAATGCAATGCACATAAAGGCATGGTTTAAAATTCTGTTTCACTAAAGAAAATAATATATTGAAAGTTTTGCATGTTTGAGTTGAAATGCCATTTCTAATATGTGTATGATTGGAATATTTAAGAGAGTTTATGAAGGGCGTCGTTTAATAGAAAGTTTCGTCCATTTTGGCAATAAATCAAGTGAGTTCAACGAACGTAAGGTACCATAATCCAAACAGTCACTGGTAATAGATGCACAGTCGTGGTCTTTTGTCTTTTTAGGCAACTTTGGAGTCTATCGAACACATATGTCACCTATGCACAAAAGTCGCGCACTTATATGTACAGTCGAACAAGTTCCCGCTAGACTATAAGGGCGAGAATCGCTCAGCAAGACATCTTCGCTTTCAGTGCTACTTTACACACACACATTGACACTCGTTTACCAAACCAGTTTCTAGCGTGACCCGGCTCTATGAGCGAGCCTAGTGATTTTTTTTTCAAACTTGTTTACCGCCGACTTGTTTGATTGTACACATGTGCAAACTAACTAGCGCTTTGGTTAACTGCGGGGCTACAGGGCTAAGTGCTTTGAGACGGACGACGATGTCAGTACGTAAATGCATGATTAGATTCCTTACCAGATTAGTTGATCAGTCACATGTCAGTGCTTTATATAGGCGGCGATCAGTAATCATGTTTAAATATCCGATTATGAATGCAGCTTTACATACCTGTAACAAAATAGTTATTTGTGCAACAAGAGAGCAAAGTTGTTTTTTGTTTCGAGTGCTGATTTTGAGTCCCGAGCAAGCGAAGGATTCTATGATTGATTCACTAGCGTAGCGAGTGAATCAAAGTTAGAATCCTGAGCGTGGTGAGGGACTCAACAGCACGAGATACAAAAAAATTTGCTCTCGTGTAGCACACATAACTTTTCACCACAGCAGTGAGAACACATATTACTTAGGAGACATAGAAATGAACAGGAATAGATTGAATTCTGCATAATCACTGTTGATTTAACTCTTCTGGTGTTAAAGTACAGTCATCATCGCTAGTTTCACTCATCTTTTTAATTAATTTATATATTAATATAGTTTAACACGTTACGCTATACCTACTGTATTAGCATCAGCGAAATTTTGTATTCCCGCTACTTTTTTAAATCGCGTTTTAATACCGCGTCCCTGATGTGTATTTTTCAAATGTATCATTGTTGTAATTCTAAATAAAAAATTTTGGTTTAATACTAATTTTATACTATAAATTAGACTTATTTTTATTAAAATCCAATAATAAATTAAACATGTAAACAATAACATATAAAAAAAGTAATTTCTTTGTTACAAATATCTTTTTTTTTTTTGCGTTGCCGTAGGTGTTTTCTTTGAGGTCGAATTCCAAAATCGAATTCGAAGGGGTTTGTTTTTTCACTCACTTTTTATATTCATGTGAAAGAGACAGAGCACAGTAAAATTAGAATGTTTCAAATTTATGGCTGAACAATGTCAATTCGTGGCACTGAAGATTGAAAAATTAAAAAGCTACTTTGCCTCACGCTCGAATCAAAATCGCGTTTTGTTCACTGTTGTCTCGCAGCAAAAGCGGCATGTTTGAGCTGCTGTGGTGAAAAATAATATATTAGACATCTATTCAGTTTTCAGGAGACATAAAGACAGACATTCAACTTAAGAAATACCTACTTAGCGCGGTAGGTTTGCCCTTGTCCTTGTATTCATGACCTAGTTAATGTCAAGGACGGTTAATAACCGCCGAGAGTACGGATACAATCTATCACAAAGCCGATTCGGATGTAACAAATCAAATTCCATGTAATATCAAATACTTTTATTATATACTAGAGGACGCCAGCAGCTACGCCTGCATTTTTTAAATTTACCCGTTTTGGCGGATCCCGTGGGAATTTCGGCAGATCCCTTCTTAGTGCACCCCTACGGTCCCCAAGGATCATACATGTCAAATTTCAGCTTCCTGCGCCCAGTAGTTTCGGCTGTAGCGTGTCTGTCAGTCAGTCAGTAACGCAAGGATTTTATATATTAAGATTTGCTCATCTAGATTGTAAGTGACAGCTTAAGAACACATGTATGTAAACATATACTATAATTAATCTACGATCAACATATCTATGCACCCTAGGTTAACAGATAGATATTGGCTAAAATCTTAAGTAATCTTAATATATAAAATCCTTGCGTTACTGACTGACTGACAGACACGCTACAGCCGAAACTATTGGGCGCAGGAAGCTAAAATTTGGCATGTATGTTCCTTGGGGACCGTAAGGGTGCACTAAGAAGGGATTTTCCGAAATTCCCACGGGATCGGCCAAAACGGGTAAATTTAAATAAAATGCAGGCGTAGCTGCTGGCGTCCTCTAGTATATGTATATAGTAAAAGTGTATTTAGCCATAGCATAAAGAACTGTTTTTTAACCATTTGAACGGCTAGCAAAGCTCATTAAAAGTCCGCTTAAGTTGCACACTTTATAAAAATATTGTGTTATGTTTTCAAATAAATAAAGGAAAAACGCACCGTTTTCTTTAGCATACAGATCCTTATCTAACTTAAACAATAAACACGAATATTAAACAATAAACACCAATGTTCACATTCGCAAACAAGACGTAGGTATAATTTATTAAGCCAACCCTTTCCAAAAGCCGATGGAAACGAAGCGCTCATTAAAAAAATCTGCTTTAAAATTATACCGGTAATTTACCGGTATATAATCTGTGTATTTTCACTGATACAGGTGGTTCTGACAATCCTATTATTGCGTCGAACCTCGATAGGTAACAATTACCGATGAAAGCTAACAAGGGATCGGGCATGTTTACATAAAAAATATAATTATAATTCGGAAAAACGGATTGATTTTATGTAACGGAATGTTAAGGGTAAGTACTGTTTACAGGTATTCGACAAGTGTACAGGATAATCCACACAATAAGTTCAAACTTCAGGTTTATAGACATAGAAAGAATGGAAAATTCAGTATGACAAAGCGATCGTTAGTGCATGTTGTGTTTTTGAAAAATAGGTAATAACTGTGGTTTCTGACTTTCAGAAAGAGAGTTCCTATAGCACTACGTTTCGCAGGTTTCTGATCATAAATATTATTTGCCAGTTTTCAAGGAAATAAATGTCTATAACCATTTAAGTATAAAGTATACTTAAATGGTTATAGACATTTATTTCCTGAACATCAGTTCTGAATCGAAAGAGTAAAGCTGTAGGTAAACGTATGCATCACAGAAATACGAAAACGAGCATTATTTATTACATCTATGGGTATTTATTTTTATTTCTGATCTAGGATTCCAGCATACCCAGTTTAACAAAGTACAATTAGCTGTCAAAATTCTGCTAATGGCAGTACCGTAGAAACACTTAACCCATTACACATTCGGGCTATTACTATAATTAATACATATTAGCATTATAACCGATATCTGAGTAAATTCATATAGAACTTAGTGTACGTAGAATTACACACGTAATTACATAAACTCCGTGCATCTACTCCTTTGATGGATTAGGCATAATCCGGCTGCAATATTATCACTCAAATAGTTACACCGAACACCGCACAAACTATCAACGCTTAAATATTAAACAGATCATACTTAGTAGTGAGATTATGATGTGTGGTATTTCGTATTGCAATAATCATATATAAATGTATGAAATAATAATAATCCTATATAAAATTCGACAACGCACAGCCAAAACTGATAGGCGCACGAAGCTGAAATGTGGCTTGTACGTTCCTCGTGGACAATAGGAGTGCACTAAAAAGCTTCCTAAGATCAAAATTTTTGCTAAAGGTTGGACTGTCGGAGGGCGGAGTATTTATCATTCAAATATCGACTGAGCATACTATAAGTATATAACCTTTAACATAATATTCTAAAACTGCACGTTTTCGGAGGGTAAACTGTAAGCGAGTGAGAAGCTTCTTACAACGTCGTTCAATCAGCTATATGAAAGAAAGAAAGAAATATAAGTGACACACAGTAAGATATGAGTATACTACCTACTTGGCAGAGTTCCAGTATTCATCATGATACCACATATCGCTGACGGAAAGCCTAATGACACATTGATCAGCCATGAACTTGAAACAAAGATCCATACGCAGCAATGGCTAATTTCTCGAAACAAAACACTTCTAGGGTTGGTCTTGGTTTTAATGGACTCGCCATACTAAAATTAGTTTAGTACTGTACTTTGCCAACACACAATGCTAGAAATTCAAAGATCGTATAGTTGTCGTAAGAGTTTCCTATGATTTGCTTGTCTCAGTTGTACTGACTACAGAGATTAATCTCTAAATAAAAATAATTTGATAAGCACTACAATCCTCACAATTAACATATCAAATGACTTCATGAATACAATTATTATAATAAGTATTTAAAGCGCTACAATTAGTGTTTAATACCAAAATATTTCGCATTTAAATATTTATTAGCTGGCAATTAATGAAAACGCAGCACAAATGTCACAAACGATTGCATCACTAACTAGTGATAACTGTTTATTAAATAACCGTTATTATAACGGTTATGCACGCATCCTTAGATACAATATCAATAATAGTTAATGGCGTATAATCGGATAGTAGTGTTGCATTCGAAAACTTAATTGGACGGAAAACGACTCATTGTTTAGCGTTGTAGGTGCGGTCACCTTGATACTTGAAATCGCAGGATAGAACCCATGATACTTGAAATCGCAGGATAGAACGTTATGAAAATTACGTTTTCCTATTTATTTTTTTAATGTAATAAAAGCCATCAACCAATAAGTACCTTCTTATGACTATTCCGCTTTGTCATACAATTCTTAACAGCATTGTCTGTAGGTACACGCATACTATTTAACACGGAAAATATTAGGCTAAAAACATGTGCAGTAAAACTTTGTGAACATACAGTATAATATTGATATCGATCGTGTCAATGACATTCAAGCGCAAATATAACCTTTAAGATTAGTATTTTCATAGAAGAGCAAATAATTTAAGTTTAACAGAAGAAAAAAAAAGGTCGGCTCGATTTGCTTAGGAAATCTACTCCATTTCTTATTATTATTAATGACACAGTTATTAATGACAGAGACAGTATATTTTTAGAAATCTAGGTATTTCTTTTTTAAATTGTATAGATACAGTTAATTGTTTGTAAGAAAAGCCTGCAGCTTTCTCTTTTTTATATTAACTCTTAGGAAAAGTCTCACTATACTCTCAACTCATATCTAACCTAGTCTGCACACGAACGTTTAGCAGTAACGGTCGGACATATCGACATACAATCCCGCTGATTGGACCGTCTACGGTTCTGTTGCAATTATGTGATCAGTACGTCTGGTTAATTGCCGCTCATCACTAAAGTATTAGCGAATAGCAAGTCACTTTGGCTGCGTTGCGGGTAGAGTGTGCTAGGCTATTAGGTCGATATTTGAATGGCAATATGATTTATACCGACTTCTTCGTTATTAGTCAAATTTACAGATGTTTGTAATCCTGCATGGCGTTTTAGTTCCTATTTTAAAGAGTGTTTTAAATTATGAAAAGTAGAATAAACGTATATTATACAGGGTAAAAAAACAGCAGTTTAAAGGGGTAAAGCTTTATTTTGATCGAATTCATTACGCATTATAGAGACTTCAATGTAGTGTGTAAACGTGTCAGACTGCGAAGATATTTTAAATACGTTTAATTAATTATCTTTGGAATGCACTTAACACATTGACAGTCCCTGCATCACATATGATACAAATTGATCTTTCACTATACGTCCCTGCATCACATATGATGCAAGTAGGCGTACAGACTATACGCCGTTTATTGGCGAGGACGTCTGAGTTAGGGAAATAAATATTATTAGGACGTCTAGTGTAGATATTAAGAAATGTAAAACATCAATGATCCAACACATTTTTTTTACTGAAAGAAAATAATGCAAAGACAAAAATTAAACAAAAATTAAACAAAAATTCAATGAAATACGTTAAAGCATGGGATACAAAATGGCTTAAAACATTGTTTACACTCTGTGTGTACCTGAGGTGATTTCTTCTGAGCATCTTTTGTGGTGCTGCTAGCATCCTTCAATTTCTTTTTTTGCAGGAATTTCGTTGGAGCTGCTGAACCACTTGGTTGGACAGGATCGTTAGTTTCCCTTATAAATTGTTCAATTACCTCAATGGAAGCTTCGTTTCCCAAAAGTACTTGATCTTCCACTGGTAACTAGATATCAATGGAATCACTGACTGCGGCATCTTCTAATTCCAACAAAACTTCGTCTTCCCCATCACTTTCTTCTAAAATACGCAGCAAATTGGTCGGAAACTCATTTTTGCTAACTATTTTGTGCAATTCAATAGATCCGCGATGCTTGATTAACCATGACTGATGTTTATAATTATTTTCTGCAACTACCTCAAGAAAACTAAAATAATTAGTCATATGAATACCCACATTTTTTGCATCGACGTCCCTGCATCATATGTGATACACTAAAATTAAGGACGAGACGTCCCTGTATCACATGTGATACATGCTGAAAATAACTGAAATATTACAGTGACGGAGATTTCTAGTATAAATTTATTAAATGTGAAGTGTGTCCAACTACCTTCAATAAAAATACCGTGGGACGCCACGTGAAGGTTGTTGGAATTGGCCTGGACAGTCAACGTGTTAAGTTGAAGTTATTTTTTAATTATCCTTTCAGTTTCCTGCGCCAAATGTCACTGTGACATGAATATTTGCACTATGACATGATCTTCGTTGATAAACTGATGAATCAGCAACGTACTCATCGTTCACTTGCATTGTGAATACAAAGTGACATTGTATAGAAACAAAGGGACGGGATAAAAATGTGTCACATCCATACTCTGCCCTTCATACTCGGATTATATTAGAACCTAATATTACATCATTACTAATTATTCAGTCATCATCCTCCTAGCGTTATCCCAGTCTCAATCTGGGGTTCGCTTTCTAGTCTAACCGCATTTGGCGGAATATTAGCTTTTCCAAAGTCAGTGGTGCGCGCCGAGGATTCGAACCCGATACCCTCTGCATGGCAGTCCGTTGGTATCTCCACTAGCTACAGTTTACATAAAAATTATAACTGAGAAAATATTAGTAGAAATCAACATAAAAACGATATCACAGCGTACTCGATGGCGTCGATCACGATGAACTACTTTATTTTTTGAAGAATAATAAAATGACTAGCGAGTAAAGGTTGAAGGAAAACATCGTAAGGAAAGAATGTTAATACATACATACATACATAGACTCACACCTGTTTCCCGGAGGGGTAGGCAGAGAACACGAATGCCATTTGCAACGATCCTGACATATAATGTTAAAAGTTTTTGAAAAACATGTTATATCTTCCAACTTAGCCTGCGTGGTAAACTATGGCGGAACGTAGCAGAAGAGGCATGTGCCGAGCAGTAGAGCAAATTATTAAACAAGATTGACTTAACGATGTATACAAAAGAAACCAATTTATTATTTCATCAATTTATTAAAAAAAACAGAAATATATGCCAGTAACAGAGTAAAATAGAAGAAGAAAGTAAAATAAAATCAGTTTACAAATTAGCCGTGAACCCACTCGTAACTGCCATGTGACCGGCTTGTGTCACTGACAGAGAAATAAACGCCCCAAACAGATAATTCCATTGACAGCTAGATTATAGGGTTATGACGTGATACGGTCTTTAAGGTGTCCGCACTTTAACAATTTTTTTTATAGACTCACGCCTGAATCCCCCGAAGGGGTCGGCAGAAGTGTAATATTACACCCACATTTCGCCATGAATTTTTAGGTCCCACTTAATGGGGGACGAGCCTATTGCCGTCACCGGGCACATCACTTGACTCCGTGCTGCTACTGAGAATTCTGAAAAACCCAGCCAGTAACACTTTTGCACGACCCTGGAATCGAACCCGGGACCTCCGATCAGCATTTGCATACGCTATCCACTGGACCACGGAGGCAGTTTAAGTATATTATCCTATTAAATACGTTCAGCCATTTTATAATAACTAAAATGATTTTTTCAATATTAAATTTTATTTTATGTTACAATACCTTATTTAAATCATTCGCTTATGATTTAACAAGAATTTATCATTCCAGTCAATATCCCTATAGGGACCAATACAGACAGTCAGACAAGCAAACTAATGAAACATTAGTTCATAATGTTCATATATTACTAAACACAGCAAACAACACTTAATCATATTAACACTAATGCCAACAAAATACATCATTACGTTCTATCAACACAACTAACTTGATGGGACTGTTTATAATTGTTTGATAAACAACCCTTATTTCAAGTGGATAGGGTTCAAGGTCGCCTGGACTGTGTGCGATGATAAATTGGTAGGAGCAACTATATTAATCATGGAACAGGTGAATGGCAGAAGGTCAAATTCTATTCTTAGAATCAAGGATTACTTGGGATAAGGGGAAACTATTTAAACTTCTATGATTAGCAAAGATAATAGGGAAGTTTCCTGCAAGTGAAATAAGTTATACAAGTAGGTATTTTTATCTAGTGAAACATGTCAAAATAATAGTAGTTTCATTCATCAATTAATGTTAAAACTGTATTTAACATTTTTATCGTCAATTTATTGATAATAAAATAAGTTTTCTACTTGAGAGCAAAACACTATGACGTCACTACGTCATATTTCATACAAAATCCTTAGCAAAGGTCGTTTTTGACATTTCATTAAAAGTGCTTGATTTGACTAGTTGGAAACAACCCTATTTCACTGAATTTCCTTACTCAGTACGATTTTAAAATAGATTGTCAATCGTATTGAATTAATGAATTAGTGGCTATGTGACATCAGTGGCATTTCACTTACTTTATGACGCAAACTTAAACTTCGTAAAATACTTGAGTGAGACCATAATCACTTTTATAAATAGTATCTTAACATTTCGAGTACCTATTACAGAAACTAAATAATATTTAACTCCGTAAACGTGCAGCACTGAAAACTTTATACATATTTTGTTAATATAAATTTTATCCTGGTAAAGTGGATATTTGTAATCCACTTAACCAAGATTCATAAAAGTCATGAAAACAATCTATTTTACTACCTCTCTTACCTTTCAATACCTTTCTACCAAATTATGCTAAACAATTTATCTTCGTAAATTCTTCAATTTATTTTAGTTCGTATTTATGCTGAACAATTTATCTTCTTTAGTTCGTACTAAGACTTCTGCCGATCCCCTGTCTAGTGCCTCAAGTAGAGTTGACACCCGCTATGACAAATGACTGCGGTACATCACTAGACAGTCATGCATCACACATACAATCATACAATTGTTCATACTTCCACTATACATAAATACAGAATTACTACGTACAAAAGAAAAAAAATACATGCGAAGGTACGGTGGGAAAATATGGAAATAGGTCTTGAGAACTTTCAATGGCTATAAATTAAATATAACACGTCGAAAAGAGAAAACGGTATTGAAATTTGAAATGTCGCTAGTTGAAAGGCTGGTCACTTTGGCATTGACGAGAACTTACTGTTAATTTAAGTATTTAGAGTAATTAATGGATTGAGAGGAGCACTAGTTTCTACCAATTTACATGTAAGGTATCTTGAAAAAAGATAGTTCCATGTAATTCTTATTATAAATGCGCATATGCGACTACTCCACAGATCAGCATTGAGTTTTGCTTACACGTAATCAAGACCACAGGAAAAATAGAGAATCCAAGCAGAAAGCTGAAAGCGGGCAAAAGCTTCATCCATATACTATAACAGAATTATATTTAAAGCAGCAGTTCCGCGGAACACATGCACGTACACACTGTTTCACATGAAGACAGACACTTTGACCTTTAGCCAGCGATGTTACAAGTAAAAAGAAGTACCTAGATACGTTGTAGGCGTACCAAATGCAGGACGCTAAACTGACTAGCATCCCGTCCTGCATTTGGTTCAGCCTAAACATAAGCCAGTTGGCAAGTCGGACATATGTGTGTGTGACGTCGCGAGCCGGCGGCGTCATAGTGAAACTGACACATCTTGTCAACCGAAAGTAAATTAAAATATGGAGTTATCGATGTGTGCGTTAGTGTACCGTTTCTACGGATTGATTACTACGTAGCCTACGTAGGTAACGTATCTACGACTTTTCTAATATCATTGCCTTTAGCTGACTTGTGCCCGTGAGTTCATGAGTCCATCTCATTCAACGATTCGTCAAATATTTTGGTTACAAAAAGACCGGCGTTGTTGGTATACTCTTTAAAGTTTATGAACAACTTGTTTGTTTGTTTTTCGTGTGAGTGTGTGGCCAACACTGGTGTCGGAATTTTCAGACCGCTCTAAGGCCTCCGACATAGCCTAACGATCCTTATCCTTAGACAATAACCGGGATCGACACCTTTACGTGCCATCCGAAGCACGGTAGCGCTCAGATGTAAATGCCACACACGGTCACCCATCCAAGTGGCGACCTATGCAAGCGTTGCTTAACTTTGCCGATCTGTTACGAATGGCAAGTCAAGTCTCGCTATGAGCGCTACTATGAACAACTACCCCATAGTACTTATATAGTTACAGTACTCGCCAATCTTTATGGCCGCTCTGAATGTAGCCATCGGTACGAACTTGCGCATGGTACAGTCGGGTGGACATGTCATAACCAAGAAAATATATTTGTAATTATTGAAAATTAAAATCTTCAGTTACGTTGTTAGATTAGCTATATTATACCTATTGTTTAATTACATATTCAATCAAATTTGAGTAATGAAAATTCAGTTAGGTGAAGGGACTTTTAAGCCTAGACTTCTTTCCTTCGTCATAATCGTCATAAACGTTACTACGTCATACACTATTTTCCGTGTTTGGCGACGTAAAACATTAAAACGACCGCAAGGCATGATCAATGACAATGGTAACTATATCAGTACAAATAATAACAAGAAACAACGATAGCAACGAGAAACAATAAATAAGTAACACTACGAAACTATTTTAAACGTTAATAAAGTTTGGCGAGTACTGTACGTATATGTAGGTACTAGGTACCATAAAGTTAAGTGAGTTCACCTAGTCGATGCGAGGACTTTGTACCGAGTTTATGTGTCCCACACTAGACGTCGTTCGTCGCATCAAATCCCTACTAGTTACAACTTTCAACGAGATACTTTCAAATTTTATATTAACTTTGTTAAGCTGTGTGCTTTTACTAACTAGAAAGTGGTGCAGTCTTTAAAAACGTTTCGTGCGACATTTTAACCCTTGCTTCAGTGGTTTTATATGAGAAGTTTATATCTACGAATATGGGAACATCAATAGGTAGCAAATCATCATCATCATGCTCCTAGCGTTATCCCAGTTTCAATCTGGGGTCCTCTTACTAGTATAACCGGATTTGGCTGAATATTAGTTTTTCCACAGAGCGACTGCCGGTCTGACCTCCGCAACCCGAAGGGATAGCAATATTCCATGGTTTTAGACTAGTGTCAGTTTATTTAGAAGGTACTGACGCCTTATAACGACTGTCAAAGATCTACAACCGGGACCGACGGCTTAACGTGCTCTCCGAGGCAAATGATATACATATATTGATTTCAGCATAACAACTGGTAGAAAATACGCCATTCAGAAATATAAGTAGGTACCTAACTACGTTTTTAAACCGATAAGCTAGCTAATACCAATTCGCAACAAATCGGTATCAACGTAAAAACACAGGTGCTTCGTTAAAATAAACAGGTACCTACAAATCGGAATGAAAAAAATGCTGTGTTTTTTGAACTAAAAAGTAAAAAGAGTTTAAATTCTATAAAAGTAGAGCTACTATAATATTTAGGTCCACATTTGTAAGATAAAGACATTCGGCACATTAGGTACATTTTCAATGATAAATAAAATACCATACCTTCAGAAGTACAGGAACTTTTACAAAGTAGGTATGCCAACATTTGTAACTAGTAAATTACTGTACCTACGCGGCTGAAAGGGTTAGGTCCTGTGTTCACCGCCGCGGTCAGTGAACCATAGCGCGTCAACGAGAACCAGATTATTCCAGACCGATTTTAAGATGATTCGACGACAGTCGTATATCCTAACTGAAACAAAAGCTCTTAAAAAATTGTTTTGATGTTTGATGATTTTAATCATCAGCCTTTAACAGTCCACTGCTGGACTAGGCCTCTCCTTTGAAAGGAGGAATTGGCCTACTATACCACGCTGGCCAAACGGGTTGGTATAGGGTTTGTATCAAGTTTTCCTTCTCTTACAGTGCTGTTCTCTGCATAATATGCTCCCTCTGTCGGCTCTTACGACACCCATGGGATGATATGGGGTGGTGACATTCCGTATTCTTAATCCGTCACCGCACGGATAACGCACCCAAAGAAATTGGATATAGGTACAATATTTGTAGCCAGACTACACACCTACATACGCCATACATAATTAGGTATAAAATGTACCTCTACTGTCAGGCTAATTATACACTATCATCCCTGCGCTATCAGCATAAGGTACAAAACGAAAATTCCATTTTTCGTTCAACATATTCCGTACATCGTCACAGTCCGTTGCTCTTAATTACTCGTATTTGCTGTCTTAACATGAGAACTGGGAGCTGTATGTCCTGTCTAGTTTATTTACCCGCTATTTAAATACAGAGCAAAAGTTTGCACCGCCAATTCAAACTACGCCTAGATGTACATTTTCTTTACTAGGAAATCGTAAGTAAAATCTGTATTTTACTATTTCCATCACATTTATGGAGAATATTGAAGTTTTGGCCGTTTCCTTTATAATACAAGGCAGTGAACGTCGATTGCGCTTATTGAGGCGATTGAAAATTGAAGAACAAGCAAGGTGCTATAATAATGAACGTTTATTAAACACAAAGAAAATAAACGTATTTATATTTATGCTGCAACCAAAATTATTCTAGGATTTACAAAATAAATACAAGTAGATAAATCAGTTAGAAACAGAAACGGTAGCACAGCGTCAGCATCAAAACACTCGACGTGCACCAAATTGATGATTATTAGCCTTTGGCTGTGGCCCAAGCAATTTGACAGTGCAACCTTTATAAAAATGGAAACAGAACTGAAAACAGCCCAACTTTCGCAAAAATTACGCGGCGGTATATCCTTAATGGGACTATAATAGCTGACCATAGTTACTTGCGTATTTTTATGAAACTGTGACGTCAATATGACCTGCCAAGGTCGGTTCAATGACTAGGTATACACTCGTGTTTGCAATGACAACAATCACCTTAAATATAATTTAAAAGCCATCAAATTAAGTATGCAAATAATTACAGATCAAATTGACGAGTCTTTTGTTGTAATGGAGCTGGCTCGTCGGTGTCTTTGTGATAAGTAGTTGGATAGCGGATCCGTTTCGGTACTGCCTTTTGTGAGGACAAATAAACATTCTTGATCGTTTAATTATTTTGGATTTTAGATTGGAGTTAGGTCATTTGCTAAGTGGGTATTTAGTAGGTTCATGTTTTGTTCACAATCGTTATCAGTATGCTAAAATAAAGTATTATAGATCACTGAGTATTTAAATGTATTAAATTTAAAATTGTTTACAATTCGAGGTTTCGTGCGTTATTCCTATCTGGTCCTGTATTACTATTAAATTCTGCAGTACTGACACGGAAAAGATTGATGGACATCCTTATTTTCAAGGCTCAGAACAGTATCAGAATATTGATACTGATTTCTCGAAACGACTGACAGGTTTGCTGGTACCGACGTTTTGCGTGCATACCGAAACACGGATCTGATAATTTTGAGCTACCGTTTCCCGTACAAAGACCGGACGGTGTCTTTTACTTACTTTTAAAAAAATTTTTGCTTCTCTTCCCCCTACCAACAAACAATTTTCCAATCAGAACAAACTGCATATATATAATATTTTACCTTACTGACAGACAGACAAGCCAAAACCAAAACTATTGGGCGCAGGAAGCTGAAATTTGACATGTGTGTTGCTTGGGGACCGTAGGAGTACACTAAGAAGAGATTTCTCAAAACTCCCACATGATCGGGAAGAAACGGTTATATTGAAATAAAATATGCGCGCGTAATTGCGTTCATCATTCAGTCTATACACATAAATAAAATTGAAGTGTCTGTTTGTAATATTAAAATAACCGCTTTTTACTAAATGCAAATGGATGCATACCCGGTACATATACCGAAATGACAATTTTTACAATTTTTGTCTGTCTGTCGGTCTTTCTGTTTGCTCTCGCTAATCTCTGGAACGGCTGGACCGATTTTGACGGGACTTTCACCGGCGGATAGCTGATGTAGCTGTAGGCTATAAATTAACTAGGTACGCGAAGTAGTTCCCTCAGGACGCGGGTGAAACCGCGGGAAACAGCTAGTCTAACATACAACGATCCCATCTACATCTTATAGCTGAGAAAGTGGCATCAAACATCTTTGGAATGTTGATAAGTGATATGTATAACAAAACGAAGACATAACGAGAGTATTGCGTGTTGGGCGCTCGTAAACTATGCGCTGTTGATGGATAGGGGTAGCTCATTATATGAATATATATAGCTCATAACATATGTGAAGAATTATTTGGCAGACAGCTGTTTTTAGGTACCGGGTGTAACGGAACCACACACTAACAAAGTTTGTATGCATACTACATGTTAATAACTACGTCACACTAAGATAAGATACTGAATGCAGTAATTTCTCTTTTTCAATTTGTGTTATCTAAGTTCTGACTCTGGTTGAGAGCCAGTATTATTTCTGTTATGGCGCTGATACACTTGAGCATTCCTTGTAATGAGCATTCTCGCGAATGTTACAAAACAAATGAGTGTGTTTTACCGAGCATTCTCACGAACATTCGGGCGAGCCTTAGAATATAGAAAATATATAAACTTAACTTAACTAGTGATGTGCTTACTCAGAATAAATATCTATAATGTTTACAATAAATCCTTAGATTTGGTTTACTCAGAATTAATTTCAATACAATGTTGATAAACTCTCGATAATGATAAATAAATTTGAACGTAGAAACAGACAGTTGTGTGATTTATTAAACCTGTTCAATTTAAAATCTGCATTTTAATATTTAGAAACGTCATTTGTTTATGTATCTTACTCCTACTCTGGAAATAATTCATAAGTTAAAATGAAGTAAACATATTGGGTAAAACTGCTGTTGTAGTGCGATTTCTATATTTTTCCTATATTCTACGGACTATTTGAATTTAGAATGTTCGCTAGTATGATCGTGAAAATGTTCGGTTCGGCAAAACAGAAAACGGCGAATGCTCGCTGTTCTGTTACAAGTGAATGCTCAGGTATATCAGCGCCATTAGGAGAACTACATTTTTTTAACTTCGCGTATTGTCTTCAGCTAGAAATAGATGTATATAATGTTTTACATCTAGACTGCAAAACAGAATAAGGCTATGAGTAACGTTTTTTGCTGAGACCCGCAGTTCATCTAATAAAACACCAGCGATACCTACAACGACTTCTTGACCTACAACACTAATTGTCAAGTGTGCAAACATGAAATGCTTACTTTAATTACCCGTTATCAATTACATTTCACCGGCGCAATGAATAAAAACATCGTTATCTCACTCACGCAGACGTGCTGGTAAATATTTGATCACACGGTTTAATTGCGTCTGCGCAAAGCCTTTGTCTTCACTGCATTTGGATACAGAATGAGTAATAAAGTATAAAAATATTTGCTCTGAAATTACTGAGAGATTACTTTGTTTTATTGTTGCTATGGTAGATTTTTGTTTTGAGATTCTATCAAGACTGTGATTTCTGCACATACCTAATAATTAACCATCCATCCCAAGACCACGGTTAGTGTGATCCATGCTGAAACGTCGGTGCCCGTAAAATTTATATCATCTCCACTTTAAAATAATTTTGCATTAATGTAGGCTGTACTACCTTTACGGCAGCTATTAGCAATGTTTTAGCTTTATTGTATAGTCGCTTCCCGAGAATTTGACTACAACGTATTTAATACAATTGCAAAGTGAATCATAAAAAGTCATCATCATCAGCCTTTTACAGTCCACTGCTGGACTAGGCCTCTCCTTTAAAAGGAGGAATTGGTCTACTATACCACGCTGGCCAAACGGGTTGGTATAGGGTTTGTATCAAGTTTTCCTTCTCTTACAGTGCTGTTCTCTGCATAATATGCTCCCTCTGTCGGCTCTTACGACACCCATGGGATGATATGGGGTGGTGACAATTCGTATTCTTAATCCGTCACCACACGGACGGTGGATAAAAGGTCACATAATGGATTTTTTATTGGATTTTTTTTCATTTTCACTTCACCAGGACTACCGAAATCATTCACAGTTCACATCAATATACGTAATTTGTTACCCAGCGCCAACCGAGTTGTGGTTACACACAAAAAAGCTAAGAAAATCACAAAAACCAAAGAGAATAAGACTGAATCTAAAAACAACAACCATTCTTTAATCCAGATAAATGAACAAAAAAGTAAGCTAAGTCTTACCTTTACGCTTGAATTGATATGAAAGTAACAAAAAAAAATTACCGTTATCATCGAACTGTAACCAGGCCTATAAGAAGACCTTAGACCTAGGCATTGCTAAATCAGACCGACAGCCATTTCATTCGGTCTAGATTTAAATGAGAAAGTACATGATCGATTTGATACCTTGAAGCATTCTAAAAAGATGATTCAGTAGACCGTACTAAAGCTTTCTGCTACTGTACTACTTTCAAACGATTCATTATGTAATGCCCATAATTTATAGTGTACAATAAAGTATTAAATAAATAAATACTTTTGTCAATAAATGTCTATTGATGGTCTATTTTTATCTATAGATCTGTTGTGCAAAACTTATATTTGAAGCGAATTTTAGGTGACTTTTCGTATGGTCGCTTAGCTTAGCTTCTTTCTCTCTTAAGCCTTAAAGACAGATTATAATTCTTTTACAATATGAAGCTGCCGCATTGTTAGTGGATATAGGTACCTATCCACAAACAACTATGGAACAAGCAGCTACCTACTTATCTCATAAGGGATTTCCCGTATTCATATCGTATTATGTCTACCTTATAAAATATCCTGTCGACTGATAAAAAGATCATTCTGTGATGACGTCAAGCAGACTAATTTGAGCCAGTTACAAACAAAAAGATAACATGTATGGGTCAGTTTATTACCAGCTGTTATCCTTTAAAGTGGGACAGAAGACTTCTTAGAAAGAGAGATTAGTGTCATTAGCTTGTTACGAAGATAGTTGTACTTAAGAGGACAAGTGAACCCTTAAGATTGTTCTTGCGTTAGTGTGACTTCTGTTAATCTCAGCTCAGTTAAATACAGTTATTTTTATAAACATTTTCCAATTTCGACACGTCAGAAGGACATAGATAATAAAGGAAATGTAACTATATAAATACATAATAACATAGCTAAACACAGAAAAAATTAGAAACGAAGAACTAGAGCGTTCATGAGAGGAATCAGGCAAAAGACTCCTAAAAGACATTGATATCGCTTGACATTTTATTGTAAAAGCGTACACATTGCTCTATAAAAGATTTTGTTATTTTCCGAAGGCTTTGAAAGACTTTTGTAATTTATTGAATAATATTCATACGCTGTAGAGCAACTGAACAAATATAAGCGGATGTAACTTTATGTGTGTTTTACCCTACAGAAGATCGTAAAGAACGCCCTGCCGTCAGCAGTACCCGTGTGTCTCTTGAACTTATAGGACACATACTTGGTTTCAACTGCTGCAGTAATTCAAGCAAACGATTGCTGGCTTCGCTGCCACTCGAGTGTGTTTTGAGACGACAATAGGGTATTTGACTAAAAAAATCGAATTAGTCCGTCAGTTAGATTATCAAAAAATATTGGATACCTACGTATTTTTTGTTTTATCGAATCAGTAAAAAATTACGGAGATATAACGCATCAAAGATGGAGAAATGTATAAGAGTGGGGGCTTGTAACGTCACTTGCCAGTAAAAAGTGTACTGGCAAGTGACGTCACACGAGTTTTCAGCGAAGTTTGTCGTCTTAATTTTTGTTTACGCGACTAAAGAAAATATACGTGTCCAATATTTTTTGCAAATCTATCTGACGGACTAATTCGATTTTTGTGGTCAAATACCCTATTTTGCACTTCTCAAATTACCCTTGACGAATGATATAGAGTTCCAGAAGATAAGATTCCTACGATTTGCTTTTTATAGAGCAGACATAACTATTTAAAATAAATTGATTGATTCGAAACCTCATATAATATTTGCTGCCAGATTGCTATTGAGGATGTAAGTTTTATATGTTTTCAATAAAATGTGACCGTTCGACCTATTAGTGTCCTCTACGCACAAAAACCCGTTGCATAAACAGATGATTATTTTAAATAAAAAGATACTAATATATTATATCCTAACAACGTACACAAGTGTTTTTATACTTTTAAAGAACAATATGCAGACTTTCTTTACTCAATTGCAGAAATTGAGTTTCACTCAGCGTATATTAGCAATCATTGAATGAAATAGATACCCTGAATGACCTAATGACCTCTCAGATGTCAGAAAATAAAGCGGATAGACGTTTTATAGATTTATATAAAGGGCTGCGAGGCACGTTAAATCTGGAGTACCTATGAATAGCAGCTGAAGTACGTCTTGAGTGGATCTCATCTAGTAATTTGAAATCTGCACTTCGATCCAAGCATTCGTACGAAAAACGTCATACATTTTGCTGGGAGATCATTATCGTGCATCGTACTTAAAAGGGCAACTTACAAAGGCAAAATATAGCACCACCATAGAAGAAGTGTGTGTCTGTGTATGAAGAGTTATGCAGTCAGAAGCCAGGTTTTACGTCAAAAGGGCAAGGTGAAGGACAAATGATGTACTAAATAAAACTAAAACCTGGTAGAGTCATGACGTTTCAAGTCTGGATGTGCATTGAGTCCACAGATGAGCCAGATTCATGACGATACGAAAGTTTCTTCATCTAAGTATTTAACAGTAACCTTCAATAAGTAGACAATTAAATAGACATAATTATCACGTGGTTATAATTTACTCCGAATCGCCTCATACTCTGTGCAAATATCAATTAATAGAACATCAAACATGGTAGGTGACGATTAATGCTGATTGTCTACCCAACAGATAATAGCTCTCTCACTCACTGTGAGGAAACAACTTGCTCCAATACTATTTACTTAGGATTTGATTGGGAAGTGAACACCTAGGTATATGGAATTGATAGATTGCATGTCTGTTAGAAGTTCTGAGAAACTTTGTTAAGAAGAATTTTGGACTAACTTACTTAAAAGATATTTATTTAAAAAGTTCATCATCATAACATGTGTGGATAGACGTGTGGACAACATTAATGGGGATACTTAACAAGATCACAAAACTTAGTACTCGTATAAGTGCTAACATTGATCTCGGTATCTTTAACGTTTGAATATTATTAAAATCGTTGTCACTTACGTAAGTTCTTATAAATTTAGTGTTATATGAGGCAAACAACAAACATGGACGCAAATAAACAAGCAAATATTATGACTAAGTATAATAAAAATTTGCTTTTACTTTTTTATGTATTGCCTTTTATTTGTTAGTTATTTAAGTATAGGAATAATTATTTTAATTTATGTGAAAATAGCCACTTACAGTTAGTTTTAATTCAATTGTATTTAACCTTACACGAAAATAAATACAGTATAATATGTTTTATAGAAATTTAAACTACTTTTGACCCCATCTTAAAGCAAAACTAATCAATCTAAAATCACTCATATCACCTATCCAAGGTAGGTAAATTATTTATAAGCCTAGATTTAGAATTAATTTTAAAATAATTTAACATCCTCGAAATGTTTTCATTGGCCTGAATTAATTTTGGTAATACAGTAATTATGGATGTCACTCGATTATGAGTCACCGATTAAACAAAATAACCGGACATACTGGATCAGAATCCGCATTTACCAAAATACCGTAAAGTAATGAAGTCAACGAACTGAAATTAATGAAATAGTGTTTATTTTATTATAATTTTGCTATTTATAGGCAAATTCTGGCAACATAGATTGTGTATCCTTTCCTCTGATAATATTGATTGTAATGATTACGCAGCACTTTTAGAAAGCCAGTGTTGTATCTAACAGTGAAAACTTTTTATGCTATATTTTTACATAAGTATTTCCAAAAGGCTTATAGTTTTATACTATAGTAGCACTTAGGAAACAATTTCTTATGAAGATTTCCATTCTTAGGACCCCTGATTAAGAGATTTCTAAAATACCCAAGTCAGTGGTTATCTACGTTTAGTTAAAAAATATTTTTTAAGTACTGCCGAATTTATGTATTGAGTGTAATGCAAAAGTGATGCAAACCAATCCCATTTTATAAATGCCACAAAAAATATAAAAGTTTCTTACATTTTAACAATTGAATCGCTGGAGCAACTATGAAAACGTTCTTGCGTGAGTATGATCTTTTTATAGTAAGTTTGTGATTTGACTAAAACAAAGCGACTCAAATAACGGACAACTAGTTGTGCCATATGTTACGGGAATAAAAAATAGGTACCAAATAGCAGCACAGCAAACCACTTAGCAACCATTAACGTCATTGTCATTTCAATACTTGCTCCTTGGCCCAAAGCGAATCTTTCATATCTAAAAAGTCTTCTATCATTCTTAAAATTCACAATACGATAATCATGACATTCATGACAAATGTGTGTTAAAACAACGCGACAGCCGGACTTTGTGGTGACCCAGTAAGCTGGACCGTTTGCCGAACAAATAAAAGCAAAACTACAGCCAAATGACACGGTAACGGGACTGTGGGTGCAAGTTATGAAGGACCAGCGGTATTGTGTGAAGAGCCACATGGCAACAGTTTGGACTTGTAACTGTGGTAAAACTTTGACTTTAAATAGTTTTATTGCTGTAAGAGTTAGACGATACTGTGGTCCACCCTATGGCTAGAATCCGGGTTCATAAGTATGTCTCATGTATCAATGCGACAGCACATCTGACCGCCATATCTAAGCTGAACGTGCCACTGTTACCACGAAGGTCTAATTAAAAAATGAGGTAAGGAACAACCTGGATACAGCAGTATATTTATTAATAATAATGATGGCAATCGTCGTTAAGCCAACAGAAAGTTTATTAATGCTATCGGAAAACGCTAAGCGCTATCACTTGAACCCGCTGCGATCACAGTTAACGGTTCGCGGCGCGCGCGCAGTGATTCACTGCAGACAGTACATCTCTCTCACTCCTATACACTTCCAACGAGTGTAAGCGAAACAGCACAACAATCGCCATTGAAGTCTGTGGGAGACAGTGTGACTACGAACGAATGATTATATGGTTATTATGCGTTTCGATATGATTAATTCAATGTTACATTCCATTGTAGGCTTTTTGAGGTTAAACATGTAGTTTGTATTATTTTAAGCGGAAATTCGATTAAGGCCGACATTTTGCTGTTTTCACATAATAAAATGAGATCGCAAAAGATTTTGTTTGACTCGCTACAGTTAGATTGTCGGATGCTGTGGTTATTATAATTAATTCGGTAAAATTACAGGTTTTAGTTTCCAAAATTGTACATAATTTCGTTTAAGTTCTCTTTTATGCAAATTTTGGTGGCAAATGGACAGGATTTATATTTAAAGAATCTAGGTGTCGTCATCTCAGAGAAAACTTACGCTTAGCAACAGACATCCTATTTTTGACAGCTACTTCTTTACTATATCACCTATAGATCATTGACTTTATTTGAAACTCTAGATAATTATGTATATGAAACGCAAAGTTGGCTATACCATCTACATAGATAGCAATCTAAAGCTTCAAGCATAAGATTGTAATCTATGTAGAATAATATCAAAATGGATGTAGAGTTTGACAGGTTGTATATATTTTATTGCTTCCCAAACCTACTCTTTGAAGGAATTTTGAAGCCTATTTAAATGAATTATGTTTATAGATATTCCTCCATTCGCATATGGTACATGCTACATACATTGCAATAAGATTTCGATCGCTTGAAAGTACTGGTTTAAAGGTAGTTCCGCGGGCTTCAACTGAGAGTCTGAGCGAGAATGGAACCGAAAATGAAATGAAATAAGGTTTTATTTTTGCCATACATACACTACAGGACAAAAAAAGTATCAAAGATATACATATACATAACACAGTAAAAATACAAATCAATATTACCAAAATACATTAATCAATATTATGTTGATGGACAGATTTGGTCACAAAGGAACTTGGACAAATAATATGTTATACATTATGTTGTGAATCATACGTGAGAACTCCACTTATAGCAATAAGTCGTCGTAAAAGTTAGGATGTCCTCTGATCGATATCGGGTTTGCCTAGTGATTTCTGGAGAGAGCAATTTGGGTTGTACTGTATCGAATTACATTCTTATAATCAATATTTATATATTGAAATGCAGCGATAGCCTAGTGGAGAGACCGACAGACTGCTACGCAGAGGGTCCGGGTTCGAATCTACGGCGCGCACCAATGACTTTTCGGAGTTATGTTCGTATTCAATTGTTAATTATCGTGCTAAACGGTGAAGGAAAACATCGTGAGGAAACCTGCATGTCTGAGAGTTCTCCATAATGTTCTCGAAAGACGTGTGAAGTCTGCCAACCCGCACTACGCCAGCGTGGTGGACTATGGCCTTACCCTTCTAATAGTGATAAGAGGCCCGTTCCCAGCAGTGGGACAGTATAAAGGGCTGATCATGAATCAATATTAGCCTACAGGTATACAAATAGGTACTAAGTGATGCTGAAGTTTTGAAATAAAAATACACTTTTATCATATATTCATATGAAAAAAAAAGACAAAGGCTTTCTTTTACCGCTACCGCGGAACACAATGGCGAAAGCGGCTTAGTGACAAATTGCGAAACCTTTTAAAATTTCGATATCAAGAATATATCGTACAGTGCCACTCTGAGAATTAGGTACTATTAGTAAACAGCCTTAAAGCTAAACTTTACGACAAGCAAAACCAGACATAAAATTTTCCATTACCATAGAGGATATTCGAAAGCTATATTTCATCATAGTCGAAAACGAGTTGATAGGATCGTTTGACTAGCTATAACTGGCCAACTGAAATAAAAATATCCTTGAGAGAGTTTTATAGATTTTTCCTCGGAAGTGGTTGGTCCTTGGAACTCTTGAGAGCAGACACAGGCTGTGTTTTACTGCTGCAGTCCACGTTTTATGGCCATCCAAAGATTATATAAAGATCTGCGCTTGTTCGTGTTGGGGAATTATTGTTGGTGTTTCTGGTTAAGTTATGGTGATTGGTGTATTTGGATTCGATGATTTGTGGACTATATTGTATTTATATCTTACTGGTAGTGCTCACGTATGGTTATTTTATGTGAATAGCATGTATATCTAGTGGATTACTTTAAATAGTAGGCTAGTTATTACCAGTTTCTATTATTAGAATATGTCTCTAATCACTCGAAAATGTTGAATTTTATGACTTCTAAAAAATTAAACATTCGCGATATTTATGCACGGAAAATTTTATTAGTATGATAAACACAACGTTTACACGAAGTGAAAGTGGACAACACTTTAAAAGACGAACAGTAACTATCAGAGGTCAGTAATCGCAGTAGCCTTGTTCACGTCAATACAACCCACAAGCGAATTCTATATAAAAGTCTATTATAAAACTAACATTAAGAATAGGTAGGTTATCAATAGGTTATTGTATTAATGACAGATTCGACCGCAGGCATCTTTACCTACGTCACAGATAATATAATACACACGATGACATCAAGGGCGGATCCAGCTTTGGCGCCAGGAGGGGGTCACATAGTCGAGGTCAAGTGAAGAACTTATAATTTAATTTCAATAACAATAGGTACAAGTAAAAAGTAGGTATTTAATTAATGTACGTAACAGACCAGTGCAGATTACTGCAGATACGTTAGAAAACGGTAAAAAGTAAAATAAAGTTACAGTAGGCTGTAGGATGAGACCCATTGGAGAAGGAAGAGAATATAGTGATCATTAAAGGAAAATTAAATTACGGGCGATCTGAGGTCAGGAAGTGGATGGGGTTGCGATTTTAAGGATAAAAAAGGGTTTATCTCGATTTCCAGCAAAACTACAAGTCCTACGGAAAAAACGTCAATGGCAAAGTTGTAGGTAATAAAAAGATCTACAACTTTCGTATTTACATTTTATTCACACAACGTCATAATTTATGTGAAAAATTCAAATAACCAACTTATTGGTTTTTAGGGTTTCGTAGTCCACAAGGAACCCTTATAGTTTCGTCATGTCCGTCCGTCTGTCCGTCCGCAGCCTAGCTCAAAGACGCCTGGTGCTAGAAAGCTGATATTTGACATGAATATAGACATACGATATTGCAACAAAACTGTAGAATAAAATTGAGGAAAATATTTTTTTTCAGGGTATCTCCCCTAAATATATAGTGAGGCTGAATTTTTTTTTTGTTGAGTACCCCATTGTGTGGGGTATCATTGGATAGGTTTTAAAAAAATATTATTAGTTTGCTCAAATTATTTTTCGATCAAGTGATTGGTTTGTCAAATATCAAGCATTGAAGTGAAAAAAATTGTTAGACTCAAGTGTCCCCCCCCCCCTCTGCCGGCTAAACTATTAATTTGGAAGAGGTGCAAAAATCACAGATGTAGTACACATAACGAATTTAAAAGGAAAACTATCACGGCTAAGTAGACATCACTAGTCTACGAGTAATCGTCGGTTAACTTATAAATACCTATTTCTGTGAGTTTACATTGGGAGCGCTGGCTTAATCTTAAAGATGCCAGTTTTTAGTCCCATGTGAAACAGAAGTTATTATCAATAATTTTTTATTTAAAGTATTTATTTTTACGCCTTATTTTGACTTAATATCGAAATAAAACCCTAATTTTAAATTGAAAATTCTCACGTCAATATATCAGCTTTCTTTTTAAAATTGTTCGGCGTTTTGTTCGTTGAAATCTCTACTTTCTGATGATGTGAATAAAATATACATTACTTAGGTAAACGTTTTCAGAAAATGCAACAAAATGAAACAACCTCGAGACCGATTTTTTTAATCATAATGTACAATTTTGAGATATTTATTAAAATTAACACTTTATTTACTCGAAAAACGTAAGATTCCATGCTACATTGATAAATAAGAACTTTAAAATCGATATATACAACTAAAATTAGCAAACAAATAAGTTAATACATACCTAATTAATAAGGCATCTACAATATTTTGAGAAAGTTATAGAATCTTCTTTAAATTATAGCGTAAACTCCTATTTATTGCTATTTTAAGATAATGTATATACCTGAGTGACCCACAGACAATTTGAGCCCATCAATAGTTATTTTACAGAGAAGCGTGGAAGGGCTGGGTGGATCCCAGCCCTGACATGTATTTTTATGAATAATGTTGTTCACTGTTCTGTATTTCTAATACTGACTAGGTAACTGTTTTTATAGCTGATATGAAATAACAGGCAGTAAGGCCCAGATAAACCTGGCCCTAATAAGGCCTGGTCAAAATAAGGTGTAAGAATAAATATTTTAAATAAAAAACATCAACAGTGTGTTTGGAACATAAAAAGGCAAGTTTTCACCAAATTTCGTGTAAAAGAAAAAACTATTGTAAAAGTTAAAAAAAAAACCAAAAACTTGGTTATTTGAATTTTTCACGTAAATTAAGACGTAGTGAGAATAAAGTGTAAATTCAAAAGTTGTAGAACTTTTTATTACCTACAACTTTTCCATTGATGTTTTTCCCGTAGGACTTGAAGTTTTGCTGGCAATCGAGATAAACCCTTTTTTACCCTTAAAATCGCAACCCCATCCACTTCCCGACCTCAGATCGCCCGTAATTTATATTTCCTTAAATTTTTGGTATATTCTCTTTCTTTTCCAATAGGTTTCATCCTCCTATAATTTTCTATCGTTTCAAAAATTATCTACCCTGGTCTAAAACCTTTGCCATCATACAAAGTTATTATATTATAAACTAATTAAATATTGAAGGTATGTAGTTACATAAAATCTGTATGGTGTCAAAATATAAACTTTAATAAAATCTTTATATTTAATTAGTGGTCCACCTAAGTCCTGGAACCAGCTCAGGGGGGGGTCATGACCCCCATGACCCCTCCCCTGGATCCGCCCTTGGATGACATACGATGACTAATACCTATAGTTAGAGAACAGTAGTAGAGAGAACAGAGCAGAGTAGTCTGTGTACCTATATTCTATATTTTTATTATTATAGACTCACTGTATCCCCGAAGGGGTAGGCAAAGGTGTAATATTACAACCATATTTCGCCATGAACTTTTAGGTCCCACGTAATAGGGGGCGAGCCTATGGCCGTACCGTGCACATTACCAGACTCAGTGCTGCTACTGAGAATTTCCTAACGGAAAAATCCAATAACACTTTGCCCGACCCGGGAATCGAACCCGAGACCCCACGAATCCCACGCGCACATTCTATATAGTTACAATAAAGTTGTATCCTTAACATGAGAAATCCATCTGAATTGAAATAGTGCGGATGTATTTAGCTAGAAACTGTATTAATCGAATCTTTAAGTCCAAATAGAACTTGTTTTTCAACTACTATATTTAAGACTAGGCTACTACAACTACTCGGTGCCCGCAGCTACTTACGCATATATATTTCTTTAATTAAAACATTTCTGCCCAATGCCTTTCGAATTTCTTAAAAGTACCCACTTGGTGCTTCCCTATGAACCCTAAAGAACATACATACCAAATTTCAGCTTCTTCAGTGCAATGTCTGTCAGTTAGCCAGCACTGGAAGCATTTTATAATACAGGTAATAATCAGCCTTATAAATTGTTCCAATATTGACTGCAAGATGAAACTTGCGAGCGACAATGTAGCAGTTCATTGTCTTAGGCGCTCAATATGATATAGAAAGCGCATCACTATTAGCATTGAATGCGTAACGTAACGTCGATCGCTGATATGTTTACCGTACCGAACAATTATGCAGCTGGCTGCCTGCCTAATCGTACCTAGCATATGGTAATCGTACACATGCATACCTGAATAGTGTTTACCATTCATGAAAATGTCAGCCGCTTCTTCAGTAGTTTGAATATGAAAGAAAGATGTCAGGGTTAAATTCTGATAATAATAGCAATACAATTACTATACGAACCAGACAATAATTGTAACTTTGGTACAACATTACTTCGTCCTATTCCCTGAAACCAAGGGATTCAAGTACTACTATTCTCTATCGTGAGGCGTCCTATGCAGCACTCATGGTTACAGTGTGAAGCAGGATGTCCTCTGTCTGCTTCAAACTAGAACCATGAATGTAGACCACAGGCTCCTGCGTGTATGGGACTGACCTCTAAAGTCATTCAATGCCCACTCATTTAAAACTCTCAAGAAAACCTCACCACAATTTAGTTTAAACATTAAACAAGCAAAATAGTAAGAAATCTACTAAAAGCACACTCAAAAATGCTCCACAGCACATTCAATATAAAGATTACAAAGTGTATCCATCTCCAACAAATCCTTATTGCACGAGAAAAGTCCTACGCATTAATAGTATCTATTTCGGGCCGCTAATGCAAGTATATCGGCCCGCGTCACTATGGACAGCCAGTGACGGCGACGGACAACACAGGATTACGCGGCCCAATGATCGATGTGCCATCCACGCACTTAATTGTGACGTATTACGGAACGTTTTTAGTGATACGGCTATTTGTTGAAAGGATTTCAACGATAGTTTTGTATCCACTAGGATATTCGTAGGTTTTAGAGTGACAGTGAGGGAAAACATCATGAAGAAACGTGCACGTCTGAGAGTTCTGTATGTTTTCGAAATACATAAAACTGTACATTACAGCTTAAGTTTACGGACAATCCTCTGTTTTTTTTTTTGAAAAATCACGCACTAGGAATAAATCGACGAGGACGCCAAAAGCAAGTTTCCAGCACAGCAGCTAGATAACCGAGCGCAATGTATAATACAGTTTAGTGAAGAAAGACATGCAAGTAGAGTATAAAATTACTAGTACATGTACATGCACTTGAAAAAGTTGTCTCGAAATTAAGATTTATGTATTTACATTTCGTTATAGTGGGCTATAACTCTTATTTATTCCATATCCTCCGAGGTATAAAGTGTATAAACAGGTGCATGACATATGGCTTATCCTAACATATCACAGTCGCTAGAAGTACTGCACGAAAATGTATGTACCTAATCAACGGACTTCGCTGGTAGTGCGTCGACTTCTTTTTGCAGGGTTAGCAACGAGCGATGCGTCTGCAATTTGAAGTGTATATTGGCAGCAGTAAGAGCTTTCGATCGTGCGCATCGGTTTGTTAGCTACAATTTTGGCTGGATAAGAATTTCGTTGCATTTAGGAGAAAATCTTTCTTAACATTTTTATAACTGTTTTCAAGTTGAGTGTTGGGGTGAAGCGGCGTGGATAAGTTGATGGCCTAAAGCATCATGGGCACTATGAACACACAGGTACCTACGGAGTATACCTAGTTACTATTTTTTATATTTTTATATTTTCCAATCGCACATTGCTGTCACCCATTTACCGAGCCAATAGGAAAGATTACCGAACAATTATTGCACCAGAGTATGTAAAAAACGACTTATACAGAGTTTTAAACCGAATACAAAGTTGATGATAGCACCATGCTCCACGACAGTTTATTTACAGTATGAAATGTGTTGGGCCATATTTAACAGTAGACCTAATAATCTGTGTACTAATGAGTAATGATGATAATCTGTGTATTGATCCCGAACGCAACAAGTTTTGCGTTATGTTCCTTTTCTGCATCATACTACGTTCAGATATTCACGGAATCTTCCACAATGACGTCACCGAAGACACGTCTATACAAAGAAGTTGTTCGTCGACTCCGCCTATACAAACAGGAGAGGCGCATTGTTTTGGGTCAATCACTCGGCGCGACACAACCAATGCTAACAGCAAATGCCTACTTTCTTGTATGATGTTTTATTAGAGGTTATGTGTGAATGTTTGTTGATGTTATCTTTTTGTGTTCCGTTATCACAGTTTTTATAAAACTGTCTTGGTGGAAGTAATCTCTTTATAACGAGGTATTTACTAGAATCAAAGTAAAGGACAAAAGATTTTGTGTTTCGGTGCGCAGAGCGCCATCATTATCTACGGATCTCTCGATGAAGACCCTATCATATGTGCGTCACATGTGCGAATAAAGATTATTTGTAATTGGTATGTTTTTGGCAGTTTCACTAAAATCACGTTTACTCTAAATCTCCCAAAGTTTCGCCGAAAATTAAATTTCGCACAGAATTCGCAACGAAGCAATTGCTTTTGCAGACTCCGTTCTTGAAAGAAAAATAGTTATATATTACCGATTCAAAAAATTTAACCTTCTGGATCATGCACAAGCTTGGTCGATATGGCACTAACAAACGAACATTCATTAATTTAGCAAAGCCAGTAATATTTAACTACACCAATTTAGATTGGCAATAAGAATGTTCTTTTCTGAGAATCTAAGAAAGATATACGTCCTAAATAAGTACGCCATTCATATTCAGACCATGCCTTAATGAAGTGCCTATCTTAATTTAATCTTATCATATGCAATGAACCAGAATACTTTGAACTTCAATGACAAATAAGCAGTATGAATAAAGAGCTTATATTTAAGTGGAATGTTACATATGACGTATCTGGTCAATCACCTCTACTATAACATTGTATGGTAATAAGAGTATTTGTGTTGTTTATTGTGTGGACATGTCTGTGTGTTTGTATGTTAATATTTCTTCTTAAGGCTGGTAATACAGATAGCAATAAAATCGTGCATTTTATTATAACCAGAGCAAAGTTATCAATGATGTTAATCTACTAAAAGTAAATGCTAAGTTACAAAAGTGTTCGAGTTCTTGTTGATCTCGCAAATTGGTACTGAATTTAAAAGTTGAAGTCTTGCTACTAGCACATTACTAATCACCCATTGAATGTATTCACCTGATTTTTCTTGTCTTTTTATTTTTAAGTTATAAAGCTGAAGAGTTTATTTGCATGGTTAAACGCGCTAATCTCAGAAGCACCTGCTTTGAATAGAAAATTATTGTTGGGTTAGGTAGTCCATTTGTCAAGATAGGTACAATGACGCAATGAGTCATCATCAACCTTTAACAGTCCACTGCTGGACTAGGCTTCTCCTTTGAAAGGAAGAATTGGCCTACTATACCACGCTGGCCAAACGGGTTGGTATAGGGTTTGTATCAAGTTTTCCTTCTCTTACAGTGATGTTCTCTGCATAATATGGTACCTCTGTCGGCTCTTACGACACCCATGGGATGATATGGGGTGGTGACATTCCGTATTCTTAATCCCTCACCAAACGGATACACGCAATGAGTCCCGGGTGCCAATTACTAGCCAGATATAATACGGATCTAACTGCGGTTAAGGAAGTCTTTTCGTCTTTCATCATTAAGTTGCTTTTAATATTTATGTAATAGTTGATTTTGTTTAGTACTTACGTAATTCTGTATATTTCAAGACAAATAGATATATCGCCAGAAAGATTCCATATTGACAGTCTCTTCATAGAGATATATTAAATGATAATGTGTACTACGGTTTCTTTTTCAGTGACCAGAGGGTCTATAGTTTGGGTGCCATAGCAACATAAGCTAATCGTTCCTCGTCGACCAAGTGACGTATTGATGGCGTTTACCTGTGCACTCAGCGAATAGTGATATCGCTGATGGTATTCTTAACCTCCCGGGTGCCGCCCAAACACTCGGACAATATAAATTTATAACAATACAAAGCTATTCGACCAACCCTGCATACGGCGCATGACATGACACATCCGAATCTAATACATTCGTTGCGTCTATCTGCGTGCGTTAGAAGACATTATTTATTCAGTGCGGGCCGGCGGGGGATGCCGTCAAACCTGATGGATGGGGCGGCGACGTGTGTCACAACGTGTTAAGTCCTGCGGTATCGATGTATGTGGGAGGAGAAGCGAGAGCGGGTAGAAAGAAGATCTACTAGAAAATTAAGGCTATAACAAGATCGAACCAAAATTATTGTACTATGGATAAAAGTATAGATTATACCTCAAACCGACGGCCATTGGCTTTCGAAAATAAAGTTTAGCCTAATGAATGTTAGTCTAGAGTTCTGCACATACATAGATGTGTACACAGGTGTGTTTAAAGTCGTCCTAGAATCACGTCTGCGACTTAGCACCAGAGTTATGAATTAAATATGGTCCGATTGAAGTCTTGGTGGTTTATGTACACCAAGACGTGCACATAGATACTAGGTGTTTTCTAAGCAGATAATCTTAGCAGCAGAATGAAGGCGTGCCCGATCAGTGACTTGTTCTTGGTGTTTCTGTTTAAGTATGTGTGGCAACTTCAAACATAATAACTTAAATCACTCTTATCATCAAAATTGTGTGCATGATCATGCACAGGGATTGTGATAAAATTAATACACCTAGACAAACGGAGCATGAAACATTAACACAACCTCTGACGTGTACAATTACATAACATTTAGAACTTCTAAATATGTAGAAACAGAAATAAATTAAACCTGCGAGAACCTTCTATAACCCAACCCTCCTAAAATCCGCCAGGCTTTTTATAAAACAAGTCACAACCCTAACGCACCCTTCTGCAAAACCTCTCAGCAAATCAGACAGACATGCTTTCTACATGATTAGTCTATACGATCATTATTTAAATTCTGAGGACGGATCAATGAACTTATTGGCATTATTGAAACATATTGATTCGGTAATTGACACCGCTTAGCGCCGAAGATTTATGTGAAAACGTATGTAAATTCTGAACAGACGGAGCTATATTCAATCACATTTACATTATTAATCATGGGACGTTTAGGTTAATAGCCCTGGAGTAAAGAAGCAGGGGTTGTATAAAGAATTCTTCAGGATTTTTAATAAATAACAAGCTGTTTGCCGCGGTTTCACCCGCGTGCTTGAGGGAAATACTTTGCGTACGCGATTAATTTGTAGCCTAAGTTACTCCTTGGTACAGCTATGAACGTCCCGTCAAAATCGTTCCAGCAGTTCCGACAACAAACAGACAGATAGACAAAAAATTTAACATTTTATATTATAAATAGACACTCCAATTTTATTTATAATGTATAGATATCAGCCCAAACCAACAACCATCTAATAATTTACATTTAGTAGCGTGCATAGCAAGTTAGCCTGCCGTTCGTAATAGGTCAGCAAATAAGCAACGCTTACACAGTTCATCACTTCGATGGACGACCGCCTGTTTACATCAGATATCATACTTCGGAAGGCACGTATAGCTGTCGCTTCCAGTTCTACCTCAAGACAAGAATTGTTAGGCAATGTCGGAGGCCAATGGGCGGTCTGAAAACTCCGACATCAGAGTTAGCCACACATTCATACGAAATAGACTCACGCCTGTTTCCCCGAAGGGATAGGCGAGGCATCTTAAACGCCCACTTTTCGCCAGTGTTTTGATCCCACGTAATAGGTGGCGAGCCTATTGCCGCTTATCGGGATATTTTGTTTGCCAGAACCTCGTCCGTTGATCGGCAGGTGCACCACTTGCAGGTGAGGTTGGCTTGGGACCCTAAGTTCTTGGTGGGAACCCTAAGCACCCTCCATACTTTAATACGAGAAAGATAGAATTTTTCGTTCCGTCCGTATGTCTGGCCTCTCCACATCTCGAACACCGCAAAGAGTGCTTAGTCGAAAATGCACAGATTGCATTGATAGGAAGCGCCTTCGATTGTCCAATTAAAAGTTCGTAAATCACGTTTCGACAGCAAGCTATTAATCTGTATCTACAGTCTTCCTCGTTATACGATTCAATGTCAAAAGGAAGTGTGACGCGTTTACCTCATTATGTAGAGGCGTGAGAAGGAAAGATTTCGCGTTGGTCTCGCGGCATAAATGTGCGCGTGGGATTGGGAGGTCTCGGGTTCTATTCCCGGGTCGGGCAAAGTGTTATTGGGTTTTTCCGTTAGGAAATTCTCAGTAGCAGCACGGTGTCTGGTAATGTGCCCGGTACGGCAATAGGCTCGCCCCCTATTACGTGGGACTAAAATAAATCTTGCGAAAAGTGGGTGTAGCAATATACCTCTGCTCACCTCTTCGGGGATATAGGCGGGAGACTATGTATGTGAGAAGGAAAGACTTCTGCCGTGTTGTTAGACTTGTAATTAGTTTTCAGAGATCACTTGACACCTTGTGAGGCTAGGATGTGTGTCTTTTAGTGTAAAAGTGAATCTCCTTAAAACATCAATTTCCATTATAACAAATCCCGGAGTAAACATTTACCTCTTTCTCGTTGTGTTGCATTCAGGTGACGGGATAGTTATTTTATGGGGATTGATCTTCGAGAGCACAAAATTCAAAACGTGCAATATTAAGCGCTATCATCATCATCAGCCTTAAACAGTCCACTGCTGGACTAGGCCTCTCCTTTGAAAGGAGGAATTGGCTTACTATACCACGCTGGCCAAACGGGTTGGTATAGGGTTCGTATCAAGTTTTCCTTCTTTTACAGTGCTGTTCTCTGCATAATATACTCCCCCCTCTGTCGGCTCTTACGACACCCGGAATGTCACCACCCCATTTATCATTCCATGGATGATAAATGGGGTGGTGATATTCCGTATTCTTAAGCGCTATACTTAGTTGCAAATTATTACACAATTTTAAAACACCAATACAGATTTAAACATTGAAACTATCATTCAACTACTAGACAACCTGCACAATGCACAACATATAATCCCTAGAATTAATTGATTTTGTTAAACATTAATTACTTTCTTAGTTATTATTCAAGCATATTAAACTAAAATCAAAATTTACGGTCGTCGCACAAAACAAGCATTAAGTACCTAATTAACGGAAATATTAATATTATGCCATTCATGTAATCAGCAAATGAGGAAAATCCGTGAAATATCTAAAATAACACAGCATACTTTACTCTTAAATGACAAGCAGTTGTTAATAAATGAACAACTATTAGTTACATTCAAATGTAACGCCTTCAGATATTTACAAGTTGACGAATTGTGCTGTCAATAACTAGCAATTTAGGACAAGCATTCGTTTCTCGCAACATGCCGATAATATAAATTACAATAATTAGTGAAAAACTAAGATTTCCAAGAAAATATCGTCCTTATAACGCCCAGAATAGGTCAAAAGCTGCTTCACTAAATCATAGAAATATCTTGGAATAGAACTTCGTTATAATTAGCAGAATTTATTAGTTTAGTGTTTATCATAATCTTAATATATAAAATCCTTGCGTTACTGACTGACTGACAGACATGCTACAGCCGAAACTATTGGGCGCAGGGAGCTGAAATTTGGCATGTATGTTCCTTGGGGTCCGTAGGGGTGCACTAAGAAGGGATTTCCCGAAATTCCCACGGGATCGGCCAAAACGGGTAAATTTAAAAAAATGCAGGCGTAGCTGCTGGCGTCTTCTAGTTATTTATAATGTCTGTAAAGGACAGAAAGAAAATCTGTAGAGGATTACATCCCGCACCAGTTTGAAATATAACTAGCACAGGTGTAATCTTAATTAAACAAGAATACAGAAGCCCTCCGTTCCAATCACTGACATCTTCTGAACAACAACTACATCTTGTTACACATTATTTACTAAGAAATCTAGCAGAAAAACTTTATGAATTACAAAGTATAGAATTTAATATATTTACCGATAAAACACGACGATTAAGTACTCCATAAAAGTACCCAAGAAAATCTTGACGTTTACCTGCAAAGAAAAATAAACTTTATTACAAGATGCATAGCGTATATATTTAAAATAAAATGGATGGTATCAAGCCGTACCAGGCTATGACGTAATATCTGCTAGTATTTAATTAATGTTATGGCGCATTTATTACCATAACTATCTAGGAATGGAGGAAAATAGGAAAAACCTAATAGCAAACAAAAATGTTAGTGAGATTGCATATTAATCACAGTTCATTTGGCCGTTGATGTATGGTCTTTTACCGAGTTCAAGGTAACGTTTTAATTAGGCGTATTATTATGATCAATATTTCTGCTTCTTTTCTTAGTTACGATATAGTATTGCAAAATATACATCGACATTAGACTATGATGGATATTATGTCCGTTATTAATAATTGCCGTATTCTGTTGCTTAATTTCGACTTCAAGGAAATTACACACATCCGCAACCGACAAAGTAAAGGCTTTGTGTATTCTGTCTGATTCGATTTTTCAATACAACTAAGATTTGTTTTTGATGAAGAACAAGACAAAAAAACGCTTGCGCCGATCTTTTTTTTGACACTTTCAATCATGGTGATAACCACATTTAGTTAAAGAGTCTTTTCATGTATGAACAAGTGATGATGGTAGCAATGGCTTTATTATTGGTGTTTATTTTTGCTTTCATTTTAATTACTGTTTAATCAATATGAAAAGTTTCTTATCTAATAAATAATTCATTTCAGCTCTTTTTACTCAAATGTTTTGGACGCTGTTTACGAACTGCCCGTGTGCGGTATCGATACAGATTCCATTCCAAGCGACATTTTAATGTATATTCAACTAGAATCACGGCAAAGTTAAACCAAACGTTGTCAGAACAATATCGTAATCCACAGAACCTGTTTGTCTATCTACCCCGTTATTACAAGACGTAGTAAATCCTCTTACACATATTCCTTTGTGAAGGCATTAGTTCAGCTTATGCCCTGTATGTCCACGGGTGTATTAACTGCCGCCGATCTAATATACATGTTATTTGTATGCATGTATATGACACAATGTTCTCTATAGACATTTTTTTTATGGTAATAATTGCGGCAAACTCGTTTGCCGCCCCTTGGGGTTGGGAAAAGGGATAGGATGAGGAGTGGGATCAGGGAGAAGGGATAGGGCCTCCGGCACTCTCACTCACCGAACGAAACGCAACAGCTTAGGTACTGTTAATTTACGTCGATTTTCTGTGAGAGGGTAGTACTTCCCCGGTCGAGCCGGCCCATTCATGTTGAAATCAGCAAGGCTCTACTACCTTGGAAACATGTGAAGTTTGCTGAACTGCACTCGGGCAGCGTGGTGGATTAATTCTTCTCCTCGTGAAAATAGGCGCGTACGCAGCAGTGTTTAAATACATTGCTGATATTATACCTATAATTTGTATGTTTGTAGGTAACATATTATATATTATGTTCATAATAATGTATACTATCCGGCAGGAGTAGTGAGTATAGTTGGTAGTGAGCATTTGTCGCTTTGCTTAATGCAAGAGAATAGAGCCCAGAATGGTTTAAAATATGTGACCACTTCTGATGATGGTTAGTGTACTAGAGAAAGTATTTCCTCAGCTACACACCAGCTGAAAAATGCTAACCGTTCTTTAGTTGTATCGTAGTTATAATGTTACTTGTCGTTTTTTTATGAACAAAGACGCGTCTAATTTGAAAGATTTTGTTACATTGGTCACATTCGACTCTAATTTGTTAATTACTGTAATGAGATTGGCAAGGAGGAGAGTATAAAAAGGCAATAAAATTGTAATTCGACAGGAAGGATAGTGTATTCCCGTTGTGGTTCGAATTACTATGCCTTGTTAAGATGGCGTCATGTGCCGTGAGGCATGTCCTTGTCCTTGGTCCGAGTACAATAACTCCTTTACAAGGTTGAATAAGGTATTTCGACGGAAACGTTTAACTCTCGTAGACTGAATGTGTATGTCTTACGACACCGTCTGCTTGCGGTGTAGCCAAACCATTTACTTGTGTTTGTTTACACTTCTACTCTGGTGACTAGCCTCACTTATGTATATTATCGAATACAGAGGACTATTACAGCCATTCTGCATTGGGATTTTTTTAATTAGAAAAGTAAAGTAACAGGATGCATAGAACAACAAAAAATGCCATTTCAAACTCAAACTAATTTTTATAAGTGTTCTGTACCAGTAGGTACATCATCAGTAGGAAATTCTCAGTAGCAGCACGGAGTCTGGTAATGTGCCCGGTACAGCAATAGGCTGGCCCCCTAATACCCCTTCGGGGATACAGGCATGAGTCTATATAAAAAAAATGTATAAACTGTGCTCGAGCAGCGTGGTCGACTTATTCTTCTCCCGGTGAGAATAGGCCCGTACGCAGCAGTGGGATAGTTTTAATACATTGCTGATATTAGAACTATAATTTGAATGGTTGCAGGTAACATATTATACAATATGTTTATAATAATGTATGCTGTCCAGCAGTAGTAGTGATTATAGTTGGTAGTGAGCATTTGTCGCTTTGCCTAATGGAAGAGAATAGAGCCCAGAATGGTTTAAAATATATGTAAAGCATGTGCCCACTTCTGATGATGGTTAGTGTACTAGAGATCGTATTTCCTAAACTACACAGTACACACCAGCCGAAAAATGCTAACCGTTCTTAAGTTTTATCGTAGTTATAATGTTACTTGTCGTTTTTTTATGAACAAAGAAGCGTCTAATTTAAAAGATTTTGTTAGATTGGTCACATTCGAGTCTAATTTGCTAACTACTGTAATGAGATTGGCAAGGAGGAGAGAATAAAAAGGCAATAAAATTGTATTTCGACAGGAAGGATAGTGTATTCCCGTGGTGGTTCGAATTACTATGCCTTGTTAAGATGGCGTCATGTCCCGTGAGACATGTCCTTGTCCTTGGTCTGAGTACAATAACTCCTTTACAAGGTTGAATAAAGTATTTCGACGGAAACGTTTAACTCTCGTAGACTGAATGTGTATGTCTTACGACACCGTCCGCTTGCGGTGTAGCCAAACCATTTACTTGTGTTTGTTTACACTTCTACTCTGGTGACTAGCCTCACTTATGTATATTATCGAATACAGAGGACTATTACAGCCATTCTGCATTGGGATTTTTTTAATTAAACAAGTAAAGTAACAGGATGCATAGAACAACAAAAAAAATGCAATTTCAAACTCCAACCCATTTTTATAAATGTTCTGTACCAGTAGGTACATCATCAGTACTTGCATACATAACAGTAGGTACTTGCATAATACGTGAGTAAAAAATAATCATTTAGTTTGTTCTGCTATGCTATTAGGCATAAAGCAAGAAATAATTATGAATCTCTTAATTCCTAAGGAAAAGTCTAGTCATTCTTTTAATAACCACTAGCTACCTATTTTTCTAAACTAAACGTGATACCTCCAAGAATTTAGTATTTGAATATTCTTTGTCCTTGTTGCAACAATATGTTCTTATCTGACTCTTAACAGCGTCGCAAAACAATGTATATTTTTAATGTGGACACGAACGAAAATAAAATATGTATCGCATCATAATACGTGACTGTGTAGTGTGTGGTGTATGGCAATGTTTCGGAGAGGATAACGGGTGAAGCCTTGATAAGGCTGCTTTGTTTTTCTAACAGGAAGATATGCAGTTCCTTCTTGGTTTTAAGGCATGAGAGAGCTAGATCATTCTAAATGAAATTAATTTAAAAATTGATCATTCTAAGTTACTAGGCAGCGATAGCCGTGTGGAGATACCAACAGACTGACATGCAGAGGGTATCGAGTTCGAATCCACGGCGCGCACCAATGACTTTTCGGAGTTATGTGCGTAGTGAATTGTTAACTATCGCTTGCCCCGTGCCTCGGAGAGCACGTTAAGCCGTCGGTCCCGGTTGTCATGAAGATCTTTGACAGTCGTTACAGGGCTTTAGTACCTTCTTAATAAACTGACACTAGTCTAAACCATGGAATATCGCTATCTCTTCGGGTTGCGGAGGTCAGACAGGCAGCCGCTCTGTGGAAAAGCTAATATTCAGCCAAATCCGGTTAGACTAGTAAGCGGACCCCAGATTGAAACTGGGATAACGCTAAGTTACATTCTAAGTTACTTTTGGAGTAAAAGCTTTATACTTAGGTAAAGTCTCAAATTGTTTCAGACTGCACGTTAAAGCATGGTCGAATTATGGGTTCGATTCTCACAGGGGAACAACAACGCATGAACCTTAAATCGTTGTTTCGAGTCTGCGTACTCACTGTACTTTGTGATCACAGTTAGTATATTTCTGAAAGTCCATTGGAGCTTTCTTTCATACAAACCTTCTGATGACAGTCAAGCTTTTATTTTCCAAACAAAATCAATCATTACATAAATATTAAAAGCAACTAAATTATGTCTTAAAATTAAAATAAGCATAATAATACATATATACAAGACGAAAAATAAATTAAAATTAAATTTAGAAGCTTTCTTTTATAATAGTCCGAGATCCGTAGAAGAGCGACCTTCACCGATCTGGTTATTGGCTGAAAAGTATTTTATATCAAATTTTGCATGTCAAAATAAATATCGAGAATTGGTTAGCAAAAAAAATCCGGTCCAGACTAGAAAAACTAGAAAAAAAATGTATTTGGATTTTCATTTAACAGTGCATATACGCGTTTAATAAATAAATTTAGTACTAACCGAATGTATGAACCCTAAAAGGTATGTTTACATAGGGTTGTCAATTTTTCCTGGCGTATTTGGTAGGGTTGCCAAGTATAAATTCTTCGACTGTTAAGTTGACACTAGTTATATTTATCAATTATTTTAATAGACAAATATTATATTAAAATGACCGCTACTCCACTGCGAACACGATGATATTGGGTTGCCTACGAAAAACCTGTCAGGAAAACCAGTTGGCAATTTTTTTTAACCTGGACAGGATTTTTTTTACCAACCCAATCGCGATATATTTTTTAACATGCAAAATTTGATATAAAATACTTTTCATCCAATAAACAGATCGGTGAAGGTCACTCTTCTACGGATCTTAGACTATAAATAAACATTTTGCTGTCTGATTGCATCTAATATCTACAGTTCGTTTACTTTAATATACGTTAATACAGTTTGAGTGGCATACAAGCTATCAACTGTGTTTATGAACAATAGCTGCGAATCAATATTAAATATTTTCTGCTGGCTGATTTTTTGAAGTAATTTCTGTTAATGATTGTTTATGCTATTCATAATTATGAATAGACCCGTGGTCCTTGTTATAAAAGAAACGCCCGTTTTCAAAACCACTGATGTGATAAATTAGCACGAGACCATCCAAATAAGTCCTGTTATGATATTGTTTTAATTTTCATTTTATACCAAGACTTTAGACATCTATACTAATATAATAAAGCGGAAGAGTTTGTTTGTTTGTTTGTTTGAACGCGCTAATCTCAGGAAGTACCGGTCGGATCTGAATAATTCTTTTTGTATACGATAGCCCAGTTATTCCCGCAGGCTATAGGCTATATAACATAACGCTTCGACCCTTTGGGGCCGGGCAAAAGGCTAAAAACGCTTAAAGATAATGTCGGCTAATCTCAGGAACTAGCAGGCCGATAAAAAAAATTGTTATTGCCTATGATAGCCCAATTATTCCGAAAGGCTATAGGCTATATAAAATTACGCCACAACTTTTAGGGGCCAGACAAAAATAATAAAATGATCAAACGAGAAGGGGGAGGGTTTGGTCAAAGGCAAAAAAAGGCTAAATGAATAGGATACAAACTATATGGGTATCGTTTTCGAGATTTTGGGGACGCTGATTAATAATATGAAATATATTTAGAGATCCAAGATGGCGGACGGGAAATCAAAGATGGCGGATGAGAAAATTTAAAAAATCAATATGGGTATCGCCTTCCATATTTTAAGGGGTGGGGAATCGAAATACCACATCTATTTCGTGATCAAAGATGGCGGATGGGAAATCAAAGATGGCGGATGGGAAAATTTAAAAAAATCAATATGGGTATCGTCTCTGATGATTTAAGGGATGGAGAATCCAAGTACAACATCTATTTCGTGATCAAAGATGGCGGATAGGAAATCAAAGATGGCGGACGGGATTTTTTGAAATATCGACTTTCAAAAAAATCCCGTCCGCCATGTTTGATCGTATGGGTATCGTCTCCGATATTTTAAGGAATGGGGAATTCTAAAACACCATCTATTTCGTGATCAAAGATGGCGGATGGGAATTTAAAAAAATATCAATATGGGTGTCGTCTCTGATGTTTAAAGGGATGGGGAATCCAAATACAACATCTATTTCGTGATTCAAGATGACGGATGGGAAATCAAAGATGGCGGATGGGATAAATTTAAAAAATCAATATGGGTATCGTCTCTAATGATTTAAGGGATGGTGAATCCAAATACAACATCTATTTCGTGATCAAAGATGGCGGATAGGAAATCAAAGATGGCGGACGGGATCCTTTTTAAAGTCGATATGGGTATCGTCTCCGATATTTTAAGGAATGGGGAATTCAAAAACTCCATCTATTTCGTGATCAAAGATGGCGGATGGGATTTTTTTTAAAAATCAATATGGGTATCGGTCTCCGATGTTTAAAGGGATGCGGAATCCAAATACAACATATATTTCGTGATTCAAGATGGCGGATAGGAAATCAAAGATGGCGGACGGGATTTTTTTTATAGTCGATATGGGTATCGTCTCCGATATTTTAAGGAATGGGGAATTCAATATTATATAAAAATCTATGTTTGTTTGTTCATAATTTATAGACTCTGAAATGATAAGAGATTAAGCTCTAAGTCAATGGTAACTTTGGAAAAGGGGCTTGGAAAAAAGGGAATTAAATAAAACCTCTTAAAAAGGCGATACGGAGTTCGCTGGGTCAGCTAGTACTTTTACATAAGTGCAACATAGATAAACAATGAAAATACATAAATTATTGTGGTTATATCTTTGCAGTGATATAATTCTATTCAAACTATACATTGCCAAATACCAATCATATTTTATGAGAAGCATAATTTTGCACGCAGTAATTTATGTGCGAAACATTTTGAACTCTTTTTATTTTATGTTACATCACTGTCTGACGTGTTTGTAGCAATAAATGATTATTTATCATTAGGTACAGCAGCTACATCAATTTATGGGTAGTTACTGGAAAATCCAAAAAGCAACTTCATAACAGTCATTATGTTGCAAATTACAAGTTATCATAACATAATATGTACCTACATGATATTACATAGACAAGCAAAATATAATTTTGTATTATCAGACTAGATAGCAGTCTCCGGGCTCCAAGGCGCAAAGAGTTTTACATGCAAACTTTAAATGTAGGTAACTAATGACGAATCGCAAAGGAAACCAAGCGACTGTCACACAATTTCTTACTACAGAGATAAGTATGGTTTCTACATTCAAGAATTCAAATCAAACAAATCGCTGCCAACCCAGCAACGAAAACCCCACACAGTATCGTTAAAAAACTCAATATGTTAAAAAGATAAAGGATATATCGCAGGTGGTTGGTCGTATTTGTAACCCGTCCGCGGTCGCTACGTCCGGGTCGTGCGCGAACTGTGTAATACTCATACTCACCCGGATAACATTGCACTTAATAATGGATGCTAGCCAAACTGATACCGATTCTTTCGAAGAATTTGTGAATGTTTTTGGCTTATTCAATACAGGTTGGCGCCCGCGGCTCGGTCTGTAGGTTATTGGAGCTGGTAGCCTAGGTGCTATTCTGATGTTACCATGCTTATAGTATTAATGTGATAGTGTGTTCGATTGTATATACAATCGAACACACTATATAAGTACATCTGTATAAGTACATCTTTCACGTCACGTCGCACGATTATGTTACTTTACTATAAATACCAGTGGCATACATTTTTCGTATATACAATGTGTTGATCTGCACTTGCAAAATAATTTAGTAATACAATATAGGCAGTATACTAAAATTATTTTAAACAGTGTGCGATCATATAAAACCCTATTTTCATTAAACGTTACTTAAATAGTAAATCAGAATAAACTGTTAAATCGTTCAAAATAAGACTGTATCGCGCAGTTACTGTAGGTACGTGTGCTTGTGTGTTAGGCACCCGCAATGGCGATCAGCTGAGCTGCGGCGGCGGTCAATACACCAAGTTAATTTTCAAAGTGCATGATGACCAAATTTTTTTTTCTAGGTACTTTTAGTGACTTATTTTTCATGTATTTGTATTCAGTTATAGTAGTATATTAACCCCTTAAAATATTTTGCAAATGCAAATCAACACCCTGTATAAGAATGGATTGAATCATTTAAACTTCTGATTAAACCAACGATAGCCTAGTAAGAAGCTAAAAAGATTGTTGGTTTCCCAGGCACAGGAGCTTGAATTTGAAAACACGTCCCTTATAATAAATTGTTTGTTTTGCTAGGTATGACTTAGGTTTAATAAGTGTTGAACAGCAATGTGGTAGAAGTAACTAATATTTTAACTGTTCTATTAAGTTTATTTTGCGAGTTGTTTACATAAATTACAATAATTATAGAAAACGAGTTATAGTGTACTCAATCTTAAGATAGCAAATATCTTTTAAATGGTAATGTGTAGACGGGTTTTGGTATTACCTAGTAATTGTCGAGATGATCGATTTACTGTAAAATATGTATGCTAATCAATTGATGACACATTATTTTTACAGGATTGTATTGAAGATACATCCATATGTGTAAAATTACGATATTAAAATTAAAACACAACCAAAACAAATATACATACATTGACGTAGGTAATTCGACGTAATTGGACCCGGTGCTAATCCTAGGTATTTCAAAAATAAAAGTATTTTTTTTTATTTATAGTCTCACGCCTATATCCCCGAAAAGGTAGGCAGAGGTGTAATATTACACCCACATTTCACCATGAATTTAAAAATAAAAGTATGATGGATAAAAATGCATCGCAGAAATATTACCAAAAGTAGGGACAAACATAATGGCGGTAATCCTTTGCTTAAACAGGCATATACAAAATGCATCACAAAAATGTACACACACACAGAAACAATGTACCTAAACTTCATGTTACACAGTGGTCGGAAGTACCGGGACGCGTCCGGGTCGCGCGCTAATGTGTCGGCGGCGAGTTATCTGTCCGGATAATACCGGGTGTTACGATGTAATGTGCACATACCACTAGAATGAGGCGAGGGTAGGGTTTAAATGCCCGCTTGTATTATAACAGCCAGACTAGTGGAAGGGCTGGGTATGGTAGGTTTTTAGCAATATAGGTACGTAACGTTGTGAGTAACAGTAGTAGAAGTAAACTGCGTGGATGACTTTATAGAAGGTTATTTAGCGGGTCTTACTCGCGATATATAATAAATTTAAGGCATAAATACCTCAGTCTTCGTCGAGGCGGGATTCTTGGACCATGGCTGAAGCAAGTCAGCCGAAACGTTGGCAATTACCGAGGTATTTATGCCTTAAATATAGTTAACTATTATTTATCGCGAGTAAGACCCGCTAAATAACCTTGTATAATGTGTAATTGTGTACTAATCGCGAAAGCTTAAAATCGTTTATTACATGAATGACGTACTGATTTAAGCGACCGTCTCGCTGTTAGACACTGTGATTCGCTGTGGGTTCAATCTTCACAGGAGACAAAAGTTAAGTTAAATAAGTATGGTACTCCTAATCAATGAATGCGTTGTCGCTGAGTGAATTTAAGCAAAATAGCATTATATTTTGGATAATTTGTATATATTTATCTAAATTCTATCAAACTAAACGCTAACACTTACGTATGCATACGCTCCATCGAGTCAAGCGGAAGTTGCGTCGCGGAAGAGCGAGCGCGTTTCCGCTGCGCACGCGCATGTAATCGAAAAAATCCGCTCCAATCATGTCTGAACTCCGCAGGGCTATAGAAAGCGCTTAAATAACACTCGGAGTAAAAGTGATTAATTAATTATGCGCCTAGATTTTCTTCCTAATGACGCTTGTAAGAGATTTGTTGAATACATAAATATTTCCTACTTAGTACCTACTCTTATGTATGGTAGTGATAGTTGGGTATGGCAGAAAAGTCATGAAAGTAGAATAAATGCTGTAGAAATGAGAGCACTGAGAAGTATTTGTGGTGTCTCTCTGACTGACAGAGTAAAGAATTGTGTGATAAGAGAGTGTTGTGGGGTAAAAGAAGATGTAGTGACAAGCATCGAGAAAGGTATGTTAAGATGGTTTGGGCACGTGGAGAGGATGGATGACGAAAGACTGACCAAGCAGATATATAAGGCAAGTGTGGAAGGGACAGGACGAAGGGGAAGACCTAGGCGGACGTTCTCTGATCAGATTGGAGACATCCTAAAAACAGGACAGGTGAGAAGTACCCTGAACAGAAGAGCATGCATGAGGAATCTGATGGGAGTGAATGAAGCAAGAGAGATATGTCTGGATCGTTGCAAATTTTCGTTCCGTAGTCTCTGCCTACCCCTCCGGGAAACAGGCGTGAGTCTATGAGTCTATGTATAAATATTTCCGTGTGCCTTTTGAAGGAAACAGTTTCTACATAAAGATTTACCTATAATCGCCCATGATAATTAAGATGGCGAACAAGTCACAAGTCACAGTCACAGGGTTGTCCTACCTTGGTGCTCAAACGAGGTCGATGAGCGCAGGAGACGGATGGATGACATAAAGAAACTAATTAGGAGGTAATTGCTTTACTTATTTGTGGCACCAAATAATTTACCGACATATTTAAATACTTTTTGTTAAATACCGACTATAGGTAAATTATACCTAGACAAGGAAAAAAAATCATGCTCATCATACAAAGTTTTGTCTTGGCGTTTACGCCAAATGCAAACTATTATTTAATTATGTTTTTTCTGTTTATATAATAATATTATGATGTATGTCTGATATCTATGATCGTAACCTGGAGTTACCACCTAACTACCTAAGTAAGATCAGGGTTGGTTTATGGTATTCGCCATAATCAACATAAGCCTAAGTGGTAACCTCGTTTTTATAACATACCTGCTAGTGTTATTTTGTAGTCTCATGTTTATGTAATATTTAGCTGTTGTGTATGTTGTAAAAATAAATGCATTTTCTTCTTCTACCTTCTCAAGAAGCCTTTCTTGCTTTCAATTCCACACCCAGAAATACCCCAAATACAAGCCCATACATTCCTAGCACAGATATAACATGGTATGCTGAGTCATAAAACACAATGAATATATCATAAATCACACACGGCATATTGTTTACTCGTATCTAACATCGTGTAATTACTTCGCTGAATAGACAAGATTAATTATTTACTTACACTATACAATAGTTGGGCGGGCCGGTAAGTGCGTATTGTGCTATCTTAAATTTTTATGATTCTTTTTTAACATGATAGACTATTTGGCATGATTTTTTTATGGAGTAGGCAAAGATAGTTGTAAATAAGGAAGGTTTGAACCACGACCTCTGTATCAGTCAGTAATATCAATCTTCTTCTTTCTTTCGCGTGAAATTGTGGGGCTATTTTTTATTTTGTGTGTGTGGACTAGTTGTTGGCCGCAGATGGCCTTGACAACTTTACGCGGACTATGGGTGAGCGCAGAAGGCACCCAACCCGTCAAAGTATACTAGACAGCGTTTTGACTCCCCAAGGGTGGACTACCACAGACATTGTGGGGTTAACTCAGGTGTCGAAGTTTATACCACCCGGAGGTCTCTGACTTAGCCTAACGACTTATGACCTGAGAAAAGAATTGGGACGACTTTACGTGGTCTCAGACTAGCTTAGTATTTATTTATTTATAAATAGCTTAGTACGAGTATGTAGTGTTTCTACATGAGGAGATAAATAATAAGTACCTACTCGCATAGTTCACTTGGAACAGGAAGCGTGAATTACTAAGCGTCGTCTGTCGAATGGAAAGTCGTTTTAACAACGTTGAGCAGGTTAAAGTATGGACTGTAGAATCTCTTGGCCATTGCCTAATTAATTGAGAGATATAAAAACCAAACCTTGAATAGTCGTGATGTTTATTATCATAAAGATGATATCAAAAGTATTTTAAGTTATAACCCACACCAAAAAAGGTTAAGTGAATAGATAAATCTTGAATAAATAATTAAAATTCGATCCAACTAAGTCAATTTACGTCAATTTTAGCAAATTATTTTAATGTAGTTATAATTACATGAAATAAATAAAAGGTTCGTCAAAAACCTGATGTATGTATTAATGCAATATTTAAACATCATTTGCAAAAGGATTTATATCTCTATGGTTTTCTAAATATTTTAAAATGTACTATAACTAAATACAAGATGATGATGTGTTCTAATTACGAATCAAACGAGGCAAAAAGAACACAGACACACAAAGACCGGTGCAGTCCTCTCAGCTGAAAGACTTTGAACAAAGGAATTTGTAATTTTCCTAAAACCAGATGTGCATGCTTGGACATTAAAAATTGGGCAAGTGCGAGTCGGACTCGCGCACGAAGGGTTCCGTACCATCATCTATAAAAGAAAATCACGTTCGTTGTATGTATACTTAAATACTTTATAAGTTTCTACCTGTTTATTAAGATCGAGTAACAAATTGCTTAAAAATTACGCTTGTTGTATGGGATTTATTATTTACTTTTTTAAATTTAATTATTTATTTTCAAAGGTAATATACAACTACATATTCTGTGAAAATTTAAAGCGTCCACCTGTTACAGTTAGTAATTTTGAGCAAAAAAATACGAAAAAAAAACGTTTTTTTGTATGGGACCCCCCTTAATATTTTATTTTTAGTATTTGTTGTTATAGCGGCAACCGAAATACATGATTTGTTAAAATTTCAGCTTTCTAGCTATCATGGTTTATGAGATACAGCCTGGTGACAGACAGACAGACGGACAGACAGACAGACAGCCAGACAAACAGACAGCGGAGGCTTAGTAATAGGGTACCGTTTTTTACCTTTTAGGTACGGAACCCTAAAAAAGCGATTGTGTGCCCGAATTAATATCGTTCGGGGCCTGATCGTTGGGATAAGCATGCATCGATGGTCAAAGCTCTCTTATTCGCGATACGGTCGCACTGTGAGCGTAGCGTGGACACAACAAACAGTTTACTATGCAAACAACATTTTAATTATCAGTTTCGTTTTGCGATATAGGCAACTTAAATTTAATTTAGAGAGGTACTCTTTGTTTGATGTAGGTTATTTGTTAAAAGAGTACTTATATTAAAAAAGGGACACTTCATATTTTATATAGAGATAGGCAATTTGGCAAAATAAGAAAGTGTTTTTATAAGTTGCGCTGGTTTAACAAATTATATACTTATATATGCAGTTACTATAATAGTTATAACACGATGATTACGTAGAATACGTTTCTCGTCAAATTATTTTGCAGACATGATACCAAATTACGAAGTACCTATTTATCACAGAAATAAAGCGAATTTCCCTTCCTAAATATCCTGTTTTCCACACATCGCTATCACAGCAACCCTACCTAAACACGACTCAACGAACTGAACACAGTTTACTTAATATCTTACATCAAACCTTCTACAAATTACTTTCATATTTGCACTCAATAAAACTCTGATATAAATACATATTCATAACGACGCGCCAACAAATATTTGAGACGTTATTTGTTATCTTGATCGCAGCAAATCCGCTTTAATCTTCTGACGACGGAGACGTAAGATTTGAGTATTCATGAAAATGATACATAAATAAAATGATAAAAAATTGTATCGTTATTTACCAACCCGACTCTCGGTTTCGACTTGGAATGCGACTCCCTCGAGATGCGAATTATAAAAAGTAGATTGACAACAAGATTTCATGGTGTTAAAGGTGACACGTACAGCGTAGGTATGTACCTACCTCTCAATCGATACCTAATCGTTAGAATTTCAATAATAATACCCTATTATAGAAGTTGTTACTAGGTACATGGAACCAATTTAAACAATTTTCGGTGATCTTAGTCTAAATAATATAATCGTGCCAGTAAAACATTATACGGATTCTTCTTTTGAAATCTTGCCTCTCTAGAAATACCTCTTAATGGGTATAATGCCATCAAACGTTAAACGATGGGTAGAAGATCCAATGTACTGTAAGTGATCAAATTCAACAACTTCAAAGTGCTCTTACAATCAAAACGTTTGTCGTTTGACAAATCGCCAGGTATTTTTAGCTAAAGTGATAGCTTTAACTTTAACCTTTGGGTGTCGTAACAGTACGAGTATACTGGTCAATGTCACAATTACTTTACCGAACCATTGTACGTAGGAAGCTCTAAAAGTACTACTATTTGTTAGCTCCCAAAATAAGATAATGAAAAGTTCCTACAGTAAATATATACCTAAATTAAAGAAACATCTCTATGTGTAAATCATTTCTTATTTGTTATTTTTATACTTAATCTTTTTCTTCGTTTATTATAAAAAATCCACTGTCCTGACTGACATATCATCACAGAGCCTATTTAAGCTACTGAAGGTAAGCCGGGATAGCCCACTTTAAAAAAATATTTCAATTTTTTTTTTTATGTTAATAGGCGGCAAACGAGCAGACGGTTTGCCTGATGGTAAGCAATTACCGCCGCCCATGGACACAAGCAACACCACAGGAGTCACAAGTGCGTTGCCGCCCCTTGGGGTTGGGAAAAGGGATAGGATGAGAAGTGGGATAAGGGAGAAGGAATAGGGGATAGGGCCTCCGGCACTAAAATTCTACATTATCCCTGTATATACTGTCCACGGGTTCGAAGCCGGGATGGGCCGCTAGTAGGTATATTTTATTTACGAAACCAGTATTTTATTTTTCCCATATTTACGAAAAACACCACCATATTTAAGAAACAAATCACCAACGTTTTCAAAGCAAGATCACATTCAGTAAACCGTCTAGCCCAGCAATAAGGCGGCTAACTCAACACTATTTAATTACAAGTGTCCGTTGCCAAATTGCTCCGCCGTCTTGTAATTGTTGCTATCGGCAATGTGAGCCTTCACATGTATTGAAACACCCTATCGATTCTAACTGCAAAGCCTTTGGCAAGCTGGCAGTTCTCCGATTGTGAGAAGGTGACAGTTAAAAGCGAAGCGGCCATCTTGGAATTCTAAGACACTACGAGTCCATTGAATTTCCTAATGCTTTGCCAGCCTTCAAATTATCATTTTTCTAATGCATATTGCGACCTGCATAGATAGCTGAGTTTTATATGCCATGCGAATAAATAGTAATGATTATATAGGATTTTCAAAAATAATTTATATCTTAGTATATTTTATCCCTTTGGAGCGAAATATAGATAAAAATTCCGCCCGCGCGGGTAACACTAACCACACCGTAAAAAAAGCTCAAAATAAAATGTTCTGGTTTTCTATGTCAGCCAGTATAAGTACTTCAACATTATTTTAATTCTGCATCTATAGACAGCTTAACCCCTTCAAGGCTTATTCATAAGAAAACCGCACCGATTTCCATTGCTGCGTATATATTGCAGATGACACGTGCATACACGGATGCTATGATAATTAATTCATTTATTAATACGCAATAATTGTATAATGTGCAGGGAAATCTTATGATGTGACTTCCCAGAATAGAGCGCAATATTATACGAGTGTATGTGTACAATTTAAATATTATTATGGACCCAAGAATACGTACCTGTAAAACCTTTAACATTGCCATTAGACACAATTTTTTTTTTTCATTTCATTGATATGATTTTGTCATTGACAAAGTTATGAAATCAAACATTGTAGCCAATATAAAATAAATTAAAATTGGACTCTACCAATGACAATCACAGAAAATTACAAAAATTGCTGTTGATTACATAAATAATCAAGCTATTTCCTTTCATACATTTCTTTATTTTTAATATCGGGTTCAATAATAATATTCTATACGCGCAATTAAATAATTGTAGAGTATATTTAGCAGAACATAATTTATTTTATTAACTACGTAATATACTAATTACCCTTCGGCATTTCATATCTTTACGTATCGTATTTATATATTTCGTATTTACGTATGCTGCTGCTACATCGGAGACCTTAAAACGGCGCAAATACGTAAACCTAGTTGGGGATTACGTAGTTGAGCCGTTTGGGGTCGAAACGTTGGGCCCATGGGGTCCAAGTGCGAGATCTCAGTTTAGAGATCTGCCTGCTGCGCCTGAGGTTCAAGTTGGGCTGGGACGCCAGCGGTGACAAGAGCTCGGCGAAGTATGTCATTGAGGTTGGCGTGTCGAGAAATACGACCTGCGCTCCTGCTGCATGACAGACCATGCTGACCAAGGCTGTTGATAGCCTCTCCACATTGACAGCGATGTGGAGAAACACAGCCAATATTAGTTTATTTTCTGTTTTGTATGTTCTGTATATATTTTTCTTAAAATAGTATTTTAAGTAAGTTGTAATATATCTAAATAATATGTACATTGTTATATTTACGTATCTATATACATATTATTTATCAGCAATCTCGAGTGTATGTTACTCGAGATTGCTGAATTGTCTGCTGAATTTCATTGTCTCATTCATCTCACAACCTGGTTTTTAAAATGGGCAGATTCGTATGTTTATTAAATTATAAACTATATCAAGTAAGTAAAACCGCCACTTTAAATGTCTTCCTACTACTTATGATAAATGTGAAAGTTGGATGGATGTATGTTATTGTCTTAGGCCTACGCCACACTTGACGGAAATTCCGTCGCGGACCTTCTGTTACGGTAAACGCTGTGAGGCTGTGAGCAATCGGAGCGACGGACCATCCGCGTAGTGTGCCTAGTATTGGCTAATTATATACAATAATTTGTATACTTCCGCCGTGGAAGATCCGGGACGGAATTTCCGTTAAGTGTGGCAAAGGCCTTACGGCAAAACGATTGAACGGATTTGCTGAAACTTTGCAGTAATATTGCTTACTAGGGGATGAACGCAGCTACGCACGCATATTTTATTTTAATTTAACCGTTTCTGCTCGATCCCGTGGGAATTTCGAGAATTCCCTTCTTAGTGCACCACTACGGTCCCCAAGGAACATAATAATATGGACATGCCAAATTTCAGCTCTCTGTGCTTAATAATTTCGGCTGTGAAGTGTCTGTCAATAAGTCAGTAACGCAAGAATTTTAGGTAGATACATCAGAATAGCTCATTACCTACCGACACCTATATGCAGGCGAAGACGCGGGCACTAGCCAGACCAATGTTCAAGATCGAAGTCAAAGCCTTTCTCGGCTGAAAAATTATTATTGTTCTATTTTATATGTACACTGTGACTTTTGTTTTCTCCATGTCTACGCAATTCCAATTAAGTTGATACAAAATTCATAAAAATAAATATACTGCTTTATAAAGTAAATTTATTTTTCAAAGAACCCGCAGTCGATGTCAATGGTAATTTTAAAGACACAATGAGCTTAATAAAGAATTCACGAGATATTGCACATTTATGTACATACATTGTACGATGTCTTTGTGAGTAGAATAATTTATGTAAAGAATTTTTGCCAACTAAAAACGCTGTCCTTTGCGAGGTCAAAAACCTTATATAAAAGGCAATAGTTTTGGAATGTATGTAATGGTTATGAGTTTTCATTTTGGCAAAGTCTTTGTTCCATTCGTAATTTTTATTTTTTGTTGTGATTGAGTGTATTCTATATATCTAATAAAGGATACTAAGAGTTACTTTGTTTGTTTGAAAGCACAAAAAATGTTTGTAGTAATAGCACAGTCAAATAATCCATACAGTCGTTCGACGAACGCGTCTAGACGGGTCAATCGTGCGGGGGGCAAGAGGTGAGACGCGGGAAGAGCGGTACCTAGTTACGTATATCGCCTTAGTTCCTAACTAGGTACATGTTTTTGGGGGCTGGCACGTGCTTGTTTTTTGTTCGTTACTTATTTATTTGCTTATGAATATTAATTAAGATGGTGCATACGACTTGTGCTGTGAGACATTGAAATTCTTTATACTGTTTATAGATATTAAAAAAATCTGCGATTTCATCAATTTACTTATAACAAAAAAGAAAATTTCATTAATTATAATTATTTATATTATTTTGAAATGTATGTACCTATAACCACTTAAAATAATGTGCACGTTCCTACAAATCTACTAACTTTTTACAATATCTCATGTCTGGCCAAATCACAGAATAAATTAGTAATCATTGTACGTAAACAACATGGCAGACGTAAGAAAATATGCGTTGTAAGGCAATATTATATTCAAGTGTGATTTTAATTTCATGCAATAAGTACCTAGTACCAGAGACAAGTAAAGACTAGTACCTTCGTAGTTAGTTAAGTACCTATCACATATTATTATATATCTTGGTAACGGCGCATCCTAGCTCGAAAATAACCATATTTTTGACCCCCTTTTATAAATCCCACACATATTCTCCGTAATATCATAGCCCGGTCACCCATCCATAAAATGACCGTGATGTCTATTGCTTTACCTTAACGCAGTTTGCACGAAACAAATCTGTAAAATACTTCATATCGATAACATAGGCTCTGCAAGCTGATCCCATAGTTGTCCGTCCATTAAACCACCACTATGTCAATCGCTATATTTTAACATGGTTTGTACGATAACGATATCTGCAAAAAGGCTTTGTATTCTTACCCGCCTTCCACGACACCTGCGGAATGAAATAGGTGCTGACTGACACTTTGTATGCAAATCTGTCACCGCACGAAAATATTTCATAATAATTATTTATCGTTAATTTTTGTAGTAATAAACTAGATGTTTGCCTGTTTCCCACGGTTTCACCCGCGTCCTGATGGAACTACTTCGCGTACCCGGTTAATTTGTACTTTTGTAGCCTAAGTTACTCCTTGGTACAACAGCTATCCGCCAGTCAACGTCTCGTCAAAATCGATCCAGCCGTTCCAGAGATTAGTGAAAACAAACAGACAGACAAAAATGGTAAAAATGTCATTTCGGTATATGTATCAAGTATACATCCATATGCATTTAGTAAAAAGCTATTTTTTTAATATTACAAACAGACACTCCAATTTTATTTGTGTATGGATGTATTTATATGTATAGATAAGTGATTTACACTATAATATTCATGTAGCGCAGCAATTGTAATATTTTTCTAAAATAAATAGACATTGTTTGAATAAGTAGGTAGTTTTTACATGTGGCAGCCCTAGCCTCCTTACCCTTGTCTAGACGTTGTCGGCTTTTTCTACGAGATCAAAGGCGTCAAACTACTGTATGTCTTTTTATACTGTGGTAATAGTCACAATCATGAGGGATGCCATAACTGAACAGTTGAGGGTACCTGCGTAAAACTCCGCTACACTCTTATAAGCCAAACCACTGACATCACAATCGCGTGAGCGATACAATACAGCGTTTTAGTAGACAAGGAGGCGAGTAAAACAGGGAGGCATGGTTAGTCTAGTATTCGAATGATATTTGTCATAAACAAAGTAAAAAAAATGTTCTACTAATGACAATAGTTTGCGCACGGCTGTAGGCTTCGAGTCAAAACAAACATGTGGCGCGCAAACAGGTACAGTTATAAACAGCATTGAACTGGAATAACTCGCATACAGCGAGGGCAAACAGCGCCACGTGCAAATAGACACAAATACGCTACATTTGAACAGGACTGTACGTGTAGGACATTGCAGTCTGTTACCAAGAAATAATCTATCCATCTAGTAGGTACTAGAGGTAGTACCTACTAGATGGATAGATCATACCTATAATCCACACAACATTCAAACAGCCTCCACGAAAGCCTCAATAAAACGGAGACACAGCTCGTATTATGTGTTCTATGAAGCCTAGCCTAAAAAGAAATCCTTTTTGGTTTTGCATCATACAACATAGAACGTTCACCAGCTTTTTATATAAACTACCCACTGCTGAGCAGGTGCCTATTCTCACCATGAGAAAGGTATAACCATATTCCACCACGCTAGCCAAGTGCAGGTTGGTAGACCTCACATGTCTTTTGAGAAAATCATGAACATCAAAACTCACTCATCCCTCATATCAATTAAAAAAATAGGGCACATAGTTCACTGTAAATAAAAAAACTTAGGCACTTTTATGTACCCAGCCGTATTGAAGCGGGTATTTTCAGTAAATGCTGTGTCAACATGGCACGCCAGATGAATGCAGCGTTAGTTTCACTCGCAATCTGGGCATCCTATATCCTGCCTTTTTTACTAATTGATCTGAGATGAAACAAGAAAAATTTGAAATAATGTTTCAAATAAACTTAAGCTTTACTTAGTACATATTTACTGTTGAACTAAAAGACTAGTCTAAGTAATAAAAGACTATTGCAATCAATGTATACCCCGACGTCCGGGTTAACGAGATGTCCGGCGCAGCCGTCCGGTTATCCGATATCCGGTGTCCATCGAGCCGGATAATTTACCCCCGCTATAAATAAGAATCTTTTGTATTTATTTTATATTAGCGCATGTTATAATAGTCGCATTTTCTCTTTAAGGGCGCATTCTAGATATAATCGGGGAATGGATGGGAATAGAAAATGTCGTCAGTACCCGGTTTAGGAAAAAGGAGCTGATTTTCTTTATCATGCAAATAATACAGGAGCAAAAACGGTATGGAGATTTAGGTCCAGAGTGTTAGAGACCTATTGTACCGTTTTGATCATCTATGATACTTTGTCGTTTTTTGATCTCGCAGTGAATTTGGGCAAACTTAGGATGATTTAAAATATGGCTTCCTAGATAGTACGACTCACTATTTGTAATTTTGATTTTGGAGGCCAGCAACAGCAAACAAAAATTATATTACGGAGGGAAGACACAGTAAACATTATAATTTTCTTGACACCATTTTTACTTTTCATAACCCTTAACGAGGCAAAGTACCATTTATATGTATTTTAAAAACACAGCCCTTGTTTGCATAACACAAGAAGCATATCTATTGTGAGAAAACACATTCATTGGCAATGTACTTGATTTATTGTCTTTTTGTTTGACATGGAAACTGTTCCGGGTCTGTACTCCACATGTAACGTACCCACGGCACAAGAAAACTTTGTATCACGCTGGGAAAATGCTTTATTATATAACAACAAAGATTGCACAATATAGTCTCATAATAGTTTACTATATAATGTCATGTTAGAAAAAATAGGAGGCAACTTGTGTGTGTTAGAGTATACTAAAACAGACTATTAAAAGGTGCCCCTTTTTGGTGGCGCGGTAGGAAAACCCTAGTAGCTGGTCTTCGCCAACTACTCAAAGTTAGGTATTGTACCAACTCTTGTGGAGGGAGTATGTGCTACTGCCGAAAGAGTTCGGCCAACGACGCACCTAAAACGACTGTAATCCCCTCAACGATTGCCAATTGTTAAAACGGGGACCCTAAAAGCATTTAAAGATTATCATATTTTACATAATACACCATTGCTACAAACGCGTAGCATTTCGTCCTATTTCCTTCTAAGATTCATAACGTGATCTATCATTATCCAACCTTCACTTTTGCGCTAAAACTTTCCCATTCTATAGGTAGCATTTCAGATTAGCGCTTTAAAAATCAATGAAAAAATAAATAAATATGGCAAAAATACAACTTCAATTACTTGCTTCGGAACAAGCAGTAACCATATCCTAAGCTAAGATAGTAAAGAGCGAAAAATTATTGACAGCCTTTCGATCGTGAGATCTTGCAGTCGATTCCGGTGGTGTATAATATATTTATATATTTTATTTAATAAATCCAAGGTGAAAAAGTACATGATTACAATTATTATGCAATTATGTATTTAATAATAATATACATAATTGCACAGGTGTTTTTATAACAGTAATAATAAGGCAGTTGGCTGACTCATGCACTATTAGTTTTGACGACTAATAAATGTGAAGGTAAAAAATGATGTCAGATAATGAAATAAATAAATACGGATCATCAAACGGTTGATAATTAACCTTGAAGCAAAGATGGCTTCAGTGGTCATCTGATAAAAATAACTACTAACTATTGATAGTAAATTTACTACCTACTATTAAAGGATGAAGTTGTGAGTATGGGTTGATGTTTGTAACCCTTTCGCCCTGTAACTGATGAACGTATTTTTATGAGACTTTGGAGTAATATAAAGATATTTATAAGAATAGCAAACATGCCACTTTTCGGTTCGATAAACCGAAACTACGACGGCGAATACAAGGATGAAAATATAAGTGTTTAAACTTAAAGAAACTATAATCATTTATAACACAATATGATCTTAGAACTTATTAATATTTATTAACTTAATAGTAGGTACCTATAAGTATTTTAGGACTCGCCTTTTGGTTTACCATTAAGATTTCTTGTTAAAAAAAACACTCTTGCTATTTTCTCGACCTATAATAAGTTAATAAGTATATCCACGATTTCTATTTCGAAACCTAATGTCACTGATCAAAGCAGGAAATATGGGATAATTACATCGTAGCAATCACCAACAACTTGCTAACCTTACCGGTAGTATATTATAACTCTTGATTACTCGATAAACTACGTAATCCTAAATCAAGTTCTGCACAAAGGCCAGAAATTGACCTCTCTCCATAAAATGTATTTTATGCTACGCTCTCTATACTGTCTATAGCCTTTATACGGTACACGATAGTACATAAGGTACCGTTTCTCAGATCTAGCATTAATTTGTATTTAAAACTAAACGACCCAAACATGTAATGAGTATAGGTAGTAAGTAGCGGTCGTAGCGTGTTTTGAAGTGCCGTTCGTAATGGATCGGCAAAGTAAAGCAACGCTTGAACGGGCTACCAGTTAGATGGATGACCGCATGTTGAGGCATTTACATCAGAACACTACCATGCTTTGGACGGCACGTAAAGCCTTCGGTGGGCCTTAAGCAAGGTTAAGTACTTGCCGTAAGCAAAACTAATAAATTGCAGTTTTCACAAGATTTCTCTTCAATAATGTTGATAAACTATTTGTGAAGGTGATTAAGTTTGATAAAGCAAAATACATAATTGATAGCAAAGCAGATACATGATTATTCCAATCGTGTAAACGCAACGCACGGAACATGAACAAACTTGCTTCTTCAAGGATATTCTTACAATCTAGTCTCAATCTATGTTCACACACAACCTAGCACGGAGCATTGCACCGGCTGCATATAGCTGATAACCTTATACAGGACTACAAACTGTAATGGCGACCGAGCTCTGCACTTGTTCTACTTTAAATAAATACATTCCAAGTATATCTTGGAATACATTCGATTATATCGAAGTAACCAAACAGCCGATCTGGTTAAGATCGCGGGAAGCGGATGGATGCGAGCGGCTTAAAATCGGTCTGTGTGGAGAACCTTGGGGGAGGCCTACGTCCAGCAGTGGACGTCTCTAGGCAGACATGATGATGAACCAGTTCACTAGAGTTGATGTGATTTTCTCCATAAAAAGAAAGTAATTTTTTTATTCGATAACAAATAAAACAAAGTTAGAAGACTAAACAGTCCATGGAACTTAAATTATACCAACCACAAAACTTAGACAGATATATTTTAATGAATGTTTTCATATACTACCCAGTAAATATTTTAACTACTTTAGTTGTAGAGCGTTATTTTAAAAATAAACAATAATAACACAGCTTAACCTGTTAGAAGTAACAACAGTTAAATCGTACATCACGTATCTAAATAACAGATAACAAACACTGGGAACATTGGCCGCAGCCATCATTGTCTGTGGCCGGGCCATTCTCACCCGATGTCACAACAGCGCCATCACAATGCAACGTTTCGAAAATGTGGCTCAATAAAAATATTTAAAAACTTATATAAATTGCTGTATATAATATATTTTAATTAGCCTCCTATCTAGGTCTCGGAATGAGTCATAACAATAGCACTTCTTACATTCAAAGAGGTCAGCAAAGCAGTTCAACTGAAATTAAAATTAATGCATTATTATGAAGACGCCCTTTCCAAAGTAATTAAGAAATATTTCTGTAATGAATATTTCTTGGACGTGCTTTATTGTTTGAGAGTTAAACTCGAAAAAACTAGCTAACCCGATAAGGCTGCCTGTTAACTGTTGGGTTTTTACCCGACTACGGCGAATACGAAAGGAATGGTAATGTTTTTATGCTTTTCTATTGGTCTAGTTGCCACAGTTATTACAATAAGTGAGGCTTGTGAGGCTTTTGAGGCTGGAAATTGCAGACAAATCCTTTCTGGTCAGGTCTGATAATAATTTTAAATGACATTCAGTATTTTAAATCCTGTGTACTCGTAGCCGTCCTGGCTACACAGTACACATGAAGAGGCATACAATCAACGGACATACCTAATGACTGCACGGTTGTCGTAGTGGTATAAGCGGTCGCCTCGCCGCTTGACACTGCGCCGAGTGTTGTGGGTTCGATCCCCACACAAGGCAACACTTTGTGTGATTCATAAATTGTTGTCTCGAGTCTGGGTGTTAATTGTGTCCGTTGGTGGTATTTTTGTAAAGTCCACCGCGACACAGGATTTAGTCCTAGTGCGGGCGTTGTCTTTAAAAAAATAAAAATATATAACACAATCAGACTCGAAACAATTTGAAGATCACGCTATATGTGCATAGTTTAGGATAAAATCTTTTTCAATACTTTTCATATTGTTTGAGACGCAATTCGTCTGATTACATCCGAAAACCTATATCGCTTATGACCCTTTGTATATTGAGACAAGCCTAACCCACTTATGGTCCGATAATGTAGTTACGCCTCAGAAGTAAAACTCAATCTGTATGGTAAATCCAAATCGTGACCGCGATAAACACAATCATATCTATTAGCCGACATTTACTGCAAGATGGAAATGTTTTACTTTTTTACCATTTTTGACCATTATTCATTATTAGGTTAACAGTTCCCCTTAACCGACGAACGTGCATGACTAATATTAAACGATTAAATAAGAAAAATACAAGCGTTGCGTGAAATACTTTTAAATTGAATTCGAAAATGGATTGGCGGAGAAACTGATGACAGTCGCAGTGTAATGTCGTACGGTATAGGGTGCCCAAACGCAAAGGTCTTCCGTACAGGCAAGGCATGATTATATTTAAAAAAAAAAAAAACATTTCGGAAACTTTAGTAACTTCTACATTTAAAGCAATAAATACTTTATACAAACACTATAATATGCCCACAGCTATGCTCTCTAATTTTTTTGTTATTTTACCTTTTCCGCTCCATCCTGAGGAAAGTTCGAGATATGTCTTCTTAATTGACCCGTATGCTCCCGAAGAAACATACATGATAAATTTCAACTTCTCACAACCAAAACGTAAGAACGCTTACGTTTTGGTTGTGCGTTGTCTATCAGTCAGTAACGCAGGTATTTAATGTATACAGTTATTGATTGATGATGATTAATAATAATACAATGATATGAACTTGTATCACTAACCCACTGGCCGTATTAAAATCTGCAAATCCATCAAATACGCGGTACCGGTACGTGCTTGTGAACTAACCGGGTCATACACAATGTTACAATCGCTGATTATACAATTATATTTATAAACATACGTATGGGTTTTTAAATAAACTTACATCGCAGTTTATTTCCGACTTAGGTATTGGTTGCTGATTGGAGAAATCTTAGATAATATTTCAAACGCAGTTCCAAATTTCTTGACCAATTTTCTAAGTCACTCGACTGTCTAGTCCAGTAGTATATGGAAGAGATAGTGTTGTATAGGAATTTAAACTTTTGTGGTCACTATCATTACTTTTTACTGTTCCTACGAGATATATACCAACCAAATACCTTTGTTTTGAGTAACCGATATTTCGGCACTGTTGCAAGCGCCATGTTCACAGATGTACTGCGGTAAAAGTAATAGAGATACTGTTATTAAAACTGCCGGCGTTTTTTTTCTACATTTTTATGATATTACACTGCTCTATTCACACCACACACGCAAAAAGCGTATCAACAAGGCTGATAATATATGTATTTTTCTATGCATTGTCTATCGATCAGTCAGTAAGTAACGGAAGATTTTATATATAGAATGGTACCTTTGTTTATAACCAATGAGTAGCCCGTAGCCCGCTAGCATTGTCTACAGCGGACGTATCAATTTCGCTGGCAACTAACGCATTTGCATACGATAGTAAAGATTTATTATTATAAAGGTGCGATTCATCATATCAGCCTAAAGACGTCCACAGCTGGACATAGGCCTCCCCCAAGGCACCGCACAGGCCTCTCCACATAGACCGATCCTGAGCCACCCGCATCCATCCGCTGCCCGCGATCCTAACAAGATCGTCAATCCACCTTGGTCAAGGTGCGATTAGTGTATTTGAATCGTTTGTATTCAGTAGTCATAAATGCAGTCGACACTACGAGACACTTGCACCAGTTTGCCTAAACTCAGAACTATTAGTGGTGTACACAGGATGTAGAATGTAGGTGAAGCGGTCACTTAAATAGGGTTGCCAGTTAAATCGTCGTGACATAAATCATCATTCTTTATTAAATGTCTTTCGTATTACAATAAAAAGAAAGAAACACAATTTCTGTTAACTTTCTTCTTTAAATTTGTGGTATTTTAATAGTCGCAGGAGAACAGTATTTATCATAGAATTTCATATAAATTTTCAAAAGATGTTATCTAGATACAAATCTACTTTTCTACTGATATCATAATAATTTCTCTTAAAACATGTTATATTAAAGTAGGTTGAGAGAGCATAGATTTTATCACTTTCGCTTTAATTTTTTTTTTATCAGATCTTGTGAGAGCCAAAACCCAACTCATTAAGTCCTAATCGTACACTCTCTTAATCTCATCGTACAAACCCTACATTTAGGATGTAGAGAAATACTTTTATAAAAAATATTTTCAGGTTATATTATTATTGTCACACTTATGATTGCAATATGGTTAGTGTCTCGTAAGACCCACGAGGCGCTTAATCAACATTATGCATTTTATACACACATCAACAAAGTCTAGGGATATCTTAATCCTAAATTATTTACGAGTTTATAGTTTAGAACCTTGTTAGTTTCCACAAAAAGTTTATATACAGATTAAAACCTCTTTTATTCTATTTTCAAAATTTGAACATGGAAAGAAAAAAAACAAAATAATAAACAAAATATGGCGGCAAATTTGCTAGTAATTCGTTACATTAAAGAAAGTTAAAACTGTTTTATTATAATTATTAATGAAAAGGGTTTTTAATTGTTTTTCTTTTTTAATTTAACGTGACGTACGAACTTTAAAAGTCATGTCACGTCGTCATTTGAGTCGAGATGAAATGTTACGAGCCGTGGGCATGTTAGAAAATGGTGCAATTCAACGCGTCGTTGCTGAGGCCCTACATACCAGTCAAAATGTGATATCAAGGTTGTGGTCACGTTATCGCAGTACTGGAGATGTGGCCGAACAGCACACAGGTAGATATCGTGTTACTACGCAGAGACAGGATCGATTTCTCCAAATGACCGCCAGAAGACAACCCAATATCACAGCGCTGCAACTAGTGCAAAGGCTCTAGGAGGACCACCAGCTGCTGGTAAGCGACCAAACCGTGCGAAGAAGGTTACATGAAGTTGATCTTCATGCTCGAAGACCATTGCGTGTTCCAGCATTGCGACGTGGCAATCGCGGTTGGCGGCTTTCGTGGGCTCGGGAGCATTTACCATGGAGTGACGAACAATGGTCTTTGGTGCTGTTCACCGATGAGTCCCGGTTTGGGTTTCACCCGGATTCACGAAGAACACGCGTTTGGAGAGCTCCAGGGAGAGTTAGCCGTCTACGGCACCCTCAGGAGGTCCACCCATACCAAGGCGGGACAATCATGGTGTGGGCAGGAATTCGTCTTGGCGGACGAACCCAACTCGTTTGGATCCAAGGCAGCATGACTGCACAAAAATACCACGAGGAGGTAGTAGAGCCCGTTATTGTCCCACACAGAACTCAAATAGGCCATGAATTTCTACTCATGCACGATAATGCTCCTTGCCATACGGCGCGGCTGGTATCGACCGCTCTCCGAGAGCACGATATTCAAGTTTTGGATTGGCCTGCACAGTCGCCCGACTTAAATCCTATCGAGCATGCCTGGGACATGTTACAACGAAAAGCTTTGAGAGATTTTCCACCAAATTTGACGACTGAACAACAACTTTACGAACACTTGCAAAGGACATGGGACCTCATACCGCAGCAAGACATTGACAATTTAATTTTAAGTATTAACAATCGATGTCGATGTGTAATCAATGTAAGAGGTGGCAACACTGATTATTAATGATTAGATTTTACAAGATTTTTTCCATTTTTATTAAAATTAATAGTTTTTTAAGAAGAAATGTTTGTTGTTATCATACTAATTTTCCATGATGATTAAAAAAATTATTTTTTTTATTTAAAACAAAAAAAACACGAAATGTTTTTTATTTTTATTAAAGACCTTAAAATAATCTATGATTCTTCTATTAACTGTATCAGAAAATTCTTCATAGATTTTTAGATATTTGATGAAATATAAAATATCCCTAGACTTTGTTGATGTGTGTATATTCTCGGAGAGCACCTCCAGCCGTCGCGTCGGTCCAGGCTGTCATGAAAATCTTTGACAATCGTTATTCGGTGTCAGTATCTTTGAATATACTGAGTCTGGTCTAAGCCTTGGAACATCGCTTACCATTTGGCTTACGGAGATCAGACGGTAGCCACTGTTCTGTCAATTCTGTTTACACTATAAAGCGGACCCCGTGCTCTTGTGTGCAACGGGAACAGATCAAGTACGAAGATGGATAACGTATACCTAATAATTTAAGCATTCTCGGTAACACATTTAAATCATAAACATAATATGGTGACGTAGATCATTCTTAGTTTGAAGGCTAGCACACAGCACATAGAGCGTGCAGGTAGTAGGAAACAAAGTGAGTCCTGCGTCTTCTCACAACACGCCGCGCCGTGGCAATAGCCCTACGTACACAATGGCGGTTGACAATGATCCGCATGCATTAGCGCAGCGGTGCCGGCCGGTGCCAGTCGGCGCGAGCGCACCCAATAGGGCTGGCAACAGCTTGAATTACGGGTGCATTCAAATTTATTTATTTGCGTACTGGGCGAGCAACATATTAACCTTGATCGAAATGACTCGTCATTGACACGAAAGCAGAAGACGATTCAAATTTATTTCGATGTAGAGAGAACATAAACATTTGTCATCCTGTGACCAAGTCTCGCGTAATACAAGTCGAAACGTCAGGGCAAATGCAAGATATTTCACGATTTAATTGATAACTGCTACATTAAATAGTATTACAATATGGTAAATTATACATTTTGATTGGGATCAAACTATAATATGCATACAGAATTAAAATCGCTGATAATCATGAACAATGTTTTAAAACGCAGTAGCAGTCTCAGCCTGTTTAATAGAAATAAACATTGCAGAGCAACAGGTAGTGTATAAGCTTATTGTTTCTTGTCGTTCTATTGTCTGGAAAATCTTTTGACAAAACGAAGGTTATTATGTGCATTCTCCTTGCCAAATAAAAAGTAATAACAATTAGGTAATTCAAAGTACTGATGGTGCATTTAGGTAAGCGCCAGCCCTAAGAAACGGAGGCCGTTTCAAAAACACGACCAAGTGTAATGTGTAGGTTGTTTCTTTAGAAAAATAACAAATAACCAGCCATTGTGAGCGACACTTGAACACACAAATGTGGCACACTTACCTTCGCAATATACAAGTAATAAGCCACCAATTACGTAAGCGAACACATTTAATGTGTAACTACATATATCGTTGCGGTAAATTTTATAAAATCTCTAAATATTTACGCTGAGTTATCACGAAAACAGCCATTATTTGTAGAGAAATGTTTATAGTGATGTCGGCAACTATAGTATGCATAACATCTTATACTACTATATAAAGCTGAAAAGCATTTTTGTTTGGTTGAACGCGCTAATTTCAGGAACTACTGGTACGATTTGAAAAATTATTTCAGTGTCAGATAGCCCATTTAGTGAGGAAGGCTATAGGCTATATAACATTACGCTATAAGCCACGAGAGTGGAGCAGTAGCCTTAAATAACGCGGATGTAACCGCGGGCTCATCTAGTACTGTATAAAATGACGGTAAATCGTTAAATTGCTGAATAACCTGTGCGAAATCATTATAAAGAAAGAAATTTGTCTCCATTTAAAAGGATGCGTTGTATATCGCTTCTTCCTCTTCAAAACAAAATTTACAAAAAAAAAATACATCGCTTACTACGTATAGCATAATAATGACAGTCACCATTACGCACCGAACCAGAACACAGAATCGGAAGGTCAAACTACACAGCACGACACTTTTCATTCACTGTCTATAATTCTAGATCATTCTAGACAATTCTCAAGCATGCAACTTGGAAGCTAGTAGCTAATTGAGACTTGTGTCTCAATAAAGACTTTCCTATCCCTCACTATAAAACTCATTTCACAATCATCTTTAACTTTAATAGTAGTCACTTTACCGTTTCCATTCAGTTCTAGAAAACATATAGAAAACAATAAATTGCCATTGTTTCTAAGTAACTTACAAACGCACCGGAAAATGAGAGTAGCTGTTGTCGTGATAGGTTAAGTTCACGTAACACGGCCCGGAATATGATGGGCGATTTTGTAGAAAGTTTGCTTAACTAAAGGGTCATTCACATTACGTTCAACCGGTGAAAGAAAACGTCGTGAGAATAGCGAAAGAGCAATTTTAAACATATATTTTATTGATATTTTATGATGGATTTCTTCTTTTAAGATTGAATGCTTGACTTTTTTTTACTTTGAACTGAATGAATTTCAATATAAATTGCTCTACAATTTTCCGCATCATTTACCTAGTCGAAGTAGCAATTTAAACATACACATAAACATATCTTCACGCCTTTTATCCCCGAAGGGGTAGGCAGAGGTGTATTACACACCCACACTTCGCCAGATATGTTTCGGTCCCAATGTAATAGGGGGCGAGCCTATTGCCATCTACCGGGCACGTTATTAAGCGAACGATAATTAACATTTTTAATACACACATAACTTCGAAAAGTCAGTGGTGTGAGCCCGAGGTACCTGGGGATCGAACCCGAGACCATCGTCTCGGCAGTCCGTTACGTACACCACTGGGCTACCGCCGCTCTGTAGCAATTTAAATCAAATATTATGCATTTAACATGAAGATTTTAAATTGAATAGCCAATTAGTCGGTATGTCGAACTGCAATGACCCTAATTGAAGTGATCCTTGGATATCTATATTAATTCAAAGTAATCCATACATACATACATACATACATATACTCACGCCTTTTTCCCGTCGGGGTAGGCAGAGACAACAGAACGCCACTTGCTCCTATCCTTACAAACCTCACGCGCTTCCTCTACACTCATTACTCTTTTCATACATGCTCGCCGGTTGCGGGTACTTCGGACCTTTCCGTTTCTTAGGATGTCTCCAATTTGGTCGAAGAATATCCGCCGAGGTCTGCCGCGACCGACTTGCCCACACACATTTGCCTTATATATCTGATTCGTCATTCTTTCTTCACTCATTCGCTCCACGTGTCCAAACCACCTAAGCATTCCTTTCTCAATCCTTGTCACCACATCTTCTTTCAGTCCACTGCTCTTTCGTATAGTTGCATTCGGAATTCTATCAATCAGTCTTACCCCACACATACTACGCAGTGACCGCATCTCAACTGCGTTAATTCTACTTTCATGCTTTTTCTGCCAAATAATCCCGGTTCAATATAATTATAGTTCATTGATTAATTACACCGAGATTTACTCAATCCATCGACATTGTTCAAGTATTTTTTGTCTAAGATACACATCTGTACTCATTACATTGTTCGGCTTTTGATCTTAAAACAATTATTTTATTTGAACAAATTGTGCAATGAGCACTAAGGCTGTGTTGCAACACGCGATTTTTATATTACAAACTTTTAAGCCATAGATTTTGAAAATACTTTTCGCCTCTTTGTATGTATATAATATAAACGAGCATTCTTGTGTGTAAAAATTAGTCGAGAGTGTCTCTTTCGTAATTTTTAATTCTGAAATAAAGACTTTATCAGTAATCACCATCGTTTTTAGCTCAAACGAAGCCGCAATGCACAATTAATAAATATGAGTTGCCCATTGAAAATGCATACTAATATCACATGGCATAATAAAATGCAAATCAGTATTATGACTGAACGGCGAATGCACATCATTTTGTCCGCATGGATTATTTTATGATCTAATTATAATATTACAAGCTACAGGAACGTGTAAGCGATTTATTTGTAGGTTTGTATGATCACCATGGTGTATTATTAGTCACAGACACATGTTGTGTTGTGAAGTTGAAACGTCGGCGCAAACGGAAGGTACACATTTTACCTTAAGTTTCCAACAATTACGTGATTGGGGTCGCGACGATATAGGTACACAAAGTAGCTGGTAGTGTCTAGACACGAAGAGCTGAAAATCGGACTTAGTGGTGTCAGTGGCGAGCCATTGGAGATACTTATATTCAACAGTGGAGGACAGCAAGCTGATGATGATGACGACGTGATTGAAATACGTGTCATCAATATTTGTTCATAAAGGTATGAAAAGGCTATTTACTATAAGATATTTACCTGGCCTTACAAGCATTTCATTACTTCTAATATACTCTTTATTGTAGTCGTCAAATTACAACTATTCTATATAATATGCTGGTACCGGGAGAAGTCCATGTCATTTGCATAGCTAGTGCACTGGCCATCTTAATGCCTTGAAATAGCAATATCCATTTCGTTTTGTCGCTACGCGTTTTACAAACTTCCTTGTATAATACTAGACACGAAAACCTTGTTCTGAGATAAAGAACAAGTACTGCGAGTATGGAGTATTTGCATAGCGCTAAGTATATGTATAGAGAGTAGAGACACACAAGCAACAATAGTCTGAAGACCTTATGTATGACACTGCAGAAATAGAATTCTCAGATTGCTGTTTAGCAAGCGCAGTATTGTCTTAGTACTAAGTGCTAGGTAATGCTTCGGTGACTGAGGAGTATGTACATACCTTATCCTTTTTTTGACTGGGTGTAAACTGGTGTGGTCTGCCCCGCCGTTTAGTATTGCCCGTTTGTTGTTAGTTCGATTCCCAATAGGGAGGAAAACGCCATCCAAAAATGGATGGGCTAAATCTGGATGGTATTTGTATCAGACGATTGAATAGTAGTTTATTTTCTTTAAAAACAAACCAAGTACCTGAAACAGAAATACGAAAGTTGAATATTTTAATCTACTATCTCACTGTTTATCTCTACGTCTACGTATACTTTGTGTCTTATACAAGTTATTGTTTAGAGTCCGGGAGTTCTTTATTTATGCTATTCATAGTATATAATCTAATTGCGCCCGCGATACAGGATTTAGAATTATCCAGCAGTTACAAGATTTTGAAGTCCTTTGCCCTTTAATGAAGTGTTAATAAAGTCCCCATGGCATAGGATCCATAGGTAATACATGAGACTCGTATTTGAAGATCTACCTGTGACCGTACACAGCAATCTAAGGCCCAAGCAGACAACAAAGTAAGTATCGTAAATTCGTAATTACACACACACACATGCACACCGCAGTTTCTCTAGCCTCGGGGCTCGGTACCTCGCGTGTCAGAGGGCAACGTAACAGTTATAATAAGCTAGCCGATTTGCTACGGCACACACAGATATATTAGCAAGCAGCACAACCATTGTCTTTGGCTGATTGTTTCTTATGACGTAGACATTTCTTCACTATTTCTACAGAGGCTTGTCGCCATGTCCTTTAGGAACTGTTTTATTGGTGTGTTACAGATTGATGCGTCTTTTGTGAATAAAGAAAGCCACCTTTTGGTGAGTGACATTTGTATAATTACATATCGTCAAGCCTTTTATCCCCGAAAGGGTAGGCAGAGGTGTATTTCTACACCCACTTTTCGCCAGATATACTTTAGTCCTACGTAATAAGGGGCGAGCCTATTGCCGTACCGGGCACATTTCCAGACTCCGTGCTGCTACTGAGAATTTCGTGACAGAAAAACCCAATAACACTGCCCGACCCAGGAATCGAACCCGGGACCTCCCGATCCCACGCGCACATTTATGCCGCGAGACCAACGAGGCAGTCGTATAGGGTTTGATGTCGAGTTTTCCGTCTCTAAGCAAAGATGGTATTTGCATCGTGTTATCCCTTAGTCGCCTCTTACGACACCCACGGGAAGATAGGGGGTGGTGACACTTGTATTCTATGCCGTCAACAACACGGCCCGGTCATTTGTATAATTATTACAGAAATAACGTTATGAATTTGTGATATAATACTGTAGTACTGGTAGTCGCGACGATCATTCAAGCTTTACCTTTGGAAAGATTAGGTAAACAATCCATATAAAAATATTCAATTTGTGCTGACAAATCCAACTGTAGTACATCTCTGCCAACCCAGTAGGGTATTACAAATCTTAGATCTATAATTTTAGTTGTGTTTATATTATTATGTTTATGTATGTCATAGCCGCAATCTTGAACTAGTGACAACTCATTTTAACTGCCATTCATTTCCCAACCAATTCCTACACCCCTTCCAACTATAACTTTATTCTCTATAATTTTTAAAGATGTAGACATCAGATAAGAAATAATAGTCAAGGAAGGAAGAATATCCTTAAGCAATACGCATGTATAATATAATGACTTCCTACAATTATCTTGACAATCGACAGTAATTATTGTATTATCATAGTATGTGTTTATTCTCAGTACTAATTGGCGACTGTTGAAACCCACATTGAACATTTTTTATAGGTACTAGATGCCTTGCATTGTGCACAATTTACTTATTAACAGTTAATTTATACTTATGAACTGTAGTGCTTTATATGAATAGAATTTCCAAGATACAATGAATCCAATTGCAATCCAAATTTTTTTTTATTTATTTATTTTATTATTGGATGAATGGCTTAACTAAAATTACTGGCCAAAAATTCCAATGAATTAATGTTCGACAGGTATAATAATATTACCATTATATAATATAGCTTTTGCTTAATCTAATGGTAATAATATTATCGTCACCAGAAATAGCGGACCCCGGGCTCGACGGCATGGGTATTGATGAATCGCAACCGGGACAGCGCTAGGCTGATGATGACGATCTTCCCCAGAAACAAATTTGAATTATTATGCTACTTCGGGTCGGTCTTAAGTTGGTCGGTTTGCACCATGACAGATTGAATGTAATATGTATTTTATGAAGATGTTAAGACATAATATATGGAGCAATGACTGTAGTTTAAAAATGGCGAAGCATGGCATTTTCTCGTCAAGTAAATTTATGATATCAATATGAGATGATGGAGGAAGAGAATAGGTTTTATTTCGCTGAGTACATAATTATGTACTATAGTGGTATAATAAAAGATAACGTATTATTATTTTTGTGTACATTTCTAGTTATTTATAACTTTTTAATATTTGTTTTTATTTAGTCTTATATGCTACTCAAAGTAAATATTTGTTAATGTAGAATCTGTCTCACACCTGTTATTATCTCTTAGGCCAGATAGTTTAAAGTTTATTAAAAGTAAAGTTTTTGTTCGCTTTATGTAAAAGCTGTTGGTGTACCAATATAAATAAATAAAATATCGTTATATCGCTTTCAGCTAAATAATTTCAACATTTATGCAACTAGTGATCGAAATAAAATATTATTATATAAATCGTAGAAAATTTGCGTGAAAAGCTAATTATTTAACTAACTTAGATATCGCGTGTTATAAAATAACCATTAATCAATTGATTCAACTTCTTGTTTCATCTCTACATTCATTTAATCACAATATATTATTTTTGTAATTAGCTGAAATTGATTAAGAACTAATGCTCGTTTTATAATAATAGAAATACAGACAGATGTAATGATACTCTAACAGTAAACGAAAACAAGAAGCAGTTAATAAGCTCCAAAAAATAGTTAAATAAAGACCGACAGCCAAAAAAATTATTTGCTTCGATTAACGGAAATAAATATGAATGCATGCATCTTCGAAAACAGCGCCAAAAAAAAAGTTTTATTAAAAATGGCATCTGTGTTTTTACAAATACGCCATCTGTCGCCAACTTAATAAATGGAAACCGCAACCACGCCATAAGCCCACAAGTTTCCCCAACAACAGAATTTACTATTACTTTTTCAATGAACAAACTTTTTTCTATCAATCAACCCTATGAAAGTTAAATTAACCCTTCACTAACTGTCCAACTATTAACTATCGGGTCTCGGGACCCTACGGGCGAGTTGAATTTACAGTTCAATATTATGTATGCGAATGCTCGATGGATTGAACCGGCTAAAACCTTCGAAACACTTTGATAAGGACCGTGATTGAATTTAGCACTAGATGACGTATTATGTGTCGCGTCTATTCTGGATGTGTGTAGAATGCCTTGATAGCTTCATCTCTAATTCTAAGGTGAGGTAATGCTTCTGGATTAACCTGAGGCTTCTAGACACCACAATTTCTACGGGTTATTTCTTTCTTTGGGTAGGCAGCGATAGCCGAGTGGATATACCAACAGACTGCTTTGCAGAGGGTATCGGGTTTGAATCCACGGCGCGCAACACTGACTTTTCGAAGTTAAGTGCATATTAAATTGTTAATTGTCTCTTGCCCCGTGCCTCGGAGCACGTTAAACCGTCGGTCCCGGCTGTCATGAAGACCTTGGACAGTCGTTACGGGGAGTCAGTACCCTCAAATAACTGATACTAGTCTAAACCAGGGAATCAGGCTATCCCTTTGGGTTGCAGAGGTCAGACGACCGGGCTCCAAGGCGCGTAGTCTTGGATGCAACTGGGACAACGCTAGGACGATGATTTCTTTCTTTGGATATGAGTTTGTGGCCAACTCCGGAGTCGGGAATTAAAGAACGATCGAAAGCCTTCATCACAGCATAGCAATTCTTACGCTGAGACAAAACCGGGACCAACGGCTTCACGTGCTCTTCGAAGCACGCTAGAGACATGATTTAAATGCCACATCACCGATGCATTACGAACCACTTATTACAAACGACAAGTCATATCAAAGTTAGTTACAACCATAATCGCTACTTGTTTTAGAAATGTGTAAGAATTTCTAAAACAAGCTTAATAGATTGAAGTATGATACTAGCTTGATAGATCTCAAGAATCAAAGTCACCATCCGCTTCCATCTCCACTTTCCTTACATGACAAGAAGCTGACTCGTTTGTCTTGCGGCATAAATGTGCGCATGGGATTGGGAAGTCTCGGGTTCGATTCCCGGGTCGGGCAAAGTGTTATTGGGTTTTTCCGTTAGAAAATTCTCAGTAACAGCACGGAGTCTGGTTATGTGCCCGGTACGGCAATAGGCTCGCCCTCTATAACGTGGGACCTAAAAATTCATGACGAAATGTGGGTGTAATATTACACCTCTGCCTACCCCTTCGGGGATACAAGCGTGAGTCTATAAAAAAATACAAGCAAGATGCTATGTCATGTTCAGCGACAAAGCAATGCTATGCTACTTTATAACAGATACCTAATGGCAAACAGTAGTCCTGAATAGTCATACCGTAGCCCAAGTTTCTCTAAATTACGCATCGCTTGTAAATCTTGGCACCAGAGGTCAATAAATGTGTGGTGGCCTTAAGCTCTCCAAGTTGGCTTCCATGTTAATAAGAGAAAGTAAGATAAACCTCTTTATATGTTTGGCCATTAATTGTTGAATAATAGTAGCAATCTTACAAATCCGATTCGAAAAGACCTATCTGAAACCTAAAAATATCACATGATTAACAGTATAGTTGAAATAATTACCGACTTAATGAGCTCATATTTTAATCATAGTGCTTGTTGGTGCTTGTTGTTCGGGTAGCTGTATAAATTAACTTGAAATTTGAGTTCACGTTACGTACTTAAAATCAATTTGTATAAAAATATAAGCATTAATAGGCAGGACTTGTATCGGATATAATAAAAAATCAATAACTGCCGAGCCGATCCTACGAACACAAGCTATTAATATCCATAATCAAAGACGAGCTCGCAATTTTCTCAAGCGGTAATATCATTTCACATTCCGATTCGCCACACTCGTTTTATATTCTGCGTATCGACCAATTAAACTTCACCCCATGCCCTTGAAATGCGGAGTTATCACAACTCATACGCCATGGAAACCGAGAAGCTGCCGACAATTTTCCACTACGACCAGCGAAGCGCGTCTGCGCAGTCAATGACCGACGCAACACTTTCATTTCACCTCTCGTCCATCGCTGTTTTTATTCGCACCACCGTATATCACATACGTATTGATCAGTCAATGTATAAAGGACAAATCAATCGTGTATGTTAAAGAGAGAGGTCTTTTAGTGCGGGGTCCGTTGACATTCTTCGCGCCCGCACATTTGTAAACGGACGCCGTGCCGTAGCGAGGCTACTTTTTGACATTGACAATGCAATGTAGATATTTTTATTGTGTTTTCATGGAGGTTATCAGTGCACCAACGCGTGTTTAATAAAATATATTTTGGTTTGCAATTTGATGCGTATCGTTAACATTATTATAATAAGTACCTTTATTTGAATGTTTTTCTACATGCCTACATACTTACATGGTAAAAACACAGAATTTAAATGGGGTGATTATGTTCAAATTTGACAAAAGATAACAACTTAATAACTATTCACCTAAAACGCTTAAAAGGACTACCTGTACCTGCCTTCTTTACGAAATCTCAAATGTTTGCCATTACGTCTGAGAGTTTTAAGAGGGTGCACAGTTAAGCAAAGTTTTAGTACATAACAATCAATAAAGATTACATTTAACTAAAAAATGCAAAATATGATAATCATAACAAAATGTTTGCATAGGTAGAATACCTATGCAGAATTACAGAACTGCCATATTTTGCTCCGAAGTGCTCAAGAATGTAAAGATTACGAGTCTTAAATCTCGGAAAAAGAGAAATATAAACTTGGTAATAAATCTGAAAATCATCAATTCATCGCACGGGTGGTCGTTGTTTGGACACAGGAGATGATAGACTGGCTCGTTTTCTTCCAATATCAATAGCAATATCCAACCCATAGTGAGGGTAGGCACGCAACTCCGATGCTCAATCGCGTGCGCGCATATAACGCAACTTTTCATTTAATTGCTCGTTGCAAACACTTCAGCCGACTTCCTGTTATGCAAAACTTTCATGAAAATGTAATCGATTTCGCTTAACTGTTGCATTAACCGGTCTGATTTTTGTACAAAAGCGTTGCGTTTTGTAACTAGTTATATCATAAGTCTATTTTTGAAATAGTCGATATGTAACAATAGTAAAAGGAAAATGTGAAAACCTGGGGTTATCTGAATTTAAGTAGGTATTAAGTAATTAGACTGCGACATTTTGTATAGTCAATGCACACAATTTTACACCGATTTTCAGCAAAAAATTCGGTTCCAAATTTGCTTAGAAGATAATCAGAATTAATGTAAAAGTATTTGTAAATTTATATAGAAATGATCAGTTTTGCAAAAGCTGTAAGACTTACGTAAATTCAGAATAGCTCATCTTAAACAGACGGTACTATTATAAATCACTTAAAAGATTACAAAAGAGTTTCAAAACGATACTTTCGCTCAAGCAATAAAGACTACATAAGTAACGACGATGCCTCAGGCTGTAAATGTGCAGGCTACTCGCATAATGTCTCCGAGACACGAAATATTAACACTCAAAGCCTGTGTACATGCATACATAGACTCACGCCTGTTTCCCGGAGGGGTAGGCAGAGACTACGGAACGCCATTTGCAACGATCCTGACATACCTCTCTTGCTTCACTCACTCCCATCAAGTTTCTCATGCATGCTCTTCTGTTAAGGGTACTTCTGAATTGTCCTTTTTTCAGGATGTCTCCAATTTGGTAAGAGAACGTCCGCCTAGGTCTTCCCCTTATAGAAACGATACGTCTCAAACAATTGCACGCAATGCATTAGAAGTGGTCACTTTGCTACAACAATAAACCTGCCTCAAAATGTTTTGCCCGAAGCGAATTCGCAAGCAAACCCACAAAACGGTCCACTAGCCACATGGCTAGTATCACTTGGCATAGCGGTGAAACAAGTTCAAGGCTTGCCAAACTGGTTCTACTTGAAGTCACCATCTCTCTCCCTCGCACTGTGGGTAAACGAGATGGAACATGTTTAGATACCAGTCCAGAATGTTTTGATGTTACTTGTTTGTGATTTGATATAAAATCTTCAGTAGTTTCTTTGAATAGAATTTAATAAATAGGTATTGTAATAATTAATTGGTATGAGTCGCCTTTGGTATTATCTAGATGGCGTGACTGGCTGACAAAACAGCTTTATAATTTCTTTTACTGACTTGTTGATCGAGTATTTCCAGCCAGCCATTTAACGATATTTTCATCAAATCGACAAAGACTTAAACCAAGCGCCATACTAATAATATAGGTATGCTCCGCATAATTACTTAACACTAATCTATGTGGCGACAACCACTTATTTCTTTAAGTGAGTCGCCCGTCAGCAAAATGAATAAAAAAAGAGAAAATGCACAAAAGGCATGTAGATGAAGGCGTTCTTTAAGTGGGTTGAAACTTGACAAAGCCTTACGTTTGCGAATTAATCTAATCGCGAACAAATAGGCCTCAACACTATTTGTCGCGGAACTTAGTCCATTAGGACCACCATCATGTTTTTGTGGTAAAAAATCTAACTGTATAACAAGAATAATACCAAAGTTTGGTCAATTTAAAGGCTAACTTTCTCACTTCCAGTCGAATTCAAAAGTCTGAAATTCACACTGAAATCTAGAGGAAAACAAGTTTGTTGAACTTCAAAATGGCGGTTAAATTCGATAGTGGGGCGAGCGGTGAAAGTGGATCTCGTGTCTATTGTAATTCTGACCGCCTTATCATAAAAACGCATATCTCGGTAAAAGTTTTTATTCTAAAGTTATTTTTAATCTCGCCGTTGCTGAGAGAAACAGTTTACGAATGAAGAATGCTGACGGTGGTAATTTAAGATTTATACTGCTGACTCGTAAGGCGGAAAAATGTTCTTTGTTTTTAAATGAGCATAGCTCGGGAGTTGACGTTTGTGTATAAACGCTGGTTTGCCGCAAAACATTTAGAATTAAATATAATTTTAAACGCTCTCATTAATTTTGCAGTTTCAGCATGACTGCTGCTTGGTTGCTTTTTGGCCTTGGCTACATAATCCTAATAGGTATATACTTAAGTAATACCAATGAATACAGATTTACATAATAGAAGCGCATTTCTTAAGGATTTCGTGTGCCGATTCCAACTGGCGTGTTGACGGTTGTCAGTGTAGTACGTAGTTGGCGCCGTTGGCGGCGCTGGCGTCGTTCTCCGTCTCTCTTGCTCTCGTAGTTAAGATACACAGGAGAAACTTTCGTCTCTCTTGCACTCGTAGAGTCAGCTGTCACAGCGCGACTGCCACGCCGCCAAGCGGCATTATGGGTCACACTGGTCACAGAAAGTTTGTCTACAGAGCGCCCATAAGAAATGTGCCTCTATTTAAATATCTATGCTCTATGGTAATACCTTGTAACTTTATTCAAGAGACTAGAATGACTTTCTTCTTGTATTGACATAACGATTAATGAAGTGTGTAAGAGTCACTTCACCACCTTAAAATATTCTTCTCCAAACCAACACGTATTCTTTGACCTACAAAGCTGTTTCCTTCAATGGCATTGAACCATGAACTTTTTCATTACCAATGACAACCACCTACTTTCTGCAGTGAGAGGCGGTAACAAAAGCGCCCGTGAAATCAATTAATGCTTAAAAAATAACTGTTAAAGAAATATATAGCCACGTAACCTAAATTTACAGGATTGCGGTCACAGAAATGCAACGGTCTGTTGCAAATTGCAATTCTGTACTCTATCACTCGGGAGATAAGCAATAAATTCACTTGTGCTAAATTTATACTTGCGTTTGTATGAAACTTCAGACGCCTCAGCGTTTTGGAGACTAAACACGAGGCGTGTGTCGGAAAGGGCATCTTTGGTAGAAGTGTTAAGGTTTCAAATAGCTTGTGTGTTGACATAGTTGGGTCTTACTACAGGAAGTGACTTATTGAGCGGACAACACGTCGCCGCGTCGAATCGTCTTCCGGTGGTCAATGTCGTCGACTCTCCAGTGCTCTTCAACTCACGTTTGAGTTATTCTTTGACGTCACACGGCACGAGTACCTCCACATTTACCAACCATTTATTTCCACAATAATAGTGGTTCTTCCTTTTTCAAAAATTTCTTCTTATAAGTAAATAAATTAATTGAATAGAATCAAAATCTGTCATTGAAAAGTCTTTAAAATCTAAAGAAACAGCTAATAGAAACTATTATGTATATCTACCGGTGCAGATTCAACGTAGCAATTTATATTTCCTTGTTATCCTCGTCGCTTATATCGTCACTTAACCTTGACGATCCCAACATACTGACCGAATTTCTTGGAAGAGATTGATCACAACAACAAAAGACTTCCACTACATCTAAACATGGCTATCGACATTGCAAGATGTACAAATTATTAGTCAGACTGCTAGATGTTTATTTGCTATCTTTCTTTTAACCTTTTTAGGGTTCCGTAGTCCACAAGGAACCCATTATAGTTTCGTCATGTCCGTCCGTCTGTCCGTCCGCAGCCTAGCTCAAAGACGCCTAGTGCTAGAAAGCTGATATTTGACATAAATATAGACATAAGATATTGCAACAAAACTGTAGAATAAAATTTAGGAAAATATTTTTTTTAAGGGTATCTCCCCTACATATATAGTGGGGCTGAATTTTTTTTTGGTTGAGTACCCCATCATGTGGGATATCATTGGATAGGTTTTAAAAAAATATTATTAGTTTGCTCAAATCATTTTTCGATCAAGTGATTGGTTTGTCAAATATCAAGCTTTGAAGTGAAAAAAATTCTTAGACTCAAGTGTCCCCCCCATCTGCCGGCTAAACTATTGATTTGGAAGAGGTGAAAAAAATCACAAATGTAGTACATATAACGAATTTAAAAGGAAAACTATCACGGCTAAGTAGATATCACTAGTTTACGAGTAATCGTCGGTTAACTTATGAATACCCATTTCTGTGAGTTTACATTGGGCGCACTGGCTTAATCTTAAAGATATACGTACTTTTACGTATATTTGTACTTTTTGTGTAATGTACTACGGTACTACGTATGTATAGTCTCTAGTAGAGTAGTCTATCTTGGAAACCACATTTTATGTTTACAATACGTAACTGGATACATACCTAGTATTTTTCTAAACAAAACTTAGGTTCTTAAGTTCTTATAATAGTGTTATTAAAATATTTTTTTCAGCAAAATAAACAGGCGGATTTGTTGTACATTAATACCCTTTGCAGCAAGTCATTATGGGCAACTACGGAACCCTACATTGCGCGTGGCCCAACACGCACTTGGCCGGTTTTTATCTTAATAGGCGTCAATTATTAATTTTTGTACCGCAGCTTATTGCATACTTATTATAAATAATTCAGTTTGCCGACTTCGCAAAAAAGAGTAAAACTGCACTGCTGGCGGCCGCTGTTCACATAGATAAGATGCGTGACTTCAAGAAGATTAAAATATTTTTCGCATCGCAGTTTACACAAATACGTACTGGGCTCTATAATATTTTATAGAGCCCAGTACTTTCTTTAATAAAATCTTTCAACAGGATTACTCATAATCGTCCTAGCATTATTCCAGAAGTAGATTTGACCAAATTTTAGCTTTTCCACAGAGCGACTGCCGTTTGACCTCCGCAACCCAAGAAATAGCGATATCACACGCTTTATACTCAAGGTTACTGTCATACCTTATCTTTTATCCTTAAAATGCTAGCGTTGCCTTGGAAGCATCCAAAACTTACGTCATGGAGCCTGAGGTCCGCTTTCTAGACTTACTAGATTTGAAAGGACATTTCATCAGCTTATCACCTTAACCTGATAGTGATCCTCCTTCTCTACATGGGAACTTTAGTTGCTCTTTTCCTGGCACAGCTTACATTTAATTTTTTGAGATTCACGAAAAGGGAGTGAATAATCAGATGACGTCTGATAGGAGAGAATGGAAGCGAAAGACATTCTGCGCCGACCCCAAGTAATATGGGAACAGGGCAGGCAAAAGAACATTATTTATTTATTTATTTATTTCTTCATATACACAAAGTATATAGGCGGACTTAATGCCATAGGCATTATCAACCAGTCTACCTTAGAGTGGTGCAGAGAGATAGAAGTAGGTGTATTATATGATGTAGGTTACGAAAAGTTACTAATTATTGAATTATTGGTAAATTTATTGGTCCTAATAATTATACATACTTACATAAATATATATTATAATAAAAATACATAAACGTAATACATACACATTAAATTCAAATATATATACAAATAATATACATATATACATAAACATAATTATGATACATGTTAATATACATATATAAACATAAACATATACCTGGTTAAGATAGTGGCTTAGAATACATTCGCGGACTCAGCTAACAAGAGTTCCTTTACTTTGGACTTGAATTTGAATTTAGTTTTGGCCATTCTGATCTCAGGAGGTAGAGCATTCCATAGAAGAATAATGGTGAAAGAAGAGTGAAGAAAATCGGATCTGTGAGAAGGTACCATGAGTTGAAGATTAGTGGAGGAGCGAAGATTGCGTTCATGGTTAGAACATAAGTATTGGAAGTAAGGAGTCATATACTAAGGAGAAGTAGGAGATGTGAGAATAGTGTATAGAGTAGTGAGAGCACGCAAACTACGGCGCTGACGTATAGGGAGCCACTTTAGTTGGGAACGATAAGTAGACACATGGTCATACTTACGAAGGTTAAACACGAATCGAATGCAGTTATTCAGAAGACGGTCAAGTTTATTGAGAAGATCTGCATTCAGGTCAAAGTAACATACATCACCATAGTCGATCAGTGGGAAAATCAAAGTTTGCACAAGCATTGTTTTAGTCTTGGAAGGGAGTAAGTTTTATTATTTGTACCAAGTCAAGATCGTTGCTTCGTCTCCAAGTCTTGTACAAAAACAACATACCCAGTCTATTTTCTGTACCAATAACTGACCCTCACAGAGGCGAAAACAGTGGCCAAATTTAGTGGGTATAATTTTACTAAGTACAAAAGACATCAGTGTCCACTTAAAGATTGATGGACCTCTTCCGGCGTATTGGACCTCTTAGTTATCGGTCAATGTGTCTCAGATTAAGACCTCAGTATTACGTAAGGAAATATTATATTTGGCCGCCTAAACTTTCGACTTGTGCCAGGTGTATGTATTATTTTCTCCTGAATATTTCAATTGTGATTTCTTGGCGATGACGCAAAGTTCAAATTATTTTTAAGTTTTAAATAATGTTTTATATGTACTTACTTATTATTATTTTATAAGACGTATACTTAAAAAAAAAGTGACTGAAAATAAAGTGACTGAAAATATACATGTGCTTGTAGTACGTGATCGATGACGTCAGATCTCTTTTTATAGCTTAAATTACTTAAAAGTATTAAGTAAGTACTTAGTGGACCCATACAAAATGTACTGGATCAATGCGAGTTCGAATTTTATTGGCAATCACCATTTTCAAAATGTACGTAAAACCCTACACACCGCTACAACCGGTTGGATATCCAAAAAACTACTACGCGTTAAAAACTCCAATAGTAGGCCCCCAAACGCTAAATCGTGATGTCATTGAGGGCACTGACCTGTATCAAGCCCGACATACACCAAGCCCATACATAAATTTGACCCTCGCGTTCATATCAAAATGGCACCAAAATCACACACTAATTTAGGCACAGAAAAAAAGAGCAAAATTTATATTAATTCGGGCAACATTCTCGCTCTAATGAGACCTTTAGAAACTTTTTTAAAACGTGTGTATTTTTGTACACTACCCGAGTATTCGAGTATGTCCACGAGATGAGGAGATAATTAGGACTTATTTTTGTGTACAACACTCTAAATACTTACTTTAAAATCTGTACATATAATAATTATAAACGTCTTTTTAAAATATTTGTGTCATGTGTGAAATAGCTCTTCATACATCATCGCGTTTGAATCACCACGTCAGTAAAATAAAAATTCTCCATATTTCTAAATGCGTAAATACTTTATCTAGACTCAATCGCTAGTTTTGTGACATTAGTCCCGAGGCTATCAGTTCAAATCTTATTCGTAAAATCATATTTTTCATTGTAGATACCTGCTTTAAGTACTTAAATAATAACAGAAAGCAAAAATCTCAATTATTAAAACCTTTATCAGATTGCACCACAAAAATAAGATCTGACGTCATCGACCACATACAAGCAAATGTTTCTAGTTCTTTTTACATGCCAAGCCAAATGGGAAAACCCGCGTTTGGTCTCAAAATATCCCTTAACTATGACTCACTTGCACAACATTCTCTCATACACAGGAACACTACGAAATATACCTACTTAATTAAGAAGTTCTACAATAATTATTTCGGTTACGGTCGGGCAAGAGTGTCCTGTCCTTGGGTTATTCCGAATTCTCAGTAGCATCACGGTGTCTGGCAAAGTCGGCTCGCCCCCTTTTAGGTGGGACCTCCAAATTCATAACATCGCGAAATGTGGGTGTAATATTACAACTCTGCCTACCCCTTGGGGAATACAGGCGTGAGTATATATTAAAAAAATAAGTAAAAGTGTGTTTGTAGAACATATAATAAAGATTACGAGGAAAGAGACTCGTAGGATTGTTCTCTAGTAGAAAAGATATCAACGTGCGCGTTACACATTTTCCATGTCAATTCACTTTGATGCGTCGTGTTACTTTGGCCATATTGAATGTTTAATTCCAAATTATTTTTAAGTAAACATTTCACTTATTTTTATTTGATATTTTAGTTTTTACATCTTTATTTTAATTTAATGAATTTAAGTTTGTCATAAAAAGATGGCGTAAATAACTAGCGTAAACTCTCTGCGAATCTTCGCGGTGTTGCTTTATGTTTCAAATTAATTAGTAAACATTATAACAGTTTTGTATAACAGATTTCTAGTAAAGAATTTCTTCACAACTAGATAATCCAACTATCTCTTAATGTGTTCGGAGATGATAAGATAAAATACTTAACTAGGTACTTACCTACTATCAGTTACATTACATAGTTCTGAATAGTTCAAAGTAGGTAGTAAAATTCTTGTATTTGACCGGGCTTGATAAGCTATGATAACAAGTTGCTAAGAAGAGCTTTTGATTGAACGTAGTACTACGAACCACACCATGTAAGTACACCGATTTTTAATGTCTTCAAAATATCAGCTTTTATAACGAACTTATCATCAATCACGTTCGGCATTTTGCTATAATGGCCATATGCGTTAGTTCATGAATTCAAAAATATTATCTCACAAAGTTTGAAATTTTCTAACGTAAGTAGATAATACGAACATTCCTCGAAGCATTACCCACTACAGGACATCTTGTACCTAAGTAGGTTGTGATGAGATAAGGCAGATTAGAACAAAATCGGAAAAAGGAAACCGCAGCAGGTACCTACGCTTGGCAACAGTTTTATTCAAATAAAACAATTTTTGCTGCTACTGTCGTTGGAAACGAGTCCAAATAGCGTAGATACCTCGGAGCCTATTTTGTACAGTTATTAATATTCACAGACTGCTTAACAAAAAACGCGGCGATTCAACGGATAGTGAACCCATTCATCCTGTGAGCACGTACCATACACTATTGTTTATGGCTTTGTGATGCAAACGCTTGTTACTGAACCAACGACATCACTAATTTATAATTCGAATTATAAACGTCATATACAGTACTCGCCAAACTTTATGGCCGCTCCGAACATAGCCGCATTACGCTGCGCAGAACACAAAATCAGGTATCAGCGGGACGTACGCGGGGCGTGGAGGGAGGGCACGCCCGCGCGCGCTTTCTTCCACCCGCTAGCGTCCTCGCCTCCCGCGCGTTAGTGTGAGTGTGCTACGTTCGTACACGACTCACATAATCGCTGAGCTCTGACAGTATCGTCGCGTTGAAAATAGTTTCGTAGTGTTACTTATTTATTGTTTCCCGTTGCTATCGTTGTTTCTTGTTGTTATTTGTACTGATATAGTTACCATTGTCATTGATCATGCCTTGCGGTCGTTTTAAAGTTTTACGTCGCCAAACACGGAAAATAGTGTATGACGTATTAAAGTTTATGAAGAAGGAAAGAAGTCTAGGCTTAAAAGTCCCTTCACCTAACTGAATTTACATTACTCGAATTTGATTGAATATGTAATTAAACAATATAATATAGCAAATCTAACAACGTAACTGAAGATTTTAATTTTCAATAATTACAAATATATTTTCTTGGTTATGACGTGTCCACCCGACTGTACCATGCGCAAGTTCGTACCGATGGCTACATTCAGAGCGGCCATAAAGATTGGCGAGTACTGTACCTAATAAACTACAGAGTACAGACAGCAAACAAAAAAGCACGTTAATTGTCGCTTGCTAACCGGTCCAGGAAAACATTGTGAGGAAACTTGCATGTCTGAGAATTCTCCATTATGTTCTCGAAAGACATGAAGTGAAATCCCAACCCGCACTTGGCCAGCTTGATGGACTTTGGCTTTACCCTTCATATAGAGAGAAGAGGCCCGTGCCCAGCGGTGGGATAGTTTCCATACAGGTGATACAGGGCCGCTGGTGATGATGACGAAGGTATGTACCAGAGTACCTATCTGTACCTAGTCTACCTATTTCTATTATTTGCGTAATTAGATCATTACTAGGTACAGAACATAGGTAGGTAATAGAACCTTATTTATCATACCCATCAATAATTGATAGGTTTGGCAGATTTCACATAGTAGACAGTAGGTACCTACATACTAGCTATCATCTGAGAAATATAATACAAGACATAGGTAGACCTTCACGGTTCTTATTTCTAATACGAACATGAATACAATAAGTTAGACGTGCGTGACTTGGGTTCGAAATCGAGACCGATGTCTGACGCGGAGCGGTCAACGAAATGCGAAAGAATTAGCAGGTAGAGATACAAAACCATTAAAATCTTTACATTAGAATTCATGCTTTTTTTCGTTTTGCGTTATACACATCTTACCTACGTCTATACATGGAGAAAAATAAACTGCTGTGAATTGTTATGATTGAATTAAATTGCAAGTAGGAACTCACTCGTGACTAGAAGTAGAAAATGAATAGAGTGTACGCTTTTACGAATAGGTACGCTCGATTGAATTATTTTGCATATTAGGTATGTGGTTCTTGTGAGAAATGATAATTACTTAAAATTATGTCCGTGAAATTTTGATAGCGACGTGTTTATAAACCAGTATTTCTCACCCACCAATACCAATACATAGGTATGGTTCTGAATTTTTTAATCCGAAAATGAATTTAAAGACGACCATATCAAGTGTTTAAAAAGTCAACGTTGTCAATAAAAGTAGGTTGTCTCGTCTATCGCCGAGAATATCTCCGTCGAATACCGTTACGTACGAATATAAAGAATTTTATTTTATATGTTAAACGCAAATAAATAACAGCTTTTAAAATAAATTCCACGTAGTTCTAGGTCATAAAAAGAACTTATTATTGTAAGTGAACCTACTTAAAGTACAGGTAAAAGTTTTTATGAGTTGCATACCAGTTGCGAACTTTACGGTCCGCAAAACTTATCCGATGTCTACAACTTTTCAGTGACTCGTAAAAACTACTTGTAGTACTTGTACATAAGTGAAGTAAACTTGTCGAAGCTATTTGTTCAAAGTACAAGAGAGTGTCTGTTGATTCTGACCTGATAAGTGCCTCGTGTCGATCTGTGCTGCGGCCGCGGCAGCCAGCAAGAGGAGGCAGAACGCCTCCCTGGCGCTCCGCATCTTCACTTCACCTCACCACATCAACACAAACACACACAATAATATTAATATGTCGAACACTCGCTCTGTATTTCACTGTATCGCGTAGAAAGTTGGTTCGGTTTGAAAGTTTGGTGACGTGTGACGCGCCGCTCGAACGAACGTGCGGAAGATGTGGGCGCGGGCGAGCGACTGACGCTGCCGGCCGGCAAAGCGCGGGGTGGCCAGCGTTACACGGTAAATTGCACTGTCTTCAACCAGCCTGGGATTTTTTAACACGTGAGAAGGATACACATATTTTGTGATTATTTATTGCTTTTAGCGGCTCATCACGTTTTTATTACTTAATTGGATATTAGTAGGTAGCTGTAGTACTTGAACAATTAGTGTTTCAAATTGTCTAAATATATGTACTTATATTATTATAGATGGGTAATCTTGCCTGAGATGAAATTACGTTAAAGCTTGCAGGTGAAGTTTCACCATGAACTAAATTATTTGAGTACAGTTCAACTGAACTAAGGCCATAAAAATGATATTACAGTAAGTCTGATTTGAGTAGGTATAAATTATGGAGAGATAGGAAACATAATAAAAAATATAAATAATTATAGGACTTTAAGCTCACCTAACTTTAGCTTCTAATATTTTGCTTTTAATCATTTAAACTTCAACTTTATAGGCTTACTATATTAAAAACACCTCAAGATTAAATTAAATCACAGTAATCACTCATCCAGATTAAGAAAGCCTCAAGGGCAAATAACCAACAAAATCTCCTCGAATCGCGGTAAATATTAGAAGGTTGGCAAGCCACGCACTCGCACAGGTGGTCGCAAACTGCAGGTAGCGAACAAACAGCACGCACACTGCCACACTGCCTCTGCCACTGCTACAGTGCTACTTACCCCTGGTATTGTGTATTATCTGATAAACGAGCGTTATTATCATTCTACGGTTTCCCTTCCCCGCAGGTGCTTTTGAATTGCCCAGTGAATGCATTCCGACGCTTACTTATTTAAATTTAGCATGACTTAGCTTCCACATTAAAAAAAAAATCGGGCAAGTGCGAGTCTGACTCGCGCACCGAGGGTTCCGTACGCATTTTACATTATTTGAGGTTGAATTACGCTAGTCCTCTAAATCTGTATGAGCGCCCATACAACTTAGAGGACTATCTTAAATGGAGTCTACTATGTATGTATGGGGACACCCTTAAATTTTCCACTTTTTTATTTTTGTAATTTTACCTTTATTTGTGCTGTAAGACCTTTTTTGGCTTTTGGCCAAATTTCGTGATTCTAGTTCAACGGGAACTACCGTATAGGTTTTCGACCCAAAACCTATAGGGTGCTTACGGTTGACCTAGAATTGTCAATTTTGGTCAAAACCAAGGCCTTACAGCACAAGTGAAGGAAAAATTCCGAAAATTAAAAAAAGTTGAAAATTAAGGTTAATTTTGGTACTTACAAGTTTTCGCAAAAATCTAATTTTGACCATATCTTTTTATTGGGTTGACCCAGGACCCTGATTTTCATACACCTAATAGCAACCATAGACCTCAGTATCTGGTATAAATTTCAATTTGCTAGGTCCACCCGTTCCTGAGAAAATCGGTGGTGACACACGGACAGACAGACAGACAGACAGACAGACGGACAAGAAAGTGATCTTATAAGGGTTCCTTTTTTTACCTTGAGGTACGGAACCCTAATAAAATTCGAGTCAAGAATATCTCGCGTCAGATTTTATGTCTGGTCTGAGGGGTATTCCTGAAAGCGCAACTATTTTTGAGCGCAACTAAAAAAGCGCAACTACTTTATTCCACAAAGCGCAACCACGTCGAAAAATAGTGAAGGGGCATAACAGATTCTTAAAGGACTATTTACTATCGATAGGATTTGTAAATCGTCTGCCCATTTTCTATTTATTATATTATGGTGACCATTTTTAAAAGTACCAGGATAACAGAAATGAACAGAGGTTAGAAGTGTTAGAGAATCTGGTAACAACTATCAATCAGTAAAATGTTTTGAAAAGTACCAGGGTAACATAAATTAGCAGAAGTTAGTAGCCTAATAAAACCCAGGTTTTAAGATCATGAATCAGAAATAAAGCACTGGATGGTATAGGTAAAACTCAGGCGCACAGCAACAGCTAAAGTATACTAAAATGTCCTGTCTTATCAACTATCGATATTTTCCGTTTGTTATTTACCAGCACTATTGCATCTTGATATTTAGTTGCGCTTTGTGGAATAAAGTAGTTGCGCTTTTTTAGTTGCGCTCAAAAATAGTTGCGCTTTCAGGAATACCCCTGGTCTGATAGGGTCTTATTATGTCATATTTATTTTAATGGTTGTTTTTAAGAGATATCTACCTACCTGTTTCAGCGAGAATGTACCTATTCTATGCTATTACACACCTAACAATATGGTGATAACCATAGATTTATATATTTCTCTCATCTGTGGTGATAACTATTTGAAGGTAGTCGCCTAGCTTCCAATGCCACCATTGTTAGATATCTCTTAAAAACAAGCATTAAAATAGATATTAATGATAATATAGCGACGCCATGTAAAAAAACCATAAACAGAGTCCTTATAGTAGCAGTAGCAGTAGCGGCAGTACACTCTTCTAAATAAAAAGAAGTAAAAGAACCGGACAAAATAAGAACGGGGTATTTATTCAATAAGAATTAATGGGTCGTGAAATAATAAATAAAATATGTTTTGAAATATGCACATCAACCACTTTCGTGATACCTCACTTGAACTAGAAGCTCCAGTTTTTTATTCCCACATAGGTATTTTTAAGACCATATTTTTATGATTTAATGACAAATGCTCAGATTATTAGAATAATCTGAGGGCAAATGGGGTATAGTTTTCAGATTTGTACTAAATAGGTATATGAAGATGTTGTCGACTGCCTCTGTGGTCCAGTTGACTGCCTCCGTGGTCCAGTGGATACCGTATGCGACTGCTGATCGTAGGTCCCGGGTTCGAATCCGGGGTCGGGCAAAAAGTGTTACTGGGTTTTTCCGAATTCTCAGTAGCAGCACGGAGTCTGGTGATGTGCCCGGTAACGGCAAGAGGCTCGCCCTCTATTACGAGGGACCTAACGATTCATGGCGAAATGTGGGTGTAGTCTTACACCTCTGCCTACCCCTTCAGGGATGCAGGCGTGAGTCTATAAATAAATAAATTAATAAAATATGAAGATGTTAATTGTCAGAATATAAGTTTTTCTCAGGGCGACTACCGTCTGCCCTTCGCACCCAAAGGGAATGCGATATTCCATGGTTAAGACCTGTAGGTACCCATCTACAGTGGCTTATATACCTACTTATTCGGCGATAATCAGATGCCTATTTAATTCATGCAATTCTCGTAAACCCCAATATAGTAGTTAGGGACCAAAGCATACATGCTACTTTTAGCACCAGCGAATTGCGTTATTGGCTAAAGGCCTTGCCACACGGCACAATTTTGCCACTGATCAAATTTTCAATCGAATTGGCTTTGCCCGTCTACACGACACAATCAAATCACTGATTTTCATTCCGTCCACCCGATTAGTTAAAATCTGGTGGTACCGCCCACCCGATGAACTTGAGTTGGACGACTAGCGTCTACACGTCACGATTTCATAAAGTGATTTAGTCAAGTTGGACGTAAAATTGTGCCGTGTGGCAAGGCCTTAATAGCCAAAGAGAACAAATAAATACTAGCTACACACACGGCGTTGCTTGCGTATAACCACAGAAATGTATAATAATATAGCTTTTGCTTATATTATCCTCGATTTAGATTTTTGTTGCGGCGAAGGTAAATTTATTTAGTTACAATTAATTATTTGGCGTCGTTTTAATAGCTAACGACAGATTTATACAGAATGTTTGGATTTTTATCACTGTAGAAGGGGACTATAATTGTACCATTATTGAAAGGTAATGAACCTTTGATGTTTTTTTAATTAATTTGTACGGCAAGTGTAGTACATATTTTTTTACTAAATTCATTTTAATTTTGAGAAAATCATCCAAGAATATAAAGTTATGTCACTTATTCGTCACATAATCGTTTTATTGCTAGTTAACCACAGACCACCTACCCCAGTTAACAATCTTTCTTTCCAAAAAGTAACAATTTAGAGCCAAAAAATGAATAGCTTTTTTTAATTTCGCTTTGTTTGATAACAAGGTGGAATATTTAAAAAAAAATCTTTAAAGCTCGATGTCTCAGAAACCGTTAATTTTGGACCCCTAGTTGACGGGAGTCATATAGGTACATAGTTGCAAATGACCTCAAATATCTCTCCTTCAAGGAATAGGTCCAATTACCAAACACCCTGTATAGTAATAGAGGATACCGCAGTTAGGTCCGCCTAACTGCGGTTCTGTGACCAGATTGGAGACATCCTAAAGAAAGGACAGGTCAGAAGTACCCTAAATAGAAGAGCATGCATGAGAAACTTGATGGGAGTGACTGAAGCAAGAGGGGTATGTCAGGATCGTTGCAAATGGCGTTCCGTAGTCTCTGCCTACCCCCAGGGCCGAACCGTCCCTATGTGCAATGTGCGCGGCGCACACAGGCGCCAGGGTGACAGGGGCGCCGCGCGCTGAGATATGCGTTAATTATAATTATAACAGTTATTTTCGGAAAAGGATGCCAAAAAAGGCGCTTCACAGATTTCGCACACAGGCGCTGGATTGGGTCGGCACGGCCCTGCCTACCCCTCTGGGAAACAGGCGCCAGGTTAGGTATATATGTATGTATGTATGTACCTTGCTACGCACGCACATTTTAATTCTGACCTATTCCGTGAGAATTTCGGGAAATGCTTTCTTAATGCACCTCTATGGTAACAATGGAACATACATGCTAAATTTTAGCTTATTGCGCCCTTATAATTTTGACTGTGCGTTGTAAACATACCTACAGATTCACTCAGGCGCTACCCAATATGTCAAATCCCTTTTACAACTACTAGGACAAGTCATAGGTATATGTATATCATTATAGTTTAAAATCGAAATAATTATTTGTAAATTGTGTATCTACCAGATTTACTCGTAATGTAGATTAAACCTTAAATATTAGAAAGTAACTGTAACCTGCGGCCCTACAACTAACTACGTAGCAATAATTACATCGACCTGTTGCTGTGTTTTTTCGCAAAAGGATAACAAACAAACAAACACAGCCTTCCTTTTATATATGTATGCTGATACAAGTGATACAGCTTGGATAAATGGCATTTCATTGCACACTGCAATATGTAGGTACCTACGTAGAGTCACAGATAAAATCAACGTCCAAAATGTAAAAAAAAATTAACTGATCAAAAACTGTGGCAGAATCGTAAATCCAATTAGTTACTTAATTAGATGTGCCAGCGCTTTATAAAAGTTTTAAAACCGATAAATTTCGCTCAAGACGAAAACTCCACTCGTCCTTGAACTTTATAAGGCAGTAAATAGACCTTGTATAATAAGAAATTACTGATGAGGTGTTAAAGTCACATTAGCATAATTAACTTTTATGTAGACCACACGTTTTCCGCCTCTTTATGAATTTCAATGGTCGCGCCACCGCCACAAGCAATGGGTTGATTACACCGAACGAGTACAGTGGTGAGTCAGTAAATGCGCTCTCGGCCGAGAGAGTCGCCGAGCCGAATGGGTCGTCACACGTATTTACTATAGTGGCGAGTCAGTTTAGTTTTGATCACGCTTACGTCTGCAACAGATCGCAAAAAAAAGAATATACGAGTTTTCAACCGGCTCGGCTGTCCGAACGAACGAGTGGCGAGTGGCCGAGTGACAATCGAGAGCGTGTTCATGCGTGCCGAGCGGGATACCGAGTTCCTGCGGGGGTAGACAAATGATGCGGGGAGGTGGTACTCGGCCTAATAAACAGATTGGGGTTCTAGTGAGCACAGAAATAATTCACTTAAATTTCTAATTATAATAATTTAATTAATTAAAATAAATTAAATTTCTGTGCTAGTGACTCTCTCGCCTCTCTGCTCGACCTAGCACTCGTAAAAGTGTTTATACCGACCAAGTACTCGGCCGAGGACACTGACTCGCCACTGTACTCGTTAGGTGTAATCAACCCATAAGATAGTGGGCACATGGATGGAAAACCACGTTCTCAAAGTTGGCACGGATTGACTCAAAACTTTGTCAGGCACGAGAGGGAACCGATGTTGTACCTACCTATTCATATGTTTAGATCAATGCCAGGTTATTTGAAGGAGGTGACTGACTACTGAACGCCCAACAAAACGACTGTTCAAATATCTTCATGAACGAAAGACATAGAACAAGAGACAAATCGTCGGTCGAATCACGAAAAGGCGTATCTGTGTTTTGGTAAATTTTACAGCAGAGCCATTTTTATGAAATCGGCACGTTACGTACTGTCATAACTTTATGTCTTAAGATTTAATGTGCTTGGTATGATATTTATGTGAATACGTAGCTAGACTGATCATATTTTTAACTGTGGTTTCAGTGTACTGTAGTTAATTTTAAGGATATTTATATTTTTTTGAAAAAAGTTTCACTTACGCCTTTTCGTGATGTACCCCTAATATGAGTCATTTCACTTACGTCCAGGTGGTATTGCTTTAAGTGAAATTGAAAACATTGGTATGCATTAAAAATTAATTTGATTCTGTGGCACAGTGGCAGTAGTTTTCCAAGCTACCGGCTTTATTTCAGCAAATCAAGTGATGTAATCTCTGTGCAAAGTTAGATCACCTAACGAATGAATCAATCAGCCTATCGCAGTCCACTGCTGGACATGGGCCTCTCCCAACACGCGCCACATTACACGGTCCTCAGCCTTCCGCATTCAGTCTGTCCCAGCCACCTTTTTCAGGTCGTCGGTTCACCTAGCCGAGGGCTGCCCTACATTACGCTTGCCAAGGCGTGGTCTTTGCCTTCGACTATCAGTCTAGTCTTCTACAGATATGGTCAGCCCACTGCCACTTGAGCTTACTGATTCTGTGAGCTACGTCGGTAATTTTGTTTCTCTGCGGATAACTTCGTTTCGGATTTTATCCTTCGAAGAGACGCCAAGCATAGCCCGTTCCATAGCTCGCTGCGTGACTTTTATTTTGTGGACTAGTCCACCACTGTGAGTGTCCACGTCTCGGCACCGTACGTCATAACAGGTAGGACGCATTGGTTGAAGTTGAAAACCGGTCCCGGCACAATGTGTTCGTTGAACATAATCTTAGTTTTATTCAAGTCCATGCCGAGACCGACCCGCCGAGAGGCTCTATATAGGCTGTGCAGCAACTCGCTCTGCCATGATGACGATATCGTCGGCAAACCGAAGGTGGGATATGTAATCGCCATTAATGTTTATTCCCCGTCCAGTCCAGCGTCTCAAAGACGTCTTTGAGTGCGTTGGTGAAAAGCTTGGGGATATTACACCCACCTGCCTCACTCCTCTTCGCAACTCAATGGGGCTAGTTTTACTGTCCTGGAGCTGTCATAGTGACTGTGTCGTACAAGTATCTCAACACCTCAACACCTAATGTGTAATGTTTCTCGTAGTACACGAAAGCCATACATAGCGGCTGATTCTGCTCGTTGGTCTTCTGTACAATCTGCCGAACAGTATGGATGTGGTCTACGGTGCCTTGGTAGATAACGGAATTAAACAAGCTCGCCAGCTCTTTCAGAATTGCTGTCACACCTGCTTTTAAGAGCTCTGTGGTGATTCCGTCATCCCCTGGAGACGGCTTAAGTTGCTCAAGAGCCACTCTTACCTCGCCCTGGTTGACATCAGGTATGTCCTCCGTGTAATAGTGCGTGAGTTGGGCTCTGGTGGTCATCATCGCTGGGTCTCGTGGGTTTAGGCATCCGTGATGCGTACAAGTCCTAGTAGAAACTCTCAATTGCAGCGAGAATCTCGAACTTGGAGGTTACGGTTTTGCCATCCGCAGTATTGAGTTTTAACATATGAATTCTACCAAGCTGGCGAGCGAAGACTTTAGTGCCTTGATTCTGTTCAATCGCAGCCGTAATGGCGCGGGTATTGAAACATCGGCCGGTCACGTCGCCAAGCTTCCGGATCTTCCGGTTAAGGTTTCTTCCATCCGTCGAAGACGTCTGCGCATATGTCCTTCCCCTTCTTTGCCTCATATATTCGAGAGTCTCGAGCGAGAGTTTACTTTGCTTGTAAATGCTTTTTCCGGGAAACACCCTTCGAGAAACAGCCTGTAGCGTTTTGACCACAGCGTCAGTTTTCTCGTCAACAGTGCCATGGATTTCCAGCAGTTACAACAGAAACGAGTTACGACAGGTCTTGGTTTCGCTTGCGCCAAATTATATTACGCCTCTTCGTGAAAAAAACATCTTCGTGAAAAAACATTATTATGCATGAACAGGCGTTACTAGCGATACGTCCCTTCGTGATATTTTAAATTAGAAGGAAACGTAGATAGGGCTTTTCGCAGCGGTCTATAAGTGCGGTTTTATTACAGTTTTGGTTACGTCTTCTCGTGACATACTGAAACTTGACCTATTAATGCCTATGGTGCTAATATCTCAAAATCAAAAATTTTGTAGGATACGCCCTTTCGTGATTTGACCGACGAAATGTTATAATTTAATTTGACGGCCCTGTGGCGTAGCGGAGAGTAAATTTTATGCCTGTCACGCCGGAGGTCGCGGGTTCGATTCCCACTCAAATCACAGATTTGTGTGCGTGACTAAGGATATTTGTCTTGGTCTGGGTATTTCTTTACATATTTCAGTCTATAATTTACAAAAAAATTATACAATATGTATGTTTATCGATTGTCTAGTACCTACCCCAAAAGCTCTGTTTAGTTTGGATCTAGCTCGATGGTGTCAAAAGAAAATCAAAATATCAGTCGAACCTGAGACACCGCATTTCAATTTTATCGGTGGCCTGAGTTCAATATGACAAATGACATACAATTTATCGATAAGTTATTAATAAATAACTAGAGGACCCATGCTGCTCCACAGCATATATTTTAATATTATAAAAAAGCTCTTACATAGGAATAGCAGTTTTGCTAAATTGGTAGTTTTGTTAGGAATGGTAGCTTTGGTAGCAATCGTAAGTGACAGTTCTACCAAAACTACTATTTGTACCGGAAATACTATTCGTACTAACACTATCACATGTACCATTTTTTTTTAAACTACTATTTCTACCAAAGCCGCCGGTGCTGTCCAAAGTACCTTTTCTCTCAAAACTACTATTCTTATCAAAGCTACAATTTCTACCATAACTACCACTTGTAATATAATTATATGACAATAGTACTATGAACCGCTGTAATATGTTCCACATAAAAAAAAAATCCGTGTGGTGACGGATTAAGAATACGGATTGTCACCACCCCATATCATCCCATGGGTGTCGTAAGAGCCGACAGAGGGAGCATTATATGCATAGAACAGCACTGTAAGAGAAGGAAAACTTGATAAAAACCCTATACCAACCCGTTTGGCCAGCGCGGTATAGTTGGCCAATTCCTCCTTTCAAAGGAGAGGTCTAGTCCAGCAGTGGACTGTTAAAGGCTGATGATGAGAAAAAAAATTAAGATGCCCGAAGAAAGTCCGTAATTTAAAAACACAAAAATTATCCTAACATAAAACGTAATTTATCCGTCTGTAGGGTTGATTTTCCCAACATTAGGCGGAAATTTCACTACATTTGGGGAAAATTTCTCGGGTCGCGGGTATACTGACGTCGTCGTTACCGCGACCCCGTCATGAGGTTCGATCCGTTCGATACAGGAACACCGCGGTGTTTTAGTGGGTATGCCCCCCCGAATATCTAGGGAGAAGAGCCGAGCCACACACCCCCCCTCCACCTGCCCCAAACTCGGTACAGAATTGGCGGAGGGCACTTTGAGGCACAGTCCGTAACTGGATTTCATCGCGGTACAAAAAAAGGGGGAAAATTCCTTAAGGTTAACTGGTAACATTCGGGGAATATTACCTACCTGCCATCAGCGATAATTCACTATAGTGATAATTTTACCAACATCGGGTATAATTTTACACACCACCACACTCACACCCGTATAGGACGCATAACGGTTTTTCCTGGCAGTTACCGCAAGGAACTTTTTAGATGCCATAAAAATATTTTCGAAATTAGAACCGTCCATGTAGAGAGAAAGCAATGGAATATTAAGAAATTTATAGGAAAATATTGAAAAATAAGTTCAATGTCCACACCTATCTTCCTTCAAACTTACCCAATTTTTACAACTCACAAATTTTCGCGTTTAAAAGAGTTGTAGGATTCGCATCAATATAATAAAACATTGAAAGAGCTACTCTCTGCTAACTTTTTTTAGTTTCAGGATCTAAGCAGCTACAATGTTGCTACATACATTTCAAATTGACAATCCAAATTAAAACAAGCTACCTTAAAAATGTTACACCTATTTTACATATCGTTGCGAGTGTCTCTTGGAATCGAAAGGGTTAAATGAGCATACCATCAAATGAAAGAGCTCTTTTCAGTGCGTGTTTTAGGCCTATAACGAAACGCCTACCTCAATATGAAGCAGATATATAGAAGCAGAAAGTCATTGACTACGGCTACGAAAACGTAAAAAATGTATGGGAGAAAACTGTTTTTGCATATAACTTGATGGATGTGCACGTTAGATAATTTCTAATGCTTGATAACAAATCTATGCAGCGAGAGCTTTCATTTAAGGCGAGGATTTCCCAAAATACAGTGTTATCTAGCGTGGTCAAACGCGTTTTATTTGTAAATAACAGAGATTTAAATTGGGAAAAAAATATATGTTATTCTACAGCATTAGACCTTTATTTTTCGGCCATTCGAAACACGATTACTGTCATTTGATACGATAGAAAATAATCGCGAATATAGGTCTGTTTAAACAACTTTTCCCGTTTCATTTGAGTTGTATTGGGATTAGAATTTTCAAAAGTATACCAAAAGAAAGGTCATGTAAAAGCGGATGGTTTTCGGCAATCACATTATGAATTTTAATATATACAAAAATATAATACCGAAAATACGTAATTTCCTACTGCCGACGCGCTCTCTCCGGCGTCGTTCAGTCCCGAGCGGGATGTAATGGAGACAGGACGTATCGCTCGTTTGCAGAGCGCACCGCAGGATTACGAATTATTTTATCGTCAGTTACGAATGTCATCATCACTTATTGATAAATATATTACATCTAGGTTTAGTTTGTAAATAGGTATTGTAAATTTTTAGTAAGTTATAATAGTGTATATAAGTAAGAAGTATAGTTTTAAAAATATCGTTTTGATTATTGGACAAGATAACGACTTGATAACAACAGCATAGTTAGGTAACAGTACTTTAGAAAAATATTAATTTGTTGTATATTGTGGATGATTTATATTATTATTGTTGTATTGGGTACCTACCTAATACAATAATTCACACTTTTATTCTGTGTACCTATATACGGAAATAAAATGTGAGATGTGCCTAAAAGCTATACAAGTGAATTTTATAGGTACCTACCTACCTAAATAAATACAAATATCTGCCGTTACCTACTGAGTGGTATTTATGGTTACTGCCCCAGCCTCGTGGGTAGTAGCGTGATGTTATTTGGTATAACCTTCCTCAACAAATGGGCTAGAGAAGCAAATAAATCTTAGAAAATGGCCTGCTAGTTCCTAAGACTAGCGCGATCAAAAACAAAAAATAATGAATTTCCGTGTATTCAATAATTCTATTGACTATTTCCACCAATAATATCATTGATTTCCACACTATTACCAAACACGGAACAATGGACACCTAATAATATTATAGTAATTATTTATCACGCCGAGGAAGAATGCACTGGTGTCACAGCTTAGAAAGGTAGGTAAGGTGTTCGGTAGGTAAGTACCTATATCAATTTGACCGACAAATAATAACGAAAACTAGAGTTTATTATTGGTTGGCGGAAAATAAGCGTTGTGGGTGTAGGAGTATCAATTCCTACGTATGTATGTATGTAAAATTTTAACTTTTTTTCACTACTGCTTGCCGATGGCAGCGCCGAAGCGCCTAAAGGAGATCACCCCAATTGGGCTAATTTTTATTTTGCCGGCCAATCAATAAATTAATTAAATTAATATATTACACCAAACTTCTAAGTCAATAGGCTTGTGTCCACTAAGAATAAATCGGTTTGATTGTAGTATCTATAGATCCATTATTATTTTAAGATGTCAATAAAGTTTATTATTTATTATAAAATGGTAAGATTAATGTAATTTTTAGGATTCTAAAACTAAAAAATAATGTTTTTATTCTTGTGACAGTGAACACCAATCAAAGAGCATTACGTCAAACAGTACGTCGGACGTCCACCATTCATGTTGTTGACGTTTTAGTAGTAAATACAACTAAAAAGTAAAAGTTTCTACCTGTCAAATCGAATATAACAAAATAAAAGTGGGTGCATCAGACCAGACTTTATTCACGGATTGTTTTGTTTTGTACTTTGTGATATCACTCAACCGCTATGATGGTTTACGGCGTTTTCGCGTCAAATTCAAAAAGGTTTTTAAAAAGCCGTAATTAGTAATGTTGCTGATTGATTTTTGAAGAAAAATCAGGTATTTCAGATTAACATCTAATAAAGGAACGAATCAATCGCTAATTACATTTCAGGATACAAGCGTATTCTCTGAGACAATATTTAGGTTTGAATGTATGTCTAAAAGTACCGTAGAGTAGTTTTGTTTTGACAAAAGTGATAAATCAAAGAGGTGTAACGGCAGTCAACTATACGTTTTCAGCCTTACGTGAAATACGTGAGCCTTAAAATGCAGTGGACTCATTAAAAAAGTAAAAAACATATTTTTAAATACTCCTGACCAAATATAAAAATATCGTCTAAACCTTTAGTAGGAATGTCTATGAGCGGTCAGGTACAGATGTCTTGCATGATGTACAGGCATGGCACCATGTGGTTGAAGAGATGTTGCGTCGCGACGTTCTCACTTTCCAATGTTTCGGCCGGTTCTTGTAGAGAAAAGGCCAGTCAGAAACGCCTGGATATCACTATAGTGACAGCAGCCGCAACCCTGTCCAAGAAACGGTGCGACAAATGTTGGTGGAATGCCCCGCTTATGCGTCCCAGCACCGTGAACATCACCATCTTAAGCCTTTTCCGACCATTTTGGTGTAGACCTCTACAACAAATTCCTTTCCGTTCTGTTTTGGGCAATCTTCAACCAATTACTGCCTGCTATCTTTATGATGTCTTTTTTCCATCTCATTTGCCGTTCCAGCTAGTCATTTGCAATCCCATGGTTGCCATTTTAATATTTGCTTGCACCATGTTTCGGGATTTTTGGCTACATGTCCGGCTGCTACTCTTTTGGTAACATCTGGTACTAGACTTTCTTTTCGGAGCTATTTATTCTTCTTTCTGTCTCTGAGTGTCACTCCTGCCAGTTTTCTCTCCATTGCCCTTTGAACAACTTCAAGTTTCTGTAGCGCTGCCTCTGTAGTAACCCAAGTTTCGGATCCGTAGGTGAGCACTGGTAGGACGCACTGGTTGAATATTCTTGCTTTTTGTTGCTTCGTAAAAGCAAATGCCAGTTTATCGAAAGCAACCCAAATGGATACGTGTATCAATCCTGTTCACTTGGTTTGCTTTGCCCATCTTTATTTCTTGCCCTAGGTATAATATACTATTTATAGAAGAATTCTAATCGGGTACATCCTACTGCAATTGTTATTCCGCTGGAGTTTTCACTGGTCATGTTGCGAAATGGCCGTAAACTGATCGCGGCCATTGTTACATAGACTACAGGCCCATGTCCAAAATGGATGGGTTATATGAACCACCAGGTGACGTATATAGGACGATATAAGAGCATCAAATAATAAGATTCAGCACTATGCCGTCACTTGTAAACTGTCCAACTGAGTGCTGGTGAGAATTTGATTTTCTGACAATTTCCAAAAAATTACCGACTTTGTAGCGCACTATTTTTTTACGGCACTGCGCGCTTTCTTATTATTTATCATGGATTTATCGAAGGTCATAATGCCGTACAAAAATATATGACCGAAATGCGTACTCACTCTACCTGCACTTTTGAATTCTCATCAGCACTCAGTTGGACAGCTTACAAGTGAGTGCATAGTGCTGAATCTTATTATTTTATGCTCTTATATCGTCCTATATACGTCACCTGGTGGTTCGTATGACCCATCCATTTTAGACATGGGCCTGTAGTCTAAACAATCGTACCCTCGCTACCTGCCCTGCCCATAGTCTGGTGCATGATGGCTTAGAACGTCACCGTCTCTTTCTGTGAGGCAGTAATGCTTATCAATCAGATATTTCGCTCTTGGCTTACTACCTGTCATTACCTGATGCCATTTAAATTGCAACATGCACGTTATTTTAGGAAAAAAATACCAGTAATTACTTAGGATTTATTTTAGGAACAGAATAGATTCTTTGAGCTGGAATATAATCTCACAGACTGCACTTAGAACCTTAGTGTAGTAATAAAAAGTGTTTATTTCGTAATATTCTATAAGTTTATTTTAGTTGGCCGGCACCATTGACATCTATTTAGTACATATATATCAATGGCCGGCACTTTTAGAATAGCCTTAATTTGTATGGAGCTGGGTGATCTCCTTTATTATGCATGCACGTGTGTTTGCATGAGTATATATTGCTATAACTATTACCCTGTAATAAAAATCTTGTGTATTATTGATCTTTCTCCGATACTTTTTTGACAGAGTAGTATCTTAGAGATTGCATAGTTAAAATAAATATAACAAAATGTAATCATTGGTGATTAAAAGTAGCTATGAGTATATTACCCTTTATGTGTATTATTGGTTCTATGCCGTTGTTTTGCTGACAGTAGCAACGAATTAATTAATTTATATTAATCTAATCCTTTTCCCTAAGATTGATATCGAACAAACGATACTTTCGCATTGCGAGCGATCATAAGTTTTTTTTTATAATTAACAACAAACATAATGTTCATAAAATTATCTACTGACTAGAGGACGCCAGCAGCTACGCCTGCATTTTTTTTTAAATTTACCCGTTTTGGCCGATCCCGTGGGAATTTCGGGAAATCCCTTCTTAGTGCACCTCTACGGTTCACAAGGAACATACATGCCAAATTTCAGCTTCCTGCGCCCAATAGTTTCGGCTGTAGCGTGTCTGTCAGTCAGTCAGTAACGCAAGGATTTTATATATTAAGATTACTATTGTCACTATAAACAAAAGCAATTTTGGAAAACTACTTTCGAATTTCATAAAGGTTTATTCAAAACAGAAACGTTGCATATTATTTACCTATACTCGATAAGTAAGTTTATATTTCAATTGATATACTGCTTCAATTTTCAATACTGTGGCGCGAAAGTGTTATACCTACATATGGCGGCAGTGGCGTTGCGTCTCGCGTCGCGCGATTGATCGTAATTATACTCGCGAAAGTCGCGAACTGGGGAAGAGGGGAGCCTCAAAAGCTTTGAGCGCTCGGAAATCCTCGCCTTAAAAAAAAAATCATGCGAATCGGTTGGGTAGAACGGGCTGGCCGACTCGTATTATAAAACACAAACTCTTTTAATTTAAAGATTGGCTGAGCTATCTCAATAAAGACATTTTAGCTAATCGTCTCCTTGCTCCGGGAAGCACGTTTTTGTTATTGGTGCTTTATTGCCGTCGCCAGGCGGAGTTAGGAGCCATATACTAGCTTGAACAAGCCGATATGAGGTAGATAATTATACAGCAGCATATTAAACCTAAATGAGTAAATGAAAAGAGCCTAAATGTTAATTGAGTCTGCCACACTGTGCCGAATGTTTTGTATTTAGGTACTCTATCAAGAACTCTACCACACAATAAGTCCCTATTGACTTATTTTATCGCTCGCATTATAGAGATGTAAGTGCGGTATTATACCATTTACTACGGTATTTTATGTATAAATCAATTCTTCTATATTTTTGAAGTAAATAATCATAGAAATCATTAAAAATACTGAATACTGTAGAATTGCACAGGAATAAAGCAAGAAATTATCTTTTAAGTTTGTATTATTAATCATTACGGTTAAGGTTTCGAAATACGTCGCCGTTTTTAGGGGTTGTGAGTGATTGGAGGGGGAGGGAGGGAGGTCCCGGAACCACCCCTCACAATTTTCACTTGCCGGAAATACTTAGTTTCCTCTGGAAAAAAAAACTCCAGACATCTGTGTGTATGGCATTGCCAACTTGCACATTCTTCACACTAGTTTAATAAACTAAGGTTGGAGGAGCCCTGCTTCGAAGGGCTCCTATTTTCGGGTTAATGGTCAAAATAGAAGCTAACACAACCTATTTAGTTACTTTCACATAAAACCTAAAATTACGTTCCGTTTTTCATATTTGAATGAAGAGTTTTTGGAAATTATTTAAAAATATTTAGACGCAACTCCGGCAGCCAAAATTACTTTTAGGATTAAAACTAACTCCCTTAAGCCCCCTACTCCACCAATACCCTCAAATTCGGGCGACGCGTTTCGAAACCCGACCCATAATTACTATTAGCTACAACAATATTACCATAAAGACAAGGTCAAAATATGATTTAAAGAAAAACACGTAACATTTTAAGGTACGTTAGAGCAAAGGGGTCCTTAAAGTTATTTGAATCATCTCTCTATTTATTCTAAATTACATTATGTTCCTCTCTGCGTGGAGACACGTACAGCCCGAACCTTAATACAAGATCCATAAGAAAAGTACAGACGTGGCCCACGCCTTTTGTCTTCCTAGTTCGAAAACCCGAGATTTAGAGGATCTTCTACCTCCATATCTAAATCCTCTTGTGTTGCTACGTTCTCGGTAGATGACGACGCAGTAATGCATTCTAGCAACATTCTTTTAGCTAAATCATCTTCATCACCACTTTCTTTAACTTCGAATGTGCTGTCAGGAACACCAAGATTTGTGTAAATTGAGACCAATTTAGAAACACGTGATTTATCTACGTGTTTCGACGATACGAATTTCGGGCTTTGCAATGAATTTTTCCAAAAGTTAAAATTCCAAAATTATTAGGTAATTAGTAATTCTAAAACAAAGAATACAATCGAAACCACTCGAAACTTAAAATATATTTAAGGACGCGTTTACAAAATTAGTAGGTACAAAATCGCGTCACTACAGCGACACGGCGGCAACAGTACGTACTACGTACGGTAATTTGCGGAAATGTAGTTCAACTAAATAACTTTGAGACTTAGAATTTATTGTGATATGTATCTATGTGTTACAGGCCTGGCTGTGCAAATTACGTACAAATAAGTTTCTTATTTTTATATACCTAAATGGACATTATTACTTTATTTTTTCCATTATGTTGATTCAGGATATATTTCGGTATTTAGATATTATTTTGTTTCTTGCGTTGAAATCTGGTAAGATTATGTGGACTGATGGTATACCATCCCATTCAAGTGTTGCGACTGGAACTCATAAAAGAGTAGACCATGTTATGCCAGGTTGGGGCTCATTTTATTTGTTTTAGTGAGACCCTACCACTGGTACTAGTGAAGTAACCTTCCAAGGTTATTCGATGAGTCTTACTGGTACTCTTATGTGAGTAGAGCTAGGCATGCCGAGTTTGGGCTCATTTTATTTGTACATAAAAGACCCTACCACTGGAACTTATGAAGTAACCTTCCAGGGTTATTCGATGACTCTTGCTGGTTCTTATATATGAGTAGAGCTAGGCATGCCGAGTTTGGGCTCATTTTGTTTGTACATAAGAGACCCAACCACTGCAACTTATGAAGTAACCTTCCAGGGTTATTCAATGACTCTTGCTGGTACTCATATGTGAGTAGAGCTAGGCATGCCGAGTTTGGGCTAATTTTGTTTATACATTAGAGACCCTACCACTGAAACTAATGAAGTAAACTTCCAGGGTTATTAGATGACACTTGCTGGTACTCATATGTGAGTAGAGCTCGGCATGCCGAGTTTGGGCTCATTTTGTTTGTACATGAGATACCCTACCACTGAAACTTATGAAGTAACCTTCCAGGGTTATTCGATGACTTTTGCTGGTTCTTATATGTGAGTAGAGCTAGGCATGCCGAGTTTGGGCTCATTTTGTTTGTACATAAGTGACCCTACCACTGGAACTTATGAAGTAACCTTCCAGGGTTATTCGATGACTCTTGCTGGTACTCATATGGAAGAAAAGCTAGGCATGCCGAGTTTGGGCTCATTTTGTTTGTACATAAGAGACACTACCACTGGAACTTATGAAGTAACCTTCCAGGGTTATTCGATCACTCTTGCTGGTACTCATATGTGAGTAGAGCTAGGCATACCGAGTTTGGGCTCATTTTGTATGAACATCAGAGACCCTACCACTGGAACATACCTAGCTCTACTCACATATGAGTACCACTAAGAGTCTTCGAATAAACCTGAGAAACCTGAAAGGTTACTTCATAAGTTCCAGTGGTAAGGTATCTTATGTACAAACAAAATGAGCCCAAACTCGGCATGCCTAGCTCTACTCACATATGAGTACCAGCAAGAGTCATCGAATAACCCTGGAAGGTTACTTCATAAGTTCCAGTGGTAGGGTCACTTATGTACAAACAAAATGAACCCAAACTCGGCATGGCTAGCTCTTCTGACATATGAGTACCAGTAAGAGTCATTGAATAACCCTGGAAGGTTACATCATAAAATGCAGTGGTAGGGTCTCTTATGTACAAACAAAATGAGCCCAAACTCGGTATGCCTAGCTCTACTCACACATGAGTACCAGCAAGAGTCATTGAATGACCATGGAAGGTTACTTCATAAGTTCCAGTGGTAGGGTCTCTTATGTACAAACAAAATGAGCCCAAACTCGGCATGCCTAGCTCTACTCACACATGAGTACCAGCAAGAGTCATTGAATAACCCTGGAAGGTTACCTCATAAGTTCCAGTGGTAGGGTCTCTTATGTACAAACAAAATGAACCCAAACTCGGCATGCCTAGCTGTACTGATATATGAGTACCAGTAAGAGTCATTGAATAACCCTGGAAGGTTACATCATAAAATGCAGTGGTAGGGTCTCTTATGTACAAACAAAATGAGCCCAAACTCGGTATGCCTAGCTCTACTCACACATGAGTACCAGCAAGAGTCATTGAATGACCATGGAAGGTTACTTCATAAGTTCCAGTGTTAGGGTCTCTTATGTACAAACAAAATGAGCCCAAACTCGGCATGCCTAGCTCTACCCACATATGAGTACCAGCACGACTCATCGAATAACCTTGGAAGGTTACTTCACTAGTACCAGTGATAGGGTCTCACCAAAACAAATAAAATGAGCCCCAACCTGGCATAACTAGGTCTACTCTTTTATGAGTTCCAGTCGCAACACTTGAACGGGATGGTATACCATCAGTCCAGATAATCTTAACAGATTTCAACGCAAGAAACAAAATAATATCTAAATACCGAAATATATCCTGACTCAACATAACGGAGAAAATAAAGTAATAATGTCCATTTATACAAAAGAAATTTACTTGTACGTAATTCGCACAGAATAGGAGAAGTATCAAATTGATTTTAGCGAATATTTTGTATTCGTATATTGCTTTTTTCGTCTTCGGGCTGCAGCGACAAGCGACATAGAGTCCACTCCCGACGGCGCTCAAGCGCAGACTGAGATCTCATTGCAGAATTTGGATATATAAATCAAGAAAGTGGCTAAATAAAACGAACCTTACTGCCACATATTAAGAAACACGTATGCGAGCAAAATAGAAGAAAAATGTAAGATGATTTTTTGCTGTTTTTGAGTCAATTTACAATATTTTGAAAAAAATAATGAAATTGTTTTTGAGTTGACTATATTTACAATTAATTTCAAATTGATTTATAGATAAAAAAGTAATCAATTTATCGTAATCATTAGTTTTATTAGTTATTATCTAAAATTGTCGTAAAATGTACCGGAAATATGTGGTTTTATAATACAAGCGTAAACGCGTCCTAGAACTCGTCGCAATATCGCAGGGTCTTATAAACTGAATCAGAATATAAAATACATAAAATACCAGTAATACCGTACGTTATAATAAAATACCGGTTTAATACGTAGCCTTTTGGTATTATACGGTATTTTTACAATACTAGCTCGCAATAATGATTAATGAGATTCGGGTATCAGAGATTAGGTAAGGAACAATGAACTGTGAAGTTTTACAGGTTACATCTAAGATTTAATTTTTTTTTGGAGCCTAGTTTCCGCTTTAATTTTATATATTTACCCAAAGTCACTATATTTAATTCGTTCCATAATTCTTATTGAAAAAACCTCGAGATAGAACTTTTCACAACTTTGTTGTAAGTACGTTAGAAATTACGAAAATAATTATATGCAATGCTCAAAATGCTGATTAACTTTGAGTACCTACTTAGTATAGCGAGAATAATTCACACGTGCGACTTGATATCTTTATTATATTATTATCTGTTTTGTTATTACTTGTTAAGCATATTGGTTTTTATTTATTTATTTAACTTTTTGCACTTCACAAACAAAGTGGTACATAGGCGGACTTAATGCTTAAGGCATTCTCTACCAGTCAACCTAGGGTGGTGCAGAGATAATTGATGGTAGGTGCGTGATTATTATCTTAATATATAAAATCCTTGCGTTACTGACTGACTGACAGACACGCTACAGCCGAAACTATTGGGCGGAGGAAGTTGAAATTTGGCATGTATGTTCCTTGGGGACCGTAGGGGTGCACTAAGAAGGGATTTCCCGAAATTCCCACGGGATCGGCCAAAACGGGTAAATTAAAAAAAAAATGCAGGCGAAGCTGCTGGCGTCCTCTAGTAATTAAATAATTAGATAATAATTATACATACTTATTTACTTTTTTTTGCAAATACAATATACATATCATACATAGAAACACCCGGACCAAGACAAACATCCATGTTCATGCACACAAATGTTTGACTCGAGCGGGTAAATAAATATATACATAATAATAATAAAATCTCACATCACTCTACCTATACAATGATCGCAGGCAAATGGTATAGCCGAAATTCGGTACAAAGAAAAGTTATAGGTAGCTAAGTCATCTATGCTAAGCCTTATCTAAAGTCTAACTCTTTACCTTAAGCATATTTTCCGCGATGGATGGCTATTCTTTAAGCCAGCCATTTTATTGCAACATCGCAAATGCAGCGTAACCCCTCATCGACAATTCAAACCACAACGCAGATTGTTTAACCACAGATCTCTTACGTACTGATCACTGACCAGTGTTGGGAAAATTTTAATTGCAAGAACAATTAAATATTAACAATTAATCAATTGCTAATTGTTACTACTACAGTTAACAATTAATCAATTGTAATTGTGGAAAATTGCAATTAACAATTATGTTTGTTAACTGTAACAATTAGCAATTAATTAATTGTTAATTGTGATTTACTACAATTAACAATTACTTAATTAATTTTCAATTGTTTTGTAAATTTTAATTAAAACTAACAATTAAAAATAATTATACTGCTGTATAATATACAGCCGGTATATAGTATATAATATACCCGTGTGGTGCCGGGTAGTAGAATAGTGCCCTCCCATCTATTCCTGTGGCTCAATACACACGTTGGCAACAAATAAAAGACCGATTCAGATAATATAATAAATAAATATTCATTTCTGGGTGCATAGGGTGCATAGGGTTCCCACCAAGAACTTAGGGTCCCAAGCCAACCTCACCTACAAGTGGTGCACCTGCCGATCAACGGACGAAGCTCTGGCCATAGATAAATATAATACTTTACAGTACTCTGGCGAACAAAATATCCCGATAAGCGGCAATAGGCTCGCCACCTATTGCGTGGGATCAAAACACTGGCGAAAAGTGGGCGTTTATTATGCCTCTGCCTACCCCTTCGGGGAAACAGGCGTGAGTCTATGTATGTATGTATGTATGTAAATATTCATTTCTTTATCAACAAGCAGTTTTTATGTAGAAAAAAGATTTAGAAAAATTAAACTATACTCGTACTTACAGCCTTTGAGCACTTTTTAATTCGTCTGAGACTTACAGCTGAATTTTCCTAAATCTTTTACTAATTTCGTTTTGATACATAAAGTTAATTGTTAGTTTAAATTGTTTTATAAAACAACTAAAAAGTTAATTCCAATTATTTTAATTGTGAGTTACGATTGACATACCATAATCAAATTAATTTAATTGCAAGAGGCAATTAAAAGTTTAATTGCGATTAATTTAATTGTAATTAATTTAATTGCAATTATTTTTTTTGGTCAATTAACAAGATAATTGACAAATTAATTGATTAATGCCCAACACTGTCACTGACTAAGCAAGTCTTTGTTCAACGTACATTATCTACTTAAATAGGTATTATTCCTATTAAAAAGCCACGATAACAATAACATGCTCATTCATTATCTTCGTTATAGAGGAAGATATACTTGTTTTAATTAATTTGAATTTTAATAGAAAATTAACAATCGTTTCTTTCCTTATGAATGACTAGAAAATAACCTTAGCTACGCCCGTAAACTGTGTTTCTTTTTATACATTTATAACCGTTTCCGCCTGATCCTGTGGGAATTTCGGAAAATCCCTTCCTATATAGTACACCCGAAGAAATTGTTTTCTATTTTATAGTAATAGGCGGCAAACGAGCAGACGGATCGCCTGATGGTAAGCAATTACCGCCGCCCATGGACACAAGCAACACCACGGGAGTCACAAGTGCGTCGCCGCCCCTTGGGGTTGGGCAAAGGGATAGGATGAGGAGTAGGATGAGGGAGAAGGAGTAGGGGGTAGGGCCTCCGACACTCTCACTCACCGAACGAAACGCAACAGTTTAAGTACTGTTACTTTACGTCGATTTTCGGTGAGAGGGTAGTACCTATTTCCCCGGTCGAGCCGGCCCGTTCATGCTGAAATCAGCGAGGCTCTACTACCTGTGACTCCTGTGTCCTATGTTAATTTCTATCGTGTCGTGCACCTCTACGCACCCCAATGAACAAACTTACATGCCACTGCTACCTGCGCCCAGTTGTTTCCGCCGTGTGTTGTCTGTGAGTCATTAACGTAAGAAATTTATTTATACTGATGATAATTACTAGATTCTGCACGAGGCTCCGCCCGTGTGGGTTTCGGTTATCGCGGCATACCTACTGTCACCTGTATGGTATTTTGATCTAAAGATAGAAGTTTCATCAAATTCCGTTCAGTAGTTTTTGCTTTATAATAGGATAGAATATGATATTGCGGATTTACTTTTTCCGTCGTTTCCTTGATTTCGCTGAAAAAATCAGACCCTTGTTGTGAATAGTGCATCTATTGTTATAGGTACCTAATTTGTTTTTCCTTGTATTTGCATTTTTGTGGTGTACAATAAAGAATTACTTACTTACTTGTAGCCTACCTGATATGATGACTGGACACTTTAAAATTTTTCTATAGCTCCGCTACTCGCCTGCAAGGTCTGCAGTTCCGTGTTGGGGAGGCCAGTTTTCTGCTTGCCTCAAATACCTACCCAAAATTGATGCCAGCTCTCCTACTATTATCATCGTCCTAGCGATATCCCGGTTGCATCCAAGACTTGGGCCCGGGGTCCGCTTATTGGTCTAACCAGATATGACGGAATAAGTATCAGCTGTTCCTCAAAACAAATGCATACTGTCTGGCCTCCGCAACCCAAATTGATAGCGATATGCCATGGTTTACTAATATGCGTTTTCTTCAGGCTTCTAAAGTAACGACTGTCAAGGATCTTCCTGCAGGCCGGAACCGACGGCTTTTTGACGTGATCGCCGAGGCACGGGGCAAGTGATGATAATTAACAATTTAATTCCGGAATAACATTTAATTTAATGGTTGCTGGCACTGACTGTTTAGACACAATAGATATAACTTAAGTAAATTTCCTGTCGGTTTCACCACTGCCTCATTCTGCCGGTACTGACCATGTCGTTCCTGTTAAAATAAAAAAATGGGCAAGTGCGAGTCTGACCCGCGCACCGAGGGTTCCGTACGCATTTTACCTTATTTGAGGTTGGTGCTAATTACGCTATTCCTCTAAATCTGTATGAGCGCCCATACAACTTAGAGGACTATCTTAAATGGAGTCTACTATGCATGTATAGGGACACCATAAAATTTACACTTTTTAATTTTTGTAATTTTTCCTTTATTTGTACTGAAAGACCCTGCTTTTGGCCAAATTTCGTGATTCTAGTTCAACGGGAACTACCATATGGGTTTTCGACCCAAAACCTATAGGGTACTTACGGTTGACCTAAAATTGTCAAATTTGTTTAAAACTAAGGTCTTACAGCACAAGTAAAGGAAAAATTCCGAAAATGAAAATGAGTTGAAAATTAAGGTTAATTTTGGTACTTACTTACAAGTTTTCGCAAAAATCTAATTTTGACCATAATTTTCTTTTTATCGGGTTGACCCAGGACCCTGATTTTTATACACCTAATAGGAACCATAGACCTCAGTATCTGGTATAAATTTCAATTTGCTAGGTCCAGCCGTTCTTGAGAAAATCGGTGGTGACACACGGACAGACAGACAGACAGACAGACGGACAAGAAAGTGATCTTATAAGGGTTCCTTTTTTTACCTTGTGAGGTACGGAACCCTAAAAAAACTGATGACTCGTACAAAGATTATTCCAATTCTGTTTGTATCTGGAAGATAAATCCTAGGGTAGATGGTCGGGGCTTATGTAGGTATAGGTCTCCCCACCCCGTGGGATCTCCACCTAGTCGTGGTGGAGGGGCTCAGTAACCGTGGCTTGGCACCCGCGGTGAAGCTAAGAGAGATTCAGCAGTCGAGCGCGGTCGCGGGAGGAGAGGCGTGTCGGTGTTGCGTTGCGACGCACCCTATCTCCCGCGACCTAATGGGGGCGCACCATTGTTGCTTCGCGGTGGGGTCGCAGAGCAAGAGGAGATGCGGTGTTGCCAGGTTACCGTTGTCCCTTTCCTCTGCGACCGCGCTGGGTGTTTTGGCGGCGGAGCCCAACACCTTCATCCACTGCAAAGGGGATTTTGTTCGGGGCCCGCCTGACCATCTGGCGGGCCAATACCCGTCGGGGGTTAGAGACAAATGCTTTGGCGATACCGCGATCCGACACACGGGTACATGAGGAACACGGGTAGGTTTTTAGTCAGTAAGAGTCTGACCGTCCCCTTCGCCCTTCCGCCAAGGCGGAGGGACTCCACGAGGATTTTCCAACCCGACACCAAAAAAAAATAAGTTGGGTATAGATCTCGCCAAACTCCTAGTTCGCTCTGAAGTTGCTGCATACCCATAGCTGCGCAGTAATATAGGTAAGAAGCGGTATAACGTAGGAATATACATATTTATCTATGTAGATTAGAAACACGTAAGTATTAAATGGTTTTCCCATAACAAACCAGCGTATTTATGTCTCTCGATCAACAGCTTATTATAAAAGCCGCAACATATTATCATTATGCATGAGCAATGTTAAACAATATTTTGTTTTGATCTAAGTGGACTGTAAACTGTAATTATTAACTACTTTATGACCAAGTACCTAACTCCATTAACTTTTTAAACCGTATGACTACTTATTATTGTCGTACGAGCACTAAGGTTATGGTTTCCTCATCATTCGTATAATTTACTGCAATACCTGTATCAGACATGACATGGTTGAGCAGGCACTGAATGTTTGAGGAAATGAACATTTTATCTGTAAGGTCACATCGCTATCTGGTAATCAAATAAACAAATAATGAATTGCAGATTCGTTTCCATATTAGCGAGATGATTCAGGTAAGGAAATAAACGAATAGGAAAGAATAACAGAATCTTCTGACAGGTCTTATGGTGTCCTTGTCCTCCTTGGGTTTCATGAAGGAATATTTGAGCCATCTTTCCTATTGGAATTAGGGTGTCTTTTAATTTCAATAGCCTGAAGAAAACGATGTTCTCTGTGGTTCATCAATGGTGTCTTGATTCGCAGGAAGTGGTTTGTTCCTGTGTTAACATGTAGATCAAAGATATTTAATATTAGTGTTTAAGTTAACCATTTGTGAAGAGAAAATAAATAAAAAAGATTCGCTCTCAACGCGTTGCTCTCAACGCGTACCCAATCACGAAGCGAATCACGAGGCGAATAGCGAATGCAGTGTTTACACATGCGTGTTCGTTATTCGCCTCGTCATTCGCCTCGTTATTCGCACGAATGTGTAAATGCGGCATAATATTATTAATGATCAGACTAGTAATAGATACCGCATTAAAATAGCAACCTTACCCAATATATCCACTTCACTCTGACTTATGATTTTTTTCTCATGTAAGAAAAAGATAAATACACAAATGTCATTTCGAATCTTCGAACATTCTTCGAACTTGTCGTAATATATTAACTAGACTAGTGATGTGCTTACTCAAAATGAATTTCGATAAAATATCGATAATGTTTGCAATAAATCCTTAGATTTGGTTTACTCAGAATGAATATCAATTGAATGTTGATAAATCCTCAGATAAAGTAAAATATGTGAATAAATACAGCTTATTATTTAAACACTAGTAAATAAGTTACGATAAAAAATATATTTTTAAATTACCTTTTTAAGGTGAATAAAGCAATTATTAATATACCTACATAATATCACTAATAATCACTACCTATATGCAATGATAGGGTCAATGCCGAGATCATTACCACGTAATGGTTTTCAAATACAAAACCACGTTACGTATTTCAGACTTTTGGAAGTTATATGCTTATTATTTAGCAAATTATCACGATCGTCAAGTGTTTGTCTAAAATCTTCCAAACTAAATTAGGCTTTCTGAAATTGAAGGGAGGCACGATCCCAGTATGCTCGGTTACATAATTATATTAAATCACCAATCGAGAGCAGGCTGCAGTAATAAGTGAGTTAACTAATACGTAGATTAGAAATAAAATTTAACTTCAGGGTCAATTTAAAATAAAATATTTCACACATAATGAATCACATTTATTTAATGTAAAATAGAAAAAGTCTCTGACAATGTCATTGGCTTAGTTAGAAAAAAAACTCAAATCTTTACAAAATCATATAACATATACAGGTCTAATTAATTACACCCTTATAGATACGCCTAGGTCTAAAATAAGTGAGAAATAAAATAATTTAAAAGAATTTAACCAGGAGCCCGCATGGTGAGTAAGAAAGAAAATAAAATTGTGTGCGTACTTCTAACTGGCACCGAACTCAAAAAGTGTTGTTGTTAAAAATATTGTTTTTCTGCTGCCTAGTGCGAGCATCTTTAGATGTTGAAAAAGGCTCTTGGCGATTAGTCCATTTACTGACACAACTATCGGCACAATGATCGCCGAGTTCACATCCCACATATCGACAATCGCATGAGCTGGGATCAAATATTTGATCTCCTTCTCTTTTTCTGCTTTTACGAGATTGCTGTCATGCGATGTGGTAATAACGTCTATGAATGCGAATCGCTCTGCTCGGTCGATCACTACAATATCAAGCTTTTTGGCTACAATAAACCTGTCTGTAATGATAGACCTTTCCCAGGACAACAACGTACGACCATTTTTTCGAGAACTGAGAACAAATATTTTAAGGGTTCACAGCAGTCTACTTGTCATTTGCATGACGACAGGTTTATCATGGCTACGATTATATAATCATGATAATGACTCACACGATTAGCATCATGGTAATTTATCGTTTTTTGGCAATCTGTCGCCACTGCAAAAATGTAGTCAATGATCAGACTACTCAGTAGGTACTGATTGCAGTTAATAGTATTGTCCTACATGTGAAGTCTTGCATTTAATTACACAAGCTTTAAACTTAGTTGTTAGCAGCAGATGGTTTTATTTGAACTTTTATAAACACGAAAGTTTGTGATGATCGATGAAAACACTTTTCTTGAGATAAGTATATAATTATATTCAAGTATACTTATTTTCAAAGAAATATTGCAGTATAGCTTCTACATCACAATAGTGCAAAGGCAACCTTTTTTTGCAATAACTGTCACCCACATCGGTGAATACGTGGGCCGAAGCTAGTCTGTAAAATAAAAGTATCGATAAAGTTATAACGCCACTATGTTTATGCGTCACATTTTTATACGAATAAATCAAAATGTCTATGAACGAAGTATCAAAGTTTCAAATGACGTTCTATTAAATTTTGACGGGTAACGGGGTCCACACCGGAGCCCAGTCCCAGACCTTTGAGTGATGGGATTCCTCCGTCTATTTACTTAATATATATAGTCTAAGTTAATGATCTTCCAAAGCGTATATTAATTTATCAGTGGTGACTTTAATGCACGCCACATTGCTTTTGGTTGTCTATCCACTAAGAGCAGAGGTCAGGATTTATTTAATTTTTTGATTTATGTATATTATGACATTGATGACTTGGATTTATGTATATTAAATTATGGTAGTTTTACAACTGTTACCAACCCGAGAGGAAATCCGTCTGCAATTTGATGTAAGCTAATAAGCTTTATTAGTATCCATATAGTCTGTGTACATATCCATATAGTCTGTGGCCGCGCCATCGAAACTACGTTAGTACTATTAATTATTCTGTGTCGAAACGCACATAAACCAGTATAAGTGTATAATCTATGCACATAAACACAGCACACAAATCTCCTCCTATAAACAAAACAGTGATAGAGATATAAAGGATAGAGTGGCAGAACAGTACCTAACTCAATACTGTGTCGTGTCCCTCGGTGCGAGAGAGAACGCTACAGGTTAAAGCAGAGAGGTTGGACTACGTTTAGACTAGAGAGAACATGCTCGCTATTTTTCCTTATAGTTACCAGCCTGGCGCAAGTTCCTAAGAAAAAACCGAATGTATGAAACGTGCTGTCTTTTTAATGGCTACTATTATATGTATTAAACGTGAAGATAGCATCCTTCACTATGTACCCTTGGAACAGTATTCTTTCAAAGTTAGACGGGTTATACGTACATCACCGCCTTGGCTGTCAATAGTGTCAAACGTCACAACTGTCACATTATTATCCAGATTGAACTTTGCCGCGTTATGTAGTTTGTTTATAAAACGTAAAAAACATACTGTAAAAGTGCTTTGTGTATACCAAATAAATGTGATTTTACACTTCTAGAGTTAGTGTTACTATATTTATTTGATTAGCATTGAAAGGAGCGCAATGAAACCAAGCAAAATAACGTGCGAAATGTGGCATACAACAACATGCCGGTCAGGCAATGAAAAAAGGGTAGGTATTTATGGCAAAATGTCCCTAGATAAAGATCAATGAATATTTATAATGTTATATAATGTGATATATTTCAATGAAACATAAAAAATAAGGAAATATTCTAAAGTTTCATATCCTAGTACTTTGTAGGTAAACAATAGTGCTGCCTGTCAGTTATCGATAATCCGTTATTAGAAATTGGCACAAGGACTAAAAATTCTATTCTTTTTTTTTCTTTTTAGATGTAAAAATGGGTAGCTGCAACTGGAAACCAAGACTTGATTTATGTGCCCATTGAAAAATTACATCAGTTGAACTGTGTGAGGCAAGCATTTTAAGCCGAAAGACTTAAAAAAGGGAACTCAAGTCAGAAAAACAGCTATTCCTTGTATCTATAGACATTTCTTTAAATCTTATTACAGAAGAAATGTTGAAAACCTTTCCACTACATGTACATACATATATCTATTAGTTCTGCATATTTTTCTTTGCTAATCTAGAATAGATTTATAGAATAGGCTAATTTGTTTGAATAAACACATAAATATTAAATACATCTTTTATTTGTGTTGGAAATGTATAATACTAGTCGAAACATAATTATAATTATTTCTTACCGAATATTATCGATATCGATATTTCGTTAATCACTAGAGGGTACATCCCTATATTGACAAAGATGACAATGCTGACAACATAAAAACGATGTCAATTAGTATCTTTATGTTGGTACGAGTTCTCCCTGCACGTTTCATACAAAGCTGAAAGTCTCGCATGATCTATGGCACATCCGCCTCTTCTTACGTAGTATTTGTATACTCTTTGATAGTTACCAAACGTGCAACTTGTAATGTCAGTTGGTCTTAGTTGGTTAATCATAACGTCAAATTGCGCGTCTCATTTAAAGAGGCATAGATTCCTTACAGACTCATATCTTTGACTGCATTCTCTAAATAGCTGTGCTGTCAAATCCCATCATTAAGGAGTGATGGGATTTGACAGTGAAAGGAGATATCGATGTTTTTTGAATTAGGGATAAATACGGAAACAAACTATCGGACATGAATGTAAAACTGTAGCTGGAAGCGACAGCACGCCGCGGTTGCTAAAGGTGAACGCAGACTTGGCCGCACCGCAATCTCCGTAGACCCCGCAGTTAATCGCTTTTTGTTAATGGCCTCGCACATCTATCCGCACCGCAATCACTGCAGTCGTTCCCATCGCCGCACGCATCGCACTTGATTTATTTTATTCAGTTTGTAATATAAATTAAGAGTGGGCGTCATCCGCGCCGCGCTAGCCGCAGCGTCCGCTGCGTGCGGGCCGGCGTTGGTGACGTCATCAGCTGCGGCTTGGGGAGTTCGGTCGTTTCAGGGACTGCGGCGACTGCGACGCGGGTGGGTGTGCGAGGTTGCATGCTTCATATAAAGAATTCAAATGCGAATACTGCGGCGCATGCGGTGCGGCCAAGTCTGAGTTCACCTTAAGTTGGCAATAAACAAAGACGACCAGCGGTCTAATTTTCTATCACGTGTTTGATAGTATGCGCAGTTTAATTACATAATTTACTTAGATACCTACCTTAAAAGTAGCATCTATTAACCGAAAGCCTTGTAAGGACCAAGCGTTCCAGTGTACGCGTAATCCAGGTATGTTGACTACGCGTACCTACAGGATAATGATCGAATACTACGCTTTGCTGCAGTTACAGACTATAAAAGCATGCACCAGTGGCGTCTGATAATTTGGTTCCACTTTAAATATTTAGAATACTGATACACTGGTTGTGGCGTTGTGCAGACATTCAAATTACTTATGGAAATTACAGTTTCACTTATCCGGCTTTGAATCGCTATGGTCTGCATCATTAAATCGCATTCATCACGCAGCAAAGGAGATGATACAAATATTTACTCTAATGTATATATTTACTGTCTTAATAGTTATCTTGTTTCTAATGAAGGTATATTATGTAACTAAATAAAAACAAAAAGAGTGTAATTTTAGTTTGAAGATAGGTATTAGGTAATAAAATATAATAATTGCAATGATTTTAATTCTAGTCTTTTAATCTACCTACTTCTAGGTATGTTATTTATATCATATTAGTGCCATCCTGACTGATCAAAGACGTCTTGCCTTGTAGTCTGCTATATAATATTCTACCATATAATATAATATGCTTCCATTATATTCACACAACACCATCTGGTCCCAAACTAAGCATATCTTGTACTACGGGTACTAGACAATCGATAAACATACATAGGTATATACTTTTTGTAAATATATTACATATTATACATAGTACCACCCAGACCAAAACAAACATCCATATTCATGCACACAAATGTTTGACTTGAGCGGGAATCGAACCCGCAAGCTTCGGCGTGGCGAATCATTTGTGCTGGCGTATCACAAATCGGATTACCTACAACTCTAAAAAAATCGAGCAGTGTCCAGCGTAAGCGATAACAAGCAACATGATATGATGCGACGCAAACAAATTGCCAAAGCCTGCCGCATTAGCCAATCTGGTATAATAAAATTCGAACAATACATGATCTAAGTGACAGTTTCTTAGCATCGCTTCGCAACGCATCGGTTATTAGTTTATGGATACTTTTTGTCAATAGATTTTATGGCTAAAACGAACAATTAAGCATGTGAATTTTTTTAGTACTGTCTGTCTGACAAGTCTTTGCAAAGCACTGTCAGGCGCCGTCAGCAAAAACTACAATTTCAATATTTTAGTTGTTTACTTCTACGGCTTAAATATATCGACACATACTAAAGTTAGACATTTGACCAAAAATATTTATCGATAAATCATCACTGTTACAAACAACACTCGGTTTCCTAACTCTATGTTTTGTCTACTGTCTGGCTACCACGAAGGTTATATTTCTTTGCTACCACGAGACTGCTATACGATCGTGCTGCTATACCTATCGATAGCTCTTTCTATCATACTGCATGTGTCATTAGAAAGAAGATATCAATCATAGCAACCGCTGTTGTTATTTAGTGTTACTTCTATGACTTCATCATATCATCATCATATCAGCCAAACGACGTCCACTGCTGGACATAGGCCTCCCCCAAGGTTCTCCACACAGACCGGTCTTGAGCCGCCCGCATCCAACCGCCTCCCGCGATCTTGACGAGGTCGTCGGTCCACCTTACGAGGGGCCTACCTCTGCTGCGTCGTCCGGTACTTCTATGACTTAATAAGGTTATATTTCTTTGTCTTTGGGTTAAAGGCATAGAGATATTAAGAATAGAGTGGCAGAGTGGGGCCTATTCGTGTCCGCCGGTGGGAGAGAGAACGCAACGAGATGGGATTCTACCCGGTAAATACCCGGGAATTTATCTTTTTGGGTAAAATCGGGGTATTTACCCGAGTAAATACCCGAAGCGTGGGTATTTATCGAAATATATTTTTACACCTCCATTTTAGATTTCATACCATTTATTCGTTGATTTACTAACTGTTAATTGCAGCCTATAGCGTGAATTGTGTATATCGAACATTTATATGTCTTATAAAAGTAAAATAATGGCATTTACTGTCATAATTTTAACATTTTAGCTAGTAGAGTACTACATATTTGACTTTCTAGGCATTCTAGGGCCACTTCTCTTTATCATTTATTATAAATGACCTCCCCAATTGTTTAAATCATCCATGTAATTTATTTGCTGATGATATAGCTGTAGTGATTTCAGCAGATAACACACTTTCTTTCAATGAGGACATTAACATTACTATTTCCAAAGTAATAGATTGGATGGGCATTAATAATTTAAGAGCAAACATAGAAAAAACTAAATACATACAATATTACAACCGACACAAATTAATTGATAACTTAAATGTAACCTTCAACAATAAACCTCTAACTGAAGCTAATAGTGTAAGATTTTTAGGACTTAATGTTGATAATCAATGTACATGGAATTCCCACATAGATAATATCTGCACTAAAATCAATAGATTCTCATATGCACTTTGGCGCCTTACAAGAATATGTAATATTAAGATTGCACTACAGGCATATCATGGATATGTGGTATGTGGCCTCGAACCTTAGATATTGTATACCTCTATGGGGAAATTCTATTAACATAAGTAGAGTATTCATTGCTCAAAAACAATGTATACGTGCTATGTGTAATGCTGAACCATTGTCCTCGTGTAAACCTCTCTTTATTAAACTTAAAATCTTAACTGTGCCTTGTATGTACATATTTGAAAGTAGTTTATTTGTAAAAAAACATCCACAATTATATAAAGCTTTTGGTGAAAATTGTAAATTTAATACAAGGTATCCATCCAGGCTTCGATTACCAAATATAAAGACCAAATATTATAATATCAACTGTTACCCTATGACAATTAAAATATTTAACAAAATACCAAATAACATACGAGATCTGCCACTGTCTGAATTCAAAACTAAACTGTATAAATGGCTAGTAGAAAAATGTTTTTATACCATTCAGGAATACTTGAAAAGTCCTCATGAGACTCATTTTAATGATGATTACAAATATTTGTAAGTAATAACTACCTATCTGTTAGTTTAAATAGTTTATAATGTTACCTAAAATTTTAAATTATAACTGTTGTTATTTATAATAACTTTGGTTATTTATTAGGTAAGTTAATATAAGTTAAACGTTTATAATAGACTAGTCTATTTATGAAATTTGCATGCCCAAAGGGTGAAATATGCTAAGCACATTTATTTTATACACCACCTATGTTATACACCATATTTCGTACAAATAAATGATTCTTTCTTTCTTTCTTTCTTTCTTTCTTATTTTGTATGGAGCTTATGTCGAATATGTATCTCTAATTTTATTCTCTAGTAACCAAATCGATTAAAGCAAAGAAATCACCAACATCATGCACTATGTCTTTTTCTTTGGCATAGTATTCTTATACGGTCCCGATCCTAATATTAAATTCTATTGATCTATTTATTGAGACTGGCCGTATAGTTAGTGTGCTCGGTGAATCTACCGTACATTTAGCAACATAAGCCGCTGGATAGGCACAACAGGGACCTTTTGGTTAAAATGTTTTTTTTTTACTTTTTGATGCTTTTGGAGTATAGTCATTAGTTTAGTTCGCGAGGGTTTTGGTACCATAAAAGGTTTTAGCCGTATTTGTCGCTGATGCTCCTATATCTATGGCAAAGCATCCCCTTTGGATCCATGTGTCAAATATTAGAGCCATTATAATATAATTATGGTTAGTAGATCGCATTAATTCCTGGAACGATTTGTATAATAGTGAAACGATTTGTATAAAAGCGATTACGGCAAACCTTCCAAAAATGCACGAAGACTGTCTCCGCCTCTCATCATGCTCGAACACCACGTCGACCGACCCCGACGGTGGAATACCTCGGCGTGACCATAGACCGTCGTCTCACGATGGCTCCACACGTCAAGAACGTTGTTGGCCAAGCGCGAACAACTCGAGCTCTCCTGCGTCCTATCTTGGCGTCCCGACTTCCCCTCCGTGCGAAGCTGGCCATCTACAAGGCATACATCCGCACCTGCCTCACTTAGGCCTCCCCAGCGTGGTACGTGCTGGTAGCGGCGACCCTCCGCAAACGGTTGCGTGCGCATCAGTCGCTCGCCCTACGTGCCTTTGTAGACGCTCCTCGCTACTTGAGGAAAGATGTCATCTCCAGCGACCTATGCATGGAGAGCCTCGATAGATACATTGGTCGCCTGAGACCCAACATGTTCGCCCACGCTAAGGGATCATGCTTCCGCCAACTGCGGGAGCTGGCGCCCTTCCATCAGCGCCCACTGGACCAACCACACCGGACTGACTCCAGTTCGTCAGTGCGGGCGCTTGGTGGGAGCCGCCCCCGGCAAGCTCGGTTTCGCCAACGTAAGTGAAGCCCCCACCGAACAAGCGGCCGCTGGCTCGTAGATCGCTCAACGGACGTTCCCCTCGTGGGAATACTGCCGGTGGGGTCAGGTCTCGCTAGCGGCGTGAAGCACATCCGGACTAGACGCCCGGATACGACACCAGTGGCAAGGACCACGCTTTCGTGATCCGTCTGCAGTTGCAGGTGGCGGCAAAACTCACTGAGACAGCACACCACCTGCATAAGTTTTCCCCGTTTCCCTTAGGGAAATCGTGAGAAGACCTGAAAGCTCCCAAAAATGAGCCACACCATAAATACGGCGGCCCCGCTGTTCCCATGGCCGCTACCCAAGTCAGGAATAGCGGGGTATAGAGAAATTGCATGAGATCCAGCTACCACTACTAATGAAAATTGGCCAAAGAAACACAACACTCGTACACTGTAGACCGACGAGAAGATTGTCGATGTAGAAAAAGGATCGAGCAAGTTGCTATAAGCGATGAAAGCTATGGGATATGATAAGCCTATCTGAGGACCGAAGACAGGGTGAGGATCAATAGCCCTCAATGCCGCTAAATTTATCTACAACCGCGCGCGACCAAAAATCACAAGGAGGTGCCGAACCCGATGACGAGGTGGAGATTTGCATGTGGATTTATCTTGAACTAATTAGTTGTACATAGCTTCCAAATTCATGACAACGTTGTCATAAACGATTTCAACGCGATACTGAGCTGAGAGTCGGGCAATTAGAATATTATTATGGATATTGTAACTGACGGGGTGACTTGCTTGTTAAATTCATGGAGAAGGAGGGACTCCATACGATACATTAAATTTCTACTTTAAAATGCGAGAATACTGCAAGTGCACCTAGTTAAGTTCATACGATTCTACCAGAAATTAGATTGACTTTATAATGTTGACGGAGAGGCAAATATTATATGATGTCTCTGAGAGCAATTAGTTTAAAGTGGTCTCTTGCCATTTGGTAAGAGACACATTGAATATTAGTACAAGCCTCAAACGGTTAAGATTCATGAAGTCTACGCTACAACCAGCACCCGTTCATATCCAAAACTTCGATAGCTATCAGCTTGAACACCTGGGTGAGACCACAGATGTGGACAATTTCAGTGTCGGATTCGATGAATGCTGTCCGTACAAAGTGGTCTTAATTTCTTGAGCCCCATCAATCTGCTAAAATCTGTGGTCCATCTCCGGAGCGCCAACAGAAAAGGCCTAAAATGCTAGTGCTCCCCTCCTACGACATGTAAGCATATTGGCTTTTCAATAGACAGATCTCTAGCCGCTGAACTAAGACTACAATACGAAAGGCAGACGGAGCGCGCGGAACACTTGCGTGAGGCCACTAAAGCAAATACAAAATTGAAAAGCGAATACAAACTCGGCTCAGTGCGCTGCGAAGCATCGCACAGTTCACACGCCACGATCAATCCAGGTTTTAAATTCATAAAATGCCGTCTTGCGTTTTTAAACATTGTAAAAGTTGTTTCCAAAAGCAAAAACGGGAAGATGGAATATATTTTTACAGATAACTATGGATTATTTGACTGTTTTATAATATTATTTCGATAAAATTCGTATTTCTGCAAAAAATATGTAAGTGTAGTCAGTTTTAGTAATGGTCGTTATTACAATAACAGTTATGGTAATGCATTATTTGAGCGTAATGAATAATGAGTTATTGCATACTGAGTTATCCTGTTATCATTATAAACTGTTATCGTGCTAAAATGACAACAGGATAGGTAAGAGTAAGCATGCAATATGCACACCACGAGTGTGTGAGAGAGATGACGATAGGCGCACGTGCTGTTATCGTGCTAAAATGACAACAGGATAGGTAAGAGTAGGCATGCAATATGCACACCACGAGTGTGTGAGAGAGATGACGATAGGCGCACGTGCGCTCGTGTTTCGCCGAGTCGCCGCTCCCGAGCCTCGCGACTATCCCAGCGCCAACCTTACAGCATTATAATCTTTCACGAAACGTAATAAGGGTCATACTTGCTTAAGTTATTTTTGGGCATCTTATTATTTTAGTTATCCTGTTATTGTTATGGCTTGTCAAGTTGTCAGTTGTCACTGTTGTCAGTTGTCACTGTTGTCTGTTGTCACTGTTGTCTGTTGTCGACGTTGTCGTTGTCAGTAACAGATACCTACTTTGAGTAATCGCGTAAATTTGCATCGATTTTTTTTTATTACGCGAGCGAAAGCAAATTATAGACAATATTGTGTGATTGTGTGTTTGAGTGGACACAAGTTATTGTAAATAAAGGACATTGTGTAGAGGTGGTAAAGTCTGTAAGTTTGTAACAAACTTATAAACTTTACCACCTTTTCATAATACTTGTATAAATTATTACCGTACTACTTATATTCATACTAACAACATAATATATGCTATCGTCTATAGCATATATGTTGTTAGTATGTGTATATAAGTGTGCTAGCGAAACCACCGACAACAGCTAGTATACATATTTAATGTTTATATCGGACCAATGCTTTCTTTACAGTGTTTGTGAAACAATAACAGGATAACGACAACAGTTTACAATAACAGTTATTACATAATAACGCAACAGGATAATTCATTATTGCAAAACAACCGTTATTGCCATCAGTTTACGTCGACACCGTTTGTCCTGAATAAGGGAAAATGCACTGAAAATGCACACACACACACAAACTATATGTAAAATAGAGGGAGATTATTCATAATCTGGCAACTTTACACACACATAGACGCGCGTGTCCGTACAGTGCCAGTCGCCAAATGTCACGCACACATAGCTGTCAACGTGCCTCACTTAGTTGGCCGAATGCGCTCCATCTGGTTCTTGTTTGTTAAATCTGTGCCGCTGAATTCAACATTCAGCGGCTAAAGGTCTTGGATTCAGTTTTGGCATAATCTCCATACAAAATATGTCAACCCCGAATCTCGAATCTCTTAAACTATAGATAGATCGAATATTGAAACCGGCCGTAAGTCTCATTACAATAATACTAAGCGTTTTTAAGAAGCGATGGAGCAGAATAAGCGTTTCAAAGTATTCAATGTGATGACATTATATTATTTCCATATTACCATGAAGTTATAGATAAACATGGAGACCGCACTCCGAATACCTACTTGAAGCTCAAATGATGTATCGCTATCTCGCTCACTGTGGTCATACCATCTCTTTTCAACCAACCACTGCCATATTGACAAGATTTACTTGACATATGGTGGCCAATGTTGCCACATTACCAAATCCTTATGAAATGGGATTATAATTCACTGTCTCGCCAACCATGATTATAAGCGTTCGAGATCTACAATATTGGGAGTTTTAACAAGTGATTGGATTTCAACTCTTGATTTAAATACACATTAATTGACCGTGTAAACTTCTGATTTGCTTAATATGTCGGCTCTTTTTAAGAGCTTACTCGGAGATTTTAATAAGAAGATAGCAATACTAAATCCACGCTAAAATGAGAGGTCAGACCACAGAGAGTGAGATAGAGAAATGTAGGTATTTGACTCAAGGCTTTGTTCCAGCTGTGGCCTCCATGTTTATCTATACCTTCATGCATATTACCGAAACATCTATAACGGTATATCAGATTGGAAGATCAAATATAAGAACTTTTAAACGACTATTGACTGTAGTTCAAATAAATCGTGCGGTTTCTCAATCTTTTTCTGAAAATACCCATGCTTCGGGTATTTACCCGGGTAAATACCCGATTTATACCCAAATGGGAAAATACCTGGGTATATTTACCCACCGCCCATCTTAATCAGGCCCCCTGCATCTCTCTCTAACAATACATGCACAACATCAAACATTACGCAGTGGCGTGCTACCTGAACTATTATTTAAATCAGTTTATTAGTAATCAATAGTTTAAAAGTTGTTTTTATTGATACACGAAGATAGTTTGAAGTGACAAACAAGTTTATATATTCTTAAACTATTGATTACTGATAAAGTGATATAAATAATAGTTACAGGTAGCACGCCATTGCGCAATGTTGATGTTGTGCATGTACTGTTAGAGAGAGATGCAGGGGCCTTTAACCTGTAGCGTTCTCTCACGCACCGACAGACACGACACAGTATTGAGTTAGGTACTGTTCTGCCACTCTATCCTTTATATTATATCTCTATGGTTAAAGGCCCCCTAAAAGAAATATAACCTTAAGGCATAGAAGTAACACTAAATAACAACAGCGGTTGCTATGATTGATATCTTCTTTCTAATGGCACATGCAGTATGATAGAAAGAGCTGTCGATAGGTTTAGCAGCACGCTCTTATAGCAGCCTCGTGGTAGGCAAACAGTAGACAAAACATAGAGTTAGGAAACTGAGTGTTGTTCGTAACAGTGATGATTTATCGATAAATATTTTTGGTCAAATGTCTAACTTTTGTATGTGTCGATATATTTAAGCCGTGTAGAAGTAAACAACTAAAATATTGAAATTGTAGTTTTCGGTTGACGCCGGACAGTGCTTTGCAAAGACTTGCCAGACAGACAGTACTAAAAAAATTCACATGTTTAATTGTTCGTTTTAGCCATAAAATCTATTGACAAAAAGTATTCATAAACTAATGAGCGATGCGTTGCGATGAGATGCTAAGAAACTGTCACTTAGATTATGTATTGTACGAATTATACCAGATTGGCTAATGCGGCAGGCTTTGGCAATTTGTGTGCGTCGCATCATATCACGTTGCTTGCTATCGCTTACGTTGGACACTGCTTGATTTTTTTAGAGTTGTAGGTAATCCGATTTGTGATCCGCCAGCACAAATGATTCGCCTTTATGTAAATATTATAGGCATGAGACCCATATATCAAAACGAAACTGAAATCCGATTGCAGTCAGAAATCGTATCGTATCAATATTCCAATATGAGAAAACTGATTTTAGAAAACGCAAAACAATACCACGATAACGCAAACAATCTAATACGAACCAAACGAAAACGGTGCAAGCGCAACCAAACTACAAAATAAATCTAAAGCTTACGATTTCGATTGTTTTCATATTCATTCGCTCTCTTTCACTCTACCCAACGACTACTTAGTTAGAATAAGAGAGAGCGAATTTCATATCCGTTTCTTTCTTACTTAGTGATCCGTTTAAAGAGCAAAAGAGATGAAGCGAATCGATCGTTGCCAAGCAAGCCAGTCGTAGTCGTGCGTTATGGATTTTGGCGGTTTTGTGAATTGCAGATTGAATAGAAAAAATAAAACAGTAAAACTAAACATCGAGGCGATAAGATCTAATTCAGATTGCAACTATTTAATGTTTGTTTTGAAAATTGCAAATAATTTTAATAGTTATTAGGGATTTATGTTTGGAGAGCTTTGACTTGATCGATGTTTATTAATTGTTCACTTGACCTAGGTGACACGTGCAGTGTGGTGCACGCGTAATAATAATTAAGTACCTATATTTGGTTTTCGTGAAAGTTATAAATGTTATAATATTAGGATTTAAAAAGTTTTATTGTTAAGTTGTTAGGATTGTAATGTGTAAATAAATAGAAACAATTCGTGTTGTGTAATTTTAGTTTGTTTGGCGACTGAGTCTTGTAGCAATTAGTTTTAGGTAGTTAGCAGGTTAGGATTGTAAAGTGTAAATAAATAGAAAAAATCGTATTGTGTAATTTTAGTTTGTTTGGTGACTAAGTTTTTTAACAGTTAGTTTTAGGTACTTAGTAGTAGTTTAGGATTGTAAAGTGTAAATAAATAGAAACAATTCGTGTTGTAATTTTAGTTTGTTTGGCGACTGAGTTTTTTAACACTTATTTTTCGGTAGTTAGTAGGGTTTCTTTTTTAATATGTCACGCAAACCAAGCGAAATATGGACGCATGACATGACAATACAATAAGCATTCGATTGTTTGCGTTTGTCTACGCAACTAGTAACTACGCTCGTCGCTCCGACATTCACGTGAGTGCAACCGACTGCCACGCCGAAGCTTGCGGGTACGATTCAGTTTTATATTCATGTCCGATAGTTTGTTTCCGTATTTATCCCTCATTCAAAAAACATCGATATCTCCTTTCACTGTCAAATCCCATCACTCCTTAATGATGGGATTTGACAGCACGGCTATTTAGAGAATGCCTTTGAGAAAAGAATATAATATGGAGTGGACAAATAATACATATGGATACTTTACGTTATAGAAATATATATGAAATCGACATAAAGCCACCAAACATAGTGTTGTCTCGTTTTTACTTAGCGATATCTCTGTTAGAAAAAAGAGATAACCATAGGTTACTGAATACACTGATCATAGTGATTTTTTATCAGAAATGTCAATCGTGCCAGTGTCGCCATATTGCTTGCCAAGTGTTTTTGGTACATCTGCTGTCAAATCGTTGTGTATCGAACATAATAATTTTGATTTTGTGCATAAATATGTCTAAAAACCAGATGAATCAGTGCTTCAGGCTTTCCTAGAGATCGTAAAATCATGTCTAAGTGTTGATTTGAACTGTGCAGTGCAAGATAAAGCTATAATCAACACAAATGTACTCTTCACAAGAAAGTAACAAGTCATGATTTATATTGTTGAAAAGGATTAGTATTTGTACAAAATATTGTTACAAGAGGTTCTTTTTATAGTTAATTTAACAGGTTTTAGCTTCGTTATGGCCTAAATGTTGTTATTTTCGTAGTTTGGAATTTTCCATATTTACGTATTAGAGGTTAGTAGTGATGTTACTGCTAATGTCGATATGGGTTATCGATATATAGATAATGCATAGAGACTTCCACAAACGATAACATTGTTAAAACTATCTCGTGTCTGTAAATGGAAATAAATTAAACATTGAACCAATTTTGTCTGTACCTAGTAAAGGAAAAGCGATATTTGACAAACTTACTTTACTTAGACCTGATTACATAAAACCCAAAACCGCTGCATCCTGCTCTATGTTGAGGAAAATAAGCAGTTAAAATAATTATATTATGTTTTTTGCCAACAGATAACATGAACAGCAACTGTATGCGAGAATTCCTAGCAATAAAACGTTGAAGAAAATAATTTTATTTATAAACAAGAGGACGCCCGCTGCTACACCTGCACATTTTTTCAACCCATTCTGTCAGATCCCGTGGGAATTTCAAGAAAGTCCTTAGTGCACTCCTGCGATCCCCAAAGAACATTCATGCCAAATTTCAGCTTCCTGCACCTTATAATTTTGGCTGTAGCTTATCTGTCAGGCAATCTGCAACGCAAGGACTTTATATATTATACAGATAAAAAACAAATAAATAACATGTATTACCTAATCAATTATGATTTTTTTTACCCCCTTATGATATTTCAGTGTAGCTGTGTGTTTCATTACGGTATGTATGGTGCAAATCAGAAATCGCCGACATAAGGCCGGCGCGCACTGACGTCGCGGCATGGCAAAGGATTTTATTACTGATCAAGTCATTTTCATTCTTATTTCAATGAATTTAGAATTCATATTACTTTATTTCGATACAATCGTATCGCAACCCGCCGTGGCATGCCGCGGGACGTTTGGGGCGCGTCGCGGCACGTCGCGGCATCGGCGGCACACTTGGACGCCGCGGCATGCCATGGCGTCTTGCAGTGTGCCACGACGTAATCAGTAGGTAAATAAGTTCCTGAATTCACCGTTAGTAAATCTTGTTCTCATAAATAATGTATCCAGAATTGTTTTCTCTTCGACAGATCAGTTTGTATTTGTCGTTCTTCATCTTCAGCAAGAAGTGCTATTGATACTAAATTCCAGTCAATTGGACGCCTCAGTATGACGCGGCATGCTGCGAGGTGCCGAAGCGTCTTTCGGGCTAACGAAACACGCTCCGCGCCGTGCCATGCCATGCCGTCAGTCGGCGCCGGCCATTAGCTATCCGGATAGCCAAGCTGAAGGGGCAGTGGCCAGAGGACATAGCTCGAAGAAGCGATGGCCGTTGGGCAGAAAGGTTGTGGAATGGCGGCCTCGTACCAGACGACGCAGCAGAGGTAGGCCTCCCGCAAGGTGGACCGACGATCTAGTCAAGATCGCGGGAGGCAGTTGGATGCGGGCGGTTCAAAACCGGTCTGTGTGGAGAACCTTGGGGGAGGCCTATGTCCAGCAGTGGACGTCGTTTGGCTGATATGATGATGATGATGATGATGTATGGTGCCATTCATGTCCGGAACTTTCATTCACAGCGACACAGTATCGATATTGGCTACCAGAGAATATTTTGTTATATGATACAAGGGACATTTTCTGCTTTACCATGTTCGCCCGCATTTGCATTATGGAATAAACTAATTTGGCAAAAAATCTAAAGTAACTTACTACAAAATATCAATTTAAATTTTTCTAAATCTACAGTAATGTATTATTTACCTCTAACCGGCTCAATGTCGATATCGATTATATTCTGGAGTCCAACCCATAGAGATATAAAGGATAGAGTGGCAGAACAGTACCTAACTCAATACTGTGTCGTGTCCGTCGGTGCGAGAGAGAACGCTACAGGTTAAAGGCCCCCTGCATCTCTCTCTAACAGTACATGCACAACATCAACATTGCGCAATGGCGTGCTACCTGTAACTATTATTTCTATCAGTTTATCAGTAATCAATAGTTTAAAAATATATAAACTTTTTTGTCACTTCAAACTATCTTCGTGTATCAATAAAAACAATTTTTAAACTATTGATTACTAATAAACTGATTGAAATAATAGTTACAGGTAGCACGCCACTGCGTAATGTTGATGTTGTGCATGTATTGTTAGAGAGAAATGCAGGGGGCCTTTAATGTTGCGTTCTCTCTCCCACCGGCGGACACGAATAGGCCCCCACTCTGCCACTCTATTCTTAATATCTCTATGGTCTAACCCAACGGCAGTCATTTTATTTTCCACATAATTTCGCAGGTATGCGCGCTAATTTCGTAGGTACGTCCAATCCATGTTATTCACAGATCTGTGGTTTATAACTAGAAAAAGTAAGAACCCTTCAAAAACTTAAAAAATATAGGTAGTTTTCTTTTTCATCTTTTAGCAACACAAATCGCATTCGCTAGTACGTTAGCTTTAATAATTTCGACTTCTTACTGAACCGAGACAACAGTGATTTTAGTGCTGGTATGAACGCTCTCATCGCAAGCTTTTAAAAGTGCTTACGCCAGAGTTCAACGCAATCGTTTTTTAAATCCTCGTGCGAATGATGCCTAAAGGTGCTATACTTCGTCGATAACAAAAAAACTTGTCGATATATGCTTTGCGTTGCCCAACCCTAATGGACGCCATTTTATTTGCATACGTTTCGTAGGTATGCACGCTAAAGGCGCACGCAAACTGTTCGGACCATAGAGATATTAGAATAGAGTGGCAGAACAGTACCTAATTCAATACTGTGTCGTGTCCGTCGGTGCGAGAGAGAACACAACATTAGAGGCCCCCTGCAACTCTCTCTAACAATACATGCACAACATCAACATTACGCAGTGACGTGCTACCTGTAACTATTATTTAAATCAGTTTATTAGTAATCAATAGTTTAAAAGTTGTTTTTTATTGATACACGAAGATAGTTTGAAGTGACAAAAATGTTTATATATTTTTAAACTATTGATTACTGATAAACTGATTTAAATAAAAGTTACAGGTAGCACGCCACTGCGTAATGTTGATGTCGTGCATGTATTGTTAGAGAGAGATGCAGGGGGCCTCTAATATTGCGTTCTCTCTCCCACCGGCGGACAAGAATAGGCCCCACTCTGCCACTCTATTCTTAATATCTCTATGGTTCGGACGCGACTTACTGTCGCGACAGTAAGTCGCGACACATAGCGTGCACACCCTTTCGGACGCGGCTTTCTGTCGCGTCCGCGTCCGATACAACCATAGACACGCCATGCTGTCTATGCGATACACTATGGCTAGGTAGGAGCTTATTTTCTTAATTCAGGGCACTAGCAGTTAGCACTATTAGATTATATTATTGGTAGATCTTGAAGTAAAGCAGAACTGTTGAATTGAAAGTGAATTTAACATTTTTTGACTATATTCGGTATAAAATCAATATTAAGGCCGTACCATGGACAATATACGGATGACAGTAAACGTCCGCGGACGTTAAATGTCATTTTCCCAGATTGCTATCGGACGTCTGAACGCTCAAGGTCACGTCCGCGACAGACGTCCGATAGTGTGCACACTTGAATGGATTTTCCTTGTCCAGATACCCTTCTGTCGCGACTTAGGCCTCCCTCATATTAGGCGTCAGCGTCAATGCAGCGACACCTCGGCGTCGACGCCGCGTTTTCTGCCACGGCATCTCACAGCCACAAAAAACTAACAGAAGTTAAACTACATACAAAGTGCACTCGAGTCACCCAACATATACGTCGCTTACCAATAGGCTATCTCAGAAAGATCAGGTATAACGCGAAATATAGGTGCCATCCGCTTCAAGCAAGGGTCTTGTAATGATTTTTGTGCAAACATAGAGCAACAAAGAACAACAAATTATTATTAAGTTAATTATCGCTTTTGAAGACAATTACCACCTATTTTTTTACAGATGTGTAGGGCCGGCTACTTTAAAGCTTGATCTAAATTTGTGAGGTCGTACCTCTTTTCCCTCGGCCACCATCTTAGAAAGAGTGCGGGCATGGATGGTTTTTCTTATTCATCTGGTAAACTTTGATCACGCTAAGATATGGTTCAAGCATTTTTTCTACAAATTAAATTCTCTACAACTTTGGTTCTGACACTATTTGTCGTAAAACCATGAATAAAAAGTTTTTCTATGATATTGTTTTTCCTGATTTCATGATTACCTGTGTGTTTAGTCTTTTTATGAGCCAGGCTGTGGCCTATGATCCAATAGAGCTTTAGAAGAACTATAGCAAAAAAAAGGCAACTTGTCGGTAAATCATAATTGGCACTGATATTTCCGATTATTTTGCAGCGTCTTTCCCCAGAATATTGAGGTGCTGCAGAACATTGCAGTTTCCTTTATTTGGGCGGAACATCAACTTCGATAGCCCACAGAGTGCCGTTGTTTTAGTGTTTTGTCCATATTTTGCCAACCCCCTGTTTTCATGATCGTTGCGATGAGTTAAAATTGGACCTAATGGTAGTCTTGGAGGCTGCAGGGTCTCAAGTAAGAGGTTCTTGTTTTGGTGATAGTAAAGATAAATTAAATAGATTTTTTTGTTCCTGAGGGCGAAAAAAGTACAACACATTGAAAAGAAAATTTGTTACAAATTGCACTCGATTTTCATTTGTAACTTTTTTATTTATTATTTTACGATTAAATACTACGGGGCCAAAGTTGTAGCGAATTTAATTTGCAACTCATCATGTGTTGAAATTTTTCTGTGCAGCAAATAGTTTGCCAGATATACTAGAAAACCCATTTGTACCACTCTTTACAAGATGGCGGCCGCAGGCCGAGGGCTCGCTCCTTGGCATCTATGAAATAAAATTGCGTCCTCTGACAAATGTACGCTAAGCGAAAAAAATGTATGTAACATTTCAATAGAGTAATGGGCTGGCATTGAAAATATTATTCTTTGCATCGGCTTTTTTAGCAGTTTTATTCTCAATAATCAATTAAAAAACTAGATATGAGCAGTGGCGGCGCTAGATCACATGTGGACGTCGGCGACATCAAGTTCGCGAGGCCCTATAATTATATCTATGGCGAGGCCCCTTTAACTTAGTAAAAAAAAAAGGTTAAATTAAGTGAGCCAAATTATAAAATAATCTATGAATAAAATAAATGACAAAACAAACATTTTCACCCAGTACAGATATCGTGTCGGGCAGTGTGTGTGAAAACGCTCATTCGGGCGACTGTTTCATTTTATAGTGTTGCAAGACAGGCGATTCTGAATAGGTACCTGTAAGCCGTAAAGTACTACTCACTTCACTTCGCTTCACACCACACGTAATGACGAAAAATAATTAAACTTATTATCATCTGCTTAGCTTTTTCCTGAATTGCTCTGAGTCGGCTACCTAGACAAGGATGATTGGCTAAACGAAAATAGGTAACCTGTAAAACCTTTTTGCGAGGCCCCCTCAGGCGCGAGGCCGTCGGCGGCCGCCGACGTCGCCGACGCCTAGCGCCGCCACTGGATATGAGAACTATTTCTGTAATAGTTATTCCGTATATACCAGATATGATAACACTCGCGCGACCGTCTACGTATAAGTTTAACTTCTGTTGGTTTTTTACATTGTGGTACAGCGGATGACCTCACTAGTGTTGCCAACAACTAAATCAGATTTCCATCTGATCTGAATAATAAAACTACCATAAACCACTAAGAAACATTGTTCTTAACTAGACACATGACATAAACACAGTTATGTCCACTAAGATTTTCTTACATTACATTTACGATCAGTCGCACACAAGTTATAAGTTCCCTTTTAAGTAACAATAAATCATTTTTAAATAAATCAACGTACAAGTTATTTCAAAACAAAGGCTATTTTGAATTTGTTTGTTATTATCAGACGAATTAATTGTTCTTAACGTAGCAGTTTAAAGATTTATTTTCATTGTGTGCGTCTGCTTATTTATTTCTGCCACTTAAATACACCAGTTTTAGCGGAAAATCTTCTAAGCTGGCAACACTGTAGCGTATGACGGGTTTGTGAGTAGGGGTGTGCTAAACTGCTACATCTAAATATTATGGCATAACGTAATAATATTTTTTATAGCAGGTTATGTTTGCAGCGCTAATATAATAGGTAAATGTTTATGCATATCCATATACTTTCAATAAAATAGAAATCAGTACTTAGTGTTAATACGGATAGTATTTAGATAAAAATATGTACCATTATATTCAAGAATATTAGGTGCGGTTATTTACGTAAAATAGTACGTACGGTTAAATAACATGATTCCCGTTACGTTGGGTCTGGATCTTGCAAAAATTGCGATATTACCAGTACTATAATGTTGATTAAAAAGTAGAGTCGGTATGAAAATAACTAAAGTATTGTTCAATTTCTGAAATAATTGTCTTGTTTAATCTACATAAGTCACATTGTTATCATAAGTTTTAGTGTTAGAAGGTGTACGTGCGTTTTATTATCAATAGAATATTTTATATTTCTGTTAGAAAAACTTAGACTTATAAAAATTGAAGATCTGTAACATCTGATAAGGTAGAGCCTATCTACACTAGGCTATATACTGACTCGTTGGCTTAGCAAAAGTTGTTCAGTCAAATGAGCATTTGCTGCAAACTTACAAAAATCGAAGACCTGGAACATCAGATGTGGAACTGCAAGTGCCCATCTTAACTATAACACACATCTATACACATAAATCAAATTGGAGTGTCTGTTTGTAATATTAAAATAACCGCTTTTTACTAAATGCATAATTATGGATGTATATACGGTACATATATGTACCTAAATTATTTTTTACCATTTTTGTCTGTCTGTCTGTCTGTCTGTTTGTTCTCGCTGATCTCTAGAACGGCTGCACTGATTTTGACGGAACGTTCAATGGCGGATAGCTGATGTACCAAGGAGTAACTTAGGCTAAATTAACCGGGTACGCGAAGTAGTTCCCTCAGGACACGGGTGAAACCGTGGGAAACAGCTATAAATAATAAAATGGTTTAATAGAATTTACCACATTTAAAATACAAAATTTCTTCATCATTTACTTGTTTATTTACCACGAAGTTAATAGGTACGAATGATATTTTGAGTCCCCAGCCAACACTCTAGCACCATCTTAAAGACTGCTGCAAACAAATTTGTTTAGATTGCCATCTATCGCACGAGGGTGTCGATTAAACGTAATTTTTTTAACTGTTAATAGTCTATCTTTATGCTATCTATAGTCATAGTGGCAATGAAGTCCTGTCTCAAAGGAATTGATTGTTAATGACTTCTATCATATTGTTGCTGTGAGATACTCGTAGTATTGCAAATTTAGCGACTTACGTGGCGACTTTCATTAAATAAAAACAATTTTAGGCCAGTGACAGATCTGTTAATTTTGTTTTATGACACAATAGGTGCATACAACTGCAAAGTGGTAGCGCACGAAGAATGCCCGCCTAGCGCACGCCGAGCGGCCGCTTAAGAAACACGTACACCCAAAGTGCGGGCGGCCTAAAAGCTCTGCTAAGTGACAATCAAATGTTATACCTAGGACATAATGGCTTTACTTATATTGAAACAAAATAGCATAGCATCTTATTGGGCTTAATAAATAACAGATTATATGGTTATTATAAAATAATATGTTACTCATCAAGTTATCTATGATAAAGCGAACATCTCTAATGGTAAGCAGCCGGTCGCTCAAAGAACGCTCGGGTGTCGCGGCGTCGACGCTGCGTAGACGCCGCGTATACGCCGGGGTGCCGCTGCGTAGACGCTGACGCCCAATGTGAGGGGGGCCTTACTGTCGCGACAGTAAGTCGCGACAGATAGTTTGTGCGCGCCTTAACTTCGTAGGTACGTCCAATCCATGTTATTCACACATCTATGGAAAATGCAGTCAAAGATATGAGTCTGTAAGGAGTCTATGCCTCTTTAACCCTTTCGCGAGCAACGGCAAAATAATTGCCAAACCACTTTTTTTTTATTCCGCCATAATTTAAAAGGTTATTGATATTGTGCAACTATAGACAGCTAACGCTATCTCTTAGGATACTGTTACAATAATTTGAAATCCCGACAATCAAGCTGACAGTAAAAATATTTGACGGATTGGTCACACGGCGCAAAATGTGAGGTATTTTTTCGGTGTTCTTACCAAAATCGCTTATAAACAAGAAAATTACCGTGTGAAATGTAAGTAACCTTATGTGTTTTTGTAGCTAATGACCTGATTTATTAAATAAATGTAATATTACGTTATATTATCCATTTTTGAAACCTTTTACGATATGGAAAAAACTAACGGCAAAATAGTTGCCTATGCTCGATATCGATTATTTGTTATGGACAAATAGTTGCCAACGCCCGATTTTATTTTTTCTTTTAGATGCCGCTGCGAAGAATCCAACGTCAAAAACCCCTAAGACCAAACGAAATTGTTGAGTTAGTAAATATCCCTGATGGATATGAATCAGAAGATGATTTAGAGGACATTGAGTCAGAAAAGGAAGATGTCGAAAATTCATCAACTTCTTCCTCAGTCTCAGTAATACCGAATCCGTCAACTAGCAGCAAATAGTGTTTTTATTTTTATAATAATCGAAAAAAACAATGTACCTACATAGGTGATTGGGTGACAACAAGGCATTGGCAACAAAAAATTTATACATTCAAACTGGGCATTGGCAATTACTTTGCCACATTTAATGACAAAAACGGGCATTGGCAAATATATTGCCGTAGCCCTTAAAAAAAGGAGGGCGTAAGCAAGGGGGAGAAATCGATTAGTATAGTTTTAAAAATGTTATTTTACAATGTTTTGAATAGATAAAAACAAAATCGGAGCTATAATTAGTATTGCCCGCGAAAGGGTTAACCCTTAATTTGGCAGGATATTTTATCTTTATCTCAAATATTTTTCTTAAATTATATTATTATTATACTTGTAAAAGGACTGTAAAAAATATTTAAAAAAATATTCACCCCCCTTTTACTTAGAAACCCTTAGAATAATATACTATACATGACTTGATGTTCAGAATTGTACTCACCTGTTTGTTTGTATAATATACTACACATTAGCGACAGGGGATGATTTGTGGGAAAATTAAACAGACAATTAAAGCTCAAAATTTAATGAAAATCAATCATTGTGATAACTGTTAAAGCAATTTCTCGTATTTAGTCCCTTCTTACAGTAGAGTCAACCACCGTATGTTGTGCCAGCTTGTTCGTGGCCAATTTTATCACGTCGGATGTTATCAGAAGGACGGTTTTTTTTTGGCGCGGAAATCTTTTGATTTTCTTTCAGTGAGACATCTTTGATTCGCTGTGTTGATCAGTAGGTTAGTGTAGGTAACGGTTCAGAGAGAAGAGAAGATATATTTGATGGTACAGATGGTAAATCTCCATCCCAGGATGAACACGACGGCATTACTGCAATAATTGGTGAATAAGTTGGCTCTCTTGTAGGTGTTTCAGTAGGTACTATCTAGAATAATCGATAGAGAATTCCTCAAGTCATCATCACTGTCAGGTATAGTATATTCCTTCCTGGCGAATGTTAGGTGACAAAATATATTCTTGTTCTGTATTTGACGCCGGTACGAGGTAATTATCATCCGATAGCAAATTCATTCTTTCGAGTGACGAGTCAATAGAGGGAGTGTCAGTCTTCGAAGACGAGTCACACAGCATGTCTTTACGAAAAAGATAACTCTCATCATTTTCATCGCCTGACGATGTACCACTATCATCAGACTTCTGGAGGAATAAGAGCCAGAATGCGATGAGACCTGGTTGTTAGTCTGCGCTATTAAATAAAAAAAGAAATACATGCAAAAACCGCAAACCAAGATAATAGAAAAATGCCCAAACATAAAACAGCCCGGTATTACCTGCACATTAGCAGGATTCGAATCAGAAATGTATAGCCCATTATACTAAAGTTAATAAGCCCACTTTGTTGAACATAGCGAAATGTATAACCAATTATACATAAGACTTTGGTGTCATTTTTCACACAAATTATTGAATACAAATTAGTAGTTTGATAGTTATCTCGATTATCAATCATTTTGTAATAGAACTGGAAGCGAAATAAACATATTTTTGAATAAAAAATAGGAATGTATAATAACTTACAGAGAGTGGTCGTTGACGGTCCATTTTCGAAAACTTTTTCGTACTATATGTCACTGTCATTTTTAAATACAGACGTCCAAAATATTTTATTTGACTGGTAAAATGTTGCCCATCAAGGTTGGTTGCCATAGTGAACAGTGTAAATCAAATTTAGAAATATTTGAAATCAAGTGCAGCAGATTTTTTTTAAGTATACGTATAATGGGTTATACGTTGTCGAATTAAGGGTTAAATGAGACGCGTAATTTGACGTTATGATTAACCAACTAAGACCAACTGACATTACATGTTGCACGTTCGGTATAAGGAAATATGGCGAGCATGTTCTCTCTAGTCTAAACGTCCAACCTCTCTGGGCCCCCTGCACCCTGCATCTCTCTCTAACAATACATGCACAACATCAACATTGCGCAATGGCGTGCTACCTGTAACTATTATTTATATAAGTTTATCAGTACCTACCTACCTAATCAACTATAGTATTTTCGCTGTGATGATATGCATGACAGTTTATAACTGACAATTATAGTGATGTAACCTAAGGAAATTTAAGCGATTATTTATAAATACCGAATTAATTGGCAAACGACATGCAATCGTACGTAGTTACCGATTTTACATCTTCGAAATAAATTCATATCGAAAGTGTTTTGGCAAATACATTCACAAATAAAACGCATCAATTTTATAATTTATTCTTTTATTATTCGTCACTGTCACTCGAAATAAAACCTCATATCTGAATCGGAATCTTCTCCGACTGAGATAATTAATTGCTGATCTCAAATCCGGTCGAGGTGGACATACTTATCCCAAGTCTGTAAATATTGTCGATTATGTTATTTCTACGACTGATTAATTTTATCAATAAAAAATATAAATTCGTATTGCCAACACATCGGAACTATCTACGTAAGTTATTGAAGCTTTACGCTCACGTTTCTTCTGAGTGGACAGCTTCTTGTCTTCAAAACTAGTTTCTTCAAATTTTTCTTAGGTTATTCGAGTAACTGAAGCCTTGCTTGCCGATATCCAGAGCTGCCGCAACTCTGTACACAACAGTGTCGATCGGTATCACCGGGCCCACGTTTGCACGCTCTCGTTCAAAGAAGGTCCTCAAACGAAGCACTAACTCACGGCTTTGAGAGTTTAAAAATATCTTTTTTGTTGTTTTTGGCAAAATAAAAAAATATTAAATAACACGCCAAACAGGCAGAATCACAAACCGCATACAAGGCGCTCGTACTGACGTATTCGATCACAAGATGGGCGCTCCTATTAATCGATTTCATGTCGATTCAATGGTGTCAATCTCTATTGACAGAGGGTTCGTTTCATGCATCTGACATTTTGAGGATTATATTTTATTATATTTAAATTATTTATTTACCGTTAATAATAATTATAAAAAAAGAGAGAGACATACTAGTATCAATTTACTTTGTAATTTTTAATAGATATTATTTTAAATATTTGTTTTTTTGCCAATTTATTTTCATAAGTTGAAAGGAGTATGCGTAATATGTAAAATGAGGACTGTCACTGTCATGCATTTCATCATACAGCGAAAATAATCAATAGTTTATATTTATAGGGATACATAACACAGAGTACATTGGTTGGTATATACGGGAACAAAACAAAGGTACTCTGAGTCTGTGCACAATAGTCTTGTGCCTAATCGGACATCTGCAGGTGCGCACCGTACTAGTACTATTCAAACAACGTACTAGTACACTTTAGTAGTACTATTAGTACTGTTAGTACCTACAGTTTTTGTAGAATATAGTAACATGAACAGTACGTGCAAACTTAAGCGTCGGCCTTTATAAGCTATAAGCATGCTATTTGATTTTTAGTAGTACTATCAGTACTATTAGTACAGTTGTTTTAGAATTTAGTAACATGAACAGTACGTGAAAACCGAAGCGTCGGACTTTAAAACTTATGAGCATACTATTTGATTTTCCTTCATACTTTAACAGGCTTAGGACTGGCATTCTAGATTTGGAAATACGTTTTTATATTAATATTATTTGTTAAATTGAAATTCGCGTGAATGCACGATAATATAATATGAGTTAATAGAATGTTAAATAATAAAAATTGAAAATCGGTATATATAAGCGTTATTGCAAATGCAAAGAATTCAAATCTAAACCGAACGAACATCATGTATCACTGTCCCTTTTACTCTCAAAAGGTTTACCAATGCCTCGCGCTCACGCATTTTTCGTTCCGTAGCGGTACGGCTTGAAGTTTGACACAGTGTACTAATAGTGCGAAATGTCCGATTAACAGCTGCCATAATGAAACGTTACTTTTAGTACAGTACGCTGTACTAGTACAGTACTCGCCAAACTTTATGGCCGCTCCGAACCTAGCCGCATTGCGCTGCGCAGAACACAAAATCAGGTATCAGCGGGACGTACGCGGGGCGTGGAGGCAGGGCACGCCCGCGCGCGCTGTCTTCCACCCGCTAGCGTCCTCGCCTTGCGCGCGTTAGTGTGAGTGTGCTACGTTCGTACACGACTCACATATTCGCTGAGCTCTGACAGTATCGTCGCGTTTAGAATAGTTTCATAGTGTTACTTCTTTATTGTTTCTCGTTGCTATCGTTGTTTCTTGTTGTTATTTGTACTGATATAGTTACCATTTTCATTGATCATGGCTTGCGGTCGTTTTAATGTTTTACGTCGTCAAACACGGAAAATGGTGTTTGACGTACCTATTAATGTTTATGAAGAAGAAAAGAAGTTTAAGCTTAAAAGTCCCTTCACCTAACTGAATTTACATTAAGTACTCGAATTTGATTGAATATGTAATTAAACAATATAATATAGCTAATCTAACAACGTAACTGAAGATTTTAATTTTCAATAATTACAAATATATTTTCTTGGTTATGACATGTCCACCTGACTGTACCATGCGCAAGTTCGTACCAATGGCTACATTCAGAGCGGCCATAAAGATTGGCGAGTACTGTACCTATTAGTACATCGTACGCGTACTACCCAAGACTAGTGCACAAATCCTTGGCATTTTGAAATCACAACAGACAACTTGGAATTAAATAACCAAATAAAAAATATAACCAATATTCCTAAAGATAATAAGTACCTATTAATGATGAAAAATACCAGACATTGGAGTGACAATGGATCAAAACAAGACTCGGTGTTAGTGAGTGTTGAACAAGGGACCAGTATATGTAGAGGTTGTCTGTCAACTGAACGTAGAATGGTCAATGCAATGCCTCTTGCGGCCTCGTTCAAAGATTTGACTGGCATTACTGTAAGTAATTGTCTCTTATTATTGTCTTCTTAGTCTTAATATATAAAATCATTGCATTACTTACTGACTAATAGGCACGCTACAGCCGAAACTATTGGGCGAAGGAAGCTGAAATTTGGCATGTAGCCATGTATGTTCCTTGGGGACCGTAGGGGTGTACTAAGAAGGGATTTCCCGAAATTCCCATGGGATCAGCCAAAACGGGTGAATTAAAAAAAATTGCAGGTGTAGCTGCTGCCGTCCTCAAGTATACTATAATAAAGTGAAACAGGCAGCAATAGCCTATTGCAGATACCAACAGACTGCCATGCAGAGGGTTTTGGGTTTGAGTCTGTGGTATGGCACCACTGACATTTTCATGTTGAACTGTTGGTCCCGGTTGTTATGAAGATCTTTAAACAGTTGTCATAGGGATTTAGTACCTCTGAATAACTTGACACTAGTCTAAACCATGGAATATCACTGACCCGATCCAGAGGTCGAACAGGCAGGTGCTCTGTGGATCAGCTAATATTCAGTCTAATCCAACCGGATTAAAGCTAAGCGGGATATAACTGGGATAGTAAGCAGGATCTGGTTTGCAACTGGGATAGCACCAGGAGGATTATATTATCAATGTAGATATTATATTTTGATTCTAACTCATCTTTTATTGAACCCATAACTTTTGCCTTAAACATGTCACTAAGTACTATACTTATTGACATTTTTAAGGCAAAAGTTGTGGGTTCAATACCTCCACTCAGGACAAATCTTTGCAATTATTGAAACAATTCTCTGTGATCAATCAAACAATTATTTTTCTAAAATATTTAAGAATAGTAGCATACAATAGGAGAAATGAGCTATTGTAAATCTAAGGTGGTTAGAACCATATACATACTTATAGGACATGATTGATGAATGAATTGATGAATCACATCCAGTATAAACTTTTAACAAATTAACAAGTTACCATCATCTTGAGAGACATTTTTGGTTTATATAACAAGATGACAGTGTTTGGTGCCTTTACAGATTGCGTAAGTTTAAGTTTATATATTATAATACTTACTCTATACACTTATTATCATGTTGATTACTTATGTTGTTTCAGATCTCACCTACAGATGGATTACCACAATGGCTGTGCTATGAATGTTCAACTTTGTTACACAAATGTGTAACATTCAGAAATAAAATAATGAAGTCACACTACAGGTTGTGTCAGTATGTGCTGGAGGGTGTTCCCGTGAGTACCTATGCAATTTTGTAATAAATATTATTAATTGTTGACCATTTTACAGAGCTTATATTGCTTGCTGATTATTAAATGTCAGTAGTAGAAATACTAGAAAGCTTACACAGATTACATTTTCAGTTTCAAGAGGAAAACGACGACACGGGTGTATATGATACTGATATGCTCAGTGAAACAGCAGAGAATGTACAGGTTAAAGATGAGCACATGTTCTCTGATCATGAAGATAACATTGATGAAGAAGAAAACAGGTGAGAACAGATAGAGTAAGATCCACAGGCTGCCAGACCTTTCTTATACACATATTGGCTAGCTTGCACTTGCGAGTTGCGGCCCATCTATTGAGAGCAGGCAGTAAAATTAAAGAGGATATTGCTTTATTTAGGTAAAGAACGTACTGGTTTTAATCATATACAGAATACCTAGGTACTAAGGTTAAATTTATTTGCAATCAAATTAAAACTAACATAGCTAAATGACTATTTACACATAAAATAAGACAATAATTTCTATACTTAAATAACTACAAAATACATTTTAAAAAAAGAAAGGAAAAGAAAATTTGGAGGGCGTCATGGAAATCCTCCACATCGCCGTCAATTGGGAGCGTGCCCAGAATGCTGGCAGCATTGCCACGTTGTATGGCAATGCTGATCTTCTGCGCCAAATACAGGCCAGCCTTCTGGTCACGCGAGGCGTCGACCAGTCTCTTTGAGAGATCTCTAAAAAGAGATCGCGCACTTGGACCCCATGGTCCCAACGTTTCGACTCCAAACGGCTCAAATACATAATCTCCTATTAGATTTATGTATTTGCTCCGTTTGAGAGTCTCCGCTGTAGCTGCAGCAGCGCCCGCACAACCCGCTGTGCTAGGAAGATGAGATGGCACAAGGGTGTCGACACAAGTTGCGTCCCACACCAAAGGCCTACCCAGCTTCCAAGGCAGTAAAGACATACCGTCTGGTCTTTTGCCATCGTCGCGTGCCAAGCCCTGAGGTTCAAGTTGGGCTGGAACGCCAGCGGTGACAAGAGCCCGGCGAAGTATGTCATTAAGGTTGGCGTGTCGTGAAATACGACCTGCGCTCCTGCAGCATGACAGACCATGGTGACCAAGGCTGTCGACAGCCTCTCCACAGTGACAGCGATGTGGAGAGACACATTGCGCACGATGTATGGACGATGGCAGTGCCTGAAGCCAAAGACCCGACTCCCATTTTACCACAGCCAGCAAACGAGCACGCTCCGCAGAGTCCGCAGCATTGGACGACGTACTTAAGAGATTTTCTCGTACCACGCTGCAAAGCGGCCCGTCCCACTGCCTCTGTGAAGATGGATTTCGGGGTAACTCGGTGCTTGGACAAGCCATTCTCCAAGCATTCATGGCATCGATCTTACACGGCACCTCAGGATCGACCAGTGTGGGTGCTAAAATTTTCCTGGTCAATTCTGCAGTGCCGTGGACCGAGGACAGGAATGCTGGTAAACTTACGTCGGAAATTTTGCGAACGCCAAGGCCGCCCAGGCGTACAGGTAAAGACGCCTGTAGCCACACTCGGTCGTTCAGGTCCAGATTTAGAATTTTGCTAAGGGTAATTTGCATAAGATTGTCAATTTGGGTGAGTAGAGATGGGTATTTCCAAAAAGGGGAAGATCGAAGAGCGTGTGTAAATTTAGGCACAAAAAGACAATACTTGATAATAGTAAAAGCCGAATGCATATTAATTTTGAGTAATCAGTCTGAAATAACACAAAAATTTTGAATTTTTCCCTGTATAAATGAATCGAAACCTTCGTCTAATATTGGGGACCCAAGGAGGCGAAGAGAACTTTTTTTAACGTGAATAATATTGGAAGCCAGATATTGAAATTTAGAAAGTATATGTGATTGGTCTAAGTTATTGTTAATAAAAATTTCGCATTTACTGGGATCAAGTTCTAGGCCAATGGATAAAAATTTTGACTTTAGAAGTGCCAGGTCTTGATAAACTACGTCTACATCACCTGCAAGGGTTCCGTCATCCAGGTACCAGATGTTAAATTTTGAATTTAGTTCTTTGATAATTGGGTGAATGGCCAAGCTAAAGATTAGTGGTCCAAGCGGGTCGCCTTGTTGACAGCCAACGGCGAATTCCAAAACATTTTCCATATATATCAATTTTGAAGGGTGCCTGTAACACTGCCAAAGAAAACTAAAAATTTCGGGTGTTTCTAATTTAGCTTGTGTCAACAAGGTGTCCCTATTAACCGAGTTAAAGGCATTCTTTAAGTCTACCTTCAGGACAACCTCACCTTGATTACAGCCAAGGTATGCCGACAGGGCATGTATGGCAGCCTCGCAGCCCCCTTTGGATCCAAATCCAAGCTGTAGGGGCTGAAATTTGCTGCTTAAAAGGGTGTTATAATGGCGGCAGCAAATCTTGGCTGCCATACGCCTGAAAGTACAACCAACGGCAATGGGACGAATGCCACCGTCACGCTTCCGCAAGGCGCACAGATTGGCGCCATACAAAATATCGACGAGGGCCATCGTTCACATTGCCGGAGAGCATAAGGTTCATTAAAGCCGTAAGCTCCCTCAAAAGCGAGTCGCCGGCCGACCCGGCGCTTGCACACACAAGGTCCTTTAAATGTTGTGGTGTTAAACCGTCGAGTCCACCAGCAGACCCGCTTTGGAAGGTGCAAACGGCCGCAACCACATCCTTGGCTGTAATCCTGAGGCAAACTGAATCAGAGTTAGGTGGGTCAGGAAAGGAAAGATTGTCCTGTGGCGCTGGAGGCTTGCTCTGGAGACTCGCGAGTGTGTCTGCAGAGCAAGGCGCCACCACGTCGCTGCTAAATAGGAGCCTGGATGCTCAGTTTGTTTTCTACGTGGTGGTAGATGGTACTATTGCGGTATGGTTTGGGTGAATAGTGGTATGATTTTGACGCCGAATCATTACAGTTTTCCTTTATTTTCGTTGTAAGTGGTTTTTTTTATAGCCGATCATCTTGTGCGTGTAAGATTCTGTAGGGAAAGGTGAAGAGTTGCTCCCAAGCCGTTACTGAATTCTCCCGTACCACAAGACCTATGCACAGTGCTAGATTTTGAGCCACTGAAGGCCTTGCGCCACGGGGAATTCATAATGTCTACGAAGCACAGCAGCGTGCTGATTAAGTGCTGTTAGTAAGTGCTACACAAGCAATCACCCCCCCAAGTGGAAACGTCTGTTATTATTGCTTAACTTATTTCGTTGATATATTGTCATGATACTTGCATCTAAGTATCTATTATAGTTTTAAATATGAAGAGTATACATGAAATATATTCCGTATAAATATTATTTATTTTAGAGAAGTAAATTCACCAAGACAATTTTCAAGCGATGCTGCATCGATTAATAATCTAATTAAGGAAGAAGAGGAATACACAACAAAGGAATTTACAGAGACGTCGAACTACGAGGAAATAAAGACAGGGGTTTGTATATAGTTATAGTTTGCTCTTAGTCAGCGCGCTTGGTGTGATATTTATATATGACATCGGAGATTAAGTAAATCATCTGGATACAGCACGGCGTATCCCGCGAGTAATAAAACAGTAAATACTACGCTCATACCTCAGATCGAGCAATAGTAAATTGTTGTATCGAGCGCAAAGTAAGTTTTATGCACTAAATTAACACGAGTGCATTAATTACTCATCCCACTCTTTTTAAATACTAATCTACATACAGTGAAATATACTAAAATTACCATGTATTAATACTAATGAAACCGTGATGTTTACTAAGTGGGTTTTACCGTTGGGGAAAAAGGCACATTTTGTCTGTGCATTTTGTACTATTGTCGAACTTTGATACTTAATTTTTAGTAAGACAAGTTGCCGATTTTTACCTTGTCATAGATTCAGATCAGTCATGGAGTATTTCCGAAAGAATTAAAAAATAAACCGGTGACAGAAGACAATTGTCAAGTTGACACTTGAAGATAGTTTATTTGCAACGGTGTTTTTTTGCGAATGTGGCGTAAATTGTTTTAAAATAATATCTTCTCCGTCGTAAACTAAAGGTATGTCGTGCAATTTTTATATATGTTATAGTTTTTGAGTGTAATTATGCACTTGTGTATAAAATTCAATTTAGAATTGTAAGTTCAAATGACACTGGCTCTCTAAACAATGTGGGAGATATCCGCCCACGGTCCGATTATGTGTCGCTATTTTGTAACGAGCCTTATAAAAATATTGTCTCATTTGTATTATTTTACCTTTTCAGATTGTAAAATGTCAAAAAAATTGATCGATTATGAAATTGCAAAAGCCCTGCAAGCGTTTGACTCTTCAGAAGATGAAGAGGAAATTGAAAATTTCAGTTTCAATGACTCTAATCTGAACTTGGATTAGAGTCATTGAAATTGAAAATTAATAAAAAAGAAAGGTGGTCTAGGAGTGGCTGACGAAATCCGTCTATCAAGGCCTGGTGAATATTATGGAAAAAAGGGAGTTATAGAAGGTGTAAATATTGTAGCACAAGAGCAAAAGAAGTTAGGACCTATTTTGAGTGCAAAATATGTGAGGTGCCTTTATGCTTTGTCCCATGTTGGGAGCAATTTCATAAAATTAATGAGCAATAAAATTTTTAAACACTGTTATTTATTTTACCTGGATTATATTAGCCTATTTAAGAAAAATAGAGATTTGCTCTATTTGTGAATTTTAATTTATCAAAATTAGTGTTGGTCTAATTGGGCAATGGTAGAATAGCTCCCACATAGATTTAAATAAAAAAATTGGTTGCCTGTAAAGTCGGTATACGGGCGAAAGTTTTACGTGACAACGACTTTGAGTGGTAAAATAATTTTAATGTGAATATTCATTCGTATAGTAGGAAGAAGGATGAAAGACGCGTGCCTTTCACTTTTTATGTCTGTCTCTCTCGCTCTTAGGCGGGACGCGTGCCTCTCACTCGCTCTCATTGTGAGCGCATAACGTGAGCGGAGCGTAACGCAGTTTCTTGAAGTGTCACCCGGCAAACCAATTTATAAGACGTTGTCACGTCAAAAAAAAAACAAGACTAGAAATAAAAAAAATATTTTAATCAATTTCTGAATATATTATAATCAGTACACAACACATTTCCAACCTCTCTTTCAAACCGATTCACTGTGCCCGATTAAGGGTTAAACTGCATCAAAGTTCAGGATTACTTTGAATTATCTTTTTTAATAAGTATGCAAACTTTTTAAGCTATTGCATAGCTTTTATCGCGAGCTTGAGCGCGGCGACCGATTCCAGAAATTCCGTATCGAAAAAAACCTAACACCCTTCACATATTAATCAACTTGGCGTAAGCGCCAAGTTGATTAATATGTATTATGAACTTTACTGCTTACTAATTAAGGTTTAGTTTAGAATAATTAGTTTCTACATTCACAAGATAGCGGACGGGACATTTTAAATTAAATTAATATGGATATCAGTTTTGGGGTTCTCATGCTTTCTGATCACGAAAATGACATCTATTTGGGAATCTAAGATGGCGGACGGGATATTAAAAAAAAAATAATATGGGTATCAGTTTTGGGGTTTTCATGCTTTCTGATCACGAAAATGACATCTATTTGGGAATCCAAGATGGCGGACGGGACCTTTTTAATAAAATTAATATGGGTATCATTTTCGGGGTTTTTATGGATTCTGGTCACGAAAATGACATCTTTTTGGGAATCCAAGATGGCGGATGGTACATTTTTAATAAAATTAATATGGGTATCATTTTCGGGGTTTTCATGCATTCTGATCACGAAAATGACATCTATTTGGGAAACCAAGATGGCGGACGGGACATTTTTAATAAAATCAATATGGGTATCATTTGCGGGGTTTTCATGCATTCTGATGACAAAAATGACATCTATTTGGGAATCCAAGATGGCGGACGGGACATTTTTAATACAATTAATATGGGTATCATTTTCGGGGTTTTCATGCATTCTGATCACGAAAATGACATCTATTTGGGAATCCAAGATGGTGGACGGGACATTTTTAATAAAATTAATATGGGTATCATTTTTGAGGCTTTCACGCTTTCTGTTTTATTATGTATAGGTAATACACATTAATGCCGCGCAGAGAAAGTATATAGGTATGATATTATATCTATATAAATGTACATTGCGCGAAATTCGATGATCAAACTCTTAATATCGTTATTTTTTTTCAAATTTTTTGAATGAATAATTATTTTGGTGTGTAATTATAATTACACTATTAATACCTAATTATTTATACCTAGATATTTTCTTTTTATAGAGAAGAAAAGCATAAAGAGCTAAAAATTTGTTTTCTTATCGGTCACCACGCTCAAAGTGTAACTTGAATTAATATCAAAGAAAAAATACTGCATAAATAAATAATTATAATTGCATAAGTTGATAAAAATGATATGCAATAACTTTACGCGGCAGGCTCCGAGTGCCACACGTCTTTTTTTGATTAAATTATATAAATATGGAGAGATTGGCTCTTAATCTTAAAAAAAGCAAAATTTAAAAAAAAGAACTGCAGTGAAACAAATGAATATATCCGGGTAAAGAAAATTTACTCGTAGTATGTATCAGATTTGCGTGTTATTTAAAGCAGTTTTAAATTGATTCGCATTGATTTTTATTCTTTTGTCACTTGAATTATTGTTACCAGCAGAATTGTTGGGTTAGTTTTTTAACTCATCGAGAGTTTTTGAACCATAATATGGATACTTCGTCCGAACAAGCGGCTCAAATTGTAGCACTGGTGCGGGAGGGCTTGGATCAGCGAACGATTGGTAGAAATTTAAATTTAAACCAGTCTACGGTTTCTAGAATATACAAAAGGTTTGTGGAGACAGGTTCTTACAGAAGGAGACGTGGTACAGGCAGGACTCGAGCAACCACCGGTCGTGATGACCGATTTATTGTTACAACTTCCCTGCGAAATCGTTTCCTCACGTCAGTTAACATCAAAACAGAGCTTAATGAAGTGCGTGGAGTAAATATGAGTGCACGAACAATAAGAAGAAGGTTAAAGGAAGCGGATATCACGCCTTTTGGATCAGCAAATGGTCCAAAGTTGTCTGTATCTCACAGACAAACTCGCTTAAGATTTGCGCGTGATCACCTAAATTGGACAGAAGAGCAATGGGCCTCCGTATTGTTCACGGACGAGTGTAAAACATGTTTATATGGTGCAGATGGTCGCAGAAGAGTCTATGGGGAGCGATATGCTCAAAGTTGCATTGAGGAGCGTGTTCCTCTTGGAGGCGGTTCGTGTATGGTTTGGGGTGGCATATCGATGAACGGGCGAACAGAACTTGTGTTCATAGACATGGTCCATCAAAACGGTAATAGAGGGGGTTTGACTGCACATCGCTACATAACAGAGACACATGAGTAAATAAACCGAACAGAGAGACAGCTTCTTTAGAGCTTGTAAAGTAAGCTATTTTGGTAGGGTTGTCACAATAGGTTAAGACAAATCGCTTGTTCGGTATACGACAGATTCTGGATTGGACAGATTCTTGATTTGGCAGATTCCCAACTCGACAGATTCGTGGATTGGGCAGATTCTTGGACTCGACGGATTCGCTATACGGCAGAAGTACAGTTGTAAATAAAATAGCTATTATGTGCCACTAGTTTTACCACGGGGATAGGTACCTAAAATAAGTTTAAAAATAAATTGTGTAAAACAAATGAACGTCTACAAAACAAATAATTATAAAGTGATCACTGATCAACCATCGATACGTCTTACAAAAAAAAAGGTGTATGCAATTTTTGACCTTATTGACAATTCATGACAGACTTTTTTTTTGTATTTTCTTGCTTTCTGACATTGATGCGTTAATAAAATTATAAATTCTGAGTTACGTCAATCGAAAATCGGAAAATTCGGTTGAAAATCGCATGCACCTGTTTTTTGTAAGCCCTATCGATGGCTGATCACTTTCTGATAGTCATTGCTTTTGTAAACGCTAATTGCTTTTACACAATTTCACAACTAATGAGTTCATGAGGATCCCCTGGCTAGAAGATCCTGGTGGACAACATGCAAACATGTTAAGTATTTCGTTGCCAACATTGACAATATTTATTTCAAGATCGAAATATTCGCGAAACTTTTGCTCGAGCAATTCAACAAATGCGATAAAATTATCAGGAGGTATAATTAAAAAACCCAATTGTACGTTACCATCGTTAAAATCTTTATAATGACTGAATTATTTCATCTAGTATTATTCATACACACAGTACAATAAACAACTATTATTAATAATAAAATACCACGTTTTTACATTAAAATATTAAAACTTGCAACGTACAAAACAAACAACGTGCGTCGTAATAACCCTGAGATTGTCAACTGCCTGTGCCTACGTAAACCGGTTTTTTACAGTCTCGCCGCGTACACGACAAGCGGCCAGTGGTCACGCACACATGCGCCGCGTGCTTGTAGTGGTGCAACCGATTCGCGCTGTTGTATGAAGCGTTGTCTCTGTTCCGTTTATCTACACATGTGACAGAGATCTTAGAAGATCACGTGGTGCCTTACATGGGATTCATAGGCGAAAAATTTACTTTAATGCAGGATAATGCCCGGCCGCACGCTGCTGCTCAAGTTCGACAATATTGCGAAGAGGTTGGGATACGTACGATGAATTGGCCAGCACGCAGCCCGGATCTTAATCCCATTGAGCATGTTTGGGACAATTTAAAAAGTATATGCGAGAAATTCTGTGCCCCCGACAGTGGCAGCACTAAGAACAGCACTTTCAGAAGAATTGGACAATATTCCGCAAGATCTTTTAATAACCCTAATAAAATCTATGCGGAACCGATAAGAATCCGTAATAAGGGCACGTGGAGGTAATACACCTTTGTTGAGTGTGATTTATCAATGTGTGTATTGCCTGATGATCGACGTAAGCATGTGTGAGTGTCTAGATTAATAATCATAATATTGTCTTCAACGTCAGTCGCCAATAAACTAATTCGCAGCAAACATCTCGTTTCTGTTACAAAAATTCCCTACAAGCAAAAGTGAACCTTAGCTACCACATACTTTGGTCGACATCGAGCCGGATACACTACGCTACTTACGACGTTTACGCTTCGAGTGCTATACAATAGAACGGGTCGAGCGCCGAGCGAGGAACAAAAGAAGGAATTTATGCCTATACCTATGTGCGATAAATGGACCTTTTTACGAAGTAAACAAAGTGATTAGTGATTCAATAGGAAAATTATACAGATTTAGAACATTGCATTTTTGCTTAATATCATAGAAGATGGCTAATACACCGGAACAAATACTTGGTTTGTTGGAAGATACGGCAAATTTGCTACATAAAACTCAAAGTAACCTAAAGAAATGCCCAAAACAACGTTTAACGAGAGGTTATATCGAAACAAGAATAAAAAGTATCGAACAATATTGGTCAACATTTCAAAGTGCACATCGAGACTTAGTGAAATCTGTACCGAAAGCGAATAGACAAGACACCCCATATTTTGTTAATGAAGATTATTTCGTTCACGAAGAATTGTACACTTGTTTACTCGCCGACCTTAATGATTTATTATCGTCATTAAAGAAGACGCCTTCGCAGTCGGAACTTACGGGCAGTAGTGAACATAGCTTTCATAAGGAAGCGGCAGTCAAGTTGCCAAGAATTCAACTACCAAATTTCTCCGGTGCGTACGATGAGTGGCCCACCTATCAGATCTGTTTATATCGTTAGTGCACGAGAATGCAACGTTAAGTAAAGTTCAAAAACTTCATGACTTGAAAACTAGCCTCACGGGAGAAGCACTGTCACTACTGAAGCACGTGAAAGTTACCGAGGTTAACTATGACGAAGCGTGGCGCATACTTAAGTCGCGTTTCGATAACAAGCGCATAATAGTCAATTCTATATTAAAAAGATTGTTTGGACAAAGGAAAATAACTGTGCAATCAGCATCTAACATCAAATCACTATTAGATACGACAACAGAGTTTCTCAAAGTGTCCACGAGTTGATGGGATCCGCTTATAATATTTCTAATGGTCCAGAAATTAGATCCAGAGACACATCGTGATTGGGAACTGTTAGCGCATAATGAAAATAACGAAGAATTGCCTACATGGGATGCTCTTAACAAATATTTACAATCAACGTTCCTATCGCTCGAGCTGGTTACTACGACTCCATCTACAAAGGAAATAACAAAACCAAAACCAAGAGATTACGCTGTTCACTTATCTACTGCTAATACGACGACCACTGCAAAACCACGAAGCTGCACAATGTGTACAATGAACCATACGCTGTGCCATTGTGGGGAATTTATTAAGCTAAGTCCAACAGAGAGGTGTGATTATATCAAACAACAGAAGTTATGCTACAATTGCCTGGCCCCAGGGCATGCGGCGAGGAACTGTCGTCTGAAGATGTCCTGCAGATTATGTAATAAACGTCACCACACGCTTACGCACCAATCTTCTATGCCGATGACGTCACCTAATCAGCCAGACAAACCAAGTCAAGATCATCAACCAGGTTCTGCACAACCAAATGAAACCAACGTTACACTTTCATCGCACGTCGCTGCAAATGTGTCCACCGCATTGCTGGCTACAGCCCTCGTACCAGTGAGACATCATGAATCGGGACAAGTTACAGTGCTCCGTGCTTTGATCGACCATGGCTCCCAAGCCACATTTACAAGTGAAAGAGCGGCCCAGCTGTTACGAGTGAAGAGAACGCCTGTCAGTGGCACCATCACTGGAGTCGGCTCCACTAAAACGAATATCAAACATGCTGCAGAAATCGAACTTCTGTCAAGACACTACGCAAACTTCAACCTGAAAATCGAAACGTATATTATATCAACGCGACTCACTAGTCAATTACCGGCACAAACAATTTCTATCAGCACCTGGCCTCATCTGCAAGGGCTTGTTTTAGCCGACCCAAGTTTCCACCAGCCAAGACGAGTAGACCTTTTGCTGGGTGTGGATGTATGCGCTCAGATCATAAAGAGTGAAGTCATCAGAGGTGCCCCAGGATCACCATGTGCTCAGAATACTTATCTGGGGTGGATTCTCTTTGGCGCTATAGAAAACCAACCAGCTACGAATGAATTGATTGTCATGCACCTCTATCTTGACCTCAATGATATGCTGAAACGAATGTGGGAACAAGATCCACCTGATAAACGAGCTCCTACAGCTGAAGAACGCAAATGCGAACTCATATACGACACGACTACCACCAGAGATACTGACGGACGGTATATTGTCACGCTTCCAAAGAAAACCGACGTGCTATTATCTACCCAAGGTGATACGAGATCAATAGCTTTGAAGAGACTGCATCAATTGGAACAAAGATTTAGAAAGAACCCACAACTCAAGAGCGATTACACTACAGTAATGGAAGAGTACGTACAACACTATATGGAGGAAGTACCAACACAAGAATTAGCAAAACCTTCCTTTTACCTACCAAATCACGCCGTACACAAGGAAGAGAAGGAAACAACTAAACTCCGTACAGTTTTCAATGCCTCACAAAAGGGAAACAAAAATATATCACTCAATGACGAACTTTTAGTAGGGCAACAAATACAAGGAGATATGAGAAATTTAATAATGAGATGGCGTATGAAGAAGGTTTGTTTCGTGGCTGATATCCAAAAAATGTACCTTCAAATAATGGTAACCAAGGAAGACAGAGATCTGCAACGAATACTATGGAGAAAGGATGAACAAGAAACGGTAAAGGACTATCGACTTACGAGAGTCACGTTCTGCTTCTGCTCCTTACTTAGCAGTAAGGACATTGCATCAAGTAGCCAATGATGAAGGGCAAATTGATTTGGAAGCTGCAGATATAATCAGGAGAGATTTTTTCATAGATGACATTTTGTCGGGCCAAGATAACGTGTCAAATGCAGTTAGAGTAGCCAAACAAATAGATGCCATATATTGAGAAAATGGTGTTCGAACGAAATAGACTTCCTTAAAGAATTTGAGGAGGCTGAAAGAAGTACTCATGTGAAACTTGACATAACCTTAGACGGAACTACACGGGCATTAGGATTACACTGGAATATGGGCAAAGATACGTTTCAATACAGCCTAAACTTACCTGCCATGTCAAACACGATCACAAAGAGAACAATCCTAGCTGACCTACAAAGATTATTTGATTCACTCGGTTGGCTGGCACCTGCTGTATTACCAGCTAAAGTTCTTATCCAAAGATTATGGCTCCAAGGAATAACGTGGGATGAAGAAGTAGACGAATCAAATGCTACGGAGTGGAAGAATCTGAGACAATGCTTTCATGAGCACTTACCTGATATAGAAATTAATAGATGGGTGCATACTAATGAAACTCTAATGAATAACGTAACTGTCCATGGCTTCTGCGACGCGTCGATCCGAGCCTATGCTGCGGTAGCCTATATAAGAGTGAGAACATCGCAAGGAGATGTTAAGACCTCTATCGTCGCAGCTAAAACTAGAGTTGCCCCGACTAAACCGCAATCGTTACCACGTCTTGAGCTCAGCGGAGCAGTATTACTGGCCGGACTTCTGAAACAGATCAAAGAAGCGATGAACATATCTACCTGTCAGGTATTCGCCTGGACTGATTCTACCATCGTACTCTCTTGGTTGTTCGGTGACCCTGCAAGATGGAACACTTACGTTAGAAACAGAGTGGTTGAGATTCTTGACACTATTGGCAATCACAATTGGTATCACGTGAAGTCGTCAGACAATCCAGCAGACATTGCTTCCCGAGGACAGTCACTGCTAGACCTAAAGGACGACATGCTATGGTGGAAGGGACCAGTATGGCTCACAGAAGGAGAAATTCTATATAACCGACCAAAGGCGATGATGTCTGATCTGGAAAGGAATGAAAAATTACAAGTTAATTTAGTCATAGAAAAGGAAGAGAGCATTGATTCTAGTTTTCAGAATTATTCCACATTACAAGAACTACTTAAAGTAATCGTGTACTGCAAAAGATTTTTAAAGGGGAGAAAACTTATTAACAAACACTTACCGATGACGACGAGTGAAATCGATGATGCGCTGAAAACCTGCATAAAATTAGTACAGAGGGATAACTTCGAAGAAGAACTGCGGTATCTGAAAACAAAGAAACAGTAAACTTATAAATCTAAAACCTTACCTGGACAATTATGGTATCCTCAGGGCGGGCGGCAGACTGCGCCACTCCGATTTGAATGAGGACAGCAAACATCCGATCATACTGCATTCTAATAGCAACCTTACCTCTTTGATTGTCGCCGACGCACATTTGAAGACACTGCACGGGGGAAGTCAGTTGATGCTCAGCTTTATTAGAACAAATTATTGGATCCTAAAGGTAAAACGGCTGATTAAGTCAAGAATAAGAAAATGTTTAATCTGTGCAATACTTAACGCTACACCAAAGTCACAACTGATGGGAGACTTACCTCGAGTCAGAGTTACGCCTGCTAAACCATTCTTAAACACGGGTATAGACTTTGCCGGCCCGTATCAGATCTTGATGTCCAGAGGCAGAGGAGCGAAGACGAAAAAGGCATACATCTCTCTTTTTGTCTGTATGAGTACAAAGGCAATTCACTTGGAGTTATGGTCTATCCACACACATCCGGGCCGTGCACGGGACGTGGACGGGACGGGGACGGGCCGTCACCGTGCTTCCGGGTCCCGGCCGGGATATTTCGTTCACACACGTCAGGGGTGCAACCGGAGCGTGGACGGGCTGTCACTAGAGCTTGCATTTTAATATTTGAATTATTCGAATTATGATTTGTGTCAAATATTCCAAAGGAAATTGCAATATCCGATTCTAGTTCGAACAGCGTTCTCAAAATTATCCTAAATACATGCACCAATAAGCACATTTAGTTGACATTCTTAACACAATTATATTACAACATAAATTAGATTTTGTTTTTTTTTTGCGTATGAAGCCCTAAAAGGAGGAGTTCTAATAATAATAAGAAGAATAGCCGAGAAAAAATAATCATAATAATAATAAACATCTCTGGGGGGCAGTCATTATCTCAACATGAGACTAACTCAATCGGAGGGCAGAGTGACAGCTTTCAAACATCACCTTCATCTTATGATAAACAAAAACAGCATCACAGGATGTTACAAATCAAAGGGCAGCTTTGTGGCGAGCTGTCAGTGCTCAAGTCAGGGCCTCGTCTTCGGCTTGCCGATATTGGATGGTTGGAGTGGATTTCCAAAAGCGCCCGCAACTTCATACAACTTTAATATGCGTCTCATCGCACCGATTGTTGGCCCAGCAAGACCATGTCGTCCGTACCTATAGCTGAGATGTTGTTCATAACAACTCCGTCTACATGACAGTCGACACCAGCCTTGCTGAGTAGGTACAACAATAAGCTGATTTATAAATAATAAAAAAAATATATATAAAGGCGTGGCGAGGTGATTTCCTCTTGCGTCATGCCAGATTTCAGCCCATATTCCTCATGCAGAGCTGTACGCGCCCGCCTGACAGTGTTTATTGGATTTGCATACCAATATTGTAGCATTCACGTACCTACCTCATAGTTCATACTCTCAGTTTTTAAATTACCCCATACAGATCGGCAAAGTTAAGCAACGCTTGCACATGTCGCCACTTGGATGGGTGACCACGTGTGGCATTTACATCTGAGCGCTATCTTGCTTCGGAGGGCACGTAAAGTTGTAGGTCCCGGTTCTTGTCTCAGGATTGGAATCGTTAGGCTATGAAGAAAACTCCGACACTAGAGTTGGCCACAAACTCTCACGAAAAACAACAACTAAACAACAAGAGGTTTAAGGTCCAATGCCTTATAAAGGTCTAAGGATTTACATGTGTTTCTAACTATATAGTACCGGACTGTCAGTGTTAAAAACAAAACTAAACTAATTAAACTACGCGACGTGCAGATAAATTTTAGGGGCCATGTATATATCCAGCAAACTATCGAGCACCTTAGTTGTAATTGTTGCCAGGAATATAGGCCTATAGTTATGAAGTTCAATAAAGAAAAATTTTTGAATATAAAAATATCAAATAAGTATTCGAATAAAAATTCAGAACATTTGCAAGCCCTAGCCGGGACCTTTCATCTGTCACTATTTGCACTTGGGCAAGTCCAATACAAAACACGGATCTAGGAATAACATGGATTGGACATACCTACGAAAATAGCGTGCATACCTACGATTTTGTAAAAAATTAAATTTAATTTTGTAAAAATATGTACATTTATATTTGCAGTAAGTTACTTTAGTTAGTTTAAATCTTTTTCCAGATTAGTTTATTCCATTACGCAAATGCGGGCAAATAAGGTAGGGTAGGTGTCGCTGAGAAAGAAACGGAAATGAATGGCGCCATTCATACCGTAATGAACACACTGCCATACTGAAATACAATAAGGGGATAAAAAAATTAAAATTGATTGATTAATTTTATTTATAAATAATATTATTTTATTCAACGTTTCATTTCTAGGAATTCTCGCATACAGTTGCTGTTCATGTTATCTTTTGGCAAAAACGATAATTTGCCATAATTATGTACTATTTGCCCTCTCCATGTACATTCTTTACTCAAAGGATACAAACAAAAATGGGCGAGTCCATTGCGATCTGTCAAACTTATTATGTCAGGTTTGTGTCATAGATTAATAAGAAAGATAAGTTAATTTGCAGTTATTATGAACTAGATAAATTCTCATGCAAATCAGGCAAGCATAATAATAAATACTTCAAGATTTATTACCAGTTTATAAGCAAGCGTTTTCTTGGTAGACTTATGTGCTGCAGTGGACGTTTATTGGCCAATATGCTGATGAAGTTAGTTAGGATGAAAGTGAACCAGCATACATTTTATAGTATTTCTTAACGCTACAGTACCGTCGCACCTCTCGCTGTATGATGAAATACTTCGAAGAATATAAATAAAGTTTCAGGTAGTTAATTTCTACCAGTGATCCTTCTTCTATTGTGTTTGTAGGTACTACCTACGTTTCTATGTCCCAATAATTCATTTCATATGGAACGAATATGAACGAATATTTCATTATTAGTAATTGCGTACAATCTTGGTAATTTGCAATTGGTACATGCACTTGGTAAATTGCATTACCACTTCACAACATTTTTTTACCTCATATATAGTTATCCCTATAATGTTTATCTGAAGAACTTCAAGAAGACAACAACATTAACAAGTCTCAAAATCAAACCCGAGTCTTATTTCATAGCAGTCTAAAACTCCAATCAACCAATTTTACAAACATAAATTATAATTTTGCCAAATTTTTGTGAGTTCTTAATACATGTCAACAAATCTTTGTCACATCTGTTTTATTTCAGTATTAATCTATGGCCAAATTATTCACTAGTTATATGTGTCATAGCGTGTCTATGGATATATGATATCCTAGAAGTGACAAATATTTGAAACGAGGAATTTATATCGGTTAAAACGAAATTATCTCATATTATATAAATTTAGTGTCATCGCTTATGTATACAGGATGTCACAAGACCCATCACCAAGCCGAAGTCTACTCGTTTTGCACATCATACCAAGTCATACTACGCGAAAAGAATACCTGGGTAATGAAATATTTTTTAAGCTTAAAGAAATAGACACACTTTATAAGCCGCAATATATAGCGAGCGCTTGCAGGAAAAATTAGCGGCAGGAATGCACTGTACCTACACCGGCCGTATCTACGCAACAACGGCAGTTTATGATCACGTGGTCGCGCGGCCGAGGGGGTAATGCACTTGTCCACAGCTCAGCTGATGACTTGTATCGCGTCCATTGCGTTTAGAGAACTTTAAAGCTGCTTATTTTAGAGAAATACTGAAAATTTGTTAATGTTTATTTGGAAGAAAGTTTACATTTATCATTCAAAACACGATTTTGGAATTATTAGAAAAACAAAACCTCATACTCATACGCATCCTGCATGTGTCTGTAGTACCTGGGAAATTCCTGGTTCAGGAGATATTGAGGCTCAAAGTCACGACTTTTTTTTTCTAATTATTCCACTCGTACGAGCGTTGATGCACATCTAAGTATAAGCTTGAGCCGTCAGAGTCTATGTTGACACTGACACGATGTCACTACCACTTCGAGCGAACATGCCGAAATATGCCCGTTTACGCGGGTTCGGTGTTTTAACTTTATTTGACTCGTTACCTTAAAATGTAATTATGTTGCGATTTTCTCAATTAAGATTGACCATTTTATGAAGTTTGTTGATTAAACGATTTGTTATTATAGATCTGACCAATGAAAATCATGAAATTACAAATAGATAATTATAAGACTTTTCTTGAAATGCGATCATTTAATAAAATGGCCAATTTCACGATACGGCCACGACATAGACCCGCTTTTACATATAAGCACCATAGTGATACAAATGTTATAGCGCAACTTGCTGTCATCTATTGTCAATACGACGTAGTTGTGAGTAATTGGCCATAGACTTACATTGAAATAAGAATGACATGAGAGAGAAAATAACATGAGAAACTTGATGGGAGTGAGTGAAGCAAGTGAGGTATGTCAGGATCGTTGCAAATGGCGTTCCGTAGTCTCTGCCTACCCCTCCGGGAAACAGGCGTGAGTCTATGTATGTATGTATGTATGAAATAAGAAAAGATTAAGATTCCCTTATGGTATACGACACCCCACCCTACCTCACGCCACCCCACGCATGTTGAGACTAATCCATCCCATATATTTAGTATGGTGAGCTGCAGATATACAACACTCCACCCAACGCCCCGAGCGTCACCATCCATTCAATCCAGATCGGCGCGTTGACGGTGGAGGGGAAACACACGCCATCCGACGCTTGACAAGCAATGTGTTTCTAATAATCGATTTTAAACTTTCGCGATTTGTATACATCATACAAAATAAATTAGCGGGTCTTAATCGCGTACAATTAATTTATTTAAGGTATAAATACCTATAGGTATAATGTGTTTCTAGTTAACACACAACGCCATGCGTCAGTTGAAAACATTCCTGTCATGATGATACTTTTTTAATGTTGGTTTAAAATCACAACATTAGCTACTTGAATTATTAAAATGTAAGCCAGCATTATACGATTTGAGTTCAGGCTAGTTCTTCCTCAAAATCACTATTTAGGAAATTATGTCATAGTTTCGTAAATAGTGATTTTGAACGAAGCTTGTTGTAGCGTGGCGTGTTGTATATGTGCACCGTTCGCATCGGGTGTCGACACGTGGGGTGGGGTGGGGTGCGGTAAGTATATCTGGTTCAACATTTAGTACACATACAATATAAAACATCAATATAAAAAACAGGCGTGTAATAATATTGTAATCACAACTAGGTTATAGGGTAACCCATGGTAAAAATACAACTTTCATAAAAAATACAGAATCTTTCCAATCTTTGTCACGTCTCGCGTCTGTCCTAGAAGTGACAAAATAAATATTGGAGTGAAGAATATACAACGGGAGTTTTAAATATAAAAAGTGCTTAATTGTAGGTTTTTTTTTCATGCGTCATTTCACTCGCGTTTGAAAGTGATAGTTTGCATAATAGTTAATAGACTCGTCCTTTTTTATTCATAATAGACTGGCCCAGAACAAAAAAAAAATTAGTTATATTTACTAGTAAACGCGTTTATAACATTTTATTAGAACAAGTAATTACTTACTTGCAAAATAATATAAAATAACAATTTCAGCTTCGATTGTTTTGCAGAAAAATCGATTATCTTTTTTCGATTTTTTCTCTCTCAAGTTTGTGAACTAAGGAAGCTAAGGACTAAATAAAGCGTCATTGTGCCTTAACGACAATTCACTGCCATGTGGTTCTTCTGAAGATTACATCGAACACAGCGCATCTAGTGCTTAACATATGTATTTATAATTTGTTCTTCTGGATGTCACGTCGCACCTAGCGCATCTAGTGCTAAATATATTATATCTATGGTGCCCGTCGCCGGCCCGTGCACGTCATGGCCCCGGTCGAGGCACTGACACCGCACTGACACGGCACGGAAGCTCCGTCCCCGGCCCGTCCACGGACGTGTGTGAACGAATCCATATAAAATGTATGCAACGATTCTTTTCTGCGCTCCGTCCCGTCCACGTCCCGTCCCCGTCCCGTCCACGCCTCGGTTGTGTGAGGATAGACCTTTAGTCGGAGACCTAACGTCTGAGGCATTTATCACGGCCTTCCGCAGATTTGTCGCGAGACGAGGAAGATGCGCTCATATATGGAGCGACCAGACGTAACTTTGTAGGTGCAAACCGAGCCCTAGCGGCAGATTGGGCGGAGGCCAAATTACAATTCGAAGGTCCAATCCTTGAAACACTGGCAATGGATGGAACCGAGTGGCATTTTATTCCGGCCTACAGCCCACACATGGGCGGATTATGGGATGCAGGCATAAATTCGATGAAAAATCATTTAAAGCGGATAATGACCTCACATCTTACCTACGAGGAAATGAGCACCTTGTTATGCCAAGTTGAAGCATGCCTCAACTCCCGACCTCTAAACGTATTAGATGACACGGACACGGACAACATACAGCCACTAACTCCAGGCCACTTTTTAGTTGGTGAAACACCTATAACAGTTCCAACACCAAGTTACCAAGATATACCAACGAGTCACTTGTCAAGATGGCAGCACCAGCAAAAATTATTGTCTGACTTCTGGAATAGATGGCAGCAAGAATACCTATCGAGGTTACAACAACGTCCAAAATGGCACAACAAGGTTAAGGAGTTAGACAAGGGAGATATTGTACTAATAAAATTTGATAAGTTGCCTCCTGGCAAATGGATGATGGGACGTATTGTTGACAAACATCCGGGTGCTGACGGTGTGACGCGTGTTTATAGTGTAAAAAGTGGTGATAGTATTGTACAAAGACCAATTAATAAGTTATGTTATTTGCCAGTTGATACAGCCATATGAATGCCTATCCTGTTTTATGTACCTACGTAATTTTATACTACTTGTTTAAATGTGATTTGTTATTATCATTGTACTAGCTCTTCTTCTTTTCTATCATTGTACACTATTTCTTGCGTTTGCACGTACATGAAATAAATATTTTTTTAAACGAGGACCGTTATCAATGCCAACGCACACGCATTGAAGAAAGATAACTGAACAGTCAAAGATGCCAACAAAAAAAAATCTAATGCCTGCGTTCCATAGAAAATGATATTTTAATGAAAAAGCATCCATAACAAGTAATCATGAAAGTTACCCCGCTATTTGAAAGTAACCCCATTTTACGGTACCTACTTAAGGTAAAAACAATTATTTATATTATATCATTTACCGTGTGGTTGACGGCATAGAATACAAGTGTCACCACCCCCTATCTTCCCGAGGGTGTCGTGAGAGGCAACTTAGGGATAACACGATGCAAATACCATCTTTGCGTAGAGACGGAAAACTCGACATCAAATCCTATATGACTGCCTCGTTGGTCTCGCGGCATAAGTGTGCGCGTGGGATCGGGAGGTCCCGGGTTCGATTCCTGGGTCGGGCAGTGTTATTGGGTTTTTCTGTCACGAAATTCTCAGTAGCAGCACGGAGTCTGGAAATGTGCCCGGTACGGCAATAGGCTCGCCCCTTATTACGTGGGACTAAAGTATATCTGGCGAAAAGTGGGTGTAGAAATACACCTCTGCCTACCCCTTCGGGGATAAAATGCGTGACGTTATGTATGTATGTATGTATGTAGCTCTTTGATTCAGCAAGGGTAATTTGTTAAAGGGCTGATAGGCCCTTTGGTGGGCGGAATGTTGACTGTGATTTATCAATGTGTGTATTGCCTGATGATCGACGTAAGCATGTGTGAGTGTCTAGATAAATAATCATAATATTGTCTTCAACGTCAGTCGCCAATAAACTAATTCGCAGCAAACACCTCGTTTCTGTTACAAAAATTCCCTACAAGCAAAAGTGAACCTTAGCTACCACAACCTTATTAAAACATAAATAAACCCTTGCATAAAGTTTGTGTCTATTGTTAAAACCAATTTTTTTATTAAACGAATTTTCCTTAAATTTCTGTTTTTTCTTCAAAAAAGTCTTAAGGTCCTTTCCAGTACACAAACTTAAACTTAAGGATATGATCCTACGCTGTTTTAAAGTTCACGAACCAATCTAGAGGTTTCAATTGAAATCTGTATAGAAAGTTTGCATACTTGGTTAAAATATTTATTTCAAAGTCGTCTATTACTTTGATGCAGTTTATGAGTCCGTCAGTGTAGTAGGTATATGTTCACATTTTGAAATATTTATGATATCTGAAGTATCGAAAATATTTACTTCCACACATATACCGCCTGAATTGCGCGGGATGATAGTTTGTTTAAAAGAAATAGGTGCTTTTACCAGGCCTCCTTCACTCGGCTGTACCTACAGCGAAGTGCCTACACGTTGGCGCGGCTTCCACGCCGCGTCGTCACCGCTCGCGCGCAGGGCTAGCTAATAACGTGAATTTTAATAGTGAACAATAAAAATGTTCACATCACAAGTTTGGTGCAAAGTATTGCTCATTTAACGGATGTGTGTCGGAAGCAACTTGAAATTTTGATTTTATTTATTTTACGAGAGCAACTTGAAAATTGTACTTTTTATTTGTTGAGATATCTCAACGATTATGGTGTCAAATTAAAGATCTAGTTCAAAAACCATTTTATCTGTTTGAATCATGTAAATTGGTCTACGCGTTTAGGAAATAACTAAGAATTAGTATAGTGAAAATGTAAACCACCAGAATTTTTGTGGTTTTCGTTCTACGAGCACAAATAGTGGGATAGGATACTTATAGTATAAATATTTATTATTAGGTACGTGGTCAAGTAGGTAGATAGACGATGAATAAATATTATAGTAGCAGCGGCAAGTCGACAACCCTAGCGCACCGCTCCGCGCCAAACAGCGACAGCGTTATGTGTTAGAAAAGAGCGGGAACAGTTAGGTCAATATCGCGTTAGGTACTGAATGCTCATGCGAGCTGAATTGAACTTTCTTGCTTAGTAGCAAGAGTCGCCATTTCTTTAAATTGGTTTGCGAAGTGGTGCTTCTGTTCGTAAGAACTATCTATTCTGTGCTTTTACATTGTAAAATTTATTTACACTTCGAACTTCTAATCGTTATAACACACAGTTATAACCCTCGATATTGTTCGAGCCTTTTATTGCGTTAGTCATCAATCATCTCATCTCATAAACATGCTTAGATACTGTGGGGAGTGCGAGTTGTACTTATACTATTGGTCAAAATAAAACTAACTAGTAGGGTCTTATACACGGTAATCAAGTTATGCAGAAATAATGATATAGACCCAACATCTATGTTGGGTGTACCTCAAGGTACACGGCTCGTACCGATATTGATTATCATAGATATAGATGATATGATGTGATAAACTAATACAAATTAAATTATACGCTCTTGAATTAGTGCCTGTTAATTATACGCACAGTTCATTCATGACTATACGTCTGGCGTATTGGTTTAAGCCGCTTCCTCACGATATAACCCTTTTTTTGTAATTTTTTTTTGTGTCGGTTTAGAAAATCCTCAGGAGGGTCGGGTATCACCGAAGCATTCATCCCGACCCTCCAGACGGGTATTGGCCCGCCAGATGGTCAGGCGGGCCCCGAACAAAACCCCCTTGGCGGCGGATGAAGGTGTTGGGCTCCGCCGCCAAATCACCCAGCGGCCGCAGAGGATAAGAAGGACGGCAACACCGCATCTCCTCTTCCTCTGCGGCACCACCGCGAAGCAGCTATGGTGCGCTCCCATTTGGCCGCGGAAGATAGGGCGCGCGGCAACGCAACACTGACACGCCTTTCCTCCTGCGACCGCGCCCGACTGCGAGGGACAGAAGAACTGTACCTCCCCATCCTGCGCAGGCCTCCGTCAAGCCCACGCGGAGCGTCCTCTCCCGGGATCTCGCTTAGCTTCACCGTGAGTGACCTAACCACGGTTACTGAGCCCCCCACCACGACAAGGTGGAGATCCCACGGGATAACGATCCATCACGATATAACCCTGCACCTAGGGTTGCGTGTCCGAATACCACAATGTACACTTCTTTGTGTAATCCACAATTTTTGTTCCGAGTCTGGTATTTTTTAGTGTCCATTGTTTGAATGTTTGTAAAGTTGATCAGTAGGAAGCAATGAATAAATTTATTTCTTACGTATGAAAGTTTCATATGGACAATGTTTGTGAAGTATCATTCAGTGTTTGGTACACAGGCGGCGAGTGTCGTCGAGTCGCATGTTGTCACAGAAGCGGCGCGTCATTCACTAAGAGCGCGGCTGCGCTTCGACGACGACATCTGTAAGTATACTACGAGAACATCCTAAAAGTACCTGTGTGCTCTCAGACTAATTAGTATTTCCCTTGATAGAATCTTTCTTCACCAAGTACTTACCCACCTCAAAACACCAAAATATCTTCATTCTCCTAAAAAAAAAAAAAATTGTGTATCAGCCACTACTAAGATTCCCGATACTAAATTACGTTTTATTTATGTTACATGTATTTAAGATTCACTTTTGACACATTATCAGGTAGTGACATTAAGGAACCTACCACACACATCAATGGCTTCAAAGAAATCCCTGCAAACGAAGTTCAAGAAAGTGTCGAAGAAAAAGATGACCCATGTAAATACAATGAGATAGTCGCGAAATGTGAATATGTTGATGACAGTGACGGCGATGTTAATAGTAGTACACGTAGTAATGTACAATCATATGATAAAGAGAAACAACATCCTGCAGATACTACTTCGACGCGGCACAGTGATGATGCCGAAGAGGAGAATAAACACAATGTTCATAGAGATAACAGTATTAGTAGAAGTTCACACAGTAATATACAGTCATATATATGTGATACGTGCAACAAGTGTTTTAGCGACAAGAATCTATTAATAAAACACATTCGCGAACATGTAGCTGACAAATCATTTAAATGTGATGAGTGCTTTAAACGTTTCCTTGATGAATCTACCTTAACTAAACGTTCTCGTGTACACATTGCCGCAAAGCTGTACCAATGCGATGTTTGTAAGAAATGTTACCGCCATAAACGTAATGTAATTCAACATCTACGTAAACACTCTACTGAAACGTTTTATAGTGGCGACGTATCAGACAAGAGGTTAAAGCGTGACACAAGCTTTACTGCTTTGCACAGTGGTGGCAAGCCATACAAATGTAATGTATGTATGAAATGTTTTACTACAGAAAGTTATTTAAAGAAACACGTTCGAGTACACACCGACGACAGGCCGTACAAGTGTGATATATGTACAAAATGTTTCATCCTCAAAATTCATTTAGAGCAACATGTTCGTATTCACACTGGTGTGAGGCCATACACGTGTGATGTTTGTACACAAAGTTTCGCAAGGAAAGCTCATTTAGAAAGTCACATTCGTATTCACACTGGTGTGAATTCATACAAGTGTGATGTATGTACACAAAGTTTCACTCGGAAATATAGTTTAGAACGTCATCTTCTTATTCACATCGCTGAGTGGCCGTACAAGTGTGATATTTGTATGAAATGTTTTAAAATAAGAGGTGACTTAGAACGTCACTTAGATGAACATATTTGTATAAACACTAATGAAATGCCATATAAATGCGATGTGTGCACAAAAAGGCCATACAAGTGTGATGTTTGTATACAAAGTTTCACAAGGAAAGCTCATTTAGATCGTCACATTCGTATTCACACCGATGAGAGACCATACAAATGTAATGTTTGTACCCTAAGTTTCACTCAGAAAGGTAATCTGGATCGTCATATTCGTATTCACACCGCTGAGAAGCTATACAAATGTGAAGTTTGTACAGAAAGTTTCGCTCGGAAAGTTCATTTAAATCGTCATGTTCGTGTGCATACTGGAGACAGGCCGTACAAATGTGATGTTTGTATGAAATGTTTTAAAACAAGGGGTCATTTAATTAAACATACTCTTGTTCACACCGGTGAGAAACCATACAAATGTAATATTTGTACAAAAAGTTTCGCTCGAAAATTTACTTTAGATCTTCATTATCGTATGCACACCGGTGAAAAACCATACAAATGTGATTTTTGCATGAAATGTTTTGGCTATAAACGGGATTTAAAGGATCATATCTGTGTACACACCGGTGAGAGCCCGCACAAATGTGATGTTTGTATGAAATGTTTTGCCAATAAACGAATTTTAAAGGATCATATGCATATGCACACTGGTGAGAAGCCATACAAATGTGATGTTTGTATGAAACAATTTGGCAATAGAGGTTCTTTACAGAAACACACGCGAATACACACCGTTGACAGTGGCCATACAAGTGTCATGTAAGTAAGAAATAATTAGACAGAAGGGTATCTATAGTCTGTTCAAGATACGAAAAAATAAAATGTAAACAAACCATAAAATGGTTCTTTTAATGTCGCCTTCGCAACAAAAGTAGATTTAAGCTAAATACTCCAAGCGAAAGATTCAGTTAGTTTTTAAAAAATACGCCTGTCCCTTCAATTTATAAATGGTACAGCATATTTATTATTTTTCCAGTATTGTTCATAATTATTATAACGAATATTTTTTTAAATGTATTAGTTATGCTAATATACTCTTTTACACGATAAAGAACCTAAAAAGTCAATGTATTTGTTATCCTGTCAACTTATGCATTACACCCAAAGTAACCATGTCGCGTGACAGGGGGCCATTTTTAATTAGGTCGGGTTATCCCGATCGGTTATCGTGCTAACTTATTAAGTTTGAAAATCATTGGTTTCTTTGTTTACTTTTTATTTTTTCGTATCTTGAACAGACTATACTTTAAAATATTCATATACGTGTGACTTCTTAAAATAGTGCCACGGATGAAATGTAAGCAAATATTTGATGATCGCCGTTGTAACTTGATTAACTTCTGTAAATCCTTCTAATAAATCCACAGAACGCGCGAACACATATTACATATGTGTTCGCGCGTCCTGTGGATTTATTAAATGTGTTGCTTTGTGTGTGCATCTAACATGTACGCAGTCACCTCAATGTGGCTTTAGGCTAAAAGACGCACCGGACGCTGGCCAGCTTGTTGACAACGCGTTCCACGGTAGTGGTTGGTAGTTCCAACGTGTGACGGTAACTAGAATCGCCATAATTATCGGTATATCGGTAAAACGACAACGTATTTTAAAATGTTGTTACATATTTTATCATGTGTGTTTTACTCATTATTTCATAGATTTGTTTCGATTAACTTCTAACGGAAAATTAATATAAGTTATAATTATTTGTTAGATAGTAGATTTACTTAGGTACTTTTACGGAATATTGGTTCTGCGCAAAATTTTTTGAAGGTATAATGATTATGTATTGATTATGTATTATTGTTTACCTGACCTGTGCAAAATGGTGAAACTTTAATTAGGTATGTTTTGTAAACTCATATTCATCAAATAAAGTGAATTTTGATTGATATCGTCTTTATTCATATACAATAATAATTAATAGATGAGCCCGCGCCCTACTGCTCCGCTCCTGTGACTCATAGCGTGATGTTATACAGCCTAGCCTTTTCAAATCGGACCAGTAGTGCCTGAGATTAGCGTGTTCAAGCAATCAAACAAACAATCGCTTCAGCTTTATAGGTATATTAGTATTAGATACATACGCTCTACGACTGCCTCCGTGATCCAGTGGATAGCATATGTGACTGCTGATTGGAGGTCCCGGGTTCGATTCCCAGGTCGGGCAAATTTATTACTGGGTTTTTCCGAATTCTCAGTAGCTGCACGGAGTCTGGTAATGTGCCCGGTAACGGAAATAGGCTCGCCCCCTATTAGGGCCTATGCAAACTACGTTTTTTAAACGCGCCGTCGCGTCGCACGGTGGGCTGAAAAAGTTCGCTAGTGGACTTAGGTATTTCGAAACAACTAAAGTGGAATAATATTAATAATAATAAACTAATTCCATTTTTGAATTCTATAATCAAATACAACTCAAAATTATTAATACAATTTTTTTGATTAAACGCGTGTTTTTTGAGTTATTTAATTTTAAAGATTTTTTTGTATGGAAGAAAACAATAAAATGAGAATTGCTCGTAATTCTTAAACTATCTTAAGAAAATAATGAAAGTTTATGATAGAAGATATTTTTTGGCTATTTATGCACTATATCGCGAACTGCGTTTTTTTGCGTTTTGGCGGTAATATTTATTTTTATCTTTTATTCGACACCACCCAGAGAGGTTAAATATAAGGCGCGTTTTTTTTATGTGGTATTCCCAGTAGGCCTAATCCACTTGCTACACTTGAAAAAATCATCATTAGTCATATATCTGAAACTTTAAAAATTTATTAGTTTACCTGATTTTGTCAAAATTCCAGGAAAGCATACTTAATATGTCGTGACCTGTAATGGGTGGTGTGGATATTTTATTGTTTCATTTTTGTTGTATTGACTTGTTAACAGTGGTAGTATTAAAAAATCGATTTGTTTTTTTTTTATTTTCCACTAGTTTCATACAAACTTCAAACAATAAAATTTTATCTCGGTATGTACTTTATCAAAAAATTTCAAAGAATAAAAAAATATTGTTTTTATTAGTAGAATCCAAAAACAAGTCTCTTAGCCCCTAAGTCCAAATTTTGATTTTCCCACCGTGCGTCGACGCGCGTTTGTAGCGATGCAGACGCGATACGCACGCAAGTCAGACGCAGCCTGTAGACCTTTGCACACCTGTATAAATTCAAACGCGCGTGTGTAGCGATACAGACGCGATGCACACGCGCGTGAGTAGCGATACAGACGCTCTCAGATTATAGAACAAGAATCAGATGGAGCGCGCGGAACAGTTACGTGAGGCCACTAAAGCAAATACAAATTGAAAAGCGAATACAAATCCGGCTCAGTGCGAAACGAAGCATCGTACAGTTCACGCGCCCCGATTAACTCAACTTTTAAATTCATAAAATGCCATCATGCGTTTTTAAACATTGTAAAAGTTGTTTCCAAAAGCAAAAACAGAAAGATAGAATATCTTTTCACAGTTATCTATGGATTATTTGACTGTTTCACAATTTAATTTCGATAAAATTCGTATTTCTGCAAAAAATGTGTAAGTGTTGCCAGTTTACGTCGACGCCGTTTTCCCTGTATTATGGAAAATGCACTTGTCAATTTATTTATGTAATATGTAATAAGAATTGTCATGTTAATGAAAAATATATTAACATATTATAAAAGTATATTTTAGATACCTATATCTTTATTAGCAAATATTGTTATAGGCTTTCCAATATGTATACATTGTTTTAGGTTCGATCCCTATACGATCTAAATATTCATGTTCTTAATGTGTAGAAACAGAAATAATTGATTGCAGGCATTCATTTTTTTAATAGCTTACGTACGTAAGCTATTAAAAAAACAGATAACAATGCAAACTTGCCAAACTTGCAGCAAGTTTAAATCAAACTTGCTAGTTTCACTGTGACAAACTTGCATGAAGTTGGTTTTTCAAAGGATTTTGATGACGAGCACAGGTTGGTGGTCGGTCGACCTCCTAGATACAGCAGGAGGTGCTCGACGACCAGCTGTTGTCGGACCACCAACCTGTGCAAACTTTGCAAAAGCAAACTTCATGCAAGTTTGTCACAGTGAAACTAGCAAGTTTGATTTAAACTTGCTGCTAGTTTGTTGCTATCTGGGGTTGTCCCACTCCTGGGCAAAGGCTTCCCCCAAATCTTTCCAGGTATGCTTGTCGCACGTAATCTCAAGCCAGCTCTTGTGGTAGGCGTCTAGGTCATTTCACCACCTGTTTCGTGGCCGGCCTCGGCGACGTCGTCTATCCTCTGGTACCCACAGTGTTGATACTCTTGCCCAACGAGCCTCGTACATATGGCTGACGCTCCTCGCCCAGTTCCATTTGAGACTGGCAGCTTTTCTTCCCACGTCTTTGATGCCTGTTCTAGAACGCAGCTCGGTGTTCCGTATCCTGTCTTTAAGCTTAAGATCCAGGATGCAGCGCTCTATGGCTCTTTGGCAGACCCCTAGGCGTGACCTGTGAAGCTGGGTAGGTGACCAGGTTTGAGAACCGTACGTTGGAATGGTCAGAAAAAACAATCATATCCATGAGTTTGCGCTTCTAATATTTAAATTTTTTTAATAGTTAAATTAGTGTTGTCTACAAATCATAATATTTATACTTTATTGTGTACTTGACAAAATTTCGCCGGTTTATGAATACCTTTACAAGGGTGAGAGAATTGATCTATATTCACCTGCATAGTGTACGTCGCTTTCATTAATGTTCACTGTCTCCGGTGCATGAATATTATACGTAATGAAATCTTTTACAGTTATACAGTACATTATTCAAGACCGCAAACTAATGTCAGTATATAACTTCCATAAAAACATTACAAAACTATATGCAAAATAGTGGGAGATTAGGTGACGGATTAAGAATACGGAATGTCACTACCCCATATCACCCCATGGGTGTCGTAAGAGCCGACGGAGGGAGCATATTATGCAGAGAACAGCACTGTAAGAGAAGGAAAACTTGATACAAACTCTACACCAACCCATTTGGCCAGCGTGGTATAGTAGGCCAATTCCTCCTTTCAAAGGAGAGTCTTAGTCCAGCCGTGGACTGTTAAAGGCTGATGCTGATGACTGGGAAATTATTCATAATCTGGCAACTTTACACGCACATAGACGCTCGTGTCCGTACAGTGCAGTCGCCAAAATCGCGTTTGTATCGATACAAACGACAACAAACTGCTCTGTAGGATAAAAACGCGCCGTCGACGCGCGTTTCTTAAACGCGAGTCGACGGCGCGTTTAAAAAACGTCGTTTGCACAGGCCCTTACGTGGAACCTAAAAATTTATGGCGAAATGTGTATGTAATATTACACCTCTGCCTACCCCTTCAGGGATACAGGCGTCAGTGTATAAAAAATAATAAAAGATACATACGCATGTATTTATCGCCAATTTATCGATTTTAAACACAATATTAAGCAATAATTTCATGAGTTAATAAATAATACTCAGAAACTGCATCAAAGATGACGATCTGGGGGAGATGGGAATAGTTCTTAGAAATGAAATGAAATTATTCTTTATTTCGTGTAAACTTTGTATAAAGTGCTTACGAAACGTCAATTTTAAATTTATCAGTTGTACAAGTTTATATTATTATGTTGAATTAGAGCAGCTCAATCCCAAGCATTTTTGTCGTCTATATAATCGGAAATTTTATAATATGCTTTTAAACACAACTTAGTTTTAACAATTATCTTAAATTTATTTATTGTTAAATTTCTTATATTAAGAGGGAGCTTGTTATAAAAGCGTATACACTGCCCCATAAAACAGTTACTTATTTTGTGGAGGCGGGTACTATGAACTACAAGATTATACTTATGTCTAGTATTTACAGTGTGAAGATCACTTTTTTTACTAAATTTGTCAATATTCTTGTGGACATATAAGAGATTATCGTATATATATTGCGATACAACAGTTAGAATGCCTATCTCACTAAACAGCAGCGCATCTTCGCAGTGCATCATCGGTGATTCGGTGCCCAGTGTACACTAGCCACGTATTCATTGTAAATATTTGTTTGCAAATATGGTTGCATAAATATGTTGCCCAGTTGCTGTCAACATGTTATGGGCAACACTTGTGTTGCGGAATTATAGATCACGCCATTCAACAAGAAGATACCACGTCTGAAGAGGAAGGACCGTAAACCGGAAGTAAGCAGAGTACCGGCTTACATGCCTTACATAAAGGGAGTGACGGACAAAGTTGGAACAGTACTACAGAAATACTCCATTAGGTAAGGCTGTATACAGTCCGCTCTCCAAGGTAGCACACAATCTGCGCACCCCGAAGGATGTCATTCCTCTACAAACACCTGGCGTCTACAAGGTCGATTGCAGTTGTGGTAGTTCCTATATCGGACAGACCAAACGAACCATCGCTGAAAGGGTCAAGGAACATATCGCAGCTGTAAAAAACCGGCAAATTAACAAGTCTGCCATAGCTGAGCATTAATTGTTGGAGTCTGGATCAAACCATGCCGTGTGGTTGACGGCATAGAATACAAGTGTCACCACCCCCTATCTGCCTGTGGGTGTCGTAAGGGGCGCCTAAGGGATAACACGATGCAAATACCATCTTTGCGTAGAGACGGAAAACTCGACATCAAACCCTATACGACTGCCTCGTTGGTCTTGCGGCATAAATGTGCGCGTGGGATCGGGAGGTCCCGGGTTCGATTCCTGGGTCGGGCTGTATTGGGTTTTTCTGTCACGAAATTCTCAGTAGCAGCACGGAGTCTGGAAATGTGCCCGGTACGGCAACAGGCTCGCCCCTTATTACGTGGGACTAAAGTATATCTGGCGAAAAGTGGGTGTGGAAATACACCTCTGCCTACCTCTTCGGGGTTATAGGCGTGAGACTATGTATGTATGTATGGACCAAACCACTGGATCGAATTACATCAACCAAAGGTCTTATCTACCGATCGTCACTATTACTCCAGGATAGTACGTGAAGCGGTTGAAATCAAAAAGCATAAAAATTTCAACCGGGAGGATGGATACAGACTGTCTGCAACTTGGAATCCGGTAATCAACAAATGTAAACCCTGCCGCAGTAACACAGCTCATCAGTGTGTAGACGTCATAAGTGTTGTGTGTCAAAGTACCGACAGTTCGGATAAAAATAAAAAACAAGTGAGGGTAGCTGCCGAAACCCGCGCTTCACAAGGACGACGCTGAGATGGCATTAGTCCTGCCGCGACCAAGGCTGTTGTAAGACGGCCGAAACGTCGGTAAAACATAGGTATTTATACCTTAAATTAATAAAATATCGCGAACAAGACCAGTTTTAATAAAATTGTATGATTTAGAAAAGTGGTTGGATAGGCATCGCAGCGTCTTAATCTTTCGGGTAACACAGATTTTGACCGGCCATTGTACTTTAGCTCCCGACTTTGGTTCTGTCCATGTTTATGAGAGCTCTTGAAACGCCTTCTCCATCTCAGAGGCAGTCACGCTGATCAAGTAGACGAAGAAGCGTGAGAGGGTGTCGCCCGCTACCAGGGTGAGGAGGCGGCTCCGTGTCCACCGCCTCCCATAAGAGTTGAGTGATCATGACAGAGCGAGGTAAAGCATGTTAACAGCGATTCCGCCATCAAAGGAAGTAGAGGACACCGCGGTTGTTCAATCAACATCATTAGCGCAGAGTCCTGCACTCCTACTCCGCCAGCCCCCAACTCGTTCGTTCTCTTCCATACGGCGAAGTGGTGGAGTTGAGACGGCTCGCGTTTCCGCTGCACAACAAAAAATAGGAGTTAGTTTAGCGGTCGCTTCTCTACTTAGCACCGCGCGGATTGCTGTGGGTTCGATCGCCACAAGAGACAACACCGTGATCCATAAATGTTCTAAATCACTTTTTGACTTCTTCATAAAGGATCCGTCTGCCACGCTAAAATCACTCAACAAATTTTCCTTTCGCAACCACCACTTCTATCTTTTTTAGAAAGATGTGTTAATAGTTGGCTAGAACTCAACAATACTGCTTCCTCGAGCAACATTTGACGCAAGCTGGTGTGTGGACTGAAAGTGTTGCTGTGTAAGCTGCAGTGTTGTGACAGTAAACATTGAATTTGATTGTTGAGAAACAATGATATTTAGCAACGTTGCGCAACATATGTTTAAGGTACGTTAATTCTGGCGATTTCATGATGACACCAAAGATACCCACAACCTTTTTAATATTTATAGAATCAGGTAAGTAGTTGTTCCTAAAATAATTTTCAGGCTAAGTCGTTGCTGTTCAAAAAGATTTGAGAGCGGGTGATCTCCATTCGTGTCTGACTTACTGAAATTATAAAGCTGAAGTAAGTATGTTTGTTTGGTTAAACGCTAATCTCAGGATCTTGTGATTCTATTTGAATAAGTATTTTTGTATTGAATAGCCGATTTATCGTGGATTATAAGACTGTGGCTCCGCTGTGCCTTGTGCGAGAAATCCGTTGAAAGTTGAAAGACTTCACATGAATTCCGATATCATTATGGATGGAGAACCTACGTATTCACAGACTTACAGGTGTTTACTCTCGGTGTTTGCCTTCGCGGTTTAAGAAATAATACGTTCATCATCAGCCCCTTACAGTCCACTGCTGGACTAGGCCTCTCCTTTGAAAGGAGGAATTGGCCTACTATACCTACCACGCTGGCCAAACGGGTTGGTATAGGGTTTGTATCAAGTTTTCCTTCTCTTACAGTGCTGTTCTCTGCTTAGTATGGTCCCTCTGTCGGCTCTTACGACACCCATGGGATGATATGGGATGGTGACATGTATTCTTAATCAGTCCCTATACCAACCCGTTTGTCCAGCGTGGTATAGTAGGCCAATTCCTCCTTTCAAAGGAGAGGCCTAGTCCAGCAGTGGACTGTTAAAGGCTGATGATGACATAGGACAAGTGCGAGCGTTATGGCATAAGAGGAATAGCTTTGACGTGGCTTCGCAGTTATCTTTACGGCCGATCTCAAAGTGTAGAAATGACTGGAATGGACTATAAATTCGAAGACTCGAATGGATTTAAATACATACAGATCTCTTTTTAAACATAATATGGCAGGAGTGCCACAGGGTAGCATTTTGGGGCCACTCACACTTTTTAATATAGGTAGGTACATAAATGATCTACCGAGCCTCACTACATATAAATGAGTATGATTTGCCGATGACGTATCAGTGATTGTTCCGGTTGACAAAAATGAAAATCACGAGGAAACTAAAGCACACTATGAGCAATATAATAAATTGGCTGTCAGAAAATCACCTTAAGGTTAACCTAACGAAAACTAAATACCTACGTACAGTTCTGCAACTATCAACAAAAACCACAAGACATTAAAACTTGTTCTTAATGATGAAACAATCAACAAGGACAGCAACATAAATTTTCTAGGGCTCACATTAGATGAAAACTGTAACTGGAAACATCACATAGATTCAATAATTATGTAAAAGACTAAATAAGTTTGTTTACACTCTAAATCAATTAAGAAAATCAACAAATAGTTAAGGAAACAGCCTTAACAGCCTATCATGGTCATGTAGGATCCATTTTAAATTATGGCATACGGTTGTGGGGATATTCAACGCACGTAAAATACCATTTATTGTCCAAAGAAAAAATAGGATCCGTGCTATTTCTAATGTAGAACCTTTAAATTCATGTCGACCACTATTCAGGGACTGCGTGTGTTGACTCTGGCATCGATGTACCTACTTACATAATGGAAGTAGGCATGTTTGTTACAAAACACCATCAACTATTCATTAAAGTTAGTGACTATTGTAAATACAGCGCTAGGGATCCTATACTATAAAACTACAAATGGAATCATGTAGAAGCACCTTCCATAACAAAAATTGTACCTTAATGTCAATTAAGATATATAATCATACCCCGAGACCATTTAGAGATTTGCCCTTTCGCCAATTTAAATCTAAGTTGGGCCTTTGGCTGGTTGAGAGGAGTTTCTATAAAATTAGAGGTTTTTTGAATTCAGACATAACTCCAAATAATGTTTATAATAAACTAGAAGCGACATTTATAGTTAAATTCCTCATATTAGCTGCAATGTTCATTATATTTTAAGTTAATAATTTCATTATTTATTGTATTATTGATTTTGACATTCTTTGGTGTTAGAGATTCATGTTTTTGTGTTTTGTGTGTAGGTATGACATTTGTTATTGTGTTTTCGGATTATTATTGTTTTTTCAGAATAGGTATGAATAATTTTACTTAGTACGAATTTTATTAATTATTTATGTAAGTTTTCGCATGCCTAACAAGTGCGAGATATGCGAAGTGACTGACATAAGCATTTACCACCAATTGTAAACCATGTCTCTTGCGAAAATAAATATTTCATTTAATTTCATTTCGAATCGCGATATTTGTACCTACCCCTAAGGCTCAGTTCACACCGAAATGGCAGCGGCCGGAAGCGAAGCGGAGAGCAGTTTCAGTGTCATATAATTTTAGTCTTTATCACCACGACTATAATACATAGAATCACTTGACAATCCGCGCCGCGTCGGCGCGCGACCGCTCTGGCAGGCGCGAGCGGCCGCGAGCATGCGCGGGAAGGCGCGGGCGGCCGCGAGCATGCGCGGGAAGGCGCGGGCGGCCGCGAGCATGCGCGGGAAGGCGCGGGCGGCCGCGAGCAAGCGCAGAAGGGCGCAGGCGGCCGTGTACCAAAGAATCCGCGTTTCCTCTTCTTCTTCTCTAATTATACGTGCAATAACTATTAAATCCAAAATACTAATTTTCACAGCTAATTACACACGTGTTTCCTCGTTATATGTAGAATATAAACTGCGCATAGGAATAGCGTGAGCCTGAGCCGTGACGTGAGCTGCGCGCGGCCGCGAGCAGTCGCGGGCGGGCGCGAGCAGTCGCGGGCGGGCGCGAGCAGTCGCGGGCGGGCGCGAGCAGTCGCGGGCGGGCGCGAGCAGTCGCGGGCAGCCGCGAGCCTTCTCTTCGATGCCGGCCGCTGCGCGTCGCTTCCAGCCGCTGCCATTTCGGTGTGAACTGAGCCTAAAGGCTCCTACGCACGATGGGGCTAACCGCAAGCCGGAATGCAACCAGCCATGCAGTTGACCGCAATCAAAAATTTATTTGAGAAGGTAGTTTCTATTCGCAGTAGCGGCTTTAGGGAGGGCCGTCCGGGGCGGTCGCCCGGGGCGCCGAGTTTCTTGACAAGGACCTGGGTCTTGACAAGTTGTGGGTTTCAAAGAAACACTACATAGGTTGGATTATATTGGGCCCAAAAATGAATGTTTGCTGGTTTGTTATACCTATTTGTTTTAACAGCAAATATAAGTAACCTATATTAAAGAAAACAGTTTAGAAAAAATACAATTGTGAAGTTCCCTAGAATATAAGAGCCAAATGCTATGAATTAGTTGATAGAATACGTCTTGTGGACTGTTACTTGACATTGACCACACCCTACGTTTATTAAAAATAATCTTAACAGGCGCGAGGTTGATCATGGACAGTAAAATAATTAAACAATTCATCTCCTTGGCAAACAATACAGTATGCCTGTTTGCCAAGGAGATGAATGCTTGAATAAATTAAAAGTAACAGACATTTTTCGATAGTAGATATTAAGCCCTTCTGTGACAACTTGACTGAGATCTGCAGGCTCTGGACCCGGGTCGTACCTTGAACTGAAAGAAACCAATCGAGATATACAGAGTGTTTGGTAATTCGACCTATTCCTTGAAGGAGGCTATATTTGAAGTGACTTGGAACAAATTAACCCCCGTCAACTCGGGCTCCAAAATTAACGTTTTCTGAGATATCTAGTTTTAAAGTATTTTTAGAATTTTCCTCCTTCTCATCAAAATAATCCTAATGGAAAAAGCTCTTAACTTTTTCGCTCTAAATTGTTACTTTTTGGAAAGCTTGTTATCTAGCAATTGATCGTAACAAAAAATTCTGTTAATATATCTCAAAATATATAAGAGAAATAAAGGCTCCTAAGGCTTGCTTGCTTGACAAAACTTGAGATTATTGGATGATTTTCTTAAAATTAAAATAAATTTGTTAAAATAATAATAATATGTACCACACTTGATGTACAAATTAAATTAAAAACATCAAGGGTCCATTACCTTTCGATAATGGTACAATTATAGTCCACTTTTATCACAGTGAATATACGAGCCGATTTAGCAAAAGCAGAAGATTTCTGATATTAAAATTCGCATATACCTACTTGACTTTTCAGAATTGCGTTTTTTGTATTTTCTTGTCTCTAAACTATTCCCATCGACAAATTAGTAATATGCTCACGTTCCGTAGTAGTATCCACTTAACATACTTGCCTTATCTTAAAGTAACCAAATTCCATTATCACTTTTTCGCCACCAAAAATAACTATACTTTCCATAGTGTTTTCTTGTTCTATGTGCTGTATATGTTAGGTACTGTAAAAGCCCAAAGTGCAGTAAATCTTATGACTTCCCAGTAAACCTAAAAGTCATTATTTTCCACAGTTGTTAGTACCTAAGGTTAAGTAGGTGAGACTGTAACTCAAGTAAATAGGTTATGCGATCTATATAACCCTAAACCCAAAAATAGCAGCCTTGCGAAGTAGGACTCCGTCTACTTATTTTTTTTTTCTATTTGATAATTCGGACATTTACCAACTCATGCTGGTAAATCTTAGCCCAGGCGCGCACTGGCGACCAGGTCGCGGCGGCAAGCGAAATATATGCATTCAATACAAACATATTATGGAAATATGAATCAGTGGGCGCACATGGCCGCAAACGGCCAGCAGCCGCTGCGGCCAATGAGATGACTGCGACGTACCCTGCGACCCGTATTGGACAGAATCTTTTCTACTTGTTTTTTCGCTTCCTACTTGCAAGATAAACCAACACAGCAATTGCCTCTACGTCCATTTCGAATAACTCTGTACTCGGTACTGACAAATTTGGCCGTTGATCTGGCTGCATGCTTGGTCGCGACACTTGCGGCCTGACCGCCATACTGGCCGCTGCGACCTGGCCGCCAAGCCAGTGCGCGCCTGGGCTTAGTATTTACTGGGAAATCATAAGATTGACGGTACTTCGGGCTTTTACAGTAACATATATAAAAGACTACTCACTAGTCTTACTACATCTCGTTCAAAACAAAGGTTAAGGTCGTTTAAAGGTTTAATTACGATTGCGATCTCTATAGCATATCTTTTCTTGATTTTTCACTGTCTTATTTTAAAAGTTAGAGAGGTTGAGGGGTGGGGGGGGGCTGATTATAGTGGGCAAGGGGGCGCCAAATGAGTGACTCGCCCGGATGGCTAAGGCCGGCCCTGTCTATTCGCACTGCGATGCGGGTGCCAGCCGACCGCTCCGGTCGTTCTGGTTCTGGTACAATATAGTTTGATTGCAGTGAGCCGGAATCCGGCCAGCCGAGCGGCTAAACGCATAGAGCCCTAAAGGCGAAAGAAGAACATCAAGACATTCCTGACTCCCTGGTCCCGCCAATGTGACGTTCAAAGTCGGTCAGCGGGACCATCTGAAACCGCTACTTTACCGCTTTTTTAGTCCATCGTGCTAACTCTCGCAGTGCTGAGCTAGGCTAGTGCCTATATATGTTGTTTTATTTTTTTGTACATTGTGCTTAAAGTTGCTCCTGTGTGCGAAATCGATGAAATCTTTTTGTCGTCCTTTTTCGAAAACAATCTTCTTTCTCTTAGCGTTATCCCAGTTTCAATCTGGGGTCCGCTTGCTAGTCTAACCGGATTTGGCTGAATATTAGCTTTTCCACAGAGCGACTGCCTGTCTGACCTCCGCAACCCGAAGGGATAGCGATATTCCATGGTTTAGACTAGTGTCAGTTTATTTAGAAGGTACTGACTCCCTGTAACGACTGTCAAAGATCTTTTTTTTTTCTTTTGTTTTTTCCGCATCAAAGGAAACTCAACTGTGGCGCGCGCGCCTGTTGAGACGGACGTGATATTAATTTTGTGTGTTCGTTACGAACCGAGCGATGGATAATCGGAGTTGCCGTAAATGAATTCAACTTTATGGTACAACAAAGAACTGCTGTGGAATAGTAAAAGTTCTTTTTATCATAATAAATCGCTCAGAGAAGACACTTGGAGCGAAATAAGTTGTGAAACAACTCTTTCATCCACCAACGTACTTTACGTTTATGTTTTTTCTTCTGTATAGTACTGTGTGAATTACTATAAACGCAGCTGCTGCTCATGCGAACACTGGAACAGTTGCCACGCGCGCCATAGCGCGCATGGAGTTGATATAATTTAAATATTTAGAGCGCGTTCCGTGAACGGCTGAAGCGCATACTGGATACGCAGCTTTGGAATCTTAGCATCTGTGCCAAATTAAAGTGGTGTGATTAAAACATAATTATTTTATTTCTTATGATTTTAGAAGTAAAATATGTTAACAGACTTTTTATTTTTTACTTGCAATACCTGATGGAAATGTCAAAAATATAAAAGCGTTCCAACGTCTCCGAAATAAACTATAAACAATATAATTAGCATCATTTTTATAAATGTCTTGCTCTTACTACCAAAAATTATGCTGTACCTATAAAGTTTAGTAAAACTAGTAACCTCTAACCTGGTCAACCTGGAACACATCGGCGACTTGTAATTGTAAAAACTATCGCATCGAACGCCGTGAATATTGTGTCTTTTGTGATTGTTTCTTGGATATTCTTCATGATATGATTGAAAATAAGTAGCCACATTTAAACGGCAAAAATGTCGGCTAACGAGCAGCCGGATCTTTTATTTTTTGATACCTTCTCTCACGACACAAGCGAGGTAAACTACAATGACTATTTCAAATCCCAAATTGTTACCTTAGTTTACCGTAATAACATGACTATTTGGCTTTCAGGAGCTGAATTTAGATTTAGTACAGTTTCCGAAATCTGTGTATGTGCGAGAGATCCGTATAATACCGTTGGGAGCCCGTGTTGAAGGTGATTTTCCCGGCGGAGTACGGCTAGGAGCCACAAACCCTACAAAATTCCACATTGACTTCTTCGTCAATGACTTGAGCAAGCCTGGAGCTTCGACATTTGAGGCACTAGGGAGTCTGGACTACTGCCAGAATGGACAGATACACATGGAGTGTGGCAAAGGCTTGGATCAACCAAGAATTCCGACTGATGGACTTGTGCTTAGAGGTTAGTTGAGTTTTCTAGTGAACATGTCATAGTGTCTAAGGCATGTTAGGTTAGCATGTTATGTCTTTTAGAAAGCTACTTTACACAATGCATAGATAGATCCAATGTTTATGACTGCAGTAAGTAATCTTGAATGTGGTTGGTTTGCATAGGAGTTTATGCATGACAAAGTGGCTAGTATAGTCAGTATTAATTGTATTGTATCCAGTAGGTTGCCCTCATTGCAACCTCTATAGTTGTTATGAAAGAAACATATGATATTTTAAGTTAACACTTTCACGGACGCCACGCCCAGAGGCATAGTTTTCAGGCAGCCTAATACGACGCAACGTCCATAGCCGGTGAATTTTATCCAGTTATAATTGGCGAACCGTCTACAACCGCCTTGATTTGCGTAGATTACTTAGGAGTCACGTGATTCAGTGTCATATTGCGCTCACTTACAATTTACCTAGCGTCGAAGCAAAAAAAATAAGACAATATTTCGAGATCGTGTCGCTAAGCCCCACTCACACATCAACGAGCTTGCGTGTGTGACACACCGCCTGTAGCCGTACGCTTGTTATACTACCCGCACCCGCCAGTTGCGCAGTGTCACAGCGAGCAGAGCCCGTGTTTTTCATTGTTTGACCGGAGTGTTCGTCGTGATTGGCTGTATTTAGGAGCTAAGTATATTGCGTTTTATGTAAAAAAAAGTATATTTTCTATATACTGTACATACATTTTTATGCATTAAACAAGATATACGCATTATATTCATATGATAATTAATTCTGATTGATATTTTTGATCGGAGATGGTTCCCGTAAGAAAAAAATCGGCTAGGAAAGATATCTAAAATATCTGATGGTGATACTGATTCTTTAAGTCCTGTACCATGTTTGACCAGATGTAAACGGCTTAGATTATCACCTAAAAATTACATAAACTTGTTTGAGGAAGATCATAGACGCCGTGAGTACGGCGGTCCGCTTGTAGAGGCCACCTAAAAAGGTAAACTAAATTATTTAATAGGGCAGTCCGCCTCTAGACGGTGCCGGCACTAGGCGGACCGTCATAATCAGAGTATATAGATTCACTTTTTACGACAATTCGGCTATAGGTGTGATATAATTTTGTATGCAAAATTTTAGTGTCATTTTCATAGAATCTAGTTTAACACTAACACTTTTTTTAACCCTTTCTATACGGGGCTTCAAAAGCAATGTCATCGCTCAATTCGGGGCTTTTTTTGCGCGCGAGCGTAATATGCTATGTTTTCATTTGGCTGTATCTCTTCAAATATAATACCTAGATACATGAAATTTTGTACACTTGTTTATTATTTCACTCACCTTTGAAGAATATTAGTTTTATTCAAATTCCTTTACTAATTTCCACATTATAGCCAAAAATGGAGGGTAAGAAGTTATCACTGTTTTTGTCCAATCAACACTTAATTTTAAGAGAATTTATATTTAAAATCACGACAAAAATATTTCCTAACACATTTGTCAACAAAAACACTGAATTTAGCCAAAAATATTCAATAAAAACTTAGTTTTAAAACAATCAAGGTTACGTTATAACTTTCGGCGCATACTAGTGATGTGCATGTATCGATACAGCGGTCGATGAATCCGCGTTGTGACGTGGTTGATTTCATAAATGCCTAGTATAGGGATAAAGAATAAAGAACAATGTATTTTATCTTTAAGCATATTTTAATTACGTAATCTACGTAAAAATATTTGTAAAATAGCTAAAATATATCGAATTATGCTAAGAAACCTATAATACTTACATAAAAACTGCGACGATAAATTCTACACAACACTAAATGCCGCCATTAGAGTTTAAACTTTTTGACATGTCATAATACGGGTGGCACCAATAGTTGCCAGTGAAAACAGGGGAATTTTTGATTTTAATTTATTTGCATGCCATCTATGGAAATATATTTATACTTTTTTAAGTAAAAGACTGTTTTATCGCCTTTAACTCAAGGGAAAAAGGTATAGTTTTGAAAATACAACAGCTTAAAGGAGGCCCTTTCTCAAATCAACAATAGTCGCCACCCGTATTCAGAGATGACATCGCTAAATCAACTATAGATGTCACCCGTATACAAAGGGTTAACACTTTCACGGACACTGACGTTCAGTGTCCGTGAAAGTGTTAAAAATAAACATTTGCAGAACTATCTGTGCCCAAACATTCAATCAATTTCTCGGCCCGTTCCTTTATAATAGACTCGCTAAAATAATATCAAATATTCATAAACTAACTAAATTTAATTGTAAAAAAGAAATTTTCAAATATTTAAATACTTTAAATTATGAAGAGACCGAATCCCTTCTAAATACTGCTGGTTACAATTTTTCCAACTTTTGACAACTTAATCCTAATTTATTTTCATTTGTATTGTTGCTTTTATTTTGTTTTTGTTTTTGTATTACGCCAACTCCACCTATTTGTAATTTAGGATATTATTAGCAAGAATGAACAGTTACCTTCTGAGTCACAGTCTAAACTAGTTCAGAAGGTACGGATATACTGCTAACAATAACCTAAAATCAATCAATATTTATTATTTGTCATCTGTATAGGTTTATCTTGGCAATAAAGAATTTTGAATATTTGAATTTTGATATAAATCTGTTGCAATAATTGTAAATTTAGCCAGTGCATTACATCCATAATTTTGAGCACTAGCCATTTTTGATAAGTGTATTACATTCTAGGTAATTATAAACAAGTTTAAATGGCAAATTCACAAATGACTACTTCATTTATAAAACATTGGGGGCACTTTATAAAACATTGTCATTCATCCTGTTACACCGCTGAGTAGCGTCCGTCATTTGGAGGAGTGTACGCGACTGCAACGCAGATCATAGAGGGTTTGATGCCTGATAAAGTCCAACAATTGTATGCATGAATATGGATGTATGTGTAAATATGTAATTACATATTTACAAAAGAGACAGTATAATATGTATGTTTAGCCATTGTCTAGTACCTATATTACAAGCTCTGTTTAGTTTAAGACTACATGGTGATGTGTGTATGTGGTAGTCATCAGATCATTTACCCCTTGCCCCCTTGCATTTCATATCCAAAACCATGCACTTTAATGATACCTAAACCCTCTAATGCAGCATTTCCCAAACTGGCCCATGAACAAAAATTGAGTAGGAAATGTGTACGGCTAAGCCTATTTTAATTAGGACAAATAACACGGCATTAAGTGGTGCTGCTACTTGCCACAAGAGAATCTGAGAGTTTTACCAATATTAAAGATCTCCCTCGTTTTTACTTAGTCAGCTAAGAGATGGGTTGCAGCTCTAGTTTCTACTATTAATCTATTAGAGCAGTGGTTCCCACACTGCTCTAATGGATTAGTAATTGTATTTCTAGTTAGCTCTCTTATTAAAAGGGTTTTCACCTAATATGAAAATGATTCCATTTAATTTTTTTCCTGGCTGGCTACTATATTACAAGAAGAAAAGAAAGCTTACAAACCGCAGGGCAGCTTTGTGGTGTGCTGAATGTTTGTGGCGACACTGCGGTCCCAAATACTTCAGAGACTCGGTCAGGGCCTGGTCTCCGGCTTGCCTGTATTGGCTGGTTGGAGTGGATTTTCAAGAGCACCCGCAGGACCCCCGACTCTGGCTTGCCTTAGTTGGCCGGTCTGAGGGAAACCGCAAGAGCTATTAGCTCGGGGGTTGGAAGTGTAATTGTCAAGGGCGTAATTACGGGGAAACCCGCTCCGGATCACGAGATCCACGATGCCAAAACCGGTGCCGCGCCGCTCGACACCCCTAGCCGGTGTTGCCCTCTTGTTGCCTTTATGGTTGAGTTTCTTTGCCTTGGCGACTATTTAGAGAAGGCTAGTGAGTTGGCGAGTCACCGCCTGCCCCTTTTCGACGTACTATAAGAGTACTTAGGGCAGGCGCCGCCTTCATCTATAGTTTTCATCTAAACCAATCCATTTAACACCCATCCCAATATCCCAGAGTAATTAGTTTCCATAAAAGTAGCAATAGTCCCTCACCTGCTGCGGCTAACCCGTGACTGTACTTAATAGTGCAGTTATGGAGGCTCCTCAGTAGGTGTCCCATCACATTCTAGATTAAAACTCTCAAAAGGCCGCTGCGCATTGGACCTATGTCTCCGTATACGCCTGCCAAAGGGCCGGGTATTATTCTAACAAATTAGAATAATACCTGTGAAAGAGAAACAAATAATAATATTCTACCACATTCACACAGCACCATCTAGTCCCAAACTAAGCACAGCTTGTACTATGGGTACTAGACAATGGATAAACATACATATACAATATGTAAATACATACATATTATACATAGAAATATTTTCTCAAAAGCTATCATAATCATCATTTATTTACAGGTTGGTACACAACAATCACCTTGGCTGTCTATGGCACCCTGACTCAAGTCCTGCCTGAAATCCAAACAGCCAATCCACCTCCAACCGTTCAAAGACCTGCAGTAGCCCGTGAAGTCGCGCCGCCACCCGCTGTTGTGCCTCCTAACCCTGAATGGCCACAGGAGACCTCGAACCCAATACCAGCTTACACCAGCAATGTAGCCACTGCAAACCCTGATGCATATGGACCTCCTAACTATCCAGAAAACTATGACAACCAAATATATAGAAGTGACTACTATGAGGCCGAACCAGGACCTGGTCCCAAAGATCCCAGGACCTACCAACATTTGGAAGAGGGCAACTGGGATAAGAGAGATATGAGCTGTGAAATAGAAACCGATAGGTTGCGTCATAGCCCACGTTCTATCGATCATGACAGAGATAGGGATAGACGCGATGGGAGAAGCCGAAGGCGTTCCTTAGACAGGGGGAGGAGTCGCGAGTCGTCGAGACTACGAGACAGAAGTAGAGAATTGGACCGCATCGACAGACTTCGCTCGCGATCTCGTAGCCGCGATAGAGACTACATAGTCAAAGGAGAATATCGTCCGTTGAGCCGGTCGAGGTCGCGCAGTGTCGACCGTATGCGCGGTTTATCCAATGACCGTGAGTGGGATAGGGGATCGTATAAGAAAGACGATTACCGCCGTCACCGTGAGCCGTCATACGATCGGTCCCGAGACGGTTCTTACGACAAAGACACCAGTCCGTATGAACGTCGTTCGCCTTACGACAAGAGAGGTCCGTCTTATGAAAGGAAGATGTCTTACGAGAAACGTTTGTCTCCTTACGAGAAGCGTGGGTCCTCTTACGAAAGACGTGCACCATCTTATGACAAGCAATCTTCGTTTGATCGTAAGCGACACTCGCCTTACAGCCGTATCAGAGGCTCCAGTTACGGCAGTAGATCGCCTAGTCGTGATGACCCGAGGAAAAGACCTAGGACACCACCTGGTGAGAGTAATAGAAGGCCGTTGTCCCCAAGAGATGTTGATGCATCAAGCCCTATCAATTCTATAAGATCCGAGGAGGGAGGCGAATACGACAGGAGCGGGAAGCAGATCCCAAGAGTGGACTTTTACCACCAGAGTTACAGACATAAGCAGTCTATTCGCAGTCCTTCCCAGGAAGCAGAAAGTGCTTCATATGTAGAGCAACAACATTCTAGCCTGGTAACGGTCCAAATTGTCGACAACGCGACCGCAAAAGTTATCGAATCCCCAATTAGAAATCAAGAAGAAGATCGTTCTATGGATGCTGAACAGTTCGAACCTATTCTCTCTGACGAAGATATTTGTGACGATCTCGAAGGTCCCGCGTATGCAGATGTTGATTATGATGTTAACGATTACATTGGTGTCGACGATATCATCAAGTACTATAATCCGTTCAAGTGTGATTGGAATAAGTATGAGTATGTGAACAAAATACACCTGCTAGGACCCAAAAGAGAAGGTGTTAAAGATGTCCTAAATGCCTCATTTGACGAGCTCTGTGACGCCAGCCCTGAACTGTTTAAAATTTCAGAAATGGCAAAATCTAACAAGAAATTGGATCAAAAGTTCTTTGCAAATACATTTGCCGATATTGATAACCCCGCTAGGGAAGAATGGGTTCACCAGTGTGAACAATTATTCGTCTCTATGACAAATCTATGTAAAAACACTGATATAGTACTAAGAATATTTAAACATCCTAGCCGCAATGACGTATCTGATGAGTTTACTGAGATCTATTATCTCTTGATCACATTTTGCAAGATTGGTTTAAACTTCGATTTTGCCCTAGCTCAACAGCAACCGACTTATAAAATAAGGCACATGAAATGCGGCATCCGTCTTGCAGAAGCTCTGATGTCTCATCGACACAACGGAGAAGTAATGAAAGTTCTTCTCGCCTCCGGTATAGACATGTCAATGTCATTACTTGAGATGTATTTCAAAGAATACATGGCATTGAGCATTCGCCTTATGATTCTGAAAGCTTTGAACGCATGCCTATCGTCTAAAGAATCAGTTGAGCATTTCATGAAAGAGTCTGTGTATCCTAAGTTCGATAAAAATGATGACAGAAAAATTAAGAATGGCTATCAAGCTTTGATAACGATCATGCAGACGAATCCTCTTGCGCGAATCAAGTTTTCGATAAGTGCTCTGATAAAGAAACTTAATATTTACGAGTTGCTAAGCAAGTTACATGATTTGGTTATAAACTTTAGTAAGTCTGGGGGCAATGATGACTCGGAACTTTCAGAGACAGACGCGCATTTTATCGTGAGTGCCCTAGAAGAAGTTTTGTACATGTTTCGATCACAGTGCTTTCACCTGTCGCAGCCAAAACGCTTTCTTCCAGTCTCCGCTCAGTTCGAAATCAATAAAGAATGCTCCAACGAAATTTTACTCGAATTCTTCAGCATTCATAAAGTGTTAGAAGTATGCCTTTACCTTCTCACATGTCCTACAACTTGCAATAATTTAGTTGTGGTGAGTCCAATTCATGATTTGATATACGAATTGATAAATTCGCAAAATGGACTGAATTTCTTGTACAAGAATATAGAAATGAGCGAACTTCTTTTTAAAACTTTGACACAATCGTATAGTCAGCAAAATGCCGAAGAGTTTCTTTATCCACACGATTTGAGCAATTATAGCGACCTACAGATTTTGGCACTTGAAATGGCATATAAATTGAAAGCATTATACTACTTGCAGTCGATATGTGACTTGCAAGTAGGTAAATGTGACGAAAATGAGCTTATAGACAGGCTACAATCTTTGTACTGCTTGAGTTTTGGAAGTATCGGCAGAACTGGCGTGCCAGAAGTCATCGTAATGGGTGACAATGCAGAATGTTTAATGGAGGTGTTCGAAAATGACTTGAAACCTAAGACAAAGAGTGAATCGCCATTAAAACAAAAGTCACCAGCTAAGGGCTATGCTATTGAGCTGATTGTGTCAGCAGTTCGTTTTGCAGCAAATGTTCCCTTTTTGAAGAAATATGGACCAAGATTGATCAACGTGTCAAAGGAACACGATCGGTTTGAACCTAGCGTATCCAGCGTTTTGCAAGAAGTTATACCATATTTGAAGCCTGTAGAAAAACCCACAGTGTTGTCAGGCGAAGATATGGCTGAATGCGTAGAGACATTGAAAATAAGTACCGAGCATGCTCCTGATTTGCCTGGGGAACTAATGACCTGTTTGAGAATCCTGAGACATTACTGCATTTCTGATTATGAGAATAACGTGACGATTGCCTGCGAGACTGCCACAGAGGAGTATGTTGAACTTAAATATAAATACAATGTCTTACAATTGTTTTCTTTGGACGGTGTAGCACATTTAGCTGGTATTTTAGACCGTTTGGCTATGCATTTCGATCAGCCGAGCATGCATACATCGTTTTTTGCATCAGTGAAAGGATTGCATTTGGCACAAATTTTACTACCATGTTTGAGATTGCTTGATGCGATGTTAGCGAGAGTAGTCCGCTGCCGTGGACCAAGATTCCGTGATTTGACGGCTGCTTCAGTGTTGCTGAAGACTTATGGAATAGCAAAAGCATTTCCAGTTGGTTCTGTAGGATATAGAACAGCAGCAAAGGCAGCCGAAGCATCAGTGAGAGCTTTACTCGCATATGCTCAGCCAATAGCTGACGACGCTAATGATGGTGACTCTATTCGGCGAGGACCGTGGACTTCTTTATGCTCTGAAGTCATATCGTACATTATGACAGCGCCATATACGTTCGTACCTGGTTTGCTTGTCTTTTCTGAGCTACTACCTTTACCCCTACCAATGCAAACCAAAGCGCCCCCTACAGATCGGGAATTGGCCGACGCGTCGAATGAAAGGAGATTATGGTCAGCCCATCTTCATGCGTTGTCGAACGACTTGACGGATATGATCCAGATTATCTGTATGTCGACCTACCGACCCGTGGTACATATGCTGCGAAGAGTTTGCGTTCAAATTGCTGACTTAGCTCCAAATACGGCTGCTACCGTAGCGCGGGCTGCTGCAGGTGCTGTTACTAGAGAGTTGAAGCCTGGTGAACCGGCAACTGCTAGTATAGCACGCGTGTTAGGATTCTTAGCTTGCCTCGTATCGCACGCACCAGTCAAGTGCGCTGTTCTCCATACTATGAATAGTGGAGGCCCCAGAGCTGCCGACGTTCAAACTGCTCTATGCTCGGTTCTTGGTCTAGCAAATGCCTCTAACGAGCACGCAGCAGCGCAAGAATACGCTGCACACGCATTAGCTGCTTTCTGCGATGCTGAGATATCTCTGACACCCTCAAATGGTGCTTCAGACATCATTTTGGCGAATTCTCTGCCGAATAAAGATGCTTTGGCTGCATTCCTTGACGCAACGGCAGATTGCCTTGAGTCTACAACAAAGACGTGTTCAGTGGCGTCTTCCATTCTCCGCGCTTATTTCGTGTTGACGGAACATGAATATGGATTCCAGCAGCTAAGGAAATTTGTGACCAAGAGGAGAGAATCGCTTGGAAAGTTCTTCAAGTGGGCTTTAGAAGGTCAGGGTGAGGACAAAGCAGAGTGTTTGAGTTTATACATTGATCTGATCAGGATCCTAAAGATGGAAGAAGGCGAGGGTCCGGTGGGCAGGAAGACTATGCTGACAGTAAATGAGATGGCAGATATGGTGGGATACTCACCTAATGATGAAGATCACCCCGTTCTAAAGCTGGAGAAGATATTGAAGGTAAATGTAAATGTCATATTGTCTTGTCATAAACATGTATTCTACTGGTGCGAGCGTCGAGGGAAAAAAAATGTGATAAAAAGGTAGTAACTTTTTTAAGAAGTCATAATTTTTTTTACGGCAGTTAACGACAATATTTTTTTAATGTGGGCTTTTATAAGATGGCGTTATAATCCTAATCGATGGATTCGTTTTGAGCAAACCGCATCTTCTGACTTGCTGAAGTAGGCCTTGCATCAAAAACGATGAATTTTTATAATGTCAGTCCAACTTTTCACTGACATTCCTCATTTCCAGGAGAAAAACGCAGATGAAGACGCGCTAGCTAACGCGAACTTCCTCGCAAGCCACCTCCTAAAGTTAAAGGCTCTGGAAGAGCCTGCTACTCCGCCCGAAGTCCAAGAGCTAGTGCTACCAGCACCAGAGACGCTAGTGGCTCAGTTCCAAGCTAGGACGATCTATGCGATAGGAGAGGCCAATGATGAGAGGCTGACGTCGAGTTATTGGTTGAATGTGCCGGCTGCAGGGGGAGATGATGACGTTAATGATAGCGAGTTGGTAAGTAAATATAGGATAGGTTTCTTTATGTTTTCAGTATTAGATTTATTTGACTGCCTCGTTGGTCTCACGGCATAAATGAGCGCGTGGGATTGGGAGGTCTCGGGTTCGATTCCGGGGTCGGGCAATGTGGTATTGGGATTTTCCGTTAGGAAATTCTCAGTAGCAGCACGGAGTCTGGTAATGTGCCCAGTACGGCAATAGGCTCGCCCCCTATTACGTGGGACCTAAAAAATTCATGGCGAAATGTGGGTGTAATTTTACACGTCTGCCTACCCCCTCGGGGATACAGGCGTGAGACTATAAATTAATAAATAAATATTAGATTTACTTTATAGCTACAAATGATAAGTTAACGTGTGTTTTAAGCGCTACAAGTTGAATATTGACTTAATGGCCTGGGGATCGCCCAGTTGAAATTCCAACAGACTGCCATGCAGAGGGTATCGGGTTCGAATTTACGTCGCGCGCCACTGCCTTTTCGAATGTAATGTATCGTTTGCCCCGTACTATCGAGAGCACACGTGCCGGTTTGTTTCGGAGGGGCTTATTTTGCTTGGCTCTGGTGCAGTGGCGTAGCTAGCTGTAGAAGTTGGCGGATGACCTTTTTTAGATTATCTTTTTTTTTTGTCGATACCAAACAATTCCGGGCTAACTCTCGTAGTGAGCTAGTGCCTATGTTGTTTTATATTTTTGTACATAATTTTTAAAGTTGAGTTTTGGGTGTCAACCCTTTTTTGGATGGGTGGCAAAGGGTGGCAACCGGGGTGGACCACCCCCGACCTCCCCCCTCCCCCTTCCTATGCCACTGCTCTGGTGATCATAGGTTTTATTGAGGACAACAATAAAAAGTTTTTTGTCATTGAAGATCTTCCCGTACCTAACTTGCAACATTCCTGATTCGATTCATTGAACATTGTTTATATCTATTTTTAAAAGAAAATTGTATGATATGAATATTTTTAGAAAAATAATTATGATAAAGATTTTTCGGCTAATTATGAGCGATAATAATCACTTTTTTCTGACTTCTAGAACCTTGATTGTGCGTTGCAGGTGTCGTGCGACATAATGGAAATAGCGAACGCTCTAGTGCTGGGCGGCGGCGGCGCGGTGGCGGGCGCCGTGCGGCGCCTCGCCGGCTGTCTGCACGCGCACCGTGCGCATGCGCACGCGCACCCGCACGCGCACGCGCATGCCACGCAGGACCCCGCGCCCTCTGGGGACGCGAGACCACCTGGTAACCACCACTATATATATTTTTTTCTTTATTGCCAGCATTGTTGTAACTACTCTATGCCATTCCGTGTGTACCGTAAGAGGCATTCAAGTAAAATGCGCGAGGCAAATAGTATCATTGGGGACAGACGAAAAATTTCAGATGAAACTCTTTACCTACACATCTGAGTAGCGTGGTATTAGGTTTTTAGCCGCAAATTGGGAGAGTTAGAATAAAATAATGTCAGATTAAGAAGAAAAGCTGTATGGTGATGGACTGAGCGCATTTTTACAAAATTCGAGTACATTAATTATTGAATGAACTGATATTTTGTTCTTCCTGAACAATTATAACGTAAGACCTCATCTTGATATGGTCAAATACTTATTGTTGTCACATTGTATTTATGCAGCTAGCCTGTAAGTGTGCACAATGCAGAATAAATACATCCACAGAGTATTTGTCACGAAAAACGCTGGATATATGTTGCAAACAAGATTCCTTGTTTTCAACTTTTAAAAATCAATTCTTCAGTTAATTTTTACCGCTTTGCTATAGGCCACCTTTAAGGCCTATTCAAACCTGAGCGATATTCGCTGCCGCTGTGGGTAGAGAGGTACATACCGCGCGAGTTTCGCTCAGGTATTTGGTATCAAGTACCGCAGCTAGAGCGACCTGAGCGATATTCGCTGCCGCTGTGGGTAGAGGTACATACCGCGCGGGTTTCGCTCAGGTATTTGGTATCAAGTACCGCGGCTAGAGCGACCTGAGCGATATTCGCTGCCGCTGTGGGTAGAGGTACATACCGCGCGGGTTTCGCTCAGGTATTTGGTATCAAGTACCGCGGCTAGAGCGACCTGAGCGATATTCGCTGCCGCTGTGGGTAGAGGTACATACCGCGCGGGTTTCGCTCAGGTATTTGGTATCAAGTACCGCGGCTAGAGCGACCTGAGCGATATTCGCTGCCGCTGTGGGTAGAGGTACATACCGCGCGGGTTTCGCTCAGGTATTTGGTATCAAGTACCGCGGCTAGAGCGACCTGAGCGATATTCGCTGCCGCTGTGGGTAGAGGTACATACCGCGCGGGTTTCGCTCAGGTATTTGGTATCAAGTACCGCGGCTAGAGCGACCTGAGCGATATTCGCTGCCGCTGTGGGTAGAGGTACATACCGCGCGGGTTTCGTTCAGGTATTTGGTATCAAGGACCGCGGCTAGAGCGACCTGAGCGATATTCGCTGCCGCTGTGGGTAGAGGTACATACCGCGCGGGTTTCGCTCAGGTATTTGGTATCAAGTACCGCGGCTAGAGCGACCTGAGCGATATTCGCTGCCGCTGTGGGTAGAGGTACATACCGCGCGGGTTTCGCTCAGGTATTTAGTATCAAGTACCGCGGCTAGAGCGACCTGAGCGATATTCGCTGCCGCTGTGGGTAGAGGTACATACCGCGCGGGTTTCGCTCAGGTATTTGGTATCAAGTACCGCGGCTAGAGCGACCTGAGCGATATTCGCTGCCGCTGTGGGTAGAGGTACATACCACGCGGGTTTCGCTCAGGTATTTGGTATCAAGTACCGCGGCTAGAGCGACCTGAGCGATATTCGCTGCCGCTGTGGGTAGAGGTACATACCGCGCGGGTTTCGCTCAGGTATTTAGTATCAAGTACCGCGGCTAGAGCGACCTGAGCGATATTCGCTGCCGCTGTGGGTAGAGGTACATACCGCGCGGGTTTCGCTCAGGTATTTGGTATCAAGTACCGCGGCTAGAGCGACCTGAGCGATATTCGCTGCCGCTGTGGGTAGAGGTACATACCGCGCGGGTTTCGCTCAGGTATTTAGTATCAAGTACCGCGGCTAGAGCGACCTGAGCGATATTCGCTGCCGCTGTGGGTAGAGGTACATACCGCGCGGGTTTCGCTCAGGTATTTGGTATCAAGGACCGCGGCTAGAGCGACCTAAATTTCTTACCTCTCTGAGCGAAACTCTACTATCCCGCGTTATTCTACCCACAAGGTTAGCGAATACCGCTTAGGTCTGAACAGTAATATTACCGCATACCCACTGGATTTTCTCTGCCGCAGACGGTAGCGAATACCGCTTAGGTCTGAACAGGCCTTTAGTTCTTCCATCAGTTTCTCTTTCACTTCTCTCGGAGGAAAAATAAAGCGTCGAAAAATGAATAGATAGATATGAATAATATATTGATAATATATTTGCATTTACAGTGGCGCTGACCCGCGTGCGTGCGGAGGGCGGTGCGGACGCGTTCCGCTCCCGACCTCCCAACACGTCGCGGCCGCCGTCGCTGCACGTTGACGACTTCACCGCACTACACCAGCCTTACACTGCCACCAGCATTAACAGGTAACTACCACGTTCAACTTACAAATATTGTACGGTTTCGTTATCTGTATTTATCCGCCCGATTGTTTCAGCTCTTTAAATAATTTGCTCAAGTGCCCTTGAGTGCGCAAGGTGTCAAATGACGAGCTGACGCGGCCACTTGACACCGCCCGGGGTCGATAAATTAGTTTTTGTGCGCTCGTTGCTAACCTATGTGGCCTCAACAAATGTTTTTGTTCAACTTAATGAATGACTCTTTCATATGATCCCGAATACACTATGTTTGAATGAAGTGTTTACTTTATGCGAGGGGCCGAACCGCATGCTATGTAAACAATGACGACTTTTATGTGTACTTACCTATTTGTAAGTGATTTGAGCACTTGTAAAGGCACCATAAACTTGAATGAGATGAGATAAAATACTACCTTTTAAAAAGTTAATTTATTTATTACACACTCATAAAGACTATTATTACAGATACTTACTGCCTTTTTTTTGTGTCGGGTTGGAAAATCCTCATGGAGTCCCTCCGCCCCGGGGGAAGGACGAAGGGGACTGTCAGACTCTTACTGACTAAAAACCAACCCGTGTTTCTCATGTACCCGTGTGTCGGAGGGTAGGGATTCGCATAAGCATTCATCGCTACCCCCCAACGGGTATTGGCCCGCCAGATGGTCAGGCGGGCCCCGCCCAAAACCCCCTTGGCGGCGGATTAAGGTGTTGGGCTCCGCCGCCAAAACACTCAGCGGCCGCAGAGGATAGGGAGGACGGCAACGCAACACCGCATCTCCTCTTCCTCTGCGGCCCCACCGCGACACATCGAATGGTGCGCCCCCATTTGGTCGCGGGAGATAGGGCGCGCGGCAACGCAACACCGACACGCCTCTCCTCCCGCGACCGCACCCGACTGCGAGGGACAGACAGAACTGTCCCCCGCACCCGCACCGTTGGACGCATCCTGCGCAGGCCCCGTCAAGCCCACGCGGAGCGTCCCCTCCTGGATCCCTCTTAGCTTCACCGCGGGGTTCCAAGCCACGGTTACTGAGCCCCCCCACCACGACAAGGTGGAGATCCCGCGGGGGGGAGATACTTACTGCCTAATGCAATTAGCCTATGTACAGAAATATTTAACAGTAATGGTAACTCTTTTAAATAACTAAACTCTACTAAACTAAATTTAATTATGTGGATAGTGTTGATGGTATAACTAGTTCAATAAATAACAGCTATTTTCTTACTCTGTTTAACCTCCACTCTGTGTAGTCTAGGGCTTAGCCTTACTGAAACTGTCTATTGACCGTAGGATCTCTCTTTCATAGAATGTCTCTTTCAGAATTTTCGCAAATATTTCATGACTAATGGACATTTTGCGACTAAACTAAGACTAGCACTTTATGAAATATATATATGCTCACCTCATGTCTATACACTAAACAAAGATTTATTTTTACTGGTCTCAGTTAGTTTTTATAAGTTAGATTCGTAGCCAGGACTTCTGCCTTACGCTAATACCATTATCTAACTCAATTATTATGTACTCCATCATCATCCTCCTAGCGTTATCCCAGTTTTCAATCTGGGGTCCGCTTACTACTCTTACTAGTCTAACCGGATTTGGCTGAAAATTTACATTTTCACAGAGCGACTGCCTGTCTGACCTCCGCAACCCGAAGGGATAGCGATATTCCATGGTTGAGACTAGTGTCAGTTTATTTAGAAGGTACTGACGCCCTGTAACGACTGTCAAAGATCTTCATGACAACGGGACCGACGGCTTAACGTGCTCTCCGAGGCACGGGACAAGCGATAATTAATAATTCAATACGCACATAACTCCGAAAAGTCATTGGTGCGCGCCGTGGGGATTCGAACTTGATACCCTCTGCATGGTAGTCTGTTGGTATCTCCACTAGGCTATCGCTGCCTCTATTATGTACTCCATGTATTGTAATATTTGTAACCAACCATGTTGTTTGTGTTGTCAGAGGCATGCGTCGTGGCATCGCAGTGGCGGACCGCGGCAGGTTCGCGTCCGCCGCGCCCATGCACGCGCACTACCGACATCTGTGAGTAGACTTATACACCATACTTCAACTATATACCGATACTTTTCAACATGATAACATTATAACAGCTTACATACATACATAACGTCACGCCTTTTATCCCCGAAGGGGTAGGCAGAGGTGTATTTCTACACCCACTTTTCGCCAGATATACTTTAGTCCCACGTAATAAGGGGCGAGTCTATTGCCGTACCGGGCACATTTCCAGACTCCGTGCTGCTACTGAGAATTTCGTGACAGAAAAAACCCAATAACACTGCCCGGCCCAGGAATCGAACCCGGGACCTCGCGATCCCACGCGCACATTTATGCCGCGAGACCAACGAGGCAGTCTATACGACTGCCTCGTTAGTCGGGTTTGATGTCGAGTTTTCTGTCTCTACGCAAAGATGGTATTTGCATCGTGTTATCCCTTAGTCGCCTCTTACGACACCCTCGGGAAGATAGGGGGTGGTGACACTTGTATTCTATGCCGTCAACCACACGGCAACATAACAGCTTTAAAATAAAACAGCTTTACATATTATAATATCTTCTTGGGTTTACGCGAATGTTACACATTGAAATTAAACTACAGTTTACGAATTTTATCGCGTTGTATTGGTTTCTATCTAGAAAATACATTTTTAAATCATTACTAGCCGACGTTTCGAATTCTTTACAGGATTCATGGTCACGGCAGACGGTGATAAAACTGTAGCTTTACATAAATCAATCATCTGGTATTCTAGCAATGAGAGTGTTTGATTTGTTTGGCCGTCTCCGTGGTCCAGTATATAGCGTATCCGTCTACTGATCTGGGGATCCCGGGCTCGATTCCTGGGTCAGGAAAAAGTGTTACTGAGATTTTCCGAATTCTCAGTAGCAGCACGGAGTCTGGCAATGTGCCCGGTAACGGCAATCGGCTCGCACCGTATTATGTGGGACCTTAAATTAATTAGGCAAAATCAGGGTTGTAATTTAACACCTCTGCCAAACCCCTGCGGGGGGATACAGGCGAGTCTATAAAAAAAAAGAGTGTTTCATACTTTTTCTGTGCCTAATATTACGCCAGGTACAAACGCTGTCAGATAGCTGTGCAGATAGGTAAAGACGCATACACACACATGAAACAAACAAACACAGATATACAGAAAATAAAGGCATTCTGACACTTTGATAGGACCTGATGTCTCAGTGCTGCCGCCTAGCGGTAGTAATTTCTGAAAACCCTCATGTGAATAGAATGTCACATTGTACTCTGTTTTGTTCATGTATATTCTTGTTTGGATCGTTACTAAAAGTACGTTTGTTATCTTCCAGTCGCGGTCGCGGCGCGTGGGAGATGGGTGCGTCACACTTTGGTCACTTCCCGCCCGCCTCGCAGTATATGATGGGTCAGTATATAAACATTCAATCAAAAGCCTTTGTAAGAGCTGCGATAAACATCTTTACAATGAACGATTTTAAACATTCTCGATCTGTATACGTTAGTCGCAATAACTTATATTGGACTCTCTTCCCAGTGCTTACCAGGGCCGAACAGGCCCTGCATTTATTGTCCCATGATATTTTAAAAACATATTATAAAATGAAGTCACCTTTCAGTCTATCTGTATAATTCGATAAACTTTAAAAATATTGCACGGATTTTTATTATAGTCTAGTTATTATTATATATTGTACTTAGGAATATTAATATGTTACAGGTGGCATGGGCTGGGGAGGTACCCGCATGCAGCGCGGGCCGCGACATCGCTCGTTCATGCGGTGAACACACGGCGTGCGACACGTAACACTGTGTTATTACTTGTCAATAAATTATACAATCATATCTGGCATGTTTTATTTTGAATCGGACTCACTTCATGCATGATGTAAGTGTCAATCAATCCGGCATAATTTAGATTAAAAAAAGGATTTTATCTGTCTGCATGACAATCATGATATTGCCTGCTGAGGAAGGCGCCCCCGTCACTGGCTGCCCGCATCATGTTGGGAGGTATTTGCCGGAATCGGGACTAGCCTGACATATTTAGGGCTCGTGCTCAATTGCGGATGGAATTTTGTCGAACATTTTCGTAGATTGGGACGCAAGCTTGTGAGCGCGGCAGCTGCCCAACGTTGGTACCCAGATAACAATGCAAACTTGCCAAACTTGCAGCAAGTTTAAATCAAACTTGCTAGTTTCACTGTGACAAACTTGCATGAAGTTGGTTTTTCAAAGGATTTGGATGACGACGGGCACAGGTTGGTGGTCGGTCGACCTCCTAGATACAGCAGGAGGTGCTCGACAACCAGCTGTTGTCGGACCACCAACCTGTGCCTTGTACCTGTGCAACCTTTGCAAAAGCAAACTTCATGCAAGTTTGATGCAAGTTTGTCACAGTGAAACTAGCAAGTTTGATGCAAGTTTGTTGCTATCTGGGTAGGCCAAACGCCTCCTGCACAAGAGGGTCGTGCGATTGATGGCGCCCTTCAAAATGCCCGTACCAACCCGACCAAATGACGTGACTGTCAGAAGTATATCGGAATTTCGTCGGTTTTGAGACCCGCTTCCTTCTTCTGAGAATCAGTTATTCTGCTTGAGTGGAGTGGGAAAAGGACCTGAACCGCCCTAACCGCAGCCATAGGACAGAAACGTGGACTTTGTAATATCAACCACCCACAACTAAAAACGAGTAAGCCTGTGAGCGGCGATCCCAGAGGCCTTTTGCAACTATACTTAGAACGTGCCGGCGTATTCACGAATCTTGTGCACCACCTCTAAGCGCAAAATGAAATGCGGGTGCCCTCCAGCACCAAAGTGAAGGTCGATTCCAGCAGGACAATAGCTGTTAGCCGCGTGGCTACGTCACGACGACGGGCCAACTGGGAAATCGCGGCGGTTTTAGTGAGTAGATCATGTTAACCCTTAATAGGGCAAGAGGAACATTATTCCCACATCATTTTTTTGTTGTAAACGGTCAAATGTGTAACTGTTCCCACAAAATGTTACTGTAATTTTTTTCTTTATGAGGTAACCTACAACATTAGCCAAAAGACACGTATCCAAAACAAACGAAGTAAAAAAAATGAGCTGTCAAAGTTTTACTTTCAACGTTTTGTCAAACAGATCACCGTTTTTTGTGTGATTTTGGATAAAAAATGTGATAATGCCGTAAAGAAATCCGGTAAGTGTTTACTATGAAAAACAATGAGTGACTGAATTTTAGGTCTCAAAACTACGTGGGAAATATTAGCCTGTTGCCCGTTTAGGTAAATGTACCATATTGTGGGAAATATTTTCCTGCGAGGAATGTTTATGTTACACAATCAGACTGAAGGTAGTGTTTATTTTTCTTTCAGAGACATCTTCGCGATTCAGATATTGAAACCCAACTGTCCGCGCTGTTATGTTCGTCAGAAGATGAGGTCACGAGAAAACATTGCTCCGGTATTCAAAACCAAAAAAGGAGGTGCCACTGCAGTACCTGAGGAACTAAGAAAAGCAGATGTTGGGTCGCACATGACAGAATTATCCAAATTTCGGAGGTGTAGGATGTTCAGTACACATGCAAAGGAACAATACAGAAAATACATTTGCAAAATTTGTAAGGTCTCTTTGTGTGCTGCTCCTTGCTTTGAAATGTTCCACCAATAAATAAATATTTACATTTATTTGTGTTTTATTTACATAAAATATTATCATATAATAAAATAATCACAATATGTTATTTTCTTGTCCCTACTACCGGATGTGTATGAAATATATTTCCCATAGGTAGGGAAATAATTTCCCACATAACACTTACATGTGATGATATAAATGGGCAAGAGGAATTATTTTCCCACAAGTTTTCCTGAAAAACTGAAAACACTTGGGGATGAAAAGATTTACAATCCTACTTCACTATACACCCATAATGCCAAATTGACTGCGTTTTTGTTTCAATCACCCTCAGTTTGCCCATGCCCTAAAAGCTCTTTCGAGCCATAGTGAGTGGCGGAACGGACGGCTCACAATAGGGTTACTTTGCGGGTACAAAAAAAGCCCTTGTCTCTCATCGTTGACTCGATTCTTAATAATGTTTTTATCATACATAAGGTTAACTTCAAGGCCACGGCAATCTTTAGTCGGTTCTTTGTCAGACCGCCGCCACTAGAGAAACATATGAGTCAAATAAAATGCAATAATTTACCTTTATTGTAAATTTTTTACTGTAATGTCCCAATAAGTTGACTAAAGCGCTTGCAAACATGTGTACCTAATTACTTACCACTGAAATTGATCTATATGATATTAGCAAAACTCAAAACGTGGTGACTACTTGGGGCTTAGTTCCAGTTTGCATACCAATCGATAGCATGCTGTTAGTAAAATTTTGTTGTGTCTCCCAACGGCGCGGCGCTGTCAGAAATTGTTTGGCATCCCGTATATACCAATGTACTCTGTGTTTGGCATTCACAGACTGTAAGACACACATTTCCATCGACAAATGGCTCGTGTACGAACAATTACTTAGTGCCCAAACTCGGCCTAGTCACAAGCAATTTGTTTTGGGTACGATACAGACAGTCCATATTATTGTATCATGGTATTGTATTGCACCAAAATGTACCTAAACACATAGTACGTACTTGTACTTGTCGAAAAAGTACCAATAGGTAAACGTTTCAGTGTGTTGATTTCATATTACGGATTGCTAGAGGGTCAATTGCGAGTTTAGTGTGGTTCTAGTTTTAACCCTCCGAGCGGTCTTAACTAAAAGTTACTATCCACAAGAGGCGCTTTAATTATTTTTATTGAAATTTGTACCGCCGAGAAACGACTCTCAATTTGATCAAACTCGCACTAGACCCAGTAAACTGTTTTGTTGGATCTGATATACCTACTTACTGGATACATGCGTATACTTACTAATCCTGGGCAACATATCTTAATATATAAAATCCTTGCGTTACTGACTGATTGACAGACACGCTACAGCCGAAACTATTGGGCGCAGGAAGCTGAAATTTGGCATGTATGTTCCTTGGGGACCGTAAGGGTGCACTAAGAAGGGATTTCCCGAAATTCCTACGGAAGCGGCCAAAACGGGTAAATTTAAAAAAAATGCAGGCGTAGCTGCTAGCGTCGACTAGTATCTTAATAAGATACTTATTGCTGACTATTTGAGCCCCTGGCTACTCCCGCGCTGTATTCTATGTGTCGTGTCGACAATAGCGCCATCTGCTGCGACAGTTTTTGCATAATTTTTAAGAGATTAATTTTCGTGATGTACCTACCTATACTTCAACAAAACATCGTGAGGAAACCTGCATGTCTGAGAGTTCTCCATAATGTTCTCGAAAGACATGTGAAGTCTGCCAACCCGCACTTGGCCAGCGTGGTGGAATATGGCCTTACCCTTCTTATAGTGAGAAGAGGCGCGTGCCCAGCAGTGGGAAAGTTTATATACAGGGCTAATGATGATACTTCAATGTTTCTGTGATATGGGTTATTCCTCTTGTCCCCCAGCTCTTCGGCCCCACTGTACTGTTGTCCCCCAATACAATTTAACGGGGCCAAATGGAATCGTAATTTCCTGTCGGCCCCCAATAAAATATTATTTTAAATATCGTCTTGATATCGGTATTTGACGTTTGTTAAATAATTTATTTTTTATGTTGTCATGAGACTCATATTTATTCAATAGCGCCTTTAAAATGTATTACCTGCATCTAAAATGTCTAGCCTATAAATGTAATTTGCTCTAGGTAGGTACTAATTTCTCTATTTTCCAGTGAAAGCCATTAAAGGCGATAAAGCCATTAAAAGCGATAAAGCCATTCCAAAGAATAAATAATTTATGAATTTATTTTTCAATTGTTTTCGTGGCGATGAAGAGCTACAACACAAACTAATATTGGTGGGTCAGACTTACTGCGGTACTTGGCTATAGTATTGAACTGCAACTGAACTGAAAAAAATTTTTGGTTACTGTTTACGTTCAGTTGCATTGTCATAATTGACATCAGCCGGGCAGCCGTGAAATGTGTGTCTTAATAAGACACATACGAGGGTCAAACTGAAAGTTCTTAGAAAATCAAAAACTGATTACATTAGCCAGTTATTAGTTTTATTATATCTTTTCAAAATATTGTCCATTGACGTCAATACACCGCTGCATGCGATGGAACCACTGGGAAAAGCACTTTGCCCACTCGTCCTTAGGGGTCTCTTCAATGGCATCGCGATACGCAGCCACCGCTTCTTCAGCATTCATAAACCGCTTTCCTTTAAGTTTTTCTTTAATTTTTGGAAATAAATAAAAATCACAAGGCGCGAGGTCGGGGCTATACGGCGGGTGACCCAGTAATTCAACGTTTGATGTCGCCAAATAGTCGATCGTTCGCTTGGCGGTGTGCGACGAGGCGTTGTCGTGGTGAAGGAGGATCCTACTGCGAGGTCGTTTCTCTCGAACTTTTTCCAAGACAAGTGGCAAACAATTGGTAGTGTACCATTCTGCAGAAACTGTTTTTTGATCCTCTAACACAATTGTTGCGAAATGACCTATCCTTCCAAAGAACGAGGCCACCATTTTTTTCCCGCACTTCGATCTCTCTTCACTTTAGTTGGCAACTCCTCGAAAGGAAACACCCACTGAGCAGATTGTCTTTTGGTTTCAGGATCATAACAGTAAATCTAGCTTTCGTCACCTGTTAGTATGTCGAACACAGCATTTGAGTCACCTCCGTTAAATCTTTCAATCATTTTACGGCACCAATCCACACGATGGAGTTTTTGAGCCTTAGTCAAATTATGAGGTATCCACCGGGCGCAAAGCTTCCTGACCGCTAAATGTTCGTGGAGGATTTTGTGCACTTGACTCATACCGATGCCTAAGCTTGTCCGAATCTGCTGATAGGTCACTCTTTTGTCATTTTCTATCATACGCCGCACAACACAGATGTTATTTTCAGTCGTCGCCGTAGAAGGCCGTCCCTCACGTACATCATCAGTGAGATTAGTGCGACCACGTTTAAACTCATTAAACCAGTTGTAAACAGTCGCACGAGATGGGGCTTCATCGTGAAAGGCCAATCGTAGTCTATCATAACTTTCTTGTTGACTTAAATGACATCGAAAGTCATAAAAAATCATTGCACGAAAATTTTCTCGTGTTAAATTCATGTTGACGTGACACAGGCAATTTTCAATTTGCCGCCAAATCGTAAAACAAATGACAAATGAATGAAATATATACTCAGTAATATTGGCAAAGAGTTCTATTTTCAAATTTTAGAATATTTTTTTTATTATATTGTTTATAAGTGGCCAGTTCTAAGAACTTTCAGTTTGACCCTCGTACCTGCTTAGACACAGGTCTATGCAGCACCTTAGTGTTGTGTGCCGCCATAAAGCGGCCAAAATAATATCTCATCCTCAGCCTTTAACAGTCCACTGCTGGACTAGGCCTCTCCTTTGAAAGGAGGAATTGGCCTACTATACCACGCTGGCCAAACGGGTTGGTATAGGGTTTGTGTCAAGTTTACCTTCTCTTACAGTGCTGTTCTCTGCATAATATGCTCCCTCCATCGGCTCTTACGACACTCATGGGATGATATGGGGTGGTGACATTCCGTATTCTTAATCCGTCACCACACGGACATCAAATAATATCTACGTGTGTTAAGTTAGGGTGTTAATGTGTTATCAACCAGACAATATGTGCTAAGCCTTATGTTGAGGGAATGTGAAAGCTAAGCTACGAGCCTATGCGACCGTTTCCACTGATTCTAAGATATGTAGAGTGGCAGGCCTAAGAAGTTTTTTGAAGATACGTCGCCGCGAGGTAGCTGTCCGGCGAAGATGCGTAGCACGTCAGCAGCGAAAGTCCATAGCACAAGTATATAGCACACATCCATGGCACATATCCATAGCGCTCAACCATACACATGTCCATGTCCATAGCGCATATCCGTAGTTCACTATTACGGACAATACGGACCAAAACACACGTTTGATCCATATTAAACGCATTCATAGCGATTATGAGTTTGCGGTGTTTTTTCAAATTGGCTGTCATAATTATCACACCCAGGCTGCCATGTCTGCCAACCCGCACTTGGCCAACGTGGTGGACTATGGCCTTACCCTTCTCATAGAGAGAAGAGGCCCGTGCCCCGCAGTGGGACAGTATATATACAGGGCTGATGATAATTATCACACATTACACATTTCTTATATCGTAGACTTTGTCATCAAGCATTTCTTGATACTAGAAAACATGAAAACAATACAAAGAAAACAACTTTAGAAAATTTAGAAACAAATCAACTTTATTATCAAGATGAAAAAGATCAAATCATATATTATAATATACAAGCTTAAGAAACAGATATGTAAATGGCTGCTGATCGGTGATCGGAGCCCGATCAGCGATCACGCCAACTGTGATGCACTAACATAACCCTCGCTCGGATATACCTTACAGCGAACAGAACAAACCATCACTATACATATCATTACAATTTACATTATACATATCAAATAAAAACAAACTAACATTCGCGTTTTGAACAAAACATTTAACGTTGTAAAATTTACAATAATTATAAATATAATTAATACTCCACCGAATTTGTTTTTTGCCGTAGCGTTTCATTACTATAATTGTCTTTGTTTACTTAGTTGTTATGTTTAAACGGTAGAAGGTGTCACTAGCATAAGTTCATATGTACAAGGCGCCGAGGCACAGTCTATTCATTGTATAAAAGTATCACTCGCACTAGGCGTATGGCACGCGCGCCCGCGGCGTACCCCAGGGCGCCACACTAGTCCCCGGGGTGCTCCGGGCACGATCTGTTTACTTCGAACCATTGGTCTATACATCTGGAACAACAAACATTACATTAATATCATATAATCAATAAAATATATATATATATATATATATATATATATATATATATATATATATATATATATATATATATATAAAGGTAAAAGAGCGGTTTCAGACTAGCGTCCTAAGTGAAATTTTGGACAATTCTTGCACTAAGTGATGTATGGAACCACTTACAGTCATAATACTATTAATGGTACCTAAAATCGAAAACCTATAACAGGGATACACAATGTTTCAATTCCAGTTAATACTTAATACAAATATTGATACTTATAATAATACTGTGTCACGTTATAATTATTGCTGGTACAGGTACATAATTGTACGGTATTTATTTCGTCCTACAGCGCAGCGGCGAGTCAGTAAATAAAAGTGCTTTATCCGTACAAACATATTTATTAAGTATTGTTTTTTTTTGTACCACAACAGACTACCACATATAGGGTATTGAATTATTAATTATCGCTTGCCCCGTGCTGCGGAGAGTACGTTAAGTCGTCGGTTCCGGCTGCCTTGAAAATCTTTGATAGTCGCTATAAAGAGTCAGTATCTCTGATTAAACTGACGCTAGTCTAAGCCATGGAATATTGATATTCGTATCCCTTTGGGTTGCGAAGGTCAGACAGGCAGTCGCTCTGTGGAAAAGTAGCGTAGCGCTGTAAGCGGGCTCTAGATTGTAACTGGGAAGACGCTAGAAGGATGATAATATTCCGGGTAGATACATTGATAGAGTCGCTTTTGTACTACGATATAAAACGCATGAAACATATCCTACGATAAAAGCTATTAGATATCAAAGAAACAATAAATCTACACTAATAGTCTACAGTAATAGATGGCGCATAAAGTAACCCTAACCTAACACTTTAACTGAAAGTGCATGACTACAAGTGGTATAAAATACAGTGTCAGTAAGTAGGTATCGATCGCTTGTTTGCAAGTAGCGGGGCATGAAGCAGTCAGGTCAAACGCCCTCAAGATGAGTATCAGCTCGACCTATATCGACTGTGCTTATCGGGGGCTTTGTCTAGCTGCCCTACGCTACGTAGCGCCCTTTGAGATCTAGCGTTTAAGTGCGATCTGAGAGCTTAGTGCGGGAACTTAGGGAGACACTAGAAAGGAAGGATTGCGGAGGTGTTTTAAAAATGTATTTTTTTTGCTAAAGATGTATCTGTGGCGTGGCGCTACAAAATGTGATATAGCTTTATAAATGAGTAATTTATTTTAGATATAGCATGAATGTGCATTATGCACTTTTGTGTTGTACCACGGTATTTATAAGATGAAGGCCGCAGTTTATATACAGATAAGTATAAAATATTTATAGCGACCCTCAGGCGCATGCAATCCAGTGCTTTATAAACATAAGGTTCAGAAATAGCACTGTAATGTCTGCTTAAATCATTGGCAAATGTATAGTGTAGTTATGCAATTATTAATTAATACACTGCAGTGTATAAATTATAATTTAGTAATTTAAACACTTCAATTCTAAATATGATTGCCAGCAATAAGTAGAATAAAAGAAACAAATTATATTTGACATGACATCTAGGCTGATGATGATAATGTATGTATGTACTATGCTGGTATTGTAGGGATGTCCCATAGGGGGTCCCATGGGGTGAGGAACATGAACATAGGGATGCACTAAGAAGGGAATGCACTAGTTCTAAATTCCCACGGAATCGAGCAGAAGCGGTGAAATTAAAAATTAATTGTGAGCGTAGCTGCGGCATCCCCTAGTAGATAATAATTAAACTAAAAACAATAAAAATGTTAGAAATCGCGAAATAGCTGAGCCTTACTAATAAATAAATTAATAAGCGTTACGCAGCTCTAATCTGTCTTAATTAGCTAATCAGACTTACTACGCATAAATAATCGCTATATTTTCGTAGTTTACTGCCTTGCTTAGGTACGTATTAGCCAGACCAACTATATTTTATTATAATACTGTTCTATTTATTTTTATTTATTAAATATAATATAATCGTTTCTAGACTGATAAGTGAAAGATAACTTTCCAAACATGATTGTAATGTTTGTATATTGTTACAATAACATATGTAAGTATATAAATTTAAACTTTCATGGTCTTTATAACATATTTACAGTATTGAAGTATTTTTTCTCTTTTGTAAGATATTTCTTTCTTTCTTATATTATCATCATCATCTAATGGGTGATTTTGCTTTCATTAAAACAATAATCACGGTACTGGCGTTTTCTCGATTACATTCAAGACTTTTGACATGAGGTTTTATGTCCGCTTATACCTTACCAGTCTAACCAGATTTGTCGGAATATAAGCTGATTCAATGAAGCAAGAGAGACATGTCAGGAGATCGTTGCAATTTGCGTTCCGGGAAATAGGCGTCAGTCTATGTATGTATGTCACAGAGCGCCTGCGGTCTACAGACTACTGCAGTCAACTGCTGAACGTAGGCCTCTTCTAATTGAAGTCACAATAACACTATAAGTTAATGAGAGAATTAGGCCACCATACCACACTGGAAAGACAGGTTGGTAAAGGGATTGACGTCGAGTTTCAGTCTCTTTACAAAGATATTATTTGTCTAATGTATCTTCCTATCCGTGTGGTGACGACGGATTAAGAATACGGAATGTCACCACCCCATATCATCCCATGGGTGTCGTAAGAGCCGACAAAGGGAAAATATTATGCAGAGAACAGCACTGTAAGAGAAGGAAAACTTGATACAAACCCTATACCAACCCGTTTGGCCAGCGTGGTATAGTAGGCCTATTCCTCCTTTCAAAGGAGAGGCCTAGTCCAGCAGTGGACTGTTAAAGGCTGATGATGATGATGGTGATGATGAATGTATCTTCCTTAGTTATCTCTCACGTCTTCCACAGAACGAAATAGGGTAGCTAAAATTTGTATTCTTAATCCATCAATCACTATACAGCCTAGAACAGAGTCTCTATTCCCTAGTAGACCATACATTTTGATTCGAAAGAACTGAAGGCACTTACATTCATATTTCCATTGCTACTTAGTAGCAATGGAAATATGAAAACTTCAACCGGCATTTTATACTTCAAATAGTTTCCGGAAGGGCACATAAATTATGAATATTAATTTCAACATAGCTGCCGCTATCGGTATACAAGTGTTATCTATCCATCTGATAACGCGCTATCGCTCGATCGATTGTGAATCCATCTTTTCCACATTATCTAATGATCAATATCTATTAGACAGAAAAGATAAGCTTCCAACGGTAGATAGGATATTATTAGACTTATTAGTCATGTAATATGTGAATTTTAATAAATGTTAGGATGACATGCAACTATTAATCATAACGACTAAATACATTAGTTAGTCATAAATGACTCAAAAACATAGCTACTACCTTTTACGTGATTTCATTTTATATTTATTATTCTTTTAAATTAATTATCATTACAAATCAAATGTATTATATTGAAGTATTGGTACCTACTAATTGAACGCAAGCTGAAATTTAGCCTATGTTCCATGGGGACTACTTGTTCGTAGGGGTTCACTAAGAAGGATTTCCAAAAGGCCCACAGGATCAGGCAGAAACGGGTAAATTAAAAATAAAATGTGTGGGCTATGGGCATTCTTTAGATCGTTTTAATTGTCCGACTCACAATGTTGGTTTTGACTTGTAAGAAAAGGCTATTTATTGATAAACTATGTAGCAAATTATTGTCTTGTTGCTCACTATGGCATAAGTTTGCTAGTTGCAGTGAAGACCTTTTTGTCAAGTTTCAGTAGTCTACAGCCTCAACAGCAACAACACGATGTTTCGAAATGAGTCGGATTGCGGACAATTAGCGAAAGGCATTTGATATTGTTCTCTACAGAAATCGTCTTATTGCGAAACCTAGGTTGCGTAGCAAAGATAACATTCCACAAAATCACATTCATAATTAAATGTACAAATATTTTAGTCTGTACGATTAGAGTAAAGGGTACCGTAAAATAAATGCCGTGGCCATAAACGTTATGTCTCCCTATCAATGGTAGGTGTAGTATGTTGGTTGTACTGACCCCTTGTGGTAGATGCAAAGGCAGGGCAGGCGGGCGATTGTGTCGCCTGCGGACAATTCTTCCAGGCAGATGACGCACTCGCCCTTCGAATCACTCAGCACATCCTCTGGAATGCACAACACAAAACACATTAATATAATTATAACATATTTTTTACAGTCCTAAATACTGATCTTGATGTATACACATACTTGGGAATCTAATTTAGTTTTTAAATCCATTTCTTATATAAATGTTTGCTTAAACATGTACAAGTTTCTGTCATGTCTTTAAATAAATAAATATATAGTATTATATTTCTATTTTAGTTCCTACATTTTGTATGGGATACAATACATGATAGTGCAGAGTCAATTAGCTCTTCAATGGAAGCCTTCAATCCCTAAGGAAGTTTACGGTAAAATAATTAATTGTCGTGTTATGTGTCGCGGCGTAGCTTTAGTCAGCCGCTGTGCCACCACATCAACATAATGGCATGTTAAAAAAGGCTTCTATCCTAAATGCAACAGATAAGGTTAAAAAAGTGTAAATTACACCAACAAACCATTGTTTGCTGTATACGTTTACATCTCTTTGTTAAATGCAGTGACAGAATAAGTGTGACCTCGAAAATATGCAGAGAAAATGCAGGACTCATCCAGGCAACAACAAAAAATTGACTACTGCACTACGTAGCCTCGTATATAAGGATCAGTCTATTAGGTGAACTAATCTAATCCATGTTCGCAGCAACTGAAATACCCGCTGTAGCTCGATAACCAATTTATAGTCAACCAAAGAAGCCTTTCAGAATAATTCTCTAAAATAACATGAAATGTATGTACGTGCTACATTAGAAAATGAGATCTCACAAATGCATGTAAATTATATTTGAAATTACAACAGACACGGCAAAAGACAGACAGACGTAAATCACCACGTATTCTCTACTATTAGATATTTTAGTATGTCTAGTGAATACATTTTAAATGAGCAATTTCATTGAAGTAAACCACATAATCTTCGTAAAAGTCTGCCAGTTTTAAATAGTCTGCTAGCAACATTTCCTGCTTAAATCTCATTGTGAAATTGCTCGTAAGATGTTGTTGCAAATTACAGTAATAATTAAACTTGCGATCTGCTATTTTGCACGGGATATTTTAAACAACAATAACTTTGGGCGTTCTAGACATTCTGCAGGAGAGTAGCCGTCTAGTTCAGTTAATTAAAAAATAACAGACGCAGTGTAATCTAGCAGAACAGTTATTAATTTATGAATTCAGTTATCTGTTGGCAATAGTATCATCAGGTAGCGCTCATAGGGTGACTTTGCTTTGCATTCGTAAAGGGTCGGCAAAGTTAAGCAACGCTTGCAAAGGTTGTCACTTGGATGGATCACCACGTGTGTCATTTCCATTCGAATTTTTCCGTACTTCGGCGGCAAAACTGTCGCTCCCGGTTGAAGACCTTCGGGCGGACTAGGAAAACTCTGACACCAGAGCTCTGTAGAGGAGAGTCACACGCGTCTATCTCAAGTCCCGGAGGATGAACGCTTAATTCTCAGATTGAGGTGGACAGATGCTTTGGCCTTTTATTTGGACAAAAATTCATTTGCCATCAGCCAAGCTAAAGCTGATAGCAATTCTGAGTTAAACAAGGTACAAGTCAATAGATTTTTTTAGATGAAAGTGTATAAAGAAGATGAAAAATTGGTACTAACCGTTATACGAAAGCCTGGGCCTGGTGAGACACATGACGAGATGGCACTCGATGTCGTCCGGCAGCACGAATTTGCTGCACACTGGACATTTTATACCTGAAACATGGATAAAATAAATATTAATAACTTCATAATGTATGTTACTAAATTAAAAACGTTTCTTAAAAATAGAAAGAAATTAATCAAGTCTGCATTCTAAATCTTTTTTTAAATTAGGGACGAGAAATGCTTTTTATGAAATGGGTAACACTGTATTAAATTGCGAGGAAAATCTTAATTAAAATCTATCTCGAGTCTAAAAAAAACTAATGTAAGTACAAAGTGACTTTATTTCCTCGCAAAATACTTTTAGATTAATACGCTAGTATTACATAGAGGTGTGATAGAGGTCCATAAATATAATATTATTAAATAAAGTTTTAATATCTGTACGCGAACAAAACAAAATGAAAACATACATAATAGAAAATGTGGTCATTTATCAGAGTGGGCTATTTTAATATGCATAATATAATGGTCTGGTTGTTCATTGTGCCGTGCGATTATTACCCTACACTATTGCTTGTTTGCCGATCGATAAAACACCAGTTAAACTCTAATCGATACATATATGTTACACGAGGCCTTATTTATAGCGTTTGTATGAATTTAATTAAACAATTTTACTTGGAACTAATTACTTCGTTTTAATCCTCTTTGAATACAAAGGCAGCGATAGCCTAGTGGAGATACCAACGGACTGCCATGCCGAGGGTGTCGGGTTCGAATCCACGGCGCGCACCACTGACTTTTCGGAGTTATGTGCGTATTGAATTGTTAATTATCGCTTGTCTAGTGCCTCGGAGAGCACGTTAAGCCGTCGGTCCCGGCTGTCATGAAGATCTTTGACTATCGTCCAGTACCTCTAAAATAAACTGACACTAGTCTAAACCATGGAATATCGCTATCCCTTCGGGTTGCGGAGGTCAGACAGGCAGTCGCTCCGTGGAAAAGCTAATATTCCGCCAAATCCGGCTAGGCTAGAAAGCGGACTTCAGGTTGAGACTGGGATAACGCTAGGAGGATGTAGTCCTCTTTGAATACTAGTGAATACGTAATGTTTCAGGTTCTGAGATATTTTCGTATTATATAAGCTCTAACACGCACCAAAAATCATTCCGAAGTGGGCGCCTACATAATAAAAAAGAACCCACTGTCTAAATTGTATTATTCTAGCTTCAATAATTTAGGTTTTGCGACGATACTCAGTCAGGACTCATCTAATTACCTGCTAGATGAGTCCGCGGTTACACCCGCGTTTGTTCGTACAATTGTTCAAAGGGTGATGTTATTTAGCCAGCCTTCCTCGATAAATGGGCTATCTAACACTGAAACATTTTTTCAAATCGTACGAGTAGTTCCTGAGCTTAGCGGGTTCAATCAAACAAACAAACTCTTCAGCTTTATTTATTAGAATTAGATGTATGTATACAGATCCATTCATATTTCGACCTACTTAAAAGTTAAAATAATTTACACCTCGGAAATATTGCTCAATTAATTACAGACTCGAATAAGACTTCATTTAAGACTAGACTTATTCAGTCACGGCTCTACGACAGGCTAATAAAGTATGGTCCTGATTTATTTACCGATGTTTTACGAACACTTAAGTAACAAGGAGTCATTTAATATTCCTTAAAGAGAAGGGCTCTTTTAGGAATATTAAATGAAAGACTAGTGTCAATAAATACATTAGGAGTGAAGCCCTTTTTCGTGGCATGGCCTCATTATATATGGAGGGTAGTTGTATAAAATTCTGTTTGGAAATATATTATGTGATGTACGCTGAGCAGACATTTTTCATGTCATTTCTGTGGTTCTACATTCTATTGACTTGACAGGAGTACAAAACATATATAATTTATATGTGAGGCTGACTTACATTAAGCCAGCCTCATATAGGTATGTCAATTTATGTTATAGGGATAAGGTACAGCATTAAATTCAATTTCAATATAAATACATACATATTTCATCATAGGTACAGCCTGTATTTTTAGGCGTCAGTAACACAGTGACCATAAAGTGAAACAGAGTTGAATAGTTCATCCAATTGTATTATCTCTAATATATTTAAACTACATTTATCACTGTATCATACTCACAATAATATACTTATGCTTTTTTCGGTTTGCTCGTAGATAGCTTTGCGATTAAGTTCGACATTTGCTAATTTGGTTATTGTCACTCTCAGTTCCCCAGTTAGATGTGCAACTACCGGCCAAACTATATTAGTATTTGCAATATCGTTATAGCATACAACAGCTCTGTAGTACCGGGTGCGACTCAATTACGGCGCGCGGCCTAGCAGAAACTGTACTGGACCCATCTGTGGATCCACCAGACTGTGCTAAATGGGCCACTCAACGGACCCGATATTACCAAGTAGGTACTCTATTCATGGGATATACCAGCAACTAGTGCAGAGGATTTAGAGATTATATTTAAGGTATAAAACCGTACACCAACTAGTTTATGGTAGTAAGCATCATTTCATCTTTGGCGTCATGGAGTAATAGTAAATGTCAAAATCATTGAGCCAGAGAACACTTAACTATCGTGCTCAAGTATTTTTTTGTTTCTGGGTCTTTTCGAGGTGTATTATGACTAGGTAAATTGTAGTATTTTCACACTAGCACTTTACTCGATTCAGCCATTAAGGGGCAAAGAAGAAAAGCGCTGCAAAACATTCACAATAATCAGAACTTAACCAACCGTTATTTTAAAATATTACTTCATAAGCTGCTGGCTGTAACAGGAAGATATAAATGGGAATCATAATGAACATTCCACATATCCCAAAGAGCAAGGAGAGCAAGGGCAATTACGTAAAATACGTATATAAAAATATATTTCACAATCATGGGCTTATTGGATGTCATTTTGACGAAATTTGCTTCCTGATACTACCCGCATGCCCGAAGCACTATAAAACCACTTAGTTCCCCGTCCACATAGCCAACGACATTTTATTCGGCATTATAACAAAGCTGTGCAGATGTGAGACAAAAACGCGGATGCGCTGCGTCCAAGTCTTTTGACACCCCGGTCACGTATTCGACTCCCGGTTTCGCCACACACTTAATAACAATATGAAATTCGTTGTCTGTCGTAAAAATACCAAGGTCCCCTTTGTTGATGGCGGTTTTATTTAAGTAATAAAGATCTTGGACGTCTTCTGTTATTATTTTTGGTAACTGAGTTTCGTTAATTTAGTTGATGGTGAATAATATGATTTGCTCAATGGTTAGTAGTAGCCTTACCCTTCAGAGGTATATACATACATACATACATAGTCTCACGCCTTTAACCCCGAAGAGGTAGGCAGAGGTGTACTTCTACACCCACTTTTCGCCAGATATATACTTTAGTCCCACGTAATAAGGGGCGAGCCTATTGCCGTACCGGGCGCATTTCCAGACTCCGTGCTGCTACTGAGAATTTCGTGACAGAAAAACCCAAAAACACTGCCCGACCCAGGAATCGAACCCGGGACCTCGCGATCCCACGCGTACACTTATGCCGCGAGACCAACGAGGCAGTCGTTTGATGTCGAGTGGTCCGTCTCTACGCAAAGATGGTATTTGCATCGTGTTATCCCTTAGTCGCCTCTTACGACACCCACGGGAAGATAGGGGGTGGTGACACTTGTATTCTATGCCGTCAACCACACGGCCAGAGGTATATAGGCAATAGAAATATCTAGTTGCCCAAAATGAGTACTTAGAATTTAAACGGTCGTGTGATCTTAGTGGCTAGTTGGGTCATATTGTGTAGTTTCAAAATCACATCCTTAATATGATGCGAATAAAAAGAGCCAACAGAGAAATGAACAAGGTCCAGTGTTAATTCAAGATGTCTTTAAAAACGCCTTATGTCACCTCATGCGTCTGATTAAGGGTTAAGAAACAAATCAAAGCGCTGCCTTAAAGAAGCAAGAAGAAACAAAAATAAATTTGTCTGGTAACAACGGGAGTAACAAATTATGATGTCCCTGTCACTTGCAATCATCGCATGAATGAAGTAGATCTTTACACCTTTATTAATGAAACACGCGTGATAGTAATAATCAGTTATTGAGATACTATGACGGCGTTATAATAAGATTAACTGTTGATATAATTTTATCTCAAACTGCTTATTTAACGACTTGCACAACATTTGCGTAACTAATTTATCGCAATAATTAATAAATAACCCTCCGTTCGAACGGAAAACAACAAACATTGTAAGCATAACGAATTAATTAAATAAAGCATCAACAATAATCGCCATGTTTTGAGCGCCACGCAATTAATAGAAAATGTCATAAGCAGTTACAAATGTAATATTATTTAACCCAACAATATGTTGAATAAATATTATAATTAATGTATTCACAAATAGGGATAATTCTATTTAAGTACTCAGTTGACAAACGTTATCCTTGTGTGTGCAGAGAAATGTTATTAAATATCATACAACAACATTAGGCATGGTAAATAATGGAATATGCATAACAAGAGTAGGCTTATGTAATGTGGGTACCTACATTTATTTACATAGTAATAAAATCTTCGTTATATGATTACTTACAACTAATAGAAAACACAATTTCTTCCTTATAAGTATAAATGTCACGTTTGCTTGCATCCCATTATATATTTTTTTATATTATTTATAGTCTCACGCCTGTATCCCCGAAGGGGTAGGCAGAAGTGTAAATATTACACCCACATTTCGCCATGAATTCTTAGGTTCCACCTAATAGGGGGCGAGCCTATTGCCGTTACCGGGCACATCACCAGACTCCGGGCTGCTACTGAGTATTCGGAAAAACCCAGTAACACTTTTGCCCGACCCGGGAATCCAACCCGGGGCCTCTGATTAGCAGTCGCATACGCTATCCACTGGACCACGGAGGCAGTCCCATTACAATTTGTGGTTGATTAAGATTGAGAGGTTTATCTGACAAATTTTAACACAGTAGCAGTGATAAAATAAATCGGGTTGACATAGGGTTTGATGTCGAGGTTTCATCTGCTCTCAAATATGCTGTTAGAGTTCCTATATTTTCCTTATTCGCCTCTTGCGACACTCACGGATTGAAATGGGATAGAGGCACATTGCATTCTTTATCGGTCACCACACAGACTACACAGTGCATAGTAATACATAGAAATTTATTAAATAAAACATTCGCAAAGTACATTTAAGCTGACAATATCTATTTTAAAGCTGCCTAGTACCCGTAAATAGCACAAATACTACACTAGATTAAAAAAATCCTGTTTAAATCCCTTGGGGCACGCTCATCCATAGTCAAGTGGAGAATGGAAGCAATTGTCTCATTTGAAAGCGTCTCACGTACGCCGAGAGTGGCGGACCGATGTCCAGTGTCCATTGTACCGGTTACGGTAACGTATGGATATACAACCCGCTATAGCAGGTACTGCTACCTAATGTTTGTGTGATATTGACACTGACGCGCAAGGACAATTGTGACACGCACAACTTGAAGCACATTATAATATTGGGTATATAAGTACAGATACATAAGTCTGTACGTTTGAATAGAATAAAATAAACTAAAGCCAGACAGTATATTCAGCGGCGGTACACTGTATAACCGTGAAAGGCATTATACAATAATAGAAAAATGAAAACTTTCATGACTGTGAATGTGAGGACACATACATCCGTGAACATGGCGATCTAGGCATTGCAAAACTATGGTGTGTGGTGTAAGTTCCGGCCGATGCACACTTCAATTTTCATTTACGTAAATTACCAGGAATGTTTAAATACTTATTAAAGGTTAATACGATTCCGTATGATGAACTACATTAAAAATCCTAAGACTGAGGTAACATAGGAACAATAAACATAAACCCATCCATGGAAAACTCATCAAACTTTAAAACGTTCATCGTAGGTAATATCATATCTTAATCATAGTAAGTAGGTCATCAAGCGTATAAGTAACGCCCACGTACAAAACGCCAGAAAAACATTACTATAACAAACGTGTAGCCTTCAACCCGTCTGTTGAATATGACAAACATAACAATATCCTCGTCTAATCGCTTATTGTACGACGTACGACAGAGATCGTTTAACATTACGGCTACGGCCTATTGCTTCAACAATAACAATGGTTACTGACACAACTATTGATCACAAGCTAATTGCTACTGTATATTATTATATACTGTTATGCTTATGTTTGCGCTGAGTTATAGCCAGTACACTGCTACAAGGAAAATACATAACATAGGGCTCGTAAAGTCGTAATGACCGTTTATAAATTGTCTGACAAATATTTTGTTTGGATAATAATGGAGAACGCTAGAAGTAAAGCGGCAAAGTCCATTTGTACTATAACCAGACCCTGTCCAGAATTCTTATTGTGCTACCAATGTGCACTTACTTCACAGTCGAACATTTCAGCTTGGCTGCAAGTCTATACAACTGTATTCCAAAAAATAGTATAAATCTTTCACGAAAACCATAAACCGAAATTTTAATAGCTACATCGATAACTGCTGTACATAAACTGATTGTGCAACAATTACATAACACTAGTATTAAAATATATAGTACGATTATAATAAATCTAGAACGCTTGTATAAAGTACAACGGTGCGCGAAAATATTTAAATAAGTAAAAATGATCTCACTCAACGATATTGGAAAAGTTGAGGATAAAATTGGGTATGAATTGTTTTATTAATATTTCGTATAATGGAAACTCATTTTGTATTTCAACAGAGAATTTCTGAAAGGTTGTAATAGGTTACTTTTCTGTGTTCAAAGTAAAGACTTTTTATTGAATGGAAGATAGTTTAATTATTAGCAACGGTCTGAGTTATTTGCCGTTAATGGACGACGTGACTTTTTTAATTAATCTGAGGTCAGCCACACAGGCTATACCTAATCTACTTAAGACCTCCCTCACATTGGGCGACAGCGTTCCTCGAGCGTACACCCGGCGTGCGCTCGGTGTTCACTCTGTAGCACAAAGTGAACGCCGGGCGAACGCCGAGCGTACGCTCGAGGAACGCTCGTGAACAATGTGAGGGAGGCCTAAAGGTTTACCTGCGCAGGTAGGTAGATCGGAGCGTGTATGTGCTCCCTTTACGCGGGCTGGTTTCTAAAATCAGCACACAGACAGCTGATTCTACACGCGCTCTGGACTACTGTTCTGGCTTTTCTAGTAATCATTTAGATGTTATTACAAACCAACATTCTTCGTAAACGTCGTAAAGGGACACCAAAAGAGTATAAGGCAGCTTAAATTAGTATTAGTTATCTCTCCAAGGTACACACTAACCACCAAGTGATTGTGTCCCTCATTAGTTAAACATTTAAGAAGCTATTTTAGGCCCATTAGTGTACAATATGTGTAAGTACAAACTGGTACAGGGCCCTTATCAAAGTGTCCTTCTTGTGCACGGCTTCGTACCGGGTACAATATAATCGTTCAACGAAGTTTACTTGACATAGGAAGACCTTAAGATGCTGTTCATTTTCCTAACCGAAAATAGACACATTGATTCCGGCTTTGGACAATATTTTAGCTTGAAGAACGGTCGCCTTTATTGATTTAATCTAATTACAGGCATCCAATACTTCTATCACTGACATTCCTAGCCATACTGCCAATAAGCACCGCGTACATCGACTGTCGGATATCATGCAGACGCTGTCACGAGAACACAGAGCACCCTTCAGTCCTCGAAGTGTACTGCGCTATGTGCGAAGAGTGCAAACAGAGGCGGAGAGAGAAGATACAGGGGAGATCTGGCCCTGCTGTGGGAGCGGGGTCTGCTCCTCCAGCGATGGGCGCGGGTCAAGTCCACACGCAGGCTACTGCACTTCCCCCTCCTCCTCCCACTGCTCCCCCGCCTCCTCCGCCCCCGCCAGCACCCCCCGCCCCTCCGCCCGCACCTGCCTCCCATCCTCATCCTCATTCAGCGGTGGCTCGCGCTATGCCCAACCGACATCACGTCCAAGTGATGAGGGGCGGCTACGACGAATCCCATGAACATGAAATGCACCCGTATGCGCCACCACAGCCGATGTTAATTGCGGCACCGCAGGGTATCGGTAAGTACTGTTTTCACGATTAAACTTGACGATGAGAGAAGATGAAAGGCGCCAGGAAATACTACTTTAATGCATACTTCAGTGGTAAAATGGCTCAGATACATTGCTATACATAATTATATAGTCGTATCGTCGTCGACGCATTGTCGTATTTGTTTGGATCTTACTAGAATCAACGAATGACCATGAGAGTCGAACAATAATTAATGCGGTACATTCTTATAGCTATGGCATATCCACCTGGGTGCCCAACGCCCCCGCCTTGTTCCGAATCCGAGGAGGAAGTGACACTGCGGTACCGGGAGACTCCTCCAACCACTTCCACCACCACAACCACCACAACGACGACGACTACACCGAAACCAGTGACGACCCCGTGTCCACCCTTCCCACCATGCAGGAAGAAGAGGAAGAAGTACCATCCAATACAGTATATGCCTCAAATGGTGCCGGCAATGATGCCAATGATGATGCCATGTATGCCGTGCATGCCGATGTGTCCGTATCCTTGTCCAGGCGTCACAGCTGCCACGACCGAGTCAGTGGCTATGCTGTCGCAGCCAGTGACAAAGGCATCCACTTTAGATTTCCAGTACGTGTACATTGGTATTCCCAAAAATGCGTTGAGGAGTTAGCAAGCTGGCTGTGAGTATGTTTGTGTGTATGAGGAAAATGTGTATATAGGTGTGTGTGTGATGTCTGAGTAAGTGTATGTATATATATGTTTGAAACGGTTAGACACTTTATGTATACATGATTGTTGTTGTTTGCTCCGTGTATATGGTGATTAATTTTAGCCGAGCGATGTGTGTATACATAGGGTTTTTGTAATTTAGAAAGCCTGTACATTACTACTAATACTGTAAGTGTTTTTTATTTGTTTGAACGTGGACGTTAGTTATTTTAGGTGTCGATCGATAAATAGTATAGGCTGTAACTTTAGAGTTTGACGACTGTGTTACGTTAAACCTCATTTGAGATATCGCTGAACTATTGCTACGCACTCGCCAAAGTTATGTAAAAAGTAATTTACTAGAATTTGTAAGAAATTGTATTATACCTTTATAGTTTGTAATATACATAAAATATAATGACTATTATTTTGTGTTTATTGTTTCACTGCTTTGGAAGGTAAGTTACGACTAAATATGTATAAGGAATACACATCGTAGATTGCCGTAGACATCTGTCGAAAATTCTTTACTAATAATTCCGAAAATCGATAAATAAAATCATTATTTAGTCCATTTTGTCGACACGTGTATGATAAGGAAGTAACTTCCAAGGGCCGATATTTCAATAATTAGATTAACCTAAAATTATTTTGTCGATTGATAGCCATAGTAGGCGCAAATTGAAACATATTTGTCGTCTCTCAAGCTCAACTTGATGGATGACAAATACTTATATTATGTACATTTTCTGCTATATTGAAATCACAGACTAAATAGGCATAAGCAAAGACCACCGGAGTAGTTTCTATTTGACATGACGTAGCCAGACAAACAAAAAATCGACATGATAACATAACATGCCCATGACCTGACTATGCATATCAGTGTTTAATATCAATGTTTGTAAGTTCATCAAAATTTAATTTGCTTTTACAAAATAAAAATTATTTTATATTGTACCTATAATATAACGACATGCCCTATTTAGGGGTTCCGACCTTCGTGTCATTCTACCCCTGAAGATTTATTGATACGGGGTATTAAAATGTCATCAATTATAGGTGCTTATCAGATAGTCTTCACGGTCAATGGTCAATGCGTTGGATACTTCACGGTGCCATACGGTTTTGTGGTACGTCCGTTACTAGCCGGTCTCAATATTCGATGTAATCGTGGTTTTGGCTACTAGAGATACGTATTAGATATATTTTGTAAGGAACTTATGTGAAATATGTATTTCTAGTAGACAAATTTAAGGATAGATCTAACATTGCAGCCGGTAAGTGATTATAGATTGTAATTTTTATTTATAAGCTTGGGTGTGTTCGCGGGTTCTTGGGCAGTGGATGGATGCGGATGGCTCAAGGTCAGTCTATTCTATGTGGAGGTACCGTGGACGTCTATCGGCTTGTAGGTATGATAAAGCGTGGGTGTTTAGTTTTTATATTGAACTGCTTGTTAGATCAAAAGGCTACGATATTTTGTGTTTAATTTGGAATATTCTTTGAACGCTAAACAACTACATAATATATTGTTTGGCAAATTAAAAGACGTACTACGATACAACGCAATATATGATATTTGAAAGTTTCATCAGGATACGTTTTTCCGTAAACTCGACATCAAACCCTATAGGTACGACTGTCTCGTTGGTCTCGCGGCATAAATGTGCGCGTGGGATCGGGAGGTCCCGGGTTCGATTCCTGGGTCGGGCAGTGTTATTGGGTTTTTCTTTCACGAAATTCTCAGTAGCAGCTCGGAGTCTGGAAATGTGCCCGGTACGGCAATAGGCTCGCCCCTTATTACGTGGGACTAAAGTATATCTGGCGAAAAGTGGGTGTAGAAATACACCTCTGCCTACCCCTTCGGGGATAAAAGGCGTGACGTTATGTATGTATGTATGTTTTTCCGTTTTGTTATACGATAGGCGCACACGAATGACACGAAGTGCTTTAGCTGTCGTTACAGTTAAAATGAAACAAAATATCAAAACCCACTTGTGTTTATAATTGCTTTCCGTTTTCTATATAGTGAAAATACACACGTAATACGTAATATATAATAGTCTTCGTGTCCCTAATACGTAATGGCTTATTATAGTGCAAAAATTAAGTTAATCGCGTCAGAACTAAATTACAAGTTGTAGTTGTGAAGCTGTATACATAGGTATAAATAGTTGAAGTGATTATATGTAAGCAGTAGGTTCAACCACCGCGGGTTTGTCGTAATTACTGTACAAAAGGACTGTCGCCAACTGGTTGCTAGCGGTACCGTCCAATAACTATCTGACGACATTTCGTTGACGCCGTTTTGTACATATACGCGGCATTTAAAGTATAAGATTGTTATAAAAATGTGAATCGATTAACATGTATTGCGACTTTGGTTGTCACTTTCTTAACGTCTTAATCTGTGGCAGCTAATGCTAAATAGGTACCTTATTTTACCTTTTGGAGCAGGTACGTCATCGTCACGTGATCGATCATACGTCGATCAATCACGGATGTACTGTAACAGTACATCCTTGCACTTGCAACAGTTGCAAAAAGTTAATGATTACGATTTTTTTAATAGGCGATTCACACCTGTAGCTTAGGACTTGCATATTTCAAATATAAAATAATTTATTATTGACATTGTTATATTTAATGTTCACACTGCTCTAAATATTAAACTAAGATTTATGTCCCACACGTCTTAAGCCTTACGATTGACATAACAGATCTAATTGTTTCAACCTAACAAGACACCAGTCTGTTCTAAAGCAACTGACTGACCTTACGATGCAGCTCATTAAACGTGCTAGTAAATCAGTACTTATAGTGCAACGTAGTATTACTAGATTTGAACACGAGTAGTCGCCGTCCATATGGTCCATCTGGTTTGTTAGACCGGTCACGCGAACACTTGTTGATTCCTTTATTCCTCCCATCGAAACGAAACTGTATCTAAAGATAGGTCTCGAATCAGTGGTAGTATTGTTTCTGCACATGAGAGCCTTCTTCGTAATTACTTTGAGGACAAGGAGTGGCCTGCAGGCCACGCGGAAGAGGAAATTGGAGACGACTGATGACGTCTTTGCGTAGCGGTACAGAAAGTAGTTTATAATAAAGAGTTCTTTGTCCCCATCCCCATGGTATACATTATGTTTAAAATATACGTAAGCTGACGTCTATATGCAAAAAGGCAGGTGATACACTTATGGTTTACTAACTATAGTTTAAATCTACATAATAGTGATGTATATGATACATCCTTAGATATTTTGATACATGATAAGGGATTTTATAAATAAAATTAACTTTTTTTTCTATAATAAAACCCAATAAAGCCTTATAACACGTGAACACAGCAGTTTGCAGTAGATAACTGAAAAAAAAACTGTACAAAAACCTAATTGGATATACTTATATAACTCTTTCCAAAAGGGTTTTTGCAGTAACATCAGACGATATCAACCTTGTTTGTTCAATATAGAGAAAGACAATGTCACAATACATTTTAGTCTCATATTCTTCAGACATATATCCCTTGTAACATCTCAGTACTTACATGATTAGTTACAAGATACAGAGCGGGCGATGTTTTAGCGCTCCAGTAGAATATAGCACGTATTCTGTTCTTAAGTATATACCAAGTACCTAATATCTTAAGCTTAATTAAGTAATACAACATCATAGTATTCAAAGTAACACTCCATTTTAAAGTTAGAATAACGAACAATAGTCATGAGTATATGAGCTGTTAGCTATTCAAGAGAGCTCCTTCTACTTTATTAAACAAATCGCTGGTAGTAACTAAAAGTTACTAGTAAAAGTACATAGTGACCGCCAGCGTTACCTCGCTTGACGGTAAGGGGTAAGGGGTAAACGGATTTTTATATATTTTTCTATTGTTTTCAGAAATTTTCAGTGCTTGCTTCAAAATCAGATTTTCAAACGTTCAACTCCTATTTTGCCTCCTCAGGGATATATTAAAACTCCTTCGGTGGCGTCTAAGTTATAAAAGAAACTGACTGTCTAAAGCTGATTTTCCACCAGAGTGGCGAGACGAGGCGAGGCGAGGAGAGAATTGAAATTTGTATGGCAAATTTTCAATTCTCTCCCAGCACATCTTTGGTGGAAACAGTGTGGATTGGCGAGAATATGCGAGGCGTGAATTGAAATATTTGTTTGTGTAAAAATAAACCGTATTGCTTCCGACATCTTAACTTTGCAACAGAAACACGCTTCTCGCGATAGAAATTGCGTGTGTATTGCAAGACGAACTCAAACAGCACTGTACCTATATCTTTATCTAATGAAGCCTACGGGCGGCGCGGCGGTCACGCGCGAGCTCGCGATGGCAATTTTTAGTGGAAAAGGGTTAGTGCGATTTCAATTCTCTTCTCGCCTAGTCTCGTCTCGCCACTCTGGTGGAAAATCACCTTAATTTTGGTGTTTCTAGTTTCAGTAGCTTAAGCAATAGGATATGTGAGTCAAGCATGGCTTTTTAAATATTAAGTGGCTGTCTTGCCCTAGCACTTTAATCGAGCATGTGTGTGTGAACTTTCTTAGAAACAGAAATCGTTCATAGTCCATTATGTATTATAAGAGCATTAACATTTCTGCAATGTGTGACTCAGGTATGCGCAGTCATAAGATTTTCTATTGCGTCTACTGGTGACCCTAATATATATAGATAACAAGATACTATGACGCTTTATACTTAATTATAATGTATAAGCGTGTAAACTACTGTACTCCAAAACTGCTGGACTGATATTAATGAAAATAATCGTGTATTAAGTAGATTCCTGGATGGCATATCTAATCGTATACAGAAGGTAAGGTAACGTTGTTCTTGTTCTCTAGACAGGAAATAAAAGGGTAGACTCCGAAGCACAACTAGTTTTATATGACACAGAATACACATTTAGGTAATGTCTCTATACAAGGGTAGATTGGTATCAATATGCACAATATCGCCGCATGATACCATCGCGACAACTCGTTACATTTCTATAAGTCGATATTTCCTGACCCAGAAACTGCAATCGGAAACTTTTCAACTACCTTTTATGTAACGAATAGCTCGTGTTTGCTATTTGGCTTCCCCCGAGTTCTCAGTGATGTAAGATGGCGCCCATTTTTTAGTGTCTCAAGTGAAAGATTAGATAGCGCTCATAGAAATGTATCTGTCCATATAAAACGTAGAAATGCTGTACTTGCGGTATTTTGCTTTTATATTTTTATATTTTGCCCAGAGTTGGACTAGGTCGACAGAGACCGTGGAATCTCTACAACCTAGGGCTTCTAGGTAACAAGAAAGGGGACCTAGCCTGTAGGCGCGTCGCCAGCCGATTATCTAGGGGGGGGCAAAGTCGCCAGCCGATGGCTTAAGTGTGGGGGGGAGTTGATAAGGAAAATGAGAAAAGTACGAATTGTAGGGATTTTTGAGTCTCTAGGGAGGGGCAGCTGCCCTCCTCTATCCCCCCTTGGTGACGCCCTTGCTAGCCTGCATTAGTCCCTATCCCTCCACAAGCCAGGCCTGTGGTGGACCCGCGCAGGGTAGGAATTTGTCAGCAAACCAAAAAATTTTGACACCGCACTACTGGCATAACATTCGACTCTCCACTAAACACTAAAACAACAGTAAAATCAACCAGAAATACAGCGCTCATTATCAATCACTAAGTGCCCCAACCAAGTTAATTTTAAACTCGACTCGATAAAAACTAATGCCTCATAAATACGGCTTTCGTGCTGCGATATCATAACGATATAGACCTTGTCACAGACGGGACAAGACGGTAATATCGTCAATGGGAACATAGAGTCTTGTTGGATCCATGGTTATACTGTTTTCACGATAGGGAGAAAGGGCAAGAAAGAAAGAGAGAAGTGATTTATGAGACAAATAAATAAAATTGACGTGTCTGTTTGTGATTAAAAAATAACGTTAATTTCAAGCGCATTTTTTAGTTTTTTTTTATGTTGTCTGTGTCTGGCTGTCTTTTGGTTTGTCTCGGGTAATCTCTAGGATGGCTGAATCGATTTGAATGTGACTTTCACTGTAATACAGAGCACAAAATATAGCTAGTAAAACCGCGAAGAACAGTTAGTATACTATAATAATAAATCAGTTCTGTCTAACTGCTGGGCACGGACCTCTTCTTACATAATGCAGGGTAAGGCCATCCTCGCTGGTTAATAACTAGCTGGCAAAATGTCTTTCGAGAACCTTATGGAAAAATTGTCAGATATGCAGCTGGCACCTATCAGCTGTCAGGTCAGGTTTCATAATGTTCACCTTGAACTTTCGTTCGTTGCTTAACAATAATTATTAATAAATTATTACGTAATGCAAAACTATATAATTTTAAAAATCTGTGAAGCGCGCATAGTGGGTTTTAACGTGAGACCTTTTGCGTAGTAGTCTGTTGGTCTCCCCACGAGGTTATCTCAAACTTTTTTTAGGAGATAATATACATATACCTAACCAAAAAAAAAATAATAGGCACTATACTACAAGACGTCATCGTGTAGCTATGACCTCTTGTAGTATAGTGCCTATTTGTTTTTTTTTTATCAAAGTACGGGATTTTCTTACCTCATAATTTGTAATCTGGATACGTGTTATACTAGGATGATCTGGATCTGGGTCATACTAGGATGCGCCTAATATGACCCAGATCCAAGACTTTCCACTTAAAGACTCAGCTCTGTTTGCTACTAAACTGCATAGAATAAAAGATCGCTCTACCTATCTTATTGTTACTATGTATTATCGTAATACATACCTATAGATCAGTATGCAATTTTCCTGGGTTTTGCCCCTGGAAAGAAAATTTGAAAATCGAACAAGTCCACCTTCCCCTTACCACGAGACTTGTGTAAATGCAATAACGATCGCATTGTGTACCAGTTGCCATGGTTACAGCGATAACAACTAATAGAGGATTGTTTTTATAGTACTAATTTATAATTTCATGCTACCTATGGCATATGCTCGGGCTAGGTAAGGGAAAGCAAGGACTTGGTTCACAATCTGGATAGTACATATATTATTTGAGATTTTTTAAAGAATTACGCAATAGCATCATTAAATTGACAACTAGGATAGCTAGAAAGCAAAATATCCCCAATACATAAAACAATTATCTGACAAAACGTAAATGGTTTTGCATTCTTTTCTTCGGGGATTTGGTTATAATAAGAATACTAAGATACAGTTTCTAGTACCCAAACTCTTTACGAGATCTTCAATGTTAGAGATCAGGAAATTATAAAATTATTCACCATGTAACACTTAAAGCTTATATAAAGCCGTAATAACCCAGTGACAGTTCAAAAGTCAATTACATATACGCAACGTAGTTACGCAAAACATGATTAATGTAACATTGTACTTGGGTTTAACACTGATTCACCAGTTAATTCGGTTTAAGATCTGATTCACAGTTAATACTCTGTGCAGAGTTACAGATTGCCCCGTAAGGATATGACCGACCAGTTAAAATTAATATTTGTGAGACTTTATACAAAAGTGACTGACTCTCTCATAAACATTTACAATGAGATTTCCCGCTTATCGTATTTAAAATAAATTATCAATTGGGTTTCTTACACTAAACAGTCCGTTCTCAGTATAATATCAATTTATTAACAGTTTCATTTGAACCTCCAGATAATGTCATGCTGTCAATGTCAGTTCAAAGTGTTATCAGAATACAGATTACACTTTCCGATTTTACGACAAAATACCTAGTTTAAATCTATTCCCCACAGACATTGCCTTGATAAGAATAACACTAAAGTTTCACCCAAGTTCTCAGTCTAATCTATCTCAAGTTAAGTTATATTAAGTTTATCATAACAATATGTTTAATTTAAGAACAACAAATGTAACTTAAGAAAAGCATGTTAAGTTTAGCACAACACGTGGTAAGGTCCAAGTTTTAATCGATATTGAATGGGAAAACTACAGTTTAAATCCAAGTCTCAAAACTAAGTTAAAACGATAACTAAAGAGTCGAAGTCATTTGTCGAAGAACCTACAACTGTTGGAGTAGGCGTAACCTGCAGTGTAGACTGCGTCTTGGCAAACGTAGCGTAGGACACCCTTCGCCTGTGGCTAGATTGAGTGTTGATATAAGCAAAAAAGCTGAACACGAAGAGCCGAATATCGTGCTCAAAGGCCTGCCACTTAATACCCTATTTCTAGCAGTAAACTAAATCCGGCTTAATGATGATGATATAGGTAAAATAAATGAGTTGGAATCGAAGTTGAATACAAATTTCACAAAATGTAATAGAAAGTTCAGACCATCGATTTATCAAAAAGCAAATAATTCTAACATGTATGTTCTACGCTTCAGTGATCAATCAAAAAGATCATTAGTTACACATATGAATAACATATTGCGCCGTCAAAACATAGACCTTTAACAAAATCTTAATATATAAAATCCTTGCGTTACTGACTGACTGACAGACACGCTACAGCCGAAACTATTGGGCGCAGGAAGCTGAAATTTGGCATGTATGTTCCTTGGGGACCGTAGGGGTGCACTAAGAAGAGATTTCCCGAAATTCCCACGGGATCGGCAAAAACGGGTAAATTTAAAAAAAATGCAGGCGTAGCTGCTGGCGTCCTCTAGTATTATTATATTGAATGATGGGCCTTGAATATGACTCAATCTGTGGATTCCCCAAGAGGGTGAGCAGATATGTGTTTTTCATGACACGCAAGATGCTTTGATATTTCTGTGAACCACGTAATAGCCGGATATTTATTTATGTATTATATAACCATAATATATAAATACAATCTTATAGAGGCTTTAAATTTACCTGCAGGAAGTTGATTTTCAAATCTATGTTATTGAAGAGGTGATGAGATCGGAGTAGCTACTAATAATAAACAACATTTGTTTATTTCCAAGTCTATAATTATTAATGAATAACGTCTGACACGCAAGAGATAATAATGTGAATAATAACTCTTTATGATATTAACTGTAATTTGTTTCACTTGTCGTATTAACAGTCGAGTCCTTGACTCGAAACAAAGTTGCATATTATTTCCTGTACTTATTACCAACTCAGCTAAATAAGACAATAATTGCTGTTATTATGGTTTATAGTCACATTTCCAAGAAACTATAAATGCATACCGTACAATATCCTCCGGGGCGGCCTCCGCATCTGAGCACCATAAGCGGAGTCCTGCTCGGCATCAGGCACACATGTTCCTATGATAATACCCATGGCCACCATACCACTAGTCCGCACACACATAACACTATCACCGCATATCCACTTGAGGACAAAATAATTGTCACACACAATATACCATTATAAAATGATTTCGTTAATAAAGTTCAAATACAAATTCGTGTTTGGAACGTGCGTTCTGTTCGAATGGTCGAATGTAACTGGCTGTGGTTTGTTGTTGACGGCCGGTGTGTTAGGTCGCGAGGCTCCCGGCGCCCCGTCACATTTGGCACGCGATCTGTGACGTCACTCACCAAGCGTCACAGCACAGGGAAACGCCTGCCTTCAGCATACATATACGGCGTTATTAATAGAGTCGGTGTACATGCGGAAAATGGACATTCTTTGTTTGTGTTTCTTTTATGTCCCATAAAAACAAAGGGTCAATAATTCACGATTTGGCACGTTTCCTACTTGTGACGTAGAAGCTTTAAATGATCATGAGATTTGTGCAAATATTTTGAGTAAACAGTTTATTTTATTTATATTTAAAACTAGAGGACACCAGCAGCTACGCCTGCATTTTTTTTTTAAATTTACCCGTTTTGGCCGATCCCGTGGGAATTTCGGGAAATCCCTTCTTAGTGCACCCCTATGGTCCCCAAGAAACATACATGCCAAATTTCAGCTTCCTGCGCCCAATAGTTTCGGCTGTAGCGTGTCTGTCAGTCAGTCAGTAACGCAAGGATTTTATATATTAAGATATAATCTTGTTGGTCTGAGAGAGTAATTTGCCAAAGAGGCGAGTATTACAAGTTCAATCTCGCTCGGGACAAAATGAAGAATGATCTACGCTTCAAGTGCTAAAACCATGCCGTTATGGAAGCTACATCCTACTTTTAGAAACCGGAATAAAACAATACAATTATAATAAATATTTACCTACGTATCTAGATTACTTTTAACGGTGAACGTCATTTCAACATACGCCAATATTATATAGGCACAGGTTACTACGAATTAGGCGTCACACACACAAAACACCCAATCAAACGAAAGTGTCCCTGACTGAACTAATAAAATTCATAAGCTAAAGGTTTGCCGGGACGAAAATAGAAACGGATTTCAGTAATTTGATTTGTGACGTGCGAGCCGGTGGAAAACAACCGCGGAATATTGATGGTGCCGCGGCAAGGATGCTTGTCTTGTGACTTCACTCAAAACCATCGCCTCAGGTTATTTCAAGATGAAAGTTTGTTTACTCTCAAACTAGTCTATTGAATTGTTAGGTACATTTTTTTGGCCTAATGTGCATTTTTCAGAGGACGCATATTTTGTGTTTTGGGCTTAACATTTACCTAATAGTGTGATTTACTCTGACAGATGCAGTCGAATGTCATTTTCTATGGACTAAAAACGATAAATTCGATGTCTTCAGTTGCTCTGCAAAATTGTAGGTAACTTTATAATTATGCAGGAACTAAAACTTTGCAAGTTCTACCCACATAAGGGTAGGTAGGTACCTATCTCATTCAAAGTTTAGACATTGCTGCTGTAACTAAAATCTTATTATTTATTTTTTATAGACTCACGCCTGTATCGCCGAAGGGGTAGGCAGAGGTGTAATGTTACACCCACATTTCGCCATGATTTTTTAAGTCCCACGTAATAGAGCCTATTGCCGTATCGGGCACATTACTAGACTCAGTGCTGCTACTGAGTATTTCCTAACGGAAAAACCCAATAACATTTTGCCCGACCCGGGAATCGAACCCAAGACCTCCCAATCCCACGCGCACATTTATGCCGCGAGACCAACGAGGCAGTCTAAAATCTATCTTGCAAGAACCGGAAGTGCTTACTACAACTACCTATCTAGTGATAGTAGCACCAAGTGAAACTACGTCACGACTAGCAGACATTATATCATTCTAGTAGCAGTTTTTAAATAACATATATATCTCGTGAAAGTATGTAATAGTCAGAGTATTACTTAATAAATTTGCATACCTAGAGAACACATATGTAAAAACATGCATTACCGAAACGAATTACTTGTTTCTGTGTATATTAACATATTACGCGACAAACCAAATAATTTATTATTTATATTTTTTTAGTAGAAATCATGACGTGATAATAATATGACACTTGCGTAAACGAACGCTATAGTGTACTACTTTTTTAATTTCTTCAACTTAGCCGCTTGTTGCCAAGTTGAATAAATTAAAAAAGTAAGTATGGTTTATGGTAAGCAGTTGAAGTTGCCAAGAGCCTTGCAATATAAGAAGTAATATAACTTACGTTGAGCCTTAAAATAGTTCCAATGTAGCCCTTGCAAATAACTTCGCATTTTCGAGTTTTGAAAAGGGAACTGAATTTTATTGATTTGTTTCTAGCTGACAAAACAGCTATTATCTAAGCTGTATAAATAGCTGTTCAGCTAGGTATTCTTTAAGAAGATAAATAAACATTATAAACCGCAAAACAGAGTATTATTTTGCTGCAATGATTTGCCAACTAACCCCTTGAGTGTCTTCGAGTGTATGAGATGAGTGTCGCGGCCTTAATACTTTATGGACACCCTGAATACCCAAAGGTGCAAACTAACATTGCCTCAGTAAAACGTTGTTTTCTAAGGCCAATCGCTGGTTGGGTTCAATAATAAGCTCATCAGCTTCCCAAAGTAATGGTTTTATATCATACTAATTACTAGAGGACGCCAGCAGCTACGTCTGCAATTTTTTTAAATTTACCCGTTTTGGCCGATCCCGTGGGAATTTCGGTAAATCCCTTCTTAGTGCACCCCTACGGTCCCCAAGGAACATACATGCCAAATTTCAGCTTCCTGCGTCCAATAGTTTCAGCTGTAGCGTGTCTGTCAGTCAGTAAGTAACGCAAGGATTTTATATATTAAGATGATAAACGAGGATTTCGCTGTGCACAACCATCTTACTATCTTGTCTCAAAATTCTATTATAGTAAAATTTATTACTAGAAAAACAGACACTACTTGAAGAGGCACACTTGGTGAAAGTGATTTTATCAAGAAAGGTTAGCCGGTAACAAGGAAAGGTTAGGTGTGAAGGCGTTGCGTGCCGCTAATGTCTGAGGACTGAGCCGATTGCGGGCTGGCACAGATCTGATATGCCCTTGTATATACTAACTACTTTGTACTGGTCCTTTGCTAAATTAAACGTACTGTACTAGACGCCTTTCTAGCCGTAGTGACGCACTGAATGTATAAATGAAGTAGAATAGATTTTCCAGGTAGTTAAAAGTTACTATCCGTCCGCATTTGCGTTGTGCCTATTATATATTGATAGACAAAATGTGAATAATGTACGAGCCAGTTTTGAAAAGTTCCATCAATATCTGTTCAGCAGTTTTATACGTGAAAGGGTTATACGTGGACCTATACTAGTACTGAATTTGTTCTATTACAAAACCTCTTGTGACCTATAGTGTAGGTGTGAAATTGATGTATAATTTTGTTTAAATGTAAAGTTAGGTACGTATAACTTTTAATATTTTGTAATTTGCTTAGGCACTATAATATTCCTTTCATATGTATAATATTCCAAGTCATTTCCTGTTCTGTAATCTTTATTTTCTTTTGGTTTTTTATCTGTAACAAGTTATATAATGAGTCTCACTAACACTTGGTATCTACTATCAAATCAAGTATAATGATTAGCCTCAAGGAGCTCTGTCATTTGCGGCGCAAACGAGGCCACTTGCACACGCAACGTCACGGAACAAGCCTAGTTTCGAATACAAAACAATATCTCTAAAATCAAGTAAGATCTTGAGAAATAAGTACTATTTTGCAACCAGTATAATAGGGTGTCTGGTGAAGATGTTAATTTAATCATTTGTTCTTAGGGATTTTGTCCTTGTCTCTCTTGTGAAGCATTGAATTGTTAGATTACACTCACAAAGAAGAATTGACAGATATTGGACAGATATTGGAAATATTATTCAAATCATTCGATCAAGGGAAAGAGCATCCAATTATGAAAACCATTTTTTTATAATATTGGAAATAAATTATTACATTACAATGCCGTTTTGCAGTCCGCTTGCAAAACTGTTGAGGTAGGTCTCGAGTCCAGATACATCGGATCATGTAAAATCACCTCCGCCTTTTAGAATTCGTAATGTGGGTGCCTTTGGACACAGTTTCGATTCATGTGCACTTCAACATAAACTTTTAAATGAAGATCGCGTTGGACTGGGAGTCGCTAGGTAACGAGTAGATAAGCTTAGTTTTTTTTTTAATTTACGCTATGCTACGTCGGGGACGCTACATGTGTCCCATAATAAACATAACACGGGTAGAAAATGTTACAGTTTTTTTACTTTATTAACCGTCATTCGTCCGAAATTATGTTACAAATTAAGGGCATTAATAATGTCGATGAAGGATTAAAAGGCGGTCGCTTTATATGAGCCCGTATGTACAGAGATTTTATACTGAACCACTGAATGATGGCATCGTCACACATCCACGTAACGACCTATTCTAAATTGTACACGGTTTAAAATTTCTGTTATTCATCTGGTTAACATTCATGAATGTCGAAATATGACTTTGATGAATGTTATTCAAATACACAACACATTGTGTTAAGTTTAAATTGGGGGCGCTAATATACCAACAGTGTCTATAATATTATTTGATCACAATTGTAAGAAGCTTAATGGCTGGCGTGGATACATTTGTTACGACATGATATTACAAAACTATAGCATACATAATACACTTATACAACATATATTATATATCACGTAACAATAAACGTTTTATGTGGTTCGATGTATGTAATAGAGTAAACAGGAGGAAAAATAAGAAACAAGGGATGTAAAGAAACCGAGGGTTTCCTCTTGTCTGTCGCAAAACTTTCCTTGTCTTTTTTGTTTGCGACTCGTACGTGTGTAATTTATGTATAAGTTTGTTATATCGGCACCCGCGACTGTACAACTAAGTAATTACTTGACACAAGTTGAGGTACATATAATGTCTTAACCAGTGTTGACTGACCCGTGATTGCATACGATAATGATGCTTCGAGAGATCAGCTTACAATGTCTAACTTGATGTGACGTGTTCACAAATAAAACTTTTGTAGATATAAACTCGAAAGTCATTGTTGGTGAAAGAAATTGAAGTGCTTCTTTGTATGCCTACGTGTGGTTGTTAAACTTTCGCAGTGTTCTCTGATGAGAACGAAATTCGATTGTAAAGTTTGGTTCTGGCTTGTTTCAGATGTTTTTGCTATACACACCCCAACAGTTATACAAAAAAATAGATCTACAATTTATGTTTATATATCCGCGCACAAGTCAAACTTGCTGATAAGGTTTCATCGAATAAAATATCTCTTATGAAAGCAACAATCTGAGGAGACACAAATTTCATCCGAATTCACTTTTTTCTGTTCAGATATTGATAAACTGTCATTTCAATCAACCTAATAAATCAATGTTGATTTGTATGCGTTAACTCTAAACATTGCAATACAAACCTTAACCTAATTTCAGAAAAATTCAAAGACTTGTTTTCAGAAACCCTAAAATAACATAAATATACAAAGAACATTCAGACAAGGCACATCGCATAAATATTTATCCCGTGTGAATGCCGAATGCAAGACTCGACGCATTTGTAATGACTTATGAGTATTTAAGCCACAGACTGCACGCATATAAAACTGATGAGTTTGTACGTTTAATGCGACAAACGCATAAACTGCTTCTCAGAATTCAGAAAACTTTTTGTGGCTCAGTCGCAAAATGTCCACTTCTCAAAATGTCCACTGGTCGCAAAATGTCCTTTTCGCAGAATGTCCACTTCGCAAAATGTCCACTTCGCAAAATGTCCACTTCGCAGAATGTCCACTTCGCAAAATGTCCACTTCGCAAAATGTCCACTTCGCAGAATGTCCACTTTGCAAAATGTTTAGCTATTTAGCTTTCATAACATCTTGTTTGACGTGTGTTTATTTGTATCCATATGGGTAAGCAAAATAATAAACAAATATATTACAAATCACATTTATTTCTTTGTATAATCGCTTGATTTATCTACCTATATAACACAAAAAGTCATTATATTACCAACATAATTGTTAGTTACTCGCAATCATAAAAAATATGTTATTTTTTTCCACACTTCAACAAGTTATTTAACTCTTTAATGAACCTATTGTGATATTTTTGTTTTATCTATAAACCAGAATAACACAAAAAATAATTATAATATCTACATAATTGTTAGTAACTCGCAATCATGTAACGGCTAGCCCTTATACCTAGTACGACTTTCCATATTCAATTCCTAGCTAGTGTACTAGATGGCGCTGCATGGTAATAATAATAGTAATATTCTACCACATACACACATCACCATCTAGTCCCAAGCTAAGCAGAGCTTGTGCTATGGGTACTAGATAATGGATAAATATACATATATACTTTTCTTTTGTAAATACATAACATATTATACATAGAAAAACCCAGACCAAGACAAACGTCCATGTTCATGCAAACAAATGTTTGACTTGAGCGGGAATCGAACCCGCGACCTTCGAAGTAGCAGTCGCTTACACTCCCGCTGCGCCAACCGGTCGTCAAATGGTGTTGTATTATTTTGTTTGTTACATATTTAACAATGAATAATTAACAATTTTCAATAAAAATAAACATGTATTTGTAATAACATGTAATAAATTATTATAACACAATGATTATACAAAGAAATAAATGTGATTTATAATATATTTGTTTATTTTTTTGCTTACCCATACGGATACAAATAAACACACGTCAAAAAAGATGTTGTGAAAGCTAAAAAGCTAAACATTATACAAAGTGGACATTCTGCGAAGTGGACATTTTGCGAAGTGGACATTTTGCGAAGTGGACATTTTGCGAAGTGGACATTCTGCGAAGTGGACATTTTGCGAAGTGGACATTCTGCGAAAAGGACATTTTGCGACCAGTGGACATTTTGAGAAGTGGACATTTTGCGACTGAGCCAGCACGTTCAAATGAGCCACGCAGTATTCAAACACGTATTTAAAAATGATTGTAGAATTGCTCGAGGTTCATAAACATTAATCTTATTAAGTGTAAATGCTTTACCTTGATCTCAAACTATATTCAATAAATTAATAACATACATATCTCCAAATATAACTTTTTCTATTTATGACGCTGACATATACACATAAAGTTACGCACCGAAAATCAGAAATTACACAAAGGTGATTAGCTGTAGAAGTGAATAGTTAGCCACAATTGTATATAATAAGCGCACGCAAGCATTGGTGTTTCTGACGTCACACATGACGAGCTACTATTAAGGCTACATATCAAATAAAGATGTGCGGGGTAGTGGATTGATGCAAAGCAAAAATGCTGCCTAAGCACATCATGTGTGCTGAAGCTTTTTTACTGGGAACAACCTTACTTTCATTATTTCTTCTGTTTCAATCTATGATTCGTTCTACTGTTTTCGGTACAGCCGAGTTTCGCATAAGTAAACACAGAAGATATCATGTGTTGACATTCATGAAGTTTCGTGGAAATTTCAACTGTTCAGGCCCGGCCACGGCGCACAGCGGCGGCGGCAGCGGCGAGCGTTTTCGATGTACATCGCGCGCTTTACTCCGCCGCGGCGTTTTGGAACGATGATTTGCGGAGGGTGGTGGGTGCGGGTAGTGGCTGGATGGCACATGATGAAAACGTGAGATCGGGTCTTGTGCCGTACCCCCCTGAGGAGGCCTACGTACAGCAGTGGACTTAGGCTGATAAGGGCATTTTGAAAATAAGCCATTTTCACATATAAAGCTGAGCCGTGTGGTGGCCTATTTTCCGCAAGCCGCTTAGCTGGCTCGCACACGGTTGTGTATACACAGCTTAATGTCAATATGGGGTAAAAGTAATGATGTCTACCATACAGTAATAGTAGCATTAGACTTATACCTTGCTGTAATTTGGTTACGTACAGTCGCCTAAATTACGGCAAATGGTGACTGATGATATAATAGTTTTCGTGGAAAATACAGTTCAGTGGGTTGTATAAAAATAAGTATTTTTTTTCCGTCTGCTTAAGCGGTAATCTAGTCGCAAATGTATGATCGTTTACTTTGCAAATAAGTAAATGTGAGGCAATCTCGATTGGATAAGTTGCTTTACTTGCTTGATATAATCGAGTCTCTCCGCGACCACGCTCGGTGCAAGACGAGCGAAACGTCGGAAACAATTAGGTATTTATACCTTGAATAAGTTAAGTTAACGCGATTAAGACCTGCTAAATTATTTTGTATGTTGCTTGATATATCATTGGGGTTAGTCCCCTATGATGTATGATTCGCAAAGCTAAAGTTATAACTATATTTTTCGCCATAAGGCCACAAGTTCAGGCCAGTATCAGTATATTTGAGGGTAATTGTCTCACACTCGTGACGTAATAGATTCCACGTACATAGATGTACAGATACATTTTATAATAGATCCACAGAGAAAATGTACAAGTAAGAATCCAAGAATCATCTGCCAAACAGATGACTAAGGACATTCGGTATCCCAAGACATTAAAGTGTGTCGACAAAACGATTCACTAGAATTGTGACGTCTCCAAGTCAACGTACGTACAGAATGTATGTGTGTGTCCCATTTCCATAGCACTGTCGTTATATGTGGACATGCAAGCTTGGACGTCGTGCCCCGATATAGTAAGGCCTTAAGGCCACTGAACCGATCGCGTGTGCGAAATAAATCGTCCCTAGTATCGTATATGTCACGTAGTTACAGCTAAGTGGTTTTCGCACTGTGTGTGTCACTTGGTTGTACGAGGTAAGTATATTGGTATACTAGAGGACGCCAGCAGCTACGCCTGCATTTTTTTAAGTTTACCCGTTTTGGCCGATCCCGTGGGAATTTCGGGAAATCCCTTCTTAGTGCACCCCTAAGGTCCCCAAGGAACATACATGCCAAATTTCAGCTTCCTGCGACCAATAGTTTCGGCTGTAGCGTGTCTGTCAGTCAGTCAGTAACGCAAGGATTTTATATATTAAGATTTGACTGAGTTTTGGTTTACGATATGAATGTGTGACATGTTTCTTCGAGATACGCTTTTTTAGCGCTGAGTAATTTCAAAGGGACATTGAATTTGCTATTTCAAATTCTATTATTTTAAAACAGCTTATTAGCTTCATAGAAGACTATAAAAATTGGTCAAAGGAGAGAATTTGAATTTTTTAGGATTAATAAGTCTCGCCTTTTGTGCAATGACGATAAAATTTTAAAAGGGTCGTTTCATGAACAGGAACGAATTAAGTATAAACAAAGGGTCGTAGACGTAATTTTTCGATATTCCTTAAAATCAACATCAACCGCAGAAACCGCCGAAAGCAATTTAATAAAATTAATCCTAATACATAAATATATTTAAGAGAAAATCTCGCAATTACAAACCAAACGAAAGACGGGTTATTAAAAAAATTATAAAGCCTTGTCAATAATATAATAATTCAAATAATTTATTTTATTAATCTAGAAATGGAGGCAATTTATGAATACAGACAAAGATGAACCTTTTAATACTTTTCGATATCTACAACTTGAAAATGTTCCAAAAATACCTGGTGCATCTTTAGATAGCACTGCCACATAAAGTCCTCACTAACATTCGCGGAAAGTTAACAAACGTAACTAACACCAAAAGAAACAACAATACGAATACTGCTACTTTTGACAGACGCCGAGCGAGCCCACAAATTAATTGAATTTGACAGAAATAATTGGTATTATTTTGGGTATATACCTTAAAAGCAAACTTAAAAAAATATGTTAGCGCTTCGAACGCCATTCACCAAGTAATAACAAACCTTCGCAGATAATTTATACGTATACCTATCCCTTAAAGTGGATTACAGGGCAGTTCCCGCAAATTATTGGCGAACTATTAGCAACTATGTGTTATATCGATTGTGTGGTTGGTACAAACATCGAGCCAGCCCACTAATTAATTGAATTTGACAGAAATAATCTAGTATTATTTTTGGGTATATCCCATTAAAAGCAAACTTAAAAATAGTTTTATAGTTAATACATACACACATATACTCACGCCTTTTTCCCGTCGGGGTAAGCAGATACAACAGAACGCCACTTGCTCCTATCCTTACAAACCTTACGCGCTTTCTATAGTTAATAGATGTTATTGCTTCCATTGCCATTTACGAAGTAATAACAAACCTTCGCAGATTATCTATGCCTACCTTTAAGTGGATTACAGGGCAGTACCCGCAAATTATAGGCGAACTATTAGCAACTATGTGTTATATCGATCGTGTGGTTACAAAAAGGACGCAGTGGCCCGTGTAGGGGCCGGTCGACCACCGTGCTTGCACGCCCCAATTAAAAGATTTAAAACATCAATGCGCACCTTTGTGCGCCGATTGTGGGGAACCGCTTATCGTTGTGATATTGTTGTGGCCGAGTTATGGGGGTAAAAGATACACCAACAAAAGGCCTACGGTATCTATTTGAAAAGTGCAATAGATTGGAGAATCTGAGGTTCTTTTCAAGTATTGTGTAGGACGACTAAACTTACTCATCAAATGTATGAGGTACTTACTTCTTACTCAACTACTTACTAAAAATATCAACGATCAGGCTGTGTAACTTTATTATACTAGTATTATTATTTATATTATAACTTTATTTTTCTTTATTCTTATTAACATTTTTATTCATTATTTATAAAATTGATTTCTCATCTATCTTAGCGCGAGACAAAAACGGACTTCAAAAAGTCAATAAATAAAACATCGATGATAAGTAATATTGATGATAGCAAGAGTGCAATAGAGCAATTGTCTATTCATATGTGTTTAATGAACAAAAACTAATAACTAGCATCTAAATAATAAACAATATTTATTACCTTTTTTAAAACAGTCACCGTAACACCACAGTTTTTTCATCTCAACAGCAAGATTTTCACGCAAAAATATACGATATATACACGCAATTAGCTAGTAATAAAAGGCCTGCATAAAACGCTACCGGGCGCTAACAGAGTACGATGTAATTGAAACGTCGTTTAAAGCCGCGGAGCCGTGAATCCCGGCAAGCGCTCGCGACTTCATTTTACCGGCTTAACCACTGACGTAAGCTGAAGCCTTCCCGCCATGTGATAAAAACTTCACGTACATATCACATGTCAAATAATATGATGCTTCATTTAAACGTATTTATGTTTAAGCTGCTTTATGTAGCGTGTTTTATGCGAACGTTTTTTTGATAGTATGATTTATTGGCGTTATTAATATGACGAACGTACATATTTTACACAACTTCCGTGCCTTGGAGACCATGTAAATGTTATTTAGATCTATGACAGTTGTGACATGGTATTACACGCAAATGTCATGAAACTAGTCTTAATTATTGACTAAGGCTGAATTTTACACGGAGCGACTGAATGTCTGACCTCCGCAACCCGAAGGGATGGCGGTATTCTATGGTTTAGACAACTGTCAGTTATTTACTACGGAATTCAATATTAGATCTATAGATAGATCTGTAGATTTTAGATTCGTTTTTGACATAAGCTCCATACAAAATATGTCCAACACGAATATCGAATCTCAAAATCCATGTATGGATCGAATATAAAAAATGGCCGTTAGAGGTCAAGTAGTAATCGCTCTGTAATAACTAATAAGTCAATATTTAGTCAAATATAGTTCGGATAGAAAGTGGACTTCATAATCTAAATAGAAAATCTTGTATACAAAAAGGATAATCATGTTTCTCGTATTTTACTTTTAACAACTTTAGGCAACGAAAAATGTTTATTAGGACGACAAATGCTGCCAACGTTATATACGTCAATAAACTTAAGGCAACGTAACTTGTTTGTTCATTTACTAAAGTGAAGTCGTGAGATTACCTGGAGGAGTCTTCCATTCCCTTACAACTACATACATGTTCATGGCAGCCGCGACGCATGGATGCACATATCAACGTGCTCTCCGAGGCGAGTCGTTGTCCCTTGCATAGCTTTCCATATGTTTTCAATTTAAAAAAAGGGAACGGCCGGGCTATTTGATCCATTTTCCGTTTTCCCGTCGAGACAGAAATGTAGTAGAGTGAACTTTAAACTCGATTATATGCTTGACTAGAAACCTCAAACGGTATCGAGAGGCATCTAACGCAGCATCAGATATCAGTTGAGGTTTTATCAATCGAAGAAACCGACCCAACTGTGAATAGTTCGGCCTGAGATATTTTCAATGTTTTGTCAAAGGAACATTGCGACATTCAATAAAAGTCTGATGTTACTTTGTAGAACATTTTTGAATTAATTTCAAAGTAAAAAATGAAGTAATTATTGTTCTTTGGGTCTGTTTAATATTAATGTGGGGTACATTCGTGTGGTGACGGATTAAGAATACGGAATGTCACCACCCCATATCATCCCATGGGTGCCGTAAGAGCCGACAGAGGGAGCATATTATACAGGAAACAACACTGTAAGAGAAGGAAAACTTGATACAAACCCTATACCAACCCATTTGGCCAGCGTGGTATAGTAGGCCAATTCCTCCTTTCAAAGGTGAGGCCTAGTCCAGCAGTGGACTGTTAAAGGCTGATGATGATGGGGGTACCTACTTATTATAAGGTATTATCATTGTTAAAAAAAACAGGATTATTCTGGCTAACACGTCCTAAGTGTCCACAAAGCTGAGTATAGCTTTGTGGACAATTAGGACAATCAGTGATCGTTGTGCCAATTCCACCAAAACCTGTAGTCAATAGATCGGTGTTTTCCCTCTGTTTCTCCCTCTTCATAGAGGGATTAGTTTCCCTCTGGGAGCCCTCGCTATTAATGCGTAACGGAGGAATAAATCCTCGTTTTTGTTGACGTTATCGGTGCACAACGATTTCCTGTAGCCGAACAATTTTGTGCCGAATTCGGGGAAAACTGTTTTATGTTACCGACTTGGGGTGAATAATTAATTTTTCTACGATATCATCTTTATTTAAAACACGGAATAATATAGAGGAAAACTCTGCCTCACAATGACTTTATATTTAAGATTTTAAGAATTTTAAGCCTAATTTAAATGATCATCGGAAAGCTACACCACGCTGGCCAAGTGCGGAATGGCATCTTAATTATCTCAAACCTAAATGTAACGTTGTTAAAATAACAAGAACAGACTGAAAGCAATTTTAAGTACATCTTTAATTATGTTCCGTCTCTAACTTAAGGCTTTGTTTAAATATCTGCATATTGACATCTACCTACATGTGTGAACATGCTAGACATAAGTCAATTGATTAATCAGGTACTTTGATATAATTGATCGACAATCAGTGCTTCGTGTAATTTCTCCTATTGAGAGCAACATATGCCTTTATAATCTCATGTACACTGTATAGACACACGTACTATAATGCGGTAGGTATGCTATATTAATCACTGACCACATTATAGTAAGTGGTCTGTAATATAAAAAGATACAAATGTACTTAAACATGTATGTTATACTTTCTGTGAAACATCGTAGTAGGTATAATATTATTATTTTTGACAAAGAACATGTACTGAATAATTATTTTAGTAGACAACATTTTCCAAGAACTAGACCTAACTTAATTATATTAATTAGTTTTGCTTTAGAACTAGAAAGTCTTAGATTGTGTTTTATATTTATACAACTTGTAAAGTCAAATAGGTTCTCCTATGCGATATACAGAAGTTTGTTAGGATGTTGGCATGGATGTAAGGATGTTCGCGCAAAAACTACTAAACGGATTTTGATGCAACTATGAAGTATATAGCTTATACATAAGAATAATCATGAGCTGCCTTTTGTCCCGATAACCGACACTACGCGAGCGAAGCCGTGATCATAAGCTAGTAAAATATAAATGCGTACGTCATTACCAAAAGTCAATTGAAATCGGACGATAAAACTTATATGTAATGAGTAGATGACGTCGAGGGAATACAGTGCTCATTATTAGAACACACGCTTTTAGATCAATAGATAATATCAGTAATCGCCGAAATCGATCTCCACTAAATGACTATAGTTGGTTCTATACTAATATTGGTTATGTGGACTATGTTCATTGGGAATGACGTATTCCCAGTTGGATAAAATACCTGTGCCAAGGGGTACTGAATTAATATTAATGTATTCAAGAGCGATCAAAATTGCACCAGTATTTTGAAATAAGAGTCGGTATACTGAAAATCTGTTGGGTTATATACTTAAATTAGACTTAGATTTTCTGCTGATCGAAGCAACACATTCTTGATAAATTCTTGACACAATGATTTTTAAGATGATGTCACTATTTGTAAAACGTTTTCAAATTGAACCATTTCAAGTATTCCTGTTAGAACTCATCTCATAGACTAGACTAACACCCGATTTTCTCAACACATCCATAGCACAACAATATAACTTTAGATCTAACATTTCACTAGTTTCATATAGAAAACATACCCCAGTATTCCCATATCACGGCAATGTCTCTACAGGCTGCGAGCTCAGGCATACCAATTAGCACTATCGCTGGACACGTCAATGCATATCAACTGCTAGTAAAGCTCGGTGTTACTGAGATCTCTCACATACGTGTGTAACATGTGTTAGTGGACGATAACCTGCTGGGATTGCGAAACGTGCAGATACGTTAGACACACGTCGATATCAACATTACGATTGTAAAGCCGACTGTATTATCGGATACATCGAATATTGGCCGGCTCGTCAAAGCTATGCCTTCGTAATTATTAATACTGAACGTTTTATGTACACGTATTGATTTTTCTTAGCGTACCGACAGATATTACAGTACAGATACGTATAATGTCGCAGTTTCATTAACTTGGTTCTAATATGGGAGGCAAAGGATACATAGCTTTTGAGTAGTTACAATACCGACAGAAGAAAAAGAGTTGGCGTGTTGAAGGTGTTTGACGTCGTTTTCTTCAGAGCAATAATAATCTGCAGTATCGAACCAGTCACATATCGATGTGCAGCCATGCATTAATTAATACATGGATTCATTTCGCAAAATATTTCTAAAACGCAACACAGATGGTAGATGTCATACACAATAACATCGTAAAATCACTTCAAACACTTTGGCGTAACTCAAGGGCTTCAACTTGGTCTCTAGCCCCTCTTGACAACCCAAAATCAGTATAAGCATGCGCGACATACAAATGGCATGACATGACAAGACTTCGTTCTTTTCCGCACGTCCACACTAAGGCTCAGTTCACACCGAAATGGCAGCGGCTGGAAGCGACGCGCAGCGGCCGGCATCGAAGAGAAGGCTTGCGGCTGCCCGCGACTGCTCGCGCCTGCCCGCGACTGCTCGAGGCCGCGCGCGACTGCTCGCGCCCGCCCGCGACTGCTCGCGGCCGCGCGTAACTCACGTCATGGCTCAGGCTTATATTCCTATGCGCAGTTCATATTCTACATACTTATATAACGAGGAAACACGTGTGTAATTCGCTGTGAAAATGAGTATTTTGGATTTAATCGTTATTGCACGTATAATTGAAGGCGAAGAAGAGGAAACGTGGATAAGATTAAGAAGGAAAATAAATTCTTGGGTACACGGTCGCCCGCGCCTTCCCGCGCATGCTCGCGGCTGCCCGCGCATTCCCGCGCATGCTCGCGGCTGCCCGCGCCTTCCCGCGCATGCTCGCGGCTGCCCGCGCCTTCCAGCGCATGCTCGCGGCCGCTCGCGCCCGCCAGAGCGGTCGGGCGCACGACGTTTTCAAGTTTGTCAAGTGATTCTATGTTTTATAGTCATGGTGATAAAGACTAAAATTATATGACACTGAAACTGCTCTCCGCTTCGCTTCCGGCCGCTGCCATTTCGGTGTGAACTGAGCCTAATGCGCTGCAGTCAGTGTCGCGTCAAACATATCCTTCGTCTGTAATATTATACACATTATATTACAGTTAGTGTGGATGGGATTTTAAAATTTTGATATTTTTGGGGCAAACAGTAGTTTCAACGAGTACATTAGTAAACTGCCTGCTAGACTTTATGAAATAAATAAGACAGTCTAACTATATTTTTTTTCAAAACGCAGTCATAATTATGTGTGAGTATATACAAAATTATGCTATACAATAAAAGCAAATTTATGTATAGCTCTCATTATTTAATTATTTAGTAAATATCAATGTGACGTGCGTATGTTCCTATAGTCAATTTAACAATATCAACAAACTTCAACGAAAGAGTAAAATCATAATGTCAGATGAATTAACTGCTATTACTTCAATATTTACTTTTGAAAAATTGTTTAATTTGTACTAAATTTGCTCAGATTACGTTAAAAAATATCGAAGGCTCGATTACAAATTTATTTTTAACAAAGAGTCCACATTTTTAATTAAATGAAAGGTCACTTTGTCAAGGCTATAAAAATGCTTTACATTATTTAAAATGTTTCTTAATTGAGCAGCGTTTTGAAGAATGTATTTTTTGTACAGAATGTACAAAAAAGTTAAGTCAAATACGTGACCTACTAAAATAATTTGTTGGTTTATGTTATATATTTATTGGTGTATCTGAAACAGCATAATCGAAAAAAAATTTCAAGTACCTAGGCGTAACATAAATTATGTTTTCATTTCTGATCACGACTTCTGACTGTTTGTATATTACACAATGCATATTATACAGAACATGATCTTTATTGGTATCTTTTTCTTCTTCTGCCTGCCCTGTTCCCATATCATTTGGGGTCGGCGCAGAATGTCTTTTTCTTCCATTCTCTTGTATTAGGTGTCATCTGAACATTAACTACCTTTTCATTCATGTCATTTTCACACCATCCATCTTTTCATTGGTCTCCCTCTTGCTTTATGTCCCTCAACTCTCAAATTCATCACTTTTCTAGTTACATGATTTTCATCCCTCCTCATTACATGCCCATACAACGCCAAACGATTTCCTTTCAGCATTATCTTTATTGGTATATGAAATATAATTAGAAAAAAGCGTTACATAATTATAATTTCTACCATCCTTAACATTACACGACTTTTAGCTACACGGTGCATTTTAAGCGACATGAATATTCCAGTCTCATCACAACGCATATTAAAACATGTCGAAAACTTTGAAGTACGTTTTAAATATTTCATATTTCACGTCGCGTCGTGTACATAAATAGTGATAAAAAGCGGAAACTATCCGGGGGGACGGATGCAGGATCTGCGCAGCCTCCCGCTGCCGCCGTATGGTAACGGAACCGGAAATATAGACACAGAACGAGACCTTCGGGCAACGACCACCTCGAGTATAATACTCGTTTATTCGTACTCCGTCGAACTAACTTTGTGAATTTGTTTTTTTTGTCATGGCTTCCGTCAGATGCAACCTTATTAAACAGAGGCTCTATCTTGTTTTGCGATAACAATGTAACAGGTGCTTTATAATTAGCGCTCACTGATTCACAGGCGAAAGGACATTGTATTGATTTACTATCACATGCGTGAAATCATGCATACATAATTAGGGTGCCTTTAAAGACTCGAGTTTCGAAGCCTATTTAATTTGATATATCAAATGTTTAAATATCCATTTAGAAAAATTATTCGCATAAACGAATTGAACAGAATGAATTTTGCTGTATTTGGTTAGAAGGCTTTAAAATACTAGTAAGAGTAAAACTATAATATCCAGCCACAAAGCTAAGTTAAGCAGAGAATAACTAAGAACAAAGCTATCAGTAGAACGTAAGTTTAAACTAAAGTTTCACAAAAAGCAAAGTTGGACGACTCCCTTACTTCTTATTTGATTTTGAATAGTCCCGTACAAAGAGTCAGTAGTGTCTTTGTGACATTGTAGCATGTAATAAAAACTCAATATCTTGCTATTATGGGTTACGTAGGAGTCTTTAAATGCAAAGTTGAACTTTTTTGCTAGTTCTAGTGGTGTACTAACAACATTTTTGTACGATGCTTATATTTTTGCAATGAAGCCGGTAGGTACATGTTTACGGAACAAAATTGCAGGTAACATGCAAAAATTTTGCTAGTCAGGCGTTTATGTTATGTAATTGGGAACCTAGCTCTTCCTTATTGTATGTGCTATTGTACCCTATACACGACAAAAAAATATGTTTCTTCATATCGTCAGTCTATTATAAAATCACATAACAACTAACAACATGATTATTTGTAAAGTTATTCATGCAAAGAGGCGATTCTTTGTCATCATCGTTATCCCTGTTACATCCAAATTATTGCTTCGCCATTGAGCTCAGAGTCCACGCACTAGATTCGCACTTTATCCAGACCGAATATTACATTATCTGTTTGGTTAAAGAAGCAGAGATGATAGCGATAAATGCGAGTTTAAAAGAGTCCAAGCACTCGATGCTTTACAAAATTATATTCTATTCTATAACCTTTGTCTTTAAATGAAATAATTTGATCCTCGAACTTAGGGCTTTGATCAAGAGATTTTATATGTAAAGACTACTTCAAATAAGCAAGCACTATTTAAATAACAAAATAAAATTGTTAAAAATGTTCGTGTAACACGCTGACCTTAGTCGTTTACTTTTAAAATTCTTACGCTAATAAGCCTTAGATTCAATGTTAATTTTTTGTGTACACAATTCATATGTATGTGGAATTTGAGGTATATTTTCGGCCATAGTGTTATCTAGCGTATAAAATAGAAGCTATAGACTTTAATAATCATAAAGTCATTTCTAGCAATTAATAAACAACACAAAATTGGCATCTAAAAATCTTCGTTACCAATCGTTTCTGCCCCTTGCAATTGTAATTATTTACAAAGTTATATCAACAAGCTTTTAATATAAGTTGCTCCGGTATACCATTAGCAAAAGTAACGACTCCATTATGTATAAATTAACATACAAATAAATTTATTTATAGCTCCGAATCAACAATCACATCTTTTATGTAGCAATAAAGCGAGTTGAGACCATATCGAACCTTTTATTACGCAGACAATGTTAACATTGAGAAAATTGTCTACGGTAGGGTGTAGGTACGTCCTATGTGGTCTGTGAGAGAACTGAGAGACAAGGATTACGAACCTCCCAATTTTATAACAAAAGGAGAATGACCAAACTTTGCTTCTAAACCATTCATATCTGGAAAATCTTCTTTTATTGTATGATTTTATATATATTAATTTTGGGTTAAAGCAAAATGGGGATTATTAGTTCTAAAATATAAGTATCTGCGTTGTTCCGGTGGTGACATCGCCATTTCATATTCAAAACTCATTTTACATATTTCGGCAAATGTTTGCAGTTTCTTGCTACTTAGCAAGAAACTGCAAACATTTGTCGAAATATGCACCGAAAAAAAATATTGACTAACGCTACTACAGATACAAATTCTGATTCAAATGAATCGATATATCGTCGCCACACAGTCAATAAATGAAGCGGACCCACACCGCAGGAAAGTCAAAGTGACACTAGATTGCTTTGCCGGGATATGCATGCAAAGCATTTGAACAAAGTAAATGTTCTGAATGCTACATCTAGTACTTTAGTACATATATATCGATGGCTACACATTAATTGACGCTGTTGTAACTTCTGAGGTCATACCTGCACCACATTATGGTATACGATATACAAGCTCCTGCTTCACTTTGAGGTGATTTATTTGAAGAAGATTTATTTATAATAACAAATAAAATGAAGAATAATGTAAAAACTGTGTTTCATTTACCTATTAAGCATAAAACAGTGTAGTTTTAAATGCCAACTTTGTAATAAGGTCCAATGGAATGAGCTTATCTTTTGCGAACTAGCCTCACTAAAATTCTCATTAATTGTACCACATAGTATTGAGAATGCTCAGTAAGAAATATATCAGACTGAAAAAACCGCAAACTAATATAATGTACAAGCGTTTGTTTCGTAGCTCCACTTCTTTTTACAACTATTTTCAATAATACTAACTATTTTAATAAATGCCGGTAATATGATTAAATCATATCATCATCGTCTTAGCGTTATGTCGGTTGCATCCACGACTTCAACGCCTAGGAGCCCTGGGTTCGCTTACTAGTCTAACCAGATATGACAGAATAGTAGCTTTTCCATAGTCTGACCGCCATGACCCAAAGGGATAGCGATATTGTATGGTTTAGACCAGTAAATATCGGTTTATTGGAGGGTACTGACTCCCCGTAACGACGTGCGATGGTGAAAGAATCTTCATGACAACTGGGACCGACGGCTTAACGTAATTACTCTTCGAAGCACGGGCGATAATTAACTAATTTACTTCTATTAATATGATTAAATCATGTAACTATCACAATACTTAACCTCAAAATATTTGAAATCTTTAATGTCCGATAGCTAAGAACTGCCGCCGAATATCGTATTAATTTTTTTCTAATTTAATCTGCCAAATTCTAAGTCAATTACCGATTAATTGAATCATCAGTGATTTAAAGATAGGAATAATTTCTAGAGTCCTTGCTGAAAACTACTTGTAGCATAGCACACAAAATAATCCATATTAAAATTTTAATGTGTAATTTTGGACTAAAAATAAGACAATACCAAATATTTACAAGTCAAGAATTTGCCTTGAAATGTTTATACAAAAATCCGCTGCGGCAGCTTATAATATAAATGAAATTATATTTTCTCGGCATGTTTAATTTAAGGTCATTTCTAGAATTACTCGCATTATTTCATGTAATTTATTTCATACGCTTTGTTATACGGTTATTATATTATTCAATAAAGAAAATTTCATCACGCTAAGTGAAATATAAAGTCTATTTTACGAAGATTTATATTGTGTCTATAAAATACCTGTGCCAAGGGGTACTGAATTAATATTAATGTATTCAAGAGCGATCAAAATTGCACCAGTATTTTGAAATAAGAGTCGGTATACTGAAAATCTGTTGGGTTATATACTTAAATTAGACTTAGATTTTCTGCTGATCGAAGCAACACATTCTTGATAAATTCTTGACACAATGATTTTTAAGATGATGTCACTATTTGTAAAACGTTTTCAAATTGAACCATTTCAAGTATTCCTGTTAGAACTCATCTCATAGACTAGACTAACACCCGATTTTCTCAACACATCCATAGCACAACAATATAACTTTAGATCTAACATTTCACTAGTTTCATATAGAAAACATACCCCAGTATTCCCATATCACGGCAATGTCTCTACAGGCTGCGAGCTCAGGCATACCAATTAGCACTATCGCTGGACACGTCAATGCATATCAACTGCTAGTAAAGCTCGGTGTTACTGAGATCTCTCACATACGTGTGTAACATGTGTTAGTGGACGATAACCTGCTGGGATTGCGAAACGTGCAGATACGTTAGACACACGTCGATATCAACATTACGATTGTAAAGCCGACTGTATTATCGGATACATCGAATATTGGCCGGCTCGTCAAAGCTATGCCTTCGTAATTATTAATACTGAACGTTTTATGTACACGTATTGATTTTTCTTAGCGTACCGACAGATATTACAGTACAGATACGTATAATGTCGCAGTTTCATTAACTTGGTTCTAATATGGGAGGCAAAGGATACATAGCTTTTGAGTAGTTACAATACCGACAGAAGAAAAAGAGTTGGCGTGTTGAAGGTGTTTGACGTCGTTTTCTTCAGAGCAATAATAATCTGCAGTATCGAACCAGTCACATATCGATGTGCAGCCATGCATTAATTAATACATGGATTCATTTCGCAAAATATTTCTAAAACGCAACACAGATGGTAGATGTCATACACAATAACATCGTAAAATCACTTCAAACACTTTGGCGTAACTCAAGGGCTTCAACTTGGTCTCTAGCCCCTCTTGACAACCCAAAATCAGTATAAGCATGCGCGACATACAAATGGCATGACATGACAAGACTTCGTTCTTTTCCGCACGTCCACACTAAGGCTCAGTTCACACCGAAATGGCAGCGGCTGGAAGCGACGCGCAGCGGCCGGCATCGAAGAGAAGGCTTGCGGCTGCCCGCGACTGCTCGCGCCTGCCCGCGACTGCTCGAGGCCGCGCGCGACTGCTCGCGCCCGCCCGCGACTGCTCGCGGCCGCGCGTAACTCACGTCATGGCTCAGGCTTATATTCCTATGCGCAGTTCATATTCTACATACTTATATAACGAGGAAACACGTGTGTAATTCGCTGTGAAAATGAGTATTTTGGATTTAATCGTTATTGCACGTATAATTGAAGGCGAAGAAGAGGAAACGTGGATAAGATTAAGAAGGAAAATAAATTCTTGGGTACACGGTCGCCCGCGCCTTCCCGCGCATGCTCGCGGCTGCCCGCGCATTCCCGCGCATGCTCGCGGCTGCCCGCGCCTTCCCGCGCATGCTCGCGGCTGCCCGCGCCTTCCAGCGCATGCTCGCGGCCGCTCGCGCCCGCCAGAGCGGTCGGGCGCACGACGTTTTCAAGTTTGTCAAGTGATTCTATGTTTTATAGTCATGGTGATAAAGACTAAAATTATATGACACTGAAACTGCTCTCCGCTTCGCTTCCGGCCGCTGCCATTTCGGTGTGAACTGAGCCTAATGCGCTGCAGTCAGTGTCGCGTCAAACATATCCTTCGTCTGTAATATTATACACATTATATTACAGTTAGTGTGGATGGGATTTTAAAATTTTGATATTTTTGGGGCAAACAGTAGTTTCAACGAGTACATTAGTAAACTGCCTGCTAGACTTTATGAAATAAATAAGACAGTCTAACTATATTTTTTTTCAAAACGCAGTCATAATTATGTGTGAGTATATACAAAATTATGCTATACAATAAAAGCAAATTTATGTATAGCTCTCATTATTTAATTATTTAGTAAATATCAATGTGACGTGCGTATGTTCCTATAGTCAATTTAACAATATCAACAAACTTCAACGAAAGAGTAAAATCATAATGTCAGATGAATTAACTGCTATTACTTCAATATTTACTTTTGAAAAATTGTTTAATTTGTACTAAATTTGCTCAGATTACGTTAAAAAATATCGAAGGCTCGATTACAAATTTATTTTTAACAAAGAGTCCACATTTTTAATTAAATGAAAGGTCACTTTGTCAAGGCTATAAAAATGCTTTACATTATTTAAAATGTTTCTTAATTGAGCAGCGTTTTGAAGAATGTATTTTTTGTACAGAATGTACAAAAAAGTTAAGTCAAATACGTGACCTACTAAAATAATTTGTTGGTTTATGTTATATATTTATTGGTGTATCTGAAACAGCATAATCGAAAAAAAATTTCAAGTACCTAGGCGTAACATAAATTATGTTTTCATTTCTGATCACGACTTCTGACTGTTTGTATATTACACAATGCATATTATACAGAACATGATCTTTATTGGTATCTTTTTCTTCTTCTGCCTGCCCTGTTCCCATATCATTTGGGGTCGGCGCAGAATGTCTTTTTCTTCCATTCTCTTGTATTAGGTGTCATCTGAACATTAACTACCTTTTCATTCATGTCATTTTCACACCATCCATCTTTTCATTGGTCTCCCTCTTGCTTTATGTCCCTCAACTCTCAAATTCATCACTTTTCTAGTTACATGATTTTCATCCCTCCTCATTACATGCCCATACAACGCCAAACGATTTCCTTTCAGCATTATCTTTATTGGTATATGAAATATAATTAGAAAAAAGCGTTACATAATTATAATTTCTACCATCCTTAACATTACACGACTTTTAGCTACACGGTGCATTTTAAGCGACATGAATATTCCAGTCTCATCACAACGCATATTAAAACATGTCGAAAACTTTGAAGTACGTTTTAAATATTTCATATTTCACGTCGCGTCGTGTACATAAATAGTGATAAAAAGCGGAAACTATCCGGGGGGACGGATGCAGGATCTGCGCAGCCTCCCGCTGCCGCCGTATGGTAACGGAACCGGAAATATAGACACAGAACGAGACCTTCGGGCAACGACCACCTCGAGTATAATACTCGTTTATTCGTACTCCGTCGAACTAACTTTGTGAATTTGTTTTTTTTGTCATGGCTTCCGTCAGATGCAACCTTATTAAACAGAGGCTCTATCTTGTTTTGCGATAACAATGTAACAGGTGCTTTATAATTAGCGCTCACTGATTCACAGGCGAAAGGACATTGTATTGATTTACTATCACATGCGTGAAATCATGCATACATAATTAGGGTGCCTTTAAAGACTCGAGTTTCGAAGCCTATTTAATTTGATATATCAAATGTTTAAATATCCATTTAGAAAAATTATTCGCATAAACGAATTGAACAGAATGAATTTTGCTGTATTTGGTTAGAAGGCTTTAAAATACTAGTAAGAGTAAAACTATAATATCCAGCCACAAAGCTAAGTTAAGCAGAGAATAACTAAGAACAAAGCTATCAGTAGAACGTAAGTTTAAACTAAAGTTTCACAAAAAGCAAAGTTGGACGACTCCCTTACTTCTTATTTGATTTTGAATAGTCCCGTACAAAGAGTCAGTAGTGTCTTTGTGACATTGTAGCATGTAATAAAAACTCAATATCTTGCTATTATGGGTTACGTAGGAGTCTTTAAATGCAAAGTTGAACTTTTTTGCTAGTTCTAGTGGTGTACTAACAACATTTTTGTACGATGCTTATATTTTTGCAATGAAGCCGGTAGGTACATGTTTACGGAACAAAATTGCAGGTAACATGCAAAAATTTTGCTAGTCAGGCGTTTATGTTATGTAATTGGGAACCTAGCTCTTCCTTATTGTATGTGCTATTGTACCCTATACACGACAAAAAAATATGTTTCTTCATATCGTCAGTCTATTATAAAATCACATAACAACTAACAACATGATTATTTGTAAAGTTATTCATGCAAAGAGGCGATTCTTTGTCATCATCGTTATCCCTGTTACATCCAAATTATTGCTTCGCCATTGAGCTCAGAGTCCACGCACTAGATTCGCACTTTATCCAGACCGAATATTACATTATCTGTTTGGTTAAAGAAGCAGAGATGATAGCGATAAATGCGAGTTTAAAAGAGTCCAAGCACTCGATGCTTTACAAAATTATATTCTATTCTATAACCTTTGTCTTTAAATGAAATAATTTGATCCTCGAACTTAGGGCTTTGATCAAGAGATTTTATATGTAAAGACTACTTCAAATAAGCAAGCACTATTTAAATAACAAAATAAAATTGTTAAAAATGTTCGTGTAACACGCTGACCTTAGTCGTTTACTTTTAAAATTCTTACGCTAATAAGCCTTAGATTCAATGTTAATTTTTTGTGTACACAATTCATATGTATGTGGAATTTGAGGTATATTTTCGGCCATAGTGTTATCTAGCGTATAAAATAGAAGCTATAGACTTTAATAATCATAAAGTCATTTCTAGCAATTAATAAACAACACAAAATTGGCATCTAAAAATCTTCGTTACCAATCGTTTCTGCCCCTTGCAATTGTAATTATTTACAAAGTTATATCAACAAGCTTTTAATATAAGTTGCTCCGGTATACCATTAGCAAAAGTAACGACTCCATTATGTATAAATTAACATACAAATAAATTTATTTATAGCTCCGAATCAACAATCACATCTTTTATGTAGCAATAAAGCGAGTTGAGACCATATCGAACCTTTTATTACGCAGACAATGTTAACATTGAGAAAATTGTCTACGGTAGGGTGTAGGTACGTCCTATGTGGTCTGTGAGAGAACTGAGAGACAAGGATTACGAACCTCCCAATTTTATAACAAAAGGAGAATGACCAAACTTTGCTTCTAAACCATTCATATCTGGAAAATCTTCTTTTATTGTATGATTTTATATATATTAATTTTGGGTTAAAGCAAAATGGGGATTATTAGTTCTAAAATATAAGTATCTGCGTTGTTCCGGTGGTGACATCGCCATTTCATATTCAAAACTCATTTTACATATTTCGGCAAATGTTTGCAGTTTCTTGCTACTTAGCAAGAAACTGCAAACATTTGTCGAAATATGCACCGAAAAAAAATATTGACTAACGCTACTACAGATACAAATTCTGATTCAAATGAATCGATATATCGTCGCCACACAGTCAATAAATGAAGCGGACCCACACCGCAGGAAAGTCAAAGTGACACTAGATTGCTTTGCCGGGATATGCATGCAAAGCATTTGAACAAAGTAAATGTTCTGAATGCTACATCTAGTACTTTAGTACATATATATCGATGGCTACACATTAATTGACGCTGTTGTAACTTCTGAGGTCATACCTGCACCACATTATGGTATACGATATACAAGCTCCTGCTTCACTTTGAGGTGATTTATTTGAAGAAGATTTATTTATAATAACAAATAAAATGAAGAATAATGTAAAAACTGTGTTTCATTTACCTATTAAGCATAAAACAGTGTAGTTTTAAATGCCAACTTTGTAATAAGGTCCAATGGAATGAGCTTATCTTTTGCGAACTAGCCTCACTAAAATTCTCATTAATTGTACCACATAGTATTGAGAATGCTCAGTAAGAAATATATCAGACTGAAAAAACCGCAAACTAATATAATGTACAAGCGTTTGTTTCGTAGCTCCACTTCTTTTTACAACTATTTTCAATAATACTAACTATTTTAATAAATGCCGGTAATATGATTAAATCATATCATCATCGTCTTAGCGTTATGTCGGTTGCATCCACGACTTCAACGCCTAGGAGCCCTGGGTTCGCTTACTAGTCTAACCAGATATGACAGAATAGTAGCTTTTCCATAGTCTGACCGCCATGACCCAAAGGGATAGCGATATTGTATGGTTTAGACCAGTAAATATCGGTTTATTGGAGGGTACTGACTCCCCGTAACGACGTGCGATGGTGAAAGAATCTTCATGACAACTGGGACCGACGGCTTAACGTAATTACTCTTCGAAGCACGGGCGATAATTAACTAATTTACTTCTATTAATATGATTAAATCATGTAACTATCACAATACTTAACCTCAAAATATTTGAAATCTTTAATGTCCGATAGCTAAGAACTGCCGCCGAATATCGTATTAATTTTTTTCTAATTTAATCTGCCAAATTCTAAGTCAATTACCGATTAATTGAATCATCAGTGATTTAAAGATAGGAATAATTTCTAGAGTCCTTGCTGAAAACTACTTGTAGCATAGCACACAAAATAATCCATATTAAAATTTTAATGTGTAATTTTGGACTAAAAATAAGACAATACCAAATATTTACAAGTCAAGAATTTGCCTTGAAATGTTTATACAAAAATCCGCTGCGGCAGCTTATAATATAAATGAAATTATATTTTCTCGGCATGTTTAATTTAAGGTCATTTCTAGAATTACTCGCATTATTTCATGTAATTTATTTCATACGCTTTGTTATACGGTTATTATATTATTCAATAAAGAAAATTTCATCACGCTAAGTGAAATATAAAGTCTATTTTACGAAGATTTATATTGTGTCTACCAAGTTACTGTGTAGTATGAAACATCAACTCAGCAGATAATAATCAAAGGCGCTTCACAAGTTCTCAAGAGTAAACCCACTTTGTGTCGTGGTCACGCCAATGTTAATCAAAGTCCCATTAGTAGAATTTATTAATGCTTTTTACAAGCTAATGCACTGATTAATGAAGTCCATCATACCTGGCACTTAAGCGATTAACGATTCATGAAACCACAGCCAGCTCATTAACCAGCATTAAATTACGAATAGCACTCAAGTCTTTGTAAAAACTGTCAGAAAAATATGTTAGCGCGATCCAGGATAGTCAGGATTTATAAAACGCCATCTGTTATTGAAAATTTAGAATTCGGAACGCCGTGTGGAGCGGGAGCGACGCGACCGGCCGCGTCAAGCGCCCGACGGCGACTGATGGCTGAACTGTCTGAACCCTGAAGGCTCGCCTCGAACCGAGCACTGAGCAGAATTATGGAAAAACTAGGAAACACAAGGTACGAGGGTGCATTTATAAATGGAAACGAGCCGTTAAGGATAAAATATAGCGGTGGAACAAGACGCGTTTTTCTCACAACATAATATTTAATTAAAACAAACGCTCACGTTAGCGAGCTCTATTAACTGAATAATGAATGCTGTTGTTTATTAAAACCGTTGGAAAATGCATATTTTTGGTTGCCGGCTTGGCACCGACTTCAAACGTAATATTGCCGTGAACCTATGAATGCAGTACATCCCATCGTTTCGGCTTTTACCTGTATTGAAATGTGTAGTTCGTGAGCCAAATAGTCGAATACAGCCATTACACGCTTTGACCGAGATACAATAATGTCATAGAGACGAGCATTTGTTACAGATACGAGGGTCAAACTGAAAGTTCTTAGAAAATCAAAAACTGATTACATTAGCCAGTTATTAGTTTTATTATATCTTTTCAAAATATTGTCCATTGACGTCAATACACCGCTGCATGCGATGGAACCACTGGGAAAAGCACTTTGCCCACTCGTCCTTAGGGGTCTCTTCAATGGCATCGCGATACGCAGCCACCGCTTCTTCAGCATTCATAAACCGCTTTCCTTTAAGTTTTTCTTTAATTTTTGGAAATAAATAAAAATCACAAGGCGCGAGGTCGGGGCTATACGGCGGGTGACCCAGTAATTCAACGTTTGATGTCGCCAAATAGTCGATCGTTCGCTTGGCGGTGTGCGACGAGGCGTTGTCGTGGTGAAGGAGGATCCTACTGCGAGGTCGTTTCTCTCGAACTTTTTCCAAGACAAGTGGCAAACAATTGGTAGTGTACCATTCTGCAGAAACTGTTTTTTGATCCTCTAACACAATTGTTGCGAAATGACCTATCCTTCTAAAGAACGAGGCCACCATTTTTTTTCCCGCACTTCGATCTCTCTTCACTTTAGTTGGCAACTCCTCGAATGGAAACACCCACTGAGCAGATTGTCTTTTGGTTTCAGGATCATAACAGTAAATCCAGCTTTCGTCACCTGTTAGTATGTCAAACACAGCATTTGAGTCACCTCCGTTAAATCTTTCAATCATTTTACGGCACCAATCCACACGATGGAGTTTTTGAGCCTTAGTCAAATTATGAGGTATCCACCGGGCGCAAAGCTTCCTGACCGCTAAATGTTCGTGGAGGATTTTGTGCACTTGACTCATACCGATGCCTAAGCTTGTCCGAATCTGCTGATAGGTCACTCTTTTGTCAGTCTCTATCATACGCCGCACAACACAGATGTTATTTTCAGTCGTCGCCGTAGAAGGCCGTCCCTCACGTACATCATCAGTGAGATTAGTGCGACCACGTTTAAACTCATTAAACCAATTGTAAACAGTCGCACGAGATGGGGCTTCATCGTGAAAGGCCAATCGTAGTCTATCATAACTTTCTTGTTGACTTAAATGACATCGAAAGTCATAAAAAATCATTGCACGAAAATTTTCTCGTGTTAAATTCATGTTGACGTGACACAGACAATTTTCAATTTGCCGCCAAATCGTAAAACAAATGACAAATGAATGAAATATATACTCAGTAATATTGGCAAAAAGTTCTATTTTCAAATTTTAGAATATTTTTTTTATTATATTGTTTATAAGTGGCCAGTTCTAAGAACTTTCAGTTTGACCCTCGTAATAAAGATAATATTTCTCGGTAAATTGCCGTTTGAAATTTGGAATTCGCTATCCTTTGTTATCCGTGGACCTTTGTGCCACGGATTGTTAAATTGTTGTTAAACGTGAGCTGACCTATTCCAAACAAAGGGTGAAGTGAAATTTATACCTGGGGTGCGAAGCTGGACGTAGGATGTATGGGTGAAACCTAATAGATGCTATTAAAAATAAGAAAAGCCCTAACGGGAAATAGGTGCCACTTTCGGTTTCATAAAAATACGTACAGAAAAGCGGAGGTCAAAAATTATACCATGTAAAATATATTATATATAATATATTATAATATTTTACCACATTCACACAACACCATCTAGTCCGAAACTAAGCAGAATCTTGTACTATGGGTACTAGACAATGGATAAACATACATTATATACTTATTTTTGTAAATACATACATATATTATACATAGAAACACCCAGACCAAGGCAAACATCCATGTTCATGCACACAAATGTTTGACTTGAGCGGGAATCGAACCCGCGACCTTCGGCGTAGCAGTCGCTTACACTCCCGCGGCGCCAACCGGTCGTCAAATGTATATGATATGATTCCCACGTTATGAATAGATTATTATTATAAGCTACTTACCTATTCAATTAATTTAAACTTTCGTGGTCATTCACTAAAATTGTCTTTTGATAATTCAAAACCAAATAGTTGCAGCTTTATTGAAACTCAATGTGCCAATCTAATATATAAAATTCTCGTGTCACAGTTTTCGTTCCCATACTCCTCCGAAACGGCTTGACCGATTTTGATGATTTTTTTTGTGCTTATCCGGTATCTATGAGAATAGGCCAACATCTATTTTTCAAAAAAAAATTTTGCAAAACAACGTTTGCCGGGTCAGCTAGTACGATATAAAAAAATGTTAACTGTATAGTGCATTATCTTTTAAAAGCGCGCTTTTAGTAATTCTATTCAATAAGTTGTGCAAGGAAAAGAATATTCTAGAAAGCATCAGGTGCAAATTTTCCCGTGAAATCGCAAAGGTGCTTTTGTGTCGGTAATACGTACAGCGATCTAGAAAACTTAAATGTGTCTTGAAGTCTTGTACAGTAATATAATTCATAGTTAAAACTACAAAGTGTTATTAAAACTTCTCTCAGTTTATTACGAATATTAAATTTCTAACTTATTACTTTTGAAAACTAGAGAATGAGCTTTTATTTGGTTTAAATTATGATTGACAGTAGGTACCTACATAATATTGTTTTCTATAATTTTATTATGATTACGCCTGTATTTCCCAAAGGGGTAGGCAGTGGTTACGCCTATATTTTGAGGACTATATTTTGCCTAATGCCGTAAGGTAATAGAGGGGAAACCCCGTAATGGGGATGCAAAAACTATAGGCCGCTTTGCGTATTTTAAACGACATACAGGTACCCAATATAATTTTGAGCAGAAATACTCAATGAAATTTTAGTTAGTGAGAATATCTACATACATTTATAAGTCAAAGAAATAACGGTTATTCTTTACGGTGAAGACTTACATAAGTCATACATATAGCTATCAAATTTCACTTTATTCCTAAATTGGTCATTATTCTGATCAGAAACTACATAGCCAAGATATTCTGCTAACGCCTTCCCTAATATTACATAGCAACACACCACAGATGCCATAATCAAACATCACATTCGACAAGTCCACAAACAAATTAGTTTGTTTGTTTGCATGTACACACATAACAAGAGTGTTGATTTACTAGACGAAGACGTCTGCACACATCTACACACATACACATAGTATAATATGTATATATATTTGTGTTTACACATGTGTGTGTGTAAAGTTTGTATACTCACATCTCCTAGCCATTAGCAGGCGCGTAATTATCGAGCAAATAATTAAACTCGGTTACCATTCTCGATAAATTTACGGTAGGTAGGTAGCTATATTTTTTTTGTTGGTTTGTGGCGACGCCGACGATATTATTAGAGTCGAATTTGTCGACTGTTCTAGAAGGATTGTTGATGAAAATTTAATATCTCTTTGATATCCGATAAAATAATTAAAATCTCACAGGTATACTCGCTTATTACAAACTTTCATCAATTCTGGCATTTTGAGCTTGGTATGATAAAATGATCTATTTCAAGACGGAACTTGGTAAACTTTTCTAAAAGAGATTTAGGTCAGGTCACACAAACACACATAAGCTTCCAAATACGTGAAAAATACTTTAGCCTTAGATTTCTGACATAACCTAAAGTAACTGTGGTGGCGGTATAGCTAGATTTTAAGCCGATATTTCGTACCCACTTTTTTCTAGCGCTATAGACGTAAAGTAAAAAGGACGCAGAAATTCTAACCTTAACCACGTACCTCATACTTCAGTCAACAAATAAAAATACTTTAAATTGAACGCTCCATTATACTGCCTCACACATCAAAGGTTGTGACACAAAGCCTTGGCATTACTCGTAAACCCGCAAAGGCGAACAAAAAGGCAACATACTTAATTCTTGAAGCCTTAAACTTTTTTAATAATACCGCGCAATGACAACGAATGAGTTTCAGTACCAAAAAGTTCTGTTATTTACACATTGCCGAACTCCAGGTCGTAACTTGTGAATCTGGGGCAAACAAGTAAGAAAATTTAAAAATAATGCTCTACTGTCCAGGAATGATGGAGTGGCTCTAACATTCAGCAATTCAATTATCGCGGTTTGTAATAGCGAGTCCTTTGTTTTCGAGGGGAATGGTTACAATTGTAGTTGGCAAAATTGCCTTTTAAATTTTTATTTGAGGGTCGTATAAAATAATTAATTTACGGAGTGATGTTGCTTATAGAGCGTAATAATGGTTTTAATCTTATCCGATAGCATGCGAGAATCTCAGACGGTCAAAAATGGATTGTGCCTTGTGTAGATCTGTGCTTCAAGCCCTCGTAGGCTTAGGGCATAATATTTAACATGACATGATACCTTGAACTCAAAAGATACTAGTAAAGCAAAGCTAATAAAATCGATGTTATTTCACGATACATAACTTTCCATTAATTATTATTATTGAGAGGTAGAAACATGATTTATTATCAAATCTTTTCATTTCACGTCGACCTATAAACGTCAAAATGTTCAAGCAGACATACCTATACAAAAACTGTTTTTAATACTGAATATGAGTCGAATAAAGCACGTCCCACACTCGTTTCATACGTAGGTATAACGTATCCACGTTCGCAACAGCAACGGTACAGAAAGGGCATGCATACGGTCGATACATTCCTGTTTCCTGCATAATATTGCAACATGTAGCTGTGATATACGTAGCAGTTAAATGCACAGAACACATTGTTGCACAGTTTCCGGTCCTATTTCTATATATTCACAACGATTTTGGTAACGAGCTGGGCAGAAATCCAAACGGTTTCGATCTAAACTGTAGCAAATTGACAAAAGCAAATTATTATTTACATATTGTGAATTATTTTAGGAAGAAGAGGAGAAATGTTTAATTCTTTTTGAGCGTCAATTAGTATCTCAAAACCTTGAATAAGTCTATGCTTTTCCTCGATATAACATACTGCTATTTAAGAGAAACCTTGTCCGTGTGGTGACGGATTAAGAATACGGAATGTCACCACCCCATATCATCCCATGGGTGTCGTAAGAGCCGACAGAGGGAGCATAGTATGCAGAGAACAGCACTGTAAGAGAAGGAAAACTTTATACAAACCCTATACCAACCCGTTTCGCCAGCGTGGTATAGTAGGCCAATTCCTCCTTTCAAAGGAGAGACCTAGTCCAGCAGTGGACAGTTAAAGGCTGATGATGATGAAGAGAAACCTAGTTTTAAAGCTCTTCGCACAAAGAGGCATACACAGAAATACAGTACAAATAACCAGTGAAAGGATTGATCAACCTGAATCATACACAATGTAAGCCTTTAACGCCTGTAAACTTTACCTGCAGCTATTTATCAAGCTTTCCGTCAGGTAGGGTGATTATCAACTTAATTGCGTGCGAGAGTCGGCTGACATCAAGACAAATGGCTGTCCGACCGAATGCAATCAACTGTACCTGACAGTAAGCCCGTGTAGTTTGTTGGTTGCACTCCGCTACTATTATTAGTAGAATGATTTTGCGACGATAGCTAATCGAAACCATGGACTAGAAATAATAAAAATATCAAAAGAACTGCTGTCTCATCGTTACATGACTGCAAATTGGATGTGTTTTCTATTAAAAAAGGTTTTATAACAATCTATGAATTCAATCTATAAGTATCTTTTGAGACTCATGGGCCAATTTGCTAACTATTTAAAATGAAGAAATATATGAGATACGCATTATTTTGTTTACATTTACCTACTTCAATTAAATTTCAATTCTGTCAAAAAAGTACTTTTTTTTGAAGCCGCATAAATATTGTTTAAGAATAGGATAACTTCAAACCCATATTTCATTAATCGATGTTTCATGAGTTTGTCCGTAATTTGGTATGTCATTTTTGTTCAGTGAAGCCAACGTCAAACAAGTAATCCTGATTGATACGCCTGAAGCAGTTGGCTATATAAACCTTCTTGTATTATTAAATTTGGGTATGTAAAGTCTAATAGAAATTCCATGAGTATAATCAGAAGCAAAATGCCGAAATAAATCTATAAACTTATTCGGTAGGTAAGGGCAGATTATGAATAGGTAGTATTTAGGTAGGTACAAGTGCCACTACTCTATTTCATGACGTGTGTGTCTGAGAGCGACGAAAGAAAAAACACGAAGCAAAAAAAAAAAGTCTTTGTCAAGACTAGTGTTGTAAAAATACCGTATAATACCAAAAGGCTATGTATTAAACCGGTATTTTATTATAATTTACGGTATTATTGGTATTTTATGTATTTTATATTCTGATTCAGTTTATAAGACCGTGTGATATTGCGACGAGTTCTAGTTTAAAACATTAAATATATTTTAAGTTTCGATTGTATTCTTTGTTTTAGAATTACTAATTAACAATTTTGGAATATTAATTTTTGGAAAAATTCATAGCAAAGCCCGAAATTCGTATCGTAGATAAATCACGTGTTTCTAAATCGGTCTCGATTTACACAAATCTTGGTGTTCCTGACAGCACATTCGAAGTTAAAGAAATTGGTGATGAAGATGATTTAGCTGAAAGTATGTTGCTAGAATGCATTACTGCGTCGTCATCTACCGAGAACGTAGCAACACAAGAGGATTTAGATATGGAGGTAGAAGATCCTCTAAATCTCGGGTTTTCGAACTAGGAAGACAAAAGGCGTGGGCCACGTCTGTGCTTTTCTTATGGATCTTGTATTAAGGTTCGGGCTTCGGGCTTTACGTGTCTCCACGCAGAGAGGAACATAATGTAATTTAGAATAAATAGAGAGATGATTCAAATAACTTTAAGGAAACCTTTGCTCTAACGTACCTTAAAATGTTACGTGTTTTTCTTTAAATCATATTTTGACCTTGTTTTTATGGTAATATTGTTTTAGCTAATAGTAATTATGGGTCGGGTTTCGAATCGCGTCGCCCGAATTTGAGGGTATTGGTGGTGTAGGGGGCTTAAGGGACTTAGTTTTAATCCCCTAAAAGTAATTTTAGCTGCCGGAGTTGCGTCTAAATATTTTTAAACAATTTCCAAAAACTCTTTATTCAAATATGAAAAATGGAACGTAATTTTAGGTTTTATGTGAAAGTAACTAAATAGGTTGTGTTAGGTTCTATTTTGACCCTTAACCCAATAATAGGAGCCCTGCAAAGCAGGGCTCCGTCAAACTCAGTTTATTAAACTAGTGGAATCAATAAAAGCGATATTTAGGTTTTATGTGAAAAACGTGAAACGGAACGCAACCGCCATCTTGTACGAATTATATTGACAGCTAATGTCAAATTTGTGCCTCATTGCTTTCGAGTACCTAGGGTTAGGTGCGACTGTAATAAGTAACTAAATAGGTTATGTTAGGTTCTCTTTCGACCCTTAATCCGAAAATAGGAGCCCTGCGAAGCAGGGCACCTCCAACCTTAGTTTATTAAACTAGTGTGAAGAATGTGGAAGTTGGCAATGCCATACACAATTACACACCGATGTCTGGAGTTATTTTTTTTTTCAGAGGAAACCAAGTATTTCCGGCAAGTGAAAATGGTGAGGGGTGGTTCCGAGACCTCCCCCTCCAATCACTCACAACCCCTAAAAACGGCGACGTATTTCGAAACCTTAACCGTAATTATTAATAATACAAACTTAAAATATAATTTCTTGCTTTATTCCTGTGCAATTCTACCGTATTCAGTATTTTTAATGATTTCTATGATCATTTACTTCAAAAATATAGAAGAATTGATTTATACATAAAATACCGTAGTAAATGGTATAATACCGTATTATACGGTATTTTTCGTTTTATACATTTCAGTACAAATGGTATAATACCGCACTTACATCTCTAGTCAAGACACGGAAAACTTGACATCGTCCCGTCTGGCCAGTATGGTGTAGTACAAATCATTCAATTAACTCACATAAGTATTGTTACTGAAATTAAGAAGGGCCATAGTCCAGCACTTTCAAAGGCTGTACGATGACGAAGGCTTTGTAATTAAGGTCTCCTCTCCATCAGGCCTGAAGAATGAAGTGTGTTCACAAAATATGCCACAGATTTATGTGATTAACAAATAGTTGTCGGATGTATGTGTGTCAGTTGTTGAATGTCGTCTGACCTAACTTTAAAAAAATATTAGCTTATTCATACGAGATAAGTAGACTCCAAGAGACGTGGAAATTAACTATGTATGATAATCGTGACCGGATAATTCGGTCTGTAACGTGAAAATTGACACTACGTTGATATGTTATTTCGCACATACCGAAGTCATTAATTTGAATATGGTAATACTGAAATAAATTATTTACCTAAGAATTATTCCTTTACAGCTAAATATAATCAGCATAGTAAGTAGCAATGTTAATGCTTCTTAGCGAGTCAGTAAATAAATATTTGTTTGTTAGAGTATCTTGTAGACACCAAATATCATTACTTTAATGGAAAGATATTTGACATGTTGGGACAATTCACACAGGATCTCAAACTAAATAAAAAAAATACTAAAATATTCTTAAATAGGTATATGCATACATTCCGCTGATAAATTGCATCCAGACACGGAATTTGATTATCGTGCTTATTACGCAAATATTCGTCCTGGGTGGGAATCTAACCCGCGTTCTCCGGCTTAACAGTCTGGGTAATGACCCTGATTAAAGAACTACCAGCCGAGAATCCAGTAAAACTAATGAAAACCTTCTAATATTGAACACAGCTCGCTTACCTACTTCTAGAAAATTCAGATCCAGTTGAGATTTCGGGTTGCTCCAGTTGGATTTTAATTGTGTTATACGTTATTTACTGACTGTACATAATAACATGGAAATTCATGATTTACGGGCGAGAGTAAATTTTGTAATAATATGACTTCCGGGAAATGATTTGTTATATATGAATGCTTTGTTATTTCTGAGTATGACTTGGCATGTTGTCCATTACGACGCCGTCAAAGAGCCATACTTATAATGCATAATTTATTTTGTTCGTGAAATTATTATAGTAATATGATGGGGTTTATCTGATGGGTAGCGAAATTTTTTACTTTAATATAATAAGTATGGTTTTCTCTAGCCTTTTGTTTAGAAATGTTTACGAAACTAACAAATCTATGTACATATTTAGGACAATTTTTATTACTATTGTCTATCTGTTGTCTAGTTGCCGTAGGACAAATCCGCTTCTGTTATAATTTGGCCAGCTTTGGGATCAGACGCTTGTCACAGGCTATCATTATTTCTAGAAGGTACTATATACATAAAGTTTTACTGCGGTCTTAAAACTATTTTGACAAAATAAATAGCACGATCGTGAACGTTAGTCAATCTGAATGGTTTGCATTTCGTGGTTGCCGACCCTACACGCCAGAATGCTTTTCGTTAATAGGATCCCTGGCTTCCAAACTAGTTGAATACACCCAAATTTCACCGTGAACATCTATGAATACCCTTCTCGAAAGTTCCGTCATACGAATATTTACTTTCTTTTGTGTGATTACTGGCTTTTTTTAGTTATTTAAGATGTGGTTTATCGAAACTGCGATCAGAAGACATGAATAGTTTTGCTTTGTAATAAGTTAAAGGGCTTGTCGACTACACTACGTATTAAATCGCTTCCTAGATTTTTGGACTGCTATTTGACAAATGTGATTGCTTTTAAAATAATAGCATGCTTCAAATCCATTCATTAAGATTACCTCAATATATGTCTGCAATCCAGACCAGTTACTGTGCATGTAAGATTTTTTTCTTACAGCCACAGTAACTAGTCCTTTCGTAGCACCGGTTGTAGCACACCTTATAGGTATAACATCAACATCACCAAAAAGTCTCGTTGAAATATCAATGAGTAAAACATCTCGTTACCGAATTCCTCGCAGATCATAACTAAACAAATAAAACGTGAAAGATCCAAAAAATGTGAAGCGCTGCATGAGAGCGATTACGTCACTATTATAGTCCACAGGGAATGCAATAAGCCTGCGAGAATCTGGCATGGCTCGCCGGCGGCCTGCCAAACTGTCCGCGAGTACCGACGTTGCCAGTTGCCAGCCGCTTGCCAATGCCATCATGCCAGTTCGATACCCCCGCAGTGACAGGGTTGGATGCTACGGTAAATGTTTGTTGTGTATTTTTGCGGGGGCTTTGTTGCTCTATATACTTAGAGGATTGCTATTTCGAGCTGTCAAGTGCTAAGTAAATCCTGCAGTAAGCCAATTGCAATTTTAGCAATGCACTATTCAATTTTCTCTTTGTAATGTAATTGTCAGTACATTCTTATTAGAAACCGAGTGCTACGAATTATCGTAGCACTGGTTTTAAGACCATAATCGGTATTAAAGATGTTTAAGGTTTATACTATTTAGTTGACTACTTACGGTTGTTGATATTTTCCCCAGAAACGTAATCATAATGTAATTTGCTGTTGTATCTTACCTGAAACAATACAAGAAAATTATTAGTTAAGTCTAAGCAAATAATTTACTTGAAAATAATATTTAGAAGGATATATAACTTGAAACGTCAAAGCAATAGTTTGTGTTGAAGTTTCAGAACACATAAAGACATATTTATTTCTGCATTTTGGTTGTTTACAACACTTACAAGACAAAACCCTATTCTAGATGATGCCAGCTTTTCCTATCTAAATAACTTCTTGAGAAGAAAGGGCGAAACAACCTCAGAGTCATTTTTTTTGTTATTTCAAAAAAAAAGAAGAAAGTTCTTATCATCATGATTGTATCTTTGTATAAAATCACTTGACCAATAAACTGACATATCAGTGTAGACTTAACAATTGAATCCAGTAACATGAAATTTTAAATCCCTTTGGTCCCTTTTATGACTTAAGAGTTAAGGTAGCCTATTATTTGCACAAATATAATCAGCATCATAGTCTTAGCGATATCCAGGTTGTATCCAAGAGTATCGCCCGCAGTTCGCTTTCTAGTCTAACCAAATTTTACAGAATACACAGCTACTCAAATAAATCGAATAATTATATAAAAATATTTGATATCGCGTTATGTCTAAAATTATGTCAATCGTGAATCACAAGGGACTGTTACCCATTCAGCGCAGCTGTATACTTACGAAACACAAACATTCGGCAACTGCGAGGAAACTTAAATATAACTTCGGAGAATCTACGGAATACGTACATTCATCGATTCGGTAAAGATTAGGGAAGTCCAAAGAACTTAACTAAATGGATATATAAATAGCCTTAGCACTGGTATCCTTATAGTCCAAGATCCCAGGGCCGCCAGACCTTACTTATTTGCTCAGAAACGAAATGTATAGAATAATGTAGTGTTAGTATGTGTCATGAGTGTACACATACTTGTTAGCTTGGATCGTGGGCCAATTTTTAGGTACGAGGTGCTAAAGTTAGGTAAAATAGTACTAACTTTTTAATCACGTAGTTCACAAAATTCACAGTTCTGATTTTTATGTATATTTTAGAAAATATTGTTAAAATATGATAAATAATACTGTCGCACTCATTTCGGCGGCGGTAATTTTTACCAGACGCTTTAAAGTTTCCAAAATATCTGCATGCAATGCAATGCTATGCTGCAATGCATTTAGAAAATGTACTTATAGAAATTGTTCCCGTGGTCCCTTTGCACCTCATAACTAATAAAAATTGGCCCACGCTAAAAGCTAGCAAGTATGCGTACACTCATTTATTCTATACATTTAGATTCTGAGAAAATAAGTAAGCTCTGGCTGCCCTGGGATCTTACTCTATTAAGTATGGTATAGTATGGTAGCACGGGCTTTTCCGCAACTCCACGTCCTGGCGTGTCTTTTGCGTACATTCTTAGGTATCTGTAATAACTTGTTTAACTTAAAGGCGTAAATAGCGAAACATTAGTATGCATTATTTGTTTGTTCAGATATCGAACTTTAGGCTCTTTGGCTGATACCAGTTACTTCCATTTCTTAATAAGTTTCTAGAATATTTAATTGGTGCGGTTGCTTGTCTAAATAATTGACATCCATCTAATGGTAGTTGAGTCACAGAGCAATAAAATTACAAATGTGTATCGAACCCGGAATCTTGTATTCGTGAGTGACGTCTTGGTTACGTCATTTGAACTACTTAGTAGTTTGTAGCATTGATGTAAAAACAATAACTATTTTACGACAACTTGTTACTTAGTGTAACTTTATACAATTTGAAGACAAATACAGTCATAAAACATTCATACCTACGCCTACGCAGAAGGACGTTGTGTTGACATTCTTAGCTAGGTTATTTTTTAAACATTACAGCTGACTTATCTATTCCTTATTGACTTATAATCACAACTAGTGCGTGCTGCTCAAAACGAGGGACAATATTTGTCAGATCAGCTCCCTTAGCCAAATGGCATTCGATAACGATATCGCTAATCGCTAAGTTCAAAAATGTATGGAACTGACATAAGCATTCGATATATCACGTGGTCAACGAAGAAGGCCTTATGTTACCATGGCAATCAAGCGTAAGCGAAAGTAGATATCTGAGCGAATGCCGTTTGGCTAGGGCCTCTGCTAATAATTCGAGCGATTACTGTGGCCTCAGAATAAGCACCTTGCGTACATAGCATGATAGCACAGCGTATTATGACGTCTACGGGGCTGCAGAATACATGGAACAACCCGAATAGCGGTGTCGTCAAAATTTTCCATAGAGCATGGCAGATTTTTATTAAGTGCGTGAATCATAAGATTGTACAATAACATGATGGGTTATAGTAAATTGTACGATATTATTACATAACGATGATACGGAACGACACGGAATTAAGACAGAACCACTCTCCCGCGTCCACTGATCAAAGAACGATTCACGATTCGGCGTATTTTTCCACGAACATTTTCACGTTTGTACACTAGTTTTCACATAAGTTCAAACGATAATCGGCTGAAAATTAATGTTAATTCTCACTAGTTTGCAGCAAATATGTTAAACGAAGAATTTACATTGCTGTTTTGAATGTTATGGTTTCAATACTGCTGAGTGAATGACTTTTCTTGAAATTACATACTTCATAACAAGCATGTGCTGCATTTGTGATAGAGGCGGTATAGATAGGCTCCTAACTCGATAGCTGAAAAAGTCGGATTACAATATATAATGTAATTTGATTTCAATGGACCAGGATGTTACCTGGATAACGTTAGGTCGATGATGAATCAGGGATAATTTTGAGCACATCGTTCGTAATTTATCTTGTTCTAAGACAAAGCTATGTAATTCTAGTCGACTTTCGGCGCTATAGTGGATGCACCTCAACCGTGTGCATTACTTCCTATATTGTTGTAATTTCTTACAATGAGGTGGAACTTAATGAATTCGCCTCCGCACTGCACTCGCTACACTCAAGAGAACTAATTTGTTTGTTAGTGTAATTGTTTCAGCTGTGGTCGCTAACCAGTTGGCACGAAACAACTGTTCCTACAATGACTAAATATGCAGTGTTTTATTACTTCTAGTCTTAGAATAGTTTATAATGAGATTTTTCTTTTCAGCTTTCATAACCACGGTTTTACATTTACGCGAGTTTTTATTGTTGTAATAAAAAAATTTGCTGTGGACCAAAACTATCTTTGACACGACTACTGCTAGAATATTTTTGAAACACAACGAGGTCTTTATATAGCCTGTTTTGTTCGTTTTAATAAGATTTAAGTACAATTGAGCAAACGTTCTTTGGTCAAAACACATCTAGTTTCACGGAATTTTCCAATCTTAACCCGAAACCGGCCAACGCCCAGCTTATTTTTAACTTGTATACAAACCGCGATCGAGTGCTGAAAGGTATAACGCGGGCTGCCATCGAGCTAATGCATTTGTGCATTATGACGTCATAAGGCTATTTGTGTGTGAACCATTGAGGCGGGTGGGTTGGCGGGTCGCTGGAACACTGACCTCGAGTGAATCAGCGGGATTCAACTAGTTTTGTCAACATCAAGTATTAACTGTAGATAAGATTAATTGTCGACACGTTATATTAATATGCAGTTATACCACAGATGATCAAAGAGCGAGTATAACAGTTTTTGTGAATACACACGCTATATAGTATGTGCGCACGTAGATAGGTACAGTTGCCGAGCGCTCGTGCACATCATCTGTCAGTGGCCCATACATTTGTAGCGGGCGAGTTAAAACTGTTGTATTTTACACAAAGTGAGAGGTTGAGCTTTGTTTACGGCTCCTCTCCTGCAATACGTCTGCCAGACGAGCACACACACACATATGTAAGTACATACACATAAGACCAAATAAATGCACTCAACTATAGCAAAAACATTTTTTACAAGACACTACATTTTCAATTTAACGCATGTATACACGTAACAGTTTGTTAATAAAACGATTGTTTGGACTATTTTTACGAACAAAATCCATTAGTCAAATTGATTTATTTGTTCGTCCGAAACTAAACTAGTAAATTGTATTGGAGATACGTCCAAGTTGTTTGTTATTTCAGGCGTGGAGTAATAGAGTAAAATTTCATTTACTTTATACATTTTAGATAAAATGTTCAACGTTTCGTTGAGAGTTATATTTCTTAGTTGAGTTCTTTCAAGAACACTCGTGTCTCGATTAAGAAACATGAAAGCTGTGGTTGGTTTTTCTTCATATGAGAAAAAATCTTTGGAAAATAAATGGCTAATTTTAATCAGTTGGGCTGGTTATGTATACTTGTTCATTATTAACGTATTAAGTTGACTCTTTCGCAGTAAATAGGTACCACAAATGCCTTCTAAACCTGTAAAATAACCCACAAGATCCTACAAACACATAGTACTGTGTCGTTAGAGCGATAATATTGCAATTACCTTTATCTTTTAAGCTCCTGTAATTGGTTTGACTGGTCTTTGTTCGAGCACAAAGGAAAATAACCATTGTAGACAGGTTGTTATAACGTTTCAAGTGGAAACCCGGCGTGAGTTCTATACTGTTTCTGATTCAAGGAGCTGCGGCATTATACTTATACAATGCGAATCATATTTATAAAGTTTAAATCTGACACTGAATGTCGATTTTCATTCGATACTAATGAGAGCAGCTGTTTACGAGATATTTGTTACTATGAAGTCATTACTCAGTTATATTTGAATTGTTTTCAATACAGCTCAGATAATTCATTAACACCTGTTAGCTCAAATGGATCCAGATATCAAATTGGGATAGGAAATGGATCCAGATATCAAATACGGATTTTCGGGTTTTAATGTCATAGGTATAAAACCCTATGATATTAAAACCCGAGAATCCGAAGGCGCCCAGTAACCATCAGTGTCAAGAAAAATGTAGATAATAATATTCAGATTAAAGTATCTATTCAAATAACTTTTAAACTAACAGATTTATATTCAGACTAAAATAGCTTAAGTATATTTTGAGGCATTATGTTTTTGTATGTCAAATTATTATTCACCTGCGTTATTCGCAATAATTTTAAACGCCCATGTGTAGCCTTTCACGAAAAACGACCTACTTCCAATTTACTTACCGTTATACAGAGTAATATTTTGATTCGAAGACAAATCATACTACGTTATAACTATAAGTCATACTTAGACATATCTTCAAACAGATATTACAACGCATTACATAACCTACGTCATGTAATAAACATCGAGATTGTTCTGATAGCATTATCTGAAGTAGTAAAATCTGTAAACTGAACGCTATTTTAGGCTATAATTCAAAACAACAGTTTAAAGTCTTTAGATTTCGACGAAAAACGTAATCTTGCTCTTAACTTTATTGTCAATAGATGGCGACTCAGTGACTGGCGCTTTTGACATCATCATGATTAATAATTCTGAAACGCAATTGTAAACTGTTTGACAATTATTTTGTGGATCTTGTCAACACGTTTGAGGGTTTTGGATTTCGGTCTGCAATCTTTCAACAACATCATTGGAGTGTAAATAACAAATGCTAAAGTATCAATAGTTTAAATATTATTTTTTATTATATTTATAGACTCACGCCTGTATCCCCGAAGGGGTAGGCAGAGGTGTAATATTACACCCACATTTCGCAATGAATTTTTAGATCCCACTAATAGGGGGCGAATCTATTGCCGTACCGGTATAGTTTAAATATGTTTGATGATAATGAGGGTGTTTGATATTTCTTCTACCACCATACGGCGCTTCGTATGCGTCAGGTCCAAACAGCTGACAGATACACTACCGCTATCCACTAGGCTATCGCTATTTTTTTTAGTTAAATCATGATAGGTAAACTGTCTTTATTAGATTTAATAACATACGGCAATGAATTGTCATAACAAAATTAGTACATACATACATACATAGACTCACGCCTGTTTTCCCGAAGGGGTAGGCAGAGGCATATTTAACGCCCACTTTTCGCCAGTGTTTCGATCCCACGTAATAGGTGGCGAGCCTATTGCCGCTTATCGGGATATTTTGTTTGCCAGAGCCTCGTCCGTTGATCGGCAGGTGCACCACTTGCAGGTGAGGTTGGCTTGGGACCCTAAGTTCTTGGTGGGATCCCTATACACACAAAATTAGTACAATTAGAAGAAAATAATTTTCTTGAAACATCCTCAAATCAACGTGGGCAAACACTTTTGAGCGGTAGTGTATGTATATATGTACAGACGCGTACACACATGATACGAAAAAACACAGACGTATGAAAATATAGGGGCTTTGACACTTTTGACAGGTTTCTGGACCTGATGCCTCAGTGCTGCCGCATAGTGAGCGTCATTTCAGAAGATCCTCATTGTCGTAAATGCTTATTACATTCAGGACATAAGAACCATGCCAACGACAAGAGAAACTCTGACACTGGCTGTAAACAACTTGCAAATGCTAAATCGTAATTGCTTTATAATAGCGACATATAATATCTATAATATTTTTGTTTACAGTGCGCAGGAGACAAACACACCTTACGTAAGTGCGCATCGCACTCGAGATTATTTTGCAACGTTATCGCTCCTCGCGTAACGTATAACGAACGATTTACTGCGACGCGACGACAACTGTTATTCACAAGTTGCTATTTTAATATACCTTATATTCACTGTTCGTTTTCAAGTTAAGGTTTATGTGAATTGGGTGAAATTTCAGTACATTTGATTTACACTTATAAATGCATCGTGCGATAAAATTGTATGAAAGTGAGGGTACGTTTGCAACGACAGGTTAACACTGATTACCGGGGCAATATAAGAGAAAGCCTCTGTAAAGCGTAAAAGTCATACATACTTAAAGATGACGCGATTCAATGGATATATCTTATAGTAATAATATATAAAGCTGAAGAGTTTGTTTGTTTGGTTGAACGCGCTAATCTCAGGAACTACTGGTCCGATTTGAAAAATAGGCTATATAACATAGCGATAGGAGCGACGGGGGCGCAGCAGTAGCCTCAAATTAGGCGGGTGTAACCGCGGGCATCCTTTATTGTAGATAAGTAATAATTGTGCATGTTGGATGTTAAATCTTCTTGGTTCAATTGCGTTAATGCAAGCACAATTTTTTTTATTTGCCTGGTGGTTTTAGATGTTTCTACAATAAATGCTCTATTTCTACCAAATGTGCTAGATGAATGACTTATCTACAATACAGAATAATATATTCAACTCGCGAAACCAACGTTTTTCGACAAGACAAAGCTCTAAAACTGACTATTAATCTTTTCCGGTCATATTTTTTACATAAGTATTCGAATAAGTTGATCAAATCAACAGACATTATTATATTATATTAATTTATAGCAGTAGCACATTTAAGTAAAAGTGTTGCACCGCAGTTACGTGACACGATTTTATTGACACGACGACCTGACTCCGAGTGGTGTAATATAATTTAATGCACTGTTACAGGAGTGCACTCGATGAAAAATACCGGCAACTGAGACACTTTCAATTTATTTTTACGACCTTTTCGAACAGAGATAAACGGCACAAAGTTACGTGAGAGTTACCTTCAATCCCACAGTGCCGTGTTAAATACGATATTTTGAATTAGTTATTTTATTTATAAGAGCTTTAAAAAAAGACAACTTCAGCAAAAAGAAAACAACCTGAACATATCGTGAAGGATATATTATCTAGATAATTCTAGATAGAATATGTATATATTATGTATTTGGGTACAACAAAGAAAAGTATACAATTATGTATGTTTGTCCACTGTCTAATTCCCTAAGCAGAGTTCGCACTAAAGAAGCTCTGCGTAGTTTCGGACTACACATGGTAGTGTGTAGTCTAAAGTGGCAGGGTGTGTGTGGTAGAATATTATTATTATTCATCAAATTAACACAAAGAACACTCACACTCGTAACATTTACAACACATAGTGTCCCGAAGTCACAACACTCGGCGTAGTATTGCTCTACGCCATTCGTATAGTCAAGCTATTTCCTTATTAGACTTATGGTAGAACGACAAATAAGTAATGATCCTTACATAATTTGATTACGCTGTGGGTAATCAATCAAATCTACGCGGTAATTGCTTAATGGTACAGTAGTTAAACGGTGACTCTTCACTTTCAATAACTACTTCTTTATTGCATAACTATGTTCAAAATAATACTGAGACATCTTTAAAGATATCATTGAAAGAGTATATGTACAGTTGAACAACTTTCCTCTAAACTACCATAAGGGTGAGAATTGCTCAGCAAGAAATTGTCATATCCAGTGCTACTTTAGACACACATTGACACTCGTATACAAAACTAGTTTCTAGTGTGCCTCTATGAGCGAGTCAAGGGATTTTTTTTTCAAACTGGTCCACCGCCGACTTGTTTGATTGTACATTATTACTGACATTATTATTGACACGATAAACACAAAAACTACCGGACGAGGAGGGGTATGACTCAGGTGGGCGGAGCCACAGGCGAAGCCTAGTGTAATATTGCAGATAGTATAAAATTGTAATTATCCCTGGTAAAGTTAAAGTATTATTTACGTAAGTTACCACAAAATCTGCATACTGATATCTATATCTATATCTGATATTTAATCGAAGTTTTTTGCATATGTATATAATTTAATTTACAGTTAAAATGATGACGTTTGGTTGTGAGTTAATTTTTTACGTACTATGTATTATATACATAATTATGTATGTTTCAGGATTTTTCATAACCAATGCCTAAATAAGATGCATCGCCAGAGACAACTATAACTAAATACTTTCAGAATATCGCAATCTTTCCTAATACTTAGTCATGGACTACGACTGATGTAACGTCATGGGATGACCGAAGTTACCTCAACTATGCGAACTCCGTTACACAAATATCAAAACATAACTAGATAAACTGCGCCGTTATTCATCCAAGTAATTCATTTTTAAAACAATATCCATTCTAAAGGGATATAATGCATACTTTCACGCGTATTTCTATTATAAACATAGCGTTAAACGTAGTTTGCAGTACCAGGTACTTGTTCACGCAGACTGCATGCCGTCGTTTCGTGTCATAATGGGTGTTTGTTTACAAAATGGACAAAGCACCTTAATACAACTCCACTACATTCCCTCAAGTCTGCCTAGCCATTTAAAATATACAAGTACCATTGCTGATATTTTTACAGTAATACAGACAAATATAAAAAAATATAATGTTGGTATATTTTTCTGTCCGCCTTTGCATCCGGGTTCCAGACTATCACTAGGGTTGTCTACTACTGAAATTGGAAATTATTTACTCATGGGTATCGTCATATTTTATGCGTATTTGTACCGGTAGTAATAAAGTATTTGTTGTGTATATTACTGTTGAACTGTCTATTCTTGTTCAACGTTTCCGAAAGATAATTACGCGATTCATGCAGCCTTAATTAGAATCTAAAGTAATTAAAAAGTAGTTTATTTGTTTTGGTATCATTTAGATGAGAAACTAATTGATTGCCCGTTATTTCTTAAAATAACTTTACACTGAACTGTAAGAAAACGGTAAAATAAATCCATAAAAGAACATTCCTACAAAGTAGAAAGAACTGTGATTCGAGAAAATGATCTACTTTTTTCGCTCTCAAGTAATTTGAACGTCGATCATTGCTAATAATTCTATATCTGGCGGTGCTCACAGTCCATTGCGCCACAACTAGGCTTTATCGCTAAACGACTAGGCTCATTAAACGCAATGGATTATGAAATCATTCGAGTGGATGTATTTGGCTAATCTTAAATTGCTGTGCGAGGTTTGCTTAATTCCTTAATGTGCACTAAAGCTAGACTGTTATTTGACTGATAAAAATATTGCAATTTGGACATTTTAGAAATTGCTTACTTAACTCAACATGAAGGAAATTAAAACTCTTGTGGCTGGTAGAAGTAGGCTGAGATTCATATGAATAAGTATCTACAAGACCTAACGCACACACATAGTTTATATCTAGCAATCTTTCTTATCCTATAAGTAACCCGCTCTGAACAATTAAACCGGTACTAAAGAAAGTGTCTGCTCAAGGCATTAAATATTAATTTTTACTATCTTGACTAAGTCATAAATTACTAAATATAATAATCTTAGCGGATTAACGACTTTAAACTTTTGCGATTTGTATACCTACATATTTTTTTTATTCAAACGGGGACTTACCCGCGATATTTAATTAATTAAGGTATAAATAAAAAAACCTCTGTTTAAGCAGATTATATTTTTAAAATAATCAGAAAGTAAGAGCGACATCTGAAATCAAGACTATAAAACCGGTTTGTTACAGCCCTGTGCACTATCGTCTAGAATTATGCAAGTGCAGTGTAGTGAGCTTAGTTATAGCCGGTAGCACAGTGTGTTCACCTGGCGTCGCCCGCGATCGATACGTCGCGACGACCGGGAAGTGCTCGCCGTCTGCCGCACTAGGTTTTAGTTTAATTGTCTGCTCATGTATGGATGTGTCTGTTTGTGCCCATAGCTGGCTCTGTAGAGATGTTTTATGAAAGGGCATTGTTTTAAGGCAATGCTTGCCGTTTTTAAGTGGTCGTTATCCTGCTAGTTGTACAGCTTGCGTCAACTACATGGTGTATACCATGTAGTTTTTCTGACGATCAAGTATAAGTGTCCTTGAGGGGGCTAAGCAATTAATCGCTGCTTGACACTTCGCTGAGTGTTGTGGGTTCGATTCCCACATGAGGCAACACTTTGTGTAATTCACAAATTTTTGTTTCGAATCTGGATGTTCATTGTGTCCGTTAGTTGTATGTTTGTAAAGTCCCCCGCGACACAGGATTTAATCCTAATGCGGGAGTTGTCTTCTAAAAAGAAACAAAAGAAAAAAAAGAACTTAGTTTAAAAATTTCGGCAGTCATCCTTGACTCAGATATTGCCTGGCTGACATATCATTGCATGGCAGTCTTAACTACTGCCATTAGAAACATGAAATTAGGACGGGTTCCTTTTGTGACGTAAGTGCTCACCATAAAATATAGATAATACACCCACCAAGGATGAACAGTGTTTTATATTTCACCTTTCAAAAGGTAAAATAAAGCGGTTGAAACTTTGATTGAAAATCCAAAGAGTTTAAAGCCAGCGCTGAAACTGCAGGCAACCGTATTATACAAGTTCTCATAAAAGTATTTGACGATATATGTCTAATAAAAACACATTCTATTGCGAGAACGGGTGGAACGAATCGACAATCGAGTATCGACAAGTTATATGGCTCTAGTGCTGATCGATTTGTTTTGTAGATACTCGAAAACTGTGATTCGGTTTTCATTGTGACATAGAGATGTGAAATTGAATGTGTTTGTTGAATTTAATCCGTTAGACGAACTAGTATACGATTGGAGTACAAATTGATTTGTTTTATAGATTGATGGGATGGCACTTCGCTTTTAACTTGAATAAGAGAAATTGAGTTTCGAATTCAAATACGGTTTTGTTTTCTATTGTAAGTTTTTTTCAGAGTTAGACGACGTATTACGACTTGGAAGTGTAATTGAAAACTAACAAGGTAAATTGGGTTACATTTAATTTACTTGAGGCTAAGATCTTAGTGAAACAAGTAAAATACTATATATATTAAAAACCTAGTTTTTGTTTTTCTGTCTGTTCCGCTCGCACGGCTAAACCGCTAACCCTATTTTGATGAAAATTTCCAAGCAGATAGTTGAAGACTTGTAGGTAGTCAAACAAAGGTTACACTACTATAAATCAACAAGTGTCTTAAGTGGCTAAAATAGGGTGTGTATTTTGTAAAATCTTAGCACTAACCCGCCTTTTATCAGGTTTTTTTAAATACATAGCATAACACATCGAACACCATACGGGTGAAGCCGCAGACAACAATTAGTTACTAAATAAAAAAGTCGTTCCCACTAAAGGTCATTGTTTAAGAATATGTATAAGGTCATATTTTAAACGTATCTAAAGTGAATTGTATCGAAGTAAATAATTCATGAATATGAATAACGACCTCTGAATAGTCTGAATATTCACCATGTTATGTCATTCAATAACAAATAGCGCGTATTTACTCAATGGACTGAGTGGGCTTAACAAATGTACGAATATTTTATGAGAATTCATTATAGCTTTAATAAAAGTCTTTGTAACTAAGGGATTTAATCGTACTTCATTACAGAAAGTATATAGCTTTTATGTACCTACGAACACATGACATTTTTATCTGCTAGTACAAGTATTTCAGCGCTGTTGCTAGTGCCCATAGATGAAAAGGTGCCGAAACATCGGCACTTCAAAAAGCCGTTACGTGGTATAGGTATACCCATTATACCTATATCGAAACATTTTAATTCTAATTACATCAGCTATCCGCCAGTGAAAGTCCCGGCAAAATCGGCCCAGCCGTTCCAAAGATAAGCGGGAACAAACAGACAGACAAAAATTAAAAACATTTTCATTTCGGTATATGTATCGTGTATACATATGGATGTATACACGATACATATACCGAAATGAAAATGTTTTTAATTTTTGTCTGTCTGTTTGCATATGGATGCATATGCATATGGATGCATATGGATGCATTTAGTAAAAAGCGGTTATTTTAATATTACAAACAGACACTCCAATTTTATTTATGTGTATAGGTGGACCATCAATTGTCGAACCTCTAAATACTGACGTCTTAACTCTAAAATTCGGTTAAGAAAAGTCTGTTTCATTACCTAAAGTCACAATGGGACGCTTATGAATGACATATTTACATATTAAATAATTAATGATTTTATATTCAGATTTTGTGTCAAGTTTACAAAGCAAGGGCGTAGAACTTGCGTTACTTTCCACTATATAACCTGCACGTAACCTACTCTCATTATGCTGATTTTTTAAATAATATAATTATGTACAAAGATCAGCGCTACATCCTTAAATAAAAACCGCACCTCAATCACAAAGTAACATGCTCATGTGCAAGTTTCTCATCACAATTTGGGTGACCGTGTTTACAGCACTTACGCTGGACAATGACGTGTGAATTGCGAGACGGACAAGCACACGCGTACCGTTACTGCACATCACACACGGCAACAATTATATCTTTATTTAGATCATTTTTATATACTTTCTACTCTGAAGATTATTTTCTTCTCAGAATGTTCTGTTGTCTCAAAGGAAACTGTTTTGGCAATAGGGTCTACTTATTACGAAATAAACATGACTTATGTCATCATGATGAAAAGGATGTTGCTCAGATTTGATTTTATAGTAAACTAAGTTTAACAAAACCTTCAAATTACATTACTCAAACATGGATAGGCCCAAACGGGATTTATTTCTTCCAAAGTAGGACAAATCGAAATACGTAAAAAAAAATTGTAGTAGTTAAGGAAAAATATAATAATTTTGAGAACCTCCTCATTTTTTAAGTAAGCTAAAATACATATAGATCCCAAACAAAATATTATTTTTATTTATTATACCAGAAGGTACTAAGATATTGTACAAATTTCAACTGACGTAAATGTTTTGAAGGACGTATCTACGGATTAATTCATAATATAATAGGCACACTTGAAATAAATACTCACTGAGAGCTAACTATATCTACTTTCAATACCTATACAAATACTACCGAAAATATAGTTGAGGCAACGTTTGAAGAGAATAGCCACAATAAACAAACTAAATAAGAAACCTATTTCCCCATTAACAGTCCAAGGACATCACACAAAAATCCAGACAATAGGCTAACCCAGACACTGTATGGAGGCATCTTAAGCATATTAAGCACATCTCTAAATTCCATCAAAATTTACTGACGTAAGACTATATGACTTATTTATTTATAAAGCTAAATCACGCGGCTTCGCACGCCCAAAAGTTTTAATTATTACCCTTATTTAACCCCTTCAGCAGAAGAATTTAAATAGAAACTTCTAAACATAAGTATACCTGCAGGTACTACTACTCCTAACACTAATGATATTTTCTTCGTATTAGCATCATTAATTCCGACTATAGATTAAAATAGAATATTTTACACATTATTTGCAAACAATTCGCAAACTCTATGGCCTATGACTTATGTTGACACCATTAATGACAACCATTTCGCTGAATCATTTGTCAGTGGATTAAAGGGAGTATGGAATATTTATTATCTTTGTTATTCTTTGACGACCTCAATTTTATGTGTTACAATTATTATATTAAAGGGAACCATCGATATATATGTACTAAAGTACTAGATGTAGCATTCAGAACATTTACTTTGTTCAAATGCTTTGCATGAACATACCGGCAAAGCAATCTAGTGTCACTTTGACTTTCCTGCAGTGTGGGTCCGCTTCGTTTATTGACTGGGTGGCGACGATATATCGATTAATTTGAATCAGAACTTGTATCTGTAGTAGCGTTAGTCAATAATTTTAATTATTTATGTAAATAAAAGAGTTAAATGTATCATAATACCACATTTAAATGTATTTCTTTCTTTTTATGTGACGTCGTTTACGATCATAGACTAACTACTATGCAGAAATACAATACTATGCAAGTGATTGTAGGTAAAATATATGACCAAGACCAGACTTCGTGAAGGTATTGGTTTTAAGAGCTTTTTAGTTTAATTAATGTTATAAAACCAATTTGACGTTGTATAACACTAATTCTGTGTTCTTTTTATTTTTTGGTAAGTTGATCGTAATGATCGTACTAACGAATATTTCAACACTTCATCATAGTAGGTACACTTTTGCAGTTATAGAAAAATACGCAAAAATAATATTGAACCATGAGACCAAAACAGATCCTGATTTCCATTATCCGACCAATAGACAAAAAACCACAAAATTAATTGTGTTTGGTGGCAATTGAATAGTTATTAAAATATATTTTTGAGCATTTCTTACTAGAGTAAATTTAACTGCAATTCAAAATAATTTTTTAGGCATGAATTCAACCCGCGATCACGACGAACCGTGTCGATACCGTACCGACTAAGCTACTCAGGCCACTTCGTCATAGATTTTTTTTTAATAGTTGGTTTCCTTATGGTAGCACATAGGGCCATCTGCCACATGTGTAGGTTTAGAACTCAGGTGGTCTGTGACTGTGGTCAGCAAGGACATCTTTACAGAATGACAAACAATCCTGCCTTATATATTAGTTATATATGCTTAAGCAATTCTCATAGTAAGATAAATATAAAGTTTAAAAATTAGAATTATTCGTGAAGCAACTAAGGCAAGTCTTGAACTTACGCCCACGAATACATTTTTCTATTTTGTAATAAAAACATCTGAATAATATGTTTATAGATTCTATTTTTTACTTTAATAAACTTCCAGCAATTAATTCCTTTTATTTTCATAAATAAACTGTTCATATTATGTTGATGAAATATTGTAGGCAGAAAAGATCTCTTCTGTGAAGTAAATAATCTTTGCAAATGACAATAAGCAGCCAGTAGCGTTAGAGAACTATTGGATACTCATTGGTAAGATGCCAGGACTTGTTGTTGTTGATTGGCTATAATAATAACTAGACACTGTAAGTCATTGGCGCTGCTTACGCCTGCGTGTTGCGCTAGTACGATTAGACGTCATACATTAGACAATTTGAACAAAATATTTATGGGGAATGCTCCGTCTATCGTTAGAGTATATGTCAATGAAGGGAACCTACAACTGTATAGTCTTTTATTATTTGACACTCAAGTCAAACATTTCGTCGGTCAAATCACGAAAGGGCGTATCCAACAAAATTTTAGATTTTGAGATATTAGCACCATTGACATTTATAGGTCAAGTTTCAGTATGTCACGCAAAGGCGTAACCAAAACTGCAATAGAACCGCACTTATAAACCGTTGCGAAAAGCCCTATCTACTTTTCCTTGTAATTCATGCCTGTTCATGCATAATAATGTTTTTCACGAAGAGGCGTAACATAATTTGGCGCGAGTGAAACCAAGACCTGTCGAGACTTGTTTCTGTTGTAACTGCTGGAAACCCATGGTACTGTTACGTGAAAACCGACGCTGTGGTCAAAACGGTACAGGATGTGTCTCAAAGGGTGTTTCCCGGAAAAAGTTTTAACAAGCAAAGCAAACTCTCGCTCGAGACACTCGAACTTATGAGGCAAAGAAGGGGACTGTCATTTGCGCAGACGTATTCGACAGGTGGAAGAAACCTTAACCGAAAGATCCAGAAGCTGGTGCGACGTGACCTCCGTTGTTTCAATACCCGCGCCATTACGGCTGCGATTGAACAGAATCGAGGCACCAAAGTCTTCGCTCGCCAGCTTGGTAGAATTCATCTGCCGAAACTCAATACTGCGGATGGCAAAACCGTAACCTCCAAGTTCGAGATTCTCGCTGAAATTGAGAGTTTCTACAAGGAATTGTACGCATCACAGATGCCTAAACCCACGAGAACCAGCGTTGATGACCACAGAGCCCAACTCACGCGCCATTACACGGAGGACATCCCTGATGTCAACCAGGGCGAGGTAATAATGGCTCTCGAGCAGATTAGTAACAACGAGTCTCCAGGGGATGACGGAATCATAACAGAGCTCTTAAAAGCAGGTGGGACAACAGTTCTGAAAGAGCTGGCGAGCCTGTTTAATTCCGTTATCCACCAAGGCCTAACACCTAAGGCGCAGAGTGAGAGTGCGGTGGTTCTGTTTTTCAAAAAAGGTTACAAAACCCTGCTGAAAAACTATAGACCCATTTCACTTCTGACCCACGTCTACCAGTTGTTTTCTCGAGGGTCCTAACTAACCGCCTCGCCAGAAAACTCGACGATTTCCAGTCACCGAAACGAGCCGGATTTCGAAAAGGCTACAGCACCGTAGACCCCATCCATACTATTCGCCAGATTGTACAGAAGACCAACGAGTACAATCAGCCGCTATGTATGGCTTTCGTGGACTACGAGAAAGCCTTCGACTCTATCCAAACCTGGGTGGTTCTGGATGCTCTGCAGGGGTGTCGCATCGATTGGCGCTACATCGAGGTGTTGAGATGTTTGTACGACACGGCCACTATGACTGTCCAGCTTCAGGACAATAAAACTAGCCCCATTGAGTTGCGAAGAGGTGTGAGGCAATATTAATCCGCTAAGTTCTTCACCAACGCACTCGAAGACGTCTTTAAGACGCTGGACTGGACTGGACGCGGCATAAACATTAATGGCGAGTACATATCTCACCTTCAGTTTGCCGACGATATCGTCATCGTGGCAGAGAGCCTTGAAGAGCTGAGCGAGATGCTGCACAGCCTAAATGGAGCCTCTCGACGGGTCGGTCTCGGCATGAACTAGGATAAAACCAAGATTATGTTTAACGAACACATAGTGCCGGGACCGATTTATGTCGACGGATCAACACTCAAAATTGTTCAAGAGTATTTCTACCTTGGGCAAGTAGTCCAGCTTGGTAGAAACAACTTCGAGAAAGAAATCGACCACAGGATCCAGTTGGGTTGGGCAGCGTTTGGCAAGCTACGTAGAGTTTTCTCTTCGCCCCTACCGCAATGCCTGAAGACCAAAGTCTTCAACCAATGCGTCCTACCTGTTATGATGTACGGTGCCGAGGCGTGGACACTCACAGTGGGGTTATGCTTGGCGACTCTTTGAAGGATAAAATCTGAAACGAAGTTATCCGACAAAGAACCAAAATTACCGACATAGCTCAAAAATCAGTAAGCTCAAGTGGCAGTGGGCTTGTGGCCATATCTGTAGAAGGACTGATGGCCGATGGAGCAAGCGTGTCCTAGAGTGGAGACCACGCCTCGGCAAGCGTAAGGTAGGGCGGCCCCGGGCTAGGTGGACCGACGACCTGAAAAAGGTGGCTGGGACAGACTGGATGCGGAAGGCTGAGGACCGTGTACTGTGGCGCGTGTTGGGAGAGGCCTATGTCCAGCACTGGACGGCGATAGGCTGATTGATTGATTCGTTAAGTGATCTAAATTTGCACAAAGAATACATCACTCGATTTGCGGAAAGAAAGCCGGTAGTTCGGAAAACTACTGCCACAGAATCAAATTAATCATTAATGCATACCGATGTTTTCAATTTCACTTAAAGCAATACCTACCTGGACGTAAGTCAAATGACTGATATTAGGGGTACATCACGAAAAGGCGTAAGTAAAACTTTTTTAAAAAAAAATTAAATATCCTTCTAATTAACTACAGTACACTGAAACCATAGTTAAAAATATGATCAGTCTTAGCTACATATTTACATAAATATCATACCAAGCACATTAAATCTTAAGACATAAAGTTATGACAGTACATAACGTGACGATTTCTTAAAAATAGCTCTGCTGTAAAATTTACCAAAACACAGATACGCCTTTTCGTGATTCGACCGACGATTTGTGTCCATAAACTTAGATGCATGTCTTGGTCTGCGTGTTTCTATGTATAATATGTATGGATAAAAAAAGAACATATATGCATGTTTATCCATTGACTAGTATACAAGCACTGCTTAGTCTGGAATTAGAAACAACAAACATTGCTACCTATACATACTATACCTATACATACACACCTATACTCGAAACAACTATCTCTGGACATCTAAAAATTTTGTCTTTTCAGAGGCTTGAACCTACATCCCTTTTTGCAGTGCTAAGTGATAAGACGGTCGCATAAACCACTATGCTATCAAAGCAATCAAGACAATTAAGCAATATGACCTTCACGTTGATAAATACAAATAGAACACATTTTAGGTGATAATTTGAATATTAAATTTTTTAAAGAGGCTATCTAAACTAGTTTATTAATGAATATCTTTATTAATATAGTTTAGATAGTCTAATGACCAGCTGCTAGCCTTGAAAAATAGGGATCTAGAACCGAGTCTAACTTACAAAAAGCACATGGGGTCCTATTAGAACGAATGACACCTCATTAACAGGCAGTTTACAATATTGCATAGCATTTTATTTTTTTATTATTAATTTTTACTAAATGCTAATCGCTTAACACGAATATTATACACGTTGACAATGTCCATGTCTCATCCTGAATTTAATTCGTAGTAGGTACTTTACGATTGCAATTTTAGAATTTATAAAACCTACATACTAAGTTGAATGCCTCGTTGGTCTCGCGGCATAAATGTGCGCGTGGGATTGGGAGGTCTCGGGTTCGATTCCCGGGTCGGGCAAAGTGTTATTGGGTTTTTCCGCTAGGAAATTCTCAGTAGCAGCACGGAGTCTGGTAATGTGCCCGGTACGGCAATAGGCTCGCCCCCTATTACGTGGGACTAAAGTAAATCTGGCGAAATGTGGGTGTAATATTTACACCCACCCCCTTCGGGGATACAGGCCTGAGACTATAAAGAAAAAAAACTAAGTTGCCTTGGTGAGGTAAACATATTTTTGCTGCAGCAGCCGCTTAATTGAAATGGAAGATCAACATTTGAAAAACCTTCACCGCAAAAATGATGAGTACTTTTATTCATAACCAGCGGCTCGCCCCGGCTTCGCACGGGTGGACATTTAAATATTTTTTTTCCTAATATATTCTAAATAAATGTAGCCAATGTTACTCAGGGATCCAGTATTTTTTTTGTTTATTCGTTACAAACATACAAAAACTACTCTTTATTATATTAAGTATAGATAGTATAAATAAAAAGGGGATATTTTTTAAGTGTATTAAATGTTGACTCATTACTACATCAGGATTTAATGACAAGCAAGATTAAATGTTACACCGGCAATTAATTTATAATGTTTTCATCACAGAATATAACCTTAGGTATAAATTAATCGCCGGTCTTGTGTTTATCTATGGATTACATTTAAAATTATTAATCTAGGTCAAGAGCAATTTTTGAGAAATAGAGTGTCATTTGCTATTAAATATCTCAACTGTTCTACCTCGCAGTCTTCTTTACTGCTCGTGTGAGTGTATGGCCAACTCTGACGTCGGAATGTACAAACCGCCCGAAGGCCTCCGACGTGGCCCAACGATTCTTGTACGCGGACAAGAATTGGGATCGACGGCTTTACGTGCCATTGGATGTCACAATATGTAACTAGATGGAGATAATTGATGGATATATCCTGCACTCCCAGCCATAAGTCAGCAGCCCAACCAAAAGCACAGTGATAGTCTAGCTAGTAGACGTCCGACATACGTCTGTGCAGAACCCTAGCTGGAGTTAGACCATCGAGATGTATTTTAAAAAAGTATATAAGTGTACTGGAGGAGGAAACCTGAAGACCGAGCTCATTGGCATGCCATAGGAGCGAACTATACCCGATGAAGATGATGATGATGATGTTACTTGTACTTCTACTAGCTCATAATAGTCACAAATTTATTAGGACGAAAATTATGACAGGCCTATGACCAGCACTGGACTGCGAACCCTGTTATGATGATGATAATGTATCAGTAGTATTGTGCTGTCATTTAACCTTATTCAGGTCATTTGCGAGACAAAACAGTGCAGAAACAATGGGATATTCCGCGTTATAGCGTTGGGCAATATTAGGAGCAGTTTCCAAAACATTACTCGCGATTCATGCGAGTGCCAATTGCGAGAATTGTTTGGTGCATAATATAATACTACGTGAGGATTGCGGGCTCCATCGCTTTGTGTTATGTATAAGCGAAAGCATTAATTATTTTTAGTGGTCGTATTAGGCTCATTGTCTATTTCATTTAGCCTAATTCCTCTTCCGAACTTGAACTATACCAACATTCATAGGTTTAGATCACCCCGCACGATATGTATATACTAAACAAGAGTAATAAAACTAAAGTTTGTATACACAATGATGTCTTTAATAATTTCATATCAGCACAAACAATACTTATACCTATTTACAATTTTTATGTGAATGTCAAAACTTTGTTGCAAACCACATCCTTATCGGTTTAGTAATTGTGTGACATGTATGCATATAAAGTAGGTACTAATACAAAAACAAAGATAAAGATAGAAGGTATGATCATTATTTTATTGAAACTAATTGGCACCCGGCGTGTTGCTACAGCCGAAGAAAAAAATATACGTTGAGTTACCCACCACATATTACCTAGCTATTCGAAAATCCATTACTTAACAGAAAAATCGGTAACACTTCAACATTTTAATATAACAGGTTCCGAATCCTACCGCTTGTCACAATATTATACCTATTTAAAAAAAAATAAGATTGTTTTCTTTCTAAATAATACAAAATTATTACAAAGATTCAGGTCAAAGTAGCAACAATACATCCAATGTATGTACCTATGTCTGTATTCAGTAATCTGTGAACCAAATGCCATGAGTCGTCGTACGATCTTTCTCCTATTCATATAGGTATAAATATTCAACGCCAGAGGGCGCCACAATGTTTACACAAATGTATCCCGTAATTGGTATTGACCTGTGCTCGCCACTGTTTAGCGTATTTGTACAATTGGACAGAACTAGTTTAGAATATAAGTATGCATATAGAATTTATACTTTAAATAAATGGAACAGTAGAAGAAACTTGGTATAGATAGGCTAATCTCCTTGGGGAGGATAAAAACAACTTGTCGTCGTCGAAATAGCAAGTAAAATGTGATATGTTTTAATAAATAGACGGGTACAAAATTTTTTCACACGACAAAACTCAACTATCAGTAACACGTCCAATTCAAATTGATAAGAAGCAAAACTAACCGCAAACAAGAACAAGTATTAGTGTTTATGATTATTTGATTAATATTTACTTATCAAATTATCATAAAACAAAGTTCCTGTTCTGTTCACGATAAACTCAAAAACGACTGAACTGATTTTCATACTGTTTTAACGGAATGATGATGGTTATAATATATAAAGGTTTTGCGTACGTCCATTACATATTATAGTAACCGCGTAGGTCACTGATAATATTAATAAAACAATAGATAGTAGTGATTGTGAATCGAGGCAATCGAGGCGCGTTAACATGATAATGACTTACATGCATACGGAGTGAAACAGGAAAAGATAAAACTCAAGTAATAGCAGACTGCAAGTCTGTGCACATAAGTATCTTTATAACATATTGTGTAAAATGCATACGTGATAAGTAGATAAGTCTTTGCAAACAATTAATAACATCTGGACTGGTAAAATTGTCTGTGAAATTCAGGTTTATTTTATAAACCTATTATAAACCTATGCTAGACCACTGCTGAACAAAAGTCTCTCTTACTTTGTTCCAAGCGGAGTCAGTAGTTATAACTCGGAAGGTGGAGATCTAAAACGTACTTTTATATTTTGCTTTGATTTAACTTTAAACTTACTAAAGTCCGTAAATACACCATTCGTGTTCCTCGGACTGAGCGCTGAATGTTAACTTGACCTTATGGACAACTTATTATGTGTCAATTCCGAGGTTTCGAGGCTGTTAAAATAGTTGTAACTTTCCAGTCTCTCATGTCCTCACTCGAAAGTCATACCATCACAACGCTGACAGAAGACAAACCAACAAACACTTTAGCATGTATAATATTAGTATGTATTCAACTAAATTAAAACATGGGAGTAGTTTGTATATAGCGATACGAGGTCACAACGGTTACTGACCGTCTTGACGTCATTGGACTAAGGTTTGACGTCTTCTAGTCTTCAAGGGTTTTTTTATAAAAAAAAACCGGTCAAGTCCGAGTCGGACTCGCGCACCGAGGGTTCCGTACAAACCTGTAGGTATATAGGTAAGTAAAAGTTCACCAGTCATAGTAATGGTATTTTTATTGCAAAATGAAATCCATAACATTACAGTATGGAAAGCTGGAGGAGCATAAATTAAAGAAAAAGGTGTCTTTGTCGTTTGTAATCAGTCAACCTTTATTTTATATTAACATTATCGCTTATCTATACTAATATAATAAAGGGGAAGAGTTTGTTTGTTTGTTTGATTGAACGCGCTAATCTCAGGAACTACCGGTCGGATCTGAAAAATTCTTTTTGTATACGATAGCCCAGTTATTCCGGAAGGCTATAGGCTATATAACATAACGCTTCGACCCTTTGGGGCCGGGCAAAAGGCTAAAAAGGCTAAAACATAATGTCGGCTAATCTCAGGAACTAGCAGTCGGATTTTAAAAATTGTTATTGCCTATGATAGCCCAATTATTCCGAAAGGCTATAGGCTATATTAAATTACGCCACAACTTTTAGGGGCCAGACAAAAATAATAAAACGGTCCAACGAGAAGGGGGAGGGTTGGGTCAAAGGCAAAAAAAGGCTAAACGAATAGGTTACAATCTAAATGGGTATCGTTTTCGAGATTTTCGGGACGCTGATTAATAATATGAAATTTATTTAGTGATCCAAGATGGCGGACGGGAAATCAAAGATGGCGAATGAGAAAATTTTAAATATCAATATGGGTATCGCCTTCGATATTTTAAGGGGTGGAGAATCGATATACAACATCTATTTCGTGATCAAAGATGGCGGATGGGCAACCAAAGATGGCAGATGGGAAAATTTTAAAAATAAATATGGGTATCGTCTCTGATGATTTAAGGGATGGTGAATCCAAATACAACATCTATTTCGTGATCAAAGATAGCGGATGAGAAAGTTTAAAAAAATCAATATGGTTATCGTCTCCGATGTTTTAAGGGATGGCGAATCTAAATACAACATCCATTTCGTGATCAAAGATGGTGGATAGGAAATCAAAGATGGCAGACGGGATTTTTTTAAAGTCGATATGGGTGTCGTCTCCGATATCTTAAGGAATGGGGAATTCAAAAACACCATCTATTTCGTGATCAAAGATGGCGGATGGGATATTTTTTTAAAATCAATATGGGTATCGTCTCCGATGTTTGAAGGGATGGGGAATCCAAATACAACATCTATTTCGTGATTCAAGATGGCGGATGGGAAATCAAAGATGGCGGATGGGAAAAATTTTAAAAATCAATATGGGTATCGTCTCTGATGATTTGAGGGATGGTGAATCCAAATACAACATCTATTTCGTGATCAAAGATGGCGGATGGGAAATAAAAAATGGCGGATGGGAAATTTTAAAAATAAATATGGGTATCGTCTCTGATGAGTTAAGGGATGGTGAATCCAAAAAAAACATCTATTTCGTGATCAAAGATGGAGGATAGGAAATCAAAGATGGCGGACGGGATTTTTTTTATAGTCGATATGGGTATCGTCGCCGATATTTAAAGGGATGGGGAATCCAAATCCGACATCTATTTCGTGATCAAAGATGGCGGATGAGAAATCCAAGATGGCGGATGGGAAAATTTAAAAAAATCAATATGGGTATCGTCTCTTATGATTTGGGGGATGGTGAATCCAAATACAACATCTATTTCGTGATCAAAGATGGCGGATGGGCAATCAAAGATGGCAGATGGGAAAATTTTAAAAATAAATTTGGGTATCGTCTCTGATGATTTAAGGGATGGTGAATTCAAATACAACATCTATTTCGTGATCAAAGATGGCGGATGAGAAATCAAAGATGGCGGATGGGAAAATTTAAAAATAAATATGGGTATCGTCTCTGATGAGTTAAGGGATGGTGAATCCAAATACAACATCTATTTCGTGATCAAAGATGGCGGATAGGAAATCAAAGATGGCGGACGGGATTTTTTTTATAGTCGATATGGGTATCGTCGCCGATATTTAAAGGGATGGGGAATCCTAATCCGATATCTATTTCGTGATCAAAGATGGCGGATGAGAAATCAAAGATGGCGGATGGTAAAATTTAAAAAAATCAATATGGGTATCGTCTCTGATGATTTGGGGGATGGTGAATCCAAATACAACATCTATTTCGTGATCAAAGATGGCGGATGGGCAATCAAAGATGGCAGATGGGAAAATTAAAAAAAATCAATATTGATATCGTCTCCGATGTTTAAAGGGATGGTGAATCCAAATACAACATCTATTTCGTGATCAAAGATGGCGGATAGGAAATCAAAGATGGCAGACGGGATTTTTTTATAGTCGATATGGGTATCGTCGCCGATATTCAAAGGGATGGGGAATCCAAATCCGACATCTATTTCGTGATCAAAGATGGCGGATGGGCAATCAAAGATGACAGATGGGAAAATTTTAAAAAACAATATTGATATCGTCTCCGATGTTTAAAGGGATGGTGAATCCAAATACAACATCTATTTCGTGATCAAAGATGGCGGATAAGAAATCAAAGATGGCAAACGGGATTTTTTTAAGTTGATATGGGTATCGTCTCCAATATTTTAAGGAATGGGGAATTCAAAAACACCATCTATTTCGTGATCAAAGATGGCGGACGGGTTTTTTTTAAAATCAATAAGGGGTATCGTCTCCGATGTTTGAAGGGATGGGGAATCCAAATACAACATCTATTTCGTGATTCAAGATGGCGGATGGGACATCGAAGATGGCGGATGGGAAAAATTTACAAAATACATATGGGTATCGTCTCTGATGATTTGAGGGATGGTGAATCCAAATACAACATCTATTTCGTGATCAAAGATGGTGGATAGGAAATCAAAGATGGCGGATTTTTTTTTTAAGTCGATATGGGTATCGTCTCCGATGTTTTAAGGAATGGGAAATTCAATATTATATAAACATCAATTTTTTTTGTTCATCATTTATCGACTCTGAAATGATAAGGGATTAAGCGCTAAGTCAATGGTAACTTTGGAAAAGGGGCTTGGAAAAAAGGGAATTAAATAAAAACTCTTAAAAAGGCGATACGGAGTTCGCTGGGTCAGCTAGTTTTATAATATAACTTAAATAAGTACCTTTACCAGCCTTGCAGCAGCCTTGCAAAAGTCTGCTGATGAATGATTGTAAGATTTTTTATCAAAGTTATTGATTTACAAAGTTTTAGTGACTATTAGAAATCTAATTAAGTAATCTAACTAATTAAGTATTTTTAATAATTATAGTATTTATTTGCGATGAAAATTAAACTAGGGTGACTATTTACACATAAAATAAAACAATAATCAATATTCTTAAATAAATAACAAAAATAAGTAAGGGGCGATAGCCCAGTGGTGTAGGTAACGGACTACCGAGACGATGATCTCGGGTTCGATCCCCAGGTACCCCAGGCACAAATCGCTGACTTTTCGGAGTTACATATGTGTGTATTTAAAATGTTAATTATCGCTCGCTTAGTAATGTGCCCGGTAGATGGCAATAGGCTCGACCTGTATTACATTGGGACCGAAACATAACTGGCGAAGTGTGGGTGTGTAATACGTACAGTATGTACAGTTATGTTTGCCTACCCCTTCAGGGATAAAAAGGCGTAAAATACGTTATGTAAATTTAATAAAAAAAACATATAAAGGAAATGAAAATTTTAAAGTATGGAATTAAAAAAGTAATAAATTTGAACCAGATCTGTAAATGGAGACTGAAAAAGGTATGAAAGTACCACATTGAACATTGAAGTTCGAAAAAACGTTATCTATAAATGTACTACTTCGTGTTGTGCTTGTGTTTATTAACGGAAACATGTTTATAGATGAAAAATATGTGAAAATTCCATTTTGGGGATTCATTCTAAAATCAATATTGAAGTCTCCCACGACAATCAGACGAGAACATGAATTATACCTATTGAGGTTGCTGCCGTATATTGTTGTATTTATGCATTTTATTGCAACATTAATTGGACATTGTGGTGACCGATATACAGTTATCACTCTGACATTAAACATTTCGAAATGCAAGCATTCACAATGTGAATGCTTGCATGTTGTGAATTTCACAATGGCCGTTTGCAGCGTCTGGGTTATTTAAAATCTCAATCAGCCTATCGCAGTCCACTGCTGGACATAGGCCTCTCCCAACACGCACCACAGTACACGGTCCTCAGCCTTCCGCATCCTTTATCTGGGCTATAAGACGTTACTTCGTACCAAATTTAAAGATTTTGAGTTCACGGGAAGTACTCTGTAGGTTTTGATTCCCTTGCGAGTAGACGCCAGTTTAAAAATATGATTATATTGCTATTTCTTTTGATTGCGTAGACATAGAAGTTTGATTTTGTTACAGCCTAACGGTGTTATATACCTGAGTATTTGATATGAATTTCAATTTAATACCTCCACGCGTTCAAGAGAAAGGGGTAATAACTTTAAATTTATTAAAAATATTTTTTTATATGCTGTAACTAAAAAATACAGTTTTCGCAATTTTTCCTTTATAAGTGGTATAAGACGTTGCTTCGTACCAAATTTCAAGATTTTGAGTTCGCGGCAAGTACCCTGTAGGTTTTGATTCCCTTGCGAGTAGTCGCGAGTTTGAAAATATGCATATATTGCTCTTTCTTTTGATTGCGTTGACATAGAAGTTTGATTTTGTTGCAGCCTAACGGTGTTATATACTTGAGTATTTGATATGAATTTCAATTTTATACCTCCACGCGTTCAAGAGAAAGGGGTGGTAACTTTAAATTTATAAAAAATATTTTTCTTATATGATGTAACTAAAATTTACGGTTTTCGCAATTTTTCCTTTATATGTGCTATAAGGCGTTGTTGCATACCAAATTTCAAGATTCTGAGTTCACGGGAAGTACCCTGTAGGTTATGATTCACTTGCGAGTAGGCGTGAGTTTGAAAATATGCTTATATTGCTCTTTCTTTTGATTGCGTTGACATAGAAGCTTGATTTTGTTGCAGCCTAACGGTGTTATATACTTGAGTATTTGATATGAGTTTCAATTTAATACCTCCACGCGTTCAAGAGAAAGGGGTGGTAACTGTAAATTTAAAAAAAATATTTTTCTTATGTGATGTAACTAAAAATGTACGGTTTTCGCAATTTTTCCTTTATATGTGCTATAAGGCGTTGCTTCGTACCAAATTTCAAAATTCTGAGTTCACGGGAAGTACCCTGTAGGTTTTGATTCACTTGCGAGTAGGCGCGAGTTTGAAAATATGCTTATATTGCTCTTTCTTTTGATTGCGTTGACACAGAAGCTTGATTTTGTTGCAGCCTAACGGTGTAATATACCTGAGTATTTGATATGAATTTCAATTTAATACCTCCACGCATTCAGGAGAAAGGGGTAGTAACTTTAAATTTATTTAAAATATTTTTTTATATGCTGTAACAAAAAATTTACGGTTTTCGCAATTTTTCCTTTATATGTGATATAAGACGTTACTTCGTACCAAATTTCAAGATTCTGAGTACACGGGAAGTACCCTGTAGGTTTTGATTCCAATGCGAGTTTGAAAATATGCTGCAATCTGAAGCATAAACGGCTGTATCTTTTGATTGCGTTGGACTAGAAGTTTGATTTTATTACAGCTCTATTGAACCGTAGATTCGAGTATTTAGTATAAATTTCAGTTTGATACCTCCACGCATTCCTGAGAAAAAGGGTCTTGACAGACGGACGGACAACAAAGTGATTCTATAAGGGTTCCTTTTTTTCCTTTCGAGGTACGGAACCCTAAAAACATGCGATTGTTTTGCAAACAATTCCACTTTGAGAATTATACAAACACGTATTTATTTAATGATTTCTTTGTTTGTTAACTTGTCAAAACCGTGTTCTGTGTCCTAAGTCTGTGTATGTCTTTTAGAGTATAGATTTTAAATAAATGTTGTTCTTGTGTCTGTCCTTATGTAGAAAGATGATTTTTATTTTACGACATGCCTGTTCTCTGTCCCTTTTAAGAATACCCCTAACCCCATGACCCTACAGAGTATCTATCCCATCTGCCTCAGAGTTATTTTAGGGTAGTTCAATATTCCTGACCCGAACTACGAAGGAAACGCGCTGCATTTAACCAATCTACGAATTATAATTATGAACATGCAAAACTCCAAGACGAGGGTCTTAGATCGCGACCGGGACAACGCTAAGATGATGATGATGACAAAATTAAATATGCAACGGTGGAAACACGCCACACGCCACGTGAAGACACAAATGTTTTTCCTGCATTATAATAATTACTGATACATATACTTAAAAGATAATATTTCGTGAGTCATCGTCCTACATATATCCACAAAGTAATTTAGCGTTAAAATCAATCAATTATAATTAGGTACTATTATCGTGATCCATACAATTTTTCTACTTATCTTTTGCAATGTTATAATCTGCTTGCCGTATTTATACAAATGCATGACTGTGTTGATAAATACCTGTCATTTAATAACCAAGAAGACAAAGTAAGGCTTTTTGTTAGGTATGACGACCTTACGATTACTTTTAATTTTTGTGCACAATTTTAAATTGATTGTGACGTCGCTAAGCCTGTACCAGTACCAGTTCATCATCAAGATGCTTCTAACTAGAAATCATGTGTCAAATTATGATGGTTAGCTCACAAGGTATTCGAAAACATAAACATTCGTCGCAGTTGAAATCGCAACTCTCCAATGAGTAAAGACGTCACCAACCAGGAACAACAGATTATGTATCATCAATTCATCATCATTATCATCAGCCACATAACTTGATATAAACTGTGTGTGAATCATATATGATCCGTTATTAATATGATATACACACATTGAGTCACTGATGTGGTAGGTATACATACATATACTTGCAGATGGTATATTTCTACTATATTTTGCCAACTACGGCAATGTTAGTCCACTAATAGGTACAGTGGTGTTCATTTAACTCGGCATCCAAATTATAACTATATTTAGTCTCTGACCTCCTCAGTGTTCGCGTTTTTCTGAACTGGCCTGGATAGGCGTTTGTTTAATTTAAACAATTAAAAAAGGCATTGTCTCACACATGTTATATTTTGACTGCTCGTAAACATATCAAACCTACAGCAAGAGGTAGTCTCTTTATATATTTGCATATCTAATACCTAGTTTACACTCTCGCCTCGCGTCTCGCCTCGCAGCTCGCGTGTTGTTGCGAGGAAGCGAGTGCCTGTTTACACTCTCGCGATGCGTTCAGTTTGCGTTGAGCCAGCAACGATGGAAGACGTCGAAGTAATAGCGGCATTAACTCTAGCCTTAACAAGTTTTTACCGATTCTTGACCATCTTAAAAAGAATCGTTTTTTTTTTACTTTGCACAGAACTCTGCTAGCGGTCTGCACATAACCTCAGAAAATCTTTGCCACCATTTACTTTTTGGGTATTTTTATGCATCTTATTTTTTGGATCCCAAATTATCCGCTCGGCCTGATAGAGTTCCGAGAACTGCAGCGTTTCTTTTTGGAACCAGTCCATTTTTAATTGAAATCGAAGAACACAACCTGCACGGAAGGGCGCCGTAAACAAACTGAAACGAGAGCGCGAGTGTAAACACCACAGATGAGACAAGTATCAGATGTAGCGTATTCGTCCAACTAAGCGTGGCACGTTGACAGCTATGTGTGCGTTACCTTTGGCGACTGGCACTGTACGGACACGCGCGTCTATGTGTGTGTAAAGTTGCCAGATTATGAATAATCTCCCAGTATTTTGCATATAGTTATGTAATATTCTTATATTCATTTGCGGTTTTGAAGAATTTACCATGGATTTAATTAATGCTTTTATAAATACATTTCTTAAATGTAGGTACCGAGTTAAGTTTTAACTACTTCGTAAATCTGTATATATAAAATCCTTGCGTTACTGACTGACTGACAGACAAGCTACAGCTGAAACTACTCGGCGCATGAAGCTGAAATTTAGCATGTATGTTTCTTGGGAACCGTAGAGGTGCACTAAGACGGGATTTCTCGAAATTCCCACGGGATCGGGCAAAACGAGAAATACGAAAATATGTGCGTGCGAAGCCGCTGGCGTCGATTAGTTGAGAACTAAATAGTATGTATGTATACACGGCACCAAGTCAAGCTAAACAGTTTCTGTACCATTTTGATACTTATTCCCTACGCCATAAGTATGTATGTACACACGGCGCCAAGTCAAGCTAAACAGTTGCTGTACGATTTTGATACTTATTCCCTACGCCATAAGTATGTATGTACACACGGCACCAAGTCAAGCTAAACATTTGCTGTACGATTTTGATACTTATTCTTTACGCAATAAAAACGGTGCAAAGGTAAAAGCTTGACGAGTAGCAGGGTGTACACGAATATTTGGATCGTTTGGGGATCGAACTCAAAACAATATTATGTAAGGTATATACTAATGGAAATTGAAATTCTATTACTATATTTATGAGAAAGAAGATATATCTACAATATACTTTTATAATACGTTAATGTATTTTTCATTAACATGACAATCATTATCACATAATCAATTGACAAGTGCATTTTCCCTAATTCAGGCAGAACGGCGTCGACAAAAACTGGCAACACTTACATATTTCTTGCACAAATACGAATTTTATCGAAATTAAATTAGGAAACAGTCAAATTATCAATAGTTACCTGTGAAAAGATATTCCATTTTCCTGTTTTTGTTTTTAGGAACAACTTTTACGGTGTTTAAGAACACAAGACGGCATTTTGAGAATTTAAAAGTTGAAGTGATCGTGACGCGTGAACTGTACGATGCTTCGTAGCGCACTGAGACGAGTTTGTATTCGCTTTTCAATTTTGTATTTGCTTTAGTGGCCGCACGCAACAGTGCCGCGCGTTCCATCTGATAATTCTCTCATCTATGGTAAACACAACGCTAGCGTCCCTCGCGAGGCCCTTTGACTCGTGCCTAAAAAACCGCCTCCGACGCGAGCGCCACGAGTGGCGAGGCGAGCTACGAGGCGAGCCACGAGCGAGCGTATACACTCGCGCACCTCGCCGCTCGCCTCGCCGCTCGCGCGAGAGTGTAAACTAGACATAAGACCAGAATAATAAAATATAATTAGTTAATATTGACTACACGATTGGTGTAGTGGTTTAAGGCGAGGACATATGTGAATTGGGCGTCATTAGGGGTAAATTAAAACCGTTTTTCTCCGTAATTGTTAAAGAAAAAAATATCCAAAAAAATATGTCTTAGAACACCAAGGGAACCTTCAGCTTACTTTTGCAAATAACTTTACTTATTATTTTCTAAGGATCTTTTTACGTCACCGATACGCGCAAATCGCGCGTGGACAACTAACCAGTAGTACGAGCAAGGTCAACGGCATATATCCACCTCTTAAGCGGCCACCTCACCGCTTGACACTGCGCCGAGTGTTGTGGGTTCGATCCTCATACGAGGCAACACTTTGTGTAATTCACAAATAGTTGTTTCGAGTCTGGGTTTTAATTGTGTCCGTTGGTTGTATGTTTGTAAAGCTCCCCGCGACACAGGATTTAGTCCTAATGCGGGAGTTGTCTTTAAAAAAAAGATTATATCACTTACTTGATAATATAGCGTATAATATATTCAAATTAGTTCACTGCATCGCTTACCTGTAACAAAATCAAATAGATTATAAGTAAAATATACACACATAAATCAGTCAAATAAACTTATTTAGGTATTTTTTATACATATAAAATGCTAAACAAGACATTGGACTCCCACAATTGTGCGGCCGCAGTGACCTTAGCTCGGCACAGACGCAATTTGTATGAATAACATACAATCACTATTGTAACAAACTGCTTTTATAAAAAAGTGATTTATGATTTAGTTACACTTCACAATATCAAGGATTGAATGTCTGTGAGTCGCTTTGAAAAAAGAAACGTTATCCAATCAACTCATACGCTATAAGGCAGTTTATCGCCTTAGGTGTGGGCAGAAAGGTATGACGCAGGTAGGTATACCAGTTTTACGAAGCGAAAATCATAACGTTTTACCAAAAGACTTGTCATACAGCAAACATCATTGTACTGATCGAAGAACAGCAAAGTTTCCTACAGTCACATACATAAAAATTAAAATAATCTTTAAGATTAATATTTAGCATCCCTAATTTTATTTTATAATATTTTAAGTAATTACCTACTCAACATGTTGAGCAATCGCGACAATGATTGAAGCATGACTTGTATGCTTGGCAATTACCTTAGCTGGCCAATATAGGGCGCATGCAAAGCATCTATTTAAATATCTAATACCCGATATCGATAAATACCCCACATACATATCTCATTCTATAACTTTTCGGTAAAGTATCATAGCCAGAAATTAAACACAGCTAGTGAAATAATGGTGAGCATAATGAAGTAGCGCGCAAATCGAGCGTTAATTACCACACTGCAGCACTCAATTAATTGATGGCATAACGCATTGTGACCCTGATTACTCACACCTCCAACAATCGTATTGTTTTATCAACAGTTGAACTGATATTTGTGGTTTTGATTTATTTGGCAAATGAATGCTGATTTATATAAATTAACAAATATAACTAAATATGGCAAAATTCGTTATGGAGCTTAGCACGTTAGTACTATATTTATTCTGTGGCTTAGCGTGATGCACGAAGCAGTGTTTTGACTGCACGGTTGGTGTAGTGGTTTAAGCGGCCGCCCCGCCTCGCCGCTTGACACTGCGCCGAGTGTCGTGGGTTCGATTCCCACACGAGACAACACTTTGTGTGATCCATAAATTGTTGTTTCGAGACTGGGTGTTCATTGTGTCCGTTGGTTGTATGTTTGTAAATGTCCTCCGTGACACAGGATTTATTCCTAGTGAGGGAGTTGTCTTTTTTAAAAGAAAAAAGAAAGAGTGTTACCACTAAGAATGCTGTAGAAAAGCTCAATAAATCAACGAAGAAGATATGAACATATATAAAATAAAAAAATTAACTTAACAAACCTATTAATGATAAGATCAGGGATGGTCATAAACTTGCACATACAGCCAAAACCTACACATAGTCTTTAGTTCGTTCAATAATGACTGGTACCCAAAACCAGATTTAAAACGCCTCTAAAATTAACAAAAGCGTCGTCTGGCTAATGACTTGCAAATTGATTTCCAATCGGAGCGCCGTCGCCACAAAACGCTGATTTTTTTTCGTCATAACCCGAACAAAAAGTAAAACTCGGAGCAGTTCATTAACCGTTCAGCCCAGACTTTTAAGTTGTACGGTACGATGCAAAAATACTGGCAAACTTGCTGTAATTGCTTCTACTCAGCTACGATAAAATTTCTACCTGAGACTGGGAAAACCATTTAAAAACTCTTTTAAAGACTAGAGTAATAATTTTAAAGTCTAAGCCTGCAACAGTATACTGCAACGTCAACAGAATTTATCGGTTCATTTTTGTTTAGCTGGTGAAGTGCAAAGTTTTACAGAGCCTTGTATATAAAGGTGGTGTTTCCGTAGTCGTTAATGCTGATCGTCTAGACACTATAAGTTATCGAATGGGGAGCTACGCCTATACGACTAAGGCATCGTCAATCTTTTATAGCACCTTATATTGATTACATTTTCATGTACGTGGTGTAAGTATTTTGATTTTGTTACTTATGATATATTTAGATCCCAACATTTCATTTCGCTGACTTCATTGTATAATAGGATCAGAAACGCATGATGAAATAATATATTTCCTCCAACGTTATGTTTTGGCTTCCAGGTGGCTTCGAAAATAAATATTTTCTCAGTTTTCTGAAATAAATATGCTGCTATTTATATCTTTATTTAAAGCAGGTATTTTGACAAACAGATTGAAAATTACTGACAAATATTTTCTTCGCTGTCCTAACCTATATATTTTCCAAAGAACACGTAACAACAATGTATCCTTTTATTGACATTGTTATACAGACAATTGTAGGGCAATTTGATGACTATATTTCTACATATTACAGTTCTATCCCCGCCTGTCGTTTGACAGGAATGGTACATTCATATGTCTTCGTTTCAGGACGCTAGTAACATCACAAACCTGCACACGTACGTATATATAGACACTACGATATGTCAATATTGGATGTTAATGTAAATAACACAAGGAGATAGCGACCCAGATATTGCAACCCAGAGCGCCTTGCCCTTTCAAAATGGCAGTAGTTTTTCTGAGCAACTTTACATCGTTGTTACAACTTTCGCATCGTCATGTAAATATTGTTCATTACTGCGAAATAATAAAGATATCATAACATCTTATGTTTACATATCTATTATACCTAATCTTAAGATTGTGCTAATCTCGAGAACAATCAGTCGAATCTGAAGATATTACGTCGCACCGTTCGTTCATTGAGAATGAATATAATTCAAGTTGAACAACATTACAATATAACTAAACATGTTGCTAAAATAGAGAAAAGCTGCAGCGAACAACTAGTTTTCACACCAAGTAAAATAAAAGTTTACTCTAGATATAATTTGAAATCATTTACAACTCGCTACTAAAATTCTAAGGCTAGTTAACTTTCTTGTTCTGTCAGCCATATTTCAATCGCTGAATTAATCGTCAATAACTCAGCGCAGACAATGTGCTATCAGGCTGCAATATCACTCGTTACACCAGTTTGCCTCCTGACCACAACTAGACAATAATTTCTAGTCTAAACACAATAAAGTAAGCTTTCATTGCTACTTATATATTGAGAAACTTTAACAATATACTTCGATTGGTAAGCATTCAATAACCCTCTATTTTTTTGTTACGTGGTGGAAAAATCTCTTCTGATCGCCGGCTCAAGGGGAAATTCGGGCCAGAGTATGTGGTGTTGTTACCACTAAAAACCACTCCGACTGCCGACCAAACACGGCAGAGAAGTTTGGGTACAAGAGTCGTCCAGTCTTCCTCCAATTGCATTATGTCAAGCGGGAGCCAATTTAGGAAAGCACTCTATAACCCCACAAAAACTATACCAAAATTATATTGAAACGTGAATTTATGTTGTTTGGGTCGTTTCCAGTGAATTTCGGTGTAAAGTGCTGAGGCTAACGAGCCAACTCTAAAACGGATTACCTGAGACCAGGCATCCAGGCGATAATCGATAGCACGCCTAATGAAGCCTTCTAGTTCATAAACGACCAGTTCTATAGACTCTACCCAGTTTGGTCTAACTTTTTATTCCGTCAGCAGAAATTCTGCGTGCAAATACATATTTGTTTTTTGTGCAGACGAACGTTAAAAATATTTACTCAGCAGTCTAGATTGGTTTATAAGATACGTTATCTAGTGCTAGCAAATCCTAAGTCTAATATCATAAAGAAACAAAGCATATGCCTATTCTCATATACTTATTATGAATGATTTAAATTAATTTATACATATGCTTCTCAGGGTATACACCAGACAGAAGCAAGGGGTTCCATCTTGCCTTGCTCGCTCATGTTACTTCGCTTAGGCATCAGTTTTATACATCTAAGAGATGTGAGATGTAAGAAAAGCTAGTTATGAAAAATATTCATCAGCAATGGGCAATGATATACACTTTTCTTTTATATTATATACTAAAATCTGTGAACAATATTGCTACGTTAAACTCATTGCAAGCAAGTGAGGCGGGAACATTGGTGATCGGTGCGATCGATGACCGATATTATTAGCGCTGCTACAATGTGGTGATACTCAAACAGAACTGCAACATTGTTCTCACTGAAGGAATATTAAGCTAGCAACCGATGACCGCTATTAATGACCATGGATGCTATTAATAACTAAAAGTTGTTACGTACGACAACTAAGTTACTATCACAATGTACTTGTAATGTTCTTCTCATTTGTACCAGCGAAAATCTTCGGAGGTCGATTTGCTTATATTTTTCCTGTTTTTAATGATTTACATAATTTATGCATAATAATAGAAAATAAAGAAAATTTGCCTCTACCTTTAGTAAATGACTTGAATTGTTAAGAATGCTAATAGATATTAAAGAAACCATCGTATGGAACTGAACCGAGTGCGAAGGATTACTTCATAACGAAATACCCCAAAGAAGTATGAAGTCAGACCAACCAGTCTGGTGGATAATATATTATGACCTTCATCCTGTCATCCTGTGTAAATTAATCACAACATAATGACATCTGATGTGGGCGGCTTATTCAGCGCCAGGGTCACATAAACATAACGTAACGTTTTAATAAGTATGAATAAACAAAATAATCTTTAATATTGGCCTTCACCATTCTGGCACTGTTCGAATCGCAGGGCTGATAATCAAAGTACATAGAATTATGTAATACCCTTTATTAAAAGTTCCAGTTTGGCAAACGGCCAAACTAGAATATGGAAAACGAATAAACGAGGACCTTACGTTGTGAATGAAATAGTTATGTTGCCTTGGTTCTTGAAGTTTTGCCGTGGCTCTTACTTAAAAGAAGGTGATCTGCAATGATTTTACTGTCTACCTTTGAGGAGAAATTTCGGTATGCACTTATGGACTGATCTGTCTTTAAGATATGCGCATATAATCGTATCTATAAATATCGCAAATATAATGCATTTTTATTGAACAAAAGCCGTACAACAATGCTCGACGTATTCTTTATAATAGCATAAAACAATCTGAATTGAGATAATGTGGATGATATCACAGATGACGATGACAGGACGACAATGTGACGGTGTCGTGACGCGTCATTGCGCTACAACTTCGCTTTGTGTTGCACAATCGTTTATTGATCATCCTCCGCCCCCCATTTCCCCCCTCACTGGAGGAGTAGGGGGCACTCTAGCTGGAGTATTTACGAGTTCATTGTTCCTACAGATGGGGAGGTCGTTATAAAATGCATTGGTCGCGATCTAGATGTAGAAAGTCCTATAGTGTTAGTGGATTTAGAGGGCACAAGATGGCCGAAGCTGTTTTTGTACAACAACACAACGAAGTGAAAAGCGAATGAACACAATAATAGATTATTTTAGATGCATTTAACAAAATTTGTTTTGAGCAAAACATTGGCGAAAAGTGGGCGTTTAATATGCCTCTGCCTACCCCTTCGGGGAAACAGGCGTGAGTCTATGTATGTATCTATATATGTTTTGAGCTGTAAAAACATCACCTATCAGAATATCACTTAAAGTAGCCCTCATTTTGTAAATAACCATAGTTAGATCTATCTATCCTTGTTTGTCACCAGCAACATTTCTTTGTATAAAGAGATCGCGGTTCGAGCCCGGACTAGACTGGTAGAAGATCGTGGGAAATGGCAAGAACAAAGAAAGGCCTATGTTTAGCAGTGGACACAGTCGGATGATGACAAAGAGAACAGTCTATCACAGTCTACCGGATATTGAGCACATCGACCCTGCGTTGCTCCTGACATTTCGTGTCAATTCATCATGGAAAACCATAACAAGCCCAACCGTTCAACCTTCTAACAGCTGTCAGCTAATGCAGAATTAAAAACAAATTACGCACAGTTTCAAATTACTACTTCTTTTATGTACTACACAATTTCACTTTACCAAAAGATATACATTAACATAGCGAACAAACAAACCTCCAAAAATTGGCACATGTGATCACAAACAAACTGATTCGCTCGGTGTTTGCGCCGGACGGCCGAACTGCGCAAGAGTCGTTGAGCCAAAATAGCGGGTGCGTCGACCGACACAAATTCGGTGTCATACACCCATCTGCCACTGTAGTACTACTAGTGGTGTGACTGACCTATGGAGTATAATGTTTGCCAGAATGGTATGAGTCTAGTGTGTAAATGTGACTTAGAAATCGAAAGCGACCTGCGTCAACCAGCGAAATAATTCATTATGATTGTCCATACCAAACTCGGCCAGAGCCACCGCCCTCTTAAACCCACCAGAAATTTCGTCATATTTTCATTTATCAGAAAGATAATGGTTATTCTAAGTAGCTAAACTATCTAAAGATATCCCTACCCATCTCATGATTTAACGTGTACTATGAATTTCTGTACTCGTAGGGTTTGATTCCTTCGTCGGATATTATTGGAATCGTATCCATCAGACAATACTTGGAAGTGCAATAATGTATGTGGTAGACGTAACTGAAGCATATCACGCTAGACGTAGGCGTTAATATACGTTTACCTAAGCACATGGAGCTATAAAATTTATATATATCTAGCCTGCCTCGTTGGTCTCTCAGCATAAATGTGCGCGTGGGATTGGGAGGTCTCGGGTTCGATTCCCGGGTCGGGCAAAGTGTTATTGGGTTCTTCCGTTGGGAAATTCTCAGTAGCAGCACAAAGTCTGGTGCCCGGTACGGCAATAGGATCGCCCCCTATTACGTGCGACCTAAAAATTCATGGCGAAATGTGGGTGTAATATTACACCTCTGCCTACCTCTTCGGGGATACAGGCGTGTCTATAAAAAGAAAATATATCTAGACTTCGCCCGCGGCTCTACCCGAGTGAGTTACACATCTACACCTTCCTAAGGAATAACACTATCTAAGGGTGAAAACCATACAAAAATCTGTTCGGTTTTTTTGAGTTTCTGGCGTTCATGCAGACAGGCAGAAAACAGGATTTCTTTTTATAATATGTACCTATGGATAGATATACTATACTTAACTCACTAAATTACAATAAATGCTGGTTCATGATATTTCCATTATTACCTTATTACCTTAAAAAGCTATGGTCGTTTTAAGTCGAATTAAAACCGTCCACTTAGCGAGCGTGTACTGCTAAACACTGGTTAATACCAGTGCATTATAAAGTGTCAGTTCCATTAGGTGGTACTTATGTGGGAAATTGGACAGACACTAGTAATCAAACTAATAAGCTAAATTATATAGGAGCGACTGCCAGTGGGAATACACTTAATACGGCAAAAGTATGCGAAATGGCGTTCATTTGGGACTCGTATATCAGATAATACTTATGTTCTTATACTACGTATATGAATTCATATTCGTAGTATCACTATCATACACTCACGTATTCATACGTGAGTGTATGATAGTGGTGGCATTGCTCTCGCGATCGAAAGGTAAAAATACTTTATATGAATCAACGCCAAAGCTTGTGTAAAGCGTTAATTTCTGACAGGATTGACAAGACTGCAAGTAACTTGGAATCCAAAAGGTAGTAACTTAAAATAATCCCAAAAAGTATGTATTAAAATGTCATTTGTTCTTTGCCTTGTTTGTTATTTGTCTGGGAGAGTACATTAAGCCGTTGGCGCTGGCTACCATGAAGATCTGTTACAGTCGTTTCAAAAACACAGTGCTTTCAAATATTGACACTGGTATTAATCATATAGAGGTCAGTCGATAGTCACTGCAGGAAAGCGAATATTATCGCCGACGAATGTCTTTTTCCCGCAGTCCAAACGATGCTAGCATGAAGAGCGCACTTATCAAACGATGATCTTTAAAACCATCACACTAGGAGAATGTGTGACTTTCAGATACAATAAAGATCACATATCAAAGTGTCATAGTGACTGGCCTCTATCCGTGACGAGAGATATCAGCGATATATCTTCAATCGACCGGCACTATTAATTGTTCTTAAAGGGTAGTTGTATGAGCGAATATGGTGTAATTTCAACGTAAATATGATGTTGTTTCGTAAGCAGGTTAACTAATGAAGTGTCTTTACATCGAAGTGTAACGACAACGAGGAAACGAATTCCACCTATTATCTTGAGTGTTCAAGATGTTAATTTTAATATAGGTACCACGCTAATAGTTCCGTGTAGATAAAATATAAGTCGCACAGATATGGCTTGCGCTGTTCGTGTTCAGGGCCCAATTCTACTAAATAAATATAGTTTCGATATGATGTCAGTGTTATAATTACGTCACAAAAAGCGTATTCTTCTAAATTATCTGATATTTGAATGAAATTGTAACGAGATCGTATGTGTCAACGACGAACTGTTTATTTTAAATTATACGATAATGACATTAGGTTATCAGAATACCGCTTTTAAATCCATTCAAAATATCAATGTCATATTAAAATAGCAGAATTGGCCCCCTGTTTACCTTTTAGGAATTTGAAATTAAATAAAATCTCATGCTGATGGCCATGAACAGTATCCACCCTATGATCGCCACTTCGCAACTGACCGTGTGTACAACGCATAATCCAGTTAGTAAGTACCATACTAACCCACGTTAGAGCTACGCCACATTTGTATTTGATCTATAGTATATCCTGTGCCTAAGAGGGGAACACAACGAGGGATCATAACAGACAACTTCGTGTTTACTAGACTGGTATTTATTGTTCGCAGACACATAACTAAGCGAGATGAAACCATAACGCATCTGACGTCAACCCTAAGCTAGTTTTTATCTATCTAATTTCCTAATAACGAATTCATCTATCTACGTCACCGACAAGGAAAGACTTGCCTATTCGACTTACGGTGTAAGTTTACCCTTACGGTTACTCAAGGTTTTAATTATGAGCTTAAGCAAAGTGTGCATGACATCTTCTGTTAAGAAATTATCATTAACAGCACGAAGTTGGGAAATGTGTCTGCTTGACGGCAATGTGTACTCACTATTGTTATTCCGTGCTGCCTCCGTGGTCCAGTGGATAGCGTATGCAGTCGCTGATCGGAGGTCCCGGGTTCGTTTCCCGGGACGGGCAAAAGTGTTACTGGGTTTTTTCGAATACTCAGTAGCAGCCGGGAGTCTGGTGATGTGTGGTGATAGGCCCCCTATGGGACTAACCTAACGTGGGACCTAAAAAATAATGGCGAAATGTGAGTGTAATATTTACACCTCTGCCTACCCCTTCGGGGATACTGGCATGAGACTATAAATAAAATAAATAAATATTGTTATTCCTAGAAACCCATCTGGTGCAATTTAGCCTACACGTTCGAAGACATGATAAGATTACTATGACATGCACTGATTCACAATTCAAATACCTAATACACTTCTTATTTTTCTAGGAGCGGTTGGAGAAATCGATACCAGTCTTCTTCAAATGATTAATGCCTCTCGGACTGAGGTAATCCCCGAACTCTATCTGACGACGTACAAAGCCGTGTAGGTAGTAATCAACAAGATTAGTACGGGACTGCAAAAAGTAATGAGGGACTCACACTTGCTACGGTTGTAAAGACATGATAAGACTCTCGTTGACGACAAGAAAAAGTTTGACGTAGACAATGTGAATTGCCAAATACTGGTACGATGCAGTTCGCTTTGTACTACATTTAGGCGGTGAGTCTTTATAGACCTCTTAATCTCTTTGGAAATTTGTTACACTTTTTTAGGGGAAATTTGTTACACTAAGCCTCCGCTGTCTGTCTGTCTGTCACCAGGCTGTATCTCATAAACCATGATAGCTAGAAAGCTGAAATTTTCACAAATTATGTATTTCGGTTGCCGCTATAACAACAAATAGTAAAAAAAAAATATTAATATTCCCATACAAAAAACGTGTTTTTTTTTTCGTATTTTTTGCTCAAAATTACTAACTGTTACAATTTAAACGCCGACGCTATAAATTTTTACAGAATATGTAGTTGTATATTACCTTTCAAAATAAATAATTAAATTTAAAAAAAGTAAATAATAAAGGGGGGCTCCCATACAACAAACGTAATTTTTAAGCAATTTGTTACTCGACTCGATCTTAATAAACAGATAGAAACTTGTAAAGTATTTAAGTATACATACAACGAACGTGATTTTCTTTTATAGATGATTGTACGGAACCCTTTGTGCGCGAGTCCGACTCGCACTTGCCCAATTTTTTTCTTTATTATAGGGCTCTATCGTAGCAGTGTTTTCGATCGATACGACGCCATCATGAAGTCTAACTGGTGTAGTATGACAGCAGCCGGGTTGTACTTACTCGACTCGTATCTATATCGACTCGGGAGCAGGCTCTTAGGCGGAGGTCTTAGATCACAAACGATGACAAACCTCCGTAGGTATAACGTGCGTCGCATTGCACCGAGTACTGTCGCGGTCGTAACGTATGAAAAATCATAACTCTGAGACCAACCGTCTTATCGTTACCCATTACCCTCAAAGTGAAAACCTACAGCAATAATTTGCCCAGTTAGCCTAACAAGAATTCCTTATTCTTGTAAACTTAACAAATAATGCAATTGTTTTAATATATTGTTAAGCAACATTGTATATTATGAAACTCGCACTTCGGTATAATATTTTTCCTACAATTTTATTTAAGCAAAGGTTAACTATCTGCAGACCCATCGCATCATTATTGAGCGTCCACATCGGGCGGCATGTAATTATAACGCAGTCGTAAAGCCACATTAAACGTTGTAAACATACCATTAGGAAAACACTTTAGTTTGTAAATAAAGAGCGCCGTTTTTTAAATAAATGTACAGGGGAACTATTGAATGCATTCATATTTAGATAGGTGTTATCATCAAACATGTTTAGTAACTTACTTCAGACAAATAAAAATTTACATACATACATAGACTCACGCCTGTTTCCCGGAGGGGTAGGCAGAGACTACGGAATGCCATTTGCAACGATCCTGATATACCTCTCTTGCTTCATTCATTCCCATCAAGTTTCACATGCATGCTGTTCTGTTTAGGGTACTTCTGACCTGTCCTTTTTTAGGATGTCTCCAATCTGGTCAGAGAACGTCCGCCTAGGTCTTCCCCTTCGTCCTGTCCCATTCACACTTGCATTATATATCTTCTTTGTCAGTCTTTCGTCATCCATCCTCTCCATGTGCCCAAACCATCTTAACATTCATTTAAAAAGAATTTAAGTTACGAGATTGCAGGTTTTCACTTGCTCCGGTTGATTCACACGGCTACCCGTGAAGCTAGATACTTTGACCTTTGTACCATTCTTATGGCATAGGAACTAAGTATTAAAATTGTACTGCAACTGTTAAGCTTGACTTGCCTTCATTCTCACTTCCTATCTCTTCATACGGGATCATCATTTAGGAGAATCTTAACCTGTGCTTTTTCAAAATATCTCTGGTCAGCAACATACTGTTTCAGAATGACTAGTAAAACCGAATGCTAATAACTGATAGCCTGTTGTTGGGTAGGATTATAGAAACCAGGATTATACCCAAAGGCCGTATCTTAATGGACTAGACGGGGTCTGATTTAATCGCTCGATCGTAATTAACATACATAGGAGAATATGCGCGTCCAACACTTATACCAGCTTTGATAAGCTGATAGCGAAATTGTAGATATATTTATTGTGTAAAGTGTAAACACAAGAACAGAGTAATAAAACCACGGATACCGGGGCCATGCCTTGCTGGGGTGAAACGTGCGACGGAGCGGACATATTTTACTCGTTTGGTCAGCTCAACTCTTTTTGGTGGCAACACTTCATTGTAAAATTCAATTGCGAGTTGAAAGGACTCATTTATGACTCCGATCTGCTCTTTAGAAATGAAAAAGGAGTCATTAATGGGTCCGTTCCGCTCGCGGTGGAAACCGGGCTTAAGCAAATTACTGCGTTGCCAGACAAAGCTTACTTACTACATAGGGTTACTTAGCAACTGAATATTTATATGTAACTAGAGTATGCCAGCAGCTACGCCTGCAATTTTTTTTAATTTACCCGTTTTGGCCGATCCCGTGGGAATTTCGGGAAATCCTACGGCCCCCTTAGTGTACCCCTACGGTCCCCAAGTACCCATACATGCCCAATTTCAGCTTCCTGCGCCCAATAGTTTCTGCTCTAGCGTGTCTATCAGTCAGTAAGTAGCGCAAGGATTTTATATATTAAGATTAAGATTTTAAAACTTTTTCAGGCAGCTCTCATATTTAAAGCTATTATGCAGCGACGTTATATTTTACGTATGATCAACGCAGTGTCAAAACACACACACACACTATTGTTTAGATCAGGGATTCGCCTGGTTTAGATGGTGCTGTTGCTATTTAAGGCAATAAACAACAAAGAAATGACTTCACTGAAAAACTAAAAAAGCAACAAAGTAGTCAATACAGTGCACACTAAACGTTTTTGTAGAGCTAACCTTGTCTACACAACTTTCTTTAAAATAATTGACTCATAGTCCAACTAATAAGCAGTAAGATATTCAAGCAGCACGACCAAAAAGACCTCCTTTCATTTCAATTAGACAAAATGCACATCAAAACGAATTTTAGCTTTAAGGTCAACGCTCATTAGAGCCACCCGGCACCCACTCCGCACGGCGTCCACGAGTGGACGTCGCGCGGTCAACCAGCGGACCGCGTGCCGTCAACGAGTGAACGCCGCGCTGTCAACCAAATTCACGAATGATTCACGGCCGGTGTTACCAGATGACATTTATAAATTACCTTGTTTGCTGACTAAAATTACCGTGTTTTGAGTAAAATTACCTTAAACTTATATTCAAATTACAGTGTATATTACAGCGTAAAATAACACGGTAGTAGCTTATTACCGTAAACCGTGTCTTGCTCAAAATTACCGTGCATCTACGGTATTTACCGTGTATCTGGTAACACTCGGACGTGAATCATTCGCGGGCAGCGCGCGGTCCGCTTCGGACCCGCACGTTGACGACGAGCCGTAAACTCGCGGCAAGCATGCGAGCAGCGAGTTGCCACCGAGCCGTCCACGCGCGGACGGCGGGTGGACCACCCGCCGCCCGCGCGTGGACGGCTTACGACAGAGGCGACCCGGTGACGCTACGGAGTTGATCTAGTGAGCGCATACCCATACAAATCCATATAAAGAATACTAACCGCACGAGGCGAGGCGGTGCGGAGTGGGTGCCTGGTGGCTCTAATGAGCGTTGACCTTAAATCTGCTCAGTTCTGTTTACTCCCACCCACCTTCTACACAAATCAAACAGCAGAATCTTTGACCATCAAACATCAAGTGCACTACAAAACAATACGAAACAACACATATCTGAGTGTTTGTTCTGCAAACAAAACAGTATACTGGATGTATAATGGTCGTGGAGTGCAGTGGATGTGAGTATGCGTCAACGCACCGCCAAGGTCTACGTTCGGACACTGAACTGCGTTTTATCTTATTGCGCACTGTTCCATTACTTATAAACTATTGTTATTTTTATGACTTAAAGTGAGGCGAAGTTAAATCATAAATCAAGAATCAACGAATGTTATCTATTGCAAAGTTTAAATTGCTATACTACTATAAACGGCTCACGACCGCAAGTAGTAATGGACGATTTGAGGTACAATGTACCTAGGTACCAATATTTGATTCGTTCATTTGGCTACTAAAGATATACCTAAAGATCGAATATTATATGAGATATATTACACTAAGTTGTATATCCACATATCGACTGTCCATCCTACCCGTGACGTGACGAGACTTGACGTCCGCTTAGTATTGACCTTTAGACGAAACAGATCGATACGACCTGTTTGGTTTACTATCGTGAATAATTTATTTTCTAAACAGACGCTCAATGTGAATCGATGCATCCGCGGACACTGAACCACGATAACTAGTTGCGCACACGCACTTATTAACATGTTATATTTTATAGCTCAGCCCTCGGGTACACCCGTATTTAGAGCTACTGCTCAGCTCCTGTGACTCATAGCGTGATGTTATATAGCATATAGCTTTCCTCGAGAAATGGGCTATCTAACACTGAAATATTTTTTCAAATCGGACCAGTAGTGCCAGAGATTAGCGTGTTCAACCAAACAAACATAGAAACAAACTTTCCAGCGTTATAATATTAGTATGAGTTAATACCTATAGATGAGATACTTTTTTTTAAAAGGTAGGTCTCGGTATTAGGTACTTTACGAACATTCGTGCTAAAACTTCTAGTATTATACCAACAAGGTAACTCAAAAACTCTAGAGCTAACGACCGTAACTATGTTAAACTAACTGCCTCAACTTGTATGCTGTGTGAAAACTAATATATGACACTGCTTCTTCGTTCTGCCAACTTTGTTTACAACCTGGTTACGATATCTTTTCCCTCGGTAATATTTGGCAGGTTGACTAGGTGGTTTAGAAGGATTTGCATAAAACATCATACAATTAGATAGGTACACTAAATTAAAACACAACAAAATATACTAATACTATACCAGTCCATTACTACCTATTCCTGTTAACATTACCAATTAGGTTAAATGCTTATGCTAATAGTAGTTGTATAAAACCCAACCACACGTCCGATTCGACCAACTGATCACGTGGGGGGCGGACACACGATCTTTAAATTACTGGCGTGGCTAACGTGGCTCTGGTAGGGAGGTAATCAAATTACCCTGATGTATTGACAGCAGGATAATCACGCTTACGGGCGCGGCTGCTTAAGCGCACCAATTGGGCTCTCCCAGTACTCCTCTGCCTTAGAGAAGACACGGGATGGGACATTGTCCGTTGACTCTCTGCTGGGGCGGGCGGATCGGTCTAGTGTAGGCCCCCGTCCGGCCCAACCCGTAATCTTGAATTGACAGGACCGGGGACCCTATGGTCGCGAGGAAGAAAACCTCTATAAAAATCACGCTAAGCTCAAGTTCAGGCCCGGCGAGGAGCTGTATGGTTGGGGGGAACCCAGCCGCGAGGGCCACAAACAACAATATGATGTCGGTAACAAACAGTTTATTACCCCAGGAGGGTACCGGTCGCTCCGCGTCCGGAGAATCCCTCACGGAGTCTTCGAACTCCGTCTGCCCCTCGTATTCTGGGGGGGGGCAACCCGCATCAAAACAGCGACGTGTCACGCTCTATTGACACCGAAAGTACCGAGGATGTTCGTCCTATGTTGAGAGGACGGACCTCACCCTTACCCACACGAGAAGCAAGAACTTCCCAACAAGCCAATGACATCGGCCGAACATGCTTGACCCAGCGGGTGTTTTCTCGCCCGGTTACCCCAAACGCGGAAGCTTTGCGTGAAAGAGCCTCAGACGTCGAAAGCGATAGCTCGGCTATGTCCGTCGCATCTCTATCATCTGAACCGCGGCGAACGCGCAAGCGCAGACCTCCGCGCTCCGAAGACGACGAAACTCGCGCGGTTCGCTTGAAGAGATCGGAGGTTGACAACCGGCCGTCGCAGGATCCGGAGGCTATTCTAAACCCTTTAGTGCGTACGGCGACTGCTAAGTCGAAATCAAGTCTGCCCTGCGTGGAGGAGCTGCTGGCCGACATGAGGCAGCAATCGGCGGCGGCTGTGGGCGCCATGGCACTGGAGTCGCTAGCAGACGTCGAAAAGGTAGCGGATCAGAGCCGCAATCTGAAGGGGGAATTTGGGCACACCCTCAGAGTAGCGGCTCGGAAGATTCAAGCGGCTGTAACGGACCTTCACGGCAGAAGAGACCCAGACGTGGATCGTTTAGAGCAGGATAATTCAAAGCTCCGATCTCGTGTGGCCTCCTTGGAGAGCTCGATGGCCGCAATGGTTGCCGAACTGGCGGAGCTGCGCCAGAGCACACCAAGTGCACCTTCGCCTGGGAGCGAAGCAACTTTGAGCGCTGCAGCGCTGATGCCACCGCCAGCGCCGATGTCACCGAAAAACTCCCGCACTGCAGCCCCTGTGAGTGGGCGGAGTGAAAACACCAGTGCCCTATTTCCTCATAGTGAAATAGTGGCCCAAATTTCAGCTCAAGTAGTGGCTCAAATGGACCAGAAGTTTGCAGAGCTGAGGGCCCAAATCCTCTCCCAGAGGGAAACCCCACTGCCCTCTATGCAAACTCTCACAATGGAGACCTCTACGCCCTCCACATCCAACGCGAGGAAGCGTAGTAAGAAGAAAGGAAAAGCAACGACGGCTACGCCGCCATCTCTTGCTGCTAGGGCGGACACAGAATACCCACTCCCTTCGGCACCTTCTACAGGGCAGGCGCCCGCGGCAGTGTCGCCTTCGATTTCGGCCACGCCAGCCTCGCAACCCACAACCATAGCGGACCATGCCTGGTCAACCGTCGTGGGCCGCAAGGCAAAGGCCAAACCGGTGAAGTCAACTGCAGCTCGGAAGAAAGCGGTGCTCCCGCGGCCTCCTTCCACCTCGGCCGTCACCGTTACCCTGCCTCCAAACTCTGGGACCACACTGGCAGAAGTAATGAGGCTGGCTAAGACAAAGGTGGCCCTTGCCGACATCGGTATTACCGAGGGCATTCGGCCGAAGAGGGCCATTACCGGGGGTCTACTCCTGAAGATCCCTGGCTCCGTGGGCTCCGAGAAGGTGGAGACTCTGGCTAAACGCCTTAGAGAAGCTCTCGTTGATACGGGCGCGATTGTGGCGCGCCCAATAAAAATGGGTGAGCTTAGGCTGCGGGACATAGACGAGTCCACCGAAGCCGAGGAGATCGTCAACGCAGTAGCCTCGGAGGGCGGATGCCCCGCTGAGGAAGTGAAGGTTGGCGAAATACGCTTTTCCGCAGCCGGCCTGGGAACAGTGTGGGTCCGTTGCCCGCTCTCGGCTGCGCGAAAACTGGCGGCAGCCAAAAAACTGCGGATAGGCTGGATGGTTGTCAGGGTCCAGCCTCTGGAAACCCGTCCATTGCAGTGTTTCCGCTGCCTGGAAAGGGGGCATGTGCGGGCCAACTGCAAGTGCGACAAAGATAGAAGTACGCTGTGCTACGCTTGTGGGCAACCTGGCCATAAGGCCCGCAGCTGCACAGAGCGTGCTCCTTCGTGTCCGGTGTGCACCGACCTAGGCCGGCCTGCTAATCACCGTCTGGGTAGCAAACACTGTAACCCTCCAAAGACGGGTAACCAAAGTCGAGCTGCACCCGCACTAGCGTCCAGTCCAGTCCAGCGGGTTAATATGGAATCGGGCCCCAGCCCCGCGGAGGATTTAATGGAGGCCTAAAATTCTTTCCGCCTCAAATAATTCTCCAGGGCAACCTGAACCACTGCCGCGCAGCTCAAGATCTACTTCTTCAAACTGTCGCGGAGCGGTCAGTGAGTCTGGCAGTGGTAGCTGAGCCTTACTCCGTTCCGGATCATCCTAGATGGTTTGGGGCGGAAGGGGGCTCCGCTGCTATTTATTGGGCTGGGGGGGATAGAGACCCCCATTATTCCCTCCTCCTAAGGAGACCGGGATACGTCGCCGTCGAGTGGGGTCCAGCAGTCGTGGTGGGTTGCTACGTCTCCCCTAACTGCGGCCTTGCCGCGTTCGAAACTTACCTGGGCCGGCTGGCTAGCTGTATCCGACAGTTCCAGTCCCGTCCAATACTCGTCCTGGGGGACTTCAACGCACACTCTAATGAGTGGGGCGACGCTCGAGATGACATCCGAGGGGAGACCATTTTGGAATGGGCTGCAGCGCTGGATCTCCGGATCCTGAACCGAGGTTCAGTCAGCACCTGTGTGCGGTGGCAGGGGGAGTCGGTCATAGACCTGTCATGGGCGAATCCCTCGGCTGCGTGCCTCGTGTCAGGTTGGCGTGTCGCGGTGGAGGTGGCCACGCTGTCAGACCACCGGCACATTTTCTTTAGCGTGAAATTCCGCCACCCCCACAGCAGTCCCACGCCCAATCTTGTCGGTGCACCATGCCGCTGGTCTCTGCGCCACCTGAACCACGATCTACTTGTCGCAGTATGGTCGGAAGACACAGCAGAGATCTCGTCCGATCCTGAGTCACAGGCAAACTGGATTCGGATCACAATGACAGCGATTTGTGATGTGTCTATGCCTCGGGCCAATCCGAAAAGAAAGGGATCCCTGTACTGGTGGTCGGCCGACATTGCCCGGCTCCGTACAGAGTACGTCGCAGCCCGCCGCCGCCACCAGCGAACCCGAAGAAGGAGGCGAGCTGTAAATGAGGAGATTGCTGGAGTGCACCAAGCCTACCGAGCCGCCGCAAAAGCGCTACGTACTGCCATTGCGGAAGCTAAGGCTCGGTCTTGGGCTGAGCTCATCGAGGGACTCGACAGGGACCCATGGGGGCGCCCCTATAAGATAGTCATGGGGAAGCTCAGACCCTGGGTCCCTCCTCTGACACAAACTCTGGACCCGGAATTTGTGCGAAGGGTGGTTGAAACCTTATTTCCGACGGTCCAAGATAGTCCTCCAAGCCTTCCGTCACCGTCGGAACATATATAGGACGACCAGTTTGAGGTGTCGGAAGGAGAGTTAGACCGAGCCGTGCGGCGACTCGCTACTCGCAACACCGCCCCGGGTCCGGATGGTATCCCGGGCAAGGCTTGGGAGTTGGCGCTCGCGGTTTTAGGTGACACGTTGAGGCGGCTTTTCACCGGTTGCCTCCGTACTGGAGTGTTCCCCACCAGCTGGAAGGAGGCCAATCTTGTCCTGATATTGAAGGAAGGCAGGACTGCAGAGTCTGCCTCGGCATTCCGTCCCATCTGTTTGCTGGACGAGACGGGCAAACTTTTTGAGCGCGTCATCGCTGCCCGCCTCAATGATCATCTAAGTGGTGTAGGTCCCGACCTGAGTAACAATCAGTTTGGCTTCCGGCAGGGCCGTTCGACATTGGACGCTATTAAACGCGTCCGCTCCATGTCGGAGTCAGCTGTCCGGAGGGGTGGTGTGGCGTTGGCGGTGAGCCTAGACATCGTCAACGCTTTCAACTCGCTCCCATGGAAAGCAATTAGGGAGGCACTACTCCATCACAACGTGCCTTCCTACCTGCGAAGGATTGTCGAGGCCTATTTAAATGATCGATCCGTAAGCTACAGGAGTCGGGATGGTGCCGCAGTCAAGAGACAGATATTCTGCGGGGTTCCACAAGGGTCCGTTCTCGGACCACTTCTTTGGAACCTCGCGTATGACGCGGTCCTGCGGACTGGTCTCCCCCCCGGGGTCAGTGTAGTCTGTTACGCTGATGACACACTAGTACTGACCCGGGGGGCTAGCTTCGCTGAAACCCTGCGACTCGCGGAATTGGGTGTGTGCTGTATCGTCGCTGCCATCGGCCGACTGGGCCTGCGGATAGCACCGCACAAGACCGAGGCACTATGGTTCCACGGCCTGCGCCAGGGCATGGAACCACCCAGTTCTTCATTAAGAATAAATGATGCAGTCGTAGAGGTGGGGCGATACATAAAGTACTTGGGCCTCACCCTCGACAGTCAATGGTGCTTCGAGGAGCACTTCGTGCGTTTGGCCCCCCGAGTGCGCCGGGTTGCAGGGGCACTGCAGAGGCTGCTCCCGAACCTCGGGGGCCCCAGAGAAGAGGTCCGCCGCCTCTACTGTGGAGTCGTGCGTTCCATGGCCCTCTATGGGGCGCCCGTCTGGTCTGACCGCCTGACGAGCGCCTCCCGCTGCAGAGCTATCCTTAATAGCCTGCAGCGAGTGGCGGCCATTAGAGTTGCGCGTGGCTATCGCACGATTTCTTTTGAGGCGGCCACGCTTTTGGCTCGGCTCCCGCCGTTCGATATCCTGGCGGATGTGGACGCCCTAGTTTTTCGTGAGACTCGATTCCGCCAGGAAGGCGGCGTGGAGGAAGAGCCGAGCCAGACGCTCGGGGAGTTTCGACGGAATGCGCGTCAGCAGGCGCTGATTAATTGGCGCACGCGACTCTCAGAATCGCGGTGCATGCGCCAACGCGTCGTTGGCGCAATACTCCCTGTCTTCGAAGCGTGGATCGAGAGGAGAAGCGGCTGCGTCACGTTTAGGCTGACTCAGATACTCACCGGACACGGATGTTTCGGTGAGTATTTGAACCGAATCGGCCGCGAGGCGACGACGGCATGTCACCACTGCGGCAGTGACCTGGACTCTGCCCAGCATACGCTCTCCGAGTGCCCTGCATGGGAATCCGAGCGGCGAGTCTTAGTTTCGGTTATCGGAGGGGATCTCTCCCCACCGGCCATTGTTCAGGCCATGTTGATGGAAGATGTCCGGTGGGACGCTGTGGTCTCCTTCTGTGAAGCGGTCATGCTCCAGAAGGAGGCCGCCGAGCGGGATCGCGAGAGAGCCGATCCCGCTCGCAGACGCAGGCGGCGTCGTGGCGGTGGCAATGGCCGCTAGCCTGACTCTTCTTGGGGCCGTGGGCAATCAGAGATGGCAATCTGGCTGCCCAACCACAAACGACCCCGAGATGACAGTGGTCTCGGATAGCCGAGGGACCACTGTACACGCACAGTACGAGGTAGCGAAGGGAGGGCACTAACAACCTAGCCCTTTCAGAGACTGAGCCCTACAACGGGACAAGCGTAACGGGACCCAGGAGCAGCACACCCGCGTTCCCTGTGTCCCATTCTTTTGAGCGCTGAGGCGGCTATCGTGGTGGTTTTAGTCGGTAACCCGGGCTCTGTCCCAGGGAGTCCGACATACCCTCTCTGCTCGCCCCGCGGAGAGGCACTCGCAAAAGAGCTTCCCCACGTAAAAAAAAAAAAAAAAAAAGTTGTATTACTGTAGTCATTAGGTGGAATACTAACGTAAACACGTTGCCGTCAGTATTCCACCCGCATGCACAATTCGTGGCATTCTTAGGCTATTCAAGTCGATGTTCCATACAGCCACATGTAAAGCATTGAAATAGAACATATGAGACAAACAAAGATTGCGTAAAACAAAGGAAAAAAAACTCAAGTACTTTTCTCCATTCTATTTCAAAGTTAACTTGAAGGAAGGGTATTTTGGCATTCTACATGGTATGTAATTGACAATATTCATGGTAAAATAGCTGTGCCATTAATACGAGCATATCGTTTGAAAACTTTGAAGCGCCCAGATGTAAGCAGCACGCGTAAAACCACTTGCCATAACGGTTACTATAAAGGTATTACATTTTATAGATACCATTAACACGTTCGAGACGATATAACGACCGAATCGTTCCATAGATTAAATTATAAAAAGTTGCACACGAACAATCATATAACAAAAATAAACGTCTTTATCTATGATCGCGTTCTATTGAATTCTGTTCAGCTACGCATATCAGTGTTCACAGCAGGCTCTATTTAAAAGTAAAAAAGATCTTAGACGATTGATTAATACTTAGATACCTAGCTAAGTTTTGAAATTCTGAAATCATTCAATCTCAGATCAGGATTTGAATGGTATTGAACACAAAGATTAGAAATTGCTATTGATTCTGGTGACCTTAGTCGCTTTTCAAAACGTAGAAAGTATACAAGTAATCTTTTGACTTTTGACGTCTGAACCACAAAGCTTAGGTATCAATAGACATCACGTAACCTGCCACGCTTCTTTCACTGGGCTATTAATACTGTCAATATTACAAAATGAATTGGTGAAGCTTTCTAAAAATAAGCCCGCGTGGGTTCTCGAGTACCTACATCCTTTCTAACCGCCGCGCCGTGAAAGTCTAGCCGGTCGAAATTACCTATCGATGCCTATTCAGATCTGCGCAATCATTGAGTCTTATTTAAGTTAAAAAAGCAGGCGATTCATATAACGTAAGTGGTAATTTCTTTAGTAAGAAGCACCTTCTCAATTCTTAGATTAGGAGAAAAAGGGCGCCCTAGCAATTTCACTTTGTTATGTGAATCTACTAATAGTAATGACGATTTATTCAGCTGAGTAGGCATCATGTTGATATTTCTAGAATATAGTAGATTCGAAAAGAAATGCACCTCAGGTTGACATAATATTTTTACAAACAGTCAATCCAATGTTTACGCACTGTCAATCGACGGTTTATTTCCCTTATCATTTCATGGTAGAATCCCTTGTCAGGTTTGGACGTTAAGTTTTCTGATCCTTATTCAACACGACAGCCAAAATATAGCTATGACATGCTAAAACATATCAAGTCCGTATATAAATAACATCTATCAAATATGGTTACGCAAGTCTAACAAAAAAAAGCAATTTATTTCAACTTCAACGAAATTACCACACAATACGATATTTAAATGGAATAGCAGACAGAGAACACAATAGAAAAATCTGAATACAAATCCCATTCTAGACGAGTCTTGTAATAATCCCAGCCCAGACTATGTAAAAGCCTAAAAGCTTAGAGTATACATTAGCAAGCTAACTAAAAGACTCAGATGAGAATTCAACCTAGTGTTTGCGAGTCGATGCCCTCAGCGTATCTGAGAGCAATTAGTTTTCAACTAAATAAACACATTTTTGTGTATTCGTTTACATTACAAATGGAACGAGGCAAAAGAGTTAGCACTTGAGATTATCATTCATTTTTCTTCTTTGTGTGGTCAATAACCTAATGTTACTCATTCAGAGAACTGATTATCAGTGATGGCTGGTAATCAATTCAATCATGAGTTAATATCAACTGCCTGACTGTGAGGCTGTATCCTCCAGTCTCTAAACCAAGAGGCAAGTTGTTACAAGTAATTCACAGGACCAGCAGAATTACTATAGATCTATTCTATTTTTTTTTTATAGTAATAGGCGGCAAACGAGCAGACGGATTGCCTGATGGTAAGCAATACCGCCGCCCATGGACACAAGCAAAACCACAGGTGTCACAAGTGCGTTGCCGCCCCTTAGGATTGGGAAAAGGGATAGGATGAGGAGTGGGATAAGGGAGAAGGAATAGGGGATAGGGCCTCCGGCACTCTCACACACCGAACGAAACGCAACAGTTTAGGTACTGTTACTTTACGTCGATTTTCTGTGAGAGGGTAGTACTTCCCCGGTCGGGCCGGCCCATTGATGCTGAGACCAGCAAGGCTCTACTACCTGCTCTAAACAAATACATCACGCTATGAGGCACGGGTGCGGAGCAGTAGTTCTAAATAAAGCGGATATAACCGCGGCCTCAGCTAGTAATTCATAACTGACGCGAGGCGGCCAATATTCAATAGTATTATAAAGCCATTGCAACAACACAAATATAAATTATTAATTTTAAATTAACCTTCTACTGATTCTGAATAGAACCAATCATTGGCCGCTTCGAACAATAAAGGACATGGCATTGAGAAGATAAGAATGCAATTCTACCCCACCAATAAAGTACAGATAAAATAATATTCGTCACACTTTTGCTACGCAGCAGACAACATACAACAAAACAACATTTTCTTTAAATAATCTTTATAATACCTAATTCACAAATTGTGTCAGTTGACGGTCAAAGACACAGATACTATATTAAGTTTCAACCAATTGAACTAAAGAGTTACTTATTTAAATTGCTATAGGACAAATTTCAACCGAAAAATACTTCGTTATGATTAAATTGACATAACTTTTTTACTTATGACTCGATTCGAATAAAACAAACACTAAATGTTAAGTGAGGCTTCTCACAATATATCAGTGAAAACCGCATTCAAATCCGATAAGCCGTTTCTGAAATTAGCGTGCACAAACGCACAGACAAACAGATAAACTGACAAACAGACAAAAATTGTAATAATGATACTTTTGGGTTCTCTTCTATATAAAGACCCCTTAAAATTGTTTTCTCCTAAATATCTTCCATGTACAGACATCAATCACTTACAGATTTATTATATGTATAGTTTAATTTTAAATTAACCTTCTACTGATTCTGAATAGAAGTGTCGTGTGGTTGACGGCATAGAATACAAATGTCACCACCCCCTATCTTCCCGTGGGTGCAGTAAGACGCGACTAAGGGATAACACGATGCAAATACCATCTTTGCGTAGAGACGGAAAACTCGACATCAAACCCTATACGACTGCCTCGTTGGTCTCGCGGCATAAATGTGCGCGTGGGATCGGGAGGTCCCGGGTTCGATTCCTGGGTCGGGCAGTGTTATTGGGTTTTTCTGGCACGAAATTCTCAGTAGCAGCACGGAGTCTGGAAATGTGCCCGGTACGGCAATAAGCTCGCCCCTTATTACGTGGGACTAAAGTATATCTGGCGAAAAGTGGGTGTAGAAATACACCTCTGCCTACCCCTCCGGGGATAAAAGGCGTGACGATATGTATGTATGTAAGTATGTGATTCTGAATAGAACCAATCATTGGCCGCTTCGAACAATAAAGGACAAGGCATTGAGAAGCTAAGAATGCAATTCTACCCCACCAATAAAGTACAGATAAAATAATATTCATCACACTTTTGCTACGCAGCAGACAACATACAACAAAACAACATTTTCTTTAAATAATCTTTATAATACCTAATTCACAAATTGTGTCAGTTGACGGTCAAAGACACAGATTCATACCTCATATCGCTTATCGTGATAACTTATCAATAAACAACGAATAAAATAATAATTTACGTCACACTATCTTTAGGTAAAAATACTTGTTTTCTTTCCGTAAAAAGATAATATTATTTGTGGAAAGTATTTGCATGAATACATTATTTGAATAACATCTGTTAGTTGGGTTACCATATTTAAATTGGATATTTTTTCGGACATCGTAGTGGTTTATGCAACCGGTTCTGCGTCGAGTGTTATGACTTCGATCCTCACACATCGATACATAGACTATGTGTGGACCATAATTTGTTGTTGTTACGCGTCTGGGTTTGTCATTTGTTACTGGTGAAAGCATGTTTATAGATTCCCCGGGCCCGGGTCACAAGATTCCTACCTGGAACAGGAGTCAAAAGAAAAGACATTCCTCAAACAATCGTACGATTTCAGAATTTATTCTTCTTCTTCAGCCGCCCCAAACCCCAAGTAATATACTTGGGGTTTGGGGTCAGCTTTTCATTTCAATGTCCAGAATTCAATGCAGCTGGTAATTTTATGAAGAAGAGAGAGAAGGGAAAAATAAGCAAGTTAAAAATAAATAATTGTAGTATTTAGGCGTTTCGTACCGAATAAGAGGGCATCGTATTTATATCTATGCCGGACGTGACGTAACATAACGACATTCACCAATGTAGACGTAAGAACATCTCTTTAGATCACACTAACGTTCCGAGTACTGTAGTAGTCAATGTTTAGAGTAGCTACCAAAATCTAAACATAAGATATTTGCATTCGAGCACATCTGCGGGCATGACGTCATCACAGAGAGAATTTAAGCATAGTATCATATTCTAATGGAAGAGAAAATGTGAAGGTGTTATTTTCCTCGCAGATGGCAATTTCTCTTCCATCTATGCTAATATGGTTCAATGTTTTATGGCAGTATAAGGCAGCGATAGCCTAGTATCGGGTTCGAATCCACGGCGCGCACCACTGATATTTCGGAGTTATGTGCGTATTGAATTTAATTATCACTTTCCCCGTGCCTTGGTTAAGCCGTCGGTCCCGGTTGTCATGAAGTTGTTTGACAACCTCTAACCTTCTAAATAAACTGACCCTAGTCTAAACCATGGAATATCGCTATCCCTTCGGGTTGCGTAGGTCAGACAGGCAGTCGCTCTGTGGAAAAGCTAATATTCAGCCAAATCCGGTTCGATTAGTAAGCGGAGCCCATTTTGAAACCTGGATAGGACATAGGAGGATGAAGGCACTTGGAGCATGTTTTAGTCACCACAGCCGCATAATTGTTTTTACATCAAATCTAAAAATGTTTACAGTTGAGCATAAGTATATCATTTGGTGATAAAAACTATATTTTTTTCCTTTTTTATACGAACTTTGTTGTCCTTTAAATATCACCATATTGTGATATCACATAGCATATTACTCCCATTTGATAAAGACGCCCCTATCTATACTTCATTTGTCAAATTATCATAATTTGACAAATGAAGTATAGATAGGCATTTACTTAGAAAATACAAAGGGACATACGCATACAAAACAGCTGAAATCACAACCTTCCTTAAGAGGATATATCTAGTAAAGCTATCAAACAATGAATCACATACACCTATTCATAACATCTAGCTTTACATATGAAAAAATCTGATATTCGTATGTTTTGCACGTCTTTGTCAGCGAACAAAAATAGCCTGATACGTATCAGGCAACACAAAGGAATCAGTAGCCGCGCCTCAATGTATGGATTGTGTGACTTTGTATGTATCTGATGGGCATTCACATCAACCGATATCCAATACAAACAAATCTTGAGTAAAGGTCGTCCTGTCTGTCGATTTGTCTACACTGATTAATTTTTTGTTAGGAACTACACGTTACTTTGCTGATCACGACCTATTTAAGTGCTATTCAATTTGCTGTAATTTCCAAAGCCTCTTATCTGGCTCTTAAACATAAATACACAGACCATACAGGTTTCCTTTTAAATAGAAATCTAGTGAAACGTCTATTCAGTTGGTTCAACACATAAATTTGGCGTTGTGTCCTTACAGATCGTCGTTCATTGGCATCATTCCCTTGAGGATCCAGAAACCGTAAAACTCACAAATGAGCGACAGTTACCCCTTTTTTGCGTGGGCTCAAAATATGGCTGTGAAATGTAGATATCTACAAGTCAGCCTCATCTTCAGTTAATAGCTATGATTATGTTTATGAGGCTTTTAAACCAAAAAGGTAGACACCTTTTTACGTAAATGGCAGCAGGTTCGATCACCGGTAACAAGGGCAATGTCTCCACACGATGTCATTAATACGACGACTTCAGTTGAACATATGTACTTATATACTCTCGGTCATGTTTCAAATTAGTGGGATAAGTGGATGCAACAGGATGCTAATCATAGTAACAGCTAAAAGCTAGCTGATAACTTCGGGAGATAATATACTAACTTCCTAAACAACACTTACTAGAATTTTATGGTTTTTAGAGCTACTGTTTGTCTTCAGAGAGACCAGTGCTCTGCAGCTCATACAAGGACTAATGCATTTCTTGTACTTCTACTTATGCTCCTAATTACAGGTACTCAAATTTTACATAGATCTTTCATGAGAGTGTGGTACTAAACCGTTCTAGCTATCTAAGCTCGAGAACTCTGCTACTCACCTTAAACACTATATACCCTAGTTGGGTAGTGGTCATTAGTGTAATGAAGTCACTACTTATATAACCTGTGCGGTCTTGCTAATGGCAGCATAAAACTACGAATTTCCGAGCTAAAACTTCCTCTAGCTGGCAAAACCATATATCGTTATTCAACTTAAACCACAAGTTCTAGAACACAGATATAGATGTTCTAGAACGATCTTATTTGGCTCACGAATACTACGGTTCGGCACAAACTGGATTATTGTTCGCAAACTGCAAACCGCACTCAACCGGTCGCTGAATTGAATCCGTATTCGCCATTTTGTGTCATGAGACTGTTTATTGTTATGAATTGCATTTGCAATTGAATTAATCTCACCTCTCATATTTAAGTATCTGTGAAAACTGCACCTCAGTCAAAACTACTTATTTGTGTACTGTAATTCTCTCACGCGTGTAGGAAATATCGTCTGGGTTAACCACAGATAATTACCTCTTTAGAAGTTTGTATCCATGTTTGCAACAAATAGGTCGGGTTTTGGATGTAGGTAGTTAGTACATAGTACTATATTGCCTAACAACAGCCTCGCTTAACTAATGTGGCCATTAGCAGCGTAAAGCGATGAATATCACAGTTTTCAAGGAGAAGGAGTTTAGGTGAAAGACAGTTATGCAAAAATAATTTCCAAGCAGTTTCACGTTGAACTCCCAGTTCAAGAGAAAATAAATCACCATAACCATTTCGTAAATGAGTCAAGTCAAGTGCGCACAAACTATGACAAAAATCTAGCCTTACTGGCCTGCACCTAGAAACTGTACGATTTATAAAACTTTAATGTGTTATAAATATAATATACTTACCGCAATATTTCGCCGTCTGATCAGTTTAGTATGATCTTTCTATTACAATAATATCTCATTAATATAAACGTACAGTGACACCTTGAATGTGTTGCGAAACGACTTGAGTTATTTTCAGACGAGCTCTCAATTAAAAACGATTCAAAAATAAACCTCAACGAATCGGCCTTCTGATTCAGCAGTCGCCACTCAGTTAAGAATACAAACAACTGAAATGAATAATTTAAGCGGTAGTCGCCGAAAGGAATAATAATTAGTTATATTTTATCTCATTATACTCGACAGTTACCTGTTTATGGTATGACAGCTTCCTCTTTCGTTAATTTTAAGTACTTGCACAAAGGCATGGATCTTTTAAAGGCGATGATGATATGATTAAATTCATTAATTCCCATAAGTGGTAGAGTCGAATGCACACCGAGATATTTTGTAAGTTTTCTTTCAGATTAATTCGTGTCCGATACAAAGTAATATTCTACAGTAACTGCACATTCTACACTTGGTGAGCTAATTTTAATAGGAATAGGTATCGCAACGAAGTTCTTTCGATGTCTCTATGAAGTGAGACATACCAAACCTAGGAGACCAAACGTTGAAATAGGTAAAATGTAAGGAACTTAAGAATGTCAAGTAGAAAGGTAGCCGATAGGTTGTTCCGGAAGCCATAGAGGTTATCTTCGGAATAGAGATTATAAAAATTATTATTCCGCAAGTAAACCAATGGCACTACATTAAAGCAAAGAAAATTCGCACAAAATGTACGGTCAGCGTAACAAAACACAATGTTTATTTGCGCGGCGTTCGTTGTCGCGGGCGAGCGGTTCGCCTTGACGAGCGCCGGCGCCGACCTCACACACACACACATCGATACGCACCCACCAACACCAGTACACACCACTACTACCACATATATTCGCACCCACCAACACCAGTACATACCACTACTTACTACCACATATATACGCACCCACCAACACTAGTACAAACGACTGGTACCACATATATACGCACCACTCAACGGCTTGCGACCACTCAACCTTTTTATTTCACTGTCAACGAGACTAGATTTATTCGCGATCATCTGGTGCCGATTAAACAATAACGGTGTAATTTAATTTTGAATTGTACTGGCTAGTCGTAAAGAGGAGTGCAGATATTATTAAATATTGTCATTAATACTGACTGTTTTCAACAGGCCTCGAGACAGGCATAGCTGTAATAAACTACACAACAGGGTAGTTTCCAGGGTCAAAATAATTACATTTTATTTAGTCCGTATTTTAGATTATAAAAAAATATTGGACACGTATTTTTTCTTTTTTTTTTTGATTAAATAAAAAATAACAAAGATATAGCCCATTAAAGTTACGTGTGACGTCATCTAGTGCGAAAAAATGCAGCACGGCGTGACGTTATACGTAACTTTAATGAGCTATATCTTGGTAATTTTTGGTTTAATTTACAAAAAAAAAATACGTATCACTTATTTTTTAATAATCTAAAGGACGGACTTATAAAACTTTTTTCGTCAACTAGGATACTCTAATATTAGTAGTTTGGATTAAATAGTCTATATACGATTTTTTTTTTAATATTCAGACAAGCTAGCTTAAAACGTAATTATTTTCAAGAATTATACAAATCGATTGATTAAATAATATAGGCGATCGAAGGACTGCATACGTCACACTATTTCATAACGATGTATTATCATATCAATGCCGAGATGTCTGGTTAAATAAACACATATGCTAGTCATCGTGTCTCCTTCATTTATCAGTATATCTATCGCACAATCTTGTAATGTCAGATTCTATATGTGTAAACTAGCAAATGGTCGTCTAGAAAAGTCGGTACTCCATGAGTAGTTAAACGAATCATTGCAGAAAACTCAATCGATGTACGCACGATCCACTTAGCAGACAATAAATTAATTCCCCTTGCAATTACAGCTCTACACATGATTGTAACCTTATGGTTCTGATACACTTTAGCATTCACCTGTAACGAGCATTCTTGCGAATGTTACAAAACAGAACAACATTAACGTGAGTTTTAGCGAGCATTCTTACGAACGATCTGGTGAGCATTCGTTGCTCGTCTATTCGTTAATTAGCTTTGACGTTAGAGTGCCCGCTAGATAGATCACGAAAATGTTCGAAGCAGTTGGCCCTGATCAGGGGCGGTGCCAGCCGATTGCCTAAGGGAGGGGCAAAGTCGCCAGCCGATGGCCTAGGAGGAGGGGAGGGCAAGTAGATATGGAAAATGAGAAAAGTACTGAGTAAAGTATGAATTGTAGGGTTTTTTGAGTCGCTAGGGGGGTCAGCTGCCCCTCTCTGCCACCCACCCCCCTCCCCTTGACGACGCCCTTGGCTCTGCTCTGATCGTTGTACAGTTCGGCAAAACGGCGAATGCTCGTTGTTCTGTTACAAGTGAATGCTCAAATGTATCAGCACCATTATAGCTAGTAGGTATGTTGGGTTGCTGGTGTCGGTAGCTATAGGGTGAGCAGTGTCTTGTGTTAGCGAGCTGTTAAAAAGATAAGTGCGGTGCGTGGTATGCCTGCGCATCCGGCGACTCGACGCATGATTCAGTCGAGAACAAAGAACGTCAACAGCATCGGCGTGTTTAGGTGACATTTATTTGTGTTCGCACTGCCAATGAAATATTATCCTTCTATATATTGTTGCACATAAATTTATTTGAGTATTTCTTTAAATTTGTTGTATAAGAGGTTTTATTCTGAGAATCAGCAGTGATCAGCAAATGTAGTAAGATACAAATTAAGATAAAAGAAGAGACGGATTTACCGCTGAAAAAGCGGATTAAATTAAGGTTAATCACAGGGTAAACATAGTTATCTAGATGTCAGCTCTTTGTAGCTTTATTAAATAAGGTTGCAAAAAATCGGAAACAATAAACCAAAGCAGAAAATAAAAATGCTAAACAATACTGCACTCACTAAGATCTTCGAATTACTTTCTAAGACGAATTACTTGACCAAAACTGGCCCTTGCCCTTGCATGTCAAGCACTCTTCTTGAATATCGTCAGTATCGTATCCTCAATCTACTGAAGCAACTTGTCCACGTATTCTCTTTGTACGCTTTTATTAGAAACAATAGAAACTAATGACCGAATAATTACTATAAATATTTTTTATAGACTCACGCCTTTATCCCCGAAGGGGTAGACAGAGGTGTAATATTACTCCCACATTTCGCCACGAATTTTTAAGTCCCACGTAATAGGGGGCGAGCCTATTGCTGTACCGGGCACATTACCAGACTCCGTGCTGCTACTGAGAATTTCCTAACGGAAAAACCCAATAACACTTTGCCCGACCCGGGAATCGAACCCGAGACCTCCCAATCCCAAGCACACATTTATGCCGCAAGACCAGCAGGCTTTTTGCTCGGATATTTAAAAAGAATCTTATGTACCTATTTTAAAGAGGTACTAATGAATTATTTAAATATGTGTATGTATATAAATTTTGTCTTAACCTTTTTGTAAAAGACGATATATGTATAACTGCTTATGTTTTATAATCAACTTTATTAATAAAATATTCCATAATGCAGTACTGCTTTATGCATATAAAATCACATTTACGATGCAACTTTCACTCACAAACAGTCATGTCCATAAGCATGTCTACTTTAAGGAAAAACAAAATCGTCAAACTCGTGCATTGTTTCCTGTTAAAGTATTTCCGTTTTTCCTTTTTCAGGGCAAATTAATTTGGCAAGGTTAATATAAACAGAAACACGAACCTATCAGATATTTACTAGCTTCGAATTGCAGGAAAACATGTTTTGGAAAAGATAAATACGTAAAAGAACCATCCTGCTATTTAGCATATAAAAGGCAATTTAGGAAGTTACGTAATACAAACCAAACAGTGTGCTATAAAAGTATTTATAGACAAGAATATATAAATACAAATTAATCTATTTACATAATGTGTACAAAACAATTAATTTAAAACACATCCTGATTAGTAAGGATATTTTTGGATTTGTCTGTCATCGAACTGACTATAAATAATGTGCATAGCAAAGAAAGTGAACGTCCAATCAGAGCCATTCAAAAGAAAGTATCAGACCGGTTCGCTAGGCATTGCCCCATGCAGTATAGCTTACTGCATGGGGCATTGGCTAGGCAACCGGTCATTCCAGTCTGACCGCTAATACTGAGGTGTGATTGTAGCGAAACTGACCATTACCAGATATTAAATCATTGGCAATCACATCTGTTCCCACAAGACGGTCGCGTGCTGCGCTGATTAGACGTATCCTGTATCTGATGTGCGACTTTTAAACAAATTGGTTCAGTAGGAAAATAACGAGGTAGCAAATAGACTGATTGAAAAAATATCCATCGTTATTGGGGACAAGTTATACAATTCATCATCAGCCCCTTACAGTCCACTGCTGGACTAGGCCTCTCCTTTGAATGGAGGAATTGGCCTACTATACCACGCTGGCCAAACGGGTTGGTATAGGGTTTGTATCAAGTTTTCCTTCCCTTACAGTGCTGTTTTCTGCATAGTATGGTCCCTCTGTCGGCTCTTACAACACCCATGAGATGATATGGGGTGGTGACTTTGCGTATTCTTAATCCGTCACCACACGGACACAATACAATTAGCTACGTATTAAACTCAGTAACTGAACAATCTATCCGCGTCTAATATAAACACGAATGTATACCTGGAAGTTTCTTGTTGACTACCGAGAAGAACTCAAAACATCCGCAAGAGATGTATCATGTTTGTAATGCTGAAAGCTTTGTAGCTACAGTTCAGACTGTTGCGAACTATAGATAACGCTTACGTCAGTAATAACTTCTCGTAATTGCTGTTTATCGTGATCTATACCAGAGCTGAGGATATTTTATGAGCTGTTTTGTTATATTACGACTGAAATTACTAATTTGCGGTCAAGGAGTTGAACAAACCGACCTTCTAAAGTGTTGCAAGTCTCAAACGAATGAAAATTTTATTATATCGAGGTAATGACAATCACAAGTTTTAAAGATCAATTTGAACTTATGTTTATGTATCAACTCCTGCTTGCATTGTGGCTTATCTGACAGAAATGTGCTTGTATAGACATTATGAGCTGATATGTATCATTTAGACAACTCAGTGCAGTCATAAGTCTTTTCGGTCAACACCATTAGACAGGCAGATAATAGAGCGGCGACTAGAACTTGTATGTACAAACCACAGTGGACATTACATTAATTATCTTATGCTGTTTGAAGTTGTCTAAACAAATTAACTACGATTTGTGAATGCAATAATAACGGCGGGTTGACGTGAAGGTACTACCGAACCGAATAAACAGCTTGATCAACAATTGGGTGATATTTTCATATGCTAGGTTAAGTGCACATGCAAAACAATATAATATTTGAAAAGAGTTACAATGATTAATCACAATTATCGCAAAAAAAATTTGTTATAATATCATACGCAACCACACATATACATATAAGATGTATATATATACAAATAGAATGTATATAAAACACAACCGCAGGGTTATCGCGATGATAGCCAGGTCAATAACAATACTCGGGAATGAATACTAATGTAACTGGCATCCGTTATTTTTAACATTATTTATTCAAACAACTAAATACAATGAAAGAAAATTGTATGGAAGTCATTCACATCCGCCTAAGTTTCGCATTAAAACACACGAATCAAAATTAATACGAAAGTGTCCTCCATTTCAATGAATATTAAATTATTAATATACTGTGGCACGTGGAACATAAGAAGATTAGACGATTATATATTTGGTACTAATACAATAAAGCTAAATATTATATGTATATTTAAATCTTAGATCGTACTAGATGCATATGACAAATGTTTTTGCAACTGTCAGCTCAGATTATAGAAGGTTTATAAGATACTCAAGAGCTCATGACGGCTATATTATGCTCAACGACAACCTAAACTACTAGACACCTAATGTTTTCATTTCTACAAACAAACAATTCTGTCAAAGCGGTGAGGTATACGGGGCGAAGGGGGCTACAAAAATACATTCTGATTGGCCGGTTCAAATTTGCGGTACTATTTCATATCTAGTGTTGGGATTGGGTTAATGTAAGACGTATAAGTCTAACGTGTTGTCAGAAAGTGTTCGCCTTACGTCTGCCGTCTAGTAGGCTGGGTTGTCGTTGATTACGCTGAATCTGAGACTCGGATGTTGTAACACGAATGCAAAAGTGCTCGCCGTTGATGCACCTCTAATAAATACATACTATTTTATTTAATCCTACAAAAGCAACAGGCGCTTTGTTTAGAAAATCATGTTTCGGTAGATATTTTCTTAAAAGTGTCGATTACCCATTTTAGGATTAAAATTAAAAAGGCATATTCTCTCAGATTTTCCTTATCGACTTCTCATGTTATCACAAGGAAGTGAAAGATTGTCACTGCTTAATACTTGTACGCAACAATGTACTTAATGTGGGAGTAAAATTTATTGTAATGATAACAATATTAATGCCGGATATTACACTGTTGCGTCGCACGGTATTCACTTATCAATTGGTAGTGAAATCAGTAAGGACCTTGACGAAAAAAAGATTATTGAAGGAAAATTTAAAAATATTCGCAAGAAGATGCATATTGCATACTAGAGGACGCCAGCAGCTACGACTGCATTTTTTTTAAATTTACCTGTTTTGGCCGATCCCGTGGGAATTTCGGGAAATCCCTTCTTAGTGCACCCCTACGCTCCCCAAGGAACACACATGCCAAATTTCTTCAGCTTCCTGCGCCCAATAGTTTCGGCTGTAGCGTGTCTGTCAGTCAGTCAGTAACGGAAGGATTTTATATATTAAGATTGTAGCAAATCAGAGGGTGACGTGAGTTCGACAAAACCGATCTTCAGTGTGTCGCACAAGCGTGCATTCGAACTATGGTGAGGCGCAGTATCGTTTTTTCGCACGAGTGTTATTCGTACTTCCATTTATCGAACAATCGTGGTATACTTTAAATCATGTGATAAGAATTATTTTTTACTTGAGCTCTGTCATCGCTTTGAGATGATATTATTATGAAAACAAAGTCGTAAGCGAATCACAATACGAAAAAAAAAAATGTAAAATGCCTTACCTACTAAACATTCTTCTAAAATTCTAGAAACAAAGTCACAAAAGAGTGAACGCTCTGGATTTGCTTTGTGATCGTCTCTGTAGCTGTATGCGATTGCGCAATATACTCTACTCAAACGTGCCATACATAACGTATTGTGTTGAATATTAATATTGTAGTATATTTGTATTGTGATACGCTGTTATACTGGGCTAGTGTGATCATATAGGTAAGGTTGGTAACGGTCATTCGTGATATGCACCTTCTTTAGCTCACCACACATGGTCAAGCAAGAGATTACACCCGTAATTTCCCGGTTTAGGTTCGCGATATTTATAGTATCTTCTACGTAATTTTACTAGAAGAAGCTTTTAGGTATTTTGCTTTTTGAAAGGCGCTAGACGATATTTATTGTAAGCATTTAAAGGTGTTCGGCTAAAAAACTGTTTGTAAGTTTTCGTGAGCAAGGAGATTTATTTTCTCTAACCAGCGTGATCAACGCTGTCTACCGTAATTACACAGAACACAACCACTGGTTTATTGGAAGGTCTCGCACTTCGGCTTTTGGGGCCGCTTATTAGCCAAATTAGTAACTGCCTGTAGACATTTTATATCATCAGACTAAATTAAAACTATCTACGCACCACGTGTTAAGAAGCTATGTACAATTTGGCTACGATTTAAAAACAAATTACTTAACTCACAACTTCTGATTACATTATCGAAATTATCAGCATAGACAAACATGCTCCTTCAGCTATTACCTACATTTTCTAGAACGTCCATAATTCGATGTTTTGTACTAAAAAAACAGTCCGTTTCTTCTAGATTTCATTAACAATGATAACGAATGCACAATCATGCCCGCGAAAGTGGTCCCAACCATTGTCGTTATCAGGAGAACAAAGGAAAACAAACTTTAGAGCGTTGTGATAAGAATCGTGTCATATGTAAAAATAGCTTGTTATTCGTTTACGTGATAAGAATACAATACGCCGCACTACGTTTTCGGTGAAGTAAACAAGTGTACAATTTAATATCGTTGAATATCACAATACAAAGTCTTGTTACATAATCTCGTAGAAGGCGTTTATTTAAGGTCAATTGTAAGGTCCCGAATTGGCTGGGTCAAATGACGTTATTGGGTTTTTATTTTTTTTTATATTAACGACTTGGCGGCAATACAGAATCTGGGCAAGTCTCCGGTAGACAACAACAAGTACACCCCCTTGTTACGTTGGATTAAAGATAGCTGGCTATAATTATGTAGGCATACATTACATAGATCGCCTCAAACTTTATGCTTGCTCTGAATATAGCTGCGTGTGATTGCGACAATTTTGGCGATTTACATTTTCATTGTGAATTTCTCTACGAAACATGTGCTGGATGTTCGAGTAACAATGTTTCATTTTGACGTGACAACGTCTTATAAATTGGTTTGCCGGGTGACACTTCAAGAAACTGCGTTACGCTCCGCTCACGTTATGCGCTCACAATGAGAGCGAGTGAGAGGCACGCGTCCCGCCTAAGAGCGAGAGAGACAGACATAAAAAGTGAAAGGCACGCGTCTTTCATCCTTCTTCCTACTATACGAATGAATATTCACATTAAAATTATTTTACCACTCAAAGTCGTTGTCACGTAAAACTTTCGCCCGTATACCGACTTTACAGGCAACCAATATTATCACCATTTTATTGGCGTAAATAAATGCTAAGTTTTGTTCACCACTGTGACGTAAGAGAGGCGGTCTTTACCTTTTTAAAACCGATATAGAAATGTCGATTATAGGATGAAAAAAAAATCAAAATGTGATCTATCTACACGTATTGACTGTATATTGATGCGAGGAATTAAATATTTACATCCGATAATATGGGTTTTCCCAACTGATTGTTTTACTTTCAAACTCATAAAGGGATCCTAAAGATAGTGGCATCCTCGAGATACTGCCGTACTTAAAACGTTTGCTTTCGAGATAAGTGTATGAGCTCATTATTATTATTATGAAACAATAGATGAGACCAAAAGCCAGAATAATTATTCTTCACATTTATCTTACGACAACAATCAGTTAATGCCTTACGTGGAAAGTGATGTCACAACACTGACATTTATCTGGTAAGAAAGAAAGGTTATGTTTATTTTAGTGGCCATTTCATTATGCATAATATACGCTCACAAGCTATACATATTACATATATGTATGTACCCCATAAATGTTATAAAGGAACTAATTTGTAATAAAGGGCTGGATGCACAGCCCAAGCAGGAAATTAAGAACATCCAAAATCGGTAGTTTTTTTTTCATGTAGGTACATAGAATACGTAGTGCCTTCCTTCATAGTATATTTTTTAAAGTAGTACGTGTAAAAACATCTTGGAAGGAAAAATAGAAGCAAGGAGAGAACGGGGCAAACCCAGAAGGACGTATACGGACCAAGTGAAGGAAAAACTAAAACTGAAGTCGTATCAAGATGTCAAAGCGCTGGGTGAAGATAGGACTACATGGAAGAGGCTCCACCGACAAGAGTACAGCTCTTAAATTAAAGTACCTACGTGTAAAAATGTGTCTTATTGAAGTATATACCAGGTACTTTTGTGAAATATAAGAGATTGTGTTGCAATTAGAAATCTAAGACGTCACGTAGGGTTTTCTTCGGTACTTTCCTCAACAGGTGATTAATGAACAATTCCTAAGAAACAAAATCAGCGTCACGATCTTATCATTTTCCCTAATCCGATCGTACGGATATTACGTTTTTATTCGAAATTTTGCTAATCTTTTGAAATTTTATCCGTGTGGGAATGGATTAATGGATGGAATGGATTAATAGGTAGGTATAATGTGGCACCGTCCCATTTCATGCCGTTGGTTTGGAAGGTGTAACTTAGGAAAATATGCAAAGCAAAAAGTACCCTTGGGAAGAGAAGGAAATTTTGATATCAAACCCCATATCAAACCCTTGGGACAGCGTAGCAAACTGGGCAAGGCTGTATGATGAAATCTCATAAGATTTTGAGTAAAGTATCTACCATTCTCGTTAAAGCCTCTAACTGAGTTTGAATGTGCCAGGAATGGGTGTAGTTAGTCGTGCCGTGGGCAGAACCCCTTCAGAATTGAAAGCTTTGAACATATCACACCGCAATGATACACAGTTGCAACTTTTCCCAAATGTTAATTAGACTTTTAATGTAAAGATGGCTCAGAATCATTTTTACTACCAAAAACAAACACTCTCTTAGTTTTTATCTAATATATAAAATTCTCGTGTCACAGTTTTCGTTCCCATACTCCTCCGAAACGGCTTGACCGATTTTGATGAAAATTTTTGTGCTTATCCGGTATCTATGAGAATCGGCCAACATCTAAGTATTTTTCAAAAAAAAAACATTTCGCAAAAGAACGTTTGCCGGGTCAGCTAGTTACCATATAAAACACGGCTTTTTACGATTCTAGAATCATCCAAAGATGGCCTTCGAATACGTTTAATTTATTAATATAAAACATTTTAAAAATAGATAAGCAAACATCCTAATTATTTAAATAATTAAGATTAAAAAATATACAAATATTGTCAAGATTATAGAAACACAGATCTTAGTGCGAAAATGAATATAAGTACCTACTTAATTAAAATAAATTAAAAATAATACATCTTTATCACCATCGACTAGAGAAAGTTTATTTTTATAGAATTGTGATACACCAAAGAGTTCATTGTGACATGTAATGTAAACAACATATATCTAAATTATATATAGACGGTGCTAAAACACGCACTCATACCACTATGAGTGCGTGTTTTAGCATCATCTATATATAATTTAGATATATGTTGTTTACATTACATGTCATGGCACCACCCCCACGGACCCCACGGCCATTAGCCTATTTTCAAAACATTATACTTATAGACCGTTAGAGATCTAAGTGTCGTAATCATTCGAGGTGATCTCAAGACTAAACATATTATGATAATAATTAGCCAGTCAAATAATTAGCAGACCGAAACAGCGAGAAAGTCTTTACACAACCAAATACTACGGTTATATCTCTCCTGCTTAGCATAAGCATTATTTTTTGCGAAATTAATAGCTTAAGCATTATATTCCGCGGAATTAAAGGAATTAGCATTATTTCCGCGAAATTAAACACTGATGATTAACCAAACTAGATCTGCATGCAGTCTCAGGTCAATGGAACATTCAACTACGTTTCACAGTAAGCTTCGATGATGACATCTGATGTCATTTAATCTGACGCCTCCACCTCACCGACCATGACACCGATGTATAGCATTAAGCCTGGAAGCAGTTGCCAAACTGTCGCTAAACGAAGGCTATAACATAACAGTTGTCGGTGAACTGTCAACCGAGCTCAACAATAACAAACAATACAATTAACGTACCTATTTCTTTTCTGGTATAATGCCTCTGCTCGTCGTTATGAGAATTCGTCGTACCGAACGCCTGACCCATCTTTATATCACAGCACTGAGATCACAATTGGAAAATAATAGAAAACTAGCAATCAGCTGATTACACTGTACGTAATGATGCGTTTGTACGCATGCGCGGGCTCATATCACGCGGGACGTGCGCGCCCAGCGACGTCTCATACAACACTGCTGGAACCAGCCGGAGGCTCGAGCGAGCGAGCGGGACAGGTGACCGGTGACCGATAAGCTCCTCGTTGACCTACATACAACCGACCCGCGAGCGACAGGGATGGCGATAGTTAACTTGCACACCACAGATGCACGTAGACACGGTCTGTTTACATTCTGGGTAAACGCAAAATGGCTACCGGCAGAACGTCTCAATTCGCTAACAAGTTTGCGAAGACAACGAAAAATATGATTAAATTGCACACAAAGCCCATTTTAGTAAGGAAAAGCCAAGCTTCTTTTATTTTTTCAGGATAAAATCAAGACTTGGACAGTTCAGGTTGAATTTGGAAAATGTATGAAAGTTTGAAATATAAGTTTTAAGCGCGTATAAGGAATAAAAACCTCAAATCCAGGACCCTCTGTACAAACTTCAAGACAAGAAATCCAATCAACAATAAAGAGATGAAAATCACTCAAAGCCGCTCTGAAATAGAAGCACGCAAAAACAGATCCGTACTCTTCACACCCAAATCAAATGGTCCTTTACGTCAGAAGCACCGCCACGCTTCTTGAACACATTTGAATAATTCTAAACATTATACCGGCTACTGAATATAATTACGATTGTTAATCAAGACGTCTTGAGGTCAAAATAGTCACTGACTTTGAAACTGCTAAGATATTGCAACATTCACTTTCAGGGTAAAATATTTATCCAGTTTTACAATTCATATTTAAGAAATAGCAACGAGACGTGTTAAGATGGTTAGTTTTATACAAATTTTGGGCATTAGATTGACCAACGCTTCTTTAAGACTGGAATAAGATTCTTCCTTTAATATGGAAAGGAAATAATTTTTAGTAAGTACCTAATTATACACTTGCAGATGATATATTGGGATTTTGGACAATGCGTAACTAGTAGCGAAATAACACAAAAACCAAGAGCAAGGCCACGTTGCCCGCAAAATTGTGAAGCCTGTACAATTCTGATAACAGCTTTAAACCAATTAGCTGTTTATTTCAGGCTTCAGACTGCAGAAGCTAAGCTACAAGGCCAGTGAATTACTATTTGTTATTTGTGACATCAGATTCATTCTCAACGTCTTGTCAAATGCCAGTATATATATTGACTGTATTTGTTCCTTGTGGGTAGTGACTTGGAATCTTAGACATAATTGTTTTCAGCTTTACGAGATTAATGTGAGGGAAATTTCTCAAGCCACTGAAGAAGAGGCAGATGATTGAAGAGAGAAGACAAGGTAGGGGTGATAAATTCCCAACAACGAACAATATTACGCGGTTACGGGTAATAAAACGATTTCTAACTGAAATATTACTCCCGACCTCTGTCCTCAAATCATTCATACTTTTAGAAATATGCTACTTTTATTTAAAACCGAATCATTTTTAAACAATTCTATTTTCATAATTCACAACTTTACCACACTTGAAGATTCCGAAACCGCATGTTGATTATATAACACCGCAATTCGCTCCCAAAACACACATGATCCAGATCGCATTGCAGAAGCATTGAAATATTTGTAGAGCAAGGTGAAACGGACATCTTGTGTGGTCACCAGAATGATCTTATTCGACTTTGACCATTCAAATCATCAGTATTTTTGTGATGCCAAAAGGATTTTTATAAGAACTGAAGCTGGAGAGCTGGACGACTTGTGGAGCTATGGTTGCAAAGATGAAAGAAGGGTAGTATTCGCCTCTACATCGTTATTTTACCATTAAATCGGTAACGCGATAGTCTATATAATCAGGGCTACAAGGAGACATAAGTCTATATAATCAAGACATGGGTTACACTAACTATTTTTTGACCATACATAGGTGTTGCTTATATTATATACTTTAATAGTATCACATACTTTTTAATGACTTCATTTGCACATACCAACCCAACTAAAAACAATAACTTATCTAACCGTGGAGGATCATACGACAACAATATATTCTAGAAATTTCGTAGACCACAGAACAACTGTACAAACATGAAGATTGACAGTCATAAAAGCCGCCAACGGTACACAGTGAATAAAGAGCTTCAGTATCGGGGTCAACTAAGCGAGAGGAAAATAATGCAAGACTAGGTTTAATACGGGAAAACCAAATCGATGGCGAAAACCTTGGCTAAGACGTCACTTAGATGTCTTAAAGTAGGCGCAAGTAATATCTCTACCTAGACATGCGGTACGTCTAACGTACGCGCGTTCCTCAAGATTTTTCTGAAGAATCTCACGATGTGGGCTCAAGATTACAAACAAAATTGGCTGAGATATAGAAATAACACGCAGTACGTACTGCGCAGATCTCCTCACACCGACAATATGTCGATTTGCATAAGCCGATATAGCGTCTCCTAAAGGTTTACGGCGACAATGCCAATTTGCATCAACCGAAACATCGAGACAAAATATTGGGCAACAGTCTTCGTAACATGTCTTACTTAAATAATACTATTTACAGTTGGTTACAGTATAAAATACTATTGTATTATATACTGTAACCAACAAAGTAATTATACAGTAGTTAGTTGGAAATAATCCTGAAAAGTAATAAAAAAAATATTACGAAAACAATCAATTAGGTTGGCTTTTGCAGTTGCTCCTGGGACTTGCTCTGTAGAAGCAAATGAGAAGACGACATCTCTGCCTACATTTAACGTAAGTTAAGAATATTATATGATGTAAAAGTATTTCCACAGATAAGCCAATTTTGCTGTCAAGCCACGAGCAGGTTGACAAGAATTATCCTCCCTGACGGAGGTTTTAAAACAAAAGTAGCGAGATAGCAACACATTACCATGGCACGCGAATTAGCAATTCTAGTAGATTGCCCTTATCACAAAGATGCGTGACGCGGGCTCATCTAATATAATCCTCCATTGTCTTGTAGAATACTCATCAGATCTACTGAACCGATCTAATTCCGTCTTGTTTCACTGAATATTAATTTTTTATTCAGCAAATAACAAAGAAATTGAAGTGCCATTTTCTGTATAACTTAAAAGTTAATCTGTTTATACCTAGGCTTCGTATAATATAATACACGTAAAGGCATTAGAGGCCCCGAAATGTTAAGCAGACAACTTCATTCAGAAATAAATTGTCCTTCAAATATTGTTCAGTGATGTGTAACGCTCGTCGTTAAACTAAACTCAACCTTAGCCCGGAGGGAATAAACATTGAAATTGTCTCGAGTCCACTGTCCATAAATGACATTTAAAGCGTACTAAGTGTTTAGGTATAATGTCTTTTATTATTAGGTTTCGGTGATCTCATTTGAAATAAAACCAAGCACTTTAGGCCTTATTAAGGACTATTAAAATTATATATTTATGTTCTATGTAAAACATTGTTTATGATTAAAAATGTTTTACACAAGGAAACACTAATGTGTGCCACCAAGGTTAGGCCATCATTTCCTACTACGCATTTTATGTGAAATGTGAGGCATTTTTAACCGCACTTAGTGTCAACTCTTTGTTCTAATTTTGAGTGGTGACTAAGTGTCCTATACTCCGACGTCTGACGTCACGGAGGTAGCTGACTGACTGAGGAGCCTCGCAAGTGTTTACTCTACTACTCAGACGAAAATGTGACATGTACACCATTTCGTAGGTTAGGTGACTAATATTCTAGGAATAGGTTAGTATACTAAGAAACGCTACTTTGCTCAACAGTGCAAACAAATAAAGTTAAGAATTAGTTTCCAGAAGCATTGGGGCACATCGGCACATACGTGGTAGAGCTCATAGAATACTAAACGAGTCGAGAGATAAAGAATGAGGTTTAGAATAGGTAATGTAAAGATAAAGTACTGCTCAGCTAAAAATACATAATTATGTATAAACTGTTTCTAAATAAAGGCTGTTCAAAATTAGTAATCTATTAAGTGGTATAAAATTGTAATGTTATGCTAGAAGTAAGTTTACAAATAGTAGAGACAAGGTCGTCCACTAATTGATTAAGCAATAAACATTATAATATCCTAATTATTCCATTTATATATGAATGAATCAGTGACACAATAATCTATAATTTACATGCATTGAGCTGTGTCAAGGGTTCGAATCCACCACTTGTTTCGAGTCTGGGTGTTCGAAGTTATTTCAAAGGTTTTACAGTCACCCGTGAGCCCGGATTTAGTACCAATGAGTTAGTTTTCTTGTCTTTTAAGAAGTTATGTTCAATATTTAAGAAAAAATAATAGCTACTAAACAATATAGAAACGTTACGAACGTAGTGTAAAGGGGCGAAATTGTCTGTCCATCCCTTTTGGAGTTATTTAAATGATGAGTCCCTCCCTCTGTTGATGCATGTTATTGTAAATTTGGGTTTGCGACATTGTTGCATCCATACCTATGCCAGAACAAGTTACGAAACATTTAGGTGGAATATCCGTTCATCCAAAGCAGATAATGTTTTTAGCTAATTAATGGATGTGTTTGCGGATAAGTCTACGGTCTAAAATGCTGTTACATGGCTAATTGGTTTCTTAAAAAATATGTTTACTATTATAATATTAATGTTACTTTATAAACATGCACCTTCAATAATTGATGTGCATTTAGTAACTATTTGAGATGTTCTTCTTTACGTTGAAAAGTGTATCTACTGGCTGTACAAATTGAATAAATGAACGACAAACTATAATAGTTTTCTGAATTCTACTTCTAGAAACGTTCCTAAACAATTCAACAAGTGTAATGAGATGAAAATTGCATAAAATTGCTGTTTAAAAGAACCGTCTAAAATAGCGCTCTGTTTGCATATCACGTTTTTTTTTTTTAAGTAAATTGAAAACGAAACAGAATAACAACATTCTTTGAATTCCAGGAACAACATCTTCGAAGTAAGAATGAGGGTTGTGTTTCGGTAAATGTCAGTAGAATCGATACGGGTCATCTTGAATCAGAATACCGTGAAGTTCAAACTATACCTACTTGAAATTATTCATTACAGAAGCTCTACCTCATAATGAATATTTAATTCGGATTATTTTTGTTTAAGCCCCAACTCCAATCAGTTTAATATGACGGGTAAAAAAAGAAAAGTGCGGGCTTTCATTTGCCAATGACACGTGTTGGTTGCAGATGACGAAATTCTTACCGAGAATGTAAAATTCATAATTTATACAGTAATAAAAACAATATACAGTAAGCGCTCAGAAAGTAAGTTTGCCGGCGCTTGTTAGAACGTTTTCTGGGTTACGAAACCGCAAAGAGTCATCTGTAATTCTGTTTATATTTTTACAATACCAACTTCACTCGTTTTTGTGGTACTTCAAACGGTGCGCAATGATGTTATCAAGTCTTACCTGAAACAAGGACAAAAACTCATTAAAATCATTAGAAATATGACAAATAATAAATTAAAAGCATATATAGGAACAAAGTACTCGTCAATACGAACGAAGTAAGAGAGTCCAAAACTCGGTGGGGTTATGTAATTTTATTGCGGACTTTCTACGGCTATCTTCCAGCTCTATAATTAGATCAGCTCCAAGCCATCAAAATATGTCAAATTTATCTTGCAAGATTTCATCAGCCTTCGGGACAAGTAAAAGTAAATAAAAGCTTGTAAAAACCACAATAACATCAGTAAGCACAGGTCATAGTATGACAAAAGTAATGTCGTATTTTAAAAAGACAGCTTTAAAATGATATATTATGAAACAATAGAGACAATTCTCTCACAAACAGCATAACATTCAATGAAATAGCTCGAGTATACCATCTGTCTAGTACAGTGGTACCACGCGTCGAGCGCCTGAACATTTTGTTATAGCAACGAGTCGTTGCTATTACTTTTGTTATAGGCGCTTTTATAAAACGCTAGCAGAGGACACACTTGCAATGTACAAACTACAGAGGAAACTCGAGAGCTGTGTACGTTAAAATCCTGTCGGCTGCCTACAAAATAGTTTTAGTGTTTCTGGTAATCGAGTCGACTACATTCGGCTGGTCCAAGAAACAAAGTAAATAAATACAAATACATAAGAATAAAGTAAGATACTCAATAAAGATCAATAATTATATTTCATTGTTTTGTTTCTGATTTTGAAACAAAGTAAATAAATACAAATACATAAGAAATAATGTAAGATACTCAATAAAGATCAATAATTATATTTCATTGTTTTGTTTCTGATTTTGAACAAAGTAAATAAATACAAATACATAAGAATTAAAGTAAGATACTCAATAAAGATCAATAATTATATTTCTAGGCGGACGTTCTCTGACCAGATTGGAGACATCCTAAAAACAGGGCAGGTTAGAAGTACCCTGAACAGAAGAGCATGTATGAGGAATATGATGGGAGTGAATGAAGCAAGAGAGATACGTCAGGATCGTTGCAAATGGCGTTCCGTAGTCTCTGCCTACCCCTCCGGGAAACAGGCGTGAGTCTATGTATGTATGTAATTATATTTCATTGTTTTGTTTCTGATTTTGAAACAAAGTAAATAAATACAAATACATAAGACATTAAGTAAGATACTCAATAAAGATCAATAATGATATTTCATTGTTTTGTTTCTGATTTTGAAACAAAGTAAATAAATACAAATACATAAGACATTAAGTAAGATACTCAATAAAGATCAATAATGATATTTCATTGTTTTGTTTCTGATTTTGAAACAAAGTAAATAAATACAAATACATAAGACATTAAGTAAGATACTCAATAAAGATCAATAATGATATTTCATTGTTTTGTTTCTGATTTTGAATGCTGGTATCTTACGCAAAATGCCAATCAGTAGTAATAGTAAATAGTAAATTTATTGGCATAATCTGTATTACAGTGTTGAAAGTAGTGTAGTAGTGTTGTTTTCCCTTGTTTATGAAAATACTAGAGGACGCCAGCAGCTACGCCTGCATTTTTTTTATTTTACCCGTTTTGGCCGATTCCGTGGGAATTTTGGGAAATCCCTCCTTAGTGCACCCCTACGGTCCCCAAGGAACATACATGCCAAATTTCAGCTTCCTGCGCCCAATAGTTTCAGCTGTAGCGTGTCTGTCAGTCAGTCAGTAACGCAAGGATTTTATATATTAAGATTATTTTCAATACAATTTCCATTTTGCATTCGTTAATTAGTTCGACTGGAATTTGCTAGTCAAACTATTTTTAGTGCAATTCTTACCACATGAGTAGATTCGGTTCATTTACTCATGTGACTTGTACCCGTACAATTTAAACCTAATTAGATATTTAACCATATTCGCGCACCCCGGGCTCCAAGGCGTAGGTTTTGGAACGCAACCGGGACAGCGCTAGGATGATGATGATGATGATGAGATATTTTACCATATTCACGAGATTTGACATTCGTCGTAAACAAACTAAGTACTGAGATCCACACAGGCTCACAGTTGATATGTTAGTATTGGACTGTTATTATAAATGTCTTAAAAACATATATGTTTATTGCGCACAGTACACAATTTAAAACAAATATTAATAAGTTTTAAACGGTTCATTATAAGATTGCTGTGAAGCGTAAGCAAATATTTACTAAGACATTAGGTACACGTTCAAAGCAGAAATTCTATGTCGACAAATGACTTTACAAATAATTAGTGCACTTTATAAATATCTAAACGGTTAATCGACGTCTCATCTCACGTAACCAGAAGGCTGGTTTATTCTTTGCCCAAAGAATCAGTATTGCCATCCAACGTGGCAATGCTGCCAGCCTTCTGGGCACGTTACCCGACGCCTAAACACACCTGTACATATTATATACATATATTTAATTTTTATTTTTAGATTTTTGTACATAATTATATATTATTATAAATTATGATTATTTAAGATAGTAATGTATATAGTTATAATTAATCATCTGCAGTGTTATTATGAAAGTTACTCAAAATAAACAGAATTCTTATCCCTTTAGTCTATATATGTGTCTATATTAGTGCACCGACATGGATAAACACCCAGTCTCAAAACAAAAATTTGTAGTTCATACAAAGTCGGTTGGTCACACAATCTCATTATTTAATTGAATATCAACGACGGCATAGAATACAAGTGTCACAACCCCCTATCTTACGGGGTGTCGTAAGAGGCGACTAAGGGTTAACACGATGCAAATACCATCTTTGCGAAGAGACGGAAAACTCGACATCAAACCCTATACGACTGCCTCGTTGGTCTCGCGGCATAAATGTGCGCGTGGGATCGGGAGATCCCGGTTTCGATTCCTGGGTCGGTACGGCAATAGGCTCGCCCCTTATTACGTGGGACTAAAGTATATCTGGCGAAAAGTGGGTGTCGAAATACACCTTTGCCTACCCCTTCGGGGACAAAAGGCGTGACTATATGTATGTATGTATGTATCAACTTGAAAATATTTGCATTCACATCATCAATATGAAACCATAATTTCATAAGAACCTAATACAAATGTGCAAACATCAAGTATAATCAGGCCACGGTAAGCAATATCCGCGAACATATTTTTCACTTTCAAAAGCTGCCTCCGAAATAAATCTCGCTAAAAGGGGTGTACGAACTCATTAATCTCGAGATTTCTCTACGAGTTTGTACTCGAGTGTTCTATGGACCGGGTGCACAGCATCAGCTAATTTTATTGTCTTACGCGAATAGATAAATATAGAAACCTATACTCCATTTGGTTAGGTACTTAACTAAAGGTAAACAATCTTGATGTGACTTTTTAAATTACCACATATTAAACAAATAAACTACTGCTTAAACCAAGGGTTCAATTAATTTGGAAATTATTGTTGTTGTATTTACATTGATCTTTAGCACCATTTTATTTTTAAACAGATTTTAGATAAAAAAAAGTCACATCAAGATTGTTTACCTTTAGTTAAGTACCTAACCAAATGAAGTATAGTAGCGAATTGCATCAAGCACTTGTAAAAGTGCTACGGTTAAACTGCGTAGCGGTTAGGTTCGTAGCTGGGCTACGGAACCAAAGCTTCTTTCAGACACATTATGGTCTATGTAACTTCTTTGTAAAATGCACATTAATGCTTTTACTGAATTGTAATCATCTATAATAAAATAATATGTTACTAGACAGACGAGGCGAGGCACATTTCTCATAACATAAAGAACACAACTTTCATTCTACAAGTTAAACTTATTAAAACGTATGGTACTTATGTTATTACACGCACCTTATTTAATCGTCTCTGCCTACCCGTACCCCGACAGGAAAAAGGCGAAAGTATATGTACGTATGGTATGGTAGGTATGAGGATTATGTTATTATAAAAATATGCCAACAAAGTTGTCCATTAAGTATTAGCATTGAAATAGGCAGATTACGTAGAAATTGTTGAATTTTATAAATTCTCCCACAAGCTTTGCACAGTGGAAGAGACATGCATAATCAGGAAAACCTTCCCTTGAGTCGTATTCTATTTGATCAAATATAGTACCGTTTTCTTATTCAAAACATCGCCTAACCATAGTATAATAAAACCCATCAACGTAGTATCCACTAAGAGCCAGCCTAGTTGTCATTTAAGTATCAATAAAAATTGCATACTGTTACTTAGTACTAATTTGCGGAAAAACAACGACTCCCATAAACCTAGATTATAAACTTTCTAGCAAATTGTCCGCTATTCCTGGTTTAGCGTCAAAGTATTTTTATACGAAAACACATGCACTACATAACATTGGCTGATTTCTGGAGCGTTTCGTACAAAACAGACCCAATTTGTACTGTAATATATTACAAACTTTTTAACAAACCCGAAGTTCAACTGTGTTACAATTTATACGAGATATTTATAATTGCCCAGTTGTATGTTTATTTAATGGTGTTTACATGTTCCAAGTTGACATTTGTGAACTATGCTGTCATGTACTACCCACAGACAATCACGATGTGTTGATAGTATAGATTGTTAGTAATTCAATAATTCAAAAAAGATTTTGCCTACGAATTTGAATTGTTATATAAATGGATTTTAGCCGCTTCGCATCTAATTTAGATGTGACCTAGGTCACCTAGGTCACATCTAAATTAGATGCGAAGGTGTATTAATATACATATATTATGGTAAAAGCGTATACAATGCAACGTATCAAGCAATACAAATAGGGTTAATATAGCCCGTAACAGGTATTGGCAATTGAGTATAAGGTACCCCCTACTACCTATCTAGGACTAAAGATAATAGAACTTATAATGATACTCAAAATTTTTAAACCCTTTGTATAGACTGTTTCCCTTCCTGAAAAGGAGCACTGATGATGTTTAAAGTTTAAACTGATCTTATATCATGCGTAAATACGTAATTTACCAAAACCGCCATAGGACGACAGGCCCGTGACTCAGATAAATAAAAAAAGAGACAGCAAAATTTATAAATTTATAGCAGAGCAAGATAAATATCTTGCTCTGAAATGATCCTAATCCGCCATAAAAATCAAATTATTCCAATGCAGTGCCTCACAGATGAGCTCATCTGTGCAGTACCTAATATCAATAAAAACAAACAAATCATTGCTTTATTGCACCATATCCTTTTTACTGTACCTAAATGAAAACAAACTTATTAATATACATATGTACAGTAAACCCCGTTCGCAAGAAGTACCCTTTGTAAAGTCTCACACCTCTTCATACACAGCCAGACATGATTAAAATCTGTCACATCTAATTGAACGTAATTGTGAAACAAAGAACACAACAATCGGCCATGAAAGGACAAAATATATGACGGAAACATCTCGTTATACGGTTGTTGACATTAAACAGGTTTCATTGGGCACAGGTTTTTAATAAAAAAGGTGTAACACGATTAACATACGTAAATATAAAGTTTAAAGTGTTGACTTTGTTCTCTATAGGTGTTTTTTGGTCAGTCATTGGCTGTGGTTTGCAGATTGCTCCCAAAACGGTGCTCGAATCGAAAATAATGAGCGTTTACAACGCAGATTTGCGGCGAGGATAAAATATATTATGTCAAATCTGCTTGTATTTACCTACAGGGAGGTTTTTGATCTGATAGTCGGATTTTATACTGAAATAGAACTGTTATTGTATCTAGTGATAAGGATTTACTAATGGACAAATGTTTACTGAGCTCTACTGAGGACCGAGAAGCGTGATTTAATTTAGTTGTCCTCAGAATCAACGTAGTTTCGGTTGTGATGTATCGAAGTAACAAAAAGTATTGTCGGATAAAATAAGCCTCATTAGGCTGACCTTGGGAAATAAACATTTGGCCAGCCCATGATCTAAAGGAGTATTTATGCCGCTTATGCTTCCAGAAGTAATTAACTTATTACTCTTTAGTTAAAGGAAACAATCTTGAGTGATCTCTTCAAGGAGTTCTGTTTTTTTAACTGATAAAGAGAACTTCCAGCATTCTTATGAGTGAGATAACGCTAAACTTGAATGCAAAGAATTTTAACTCCGTTATACCCACTCGTAACAAGACATTCGCATGGAATTTATACATATTGCTTATATCCGAATAAGTACCTAATATTTGTAAAATAATTTATATGGCACCGTTCTATAAATAACAGCATTTATTGTGCAAGAAATCTAAACATAAAAGTTAATTATATTTAACAATATCTTTTAATTTGATATATTTTAAAGGTAGTAATATAATTATAATATGAAGTAATGAAACATTATTAGTCAAGTAAATTGTGTGTTATTTCAATCAATAGAATTTCTGATAGCAGTAACAGTTATACTCGTTTATAAAATACTTAAAGTGGCCAGGTTATTAGAATTCAACACCAAGCTGTTGTGACAATATATGTTGTGGGAATACCGACGCCATGAAAAACATATTTGAAAACTATATTAGAATATAAAGATAAGCCACAGATATCAAATACATTTAAATAACATCTTAATAAAGTTCATCAACATAAACTATCCCTATATGGCTATCCCTTTGTGTTGCGAAGGTCAGACGACAGTCAGTCTGTAGAAAAACTGATATTCTGACAAATCTGGTTAGACCAGTAAGCGGACCCCGGGCTCCAAGGCGAGAAGTCTTGGATGCAAATGGGATAACGCTAGGACGATGATGAACGTACATCAACATAAACGAATTCAAACTTACGCGATTTGTATAAATTAAGATATTTATAACAATAACTGAGATATTTTAAACATAAATACCTCGATATTTTTCGGCCTTATATATCTTAGGTATCGCGTGTATAGTGCACCCAACAACAACCCAGCCTACTAGACGGCAGACGTAGGGCGAACACTTTCTGACAACACGTTAGACTTATACGTCTTACATTAGACCAATCCCAACACTAGTTATGAATTATGACGTACCGCAAATTGGAACTGGCCAATTAGAATGCATTTTTGTAGCCCCCTTCGCCCCGCATGAGGTATGCGGGGCGAAGGGGGACTTTGGACCGCTTTGACAGAATTGTTTGTATGTAGAAATTAAAACATTAGGTGTCTAGTAGGTTGGGTTGTCGTTGAGTGCACCAAAATGTTTGTGTCCGTTTCGATGGCGCGGCCACGACGTTTTTTTATTTTTTTAATATTGACAAGATTTTGTAAAAATTTGTAAAAGTAGACTCCCAAAACCATAAATTTGTCAAAGCTATGGTTAAAAAGTTATAAGGGTTTGATCGTGGCCGCGCCATTGAAACGCTCCGAACCGCGCGGCCACGGAGATCTTTAAAACTAAGCATTGCAGAGACCTGACATTTTGGTAATTAAGAGATTGAATTTGTAAAAAATTTGTAAAAATATAGAAAAAAATCCTGAGCTTATATTTAAGGAGCTGTAAGACTAAATAAGCCATGGCCGCGCCATTGAAACGGTGAAAAACACGTTTTCGCCGATATCTCGCTGAAAAAGCAACGCAGACGTCTGAAGTTTTTTGTAAAACCTGGATTTGAATTTGTCAAAACTAGTAAATATAAAACAAAAAATCCTAGGTTTATATTTCTGGAGCTTTAAGACTAATACGCCATGGCCGCGCCATTGAAACGGTGAAAAACACATTTTCGCCGATATCTCACTGAAAAAGCAACGCAGACGTCTGAAGTTTTTTGTAAAACCCAGATTTGAATTTGTCAAAACTACTTAAAATAAAACAAAACATCCTAGGTTCATATTTCAGAAGCTGTAAGACTAAAACATCATGGCCGCGCCATTGAAACGGTGAAAAAATGCGTAATCTGCACCTCCTGAAATGTGAACACAGGGTTTTTATGAGCATTTTTACCTGTTTTGACAAATTCAGATCTAGGTTTTCAAAAAACTTCAGACCTCTGCATTGCTTTTTCAGCGAGATATCGGCGATTACGTATTTTATCACCGTTTCAATGGCGCGGCCATGGCGTATTAGTCTTTATATCTCCAGAAATAAAAACCTTGGATTTTTTGTTTTATTTTTACTAGTTTTGACAAATTCAAATCCAGGTTTTACAAAAAACTTCAGAAGTCGGCGTTGCTTTTTCAGCGAGATATCGGCAAAAATGTGTTTTCACCGTTTCAATGGCGCGGCCATGGCGTATTAGTCTTATAGCTCCAGAAATATATACCTAGGATATTTTGTTTTATTTTTACTGGTTTTGACAAATTCAAATCTGGGTTTTACAAAAAAATTCAGACGACTGCGTTGCTCTTTCAGTGAGATATCGGCAAAAACGTGTTTTTCACCGTTTCAATGGCAAGGCCATATGGCATATTAGTCTTATACTCCAGAAATATAAACCTATGATTTTATGTTTTATTTTTACTGGTTTTGACAAATTCAAATCTGGGTTTTACAAAAAACTTCAGACGTCTGCGTTGCTTTTACAGCGAGATATCGGCGAAAATGTGTTTTTCACCGTTTCAATGGCGCGGCCATGGCTTATTTAGTCTTACAGATCCTTAAATATAAGCTCAGGATTTTTTTCTATATTTTTACAAATTTTTTACAAATTCAATCTCTTACTTACCAAAATTTCAGGTCTCTGCAATGCTTAGTTTTAAAGATCTCCGTGGCCGCGCGGTTCGGAGCGTTTCAATGGCGCGGCCACGTTCAACCCCTTATAACTTTTTAATCATAGCTTTGACAAATTTATGGTTTTGGGAGTCTACTTTTACAAATTTTTACAAAATCTTGTCACCATTTTTTTTAAGAAATAACGTCATGGCCGCGCCATCGAAACGGACACAAATGTTTGGATGTTTCATATGATCTTAACTGAAACAAACAAAATATTACTTACACACGTAGTGAAAGTAATATAGTGAAACAAAACGTATTGTTCCATGGTAGTTACACAAAGATGCAGCCGCTAAATATAACGCGGCTCAGTTTGTCATCACTCCACGGCCACTGACCAGGCCTTGGGATATTTGCAGCGTTCTGTCGCCCGATACCACCCGTGAGAGTAACGTGCTTTGTACTGCACGCTCTAATGTTTACTATAGATGTGACGGCATTTGCTGCAGGGGTTAGTGTTATTTTGGTCTTGACAACCGAAGAGAAATGTACCAATATATTGCCATGATTCGGAATGTTTCAATCGGATATTTTCAAAAAAGGACGATGGCAAAGGCAATGCTACATTTAAAAAATACTATAATATTGTTACAACTTATAATAAAGATAATTTAATATGTGATACACATTAGACAGAATTATATGAGCAAATTTATTTATATTTTAATTAACAAAACCGCAGCAATAACAAATACTTTAATTTCTACATTGGTTAATAGTTAAAATCTCTCGATAATATCTATTCTCGAATATTTGTCATCGAGAAATATCAAATACTCGATTACTTTTAATCACAGTCCATTTACTCGAAAATACCTCAGAAACATACAAGCAAATCTTATCCCAATATTCGATGTATTAATATTAAACATGTATTCTGGAAAAGGCATTCGCCGAGATCGATCACTGACCTTCTGTCCTTTGATAAATTTTCTTAGACGGAGTCGAGAAATTGTAAAACTGACCTAAGTTTATACAGCGTCGGTATAAGGTAGAATAGCTTACCTTTCTAGCCATTTTAGTTTTATGTTGCGAAGCAGAAGCGAAACGTAATGAAGCATGAATAGGCAAGATAAGTTGGTTTGTATTTTCCTGTTGAAATATTTGTTGCTATTATGAGTAGCTATCGAAAAAGAAACCTCAGAAACCGTCACTTTAGAAGACGTGCCGTAATTTCGTATCGCGTATACGTACATGCAAAATGATCTCCAGAATGATCTGGAGATCATTTTGCATGTACGTATTTCTTCAATGATGAAGAAAAAATTTTACCGTTAGAAAGCCAGTAAATGACAACTGTTGTATCTGCTGTCAATACAAGAACCACATCGGCAGCATTTGAATCCACGAAAATATATATGTCTAAATTCAACACTACATTACTTTTAAATAGAAGAGAATTTCAATATAGCCTGACTATGTTCCTTCATAGGGACATAGTCAGGCAATTCAGGACAACGAACCAGAATTTTGGCTAATATGCAAGCTAGAATATTCCAAGATAAACCCAATCTGCTATACGACGAAGCATTACGCTGTAATTTATATTCATACTTCCAAATATTGGCCGCAAATTAGTCCATTTATATCCATGTTAGTAAGCAACCGGATCGTGTTAATATTCTAATCAGTGCAGATCAAAGTGATCAAGTCAGCGATTACCAGTTATCAGAGTCGTGCGGTGAATGCTGAGATATGTCGCACACGACTTGAATAAGTCGTCAACGTATGTATAGAATATCGTCATATACTTTGAGAATTTTGGATGGACTAAGTTTCCAACTTCAGAATTGGTTCGTCAGTTTGAAGGTCACTATCAAAGCTCGCATCGGATATGCGCTAGCAAAATTAACTGGCAAATATTGATTTACATAACCTATGTTTAACTGATACATAGAATTTTACACAGCAAGTGCATGTATACCAATACGTACTAATAGAGCAGTCACCAAACAATTATTTATTTTGGAGTAAAACCGTACCCCCTGGCGTCATTAAAATTCTGCACTAAACGATTCAGATCTTAATCCTCAGCCAACTTGCTGCAGACTTAGCATTTAATCGTAGCAACACTCAATTTTAAATATCCAATATTGCAGAAATAAAGTTAATCCACTTGTCTTCCCAATGCGATATAGCCTGTTTAAAACGTTAGACGAAGTTCATATTTTAACAAGATTAAAAACTTTCAGCATTAACGATACTACTTGAAGAACTATTTATTATTATTCAGAAGCTACAATGCTATTTAAAAATATAATTTTTGCAACATGTGTTTCTTAAACACAAAGATATAATGTGATCCGTACGACGTGACCTTGTATATTAGTTTCTCGTAACTGCGAACAAATCAAATGTAGTGTTCGACTAAACGGACATTAGCATTTCAAAGCAATTGATCCGCGTCGGGTGAAATGTGTTATGTTGCTACTATTCTCATTATAATTTTGCCCTTTGTTCCTTAAATCTGTGTTCAGAAATACAACTTAAAGAGAATGTTCACGCTTTCGTGTGAATTAATTTTGCCACGGTATGCAGAACAACTTTTAATAATAACACCTACGGGAGATACTACGTATTGTAATTTTATTTGTGTTAGGAGCCGCGTTATCTAGAAGTTTCTCAATGAAAAGTAATTTTCTATAAATACTTGTATCTACAGAATAAATAATGGCCAGCGTGTTTAATTAATAACGACAGCATGTCACAATAGAATGGTTAAATCTTCATATTAGAATTTCGTTACAAGCATACAACGTATAGAATGTTTCAACGACATACACGTGTACGATATCCAAGTATTGTCTACGTTTTAATTAAATTGTCTTGTTCAGTAAACGGAGTCACTAAAAACTAAGAAACTGCGACAGAACAAGCTTCTTTTTCTTAATTTCATTTATCAGTGACAATGAAAAAATTGGCAATGGCTCAACGAACGATTAATGTGGCAAAGAAATTCTAATTTATACCACATTTGATATACCTAACGTTGGTATAAAATCGAAAACATTTCTTGTTAAGAAAGCTGAGTAATGGACTGCGTCAAAGTAGTGAGGTCACCAGCCAGAAAAATAAACTTAGATGAACGCGGTCACGGATTACTGTATGTCCTGAAAGGGCTGATTGATGTTACAATTTAAAACCTGTGAACAACTGTATCTACTCAATCAAAGACAATAAATATTTACTTTACTTTACTTCGGATTCGCAACACGGTCAAAGAGATGTTAAACGCTAAACATACACATCCCGACATGATATGTCGATAAATCAAGTCAGGATATTGAAAATCTGACAAACACTGTGTGATATACAATGTTTGATATATAATTAAATTATTATTAACACACTGAACTGCTAGTATTTTCCTCTTGCGTAACGATTTTGAGTTGCAAAAGCTGGCACGAATTCTGTGGTTCAGCGATCTCTAAAGACGTTTATGTATTGGTTTATATTTCTAGCGTTGTACTTTACATGATATATTATAATGAAGTAATCACTAATGATACAGCATTAATTTTAAATAGCTAATGTTCTATCATTTCTCTTCTATGGCGCTATAAATAAACAAAATTTTGCGATACTAATCAACTAAAGTGTTCTACCTCCCCTTTCCAACAGAATAAACGTTTATTTTACTGTCGTAGACATATTTTCTTCGCTTTTATACGACATGTTTTAATTGGAAAATGTTCTAACTACCACACGAGAAACTGCTGACTGCTAAAACTTAACTAGTTTCTTAGATGACTGCGACTAATAAATATAAAAATATTATAAAAGTATGTACTCCCTTCTCGCGAGGTCCTTTGGGCACCTTTTATATATTATCCTGTGCTTATATCTGCGGCCGATTACGAAATACGTCTGGTCAGTTTCTAATACCTATACATATAATAAATTATTCACATTGATATTTCCAGTGAGACTCCTTCACTATTTTGAATACATCTAATTCGTTTTGGTGTGTTTTTTCAAAAAATCCTTAAAAACTTCTATATCCACGACACCATAATTAAATTATGTCTCGTCAATTCAAAGATGTCATTAACAAATGACCTCACATCATTAGCAAGACCAAAGTGGACTAAATGTGTTACAACTAGAACCCCATTCCGACTATCCGTGAAACTGCGATGATACAGTCGTGATATTTATTATGTTTACACAATAAATTTAAAAGTGTTAGTCAGGTGTATCTCAATAATATTATCTTAGAATAAGCAGTTAGTGTTAAAATAAACCGCACGCACGTCGTTACAAGGTCACCGCGGGCCGAACCGACGTTCTGACTAAACCAAAATAAGCTAACAGATTTGATGGTTAATTGAAGAATCGTTCGAACTTGTGTAACATAATTCAAACTATACCAAGAGGACTTTCTTACAACTCTTACAACAACGGTTTCGGAGGAAATCTTAAATTATCTGTAACAAAAACATTACCTTTAGGCAAACTAAGGTACTAACTAGGTGACCAAAATATAGATGTAACCTGTCTGTGTGCAAAACGCATTTTTTGGTAAAGGTACAACAATATGTAACAATGCCGAAATATCGGCTACTCGAAACATGTGGTATATATCCCGAAAAACATTTTATAACGAATGTTAATGACCATGAATGTTTAAATTCCAATATTCTACGCCGTTCTTATCGAGTGCATGACCTGTCAGAAGTACATTTAGGACGTTCCCATTGTTCTCAAATTCTTCGTACGACTATACATTTCAATAACAACAAGATTATTCAGCAAACAATTTTGTATCGTTAAAAATCTCAGGAGACACATAGATTCTACAATTGTCTCCATTGTAGTAAATAACTATTTGTTTTCATTTAGATGTATTTATGGTCATAATGATTAAATGTAACTTTCTCATTCGTGTCGATAGCTTGAACTGCATATATATTGTCATCCCAGGAGAGACATAGGTATATTATTCCTACTCATGGTTTGAAAAATAGCATATTAAGCCATTTGTTTCCATCGACCTTTTGTGTATGAAACATTTTTCGTATTGTATTTTAAAATCATTTTTCATGCAAAGATTTTATTTTATGGAGATAAGCCTATTCCGTCATTAACTCCCCGATCGCAACCTAAACTTGCGCCTTTAGTCGTACCTTCAGTTGTGAAGTTTCACTATTAATTAGCAGTTCGATAAAATTTTAATGAAGAATTTGTACTATAGCTAGACTGCGATTTTAAATTTATGTTAAAGGCGGCACTAAAGTTACCCTCAAATATGTGAAGCTAGACCATTACTTTCAATATAGAGCTCAGAACAACTATTTTAAAACGCAGAAGCAACTGTAAAGAGAATGCAAGATTGTGTTTAGAAACTACGAAATCAATCTTTGTTTAAACTTATCTAACACCGGGGATACATGTCTTCGCTGAATGAGATGGATAGTGCTAGCCAAACGCTATTTACCAGACATAACTTATCTTTTAAAACGTAAAGGAGATTTCTAGAGTCTTGTTTTCATCTAATAGTGGAGGTTTAGCGTTGCAACTAAAACGCTGCTAGTAATATGAGATATTTCAGCGTATACTTGACATATTAACCGTTGTATTTTTGTAGAACCAGTAAATAAAAATAAGCAGAGTCCAGGGAGGGTCAAAGCATAACTAACAACGCGCCTTGACCGACTTCCAAAAAAATATATATCGTATGTCTAACAACAGATAAAATGCTCAATAATATTTTCTACCAAAACACTACAGAATATCAGTGCTATATTGAAGCGTAGGCAGAAATAATATATTTATATGAAGTAAACAAAGAGGGATATTAAGGGGTACGCCAAACTTCGAGGGCTCATATTTGCCGTGCCTCAATATATCAGACCTATGAATAAACAAAAAGATCCGTCTTCGACAGCATCCAATTTCGCGACTGGACCGACTTTACGACGGGCGGTGCACTCATAAAATTCTACATTCTAGTCTAGTTTTTCCACAATAATATTTTTTGAGTTATATATGTAATTGAGGCAGTGGAGCATGTTAGTTTCGATACACAAAATAAAGAAATAAAAGTGTTTTTGTCAGATATATTCGCGAATGCAAACAAGTTGGCAAGTGGGTGGGTGCATTGGTATTAATTGTGTGATTTATTTGTCACTGTGGTAACAAAGAGATCCGTATAAAATACGTGAAATACGACGCCGCGACAAGGCGCTGCCGAGATTAATGACTCGAGGAGAGACACCAGAGGCAACTTTTCAGCATCTCCCATCAACAACACATTGTACCTCTGCTAGAATTTTCTGCAGACTACGTTTCCTAACGGTTAAAGTTTTAAATGCCGCGTAGCTTTCCACAGTTTGGATTTTAAACGATTTATTTGAAAATGTACGGACACAAGTGCGATTAGATATGGTTCAATTAATGTTTCAATCCTGGCGCGTGATTGGATAAATTTTGAACATAAAAAAGACGACGAATAGATTGCTCTCTTTCCTTTATAACTGGTCTCGGTACAAACATGTGCTGTAAGAAGTCTTACAGCAATAACTCAATGATCATAAATAACTCAGAAACCATCAACACATAATATGTTTATTTGCAAGGTCATCGATGCACCGCCAAAAAAAACATTATAATTATTTTTTTCTGACAACTATTTCTGTCAGCGACATTGAACTGAACAGTTCAGAAATAATGAATCAGCTGACCATCCAATGTTTCTTTGAAACAAAAGTAGTGCAACTTGTCAGTACTAAGTCTGTACATAATAGATTGATGTTTGGCAACCAGCGGACAGTCTAGAGAGATTGATGATAGTTTCCGAACATCCCCGTCTACAGCTACAGCCCAAGTATTGGAGCAAGTTTCTCGTAGAGCAACGTCTTGCTCTCGAACCACGAACTTGATATAGGTATGTATGGTCTAAAATTATCAGTACCACTTCGACTAATGACCGGTTTACACGAACTTAGTAGCTAAGCGCTTAGTACTTGTCACTAATACTAAGTCATCATGTGTAAACAAACTGATTAGTGCAAACTATTAGTGACTGTGTATAGTGCAAGTGAATAGAAAACGATCCTATTTACTAAGCGACAAGCCGATACCCCCACCACGATTTACTAAGCACTTTTCGCTTGCTGACCGTGTGTAAACAGCTTGACAAGATAGTTAGTGACATCGTTCCATTTCGAATGTCTGGTCACTAATAACTTATACTGGCTCCAACGTGTAAACGGTTACTTGTTACTTGTCATATTAAGGCTTAGTATAGTGACAAGTACTAAGCGCTTAGCTACTAAGTTCGTGTAAACCAGCCATTACTTGATATCAAACCGAAATATCTGCTCTTTTGACGCAAAGCAGTGCCTTCACCTAAATGAGAGCATAGCGGGTTTAAAGACGCAGCGAACTTTGAAATGAATATAAAGTACTTTGGATTTCTTGGTGGTTTAACCGAATTGCATTAGTTGTGTACTTACAAGTGGATTAAAAGAACCGTTTCTTTCTTTAATTTCTTAAAACCGTTAAGATGCGCTTACACTTAAGCTATAGAAGAATAATACCTAGATGAATACAGTGGAGTGCCAATTGCAAATGATAACGTTAATATATGCCATGATTTATAACGACAATGTCCTTATCCATTTAATATATCATCGACACTCTCTTCCCTTTTTATTATACCATTACACATTCACAAGTAGTGACCTGCTGGTAATAATTACGAAATTTGCTGAAAAGGGCATATAATCGGATAATGATTACGAAAAGCTCATCAAACAGCCTCCACAAATCAACAGAGTTAAATGAACAGGCATCATTTGGTCATAAACTTCCTTACGTGTAAAATGAGATATCCCTTCTCACAGATGTAAAAGTAACACGCCCATAAAAACTGCTGCTCCATAATTTAATTCTCTTCACATATTACCTTGTTTTACGCTCCCCTCCTATAGGTATCTTATCATATCGTAAAGTTTTGCAATAAACAAAGGTTCTATCAGAATTATGCAAATATAGAAGATTAAGGTAGGAGAGCTACGCGGACTTCGGTTCTACAGCGCCAGTTTAATTTCCTTTGCGCGCAAGATTTCCGACTGATTCGAGGGAATGTAGATTATGTACTATGTGCTAATAAAGCATATTAACAGTGCAGCTAAAGCGTGCTCTTCTTCGCTTATTAAAACCAAACCTAGGTCTTACTAATAAATGTTTTAAATCACGTTTAAGATGTTGTGACTTTAGGTACATATGCCAAAATACAAGTTAAAATGAGTGGCTGCACAATTACATTATGCTAGCGGCATATCTGGAAATTGCACTGTCGTGTTGGACGCCGAGCCAAACCGCTAGGGAAAAATCCATGTTCAGCTATTGCGACATACATGATAAATAGACTTATGTATTAATGCACAGATGGCGATATCGCGTAACCTTCAGTTAATGGTGAGTGTTCTAGTGTTGCCAACAAAATGTAATCTCCCTACATCGAGTTCTTAATACGTCATAAGAAAGGATAGATATTTATAGAGCTATCAAATTAGTTCACATAGCTATTATTGACGTAATAATAGCCGGTTTCATTATTTCACGCAATTTTACGCCGTAATTAATGAAGTTCCAAACTTTAGAGCTCGATATCTTATATTTAGCTAATGGTGTGACGACTTAAGAGTGGAACGCTTGGCATTTATTTAAGACATAGTACATTTTGGTGCAATTCCATCATATTTCATTTTAAATAATATGTAGCTGCAAAAATATCGATAGTAACAGTTTTTTTCGCATCAGATTTATTATGTTTCTACACTTTTCGCTGTATGTAAATTACAAAACTTTGACAAATGGTACAGAAATGAAAAACTGCGCAAATTGCAGTAGAACTGTGTTGTTTTAGTTCAGTAATAGTGCAATCAGTCAGTCGTTTTTCCACGTGGGTGCAATAATCATCTACACATGCGTCAAGTGCATGTTTACTAATGCTTTATTTCTACTGACGACATGTAAGAGCACGTAGATCGTTCAACAGTTTACAGAACAATGGTGGATAGATTTCTTATTATGACGTAAATTCATACAATATGTTTAATTACTGTCAGACACACGTGTTTTGTGAGTAATAATGTTAGTTTTCAAGACGTTCATTGATAGTAGAAGAAGTTTGATAAAATTTCGTATTTCATTTTAACCGAGGATAAATTGTCCAAAATCTGTTCGATTGCAAGATCACATCCGTCTAATAACGGAATTGGGCTGGTGTAAAGATGTTGTGAGAAAGCCTATTTTGTTGCCGTTATTAGTCCAACATTGTATCAGAATACTTTTACACTCTTGATCTTATAGAAGGATATGATATTGTACGGACAGTATTTTTGATGATAAAGATATAGGATCGTGACAGCAATTTGTACAATTATGATTCCTGGAACTGACATTCAGATGATCTCATGTTTTGACCGGTACCATCTTTCGAAGATTACATAACATATTCAATCTATTATTTTTCATCAGAGCATACGAGAAACTACCAAACTGAAGGTCAATTGTCAACTAATAAAGATCAAAGATCTAGAAAGACTGTTACGCACGATTCTTAGACAATATCTATAATTATCATCATCAGATTCAGTGGGTGTCGCGAACGTACTGCTGACGTATAAAAATCAATTGTCACCAATAAAGTCTCCGTTGGATTTCAATTAAGACAAAACAGCCGGTAGTACAACAGATTTGTAATTACTAGGGCATTGAAAGAGATTAGTGGCAACGACCCGTCTTAAAGACCAGTGCCAAATATAATGTGTGGACTAAAAATATACCTATATGTTCACGCGTAACCCCATGCGGTAGACACAGACAGAATTGGACGTCAATCACTGCGGTGAAGTTTTGACACTCGATGTTTTCGCGTCCGTTTAGACAACTGTGTCACTTTTTCCTATTTCCGCATAGGGATAAACTCAGTGGCGAAGCACAATACAGAGCGACAAGATTTACGCTCGGTGGAATTGAACGCCATCATCATTTTAGTCAAGATATTAAAATTGTTCTCATGTTGTATCAACACGCTTTTCAACTTGTTAGTCCAAACATGTTTTGTCTTATTCACTCTTTTCACAATGTTACGGAGCGTTCGTCGATTTATGGTCCTCTTGACCTGTTCTCAAGAACGTCTTAAATCCAATCATACAACATTCACTGAGGTCTTCCTCTTACAATTGCCTCATTCACATTTATGGTGTGCACTTTCTTCTTGAATCGTTTCAGTTTATAAATAAACTGTGCTCAAAATAACCTTCTTAACAATCCTGTTTGGTTGGCTACGTAGCCATAAATTGTATAAATGATTGCGGTTGTCGAAATGCCGGATTTGAATGCCCTTCCTTAGCAAAAGGTTATTGACAGCTGGGTAATTTATTAGCAGTAATATAGTAATTAAAAAGGTATCCAATGGACAGATCCGGTGCTGATAGGTTTGATTTTGTTTTACATAGATATACATAATATGCATATCTGCTTATGTCGTCTATATTTTATAAAATTATTTAAAACATTTGTCACGGATGCCAGTTTGCATGAAGCGAACAATGTGAGACGGAGGTGCATCAAAAATAGCAGTATAGCCCCAATCTGTGAAGGCCACCATGCGCTTTATATAAGTTATAAACGGACACTCTCAAAACACTCCAACAAAAATAATTATTGAGCACAAACATAATAATATTTCTGCCCTATTTTATCTAGAAGTCGAGAAAATATCAGCTATGTCACAATCAAATTAACTTATCTCGACAAAATGTATGAAACATCTATTTTTGTCGTGATTTCATCTAAATACGAGCTCCAAAGCTGACTATATTAACGATAAAAATTACCCCCCCAAGATGTGACACTATATTTAAACCAACCTTGTACAATTTCATCATCATCATTATCATTCTGCCGTAGTCCACTGCTGGATATAGACCTCTCCAATGGCACGCCACTGAGCCCGATTTTCGGCTCTTTGTGTCCAGCCGCTGCCAGCCACTTTGTGTATATAATCACTCCACCTAGCTGGAGGGCGTCCTACACTACGTCTGCCAAAGCGCGGTCTCCACTCTAGAACACGACTACTCCAACTTACTACTCCAACGGTTATCGGTTCTGCGACAAATGTGACCAGCCCACTGCCACTTCAGCTTGCTAAATCTCTGAGCTATGTCGATTACCTTGGTTCTCTGTCTGATCACTTCATTACGAATTCGATTCTTCAGAGAAACTCCGAGCATAACCCTCTCCATAGCTTGTTGAGCGACCTTAATTTGGTGGACTAGTCGCACCGTCAGTGTCCACTTCTTGGCACCGTAAGTCATAACCGGTAGGACGCACTCGTTAAAGACTTTTGTCTTAAGGCTTTGCGGTAAGGATGACGAAAAGACTAGACGGAGTTTCCTATACGCTGCCTAGCCGAGCTTTACTCACAATTTATAATCCAAATATACATCGACCTAAATAATAGTCTCAACATTTCTTACACACACCAAAACAACCATAGAAACTCACGCTTCTACGACTTATTAACCCAGTACTTCCCAAATAAAATATAGTATTTAAGTTATTTCATCCACAACGCTCGGACTGAATTAATCCTTCTAAGTATATTGCATTCCCCAGTCTCTACACATTGCACTATGTTTTAAAGCAAATGGCTTCTACTTCACTGTAATGTCAGACTCGAAGGAAATAGAAAACAGAAACGAATTGAACTGCGAATTACATTAATTAATACTGTGTAATGTTCATTTTGTTCTATTGCAAGTGCTATTTTCCTGTCAGGAATACGATCACGACTGTATGTTTTATACTTTATTGGACGTTACAATCAATTAGTTAAAAACGTAAGCAGGTTTAATTTTGTGAAGACCATAATGCGGGTTGCAGACCAAGAGCTAAGCTAAGTTAGTTTAGCTTAGCTCGCATAGCTGACGCAGTTTTCCATACTTGTTTGCATAGTTTGCGGTCTGCACACAAGTATGGAAAAATGCGTCAGCTATGCGAGCTAAGCTAAACTAACTTAGCTTAGATCTTGGTCTGCATCCCGCTTTAATTACTCATTAATGCAGAGTTGCAATTTTCGTTTTAAGGAGTATATCTTACTCGTATCTTCCAGTCGAACCCATCTAATGGGAGTAAGTTTGGCAACCGCAATGTACTCAACTTGTTTTAAAGTCTCGATTACCTCTATACTACTAGCCAACATTTTAAATCTTACTTTGTAATGGTTTGGACTCTCATAAATTAAATTTAAGGCGGGGCTGCCACCAACGCCATGGTGTCGTACTTCGAATTGAGAAGTTATGTTTTCTTCATAATATGTCATTGACGTATGACCTCAACCATCAATACCCCTACGTAAATGTATGTATCTAATGCACATCGCTACGGAAGGACGGGTGGTCTGGGTCACATTGACTTAGCTCCGAGTTCAACTGCTCAACTAAAAAACTATAATGATAGTTTTGCATATCCATGACGCAATTCGCAAACTTGCTACGAATGTCGGTAAACTAATCAATTGATTGGATCAAGCTGAAACTACCAGAACTCATAATGAATGAATCTGAAATAATCTTACGATAATTTTGATTTTACAAGATAAGACGCGTGGCCACCTGCTTTCTATAAATACATACTTCAAAAGGATTGACTATCGCAGCATTAATTTCAAGATATATATTTTCAAAATATTTTCTGCTACAAGAGATAAAGATAATGGTAAAATGCACAAAGCAAAAACCACATTACCATCGATAACTCGATCAACTTTAAAAAATTGGGCAAGTGCGAATCGGACTCGTGCACGAAGGGTTCCGTACCATCATCTATAAAACAAAATCATGTTCGTTGTATATATAGTTAAATACTTTTTAAGTTTCTACCTGTTTATTAAGATCGAGTAACAAATTGCTTAAAAATTACGTTTGTTGTATGGGAGCCCCCCTTTGATGAATGATCCAGTATACGGTTTTCAAAGGAATCAACTAACTCAGTACTTTGATAATTTGTAAATTGTTATAAGATGAACATTGTATTTTAGTTTATGTTTACGTTAAGTAAATTTCTGTAGTGATTAAGAAAAACAAACAATTAACTATCATTTAAATATTCAAACAATAAATACCTTTAATTTGATCAAGCATTGCAGTTTTAATCTCCACATCTTTAACTGCCGCTTGCAATTGCAGTTCATAGAGTCTTTTTTTAAAGTCTAATTCCTGTTGAAGTAATTGCTCTTTTAGCTCCTCAACACCTTCTTTTCGTTTATATAAATGACTTATATTAGAGGAAACCAATGCAGTAGCTTCACTCCGTTCATTTTGTCTGGATATTTGTGGCCGTCTTCTAGACCACAATGGGGTTTTAGCTGGTTTTTGCAACTCTTGTATTACCTGAAAATAATGTATTAAATTTAAAAAATCAGGACAATAATATTTAAACAGTAATATTTATTTTAATATAAGAAAGACATACTCTAAGTAAGTCGTTCTCTGAGTAGTAATGAGATTATGGATATGGTTATGTATTTACAGCAGAATTATTTTAAAACTCATTCAGCTTGATGCACATTTCAAAGAATGTGTTAGTCAAAACTCAGGACTATTTCAATCAAAATAAACTCACAACCAAATGTTTTAACTCACTTCAATTTGAACACCATCAACTGATGAGATTTCTACTCCATTACCATCACATTGTGTTATCTCTGGCTGTCTCAATCTTGGGGTGAGATTTTCTTGATTCCTCCATTCTTGCGTTATCTAGTTATTAATAAAATATAAGTGAAGTGTGTACAATAATAATATATATATACCAATACAACAAATTAAATGTATATATTTACCTCGGGTTCTTGTGCTGGCTCACCGATAATGCCTTCTTCTTTCCCAGATTGCCAAAGTCCATTTGGGATACAAACTACTTTTGGCAGACTCTGCTCTAATTCTATTCCAGTGTCAGCATCACTGTCCGATTCCCAATATACCAGTGCAGCCGCGACCAAGAATAGAGCACACCTGTTCCAACACTGGATCAAATTTGACCACACTTGGCCCTCCTCCTGTCTGTGTTGCATTGGTCCTCATCCGAGCATGGTAAAGCTTGCTCTCGCTTTTCAGTTTATCCCACACTTTCATAAGCGACTCCTTAGTTCTGAAACACGATATAATTTTTAATTCTATAAGTACGTAGTTTTAGGATATTGCATACATAATTAGGTACCTACTTAAATATGTAGTAAAGTGTCATACAATACAGTGTATGGTTTATATGTTTAATGAAATGTTTTAAACATACCTGTACGTATTTGAAGATGCGTTAAAAGCATCTGTTATTGCCACCCAAGCCAAGCTTTTTGCTTCATTTGTCGCCCCGTCCGTCTTTTTATTTAGCACCGTATCTTTATGTTTCAAAAGTAACTGTATTAATCTGTCCTTATCTTCCAGTGAAAAAATTTGCCCACGTCTCCTTTTTTCAGCCATTGTTAATCAATAATACACCACGCTAACGATTAAGAAATAACGAAAAAAAATAACACGAGTCGTAAGTTCACGAAACGAAATGAACCGCCATAAAGTTTAGTTCCGTCAAATTACGTCAAGCGCCAAAAGTATGTCACCTTTTTAGAGCAAAGACTTTTGCCATACAGCCTAATGGGAAATATTTTTTTTATTTATAACTATTTAGCATCCACTAGGTTAAGATCAATGTGTCTTTTCATATATCAATCAAAACAATACGTATTATATTTATTGAAGCTGAATATTAATAGAAAAGTAAACATAAGTATTTTATCGACATAAGTTTGCATGTCGGCCTCGCACTATCCGTCACCTAATTAAGGAACCCCTAACTAAGTAGTCCTTATGATCGTGAAACGAAATTTGGTAAAGGGGATGATTTTAGGTATCCCTTACGGTAAGGGATTCTTAGTTAAGATTCTGTATAGGGGCCGTTGGTGAAAACGGGCAATAGTCTTTCAAAATCTTGTCAAACCCGTAGCACATTGGATATACACTAAAGAAATTATCCTGGCCCTCGCAAGTAATTTTGTTTCATCAAAAAGTTGTCAAAGATCAATTTATTGATTGCGCTGTTGCTGTACTCTGGTATGACTTTGTAACTTTTGCAACAATCCCCTGTCTCCGTTTTTAGGGTTTCGTACCTAAAAGGTAAAAAACGGAACCCTATTACTAAGCCTCCGCTGTCTGTCTGTCTGTCTGTCTGTCCGTCCGTCTGTCTGTCTGTCACCAGGCTGTATCTCATAAACCGTGATAGCTAGAAAGCTGAAATTATGTATTTCGGATGCCGCTATAACAACAAATACTAAAAATAAAAAATGAAAATATTAAGGTGGTGTCCCATACAAAAAACGTGTTCTTTTTCGTATTTTTTGCTCAAAATTACTTACTGTAACAGGTAGACGCTTTATATTTTCACAGAATATGTAGTTGTATATTACCTTTCAAATTAAATAATGAAATTAAAAAAAGTTAAAAATAAAGGGGGGCTCCCATACAACAAACGTAATTTTTAAGCAATTTGTTACTCGATCTTAATAAACAGGTAGAAACTTAAAAAGTATTTAACTATATATACAACGAACATGATTTTGTTTTATAGATGATGGTACGGAACCCTTCGTGCACGAGTCCGATTCGCACTTGCCCAATTTTTTAAAGTTGATCGAGTTATCGATGGTAATGTGGTTTTTGCTTTGTGCATTTTACCATTATCTTTATCTCTTGTAGCAGAAAATATTTTGAAAATATATATCTTGAAATTAATGCTGCGATAGTCAATCCTTTTGAAGTATGTATTTATAGAAAGCAGGTGGCCACGCGTCTTATCTTGTAAAATCAAAATTATCGTAAGATTATTTCAGATTCATTCATTATGAGTTCTGGTAGTTTCAGCTTGATCCAATCAATTGATTAGTTTACCGACATTCGTAGCAAGTTTGCGAATTGCGTCATGGATATGCAAAACTATCATTATAGTTTTTTAGTTGAGCAGTTGAACTCGGAGCTAAGTCAATGTGACCCAGACCACCCGTCCTTCCGTAGCGATGTGCATTAGATACATACATTTACGTAGGGGTATTGATGGTTGAGGTCATACGTCAATGACATATTATGAAGAAAACATAACTTCTCAATTCGAAGTACGACACCATGGCGTTGGTGGCAGCCCCGCCTTAAATTTAATTTATGAGAGTCCAAACCATTACAAAGTAAGATTTAAAATGTTGGCTAGTAGTATAGAGGTAATCGAGACTTTAAAACAAGTTGAGTACATTGCGGTTGCCAAACTTACTCCCATTAGATGGGTTCGACTGGAAGATACGAGTAAGATATACTCCTTAAAACGAAAATTGCAACTCTGCATTAATGAGTAATTAAAGCGGGATGCAGACCAAGATCTAAGCTAAGTTAGTTTAGCTTAGCTCGCATAGCTGACGCATTTTTCCATACTTGTGTGCAGACCGCAAACTATGCAAACAAGTATGGAAAACTGCGTCAGCTATGCGAGCTAAGCTAAACTAACTTAGCTTAGCTCTTGGTCTGCAACCCGCATTATGGTCTTCACAAAATTAAACCTGCTTACGTTTTTAACTAATTGATTGTAACGTCCAATAAAGTATAAAACATACAGTCGTGATCGTATTCCTGACAGGAAAATAGCACTTGCAATAGAACAAAATGAACATTACACAGTATTAATTAATGTAATTCGCAGTTCAATTCGTTTCTGTTTTCTATTTCCTTCGAGTCTGACATTACAGTGAAGTAGAAGCCATTTGCTTTAAAACATAGTGCAATGTGTAGAGACTGGGGAATGCAATATACTTAGAAGGATTAATTCAGTCCGAGCGTTGTGGATGAAATAACTTAAATACTATATTTTATTTGGGAAGTACTGGGTTAATAAGTCGTAGAAGCGTGAGTTTCTATGGTTGTTTTGGTGTGTGTAAGAAATGTTGAGACTATTATTTAGGTCGATGTATATTTGGATTATAAATTGTGAGTAAAGCTCGGCTAGGCAGCGTATAGGAAACTCCGTCTAGTCTTTTCGTCATCCTTACCGCAAAGCCTTAAGACAAAAGTCTTTAACGAGTGCGTCCTACCGGTTATGACTTACGGTGCCAAGAAGTGGACACTGACGGTGCGACTAGTCCACCAAATTAAGGTCGCTCAACAAGCTATGGAGAGGGTTATGCTCGGAGTTTCTCTGAAGAATCGAATTCGTAATGAAGTGATCAGACAGAGAACCAAGGTAATCGACATAGCTCAGAGATTTAGCAAGCTGAAGTGGCAGTGGGCTGGTCACATTTGTCGCAGAACCGATAACCGTTGGAGTAGTAAGTTGGAGTAGTCGTGTTCTAGAGTGGAGACCGCGCTTTGGCAGACGTAGTGTAGGACGCCCTCCAGCTAGGTGGAGTGATTATATACACAAAGTGGCTGGCAGCGGCTGGACACAAAGAGCCGAAAATCGGGCTCAGTGGCGTGCCATTGGAGAGGTCTATATCCAGCAGTGGACTACGGCAGAATGATAATGATGATGATGAAATTGTACAAGGTTAGCTTAAATATAGTGTCTCATCTTAGGGGGTAATTTTTCTCGTCAATATAGTCAACTTTGGATCTCATACTTCGTTGAAATCACGACGAAAATAGATGTTTCATACATTTTGTTGAGATAAAAGTTAAATTTTGTGTGAAATATCTGATATTTTCGTGATTTCTAGATAAAATAGGGCAGAAATATTATGATGTTTGTGCTCAATAATTATTTTTGTTGGAGTGTTTTGAGAGTGTCCGTTTACAACTTATATAAAGCGCATGGTGGCCTTCACAGATTGGGGCTATACTGCTTACTATATAGTAGAGGAGACGTAGAACATCGACCTTCTTCACATCAGCCTTAATAGTCCACTGCTGGACAAGGCCTCTCCTTTGAAAGGAGGAATTGGCCTACTATACCACGCTAGCCAGACAGGTTGGTATAGGGTTTGTATCAAGTTTTCCTTCTCTTGCAGTGTTGTTCTCTGCATAATATGCTCCCTCAGTCGGCTCTTACGACACCCATGGGATGATATGGGGTGGTGACATTCCGTATTCTTAATCCGTCACCACACGGAGGGATACCCTTTATCTTCACCTATCCAAATATCACGATCACTTTTTCATTTACCAAAAATTGCTTTGTTTTCCATAGTGTTTGTATAAACGACAAAGTTATATTTGCGGTTGATTACAATTAACTTAAATTTTAAAATAGCTATGAGCACTTTTTGATAGGCAAGTTATTATAGGCATAGTTGTTTATAAATTATATAACATAAAAAATACGTCTCATCTGGTTATCAGATCGGTGAAGGTCGATGTTCCACGTCTCCTCTACTAATATATTTCAACGCAAACCCAATTATAATCTCTTGTAAAATCTAAACAAAGATTTTCAACAGGCTTCAATTAGCACATAGACACAGTTTTCAAAGTATAAATCAATGATACTTATCTATAAGTTTCCTTAGTTACCATACTTATACAGAGACTGCCTACATTCGTTGTTTCAACTGGTTTCCTACAAGACTTTGCATGCGGCTACGCCCGCGTGAATTTACCTATGCCATACTTATACCTTCCCCAGGAATCATTCTATCTATTGGTGAAAACCGTTCAAAAATCCGTGCAGTACTTTTTGAGTTATCCCGTTCATACAGACAGACACGACGAAAATGGGACATTTTGTAATATATTTAGCTTTAACCAGTAATTCTACACCAGAAACTTTGGAATTAATTTTGTTTAGATAAATCAATTTGCTCCAGAAGTTCGCTTACCCATGATAACCCTAACCCCGGCTAGGTTACATAAGGCTTCATATTTTGGTGTACACCCGACCTTGACCGTGGGACGGCCTTCACCGCGACCTTAGGCACACATTGTTTATTTGAGACTTGATCCTCACTGATTTATAGTCTCGTAAAGATCTCGGTCAAGTCAAGACAACTGATCTAGTTAATTTACCACAAATATTTAGTTCATCATATTGGGAACATGAAATTCGCCTACCTTTCCGATCTTTAGTGCAAACTAGTTTATCAAATCCGGATGCGAAGCCCTGACTTCCGCGAATCTACTATTACAGTTGTTGTTATGGAGAGTCCGACACATATTCGGACCATGTGCTGGCAGAATACTGTTTACTTTTCTGAAGATCAGGTCAAGGTGTACTTGCAAGTGTTTTTAGGCTGAAGTAACAGCTTGATGTTTATCGGCAACGGAGCTGTTTTTTTTTCCTTTGTGAGGATAGAGAACATTAGCTACGAGAAACAGGCAGAACAAACAGAATTAATAGCGACATATGCCCGTTTTCACCAACGGTCCCTAAAATTTAAGTATCCCCTAAGCTAATTTAAGGGGCACCTAGCGAACATTTGGTTTTCACCAACTGTTAAGAGTCACCTAACGCATTAGGTAACACCTTATATTTAGGGGCTAAATATGCGACCCCTTAAACGTTAAGTGACATTTTAACCACTTAGTTTTTAGGTTACTTGTGTGTGCGTGAACTTGTGCTTTTGGCGGTTGCTTTACATTAAGAGATAAAATGGATATCGAACATGACTTATTTGAAGCTATGGAAGCAATCGAAGACATAGAGCTACTAAATAATAGTCGTTTCTTTAGGCGGCCTCGTATTTACCGAGAAAGATCAAAAGATTTAACAAAATATGACGACAAAGATTTTTTTATAAGATACAGATTATCCAAGGAAAGTGTTTTATTTATATTACAAAAAATAGATCATCTATTGGAATTCCACGATGACAGGCAAGTAAAGTCTATTGTGTACTACTAGAAACTTGCGTAGTATAACATTTGAAGTATAAACCTCAGTAGGTGTGTACTTCAAATGTTATACTACGCAAGTTTCTAGTAGTACACAATAGACTTTACTTGCCTGTCATCGTGGAATTCCAATAGATGATCTATTTTTTGTAATATAAATAAAACACTTTCCTTGGATAATCTGTATCTTATAAAAAAATCTTTGTCGTCATATTTTGTTAAATCTTTTGATCTTTCTCGGTAAATACGAGGCCGCCTAAAGAAACGACTATTATTTAGTAGCTCTATGTCTTCGATTGCTTCCATAGCTTCAAATAAGTCATGTTCGATATCCATTTTATCTCTTAATGTAAAGCAACCGCCAAAAGCACAAGTTCACGCACACACAAGTAACCTAAAAACTAAGTGGTTAAAATGTCACTTAACGTTTAAGGGGTCGCATATTTAGCCCCTAAATATAAGGTGTTACCTAATGCGTTAGGTGACTCTTAACAGTTGGTGAAAACCAAATGTTCGCTAGGTGCCCCTTAAATTAGCTTAGGGGATACTTAAATTTTAGGGACCGTTGGTGAAAACGGGCATATGTCGCTATTAATTCTGTTTGTTCTGCCTGTTTCTCGTAGCTAATGTTCTCTATCCTCACAAAGGAAAAAAAAACAGCTCCGTTGCCGATAAACATCAAGCTGTTACTTCAGCCTAAAAACACTTGCAAGTACACCTTGACCTGATCTTCAGAAAAGTAAACAGTATTCTGCCAGCACATGGTCCGAATATGTGTCGGACTCTCCATAACAACAACTGTAATAGTAGATTCGCGGAAGTCAGGGCTTCGCATCCGGATTTGATAAACTAGTTTGCACTAAAGATCGGAAAGGTAGGCGAATTTCATGTTCCCAATATGATGAACTAAATATTTGTGGTAAATTAACTAGATCAGTTGTCTTGACTTGACCGAGATCTTTACGAGACTATAAATCAGTGAGGATCAAGTCTCAAATAAACAATGTGTGCCTAAGGTCGCGGTGAAGGCCGTCCCACGGTCAAGGTCGGGTGTACACCAAAATATGAAGCCTTATGTAACCTAGCCGGGGTTAGGGTTATCATGGGTAAGCGAACTTCTGGAGCAAATTGATTTATCTAAACAAAATTAATTCCAAAGTTTCTGGTGTAGAATTACTGGTTAAAGCTAAATATATTACAAAATGTCCCATTTTCGTCGTGTCTGTCTGTATGAACGGGATAACTCAAAAAGTACTGCACGGATTTTTGAACGGTTTTCACCAATAGATAGAATGATTCCTGGGGAAGGTATAAGTATGGCATAGGTAAATTCACGCGGGCGTAGCCGCATGCAAAGTCTTGTAGGAAACTAGTTGAAACAACGAATGTAGGCAGTCTCTGTATAAGTATGGTAACTAAGGAAACTTATAGATAAGTATCATTGATTTATACTTTGAAAACTGTGTCTATGTGCTAATTGAAGCCTGTTGAAAATCTTTGTTTAGATTTTACAAGAGATTATAATTGGGTTTGCGTTGAAATATATTAGTAGAGGAGACGTGGAACATCGACCTTCACCGATCTGATAACCAGATGAGACGTATTTTTTATGTTATATAATTTATAAACAACTATGCCTATAATAACTTGCCTATCAAAAAGTGCTCATAGCTATTTTAAAATTTAAGTTAATTGTAATCAACCGCAAATATAACTTTGTCGTTTATACAAACACTATGGAAAACAAAGCAATTTTTGGTAAATGAAAAAGTGATCGTGATATTTGGATAGGTGAAGATAAAGGGTATCCCTCCGTGTGGTGACGGATTAAGAATACGGAATGTCACCACCCCATATCATCCCATGGGTGTCGTAAGAGCCGACTGAGGGAGCATATTATGCAGAGAACAACACTGCAAGAGAAGGAAAACTTGATACAAACCCTATACCAACCTGTCTGGCTAGCGTGGTATAGTAGGCCAATTCCTCCTTTCAAAGGAGAGGCCTTGTCCAGCAGTGGACTATTAAGGCTGATGTGAAGAAGGTCGATGTTCTACGTCTCCTCTACTATATAGTAATTATAATATTTCTAGGGCTACTCACTAACGGTCATGTGTTTTTACAACATGGCGTTTCCTAAATATTCGAGCATGTGTTAGCCCTATCGCTGTACAGATAAGTCTCTTAACGCTTTTGTATGGGTTTCACGTTTTTACGTCGAAGCTTATTCACTTAGCGGAGATAAACCCGTCAAAATAATGATATTATTAATATTTCTGCGAAAATACTTTTGTAGGGCTTCTTCACATATATTGTGGAAACAGCAGCTTATTTGTAGTACGTACGACGGATTATTTTCAGGCGTAATATAGTTACTGAATTAAGCAGTGCTATTTAATTTTTTAACGAATTAATAGTGTATCATATGTTATGAGACCTGTACTCGGTTGGCTACTTACTTATTCGTTAGCTTGGCTTTGTATTTTAATAGTAAGTTGCCAAAGTTGGCTCTCTTTGAAGACAGCCAGATTTTGTCGTCAAGTTATGCAAATGTGTCGGTGAACCTTTTTTTTTATTTTATTTATAGACTCACGCCTGTATCCCCGAAGGGGTAGGCAGAGGTGTAATATTACACCGACATTTCGCCATGAATTTTTAGGTCCCACGCAGTAGGGGGCGAGCCTATTGACGTTACCGGGCACATCACCAAATTCCATGCTGTTACTGAGAATTTGGAAAAACCCAGTAACACTTGCCCGACCTGGGAATCGAGCCCGGGACCTCCGATCAGCAGTCGCATACGCTATCCACTGGACCACGGAGGCAGCCGGTGAACTAACAGCGTAAAACAATAATTTGTAGGTCCACATACAGCTTGAAGATAATTATACCTATGCTGATATTTATGGAATAAATAGTTTCCAAATTAAAACAACCTCTTAGAAGTACAGGGTAGTTGCAATAGATGGCGTTACAACAAATTGAAACAAAAAATTACACCTTGCACACAACGTAGATAATGAAACACGCGCTTGAAAGTTCACATGCAAACTTTAATACACTTCGTGTTTTAAGACACATTACGTTCAAGGATGTAGTTGTTTTCTAATAATTATTTATAGCTGGCTCTGCAGTGGAATAAGGCCGATATTTGCATATGCGTGCTGGGGCAAAGCGACGCGGCTCCCGAGTTTGTTCGATATGTTACTTGTTATGTAACAATGCTGTACTGGCAGTATAGCTAGTAACCGAAGGGTTAAGTGTCACACAGTAAGGCTGGATTTTTCGAGGGCACAGTCGATTTTTCTTGGATTCAACACAGCAAACAGCAAAAGTTATAGCAATGTAGCTACTAAAGCAAATAGTGCCTATAATAGACATCAATTGTATGGGCAGGGTAAGTGAAAATGGCCTTTAGTTAGGTTTTGACGAGTGAAGAGCCTGTAGGTATTGATTATAATATATGTATACGACTACTTTTTAGAAGCGTTATAGTACCAGTGTTAATAACACAAATGAAACGTTACTAAATTATTATCCTATGACGAAACAAGTAAAAAATCATACATTGGGTAAAAACCGATGCACTTCATAATAGGATAAAAATTGTTTATAATTTAACACAGTAATCATATAAGTCGTGACATACAAATTAGACCTACCCCACTCGTTACACACACGAAGGTAATTCACAAATCTATAAACGTCCAGCAAAAACTCAACTAGCTGAAGCAACTGTTTTTGTCTCAGCAAAACCAAGTAGTATTTAATATTCTGTCACACGTACTGCGAGTAATAAGTTTATAAGATTCTATAGATGATTCAGCGATCCCACTTCTTAACAATACAGGGTCATTACGGACGCCCACGTCTTTTTATGGTTATTGACTTATACGACGCAGACGCTGTGGCCAGACTGCAAACATACAGGTTTAGTACCCATTTGAGAACCAACGATACTAACTCCGTGTTTCTTCTGTTGATTTCTGAAAGAAATTGCTTTAACTTTTTTCCGTTGTTTATTTTACTCTCGGACGGGTATATTTATAGCTTTAATTCTACGCGGCAAACCAAATTAACTAATTCTGTATTATTAATATTTGTTAAATGAAACCCTTATTTTTTATACCTTGCTAATAAATTTAGTTTTAGCTTGAGAAAACTCCACTAACAACAAATCAATGTCGCAATTGAAAAGGCTGCCGTTATTTACTATACGAGACATAGCAAAAATATGATATACATTTAAAATATTAACAACGTTTTAATCTAATCTTTAAAAAAATGGCGTCCATTTCCGACAACTGAAATAATAAATCAACCAAAGAGTATATAATAATTACAGTTAGAAACGCTTTAATATAAAATGTTAGGGTAGCCAGCGGCGTTTTGCGTCAAATAATAAATTGCAATTTGGCTGTTTACCAAAACATCATGTTAATATATCTATGAGACGTGTAACTGAAAACTGCAACTTTTACGACAGCTAGTAACTTTCCATTTAAATCTGGAGCGAACATCTTTATTCATCACAAACTAAGATTTCTAGAATGCGGTCTACGAATTCTGGAGATCGTTGAAAATCTCGACAATACTACAAAGCCTCTAATAAAAGATGAATATTGTAATCGAATACATGCGTCAACGTCATAAAATTAAGACAAAGACTCCGTTGGATAATATTATAAAATGAAATATGAAGTACTTATTAATATATTCCTTCAGCAGAGTATGATATATAGCAAAGCCTAAAAACTGGTGTAGGCGGATCAGTATCCAACACTTTTGACTTAAGAGTGAAGCCACTTTGTGTGTTGATGAGAATATAAATCAAATTTTATTTCGTTCACTGAGTTACAGAGTTGGGACACACAGATTGACGAAGACGTGTCGCCTAAAATCACTCTTCGCATCTTCATATAAAATGTAATAATACTCAATAGGTAATTTTATAGACTCCGCTCGCATTTTCTTCGCAAGTCTCTGGGTAATATATAATGAGATAGTGACTATACTATTCTAAATAGGTACATACACAATTTTACCATCAATTAGGAATAAACTAAATTTCATTTAAGTCTACCATGGAAGCAACTAGGACGTACCACCTCATAAATCTTGTAGTTGTTTCTATTCACTACGTATGTTATCACACTTATCACATATGACATACATAGTCTATTAACTAAGCCATTTTTGACCCCTTATTATAATAATATTGAAATAGAACATTTCCATAATAGACCAGCAAGAGCAACCAGCTGTAATAGTAAGAACCAACAGCAAAAAAAATCAATAGCCAGAGACACATCGGTTTATATTGACGCAAGATCATTCTGTCATCGATTATCCTACAAGAACTTTTGTCATCGCCTACATTATGCTTCTAAATAACTAAAATATATTCACACTCATACCTACATTATTACAGTGTAGTTTCGACAACTTAAATCATTGGCATTATTCTGGTGCATCTAGCAAAATGCAATCAATATTCCTAAATCGTTTCATGTGTGAAGACAGTAGCAATCAACTCGAAAGAACAGAATTTTTATAAAAAAGCCATTAAACTGTTAATTTTGAACTCGTCAAAATATTACGCAGCGAGACGAAAATGCAGCAAAACATTGGTGTTTATGCTGTTTATGTTTAAAAACTCCAAGAGACCCTTGGCCTTTTTAAATAAATAAAGGTCAAGAATTACAACTACTGCCTTCAAATTATGTAAAAGAATCAAGTCTAGGTAAGAAGGGATGAAAAAAATCCCGTCACAAACTCAGTTTCCCTCTTTTGGCTAAAACAAAGGCCATTTCTGTCGTCCAATTTTCATAATACTAAAGTTGCGTGACGACCTTTCTCAGATGGTCATGTCTTTTACATTTGTTTTCCTTTTTTTCTACCAAATGTAGGGACGGACCGAAGATAAAGCATCCCAAGTATGAATTTCACAATTTGCAAGGCATTTCAATGCACTGATCACTCTAAATGAATAAAGTACGGTTGCACGGGTTGTTCCTTTGCAAAATATGTGTGTAGGTACACCTTTTAACGGAATGCAGTAACGGTGTCTTAACTATAAGAAAACACCCTGCAACGAGGGTTGGCACCTTTTAAGAAAGAAATATAGAAGTTGAAAAAAACTTAGAAATTATAGCAACTCTGCAAAGAAATACAAAAAAAATACTTTACAGCAACTCTGCGTAAAGAACTTTTGAATGCACTGGTCATTATTTCATTCCTTGTGATTTTTACTGACATCATCGCAGAGCCAAACTACTGAAGCTAGAAACATTACATTTTGACCGTGGATTCCTTCTGTGTCGTAAGGTGCACTTTTCAATATTCCACCATAAAGAACGGTATGGGGACCTAAGTCGCTGTGGCTGCAGTGGGTAAACTGGTTCTCGAATGGATGCCACGTCTCTGCAAGCCTAGAGTTGGACCGCGTTCTAGTCAGATGGACCGATGACTTGAGGAGTGTGTATTGTAGGAGCTGTATGGTACAAAGAGATCTTGTGACGTACTAGTGGGGACACCTGAAGAGCGAATACCGTGGCGTACTTGTGAGGATGCATTAGTCCAGTAGTATCCTGCAATAGGCTGATGTAACGTGATGAGAAGGGTGTAAAATACTGGTTGTTAGAAAACCTAATGCACATTGATTCATTGGGCATCCCTACCAATAATACAAACATGCGATGTTCCACCCTTTGTTCTATTAAACGTATGTGGTGTGAAAGCAGTATGTCAGCGTCAAACGTACACACCCAGGTCTGTTATATAGGTGCGCATATTTACATTAAACTAGCCTAGCATTGCTTCCGCGCTCATGTTTCCGGACCATAATTGCATTACATTCTGGCGAGCAAATCAATATTGAATTAAACCTATTTGCATTGATTAAATATTAATTGGGCCTTCGACTAAAATAAATCATCTATCGATTAAGATACAATCGTGTAAAGCTATATTTTCCGCAGTAAGTTCATGGATGAGTGGAGAACCAAATACTTCTTTCTTCTTCTTTTAATGTGATTTTACCCGAGCGAATCTATACTTACTAAATACCGAAGACCCCTGCGAATTCATTCGTAAATAGCAAAACTGATAAAAACTGTGAAATAAACCTATAAAATAAGGTTAACTCGCAGAATTTACTTACTGAATACATAACCTAAAGCTGTAAGAAACGTCCACATCCTATCGTATCACCATATAAATGTCATAACACCGCTATAAATATCGTAAGTGTATTAGAAATAGTGAGGAAAAATATGATAAGTCGTTTTGCGGCAAAAAATCGATTTGATGACGTCAATGAGTTGAGGAACTGACTTGCGTCAAAGGCACGGTGCGGTGGTGTTTTCATTGATGTTATCATCCAATGGCTGAGACGGCAGACGCGAATACATATAAGCCGTATGAGTATTATACGTTTGCTGCGTAGTTGCGTATACGATAACGTGAAAATAACGCGTAGTCACTTTGATAGTCTCCGAGACTACAATACATTAGATTGCCTACAATAATGTGTACTCTTAAAACTGTTTACCTTTTAGAAGTTTTGGATATATTATAATACGAAAGTCATGTTCCGAGTATTTACTGAACACAGTATACAGTATATAAGAACATGAAGTATACAGTATATTCGACCTCGCAGATACAAATTTATCAAATCTATTCAACAACAAACTAAATAGTTAAAATCCTGTCAAACTACCGAAATATTATTGTTTATTTAAATCTGATTGTCCGTGTGGTGACGGATTAAGAATACGGAATGTCACCACCCCACATCATCCCGTGGGTGTCGTAAGAGCCGACAAAGGGAGTGTATTATGCAGAGAACAGCACTGTAAGAGAAGGAAAACTTGATACAAACCCTATACCAACCCGTTTGGCCAGCGTGGTATAGTAGGCCAATTCCTTCATTCAAAGGAGAGGCCTAGTCCAGCAGTGGACTGTTCAATGCTGTTGATGATGAGATCTGATTTTGTACATGTCAACTTTCAATAATAATATTTCGATATTACAGATCCACTCTCGGAGCATCGTTAACAGGGAACTGAATAAACTGTAATGTAATGCTTTTTGCAGATTGAAATATTTCGACGTATCGAGTGACGGGCTTACGATAAAATTCAGACGTTTCCAATTATTGTTATGGGTAAAATCTTAGACAGAAAACTTTTCGGACCTAATGAATCAAGTCGCAGCCAAACTGCAATTTACAGAAGACATAAATCACGCTACCAACAAACCGAATATTAACTCGCTTACCACCACCACGATTAAATTAGCTTCGTCGTAAAAAAGTAAAGAAGTGCAAAATTAATGTTGACGTTTACAAGTTTGCGCGATAGAGACCCATGTCATTGCCAAGGCGACGGCGACGCTTCCTCTTTTAATGTTACAAAGGCCTTAATTCACTGACGAGAGACAGCTTACTTGCAAAACATCGCATGCCTTTTTGGTTTTGGAAAGACTTACAATGAACTACGAAAAGGAAGGACGTTGATCCTACATAAAAGAAATACTCTAGCAGAAAATGTTTACATATTTATGTAAGTTTAAAGAAGAATAAGTGTCAGATATGTAAATACAGATTATAAAAGACGAAACAAAATAAACTGCTGGGGAAACACAGAATCACTATTACAAAACATTACGTAGTAGTGAATCAAAAGCTTTACGATGTCAATCGAGTGGCTGTAGTGGTGATTCCATATCAAACATTTGGCATGTTTTCACAGTAGGCAGCACACAGCTCGTCTGATCTATTGTTACTGTGACGGCGGCTGGAGACGACCCCGCACGTGACACACGTAGTCGTTTATATTGAGAACATACGAATATTTGATATGTCGATGTCTTTATAACATGAACGGCACAGTCGCCTTGCTTTGATTGGATTTCCATATTCACCGAATGGTGCTAGCATTTTTCATGCTTAAAATGTGAAAGAGAGAGAGGCAAATCGAAAACTGCTATCTTGTTTGTGGAAATGCAGCAAGTGGTCCTAAAAATCTAAATAAGTAATTTGGATGTATAGTACATACATACATACATAGTCTCACGCCTATAACCCCGAAGAGGTAGGCAGAGGTGAATTTCTACACCAACTTTTCGCCAGATATACTTTAGTCCCACGTAATGTATAGACTCTAGCTTTGAATAATATTAAAGAGATGATAATAGGTGTATTATCATCTCTTTAATATTATCAGCCTCAATATTAAGAACATAAGTTCGAAATAAGCACATGGTCCTCATAACACATGTTCGAAGCTAACGTTCGGGCAAAAATGACACAGCTTCGATGACATCATTGTAAGTACGTTTTGTCGCTTTGATGCCAGCTTTAATAAACTTGCAGATTTATCGCTACTGCATCGCATAAATTGAAACTATTTAAGGTAATAGCCCGTAACCTAGGAACCACTGGGTTATTACAAGACTTTCTAAGGGAAAATACTAGGTTATTCAACAGCTCTCATGTAACGGAACTGTTAACAAACGAGGGCTAAAAATACCGGCGGGCGGCACGAATGCCGCCACCGGCCTTCAGGGCAATTTTTACACAAACCGGTATTGCAATTCGATAATACGATGTCGAATTCATATTCGGTAATATTTAAGGCAATGTCTTCGAATCTTTCAGAAAGGAAAAATACCCTCAATAAGGAAGGATCTCTCGATGATGCCATCTATTTTTCTCTGTTAAATGAGTTGGCATCCGTCCGTAGGGTCGGCGATATTTTAGAAGCAATCGAATGAAAGAGATGATGAGATTTCTATCTGTGAATGATTTCCGAATACCTTAGTTCTGTTTATTGCAGACACTCAACCAACCAGTTTCAAGTACGACTTGGATTTAGTCATAATTACCTTAAAAGTACCGAGTGCACGCCGTTGAGGAAACTTATCGTTTATAATAATTATAGAAACCCAAAACAAAACTTACGTATAACACGTACGGTAACTATAAATTATTTAAATGAGAAAGAATCAAAACAAACGCTAAATCGACGCGGTCTTTTACACGATGAGGAAATAATACAGTTCAGAGAACGCTGTTTTACGTATTCATAAAAAAATGCTGGAATACTAACAAACATAGATTTACGCCGCGTAAATGTTTTCAGCTACAATTGATACACAATGAACATGTAGGCAGGGCAAAAATGCCAAGACAGAAAATTATAATCTCGCTCATTTCAAATTTATATTTAGTGAAGTTATTGCAAATTTCTAATATCTGGTCTAGCTGGCATCGAGGAAGCTCTGAGACCAATGAACCTGATCGGCGATTACGCAAAATATCTACATGTGACAAATCTAAATGCAGAACTTTTAATTCCTGGCGAGTGCACGGGCCTGAGTTCACAGACCGACGAGTTTAAATCCCGATGTTATAAACAAGAGAACTGGCTGTGCTCCAAACGGGAATCAAACCGCACACACAGAAACGGACCACTAATAAACACGACTATTGTTTTTATAGTTTGACGGAAATTGTGATTATATTTAGGTTTCGATACCAGTGCTACATTTTAAGGTAGGTATTTATGTTTGCGCCCGCGCGAATTTCGCAAAAATTGGTGCAAAACAAAAACATCAAGCAGACCGACAGATTTATAAGAGTGCATGTGTCTCACAAAGGATTGATGGCCGCGGGTTTATAGCGGCAAATGATCCACAGCCCACGGATACACGTATGAAATATTGGCTCATTTTTCTCTTTGATACTTACCATATTATACTAGCAAGACAATAATGTTTTACTACGCAAACAGTTATATCTCGTAAAAACAAAAAACGGACAGTGTTAGTGAACTTGATATTTTAATTCTGGAGATCCGGTGAAAAATCTGATAAATTTAGCTTCTATATCCATTAAGCATATTTATAAATAACTCTTTTCATGCGTATTTCCCGGTAGAGACATGATTCTCGGTATCGAAACATCGGCTTATTTAAATAAAGACATTTTGGGCGTGAGAATTACATTCCGGTTTCCAAAATAAGATTATAGCTGCTGAGCTTCGCTTATAGCCACTGAAAAGGAAATAATCCAATTTAGCGAATCCTATAAGAAAACTGCATCTCAAATTTCAATAGCATCCTGTATGTTTAACATTTGCCCAAAATCGACATGTGCCAATATGTTGTGGGTGCTCGGTCGATGCGCATACGCACTATTTAAAGCGGATGTAGGCCAAGTCAGTGGGGCGACCGCGCGCCTAGTGCCAAATGTTGGCCAGGTGGCAACTGAACACTGTTACTCTATTTTAAACTTACTATCCGCAGGCGAAATTGCTTTGATATAGCGAAATATATCAATGGGTTTATTAATGGCGACTGGGTTTGCACAGGCGTAGTATTCTTTCGATATTTTCTCCATTCATTCTTAAAGACGTTTCAAACTTTGAAATCTTTGCCTCAGTTTAGTTTAAATAGCTACCACATTGTCAATACGCTATGAAAGCAGTCAACATACTCCATAAGATGTGAAAATTGAATCGTTGGAATTCGCAGTTGTACCAGTACTGTGTAGCATCGGGCCGAAACCAAATAAACTTTGAAACTGAAATTCAAGCTCTGCTAGACATTGCAGTTATAAATCAATTCATGGCTTGTCTAAAGCTGTGTGTGACCTGGTTCTATTTTCCAACGATGTAGAACATTGCCTGTAGGGAGACACGTTTTTAGGACGCACTGGACTTGTTGGTAAAACGTAAATATTTATGGCAGATGACATAAAAAGTAAAATATTGACATTCTAGAGCGCAACGATACTAGGCAATAAAGCACATAAAATAAAGAAGTACATTAAAAGTTATGAAGCTTTTTGATTTCTGCAGACGTAGGGTTTTAGTGTGTATACTTAGTACAACTTTTAGTTTTATGTTGTCATTGTGTATTCTGATTGCGGAGCCCGTACGTGACAAATATTCGTAGGGTTTGCTAATAAACATATACGTGCCGAGAACCCAGCTAGTTATACCTACGTACCTTATGTCTTTGATAGGATATAATTATGTAGATATTACAATATTACACTGGGTTGAGATCGATAAATTAATTTGCAAGGAATCGAAGCTTTTACAAAATAATAGCTGAATGGTCTTTTAAACCAAAGCCAAAATAGTGACGTAAATATCAAACATATCGAATAGATTCACGCTGTACAGTTAAGTCGACCGTTTTGTAACATCTCTATCGGCACTTAGCACTTAATTGGCCACAATTTCATGCGGTTAGCAGTTCTGACACGCGGCGATCACTTGTTTCTTTTTTCTAACCAAACCAATTTCGTGATTTTCTGCTACGATACACCGGGTTTTGTAACGAATGAATGTCTTCATTTATTACTCTATACTGGAACAAATAAACCCATGAATTCCCATGGCTGTCGCAAGCGATTATTGCTTTATTTATTAGCTACGAAGTGTAGCGATTATGGGAAAGCTCCCTTAGGAGTATTCTGATTAATGACGGTCTGTGGGGGAGGCCCATAGCCAAACAGGATATATTTATAATAGCAGTTTAGATTAAAGGAATGTTTGTTTCATAATCGCCTATCAAAAGTATCTAGAAGGTAATGAGAATTAACTTTACTCAGCCTTTTTACTTTATGTCTAAGCCGAGATTACGCTAAAATTTAAATAAAGTCTAAAGGCACATGCACCAGACCATGTAATAAAATAAAGCAGTGTTTATAAAGATATGGCTCATACGGTAAAGGTCGTAAGCGACCCTATAGAAATCTGTATATATAAAATCCTTGCGTTACTGACTGACTGACAGACACGCTACAGCCTAAACTATAAGACTCAGAAAGCTGAAATTTGGCATGTATGTTCCTTGGGGACCGTAGGAGTGTACTAAGAAGGGATTTCCCGAAATTCCCACGGAATCGGCAAAACGGGTAAAATTTAATTAAGTATAAACATGACACGGCCAGGCAGAAGACCAACAGTGGTCCTATTCTACATAGTGTAATGTAACAAAGACAAAACAATAATCATTCACAGTTAATAGCCGCCGCATCTAAAGAGCCAGCTTGTAATTAATTGACTAAACTATTAGTACTAATTAGACGGGACTACTAATTTGGGAGACGACTATTAATTTGAACGCCTGAACTGAAATTATTATACTCTCTCAGTGGTTTCATCAAGCTAATAATAGCTGGTTTCTACTAAAGGTTGAGGTGTCAAGACACTACTACAATCGAATCCACATCATCTATAGTAATCTATACTATACTAATAAAGCAGCAGAATTTGTTTGTTAGAACGCCATAATCTCAAGGACTACCAAAGTACATATCTCACATTCAGTTGACAATGGCAGCACAAAAGTAAGGTTATAGTTTATGACCCTGGCCTATATCATAAACGCTACGGCCCTTAGGGGAAGCAGAAAGACCGGAGGGTGAAATAGCCTACGTTTAGTATCATCTAAACTAAAACCTGGTATCTAGAAAGGACATGACTGACGATCGGCCAATCATGGCGATCAGTTTATACGATTGAACAGGAATTTTATTGATTTAATCGTCACATAGAAGCCTATTACTTTCATGTCGCCAAAACTTGCAATACATACGTATCGTTTACGTCAAAATATCGGTCATGGTCAACGTAGAAAGTCTATTCCACTCAAATAAGAACGAATAAGTTAACCATAGAAACGTCGCATCAAACTACACTTTCGATATCTTTTGGCATACGAAACAGGCAGCGTTCTAGATGTCCAACATTGTCACAGAGTCAGTGTTGATAATATCAAGATCTGGCAACGAACTTGCAATTGAAAAGCAGTAAAAAGCACTTGCACAATTTTGGCAAGCGATGTTGATTATTTTGTTTTTACTGTAGTGCAGTAACAAAGTGAGCTTTTGCGTTTACAAGGACCCTTGATTTACGTCGAGTTGTCTGCAATATGAACTTACGCCAGCCGGCCGTTATTCTTCGTCAGTGGATAAAGCTACAAGTGACATTTAAAAGTAAAGCTTTTAAAGGTTTCGTTTATCCATTTTATAAAGTTTTCTTAATGTGTTTTCCTGTCTGCCATATTTTTTAGGAACGGATAATTAATCACGGTCCCAATTTGTCGAGATAGAAGTGGAATGATGCAAATACACATTTAAACTTAACATAACGAATAAATACAAAATTATTTTTTATTTGCTACGTTTACGTCTGAGTTAGGTCGAGGACTTTTCAAACAGCGTAAGTGCAATATATTTTATTAAATTACCAAATATTTTCGGTAAAAATAAACACCGTTACTAAAGCTACTTTCCCTGGTACCCCAATTTCGTTAGGAAAAGTGTAAAACTACGTCATATCCTTAGTGAATTTGTGTCGGGTAAATATTATCATAGCCCGGGTGGGTATGATAATAAATAGAACATTACTGCGGTCACTTCCTCAGGAAAATTGCTACGTTAGGGACGCGACCGACCCGGGTATATTACTCTCCCGGATAACGTGGCAGTACAAAAATTATAAAGCATTCGAATTACAAAATATACTTTTTCTTATCATTTAATTATTTGTAGTTTTTATACACAGAGAGATACTGGAAGATTGCATACGTAGGTATACCTTTAGCAAGTTGAGTCAAGATATTACAATACTTTGAAGCAAAAAATAATCATTAAAAAATAGGAAACAAGTGCAAGTCAAAAAAGTACTGTTGTAAACAGTATACTTGAATTGCTATGAATGCTTGTACTTGTAGCACATATCGAGGCGAAGTTGCGCTCCGAATCCGGATAGCAGACGAATAACAAACGATTTGTTTTGCCATAGTTCCAAGAAGATCATGGAAAACACCTTCATTCAAACTTAACGTGTTCTACACAAACGCAGTAACCGTACGAGATTTGTGTAACATAAATAACGGTCCATAAAAATCGATCTCAAACTCTTGTTGAAAGAAAACAGCGGATATTATTTTATTTAGAACATAAACATCACTAGCTTTCGTCTAAATCGTAAATATTAAAATTAATATCAGCGGGGAGTGACGCTCGATTTGATATAACTTTTACGACAGATCAAGACGATCTAGCCATTAAATATCAAACATATTAAAGTGCGCAGGCGTCGTATACAACGTGTTTACATACACTGCCTGTCTCCTAGTTGTCACGGCGATATGTTTAATAGACATCTTAATAAATGTGCCGAATCAAATGCACAGTCATTTTCTTGAAACACATTAGTGAAGGCGATAAATATGATTTAGCTATAATTGGTGCGTCATATTTGCTTGAAAATCTACGTGGCCTGGAGGAAGTGACAATTTCGCGTACATTCGCATCATGAGAGCACTAAAAATTGATTTATAAACTTTGAAATGGTGCCACTTTAATTAACCAATAGGATAACTGTAAAAGCTACTTAAAAGGAAGGACCAGGCTTTTTTTTCTAATACACGTGTTAGAAAGCTATACTGCTCAAATGTCGTAGAAAACTAAAACGCAATAAACAAAAGCTTAGATACGCAACAATGATTGTTAGTCAATAAGTCTATTCAGTCACATTGTTATGATTACGTCGCATTTGATAACAAACAATTCAGTCAACACATGATTTAATACAATGTTGACGAAACAGTGATTACCTTACTAATTTACACCTTATTAATTTACCGTTCACATTCTACGTAGATAGAATTTTCTTTTAATTTTGCCAAAGACTTCTCCAATAACATGAATGAACATAGGAAAACAGACAATGGAAAGTTCCAAAGTTTGTATCCTGAAAATAATTTTTAATCATATAATTTCAACACATTATAGGTATTTCTAATTCCACAAATATGACCAAATGTATGCTGTAGCCTATGTACGCTAAAATATTTTATTTTTATATTTTCACCTCATAAATATGTATTAAAAGCTTCATGTCTAGCTTAACCTAAATTACTAAATTTACAACGACAGATGTCATTAAAATTACGCGTTCGACACATTAATTTTACACATTACATACACAACCATTAAAATAATGTCCTGCAGGCACGAAGAAATGAGTAAAATTGGTGATTTTAACAAAAAAAAAACGATATTTACGTACATCAAGTGGCACCCGATGCTCCTAATATACTCTCATTGGCGTTTGACACAATTATGTCAGGGTGCTTGTCAGAAATTCTCGGTAATACTCTAATAATAGGCATAGTTAAAACGGTATGATTTATTAGTAAACTGACAACACAATCTGTTATGAAGTAATATCGAAGAACAATATCTCGTAATTTTAACCGAAATATGGCAAGGGTCACGAAAACCAAAACATATTGAAATAAGATAAATATTTAATTATAAGAACTCTCTTTTATCTCAAATCTATTCTGTAGATATTTCATTCTGTAAATAGTGTTATCAAAAAGCAAAGCCATTACAATGAAGGGCGGAGCAGACATAAAAGAAAGGGCAATCACAACGTACATCCCTCACATGAGGAAAACTAACAACTATGCCCATACGACCGGCCATTATTTCTCGCAATATCCTCGCAAGGAAAAATAAACACGAAAATATTCTCTATTCTACGCAGCCCAAAAATCTTCAAAGGTAATGAAAATACAGATAATTAAAGCAGGAAAAATATAAGCTACTTAGGTACGTCGTTCATTAAAATTTTCTTAACTTTTCAGTAGGTAATGCCTCTTGATTAACTTTCATAGAAAAAAAAATAAAACGATTAAGGGTCTATTTTGTCAATGAACTCTTATATTGTATATAAAGCTAGCAATTGATACACTTCTAATTCCTCTGAAAATCGGAGGAATTATTTATAAACTCGTAAGAATCCGTTTCAAGTCATCGACATTGTTAACAACCCTTTATCCGCACGTTCGCATCACAACAAAAGGCTTTCATGTTAGTCGCACACACGTTAGTAACACACGCACCTTGCGCTGTGCCGGCGTTTTCATACTTCGATTTGAGCTTAGCGGCAGTCGCGCGCGCATCCGACCTTACACTATCCGTGGCTGAGGTGGTTGTTGTCGTAGTTCTAAACGAGAGAGTTGTTGAAAACGTTGACGAGAAGGAGGATCCGAGGCCCAGGCCAAGGGTAGTGCGGTAACGACGTCTGTACATTGTGAGGTGTGCACGCAACGAGTGTCAGATCAAGACTGAGCCGCGCACGCGCTAACCCGGAAAAGCGGCCGCGATTTATTATAGTACGAGAAAGTCGCTCCCAGACGCGTAGACGCACGGGAGTTAATAGATGTCTATCGCGCCATCTCGCTTTCGGGACGGCCAGTTACAGTCAGTCTGCTGATGTATGCCAACTAATTGATTTGTTCGAAAATGTATCACATTTTTTATGAAAACCAAATGTATTTTTTCAATTTAATAATAAACGGAGAAAGACTTTAACAATATATGGAACCATGTTCCTTTAGGGATACGAAAACATGATAAGCAACTCAGCCTTTTTTAAGGTTCAGTACCTACCTATGACCATTGTAAGTTTTCCATTCTGGTCCGTTTTACCACTACAGCTTCCATGCGGCCATGGAAAGACAGGAATAACAAAAAAAATACTAAGTTTAGTATGTTAGGTTAAGCTAAAAACCGATATATATATGGTATATAAAGATCAATCCTACAGTGGTCATAGTTTAGAGTAGAAAATATAAATAATTATATACGCGAAATTTCAGGACAAAAGAGCAGAGCATCTAAATAAAGTATGTATATTTAAACTTCATTGTTTCAAGTAGGTAGTGTGGTTTGTTCTGAATCATTACAAATGAAACAATGAAGTTGCTCTCTTGATTTGCTAACGTGTAACAAGCTTATTGTGACATCCAGACAGAGAATTAGAGGCGGCAGATAGATATTTATATGGAGTTACAGTTTACGGGAGGGCCAACGGACCTTTCTGCTTAGTAATACATTTGCCTGACTGTCAGGTCTATATCATGAATATTATATTTTAGTTAAAAATAAATATTAATTTTGAGGATTCCTTGGACAGCCCACCGCACAAACGTGTCTGTCCTTAAGGAACTTAAATTAGAGAACACCCAACGTCTATCCTCGATTTGTCTACACCGTGTCATAAGTTATTTTGGCCATATCGTACGAAGAGAGGCCAATAATTTAGAGAAACTGGTAGTGACGGGCAGGATCGAAGGCAAAAGACCCAGAGGTCGAAGTCAAAAAAGATGGTCGGACCAGATCCCCGAACACCTGGAGCTACCTGCTACCTGTCAGCATCGCCCTTCACCGAGCGACAGACCGGATCAGTTGGAAGGAAACCATCAATCGCCTAAAAAGGAGTCACGATCCTCAACAGTGGGGAAACGATTAAGAAGAAGAAAAATAAATAAATCAGTTACACAGTCCCAGTAGCGGCTTTGACCGGGGCGGTCGCCCGGGGCGCCAGGATCCAGGGTCGCCGCAGGCGCCCGGGTTAAAGAGAAACACTAAATGTGTCCGTTTATAAGATTCTTAAAGATGCCTAGAGGGTTATAGTAAAATGCTATGAAACAGTAGATACTATGAGTCGCGGGGTATGGTAAAATGAGTGAAAGAATCGCAATGGGCGCTAGGTTGATCATCGGAAATAAAATAATTAAGTTAAGAATTTATCTCCCTTACAAACAGGTATCTTTTTTAATAAATCTAAAGTTATAGACGTTTCCTTCATAGTAGATTTAATGTTTTAACTGAATATGTATCTATTGGTCGGCAAACCTTAGAATAACAACACCATATTCCCTTCCGTTGGAGAATGTATGAGGCGACGAACAGATTTTCAGCGAAAAAGGTGCAGCAGCGTTCCTTTGTGCAGGTAACGATCTTACTGTGGTTGCCATTGCCAACCTGCATATCCAACGTAACGTAGTGACTATGAGCAAAACCTACCATGAAAAGTAGTCAAAGAGTACGGTGCCTAGTCCATAGCCATATTATGCCAGCTCACGGCAGCGGCCTTGGTCATGGTAGTGTAAGGGATGCTAAGAATCCCCGGGCTATGGATAGCTGCCAACATCGATTGAACCTAGCTACGGATAAGGAACGCAGTTGAAGGCTGGAAAAGAGTGGAAAGTCACGATAACCCTTGTATCGCGGGCTGCCTATTTTACTACAGGCATGTAAGCTAAAGACCCTATGGTGACGTGGTTATCTCGACAAAGAACAACTGTTTGTGACAACGGGACTGAGATCTGCAACGTCTGGACGGTAGGTAGCGTACCTTGCACTGAATTAGGGTTATGCGGTCCCAAATATGATATTTGGGACCGCATAAAGCGCATAATTATGGAAACACAAGAAACCATAGGAGGCAAATGCTAAACAAGTTCAAGCAGGAGATGATCTGCATGAAGATGAACTTGGACGATGGATGTAGATCCGAAAGCGCCCCGACAGTGACATAAAAAAGGAGATTTATGTACGAACGTAACAGCCTTGAGTAACACTAGATGAGCCGCGTTATTTAGGGCTATGAGTAGCATCCCGCTGATGGTATAGCCGTATAACATGATGATATACACAAAAGTAACTATTCCAATCACACCATTGCAGTTATGCCTGAGATTAGCGCGTTCAACCATGTGACGGACCTAGATGAGGACTTCAGCGGCATAGTCGGTACTGTACGTCCACTAGGAATAAAACACATTATGAAAAGATGACGTGTAGGGAAATCTAAACTTCCAAATTATCTTCTGGAACTAATGCGACAGGAAACCTCACGCCTGTATCCCGGAAGGGTTAGGCAGAGGTGTAGTATTGAACCTCCATTTCACCAGGTTATGTATTTCAGATCCCACGTAAGAAGGGGCGAGCCTAATATTGCCGTTAAGCTGGATCATGAAGCGTTTCACAGAATACATCTACCTACTTATTTTCAAATGTGAATAAAGTGGTTGAGACATATGGACAGACAGACATAGCGAATTCATAAAGGTTCCGTTTTTTGCCATTTTGGCCACGGGACTCTAAATAGGGGGGCGCCAAATTAATGGCTCGCCCAGGGTGCCTGGATGGCTAAGGCCGGCTCTGCACAGTCCCATACCTTGTATGATGGAATTGAACCCTGTATACACTAGTGCGAATCACATTACCAGATTTCCCGTTATATTTTCAGTTGCAGCAAGATACGCGAAGACGACAATGGCTTCTCAAATTTTAATATTTATTGGTAAAAAAATTAACTAGGTATCATGAAAGTCTCCTGTCATAATCAAACGTGAGAAGACCCTTGATCTTGAAAAGAGAACAAATTGTATTCAGGCTTCACGTGATTGGGATAAATCTATGTCATTTATTTATTTTTATTTGTTTCTCTGACTGAGAGAGTAAAGAATTGTGTGATAAGAGAGTGTTGTGGGGTAAAGAAGATGTAGTGACAAGCATCGAGAAAGGTATGCTAAGATGGTTTGGGCACGTGGAGAGGATGGATGACGAAAGACTGACCAAGCAGATATTAGAAGATATTATAAGGGGAAGACCTAGGCGGACGTTCTCTGACCAGATTGGAGACATCCTAAAACAGGACAGGTGAGAAGTACCATGAACAGAAGAGCATGCGTAAGGAATCTGACGGGAGCGAATGAAGCAAGAGAGATATGTCAGGATCGTTGCGAACGGCATTCCGTAGTCTCTGCCTACCCCTCCTCTGCCTGCCCCTCCGGGAAGCAGGCGTGAGTCTATGTATGTAATATTTGTTTCTTTAGATCACAACGTGACGCTTATCAGCGACAAATATTATTAATTACACTTTTGCCTTCGCAATGCAAGGGCTCAGTCTCTCTCTTTTTAGGGTTCCGTACCTAAAAGGTAAAAAACGGAACCCTATTACTAAGCCTCCGTCGTCTGTCTGTCTGTCTGTCTGTCTGTCTGTCTGTCTGTCTGTCTGTCTGTCTGTCACCAGGCTGTATCTCATAAACCATGAAAGCTAGATAGCTGAAATTTTCACAAATTATGTATTTCGGTTGCCGCTATAACAACAAATACTAAAAATAAAAAAAAATAAAAAATTAAGGGGGGGTCCCATACAAAAAACGTGTTTTTTTTCGTATATTTTGCTCAAAATTACTAACTGTTACAGGTAGACGCTTTAAATTTTTACAGAATATGTAGTTGTATATTACCTTTCAAAATAAATAATTAAATTTTAAAAAAGTAAATAATAAAGGGGGGCTCCCATACAACAAACGTAATTTTTAAGCAATTTGTTGCTCGATCTTAATAAACAGGTAGAAACTTATAAAGTATTTAAGTATACATACAACGAACGTGATTTTCTGTTATAGATGATGGTACGGAACCCTTTGCGCGCGAGTCCGACTCGCACTTGCCCAATTTTTTATCGATATTTTTGTTGTTTTGTATGATGAACATTCATTTTGTAAGGAGCTGCTACTGTTACACTCTCTCAATCACGTTTATTTATTTAACTGATATCATACTCAAGCAATGAATGTTGCCTAATGAATGATATTGTTCATGTAGTCGTGGACAGGAAATCTATTTTTGTTTTATTTGTAAAGCATATAAACACATTTTTTATCACATTTGAATGATTATTCTCCGTCAGATTCTCTTTTTTATTATGTACATCTAAATATAAACTAATATATAGGTATATTATACAACAACTAATATTTGATCAACAGCTAACTCTAACTTCATGACTAAAACATATTCAAATAGGTAGGTGACGCAATATTAGACAAAATGGTGTAACACTGATTACTACTAGATAGTACAATCTTGGCAGAATAATAAAGTATGCATAAAAATCAATCTCAGCAGTTTGCGTACTTATGTGATAGATTGCGCTTGAAAAATTTCACCCTCACTAAAAAAAAGGGCTACAGCAGAGACGCTGCGCTATATTAGAATTAACTTCGTCGTACACAGTCTACTACCAAATAAACCTGCAATGCTCTTCTAGTCAAAATTCTATTAAAATATACTTAAATGGAAAAATGGGCGCACTGTTTGTAATATTTACACTGCTAAACAACTTGACTGATTTGTCTATTTTTTGTTAAGCCCCAGGAAAGACAGGTTATGTTTACATCTCATGGAAAATTTCGCAAAGAGTTGCCTAAAAAGTATACCTAACGAAGGTGACTTCGTTAATGCTACGCGTCACATTGAAACATAGACAGCGTAATTAAACTAGAGGAAAGACGCGTGAAGAGTGCGCAGAGGGTTTCGAGATGAAACCCATATAGCGCACCACCGTCTTTTCGAAGTTACTTGTTGCCAGGGCCGAACCATCCCTATGTGCAATGTGTGCGGCGCAAACAGGCGCCAGGGTGACAGGGGCGCCGCGCGCCGAGATATGCGTTAATTATAACACTTATTTTCGAAAAAGGATGCCAAAAAAAGGCGCTTCACAGATTTCGCACACAGGCGCAGTGGCGTAGGAGGGGCAAATAATTTAGGCCGGAATTGTTAGGTAACGACTAAAAAAAAAAAGGTCATCCGCCCCCTACGCCACTGCACAGGCGCTTTATCATAGATTTCGCACACAGGCGCTGCATTGGGTCGGAACGGCCCTGATTGTTGCCAGCTAAACGGTGAAGAAAACATCGCGAGGAAATGTAGGACTTGCATGTGCGAGAGTCCTCCATAATGTTCTCGAAAGAATGTGAGGTCTGCGAAACTGCGTTTGGCCAGCGTTGTGGACTCAGGCCTAACCCTTCTCACAATGAAAAGAGACCTATGCCTGGCACTGGGATCTTCACAGTAGCGCTAGGTTACCTATAGACTGGGATTTATTGTTTTGGCAAAAAAAAGACCCAAAGGAACAAATGCAAGCCAACACAGGCGCTGCATTGGGTCGGAACGGCCCTGATTGTTGCCAGCTAAACGGTGAAGAAAACATCGCGAGGAAATGTAGGACTTGCATGTGCGAGAGTCCTCCATAATGTTCTCGAAAGAATGTGAGGTCTGCGAAACTGCGTTTGGCCAGCGTTGTGGACTCAGGCCTAACCCTTCTCACAATGAAAAGAGACCTATGCCTGGCAATGGGATCTTCACAGTAGCGCTAGGTTATAGACTGGGATTTATTGTTTTGGCAAAAAAAAGACCCAAAGGAACAAATGCAAGCCACTGTCTATGGGAGAAAGAAGAATGAGTATAGTTGGGCGTATGTTCAGGGCCGAACCTTCCCTATGTGCAATGTGCGCGGCGCACACAGGCGCCAGGGTGACAGGGGCGCCGCGCGCCGAGATATGCGTTAATTAAAGGATGCCAAAAAAGGCGCTTCACAGATTTCGCACAGTGGCGTAGGAAGGGCAAATATAAAATTAAATTTAGGCCGGAATCGTTAGAAAAAAAAAAAAAGGTCATCCGCCCTACGCCATTGCACAGGCGCTTCATAGATTTCGCACACAGGCGCTGCATTGGGTCGGAACGGCCCTGCGTATGTTACAGGGTACGGGTACTAGCCAGGGGAGATTGATAAGGGTTTCCGTCTATGTGTTCCCAAACGAACATAGAAGAAATACAACAGTATTTCTAGCTCACAAATACAATATGTGGGTTCTTCTACGCAAGTTCGCCGACAAAGTTATTTTTACGATATACAACGGACGATATATCAATAACGGGACTGGACCTACAGCTTATAAGTGATAGTATGGTTAGTATTAAATAATGATAGCCACAATCAAGTATACACGTAGATAGTAAGATGAATGGGCTAGCAAGACCGGGGCAGTAGTAAGCCTTCGGGCGCGTTTCGACTACCTACCTATTATCGTGGCTTTTAAACGTACCTATATGACCACACCATTAACTGACATCCACGACAGTTTTTGCAGTGAAGACAGATTCGATAAACTCATTGGAAAGGACCAGAGAAGGCAATCATCCAAAGATAAAATAATTGTTATGAAACAGTGGAAACATGCCTTTCTCCAGAAAAAGGGAGAGAAGATAGCTAGGTTATCACCGGTTAGGTATCACCGGTCGACCCGCCCATTCTCGCTTAAATCAGCAAGGCTTTTCTCCTCTACATATAGTCAACTTAATTAAATGCAAGAGAATTCGCCGTTTTAGCTGGTTGCATAATATATAGTTTTAGTACCTAGTACTAATACAATAAGGTTGGTAGTTGCATGAACGAAACTTATAAACGCGATCGTTGCGTGCGCCTTCTTATTAAATATACTCTAGACGTAATTCGTTATAAATTCAAAATGTATTCTATTCCTTGGTACACCATGATCTTATATAAACACGTTTAAGTAATAATAAAAATGGCAATTATGTATACAAGACCGCCATTGGAGTGGGATCGAACTAACAAAAATGCTGACCAGAATTCTAATAAGAGTGAGACATTACCGAACACACAAACTGAATAAAAAGTCACATATTTTATTAAAATATTGTACATACCAACCTAAAATGCCCTGAATGCTAATGTTAGATATGAATTAAAAAAAGATTTTAAATTGTTCACCATCTTTATAATACAGTAAAAATGATCACAGCAACCAGTCTCAGTGGAAACTAGTCACACATAGCATACATGCAACACCCCAAACCACACTACAAAAACAACTAAGTATAATGTCTCCACAACCAATGACAACACATAAACATACTCAAGTAAAGTATTTGAATAACACCGGAAACAAACCCACAACCATCTGCTCAGCTTTCAGAGTCACTAACCACTACTTAGACCAACAGGCCAGTCAAGTATTAAACAGTACAATAATTATCAATAATAAATCAAAAGTTTACTAAAGCTAAAGTTAATAAGTAAATCCAGTCCCCAAAGACCAGTCCCAATACTAATATAGAAGTCCTGATAGTTACAGCAAGCAAGCATAAAACCACGCCAGATTGTTTCCATATCCACTTTAAAATTTAGTATCTGTGAGATGGAATGGAGATCCTGGCAGTACCTACCTATCACCATTCTAAACCTATCACCATTGTCCTGGCAGTGAATACAGTAATTTAATAAATCTGTACAATTTTAGTCCAAAAAGAAATGAATATTATGGTATGATATTACATATTCAACTGGATTAGATAAGACATGTAGCAATAGCCTAGTGGAGAGACCAAAAGACCGCTACTCAAAGTGACAATCGACAGACTGTTTATAACAGTACAGGACTGATAGTACATATTATAATATTGCCCTGTCCCGATATTCAAGTTCTCGGGATAGCTTAAACTGCGCCTAAGGTCTGTCCAACCTCCTCCAACTTCTGCGCAAAAATTTAGAAAGATCCAAGTATATGGTCAATTGAATATCTTTTGTTCAACAATGGGTTAAAAATTTGGATATCATAGTTAATTTAATTTTCAAATAAATTAAAAGTGAATAAGAAATAAGCAATAACTACTTTGGAATGTTCCTTACTTCGTATAACTAAAACCTTAATAATTTTTACTATACAATTTTCTTACATAATATTACTTCTAAAATCTTCTATTGAAAATAAAAAGTAAACCAAAAGTTTTAATAATTTAAGTCCATTGTTTTGACATGTAGTTTCAACTAAGGTAGATCCTATACTTTAACTGCAGAAAATGTGAACCAAATAAAACAATTTGATTTAAATAAGTTTGTCATAATAAAATCAGGGCCGAACCTTCCCTATGTGCAATGTGTGCGGCGCACACAGGCGCCAGGGTGACAGGGGCGCCGCGCGCCGAGATATATGCGTTAATTATAACAGTTATTTTCGAAAAAGAATGCCAAAAAAGGCGCTTCACAGATTTCGCACACAGGCGCCGTTAAAAACGACATCGACAGTTAGCCCGGAATTGTTTGCCAGCGACTAAAAAAAAAAAAAATAGCCTACGCCACTGCACAGGCGCTTCATAGATTTCGCACACAGGCGCTGCATTAGGTCGGAACAGCCCTGAATAAAATGTTATAAAAGCTTTTGCTACTTATGCATTAAATTGTAATATTTGTTATGTTTCTGTACATACAACATAAACATTAATCAATGTTAAAAGTATATTTATTACCTAACTTGGTATTCAAATAAGACACTTATAAGAATTAAACTATGAATAAATCATCACAATGACAATGCAAATTTCAATAACAGAAATGAAAAAGCAATCTACTTACTATTTTTATAAGAGTATTGCTATTTCAAAACTACCTACTTCTTGATAAGCAATTATTGTGTCTTTATGAAGAAAAAAATATAAGTTTGTCAACCACATTATAAACTAAGTAAAATTAATTTATTGATTTTTACCTTTCATCATACTTTCAACTCTTCCATCATTACATTTAGCAGATTTCTCCTGTCACATATTTGTTGAATGATAATAACAAGGCATTGCAATGTGAATAAAACATCTTATTATACATACACAAAGCCTCAACTCTTATCTATAACAAATATCACATAATTTCCTTTACTGCCTATGAAAACATTTTATTCACACCACACTAATGTAGAAGATCAATTGATGCAAAACATGCAGAGATTGCTTACTTCACAAAGTAATGAAAACACAATCAATGTTATATCAGCAGCATATTGTTACACACAATTTTAATAGAAACTGTATTTATGTTCATATTAGTGTTGACACACTTGTTTGGTGAAAATGTAATCTTATTTATCTAGCAAGGTGAAACTACTTTGTCAACAAGATGATAGCTGAATTCAGGGTCAGTCTTGGAATACACAAATTGAGACTCACCATTTATTGACCAGATATGTGAGGGCAAGGAGTGCGCTGCGTACACTCGGCCCAGCGCCAACGACGTGCCAGGAACCGGCCCGGCCTCCTCATTGGAGCTGGAGTCAGTATCAGGGCTCGCGGCCGCGGAAGCCTCATAACTTTGCGAGTTCGGCGGAATCGCGATCGCCTCATGCGACGCATGAAGGTCGGGAACGGAAGACAACGACCGGGCTCGCTGGCGATCATTAGACACCTGTATACCAGGGATCGCTCTCAGCAAACTGAAACCTGCGCCCCCGGATACTACGTCGGAACTGGAGCTGGTGGAAAATGTTCTCGCACGCGGACTCTGCCCCCCGTTCGCGGTACTCGCCTTTGCGCCCATAGCGACTCCGTTACGCAAAATTCTCACCTGTCACGCACTAAAACCGAGAATCACGACCACACACGAGACGCAACCACCACACCGGTGGAAGACATCGTACGACACACAGAAAATTGCTAACGATTTGCTAAAAAAATAACGCACTAACGACAAACACAACTATGAAGCAAAATTGTAAACAGCCTTTGCATGTGCCCTACTGCAAAATTTTGACAGTTCTGTCTTTTTTTTAATCAAGTGAAGTTGGAACGGGTGTTCTGCGCAATCTTCGTTCAAAAATCATGATTCAGTTCTGTCTACATTTCATTGAAATCTCAAAAACATGTTACACAAATCAATAATTGCTTCTTTGTGAAAAGTTATAAACAGCTTAACCAGTTTATGACTATTTCACATTATAATTTGGTCGGAACTAAAGATAAAAAGAAATGTAAGTCGTTTATAAACAGGGGCGTAGCTACCGCCGTATTTGCCGTATCAATTATACGGGGCCCCCGGGCCACGGGGGCCCCCAAAGTGTGTAAGGAAAAAGAATAAAAACTTTCTAATTTATTTTATTTTACAAATGACAAAATTCTATAAAGCAATTCCTTTTTTTCCCGCCTTAAGCGTGCGTTCAAAAGTTGGCAACACTACATCGTTATGGCGGGCTGCGGGACTTCCCCGTTTTACTTACTTCATCTTCAACTCAGCGGGGAATCCCCGGGAATCCTTCATCGATATCGCGATGTACGTGTACGTTGTTGTACTTTGCATTGGATGTTAAACCACGGAGTGCAGTGCACTGTTTATTTACGCGCTTTATATAAATGTGCATTACATTGTAATTCAGCACAAACAATATTGTTCTTCTGGTTTAGCAGTATTAGTAACGATTTGTAAAAGAAATGAGTGAAAGGAAAAGAGATTATCCCAGCGGCGCTGAGAAAAGAAAAATTAAACAGAAAAGGGACGAGGTTATAAAAAAAGTGCCCAAAATTTCTTCATTTTTTCAGAGACAAGATACTGTGAGTGATTTAGATTGGAAAGGTAAGTACTACACTACTACCCAACCCATTTATTAGGGGCCCGTAGTGATAAACAAGGAAATCTTTTAATTTCGGTCTGTCCATCTGTCCGTCACAAAAAGTTGTCTCCCCCCTCGATTTTCACAATTATACTGTTTTTAGGGTTCCGTGCCTTGATTAAAAAAAACAAAATTCTAACTTATCTATAGGATCGATTTGTTTTGTTGTTTGTTTATCAGTCTGTATCGTATCGTTAATTGCGTGTTGAGAACTTCAGATGTGCAGACTCGCTTTCGGGTTCTCGTTTTGTATGGCCACTACACTACGCGCTGCGTTTAAATAGCACGCAGGTGTATAGTAATGCACGGACGGGCTGCAGGTGATTTTGTATCTACTAATAGGTACGAGCACAATCCGCGTAGAATCTGTGTGCGTCTGAACTGAACACTCTCTAACTGTGACCCTTAGTAACGTTATTTATTTATATATAACTCTTTTTAGTTTAGTATCAAAGCATTCGTATTTATTTTTTAGCAATTACTCGTTTATTTTTAGATTCTTCTGAAGCATGTTCTTCGTCACATATCCATCCGGAAATAGAAGAAAGCCAAGCACATACTTTATCGGATGTCCATCCAGAAATCGAGGAACCCCAAGTCAACGATTCTGATATATCTGCAGATAATGCAGATTGTAATATAATTTCATCAGATAGAGGAAATTTTGGTGACAATTTAACTGAATGCGAACGAAAAATAATTTTTAAATTGGGTCCATTTAAACCACAAGGACCATTTCCAAAAGTTTCAGAAAATAACCGACCTTTTTCAGCTTATTATTATTCATATTTCAATCAGGCAGGCATAAAAATTATAAGACCATGGTTATGTTATTCTAACGTTTTAAACAAACCGTACTGTCACTTCTGTTGGTTATTAGCAGATCGTCAAAACAAATCGTACTCCTCTGCTTGGGTTAACGGTGTTTCGGTTAGAAGCAATTTCACACAAACTATTCTTGACCATGAAAAGTCACAGCAGCATATTAGTGCCTCACTCTCTTATAATAATTGGTTGCAAGGAAATACCATCGATACTCTATTGAAAAGTGAAATCGATAGTAAAATTACATTCTGGAGAGATGTACTGCATCGTATAATTAATGTTATAATTACTTTAGTATCTTGTAATCTACCTTTGAGGGGGCATGATTCTGATTCTGGCAATTTTATGGCAATTTCACGTCTGCTATCTAACTATGATGCAACTTTAAAAGAACTTTTTCTAAAACCGAAAGGTGAAATAAATTATTTAAGCCCTACGATTCAAAACGAAATTATTAGTTTGCTTGGTACTAACGTTAGGAACAGTATTATCTCAGAAATTAAAAAAGCTCCATTTCTGACAATAATTCTGGATACAACACAAGACTTGTCAAAAATTACAAAACCAACTATCTGTAGTTTTTCGATATATCTCGGTTACAGAAAATGATGATAATGTGCCGAAAGAAATAAAAATCTGTGAGTCCTTTTTAGGATTCATAGCAGAAACCGATTGCAGTGCTGCAGGTCTGAAAACTGTCATTTTAAATTTGACTAAAGAATATGGAATTGATTTGACTAAATGTAGAGGACAGGGATACGATGGAGCAAATGTTATGTCGGGTGTGTATGGAGGATTACAAACCCTAATAAAAGAGCATGCTCCAAATGCCGATTATGTTCATTGTGCTGCGCACGCTTTGAACTTGGTTTTGAACGATGCTGCGAGACATGTTCGTGAAGTATCGACTTTTTTCGATAATTTAGAAAAAATATATACTTTTTTTGGCAATAGTATAAAACGCTGGGCTATGCTAAGTGACGATTTATCTGAAAAATATTTGATTACCCTTAAAAAGGTATGTCCTACCAGATGGTCTTCTAGGAACGACGCTTTATTAGCAGTAAAGAAAAATTTTTTACTAATCATGAAAACTTTGTACCAACTAAATTTAATTTCAAATAAAAAAGATGAACGTGAAGAATGTAAAAGTATAATTAATATTTTAGAGAGTTTTGATTTCTTAGTGCTCGTTACATTTTTTTCTTCACTATTTGAAATTATTAATCCTGTTTCTAAAGCTCTACAGCATGAAAATAATGACTTACAGAAATCTAGTATTTTATTAAGTAATCTTTTAAATAGACTGTGCCAATTAAGAAATCAGAATTCATTTAATAGTTTGCTAAATGAATCCAAAGATTTAGCAAAAAAGTGGGGGGTAACAACTGTTTTTAAAAACAGTAGGCGAAAGATAACGAAGCGTTTTTTTGATGAGTTATCACAAGATGAGAGAATTTCCGACCCGGAATCCTATTTCAAAGTCAATGTATACTATTGCTGTTTAGATATATTAATTTCTCAAACTAAAGAAAGATTTCAGAGCCTTTGCAACCTGAGTAGTATATTCGAAATATTACAACCGGAGAAACTCCTATCTTCTTCAAGCGAAGAGATATTAAACGCTTCCGGAAAACTGTCTGCTAAATACAGTAAAGACATCTCACTTAATCTTTGTGACCAATTAAAGGCTCTAAAAACATGCTTAAATTCTGAAATTAAAAAAATTTATTCCATTAAAGAACTCATTGAATTATTGCTAGTAAAATTCAATAGTCTTGCATCCAGTTTTCCCGAGGTAATCACAGCATGCTTTTTATTCTTGACCCTTCCAGTTACAACCGCAACGGCAGAAAGAAGTTTTTCAAAATTAAAACTAATAAAAAATTACTTAAGAACTTCGATGGGACAAGAACGGCTGTCAGACATCTCACTATTGTCCATAAAGGCAGAAACTTTAGAAAAACTAAAATCATCATCAGCCATAAATGATTTAATAAATCAGTTTGCCGATAAAAAGGCAAGGAGAGTGAATATTTAAAATTCGATTTTTATTTGTAAAATGGGTAAATTATGTGATAAATAAATATTACTTCTCGCAATATTTTTTTTCTTTCGTGAAAAATCTTTACCTCCATATAAGGGCCTCCAAAAAAATTTTTATACGGGGCCCCGACAAGGCACGCTACGCCACTGTTTATAAACGTATGGCGGCGTACAATATTGTAACAATATTTGAGCCAAATCATTCGATAGAGTTTGAATAACTAAAATAGCAGTTAAGCGGGCCCTCAGATGCGGGGATTACAGCGATTGAGACAGGGCGGGGATATAAATATAAGGAATTAAAACGAATGACACGCATGATCAACCGTAAAGACGGATACTTGGATTATGTAGTTAACTAGATATTTCTTCTACCACCAGACGGCGCAGCGCCGTCTGGTGGTAGAAGAAATACTAGTAGTATGACGCATACTAATAATATGCGTCAGGTCGTCAGGTCAAAGAGATTGGATACGTCAGGTCCAAACTGACATCAGATATGTACAGACGCGTACGCACACATAATACAAACAAACACAGACGTACGAAAATATAGAGGCTGTGACAGTTTTGACAGGTTTCTGGACCTGATGCTTCAGTGCTGCCGCATAGTGAGCGTCATATCAGAAGACCCTCATTGTAAGATAAAAAAAAACAAGTCAGACGATGGTTCCTGCGAAATGCTGATGGCATTTCGATTTTCCGACTCTGGCCAAATGCATGCGTCAGGGTTGGACTAAACTTGTCGGAGGCCTAGAGCAGTAAAACTGAATGGAGTCCTTAGTTTTATATTACAAGCGTTTTTATATATCATCGTCATTATTTAGTAGTGATCTGTGATCGTCATCATCGGCCAAGTATCTTTTTTTAGGACCAGTCGATCTAGAGTAGTAGAGCTAGTTCACCTATGCACGCTGTGTAGTTAGGTTTCGCAGCAGTAACCATAGAAAACACAATATTTTGACACTAAAGAAGTCCCGGGGAAAATATTTTGTATTCATTACCGCATTTACCGCGTAAGATTTCCTAATCTAGTCTACCTCTAGACTAGATTAGGCAATGGCATATTTTTAAATCGTTGTTGGATTTCATAGGTAAATATACAGTTGAAAGCCTGCCGCCCTGTTCCAGGGGAGCACGGCGGGCCAACCCTACCACCCTCTCTCAGTCCTCGACTGCCAGGGAAAGTACATTTTCAAAACACTACATCTAGCATAGGAAACATCGATATATAATACTACTTGGTAAGAAATCACACTTTTATTTAGTTGTTTTCTTTTTATAATTACGTTATTTTTTATATTTAATTGACATACCAAGATTTTAAACCAAACTTACTATTAATTTTTATGATAATATATATTTTCGTTTACTTATGTATTAAAATTTGTTGTTCCATTTGGCTCACGGAACCCTGTCACGTCACTTCACTAACATGTCATCGTTAACCGCTGTCAAATAATAAATTACAGTAATTCGTCAATAACTTGAAACGTAGCATGACTAGTATTGCTTTCTGTGTCACTCTAACGTAACATTGCATAAGTCTATGTCTCTCGTAAGCATATCAATGCTAATACATAAAAAAACTTGTTGTCAAATAGTGATCGATGACGAATATTAGTGTAAATTTTATTTTTATTGAAATAGTGTATTTACTTTTATAAGGTAAAAGCAATGAATAATCCAGGAATGAATTCTGCAACTGTAAGTACTTACTATATAGAAATGTTCTTATACCATAACGTTTTCGTAAATGCAGCCTTATAATTTCATTCCATATTTTAATCAAAATATGATCATTTGTACCAGTAATGTATTGAAATCATTGCCCGTAAATCATAGTTAGTCCCTAGCTATTTTGATTTGCCATTAAATAACTTATTTAATTAAGAGTATGCGATAGTGTTATGAGTGACGTTTAGTTGAGTTGGCTTTGCACGGCTTGAGCTGATGTAGTGTTATTACCGCGCTACTTACAGCCAGGTGTGCCGCAGGTGCCGCTGCTGGACGACGACACGGTCGCCTTCGGTGAAGAGGATAATGCTAACAAGCAGTTTGTGTAAGTTTGTTTGTGTCAAATAGTCTAGCTAGACATATAAGCGGCACCTACTCACTATTGTGGTATTGGAGTGAGCTGCAGAGCCTTTACATTGCTCGAACCACCAAACAGAACTTTATCAAGAAAATACCTCACTAATTTACTAAAGAGTAAATAAAACAATATTACGAACACCAAATCACTAAAAAGCAATTTGTCTAACTCTTTTAGCTCGTTTACTTAGGCACGGGTGCAAATAGAACCCTATTGTTATGCTATGACTGTCCATACATCCGTTGTTTGCCTCACAGCCAAAGTTGTTATCAGTGAAACTTAAAAAATCACAGGCAATCTACTTCTACTGTTGGTAGCATAAATAATAATAAAATACATAGTATTGTTGTGTGTAATGAATGACCAGTTTTATAATCAGTTTTTAATATTATTTTCTAAGAATTTGACTCAGTGGCATGTCATCAGAGAAGTCTATATCTAGCATTGGACTGATGGACTATAGCATGCTGATGATGATATGAATTTAGCTCTGGAATACAAAACATCAGATAACAATATGGCCCAGTTTTCATTTGTAGACCCAGAAACAGAAATACTTAAAATGTATACATGATTTTAGTTCTGATCTGTATTAATTAGTAACATAGAGATAAGGATTTTTATGTTTTAATCATTAATATAGGTATTTTAATGGTTTTGTTGTGTAGTTGATAAGATTCATTTATGGATTTTGTCTATTTTATCTAAAGTAAATTATTTCCTGCGGTATCTCTGTGATTAGAAATGTAGGTGAAAGCTTTAACTGGGAAATTAAAAACGAATAGTAGGTTAGTCTAATAAGACAGTATAATTTTAAAGGCTCATTTTTATTCTTATCACAATGACTGTGCCGAGTAGATTTTTCTTGTACTTCCACCAGAGATATGCTAAGAAGTGTGTAAAGAACCAATGAAATTAAGTCATTTACCTAGTATAGCAGACTGGAGATTATATTGGGTTTTTACAAACATAAATTGCTACACATTTTTGTACATCTCTGGTGGAAATACACACTAAACTAAGAAACAATCTAGATTACATACAAAATGGTGTATGTTGACATTCACATACACAATTTATTTTTGTGTATAATTTGTAAGTCAAAGAATAGGTACCGATAATACCTTTAACCCAGTATACAACTATACTGCAAAACAATTCTTCATAGGTGAGATAGTGTTAATACAGTTACGAGTATTTTTAAAGACTCTTATGATTCATTAATTTATCATTTAAGGCAAGAGATAGTGTTACTTTTAGTCAAAATTATGACTAATTTTTTATAATTTTCTGCTAATCATTTCCAGGCATCCCTACATAGTGTTCTTCCACCTAGTGTTCCGATGTTCAGCAATAGTGGTGTACATGTTGTGTGGATGGTTCTCCGATTCATTTATCGCTAGCTTCGTTCTTGTTGTACTGCTGTTGTCTGCTGACTTCTGGACTGTTAAGAACATTACTGGTAAGTTATAATTGATAATATCAGTTTTACTTAATACTGAGACAAAATCTGACAATATGCATGGTATAAAACAGAAAAGTTCATAAAATAATTGTTTAATATCCTTTAGGGTGTGTCCAGAGCCAGTGAAGTTTAATACCCCTAAGGCCCAGATCTGATGAATGCGCTACGAATGTGCCGCTTGCCCGCCGCTATAATTTGGACACACCCATAATAATATTGAATGCATAACTACAGAATAGTAAAGTGGTCTATATTGGGATGGTAACCCTTGCCATCCATACAACTTTATCAATCTAAAAATTTTATATAGCCAACCAAGTGATTTAAGTCATTGGGTGAAATACTGACTAATATGATTATCTTAGTAGATTTCGCAACATAAAAAAGTCAAGCAGTCATACTTTGATTTTATTGTCAATTTTGTGCAAAAAATTATATCACGTTCGGTAGTAGCCTAATTCGTTTGCAGGGGCGGATCTAAATAAGCTAGTCTAACCCTCCTCTCAAAGCTTCTGCTTTTTAATATTTTATTTTTTAATGTTACCCTGGATAAATTTTTCTTCACCATGCTAAAACCAAATAAAGCCCCACTGCAAAACAAAACCCTGAATCTGCCATTTCTTGGTCATTATTACCAGTACCTGCCTATGTTATTAGTGTTATTACTATTACATTTAATGTGATATTTCAGGTCGACTATTAGTCGGGCTACGATGGTGGAACTATGTGGATGATGATGGCAAATCGCATTGGGTGTTCGAGGCGAAGCAGGTAAATGTACGTTCAGATGCAGGCAATACGAACTAATACTCTGTCTATTCGATCATTCATTCATTTATTTACGTTTATTTGGGTTGGACATTGACACGCGAGTCATCTTAAGAGACAAAATGCATTGATTCAGAATGCTATTTCAAAGACAATTAAGAATAGTATTGCATGCAAATCTATAAAGCCTTAGTGCCGCTTTAAGGTCACGGCATATTATGCTTGCACAGTAACGGCACCACCTCAGCCCAGCAATTAACTAACTCTATTTTTTCTATTTAAGCGTATGTTGTACATATATTTCATAACGTCAATATAAAAGTCCTACGTAGGCTGTCTCCGCGCTTGTAGATACCTAACAACTTTGAGAAAGGGATGTATTGCAGCTGCGCCGTTACTGTGCCGGTAGAGTGCCATTACCTTTGGCCAATTCAAATATATATATTACGATGATAATATTACGACTTTACTGCATGTTTCATCTCGATACGATTTGGCTTGGGCCAAACTCAGACAAGATTAGCTCGCTTCAAATTCTACGGATCTGTCGGTCACGGGACGAGATGCCCACTGAAAGTAGACACCTTGTCGCGCCGTATATATATCGGGTCGAGGTTAGATGTGGGGTGGCTAAAGTCTAGTGTTCTAAGTCCCGTGATCGGGTGTTTAATATATTTTTTTTATTTTGATACTTAAAAAATAAAACTATAAAACTGTGTTGTTGAATGTTGAAAACTTTACCTCTGTGTTTCTTAGTTCACATTGAATTTAAAAAGATGTCGCTGTTCTCTATTTGAGTGAAGTTTGTAACTGCATAGCTCACCTCATCTTCATTCATGTTGTTTGTTTAATGTGTCCGATTTTTAAATATGTAAATGTAAAATCTAGTGTATCTAATGTAGTGGTAGGAATTAGGCTATCACGGCAGTGACACTGTCCTAATCCCTGCCCCTTCACTGTAGTGTAATAAAGACTTTGGTCGCGTAGCGGGAGTCTTATATTAAGGCGAGGTTGCAGTACTTTTTAAGATTTTTGAACGTCTGAAAGTCCCATGAACTATGATATTTTTAATGAATAAAAATTAAAATATAAAAGTTGAACATATCTTCTAGTAAATCGTAAAGATAGAAACACGATTTGGAATGATTGGTTCGATAAAAAAAAATGTCAAACATGGCACTAAATCACAATTTTAAACGTGTACTGCTTAGAGATTCCATAATGAATTTATATGAAAGTATTATCAATAGAAACAGCTCTTTATTTTAAAATAAATGGTAAAAACAGATTTCGTCATTTCGTTATCATTTTTCTCCAAGAAAAAAAATAGTCAAAATGTTGGCATTATATCGCTCGCCGGCCGTTCATCAGTGCCTGTCTAGGCGTGATTGAGGGCGGACGTACGTCGTTGCTCCGCAAAATCCCCCTCCACCCCCGCATGTATGTTTTCGCAAAAGGACAAAGTAATTCGTATTCCAAACTCAATCGTTCAAACCATAGACATACTAGTAAGAAACCGTAGACAGGTTACTGACAAGGTAACATGACGGAGCTTACGAGTGGCACGCATCGCGAAAAGCGTACGCACACTAATATAAATATGTCAAAACGACACACTAAGAATTAGATAAGAAGTGTAAGTGAGATAGCACATCTAATCGTAAGCGCCAAATAGAGATAAACATATAATCTCTGGACCGAAGCGCATTGTGACATCATGCTGACCGTTTCACAAACAATAATTTGACTCAGATGCGACATGATCACTTTGTCTGTCTTGAGTAAATTCAATTCGCCTCAAAGTAAATTTGATTAATTCATTTAAGGTAGGGAAATAAAAAGTCGATGTGCTTTATTTATAACATTTATTAAAAAAGTACATTTCATTCAATGGAAACCTAAAACAGTACGTTAATATAAAAACTGTGCGCTGCGGACTCACCGTAGCCCTGGCAATACCCCTGGGGGTATGGTGGGTCTTTTAAAGCTTAACCGTACTCCTGGCTGAAATGCTCGTAGTGTTATGGCGGCTCCACATTAGTGCCGTGAATTCACGCGCAAATTCACGCCGCGAATTCACGGCATAAGTTGTGTCGTCCACATTCATGGGATGTTCGCAGTCTTTCGTGAGACTCGCCGCGAAATGGACGTAGAAGCTGCTGCCGCAATAACTATGTTTGCTGTTCTTTCTTCTGTTTGGTGTGTGTGTGCCCAACTCTGGTGTTGGAGTTTTTAGTCCGCCCAAGTCCAAAGGCCTCCGAGTTGGCCTAAGAATCCTTGTCCTGTGACAAGAACCGGGACCGACAGCTTTACGTGCCCACCGGAGCACGGTAACGCTCTGATGCAAATGCCACATGTGGTCACCCATCCTAATAGCAAGCTGTGCAAACGTTGACTAACTTTGCCGATCTGCTACGAATGGCACGCCAATTCCACTATGACCGCTACTATGTTTGCTGTGGCATCATATTACTATTTACACGTACAAAACAAGAGAGTTATTAGAAATAACTGGACAGCAAGGAGTATATTTTCTTTTTTAATTCCTTGATTTCAATATCCATTTATGTAGTAATCCGCGTCCAGGCATCATGACACGCCTTTTTATTCCTACGATGCAGGTTTTTTGCATCCCACAGTACATTCTACGTGTGGTAATGCTCTAAAAAGCGCATTTCAGTTTCGTTATCCTGAATCTTCCGACGCGGCTCTATTTTATTTGCACGCGCGCAGGGACTGCACACGTCTATACGCCAATGAAGCCCGGAGAAAACTGGCACTGGGCCGCGAATGTGGATGTGTACGCGTGAATCCTGCGCGAAAGAGGCGCGAATCCTTTGTCGCGGGACAAAATACCGACTCTGGTCGGGGAACAGGCGCGAACGCGCGTGAACAACGCGAAAACCATCCACATTCACGTTCACGCCTGTTCACGGAGCTTCACGGCACTAATGTGGAGCCGCCATTATACCAACGTGCTACGTGGACATTAAACTGAACAGTGTTATCTCTCGTATGATAATGACTTACTACTTACGTTTTTGTATTTTTAGACAAGCGAAGGCAAGCGCTAGTACGATGATATAGTGCAACAAGAAGATAAATTAGAGAATAAAACGTTTAGGTATTACTGCTAATGGTTATAATGCTTTGTATATTATAGGTATAATCTGTGGTACTGTTGAAGACCCGTCATCATCATCATCCTTGCGCTGTCGAATCATGCCCATTAGTTCTATTGAACAGTTCTATGATAGAACTAGTGATACTTTTTTTCCCACTAGGTCTATTAGCACAACTTGATGAGAAGAATAGAACTAATGGGAAACAGTTATAGGAAATTTACCACTAGTTCTATGTATGTTTTACAAGGGCAGTGTCACAACATCGCGCTCACAAATCCGAATAAATATGTATTTATAAAAATGTGTTAAACGAATGAACGTCTACAAAACAATTGAACGTCTACAAAAGAAATGAACGTCTACAAAACAAATGAACGTCTACAAAACAAATGACTACCAGAAAGTGATCAGCTATCGAAAGTGATTGCAAAAAACAGGTGCACGCGATTTTCGACCTTATTGACAATTCATGACAAACTTTTTTTTTGTTTTTTCTCGCTTTCTGGCAATATTAGGGTAATAAAATTATGAATTCTGTCTAATGTAAATTAGGTTGAAAATCGCATGCACCTGTTTTCTGCAATCACTATCGATAGCTGATCACTTTCTGTAAGTCCATTGTTTTGTAGATGTTCATTTGTTTTGTAGGCGTTCATTTGTTTTGTAGACGTTCATTTGTTTTACACATTAAACAAATGAACGTCTACAAAACATATTTATTCGGATATATGAGCGCGATGGCGTGACACTACGGATCACTCCCAGTAGTTCTATTGAATACCCTTGTAAAAACATACATAGAACTAGACTGGGACATTTCCTATTACTTATCCCATTAGTTCTGTTCTCCTCATCAAGTTGTGCTAATAGAATTAGGACAGTTCTATCATAGAATTGTTCAATACTACTACTATACTGGGAATGATCCCACAAAATAGTAGAACTTGAAATTAACGAACTGAAATTAATAAACTAATTACACAACAATATTATCTGGGAGTACGGTTAAGCTTTGAAAGACCCACCATACCCCCAGGGGTACTGCCAGGGGTACGGTGGGTCGGCAGCGAAAACTGTGCAGTACAATCTACTTAGTTGTTTAATACTAAAAGGAGAAAAATAAGAACAAGTGAATGGACTTTGATCATCCGTCAATGTTTGTAACTTACATATGATTTTGATTTCTATAATAATAATATATTGTGTTGATTCAGCCTCAAATCCCTTTTATTACTTGACAAAAACACACATCAGTATTTTATTATTACGAATGTCCCATCTGGATACTTTGTTTTTTAGTCTTTGAACACGCACAATACTGCTTCTCTTTTACACTCGCTAAATGCCAATTTTTTTATTCACTCTATTATTTGTGATATTGAATTTATTATAAATTGAAAATAAAACGTTGTAATATTGTAATACTCATGAATGAGAAGTGATTCCATAACTTTTAGTCATTTTCTTACTATAGTTTAACTACTTTAGCAAAATCTCATTACACACGACGGCATTTTTAATTGTAACGTACATACACGCGAGTAAAAGAGCGAGCGCTTCCGACCGCAGCGCGTACGCGACTAAAGCCAAATGAGACATTTAGAAAAAAAAAGTTTGTCATGAATTTGTCAGTTTTTAATGTGACACTTTAGAAGTTCGCATAACTCATCTACGGTTTTTTTACGCTGCGCTGTGGCACACGCACACACGAAACCCCCCCTCCCCTCCCCCCGCTCACTCCACGCCACCGCCGTGTTTTTGTTTTTGCGGGGGGTGAGGTCGAGCTACGCACTGTACTGCAACCTCGCCTTAAAATAAATTATGAATTCTAAAGACCTGATTTCACACGCCAACCAATTTGTCGTCTTAGTCATTGACGACAATTTCGCAGGCTAATCTTTTTTAAATGTGGCCGTTGTGGACACTACGTTCCGTTACTAACCGCCAGCGGCGCATTTGGAAAATGTTTGAAAAAAAATCCTATCGACAAACGACTCGAATGCGGTCCGTTCTTGTGCAGACTCAGACTAGGCTCCCTGCATTCACGCGTTCACAGTTCGTAGAAGCGATTCAATACCAACGCCCGCCCGTGTCTAGCCTTGTAGATCCGTATGTGTTTGTGGACTAATTTGTAGGGTGCTGATGTAGTGATTTGTACTTCAATAATACTGATTTTAATATTTTCAGAACCGAGTGAATCAGAATGAGAGTCGTCTTTTCTGGATGGGACTTATATTGTGTCCGCTAGTTTGGTCTACATTCTTCATATTCTGCCTTTTTGGACTCAAGTTCAAATGGATGGTTTGTATAAACACTAATATAATACATACATGTTTGTAAGATATAGTATTTTTAGCATAAGACAATATTTCATCTAAACGGAGCCCGAAGCAATGATATGTCGGTCACTACTGTCTACTATTTAGTAGTTAAAGGGTACGGGCTCTTTTCGAAAATGTTCTGCAGAACAATGTTCCCAGCAGGTGGGTCCACAAAGAATTAGCAGCCTCCCAAGGCCCGCAAGGTATTATATATCTCGAGGCTGGTGCGCGCGATAAGCCCGAGCAATTTGTCCGACAAAACTTTTACCTGAAATCAATTATCAATCACCAATTTACTTGAAATCCCTTTGTCCTCCCAAATCACGGTATCACAGTCATGGTGTAATATAAACTTAAAGATAGTTTTATTTTATTATTTTGTAACAATTTCGCGATTTAAATAAATATCGGAGCGTCGCCAAGTCGCTTACAAAAATTGAGGCTAGGTTAAGCTGAAGTCGTACACAGAGCCAATAAGACATTACTACATACTAAATTGATATCATTTCATGTTTGGAAAGGCCACGAAACAAGAAAAATTTCTTTATTCTATCCTGAGCACGAAAAAGAGATTTTAATTTCTTATGGCATCTCATCTCATCAAACTATTACAGTGTACTGCTGGATGTAGGTTTCCCCTAGGGTACGCCGCAAGACCCGAACGCCCGTTTTTGCCCAGCCACTTCCAGCCACACTCAACTCCTTCACCTAGATTACTCTTGCCAAGACTTGGTGTCCATGCGGGATCCCGCTCTCTGAACTACGACAGATACTTTGATCACCTGCTGGGTGATCTCGCTTCGGACTTGGTCCCTCAGCCAGATCCCCACTATAGATCGTGCCATAGCTCTCTGAGTGACAGTAGATTCGCCGTCATGTTCCACGTCCCAGCTTCGCAATGACTAGGACGTCCGTCTTCAGGTATTGAGGCAGCCGCCCATTCCGCACTCCTCTGGTGATTTCACCTTAAATGTGTACCTACTAATGCAACTTATGTCCCCGGTATATGTTATCTTGGAAAACATTGAGGGCTACACCTGGGACACAAATTGGTTCAAGGATGATGTGTTCACTGAACATGATCTTCGTCTTGTCTGAATTCCTTCCGAGCCTAACTTGAGACATTTTCTACAAGTCTTGTAGCAATTCTGCTATTATTACTATGTCCTCAGCAAATCGGAGATGGGTAATTGCTGCAATGGGATGAAATGGGTGTCAATAGTCATTAGACTATTGACACCCATTTCATCCCATTGCAGCGTATTGAAGACATCATCCAGCCCGTTGGTGAAGGTTTTAGGGAAAATAACGTCACTCTGTCTTACACTTCGAAGCAACTTTTTGGGTGGTTCTGAATTTGAATGGACTTCGTCGCTATTCGGTAGAGACTCCTCAACATCGCCTCATACGCATATCTATTTAGCAGCACTGCAAAGATTCCAGTAGCCTCCACAGCATGGCAGATTACGATGAAGACAAAGGTTTTTCCATAGTCCACAAAAGCCAAATACAGCAGTCGGTTGTACTCATCGGACTTTTGTATAACCTGCCGAACAACTGTATGGATGTGGTGAACGGTGCTATTATCTTTGCGAAACCTGGCGTGCTACAAAGACTGGCAAGCGTTAAATCTTGATGCCGTTTCATTATGATACTCAGTTTTCGTGGAGCGTTTTGTCTCATTTCTTGGAAAACAACGCCATTGCACCTGTGCTTTGAATAACCTCTTCAGCAGCTAAAAGAAAGGTTTTCTTCCTCCTTTATGGAGTTCAGAGGTTCTCTGTCTTCCACAGAAACAGTTGATTTTGTCAACATCTCCCATCTGGTGAGTATTTTGTGCCCTATGATTGCTCGTGTCTGCTAGAGGCTTTGGGGCATGCGAGGCGTGCAGATTTCCGTAAAAGCCTTCAATTTCAGCGGGTATCTCTGGGACAAATTTGACGGTATCGTCGGTATCACCATTCGAAGTAGTCATATTTGTCTTTGAGAAGACATTGGCGAATGTTGCAGCTTCAAAGGTCACGCCTAACTAAGCTTTGAATCTTTTTGTGGATTGATTGTAGGTCTTACAAGGCCGCTTTTTGTGTTTTCCTGTTGAGATCGCGTCAGTTTCAGTCACGCTTGCAAGCTTAGACTTTCTATCTTCTTGCGTTTTGCAAAAATGCCTCATTCTAAGATTACGTTCGTCACCCTTTTTCGCGGGTCACTGCAAAGAATCTGTTATCAGTTCCAATTGTAGTCCATCGGGTGCTGCTATGGACACAGTTGGGCGGCTTGCCCAAGTCTACTTCCACCACCCCATTTGCCCCTGTGGTTTCTGCGCCCACAGCCGTTCCAAATACGATTCGCCACGCTCTCGCCCAACATTAAAGTCGGCTATGAATTTTGCGATACGATGTATGCCTTCAACACATTGCCGTACACAGCCCACGCCTCTTCATCTGAGTTACTCGACGTCAGTACGACCTTAAGAGTCAGTATCTCTCGGTCAGTTTCAGTACAAGGTACGCTACCGGAGGCGGGTCGAGACGTTGAAAATATGAGTCACTGAGGGCTTTGTTGACAAGAAACCCTACTCCCCCTTGAAATCGTTGGCTGCCCTCCCTGGAGTAGAATTGTATATATGTGTAATAATCGCGTCCTTCCACTGTTTTCGGAGTTATGATAGACTCAGAACAAGCCACCGTATTTTGTCTAATTCTACTTCAAGGATTGCAGGTTTACGTCCAGCGTTCCGTTGTTAGCCAGATATAATTGATATTGGCAGCTATCCGTAGCCTGGAGATCTTTTAGCCCTTTACACTACTGTGACCAAGGCTACTGCTGTAACCTGGAATAATAAGACAGCAGTCAACTAGGAAGGGGTAACAAAGACAAATATCACCTCAGTCTGCCGTGACCATGAATCCTGTAAAGAATTCGAAACGTCGGCTAGTAATAAATTAAAAATGTTGTTTCGAGATTATTCGGTTTAAATGTAATAACTAAGTGAAACCAAATAAAATCCGTAAACTGTAGTTTAATTTCTATACATTATATAAAACCAAATAATGAATATGTCATAGTTACGGTGGGATTAACTTTCCGTCTTTACCTAAGAAAACCTGTAACGGCATAATAAATAGCATTCCTAATCAATAATTCCTAGTCAACAATCTTAAAAACCACAGATGGAAATCTAAATCAAGTTGTCACGAATGTAATAATAACCCATATAAAGTTTTAAGTCGATTGAAAGATTTTATATATTTTGTACTATTTTCAATTAGTACATGCGACTAATTGAGAATAGTAAAAAAATACTTGAAATGTCATAACTTTATGACAAAATTCTTAGACTTTCAACAACATATGGATGTTTTCGCGTGTGGATTTTATACTTTACGAAAAAAATACGCTATTTTATAGAATTCGGGCAGTCGAAAGATATTTTAAATATGATTCCGTATTTTTTAGTCAACTGCATAAGGAAATGCCACGACACGAGCTCCTTAAATTTGAGCGCTCTCCTTTCATTTTGCTTTTAATAGCACTATTACGAGGAAACTATTATTATCCTCTATTTAGTTGATGTCATTTGGCGCTTACGGCACATTAGAATAAGATCATTTTAGATGTTAAAGTTTAATGTCACCTTGAGATCTAGCTAGGATTTTACTAAAGAAAAATCCGTCATAAAAATTACGTTATAACAGAATCTATTTTGATTACAAAGGTAGCTACGTATTACAGTATTTTATCAGTAGGTACATTCTGGTCCCGGGTTCGATTCGCGGGTCAGGCAAAGTGTTACTGGGTTTTCCGAATTCTCAGAAGCAGCACGGAGTCTGGTGATGTACCCAGTAGCGGCAATAGGCTCGCCCCCTATTACGTGGAACCTAAAAATTCATGGCGAAATGTTGGTGTAATATTACACCTCTGCCTACCCCTTCGGGGGTACAGGCGTGAGTCTATAAATAAAAATAAATAAATAAACATTCTGACGTCACAAGTGTAATTGTAGAGGAAAATAATATCTTGTCCTTTTTCCTCTTAGATATAATCGTAATCAGTTGTTTCCGATTACTCTATGCCAGCGGTCGGCAACCTTTTGGTAGGCAAGGGCCACAAGGAGACAAAATAAACTAAAGGCGGGCCGCACTTTTGGTAATAACTAGACAGCATTTTTACAAATCTTGCAGCAATTCTGCCACTGAATCATCAGCAAAGTGGAGATCTAGCGTTGATGAAGAGTTTCGGGGATATATGTTGTGTCACTTCGTGCTATCTCTTGAAAATATTGGATGTTTTTTTTTGTTGTTCAGGGCTCGTACAGAAATTATTGACATTTGGTTCTCTTAACACCTCCACATATTTTCAATACACATGCCTGTGCTGCAACAACTACAGTTAGGGCATGCAAAACCGGAAAGTCATCAAAACCGGTTTTAAACATCGTTTTTTTTGGACCAAAACCGAAAACCGGAGCTAGGTCCGGTTTTAGCAAAAAAAATCGAATGTAGTATAATTTAAAAAGAGACACAATTTTTTTTTAAATACCCACTAAGTCTACAAATAAAACAAATTGTATGATACATTTCTTTTTAATCCAAACCATAATAATTGTACAGATAACAATGAACTCATAATAGTATAAAGATTAATTAACTGAGATCAAATCAACAACAAGTAAGTTTTTGGTATCTTTGGTACCTATTAAGTCTGCTATCGAAAATAATATATTTTAAACATAGAAAACACAATCAGCATCTTCAAATATTAAACACAGCCACCCACAATTACCAAAAATATCAACATTTTTGTAACTTTGAAGACGAACTACAAAATAACATTATTATAATATGATACTCGTTTCATCCACGAGCTCAACATAACTGTACATTAAAAGAAACAAAATATAATAAATTAATAACTAAGTAGATACTCACATTTTGTCCTAGCGTCGCAGGCGAGGGCGGCGGACACGCACTTGCACTCCCGGTAAGGGTATTACTGCAACAACGCAGGCGCAGGCTGGCGGGTTACGGGTGCGGGGTGCGGGGGTAGTGGAGGGAGGCGTGTAAGTGGGTGGATGCAGGCTGTGTTCGGTTCGGATACATTTGATGCCTCAAAATTAATTATTTTTTGAGAGTGTTCGAAAAAAATGTTGATAAAAATCAAAATGTTAATTGTTACTCAATAATGGGCAAACCGGAGCTGAGCTCCGGTTTCGGCTCTCAAAACTGGTTTTCAAAAATCGTAGAATTTTGGCCGATTTCCGGTTTTGCGCAAAACCGGAAAACCGGTTTTGCGTGCCCTAACTACAGTGCAGCCTAGATTTCGATGTAGTCAAAAGCTTTTTCAGCATCCACAAAAGCCAGATGAAAAACCTTTACTGCCTCATCACACACACATCATATCAACCTGTTGCAGTCCACTGCTGGACGTAAACTTCCTGCAGGGTACGCCACAAGACCTGATCTCGCGTTTTCGCCATCCAGCCACTACCAGCTACTCACCTCAAGTCGTCAGTCCATCTGGTGGGAGAGCGTCCAACACTATGCTTGTCGAGAAGTAGCCACCACTCGAGAACCTGCCTACTTCACCGCCCATTCGTTCTGTGACAGATGTGGCCACCTGCCGCTTCAGTTTGCTATTCCTATAGTAGACTTCTGCCGAAAAATCTTGTTCCGTACTTTGTTCCTCAACGAGATCCCCAGCATTGACCGGTCCATAGCTCTTTGAGTGACATGTAGTCGGTGGGCTAGATTTACCGTCATGTTCCACGTCTCAGCTCTTTACGTCATGACTGGCAGCGCACATTGGCAAGACCAAGGTATTCAACCGAACACCTTGGTCTTTAGGCATTGAGGCAAAGATGACTCGAAGATATGAAGCAACTTCCCAAATGCTATCCAGCCCAGCTGCACTCTTTTGATGAATTCACTCTCAAAGTTGTCTCTACCTAGCTACAACTTTTGCCCCAGGTATACTTATACATACTTCTGGCAAACTTCGAAGGCTACACCTTTGATATAAATTGATTCAGAGACGATTTGTTCATTCAGCATGAGCTCAATCTTGCGTGCACTCTCACGTGCTACAGTCTCTCCAACGGTGCCGGATTGACTACCGATATATCGAAGTGCTGAAGTGTTTGTATGAAAACGCTACTATGTCAGTCCGCCTCCAGGACCAGAGTACGAAACCTATTCAACTCCAGCGAGGGGTGAGACAGTGGGATGTCATATCCCCGAAACTGTTTACCACTGCGCTGGAGGATGTTTTCAAGCTTTTGGACTGGAATGGACTCGGCATCAACATCGACGGCGAGTACATCACTCACCTTCGATTCGCAGACGATATCGTAGTCATGGCTGAGACCATGGAAGACCTAGGCACTAAGCTCGATGGCCTCTGTAGAGTCTCCCAACAAGTAGGTCTTAAGGTGAACATGGACAAGACGAAAATCATGTCGAACGTCCATGTGGTACCTGCTCCTATTCAGGTCGGGAACTCTACACTCGAAGTTGTCAACAAGTATATCTATCTGGGACAAGTAGTCCAGTTAGGTAGATCCAACTTCGAGAACAATCGTCGAATCCAACTCGGTTGGGCAACGTTTGGGAAGCTACGACATATCTTCTCGTCCGATATGCCGCAGTGTCTTAAGATGAAAGTCTTTGACCAGTGTGTGTTGCCAGTGACGACTTACGGATCAGAGACGTGGTCGCTCACTATGGGTCTTATCAGTAGGCTCAAGGTCACTCAGAGGCCGATGGAGAGAGCTATGCTTGGCGTTTCACTGCAAGATCGAATCAGAAATGAGGAGATCCGCAGTAGAACCAAAGTCGCCAACATAGCTCTCCGGATAGCCAAGCGAAGTGGCAGTGGGCAGGGCACATAGCTCGAAGAACCGATGGCCGTTGGGGCAGAAAGGTTCTGGAGTTGCGGCCACGTACCGGACGACGCAGCAGAGGTAGGCCCCCCGCAAGGTGGACCGACGATCTAATCAGGATCGCGGGAGGCAGTGGGATGCGGTCGGCTCAAGACCGGTCTGTGAGGAGAACCTTGGGGAAGGCCTATGTCCAGCAGTGGACGTCGTTTGGCTGATATGATGATGATGAGCTCAATCTTCTCTAGACTTATCCTGAGCCCAACACGTCTTCAGGCAGTATTGAGACTGGGCAGCATTTTGTGCAAATCTTGCAGCGATTCTGCCATAATTACCAAAGCATCGGCAAAACGGAGATGCGTAAGATACTACACATAGACATTGATTCCCATTCCATACCACAACTGTGTTTTGAAGAGATCCTCCAGCGCGTTGGTGAAGAGTTTCGAGGATATAACATCACCCTAAGAATATATCACCCTCACCCTAACATCACCCTGTCTCACACCACGAAGCATCTGGATGGGTCTTGTTTCGTAATTTTGGACTTGAATGGACATTGTTGCCATTTGGTAGAAGTTCCTCAGACCCTCCACTTATCTTCGATCGACTTGGTAGCGCTGCAAAGACTCCAGAACAGCCCAGGTTTTGATGAAGTTGAAGGCTTTTTCGTAGTCCTCAAAGGGCAGACACAGTGTCCGTTTGTACTCTTCAGATTTCTTGGTAAACTGCCGACAGAATGGATGTGGTCCACGGTACCTACGGTAGCTTTACCTTTACGAAACCCATTCTACTTCGACGGCTGGAAGTCGTTAAATCTTGATGCCAGACGATTCGTGACGAGTGTTGAAACACACAACAGCTTATCAACGTGGCTCAATGGTATGATCTGCCGATAGTCTTATCTCCTTTTCTGAAAAACAACGCCACAACACATCTGCTCCATGCCTTTGAGTTTTTAATCCCATTGATTATTACAGAAGTAAATAGCCTTCTATGCTCTTCAAGTAGAGGTTTTCTTTCAGCCTTTAGGAGCTAAGAGGCCACTCCATCTTCCCTGTGCTCCTTACTATTATTAAGCTGTTTTAGAACCGCTTCGATTTCATCGACATATTCGTCCGGAAAATTCTCCGTATAGTGGCCAGTAAGTGGGGTTCTAGGATCGGTCGTGTTTGGTGCGGGTTTCGGTGCATGATTGGCATACAGATTGCCATAGAAGTCTTCAACTTTAGCGAGGATCTCTGGGACTGTTAACACGGTATTACCCTTCGAGATATTCAGCTTTGTCAGGTGACCCCTTCCCAGTCTTTTGGAGAATTGCTCAATCGCTTTCTGTGCGAGGCGAGTGTTCCAACTACCAAGGTCACGCTTTACTAAGATTCGGAAAGCCTCCGGTGCTACCCGTCAAATCACATCAGTTTCAGAGACTCGCTTGAAAGTTTAGAAAATGCCGCATTCCCAGTTTCTGTGCTGCCCCGATCATGCGGTTCAGGACCTCATCAACATTTTCAGATTTGCTGCACTAGAGACTCCTGCTAGGGGTCTCTAGTGCAGCAAATCTGTTTTTCAGTTTCAGTTAAAACGTATCATGTCCCACTATCCGGACAGTTGGACTAAGAACAGACCTTATCATGCTTGAAATAGATATTTAGAGTGCCTCTGTGTTGGGAGCTGTCCGTAGCCCGGGGATTCTTAGCACCTCCTACTCTGCCACGACCAAGGCCGCTGCCGTGACTTGGAACAGTAAGGCGGCCAGGAACTAGGGGCTGTTTCTTTCATGGGGAGTTTTGATCCATAGTCCCATACTACGCTGGGAAGGGGTGTTGACAACCGCAGTATGCTGAGCGGTACTTACACAGCGAAAGGCTACTACTCTGCCTGGACATACCTACATACATACATAATACCACTATTCGAGGTAGTCAGCTTTGTCGGAAGGCTCTTGCCCAGTACCTAACTTCGACTCTTTATTTTGCCTAATCGAATTTGCCTTATACGAACTGAGTGTTCCAGCTTCGGAGGTTACGCCTCTAGTTCCAGATCTTTTTTGTAGCATGTATGAAGAGTGAATTTATAGGGTCTTAGAAGGCTGTCTGATGTTTTTCATTAAAATCGATTCAGTTGTGCTATTTTAAGCCATAGGGCGCTTTAGTTCGATTTATAAGATATTTTTTACAAAACATTCGCGGGCCGCAAGTAGGACCCTCGCGGGCCACATGTGGCCCGCGGGCGATGTGTTGCCGACCGCTGCTCTATGCCAATCGATTTTTATGGCATTTAGAATTATGAAGAAATGTGTATTTTTGTTGCTCTATTTTACAGTGAAGGTAAATAAAATTACTGAATATTCAACGTTAGTCGTATGTCATTCAAGAATTTAATTATACATGATATTTGTGGCTTAAGTTGGGCGCCACTGTCGTTGGGTTCTAGGTGGATAAGTATTAGCTGGTTGTAAGGAACGGACGGATCACAATCTTGAAGGGACAAGGGGTCATGTTCTTTCAACTCCAGGGAGGATCTTCCCGGTCAGGCTAGGTGTCTGGCGGACAGCACCCGGACTACTTCGTCAAAAAAATGTATATGTCGCAGGTATTTAACAAAACCCGTGATATTATAATTTCACTAGTGAAATTATAATTACACAGATTATAGTCAATGGTTTGGTTACTTACAATTTAACGGGCTAATTTCAGTGCCATTATAATTTTACTAGACCGATACAGTGAAATTGTAAGGCAGTGATATTTTCACAATTAAAGCCGTTAGATTATCAGGGCGATCGCTGATTGGTCCGTTTTCGTTACTAGCTGCGAAACAAGAGACAGGTTTATGAAAATCAATTTTAAATTTTGTTACTAGGTTGTACCTAGATATAGCAATGTCAAGTAAGCTAACTTAACGGAGCCCTGCTCCGGCCCCTATTTTTGGATAAATGTTCACAAGGAAACCTAACATAACCTATTAAGTTTGTTGAGTGAACGAGACTTTTTCATAAATAAATAGATCGTGATTTTCGCAATGAAGGTTTTAGGTTATGTTAGGTATTCTTGTGACCATGAACACAAATATAGGAACCCTGTGAAACAGGGTTCCGTCAACTTAGTCTTATAAACATCGCTGAAGTGCCGCTTTTTTTCGTTTTAACAGAAATCCCTTATCCGGGTCGTTTTATTTTGTGGCCCCCAATATTAAATTTAACATATCGTTTATTTTGTTTTTAACTCAATCCTCAGAACACACATCCATCAGAGACGAGAATGGAAAGATAGTAAATGATGAATCTTGCGTGCTGAAGAGATGGAAAGAGTATTTTGAAAGTTTATTTGAAAGGTCGGCGATAGAGACACCGATAGCTGAAATGAATGGTAACGATAGCAATGATGAAAGCGTTATTGGCGTGGATGAGGTCGTGAAGGCACTGGGAAGTATGAAAGTAGGTAAGGCTGCAGGATATGATAGGATTACAGTCGAAATGCTGAAGGATGGACAGGGCGTCACAGTTGGTCAGTTGCAGCGGTTATATAACTTGTGCTGGACAACCGGCCGAGTACCTAATGACTGGGCCACAGCTGTAGTTGTGCCTCTTTATAAAGGAAAAGGCTCGCAACAAGATTGCAAAAACTATAGAGGCATTAGCCTTTTCAGCATTGTTGGCAAATTGTATGCAAAGGTACTTATTGAAAGAGTTATGGAAGTAACCGACAAGAAAATATGGGATGTACAAGCGGGATTCCGAAAGGGTATGGGATGCACGGATCAGGTTTTTTCCTTGCGAAGCATAGCCGAAAAGTTTTTGGCCAAAGGTCAAAAGGTCTATTGCGCATTCGTGGATTTGGAAAAGGCTTACGATAAAGTGGTGAGGAATGAAATGTGGTCGGTGCTGTCAATGAATGGGGTGGACAGCAGCCTCATTCGAGCTCTGAAATCCCTTTATGAGGATTCTAGAGCTTGTGTGAGGATAAACGAGGCATACACTGACTGGTTTACCATCGAGAAAGGTGTTAGACAGGGATGTGTAGCGTCGCCGTGGCTGTTTAACCTCTTCATGGACAGTTGTTTGCAAGATTTAAAACAGTGTGACTGCGGATTAAGGATGAATGGGTTACTTGTCAAATGCCTCCTTTATGCTGATGATCAGGTAATGCTTGCATCTTCAGCGGAGGAGTTGCAGGAGATGGTAGCAATCATGCATGGTGCGTTAGAGAGGAAAGGAATGAAAGTTAATGTAAGTAAAACGAAAGTTATGGTTTTTGAAAAGGAGGAATGCGTTACGGCTTGTAATGTTTTGATCGATGGACAGCGAGTGGAACAAGTGAATGAGTTTGTTTACTTAGGTACGTTGTTTACAAGAGATGGTAAGAATGAAGAAGATATTGAAAGGAGAGTTAATGCAGGTAATAGTGTGAATGGAGCTCTGAAAGCGTTTATGAACAGTCAAAACGTGTCCAAAAAGGCACGTTTGGCTGTACATAGAGGCGTGTTAGTGCCTACCCTTATGTATGGTAGTGAAAGTTGGGTATGGCAGAAGAGATTTGAAAGTAAAATAAATGCTGTAGAAATGAGAGCACTGAGAAGTATGTGTGGTGTGTCTTTGACCGACAGAGTAAAGAATTGTGTGATACGAGAGTGGTGTGGGGTAAAAGAAGATGTAGTGACAAGCATTGAGAAAGGCATGTTAAGATGGTTTGGGCACACGGAGAGGATGGATGACGATAGACTGACAAAGAAGATATATAAGGCAAGTGTAAATGGAACAGGACAAAGGGGAAGACCTAGGCGGACGTTCTCTGACCAGATTGGAGACATCCTGAAAAAAGGACAAGTCAGAAGTACCCTTAACAGAAGAGCATGCATGAGAAACTTGATGAGTGAAGCAAGTGAGGTATGTCAGGATCGTTGCAAATGGCGTTCCGTAGACTCTGCCTACCCCTCCGGGAAACAGGCGTGATTCTATGTATGTATGTATGTATGTTTATTTTGTTTATTGATTCAAATATTTCATGCTTATGCTAACTAGCATAAGCATAAAATATTTGAGCTTGTTCTAGAGAACAACAAGCCATTACTAACTAGTAATGGCTTTTTGTTCTCTAGAACAAGCTTTTTATTTATTACCTAGAACTCAGCGAAGTCTTCAAATAAAATAATTTACTATTAGATACCTATTTGGTTTACTTATAATATATTTGTTTATCATGGAATTTATCGCTGATATATTTTTGTAATTTCGAAATAATATATTTCAATCAGTAGGTACGTTTGCCTTCGCGTAACGTAGTAGGTATATGTTTAGGAAATGGCCCAACAGCCACGATTGTGTTCTTTTTGAATGGAATTTGGACTTCTTTATGTATTAAATGATCAATTTCTTTCCAGCTACTAGTCTTGATTGCGCTAACGCTGAACGGTGCGAATCTCTACGGCTACATCAAGTGCAAGTTTGGTGCGAAAGAGAACCTTAAGTCTGCTACCACAGAGTTCGTAAAGCGACAACTCTTCCAGAACGCTTCAACGTTCATGTTCACGCAACCCGCGCCGCCAACCACCGGTAATACGGGCGTCGTGTAGGAATAATAGTTTATTATATTTTAAATATTGCTCGGCTGATATATCTTTGGAAAATAGACTTAATTTACTTACTTATACGGTATAGTTTCGAATGCATTCGAAATTGACAGTGCATGATTTACGTATCATGTATCTACATATTACGTATACCGGTAGACGTGCACGTAAGGTGGTTTACCTACTAGGACTAGATTTTTGTATGGACTACAGACAGAGATGTATTAGCCAGTATTCATTTTAATATTATTATATTTTATTTATAAAAGATAAGCACATATTAGATATATTAAATTGAGATATACTTTAATATGTCTAAATGTTATTCGTGTTTTAGCTGCAGTTCCTGGTTTCGTTAAGTTATAATGTCAAGTGTTTTATGTCGTTTTTACTGGAATAAATGTGATCAAATTTGTTACCCATATTTATTCAATTCTTATTGAGAAAAGCTAATACTTTAAACTATTTACTACGGTATTATTGTATTTTCTAATGCAGCATACATATGGGTTTATGAAATTATTAAATTTCTATGAGAATAGGCTACAATACGAGTTTGTTTGTTATTTTTGTATTTGAGACTTTATTATCTACACAGACTTTATTATACCACAATATGAGAAAGTAGACCACAACTAAACGCATTAACATTCAATATAGCCAAAATCTTTTTGGTCTAACAATATAAAAATTTGCCAAATCAATTGAGAGATTAATTTTAGTAAATCATTAACTCGTATTGTGTTCTAGCCTTATTTGCCACACCACTCTTTGAACAATTATTAAGAATTCTTATTAATATCTATTAACCATTATAAAAATAATATATTACTTACCTACTTCATGGGTTCTGAATAACAATGACAGTTCATTTCTTTTCAAACCTGTCGTTCAACTGTAATATAGTGTTATATTGTCCGAATTAATTATTCCATTAATTATAGTTTATGCCATTTGTTTAGATTGAAAGTGGTGCGTTCGACTTTGAGTATGAGTTATAACAAGCTAGTTTTACTATATTGTATATAATTATTTTAAGATTATAAAAAATATACGTCATTTTCTTAGTTTTATTTATTCCTTGCCTATAAGTTTGTCTGTCTGTGAGAAAATTATAAACTAAGGGGCGAGACACACTAAAAGACGTTAGACGAGAACAGGTCGCAGACGCAGCGCGCATTTAATACATTTTCAGGCAAAATGTATAGAATCGTCGCGACATAAAATAAACAAAGACAAGGTGCGGATGAGACGCAGACTCGACACGCTTTGACGGCTGCGCTCCATTCGAAACGTCGGAAGCGAGACGCAGACAAGCGTCAAGCAGCCTAAAGGGGTTCTACTTATACTTCAGAAAGCGATCTGGATAATATAGTTTCCATTATTTAAAAATAATAAACATGTATTCTTCATTGCTGCGCCATAAAACCAGGAACGTGTCACCTTGTACCTAACTATTAGCAAATTAAACCAAAGCCAGAACATCCTAGTCTTTTGAAGAGGACCACAGGGGCGCCAGCCGATGGCCTTTTTATTTTGTTTTACGAGGTGGAGAATCCTTTCGGATCTCCGACTCCTGGGGAAATGAGAGCCGGAGTGTGGTGTTACCTACCTTATCTAGGAGAGGCAAGTTGATATGGAAAATGAGAAAAGTACTGAAAAAGTATGAATTATAGGGTTTTCTGAGTCTTTAGGAGGAGGAGGAGCTGCCCCCCTCTGCCCCCCATTGGCGACGCCCTTGAAGAGGAGTTGTTGCCGTCTGAAAAGCAGACGATTAGGTGTGAGAAACAGTGTCGTCTCCCTGACGTGTCTTCGTGTCCTGTTCGCACTGCCTCTTTCATAAGTAGACGGTAGACCTACTTTAATTGCGAGTGCGACCCATCTGTGTCCTGCCTGCGATGCCTGCTTGTCTTACGTCTTTCCTGTTTGTCGCAACCTTCGATCAATATTGTTGATTGAAGGTCGCAACCCTTACGTGACATTTCGGAATCATTAGATATATTATAGGCTTTTAAAACATAATATTATTATCACAGTCTAATAATCCAATATTATTATGCATAAGAATTCGACTATGCCAAGTGTCGATAATTAGTAATTAGGTATTTAAATCAATAGCTACTTTCCTATAATGCCGGGCTTCTAATAAAGTCGTCGAGAAGATGTCGTGATGTACCTACCTATTATTGCATCATTAAGTAGGTACCTAGAATTTCCAGTAGGTAGAGTGCCTACATGGTATCTATCCAGTAATTGTTTCCTTTCGTTGCTAAAACACGTTACAAATATGAATTTCTAAGTAAAAGATGGCTTTTTTATATTTTAAATTAGTACTAAAATAATTGATAAATAGCAAAAAGCTGTTGCAAAAAAATATGCTCCAGGTGAGGCTCGAACTCACAACCCCGGCATCTCTCACACGAACACTGTCTTATAAGTACCGTGCGCTAACCAATTGCGCCACTGGAGCTGTGAGTGTCAGGTCAAAATTACTCATCGCTACTTACAGCGCAACTGTAGTCAAATGACACTCTTTTTTCCTGATAATGAAACGTCAAATCAGTCTAACATTTACTTTTCGTGGCACTCGTACGATCTGAAAATTATTGTAAAACGTATCTCATATTAAAATATACTAAGATTTTAGGTAAACATACTGTTCAAATTAAAGTAGAATACATTTGACAATTGCAAAATTTCATCAAAAATACATAAACAAAATGGAAACGTCATCTGGTTTGTTGTGATTAGTTGAAGTGTATTTCCATTATTTTCTCATAACAGGCACGTTATACAATCTAAAAGAGTATTAATAAATTACTCAGTGTTTTGATTGAAGTGTGATACGTGTTGTGTCTAATGCGTCAACAAAATGAATTGGTTCGACACGTCAGGGCTGACGAGCCTCGCTAAGACGGCGCTCAAGGAGGCTCAGAAAACCATTGATAAGGCGCTTGACATTCAGGATGAAAGCGGTGAGGAGGCCGAAGACGATTCACCGTCACAGTCCAGCGCTAAGTCTTCGCCAGGTCATACTAATACACCATCAAAAGACAATGCAGACTTCTTCTCCTCTTGGGGTCTAACAATGAGTGCAGAAAGTACTCAAAAAGATCCAATTAAAGAGCAGCCTGTTGTCACCGAAAGCCCATCTAAGGCTACATCGCAGAGCCTGTGGGGATCATTTGCAGGCTCATTTTTTGAGCAACCTAAAAAAGATGATGACACTATTGTGCGACCACCTAAAGCTAAGTCAATGAATGTTATTTCAGATACGAAATATGACAGTCAAGATGATTTATTTTCCAAAAGTCAACTTATCATGTCAGATAGTGAAGCTTTGGATAACAGGATTACAAAATCACTGAAGGATGAGATTCCCAAAGGGGATGATAGACGTGATTCAGCCAAGTCAAATAGATTGTCTTTAGTATCAAGTAGAAATAGCTCTGATTCAGTAGAGGTTTTATCACAAAGTTTGAAAACAACACCCGATTCGGAGGCATCAGTTCATTCCATATCACACAGCAGTAGTACTGGACAGAAACATAACTCTGAGTCTGTGGAAATATTGCCTGATAGTTTAGTAAGTCCCAGTTCTATTGAGTGCCTTGGGTTTGACAGTTACTCTAGTGATAAAAATAGCAGTCCGTCCTCTTTGTGCTTGTCTCCGGAAGACATCAGTGATAAAAAGTTAACACCTGTTGGAGAAAGGACTGAGAGAGCAGAAACAGCTGATAGTGTTAGTTTAGTGGCAGATGATGATGAAGACACTATGTCATACAACTCTATATCAGAATGCACAGCTCCAACTGTTCTGGACACAGATGATAAGTCAGTAAGTCCCTTTCCTAAGCTAGTCAAAACAGAGCCAATTAGAAAAGGTATAGATAAAGAATTTATACATTTGGAACAACCTATGTTACCACAGAGAATGCAAATTAGTGAGAACTCATCAAATGATGGTTCCTGGTCAGACAGGACATTGAATGCGGATAATGACAGTATTATTTTGGAAGGTAATATAGAAGAACAGAAAAAGGAACAGGAAGACATATTAATAGATAAATTGAGTGATTCATCATCATTCTATAATGTGACGCTCAGTAATGAGATGTTAAGATCTGAGAGTTCCGTGTTTGTGAGTGTAGAGAAACAACAATGTAATGAATCAAGTAGTGGTTCTTCTCACAAGGAGGGCAGTGTTAAGGAAAGGACATCACCAATAAGTTCAGATAGTAAGAGTGATCTGGTTAAAATAGGTTCTGATCGAACATCAGGCCACACGTCTGGGGATGAGCTAGAGACAGCTACATCATCAGATATAGAAATTATTCCAAGTCCCAATGGTGATGGTCATGGGTTTAGAAATAGTCCTGCTAAGTATGCATTTAAACAGACCAAGTTTGATGGGACAACATCACCAAATTTAGTTGATTTGGTGTTAGGTAAATCATTGGCAACTAAAATTCGTGGTCACAACAGAGAGTTGTCAGAAGCTTCAATACAAAGTAATACAAGTGATGACAGTCAGAGCTCTGAAAATGAGAGGTTGATGCGAAGATTGTGTGAGATGGCAGAGATACTCGAAGCAAGAGAGAACAGACTGATGGAAGTTAGTAGAAGTAATGCAGAATTGGCAGAAAACAATGCAGAGTTGAAGGGTCAGGTAGAATCACTAATGGCTAAGCATGAAGGTGGAGACATAAACACCATCACAGAAGATTATACACAAAGAATGTCTGCACTTGAGAAAAAGTTCCAGCAAGCAATCAGAGAAAAGGTCAGTCTATTGGTTTTTGTCCATTATTTATTCTGCTCCTCTTCTGACACATCATTATTTACCCAATATCCTAATATTTTATTGTCTACAAACTTGTGTTTATTGTTTACCTATGCATATTCAGAATAAGACATTGATTAACAAGTCTTAGATGTTTTATACTAACATTTAAATAGTTAGGTATGTAGTCTGAAATTGACTAACGGGGCATTTTAAACTATTTCTAAAAAAAGTACCAACTAAGTTAAAAGATGTAGAGTAAAATTTAATCATTCTCCTCTTTGCATACAACAAGAACTAGCAGACTGTTGAATTTCATTATAAATTATGAAAATTTTTTAGAACTTTTTATTGCTGTTGACAACAAAATAAGAATCATAATGTTTAGCCATGATCTACTTAGATGATACTTCTTCATTTGACCTTTTAACTTATTGAGATTGAACAATCTTATTAAATTGGTGGGCGGCATTACTTTAATATTATACCAGACTGCCAGCCAAATCAGACCTCTTATTATCATTGGTCAACAAACTATATATGAACAAATACTATCAGATTTATCAATGCTAAATTGTTTGTTGTACTGAAATTCTCATTTCAGTGATACAAACACATTTTCAGATGAATTCTGTTTTCAAACAAACCTGTTTCCTCTGTAAACTATATTGTGGTTCACTCTACACTAATCTGAATGCAGATAGAGTACCTTTTTTATTTGCTAGTTATTTTACTTGCTTTAGGAAGGAAGTGGAAATATTTAAAAAAATATTTTGATAGTGTGGAAATTATGAAGAAATTAAATAGCCTCACTGCCTCGATGCAGCGAAGCCCTGCGCTGGGGTGCGTGAGTCGCTGACGCCATTCCGCCACTAGGACCTGTCGGAGTTCCGCCTTCCGCGCCTCAATCTCGCGAGGCGCGGGTTCTCCGCCTATTAACCGGGCCTCACGGCACCACTTATAAAGTGACGCCAGCAGCCCGGCCTGTGGGTCCCAGGGCGGATATACGGCGAGGAGGGTCGCGGCTTCGAAGGAGACCGTGCGGTAGCCACAAATTATCCTGATGGCCATGGCGTGCTGCGGTTCCGCGAAGTGCCCGAACGTTGCGGGCCGTCAGGTTCTCGGCCCAAATGAGACACCCGTATAAGGCCATCGACCGCACGACTCCCTCATAGAGCCTCCGGCATGAGGCGTTCGGCTTCTCTAGGTTTGGCAGCAGCCTCGGCAAAGCGGCCGCCGCCCCCAGGAGTCGAGGTGCCAAACGCTCAAAATGCCGGTGAAAGTCCCATCGGCTGTCGAGAACGAAGCCCGAGGTAATTCAAGCTCGTCCGGATGCCGATGCCGATACGGACCCTTCCTAACATTATGTTGGCCCCTGCAGGTGGCCTGTTCCGAGGCCCATGAAACGAAATGGCCTCGGATTTCGACAGGGCCACCTCGAGGCTCAACTGCCGGATGCGACTAACTATGTGTTCAACCCCAGCCGTCGCCAGTATGGCCGCCGCCTGGTGCGTCGTACCCTTGGCCGTGACCAACGTATCGTCGGCATAACAGACTATGCCGACGCCGTGGAGGAGCACACGGAATCTTGTACCCTGGTACACATGGCTTTTGTGTCCTTTGGTTGAGACTTGGGATTGTTGTCAGAGCAGCATTGATTTAATCGACAGTTATTTTTTATTTAGTGTATTTCTACCAGCCTCTCTTATGACCTCATTAACCAGCAAATACATTATTTTTATCAATTCCTTATTAGATTGGACCTTTTTGGTAAATATCCTAATGATGGAGATAGTCTGCTATCCTTATCCTTATTCAACTAAATGTTTACAGGACCAATTACGAAAACAACTAGACACTTTAAAATCCGAGTCATCATCTCGTAAGAACTCATCAGAGCTCGAGAACAGCTTAAAAGAGAAAGATGAAGTTATAGCCCAACTACAGGAAGAAGGAGAAAAGTTAGCGCGGCAGCAGTTGCAGCACTCAAATATTATTAAAAAGTTGAGGGCTAAGGAAAAAGACAATGAACAAGTTATCAAGAGCTTAAGGTAAGACATCTTTTTGAGTGCTTCCTAATTTATTATTAATGAAGTAGGTGCTAGTTAGGAAGTCCTTATAAGTATCCTTAGTCACTCACGATCTTCTGATTCCAAACTAGGCAAAGACTGTGTGTGTCAACTGATAAACTTATATTTGCTGTCTGAATTTGGGGAATTTCGGAAAATCCTATCTTAGTGCACCCTAAGGAACATACATGCCAAATTTCAGCTTCTTACGCCTAAAAGTTTTCGCTGTGCATAGTCTGTTAATCAGTCAATATGCAAGAATTTGATACATACAGATGAATTCTTAGATTATTCAAGTTTGCTAATATGACGACTCCATTGTCTCCTTTGGTGTACTCCTAGTTTCTCTTATCTCTTAGTTTAGACGTCTTGCACTGGGAATAAATACCGTGCTAATACAAAGTAGACCCAGAGCCAAAACAATCATTTATGGTACACACAAAGTGTTGCCTCGTGTGGGATTCGAACCTGGAACACTCGGCGCATTGTCAAGCAACGAGGCGTATAAGTATTATAACTCGGTTGTTCCTCGTTTCAGAGATAAAATAGCAGAGCAAACCACAGAGTTGGATAGGTTGAAGAGGTCTATTGCGGCTAAGGAAGAGCTGGAAGTGAGTCAGATAGAAGCAGTGTACAGGCTGACTACAGCCAACAAGAAAATGGAGACTGAACTTATGGAGGTTGGTTGAATGTTTTTATTTGTCCTTATTAAAATATCAGAGAGGCCTACGTCCACTAGTGGACTGATACAGGCTGATGATGGCGACGATGATTAAAACATCGGGTAGCTCCTGAGGTTTTAGGTGGCCATAGCATACGAAATGCTATTCTCAATATAGAAGCTATCTACCATAAAACACTTTTTTTAATCGGCTTTTTAAGGTTTGTCAAAAACAAGTGGACAATTATTGTAATGCTGGTGTATGTAACGTTGATTGATTTTGATTTATATATTCGATCTGTTGCCCAAGCTTAATGTGCCTAAATTTTGCGCATTTTGTATTTTTATCTGATAGAGATAATAAGGAAACATACAAAACCCAGCTAATCGCGGAAACGGATATCCCCATGTGCACTCCGAATTTAGTCTTGCAATTGATAACCTATTATTAAGGAAAAGGTACCAATTATGGAATACGTCTCTAATATGGAATGCGGTATATTTTTAACTGCGCCACGAATACTGCAATTCTTTGGGATTTTTTTATATAATCTATTACTTATAATAAAACTGTAGAGAGGTCAATTCTGTACATTGAATATATATTCAAAATTAATATTAGAGGATGAATGGTGATCGATACTAATGGCAAAAATGCAATCAGTAAATTTTTTGTCTGTCTGTCTGTCTGTCTGTCTGTCTGTATGTGCACGCATGGGTCAAAAACTACTGAAGGGATTTTAACCAAACTTGGTACGATTGTAGTCCATACTCCTGGGCAGGTTATAGGCTATATAACATAACGCTAAGACATATAGGAGCTGAGCAGTGACGATAAATTTGAAGCAAGTCGGATGAAAATGCGCTTTCAAGCTCTTATCCTCGCATACGTTGATCATTCATCAAAAGTATGTATTACAAAGATGATGGTCTTTAAAAGATCTACAAAAAAGTCCTTGATAGTATATATCTATCTTTTATAAATTAGCCACAATAACGGGTTTAATCGTTAGGCATTTCTTCAAAGTGTATTAAATACATCAATATATTGTCTATTACTTATTATCTATTATCTATTACTTATAATAAAACTGTAGAGAGGTCAATTCTGTACATTGAATATATATTCAAAATTAATATTGGAGGATGAATGGTGATCGATACTAATGGCAAAAATGCAATCAGTAAATTTTTTGTCTGTCTGTCTGTCTGTCTGTATGTGCACGCATGGGTCAAAAACTACTGAAGGGATTTTAACCAAACTTGGTACGATTGTAGTCCATACTCCTGGGCAGGTTATAGGCTATATAACATAACGCTAAGACATATAGGAGCTGAGCAGTGACGATAAATTTGAAGCAAGTCGGATGAAAATGCGCTTTCAAGCTCTTATCCTCGCATACGTTGATCATTCATCAAAAGTATGTATTACAAAGATGATGGTCTTTAAAAGATCTACAAAAAAGTCCTTGATAGTATATATCTATCTTTTATAAATTAGCCACAATAACGGGTTTAATCGTTAGGCATTTCTTCAAAGTGTATTAAATACATCAATATATTGTATTTCACATAGATATATCTTTATCAAACTCCCATATTCAAAAAGTACACTTTAATATGTCTTTTATATTAAAAAAAATAGAAATCGGTTTATAAACACACAAGATATAGATGAAATAAAACTTCCAAATCTCGCGGCGCCAGTATGGGTACGGCTATACGGTTGATTTTTGTTTAACGCGCGAAACGGCTGTCTATACATATAATAAATCTGTAAGTGATCGATGTCCGTTTTTAAGGGGTCTACATTAAAGAAGAAAAGGCAAAAATATAATTATTAAAATTTTTGTCTGTCTGTGCACGCTAATCTCAGAAACGGCTAATAGAAATGGAATGCGGTTTTTACTGTTGTGTTGTAGTAAGCCCACTTAACATTTGATGTTTGTTTTATAGGAATCGGTTCATATATAAAAGTTGTGTCAAAGTAAACATTACGATGCATTTGTTCGGTTAAAATTTGTTCTATAAAAGTAACTCTTTAGTTGAATTGGTTGAAACTTAGGTAATATATTATGATCAGTCAAATGTAAAATTACAAGGGTTGAAAGACTATAAATAGGATATTTTCGAACATTGGGTTTCCAATTTAAATTGAGTTTAAATCTCTATGATTAATTATATTAAATAGGATTCAGCTTAGGCTGGACGTATTCGCACATGTACATGTAAACAGGTTGAAGAGTGGCGAGTCATTTTATTTTACTGGATGGGGATAAACACTGGGATGGCATTGTCTGAAGCAAGTATAAGTTAAAGTCCTCATCGATGACACCATGGGTTTGAGATGCTGCATAGTTATGGCATAATTAATATGAAGACAAATTGGCCGAGGACATTTTTAGGTTCCCAAAACAATCTAATAAACCATTGCTTGACAGCAGATAGTTATATCTATCCTATTACTCAATATGAACGACCACGACGACCGATACGAACCATCTTTTGCTGGTGTAAAAATGATCTCTCGAGACTTACTGAAGAAGAACGTTTATAATTATGATCGTGTGTGTCGTAGCGTGAATAGTGATTTGAGAAAAATACTATTTGTAGATGCTCCGGGTGGAACGGCAAAACTTTTCCTACCAAGGTGCTTAGGTGATTTCGGCAAAGGAACGAAGCTAAAGTAAGATTTTTCGAATGCAAAATGACGAACCCATGGGCGGTATAACAGTACTTTTTCGTGGCGATTTGCCTTAGGCTCTGTCTGTTATACCACCACACAATATGAGACAAGAGCTGATAAAATTATAGCCTGTCTAAAGAGTTCATAACTATGGGATTGTATTATCGCTATGCATTTTGACATTAAATATGCGAGCATGATTATGAGGCAACGAATATGCACAGGAATTCTCTGATCTTTTACTCGCGATTGGTAACTTCGCGGTGTGGACTTCAACGAACAAGTAAAAGTCATTTGAGCTATTTTTAGGACATCTACACTATTCAATATAGGTATTATATGCAACTTAAAACATTTTGGGTATCAATTCTGTAGCCCAATGAAAATACAAATTCCGCGCGAACGGAGTCGCGGGCACAGCTAGTTTATCATAAAACAGCTTTGGAATATTCGTGATGATTAGATTTACGAGTAGGCACTGTATTCCATACCTATCAGGGACCTACGGACGTATTTCATAAAATTGGTAGGTACATATCCTCTAAATCTAAAGTTTTCAAAAGAGCATTCATGATTGAAGAAATACCTGCATATTATGTACAGTAATAAACGTTTCGTTAAAAATCAAATATAACAGTCGCTAGAGAATATACTATATTATTCAGAGGGCCTAGTAGGAGTTTTACACGGTGACGATAGCCTAGTTGACGGAAACAATTTCCATACATTTTCTAAATGCGCCCCCTAGCGGACTCTATCCATCGCTACTGTCCGTCCGGGGCGCTTTCAGAAAATGTATGGAAATTGTTCCCGTCCGTCGACTAGGCTATCGTCACCGTGACGATCGAATGCAAAACTCATACTAGACCCTCTGACCATGTAGTTTAGTAGTTCCCGTAACATAAAGACTATTCCTTCTGCGTGGTTACGATTAATTCAAACCAAATTAACTGTTTACAAAGTCATCCACGACACAGGAATATTCTTAATGCAGGAATTGCTGTCAAGATAAGGAAAAGCAAAAACTACTTAATTAACGAATTTGCCTAGAGCATTTTGTAGTTGATAAAAATCGAAGTTGCTATCATGACATTCATATTAAACCAATATTTGAAATGCTGGTGATCAAATAAAGCAAGTGTGTTGCTGACAGTTGTAAATGTTTTATGTTGTTTCTTATCGCTAACGCTTAACATACGCGCTTATCGGCTACGTAATTTGATATTTAAACACGGAACATTTAGCTCTCGTGGGATGAAAGTAAAATGTCAAAGACAGAATCATTTATTTACAAAATCGTCAAAAATACAAATGAATTATGTAATTAGGAAATTCTCAGTAACAGCACGGAGTCTGGTAATGTGCCCGGTATGGTAATAGGCTCGCCCCCTATTACGTGGGATCTAAATATTCATAGCGAAATGTGAGTGTAATATTACACCTCTGCCTACCCCTTCGGGGATACAGGCGTGAGTATATAAAAAAAAATTCTACATTAAATATAAGTACCTATGTGTACAGTCGTACACATAAGTACTTATAAGTATTTAAAATGCCATCTTCGCAATGCAGAACTTAGACCCATGAGAAAGAACGGGCTATAAAACTTTTCAAATCACGTGATTTGCGATTACAAAGAGAGCATAAACACACGTTTTGAAGTAACAATAAGACAAACGAAAGTACTAAGTAACGATCCAAGTAATTCTTTAAGGAAGGGTGGCCATTTTTGCTTCCAAGGTGTGACGCAAAACTACCACAGCCCAAATATTTAATTGGTTCTACCATTAGCAGTAGTAGATTAATTAACACTCCTGAATCAATAATTTCACGCATTGCTTTGCTTATCAAATGTCCTTCGTTAAGCATCCTGTTTACAAGATGAAAAAAGGATAATCAATTGATTATATTGATAAGTATTAATTAGATTTTTATCAAAGCTATTTGTAATCGACTGTGTATTAGACATTGTCTTTGTCACGACCGGAAATCTTGCTTTTTAAGATAAAATATGCCATTTCTCTGATTGCCTGGTGGTTTAAGCGGTCGCCCCGCCGCTTGGCACTGCGCCGCTTGCCGTGGGTTCGATTCTCACACGATACAACACTATGCGATAAAACACTGTGCGTGATCCATAAATTGTCTGAAATGTCTGAATGTTCTCTGATCGAATGTTTATAAAGTTTTTTTTTTTATGGTAATAGGCGGCAAACGAGCAGACGGATTGCCTGATGGTAAGCAATTACCGCCGCCCATGGACACAAGCAACACCACAGGAGTCACAAGTGCGTTGCCGCCCCTTGGGGTTGGGAAAAGGGATAGGATGAGGAGTGGGATCAGGGAGAAGGGATAGGGGATAGGGCCTCCGGCACTCTCACTCACCGAACGAAACGCAACAGTTTAGGTACTGTTACTTTACGTCGATTTTCTGTGAGAGGGTAGTACTTCCCCGGTCGAGCCGGCCCATTCATGCTGAAATCAGCAAGGCTCTATTACCTGTAGAAAGTGACACAAGATTTATTCCTAATGCGGATGTTGTCTTTTAAAATAAGGTAAGATAAGATGCAATCAATAGCTTTAATTGAATCTTTATAATTTTCTTTTTCCTCAGACTAAAAGTCTTCTCGACGATACAACCCACAAGTTAGAAGGGACGCGTACTTCTCTAGAAAGTGCGCGAAAGGAGCTCACCGAATTACAACGCAACAACACGGAATTGGCGCGAAAAACCGCGTCTCACACGCAAGCACAGGAACAACAGAAACGGGCTGACGCTGAACTGGAAAGGTTAAGGGCAGAACTGCAGCAGCTTAGGATTGATACACTTAACGGTGAATATATATTACTTAATTCAAGTTGTAGCACTTATATTTTTATTAGTGTCCGACCGAAGGTCGATTTTTGGCCGAAGCCGAAGCCGATTAATCGGCAATCGCCACAACCTTCGGCCGAAGCCGAAGCCGAAGGTTTATAAGCTCTTAGTAATTTTGTTCAATATTGACAATATTGACTACAAGCTACAATTAATATAATAAATTATTTCAAAACTTCAATATTGACTGTCTCAATTCAACTAATAATAACTACCGTAAACAAAGCGTTATTATTGTCCTTTTCACTAGTTCACTTGTAAATCATTACACTATGTATCACAATTAAATTAATAAACACAAATACAAAACAAAACACTAAAAAAAGTAGGTATAGTTGTTTAAAAATACGTACGAACTTGTCTGACGAGCACGCAATGTGATAGTTGACAGTGACTCCCCGCGGTGGCCCCTGTAAACACGACCAGTCCGTCGCGCTCTCTCTCACTCAGTCTTTCGTAACAGTTCGTTCAATTCCGACGATTGCTCGGACCTTCGGCGAAACCTTTCGCCGAAGATGGTTTTTTTGGCCGAAGGTGGCCAAAGCCGAAGCCGAAGCTTCGGTCGGACACTAATTTTTATCCTTTTTAAGCTCTGCAATATTGGGGCATTAAGATAGTGGTGGATTAGTTTGGTTTTTTTGGTGGTGGTTTAGTTTTTCTTATTTTCGGGCCTAGGCCTGGTCAAGGAATATTTTATCAAGAGAAACACTAATTTAAATAATTTGGCTTTGGAAGAAAACTCTTTGTCTTTGAGGCTTCAGTTTCTAACCTCGCCTGGAGCCACTCCAGGCCCAAAACACAAAATATGAAACATTTCTTGTATTTCCGTGGGTGTCGTAAGAGGCGACTTAGGAAAGTACACGACGAGGAGAGTTCTATGGCCAGCAGGGAAGATGATTTGGACATACTACAACAAATTTAGAACTCGAATTCCTTAATGTGAATAGTTTATTTTTTATAGACTCACGCCTATATCCCGAAGGGGCAGGCAGAGGTGTAATATTACATAAACATTTTGTGAATATAATATTGTATTATTTTCGAACATGTAGCAGAGGTGGGCCTCCCGCAAGGTGGACTCACGATCTTGTAGGGATCGCGGGTAGCGGATGTATGCGGGTGGCTCAGGATCGGTCCATGTGGAGAGCCTTGGGGGAGGCCTATGTCTAGGAGTGGTCGTCTATTGGCTGATACGACGATGATGATTATTTTTAAACAGAGGAGAAGAAATGGGTGAACCGCGAGGAGGTACTTCGACGCGAACTCCACGAGGCGCGCGACGCCGTGTCGGCGCTGGAGGCGGCGGCGCCCGAGGCGTGCGGGGGCGTGGGCGCCGGCGTGCTGGGGCAGCTGGCGCAGCTGCAGCGGGCGGCCTTACTGCGGGACCAGGCGCATGCACATGCTACCAGGCAACTGCAGCTGCAGCTAGGTATGTACTACTGCTCACTGCCGTGTCGGCGCTGGAGGCGGCGGCGCCCGAGGCGTGCGGGGGCGTGGGCGCCGGCGTGCTGGGGCAGCTGGCGCAGCTGCAGCGGGCGGCCTTACTGCGGGACCAGGCGCATGCACATGCTACCAGGCAACTGCAGCTGCAGCTAGGTATGTACTACTTCTATAATTCCTTAACCAAAGAACCCCAAGCCCAGTTCCTTCTCAGATTATCGTCCCATATCCTTACTACCCTACCTGTCGAAAGTCATTGAACGCCTAGTCCACTCACAGCTTACTTCCTTTCTAGGTAAAAATGCGCTCCTAAATTCTTATCAATCTGGATTCCGCCCTGGTCGCAGTACTGTCATTGCTCTGGTCCGCGTAACTGACGACATACGGCTGGGTATGGATTGTGGAAATCTATGTATGTGCTCACTGCCGAAAGACCACTAAGACGGATACGTCATAACGTATAGTTTGCTTAAACTTTGCAGGGTAGTTAAATAATAAAATGTAGGTATGGCATTCAGCCTTCATACACTTTATTGATTCGCGATGGAGGTTGCGGTACTAGCCAAACTAAAGCATTTTTCCGCGCACTTTGTCACCTAAAACGCCGTACTGCGCTTGGCTAAAACGCCTTCGCCTTCGGTGCCTGTAGCGGCTGTTCAGTTTGTCATAACTATGAACCGGCCGGCCTTGGGATGGATGCTATGTCAATGTTGTCGCTTATGAGTTCTCTGCTAGAGGCGCTAGCCTAGAGTAAGATTCCAAAGAAATGTACTCGTAGTATATTATTGGTGTACAGAGATTATGGGTTTGTTCAGTTTATGACACACAAACAAAATTATGAATTCCATGATGCCGATACATATTGCTCGTATCATCATCCTCCTAGCGTTATCCCAGTTGCAACGTAAGGTCCGCATACATTGCTGATGGCTACCACCTCCTACCCTTCCTCTCACGACCCACTTCACTACGGACTGGACCCCACATCACGACTAGTCTAACTGGATTTGACTGAAAAATAGCTTTGCCACAAAGCGACTGCCTGTCTGACCACCGCAACCTAAGATAATAGCGATATTCCATGATTTAGACATGTGTTAGTTTATTCAGAGGACTGACTCCCTATAACGACTGACAACATCAAATTGAATTTCTATGAGATACCATATTTCACACCCACAGCTGAAGTCGAGCGCTCATTGGCTAGCGCCGTAGAAAGAGAGAGAATATCCCGCGAAGAATGTGCCTCTCTTCACATGAAACTGTCAGAAGTGGACGACTTACTGCAGCGCGCCAGAGATGACCTGAAGCAACTGTCAGAAACTGAACAAGAACATATTAGCACTATTGAACGACTTGAAAAAGAATTAGCAAGGTAAATATAAAATGTATTTATTTTACAGGAATTCAATTCAACATGCACTCTATAAAAACTCCATAGAATCTTAATATATAAAATCCTTGCGTTACTGACTGACTGACAGACACGCTACAGCCGAAACTATTGGGCGCAGGAAGCTGAAATTTGACATGTATGTTCCTTGGGGACAGTAGGGGTGCACTAAGAAGGGATTTCCCGAAATTCCCACGGGATTGGCCAAAAAGGGTAAATAAAAAAAAAATGCAGGCGTAGCTGCTGGCGTCCTCTAGTATAATTATATACCTAGGTTGCCTGTAAGAGATTGCTTGAGAGTGATAAGGTCGCCTATTGTACTATCTGTTTTTTTTTTTATCTGTTATTTAGATTAATTTTTGTAGTTTCTTTGGCATTTTTACAATAAAGATGATTATTATTATTATATAGGAATATAAACGAATTTAAACTTTGTGGCCATTTACATTAGATTTACATTGTCTTACGGGATATACTGGGTGTGAGAGACCCCTAACGAAGCCGAAGTCTCCTTGTTTTGAACATCATGCCAAGTCATACTAAGCAAAAGTAATACCTGAGAAACGATTTTCTTTAAGCAGACACATTTTTTAAGTCGCAAATAAAATAAAAGTGCGCGCGTGCAATTCTCGAAATACCTTCTTATACCATGGGTGCAAAGGACATCTGTACAATAAATTAGCGGGGGAAAAGGAATCGATTGTCTAATTTTTAAAAAGCTATGGTGACTTTGAGCCTCAATATCTCGTGAACCAGTAATTTCCCAGGTATGGTGCTGAAGTAAAAAATGTTCATAATGATTGGTAAAATATGGGAGTTAAATTTTTGTTAAGGGTCTTTTTACATCCTGTATACCACTACACGTATCTTTTTTAAGTAAGTAACCGGTATTGCCGCACTGTTGCAAGCGCCATGTTTTCGATTTACTGAAGTACAGCAGGTGAATAAATGTACCGAAATATTGGTTACTAGAAACATGGTTACACGAATCGTATAGCGAATGAAAGATAGATATCTCATAAGATAATGTAAAACTAATTGTTGCTACTGTTTAGCTTGTCTTGTCGCTGTGATTACAAAAATAAGTAAATACTACCATTTATTTTCCAGTAAAAACGCCGAGATCACACAAATACGCGCCGAACATACAAGTCGTCTGTCCGAATTAGAACAGCGGTTGTCTGAAGTAGAAGAACAATTGGCAGCAGAACGCAGCGCACTCGACACTGAGAGAAAGAGAAATGTGATACTACAGGTAATTTACTTCTCTATAAAACATCATCAGCATTTTGCAGATAATTTTTTTTATTAAATAAAATCTATAAAACTTTACATCACTATTCAACGTTGTCTCATCTCATCAGCCTTTTGAAGTCCACTGGTGGAGGTGGGCCTCAGTTAGGGTACGCCATAAATCTCGCTTTTCCATTTCCGCCATCCAGCCAGCCATCTTCCTTAGATCCATCTGGCCAGAGGGCGTCTAACAACGCTCGCTATGAACATGCTTACTCCACCAACCATCGGTACTGAGACAGATATGGCCAGCCGACTGTCAAATTCGTTTGCTGTACCTAGTGTTATAAAGTACCTCTTATGCGCCTGGTATGCACCCGAATAATTTTATAGCGCCAAAGAATTTTATATGTGACTAGAGGACGCCAGCAGCTACGCCAGCAGCTACGCCTGCATTATTTTTTAAATTTACCCGTTTTGACCGATCCCGTGGGAATTTCGGGAAATCCCTTCTTAGTGCACCTCTACGGTCCCCAAGGAACATACATGCCAAATTTCAGCTTCCTGCGCCCAATAGTTTCGGCTGTAGAGTGTCTGTCAGTCAGTCAGTAACGCAAGGATTTTATATATTAAGATAATTGCGCCATTTTCGCTCCGTTCCTTGGTCTATGCCCTCTGTTTGCGTACCACTAACATAGCATTGTCAATGTCAGTTACTTTGGACTTCTGCAGGATTAACTCGTTCCAGCTTTTTTTGTGCCTTAGGCGAGATCCCTAATATTGACCTTCTCATAGCACTCTGGGTGGAATGTTATAATCGGTGGCCTAATTTTGCCGATTCGGCATTATCATCATGCCGCCCTGATGGCATAGATTACTTAAAGGTACGACATAACTTCCCTGATGCCGCCCGAAACAAGGTCGTCTCTACCTCTGCAACTTTTGTGACAACAATACGTAAACCTGGTAAATTTTGATAAAAACGTTTCGGGAATTGTGTTTATTGAACATGAACTTGGTCTTGTTTTTATAAGTACCGAGCCAAGCATATCAAGTGAAGAAAAAGGAAGACAGTTTGTGTCAATATTATTGCATGTAAAACGTGTCCCCATTTTTGTCTATATGTGATTTTATGTGTCATGGTCGATGCTCTGACATGTTTTTGGCGCCTCCCTGACGCTGGCGCATCCGCCACTGGTCGCATCTTATTACTACACTTACAGAATGAAATGAAGTAGTGACACTTTATATTTTTAATTCGTTACCACACGGACAGATTGTTAACCATGAAGTATAGTGTGATTCGTTCAACGTTCGACGAGCGCTTAGCTTTTGAAATACCTATATAATTGTGTGTTTATTTTTCTACAACATGTACGGGGTATCCCCATACTATGTTGTAGAAAAATAAACACACAGTAAAAGTGTCCTATTTTTAAAATGTTATTGTACAGTTTTGTCCACGTATTTACAATGTATAACCATGCTAAAATTTCTTTAGTAGTGATAGTTCTTGCGTAATGCCGTGGACGGTCAGACGGATGGATGGACATGGCGAAACTATAAGTGTTGCCTGCAGTTTACTATGAAACCCCAAAAAGACTTCATGTGTCATTAAGCGTTGTAAATATTGTGTGAGATAAAATGCCTTATATTTTGTGTTTAATTTTACAGGAACAAGTGACCAACCGCGGTGACTTATCTCCGCCTCATTCCATTGCATCGGATTCGCTTTCTGCTTCCCTGTGGCATTCTGTAAGTATAATTAATTATATTAGATTAAGAAAATAATTTCTGTATTTTTGAGTTTACCATTCTCGCAATGCTATACATACTATACATACATACATAGGCGTACAAAATACAATAAAAAAAACATATCTCTAGTTCAGTGGTTCTCAAAGTTATATGAGCTGCGACCACAGAGTACTTTTTATACAACTGGAATCGAGGTCTATCTCAGTGTCTAAACTGGGAAACGTAAAGTGTCGCCACCTGAACACGGGTTTAAGAACTAATATCTATATAGACATAAATATAACTACGCATCGGTAGTTTTTTCACGCCGGGGGGTAGGTAGTTATATAATTTTGATGCTATATTATAATAAGCACAAAAAAATAAAACAATGTTATTCATCAATTTAATTATTTATTTCTTTCTTTTAAAACATCCATTTGAAACATCCGTATCGTCATCACACTCTCTCTTATTTTTAGTCTCTTTACAATAATTATAAAGCTCTTTAAGCATCCTGGGCCACAACACTTTCTGTTAGACATGATAAATGATGTTATCACAGACCAAACAGGTATTCAGAGTCCTATCTCAAATACTTAGATTTTAATCAAGACAAGCACAAAATCGACACGGCCGGAGGAACGGATTCTCAACACAACGAACTGATGTAGAAAACAGCACTTTGCACGACAAAAATCTGGAAAAAACGGATCAAAACAAACGACACACCGAATTGCATTCAAACCGGACGCCGCGCCGTTTGGTTTGTTTATTTGAAATTTTTGACATTTATGACAGAAAATTTAACACTGTGTTGTATATTTATCATAGAGACAACACACTCCTGGCCGCATTGCTCTATGATATTTATGTACATTTTTTTTTTCTTCTTTTATAAAAAGAATCTACACATAATTATTTATTTTTGATATTAACCAACTTATATAACTAATAAAAAGAAGCCAAATATGAAGCAAAATAAACTTAGCAATAGTGTCACGCCATCTAGCGTGTTGTAGTGAATTACGTGGACAACGTCACAAAATTGAGGAAACTGCCATCTGTGAAGTGATTTAGTAAATTCATCTTGATATAATGACACCAAATGAAAATGTTTGTTATAATGTATAGAATGGCAACATCTTTGGTCAACTTTATTTTGTTGTTTAATATCAGAACAATTACTCGTTTACTTCTATGGAGATTGTCAACCCTGGCTGCGACCCACCAAACAAATGCCAATACTGTGACCCACATCTAAGCTCTCTTAGAAAAAATCGGCGGATCCTATTGTTATAATCCTCAGATTCTCTTGTGCAACTATTATAGCGCACAACTTAACGCTGTGCTATTTATCCATATCAGAATCCGCATCGCCGTACACGACCCACCAGTGGGTCGCGACCCATAGTTTGAGAAATGCTGCTCCAATTTAAAAAAAATGTAGCCATTAACTGATTATGTGAGAAAGTACAGGTAGCTGTCTTACGGTAGGAATTGTAGTCGGGGCTGTCTCTTATCATAGGAGACTTGTACGTACCTGCTGGTCGTCGTTTAACCTTTCCTGCCGTCTCGGACGGTCCTACCAAACTTTCGGTTATAATAGACAGAACCTGGAAATGCGCACTCTTCCGGCGTAGGCTCTTTCAGATGCGTACTCTTTTGACTCCCTACAAATTCTATGGTGACTCTACTTTCATGTATCAGACGCCCCATTCTAGGGAAGTGCAACGGTTCAAACGGCACTTCGTCGTCGCTGGGCAGCTAGGAGTCTCTTGCTCTTCACAGTCTATCGCCGACCGCAATCGGTGCCATTCTACCGCGAATCTTTTAAACCTTCTAAATTTCGACAGTGAGCTCACCAGCCCCCTTAGCCAACTGGCATTCGATTAGCGATGTCGCTAATCGCTTAGTGCGTAACTGTACGGAACTGACATAAGCTTTCGATATGTCACGTGGTCTACGAAGAAGGAATTTCTTAAGTTGCCATGGCATAGGCATCAGAAACGAATGTCATTTGGGTAGGCCCTCAGGTCCGCGTAGGACACTGCGCCTTCCTCCGAGAGAGAGAGCCCGCGCAACATTCCACGCCAGTTGTCGTCGTACAGGGGGCAGGCCCACAGAGCGTGGTGTAAAGTCTTCATCTTTACCACCGCAGTAACATCACTCTCATTCACCAGCGTCATGTCGTGCAATCTCAGTGCAATGAAGCAGTCATGTCTCGTGAGAATCTGGAACAGTACATAGATCGATTCCACCCAGGTTGATCTGAGTCTCACCGATACCCTCGGGGAGAATAGATGCCTTTCTCCTTACCCTCCCATCGCCTTTGCTATGCGGCCATAGTATCCTGCCATGCAGGATGCATGGAAGGACGACGCTCCATTTCGTCTCGACACTCACTGGTCTGCCTGAATTGAGCCACCGACTGACGCGCCTCATCCATCCTGCCAGCACGGGTCACCTCCAGATCCCTAGCCAACGCCAGCGCGTTCGAGCTCGTACTTCTACAAGCTATCGAAAAAAATATTCGGCTAGAGCGCTACGTGCGTAGCAGGGTGTGTTATACACGACGTGCACTAGGCAGCACGCAGCCGCGTAGGTGTAACAAAAGTGTCTCGGTACTAACCGCTGAGTGCTGCATAGCAAAAGCCCCAGGAAGAGGCCGATAGTCGGGACATCTTCTCGAAGCACTTCGCCGCCTGTTATAGTTTTCGCCAAACTTCTACTACTCTCTGAAGTTGAACCACGCAGGTGTTTGCGCAGGTACAGTCAAAAAGAAAATATTTACAAAAAATATATTTCAATATACATATTTATGTTACCATAATGACAAATAAATTAAGTTTTAGTTTATTGTGACAGCAAAGTGATGAACCAAATGTGAACCAAGTTCTAACATTTAGGCAAAAAGATGTTAAAAACTGTAAACATTTTCTAACCATCATATTATATCTTCCGGGATGTATGTAACATCCCCATTTTCCTTATCGATTAACGGTAGAGGTGTGGAATGTTCTTGGTGGAAGACAAACAATGAAACAAAATAGTAAATGAATATCACATACGTATAAGAGTATATAGGTACAATCAAACAAGTCGGCGCTGCACCAGTTTGAAAAAAATCCCTTGGCTCGCTCATAGAGCCGAGGCACACTAGAAACTGGTTTTGTAAACTAGTGTAAAGTAGCACTGGAAGTGACAATGTCTTGCTAAGCGATTCTCGCCCTTATGGTGGTCTAGCGGGAAGTTGTTCGACTGTACGTATAAAATAAAAATCAAGAATTTTATTAATCTAACTAAACAAGCGAATAAAAACCCTATTATAAAAAATAGATAATTTAAAGTTGCGTGGCGCGTTTCGGAGTGACTGTACTTTACGGAAGATTCGAACGCAAATCTTCAAATTTTAAATGAATTAGAACATATCCGAATGCAACCGAGCATAACCGAATGCGTCCGGACATATCCGAAAGCGAAGGAACAGTTCCGAGTCCCGCTGCGAATCGTGAAGTCCCCTCCCGCTGCCCGACCTCGTCCCGCTGACACCTAATTTTCGATTACTGCGCACGCGCAGCTATACGCAGCAACTTCAGAGGGAACTAGAAATTTGGCGATACCTATACCAATATATGCCTCGTGGCGTGTGAAGAACAGAAGCGCATAGAGCACCATCGACGTTTATTTTAAACAATGGGAGGACGCTGGAATTTACTACTCATGGTCATCGTATACGATGACCATTCCCATTCCGATATTGATGGTAGTGCCTCTCTGGGTGCAGCCTCAATAGCCCAGCGTGAGTGAAATTCAATCAGAAGCGTGACTTCGTCAGCGTAGGCGACTCCACGGACGCCGCTGGGTAGCGGTAGTTGGAGCAAATAGGGCCCTGGGGACACTCCATCCTGAAACCGTTGACGATTACTCGGACCCTGAAGAACCTTCTGAACGATGTTTGGCGGACATTCCACTTTACTTTTCACGCCCTTAATCAGGTTAACCGGCCGCAAGGGCCAAGGCATTGTCCAAGGCACCCAGGATTTCCAAGAAGTCGGCTTGAACATAAGATTTGGATGGGCTGCCGCTCACGGTTCGCATGACCCGCTGCAGTGCCGTAACGGTCTTCCCCGAAGAGAATACGTGCTGGTAGGGAGAGGTTCGTTTGCCAATCGCGAGTGCACATTGCAGCATTACCTCTCTATAATTTTGCCAAGGACATGATGCTGTGTAATCGAGCGGTAAGGGACCGCTTGTCCATGAGCGTCTTATCGTTGCCTTTCGGCAGCACCAGTAAGTGGACCAGTTTCCATACTTAAGGAAATACACTTCCTTCTACGCATTTCGCAAATACAAGTGTGGTCTCCCACCGAGGCGATTTCCCATAAGTGTTTCCGCACTCACGCCATCGGTTCTCGAAATAGTGAAGCCGTTTTGGGACTTTTGGGCCTATTCATTTAAATCGGTGTCTTCGACGTTCCGTTCCGCCGGTACGGGATGATTGGGTGTGATCGGCTCAAGATCTGTCTGTGTGGGGGAGCCTTGTGGGGTAAGCCTATGTCGAGCGGTGGAAGTCTTTTGGCTGAGATGGTGATAGACGTGAATATGTGGTTGTGTTTTGTAGGAGGAAGGCCGAAACAGTCCAGCTGCGTCATCAGCGCTATGTGTAGAAGACACTCTGGCGCAGCTCACTCGGCGGGACGGCGAGCTGCGTGCGCTGCAGCAGCACCGCGACGCGCTGCTGGCCGAAAGGGACGCGCTCACGCGACACCTGGCCCGACTGCAGGCCGCGCTCGACGACCAGCAGGTACGTACACTAGACGGGACGGCGAGCTGTGTTGTTTCGATTAGTTCCTGTGGCAGATAGGCCATGCAAACGCCCGGATCTCATCACTGCAGAAACTGCCGCAACCTTTCGAGGACACGGCATCGCACCCTAGTTCTGTCCATGATCCGGAGCGAGAGATCTTATCACGTCTCCATCTATGAAGCTGTTATAATTACGAAATATCTTACCAACTATTCAAACCCAAATTATATGTTCACAGAGCGTCCAAGAGCAGTACGACGCTCTACTCCAGATGTACGGCGAGAAGGAGGAACAGATGGCGGAGCTGCGTCTAGACCTGCAGGACGTGACGTCACTGTACAAGGCGCAGCTGGACGAGCTCATTGCGCTGAAGCAAGCCAAGCGATAGCACGAAGTGACGCCCGCGCCTGGGATTTGTGGCGCCCGACCGACGAGATACTGTCCCACCAGGCCTCGAACACTATAAACCTGTTGAGTGTCTTCAAACATACCACTGTCCGAATGTCGCGAAGCAGCCTAAACATTTTCTGAACACCCACAGGTGCAAACTAACTTTGTCTCTTTCGTTTTTTCTAAGGCCAATCGCCTGTCTTGATAATGACTTCTGCAACCCGGCAGCTCGGTCCAATGTTTTATTATACAGTGGTCTGGTCCTCTTTGGGTTTCCTTTGGTGCCGAATTCTGTCGATTTTAAATGCGAATTGATTATATTTTAACATTGCGTTCGTAGGATTTTTTGTACACTGAAGTCGTCTTGTCAGCCTAGTGATTTATTTATCGGTACGTTGTGGACGAGGAAATTGTAACCAAAATAATCTATCGACCAGTGTAAAAGTCTAGGCATCTGACGACACAATTCGCAGCCAATTCGACATAGCTCACCAAAAAGGCTTTACAATAGTATGCCGTTGGCTACACTATAAAGCTTACGCCGCAGAAATAAGTTAAATCTTGTGTACATAAGCCATTATACTTCTGAACCTGTACTACATACATTACTAAAATACAAGCCCAAGAGATTAAAATACAAGCCCAGTGTAAGACTTTGATATCTAAATAAACGACTCGTCACAAAAAAATATACTATAAAGTTCTATACAAATAAATTGCTAGAATATAATATGAGGGTTTTAAATGTGGCAATGAATATTTACATCACATTAAATTAGAAATGTTGTGCTGATTCTCCTTTCATTAAGTGGTCCGTAAGAAGAAAGTTGTGAGTTGAAAATTAGATGTTAGTTGATATTGATCACACATACATATTTTATTTCCGTTTTATGGAGGCGCATGGAACCTTATCGCCTCAGCAATGGATCTTTCTTTAACGTTCAATATATTTTTTTGTATAAAACTCATGATTAGACTGCATTTTTCACTAGCATTACAAATTGTATTATAAAAACTAAATGTTATTCTGTAGTATTATGTGTAGACAAATTTGATTAAAATTTGAGTTGAATCATATAAGAACGGGAGGACTACGTAAGCTTAATAATATAGGGTTGATGTACTTCAGCTATAGAACCTTAAAAACAATGCGGGCTCTCGGCGCGGGGTTACTAATTGACTTGTCGGTACTAAGATAATATCTGTATTTAGACTGAAAAAATATAAAAATAATATTGTTTTTCATGTATTGTCTATTTAGCGTGTAATGACAGCACCATGCTGCGCATGTTTTGACTTCTTGTCTTTTGGTGAATGTTTACTATATACTGTTCTTTGGATGTTACGTTGTATGTAAAAAAAAATGCTTGTTTGATGAAAAATTTGTTCTGCAGCTGGTTTCCATACTCTATTCGAAACATACATCTTAAATACTTTATTCTGTACCAAAAATCCTTAATATTTTAAACTAAATGAAAATGAATTCTTCTACTCGTTATTGATAAGCCATGGGGTGTTTAAACATATAAAGTTTGTCTCATTGACTCCAAAAACTACTTACAATAGTGGGTAGTTTGCAAGTTAACATAAAATTACACCATATTGCGACTCAATCTATCTTTCCATACGTTTTATTCACTCTTTGTATAGAACTGATTGGAGTACCTACCTTATCCAAAAGCTCAAAAAGTGCTCTCCAAGGTAGATTTCTTATTCTATGTTTGGGGTATTTTATATCTCGCCTTCTGTTTACGTGTTATGAACTTGCAAGGTCTGCATTCAGTACAAGTTTTCATAATACTGAACTGCTTCCGTTGGTCAGGCCCGAGTTATTTATTATGAGTTATTTATGAAAGTTTACGCTAGAATTGTTATTAGATATTGTATAGAAAAGATATCGGAAACAGTGCAGTAGCGATGCAAACTTGTACGATATGTATAGCGTTCTGGGATGTCATGTCATCTCATGGTTTGTAGGTACTCTTTGTACTATTTGAAGATTGCAGCGGCATTGAACTATTGTAATAATTGTGTAGCATGTAGAGACAGATAATTATGAAATTCTGACTATACACCTTTAGAACTAGATAATAGATGGCGCTATTATAAATTTTAAAACTGTATAGATTTATTGAATATTTAATATATTATTGTCTATGTAAAAAGGATTTCAAAAACGTCTATTATCGAAATACTTTGCCTTTGATTTGCGAATACAATTTGCCAAACTTTATTGTTCCTTGTACTTCAATCTCGTCATATAATGGTCACTTAATATAATTAAAAATAAATTATATTGTTTATTATAATTGCACATGTAAATTTATTCTTACTGTACAGTTTAGGGTAATGTTTTAAATTGTAACACTCTTATTATGGACACAATGTACCTACTAGAGTTGCAAGGTACTTAGATTAGATATGGAGTGAATTGAGTTGTTTTCTCACTGCTGGTACTCGAGTGGGCATTAAATATTGTGTGATACACAGTTTGATAACGTAGTAAGCTTGGTGTGAACGTTTTATATCTGTTACAAATATAGGTAAGTCATAAGCGTTGCTATCCATTTCATAGCCACAGCTGGTTTTATGAGGAGGTATCCTATATACCGTCCATTAAAACGGTCTGTTTCTAAGAAATCAAATAAGACTATAATTCTATCTTTATCTGCGAAATATGTACAGTACTCGCCAATCTTTATGGCCGCTCTGAATGTAGCCATAGGTACGAACACAGATATAGATCTACATAGATAACGCAACTATCACGATTTGTATTGAAACCAAGCGTGCCGACTTTTTAATACCTACTGTGACGTTGCCTGTATCACGAAGTCGAAGCGATGCGCGACAGTATCGTTTGTGCGATATTCATCGTCTCCTAATACACAACGTCAGATCAAACGTCCGAAGCAAACGCGGCAACGTAATGTGAATAAAGTTTACTTAACGGTAAAACGGACGCGCGGGGACTGAAGTTAGTGGCGACCAAGCTCGACGCTTGGTCGGAGTTCAGACACGCGAAGTGCATGCATTTGCGTTATCTATGTAGATCTATGTCTGGGGGTACGAACTTGCGCATGGTACAGTCGGGTGGACATTTCATTCCAAGAAAAAATATTTGTAATTATTGAAAATTAAAATCTTCAGTTACGTTGTTAGATTAGCTATATTATATTGTTTAATTACATATTCAATCAAATTCGATTAACGTAAATTTAGTTAGGTGAAGGGACTTCTAAATGAAAAAAATACATTGGTTACGACAAAGCAATATTTTTTTTTATATTTAAGTATTTATAATGGGGCTACACCTTCCATAAAAACATCTTCCATACACGTAGAAGGTTCCTCATCTGAAGAACTTTCTTCGTCACTTTCTTCACTTATTTCGGAATCTCCATTCTCAAACATCAAAACGACCGCGAGGCATGATCAATGATAATAGTAACTATATCAGTACAACTAACAACAAGAAACAATAACGATAGCAACGAGAAACAACGAAGAAGTAACTCTATGAAACTATTCTGAACGCGACGATACTGTCAAAGCTCAGCGAATATGTGATTCGTGTACGAACGTAGCACTCACACTAATGCGCGGGAGGCGAGGACGCTAGCGGGTGGAAGACAGCGCGCGCGGGCGTGCCCTGCCTCCACGCCCCGCGTACGTCCCGCTGATACCTGACACTCACACTAACGCGCGGGAGGCGAGGACGCTAGCGGGTGGAAGACAGCGCGCGCGGGCGTGCCCTGCCTCCACGCCCCGCGTACGTCCCGCTGATACCTGACACTCACACTAACGCGCGGGAGGCGAGGACGCTAGCGGGTGGAAGACAGCGCGCGCGGGCGTGCCCTGCCTCCACGCCCCGCGTACGTCCCGCTGATACCTGACACTCACACTAACGCGCGGGAGGCGAGGACGCTAGCGGGTGGAAGACAGCGCGCGCGGGCGTGCCCTGCCTCCACGCCCCGCGTACGTCCCGCTGATACCTGACACTCACACTAACGCGCGGGAGGCGAGGACGCTAGCGGGTGGAAGACAGCGCGCGCGGGCGTGCCCTGCCTCCACGCCCCGCGTACGTCCCGCTGATACCTGACACTCACACTAACGCGCGGGAGGCGAGGACGCTAGCGGGTGGAAGACAGCGCGCGCGGGCGTGCCCTGCCTCCACGCCCCGCGTACGTCCCGCTGATACCTGACACTCACACTAACGCGCGGGAGGCGAGGACGCTAGCGGGTGGAAGACAGCGCGCGCGGGCGTGCCCTGCCTCCACGCCCCGCGTACGTCCCGCTGATACCTGACACTCACACTAACGCGCGGGAGGCGAGGACGCTAGCGGGTGGAAGACAGCGCGCGCGGGCGTGCCCTGCCTCCACGCCCCGCGTACGTCCCGCTGATACCTGACACTCACACTAACGCGCGGGAGGCGAGGACGCTAGCGGGTGGAAGACAGCGCGCGCGGGCGTGCCCTGCCTCCACGCCCCGCGTACGTCCCGCTGATACCTGACACTCACACTAACGCGCGGGAGGCGAGGACGCTAGCGGGTGGAAGACAGCGCGCGCGGGCGTGCCCTGCCTCCACGCCCCGCGTACGTCCCGCTGATACCTGACACTCACACTAACGCGCGGGAGGCGAGGACGCTAGCGGGTGGAAGACAGCGCGCGCGGGCGTGCCCTGCCTCCACGCCCCGCGTACGTCCCGCTGATACCTGACACTCACACTAACGCGCGGGGTGCGAGGACGCTAGCGGGTGGAAGACAGCGCGCGCGGGCGTGCCCTGCCTCCACGCCCCGCGTACGTCCCGCTGATACCTGACACTCACACTAACGCGCGGGAGGCGAGGACGCTAGCGGGTGGAAGACAGCGCGCGCGGGCGTGCCCTGCCTCCACGCCCCGCGTACGTCCCGCTGATACCTGACACTCACACTAACGCGCGGGAGGCGAGGACGCTAGCGGGTGGAAGACAGCGCGCGCGGGCGTGCCCTGCCTCCACGCCCCGCGTACGTCCCGCTGATACCTGACACTCACACTAACGCGCGGGAGGCGAGGACGCTAGCGGGTGGAAGACAGCGCGCGCGGGCGTGCCCTGCCTCCACGCCCCGCGTACGTCCCGCTGATACCTGACACTCACACTAACGCGCGGGAGGCGAGGACGCTAGCGGGTGGAAGACAGCGCGCGCGGGCGTGCCCTGCCTCCACGCCCCGCGTACGTCCCGCTGATACCTGACACTCACACTAACGCGCGGGAGGCGAGGACGCTAGCGGGTGGAAGACAGCGCGCGCGGGCGTGCCCTGCCTCCACGCCCCGCGTACGTCCCGCTGATACCTGACACTCACACTAACGCGCGGGAGGCGAGGACGCTAGCGGGTGGAAGACAGCGCGCGCGGGCGTGCCCTGCCTCCACGCCCCGCGTACGTCCCGCTGATACCTGACACTCACACTAACGCGCGGGAGGCGAGGACGCTAGCGGGTGGAAGACAGCGCGCGCGGGCGTGCCCTGCCTCCACGCCCCGCGTACGTCCCGCTGATACCTGACACTCACACTAACGCGCGGGAGGCGAGGACGCTAGCGGGTGGAAGACAGCGCGCGCGGGCGTGCCCTGCCTCCACGCCCCGCGTACGTCCCGCTGATACCTGACACTCACACTAACGCGCGGGAGGCGAGGACGCTAGCGGGTGGAAGACAGCGCGCGCGGGCGTGCCCTGCCTCCACGCCCCGCGTACGTCCCGCTGATACCTGACACTCACACTAACGCGCGGGAGGCGAGGACGCTAGCGGGTGGAAGACAGCGCGCGCGGGCGTGCCCTGCCTCCACGCCCCGCGTACGTCCCGCTGATACCTGACACTCACACTAACGCGCGGGAGGCGAGGACGCTAGCGGGTGGAAGACAGCGCGCGCGGGCGTGCCCTGCCTCCACGCCCCGCGTACGTCCCGCTGATACCTGACACTCACACTAACGCGCGGGAGGCGAGGACGCTAGCGGCTGGAAGACAGCGCGCGCGGGCGTGCCCTGCTTTCACGCCCCGCGTACGTCCCGCTGATACCTGACACTCACACTAACGCGCGGGAGGCGAGGACGCTAGCGGGTGGAAGACAGCGCGCGCGGGCGTGCCCTGCCTCCACGCCCCGCGTACGTCCCGCTGATACCTGATTTTGTGTTCTGCACAGCGTAATGCGACTAGGTTCGGAGCGGCCATAAAGTTTGGCGAGTACTGTACGTTTACTATACATTTTAGAAACGGCAATACATACCGACCAAGGAGCACCATGGCTTTAAACAAGAGAGGTTGTATTACCAACAAACACGAAATAGAAAAACGAGGGTAGACAAAAAGCCTTGACTATATCAAATTCAAGTAAAAGATATCATTACATTATAATTTATATTCTTTTTTCGACAGATTAATCGTTATCTTTCCTATTTCTAACTCCACTTAAATTTGGTAGCCTCAGATTTACCTATATTTGTAACATAGTGAAGTTTTATAGAGCTTCTTGATGTGTGCGTGGAGCGAGTGTTACTAAAGTATTTTATGAATATAATTTACTCTTTAATAAAACGTATTTTATTTGGGGATCAAGGGTGTGTTGTAGAAATATCTCAACAGATGCGTAATACAAATGACAGCAGCTGTTTAGTCTATTGAAAATAAATAAAAAACAAGTTTCTGCTTCCATTCATAAAACATCAGATAAAGGAAAAAGCAATAGATGAAATATTTTTTTATGTTTCTGAATTTATTTCAAGCTATCAGTAAGGATAGCAAAAATAATAAATAGAAGCTCTTACAAACTTCTTGGTAATTTCTATTTGAATTGTGTATGATGTCATAAAGTTCCGAAGCTGCTATAACTTGTATGTTATATATCTTTGAATGAATTTATTTAGTGATCATCATCCATATTATAATACAGGTTCAAATTAAAGCAATGTTTACTTGTTTCTGTATTCGCCCACATGTGATTGTTATGTAAATAAATAATAATGCCAATAATTTTGCATTTTATTTGCTACTACTACCCGTTAATGTATATAAGAAACAGAAATATGTTTAGCAATCTAAACGTACAGGAGTTGATAAGATAGTGGAAATAATTTTTAGTACAGCTGTCCACAGTGCAGTAATAACCGGTACTGTTGACGTTCATAAATAAACATTATATTACTGGTCACGTGTTAGTGATACCCGCAGAAAACATACTACGAATTTCGCAAGATTTAATTCATTGTGAAGTTTCAATGACAATTTTTCACGTTCTAAAGAGAACTTTCATAAGCAAAGGCTTAATTTAAATGCGTGTATATCAAATTGAGAGATTATTTTACTTCTGACGATATTACCTACATCTCCCAAACGCAATGTTTTGACCTAAGCAAATGGTTCAAAAAGGCAGCGACTTTAACGTATAGTATACTAACTACGGTGCTACTTACTCTTCGTACTCTTAGCAAACCTAACCGTAAGGGCCGGCGCAAACCGACGTCCCGGCACGGCAAATGATTTTTATTACTAATCAATTATTTTTATTCTTATTTCAATGAGTTTATAATTCATGTTACTTTATTTCGATACAATCATACCGCCGCGTCTCGCAGTATACCACGACGTGCCGCGGCGTCCCGCAGTATCCCACGGCGTAATCATTTAATAAGTTGCTGAAATCAACGTTAGTCAATCTTGTGTGTATGTAGCCAGAATTGTTTTCTCTTCAACGTATCGGTTTGTACATATTTATTATTCTTCATCTTCAGCGAGAAGTGCTATTAAGTAATAATACTAAATTCCAGTCAATTGGACGCTTTTATTTCGGTAGCCCGAAGTGTCCCTCGGGCCACCGAAACATGCCGTGCCGCGCCGTGCCGTGCCGTGCCGTCAGTCTGCGCCGGCCCTAACATTTATAGGTACCGATACTTAGGTACTAAGTATGCTGTGTCAAAAGACCGCTGATTCGCTGGTTCCTATATATTCCTTAGGGTTAGAGTTACAAGGAACCTTTCATACATACCTACTTGTCTATCTTGTCAACATGGGCACAGTACCGTATTACCGTACAGTTTTACCCCTTTAGAAGGTGAATTTCCAAAACCTATCTCACATAATAGGATAAATTTTAGCTTGGCAAAGTAGTTTCGGCTTTACGTTGTCTGTCAGTCAGCCAGTAACGCAAAAATGTTATATACGTGCCTATTGATGATTGATTATGACGTCTGTTTTTGTATTGAACTGTGGCTACCACAGATGAGAGAATTAGTATCAGATGGAACGCGCGGCACAGTTGCGTGCGGCCACTAAAGCAAATACAAAATTGAAAAGCGAATACAAACTCGTCTCAGTGCGCTACGACGCATCGTACAGTTCACGCGTCACGATCACTTAAACTTTTAAATTCTCAAAATGCCGTCTTGCGTTCTTAAACACTGTAAAAGTTGTTCCTAAAAACAAAAACAGGAAAATGGAATATCTTTTCACAGGTAACTATTGATAATTTGACTGTTTCCTAATTTAATTTCGATAAAATTCGTATTTGTGCAAGAAATATGTAAGTGTTGCCAGTTTTTGTCGACGCCGTTCTGCCTGAATTAGGGAAAATGCACTTGTCAATTGATTATGTGATAATGATTGTCATGTTAATGAAAAATACATTACCGTATTATAAAAGTATATTGTAGATATATCTTCTTTCTCATAAATATAGTAATAGAATTTCAATTTCCATTAGTATATACCTTACATAATATTGTTTTGAGTTCGATCCCCAAACGATCCAAATATTCGTGTACACCCTGCTACTCGTCAAGCTTATACACTTTGACCTTTGCACCGTTCTTATGGCGTAAAGAATAAGTATCAAAATCGTACAGCAAATGTTTAGCTTGACTTGGCGCCGTGTGTACATACATACTTATGGCGTAGGGAATAAGTATCAAAATCGTACAGCAACTGTTTAGCTTGACTTGGCGCCCTGTATACATACAAACTAATGGCGTAGGGAATAAGTATCAAAATCGTACAGCAACTGTTTAGCTTGACTTGGTGCCGTGTGTACATACATACTTAGGGCTTAGGGAATAAGTATCAAAATCGTACAGCAACTGTGTAGCTTGACTTGGCGCCGTGTGTACATACATACTTATGGCGTAGGGAATAAGTATCAAAATTGTACAGCAACTGTTTAGCTTGACTTGGCGCCGTGTGTACATACATACTTATGGCGTAGGGAATAAGTATCAAAATCGTACAGCAACTGTTTAGATTGACTTGGCGCCGTGTGTACATACATACTTATGGCGTAGGGAATAAGTATCAAAATCGTACAACAACTGTTTAGCTTGACTTGGTGCCGTGTGTACATACATACTATTTATTTCTCAACTAATTGACGCCAGCGGCTTCGCACGCACATATTTTCGTATTTCTCGTTTTGCCCGATCCCGTGGGAATTTCGAGAAATCCCGTCTTAGTGCACCCCTACGGTTCCCAAGAAACATACATGCTAAATTTCAGCTTCATACGCCGAGTAGTTTCGGCTGTAGCTTGTCTGTCAGTCAGTCAGTAACGCAAGGATTTTATATATACAGATTTAAGATTTACGAAGTAGTTAAAACTTAACTCGGTACCTACATTTAAGAAATGTATTTATAAAAGCATTAATTAAATCCATGGTAAATTCTTCAAAACCGCAAATGAATATAAGAATATTACATAACTATATGCAAAATACTGGGAGATTATTCATAATCTGGCAACTTTACACACACATAGACGCGCGTGTCCGTACAGTGCCAGTCGCCAAAGGTCACGCACACATAGCTGTCAACGTGCCACACTTAGTTGGACGAATGCGCTCTATCTGATACTAATTCTCTCATCTGTGGTGGCTACTGCCTAAATATACAGGATGTCACCAAGACCCATCACCAAGCCAAAGACTACTTGTTTTGGACATCATGCCAAGTCATACTAAGCAAAAATAAAACCAAGGAAACGATTTTTTTTTAAGGAAATACATTTTTTAAACCGCAAATAAAAAGGGCGCGCGTGCAATTTTCGCAATACCTACTTTTCCATGGGTAGATAGAACATCTATATAATATGTTAGCGGGGTAAATCCATCGATTTTGTTCGTAATAACAAAACTTGTATGGTAACTTTGAGTCTCAATATCTCCTGAACCGATAATTTCCCAGGTATGGTGCCGAAGTAAAAAATTTTCGTAATTATTGGTACATTATGGGATTTCAATTTTCGATAAGGGTCTTTTTACACCCCGTATAATTATCATTCTAAAGAAAGACACTTTTTATATATAGGTGTAAGTGTATAGATGTTGCCACATAGACATCGTAAATGGTCTAAATTATCTAAATAATAGTATACGACAAGCTCTGCTTATTTGGGACTAGATGGTGAGGTGTGTAAAACAAAAAATAAAAATTACTAGATTGAGTGTTAGAGCCAAGCAAGCTTGAAAAGAGTTACCACCACGTCAACAAAAAAAAAATTATCGGTACTCGTATAAAGGATATGCCAATGGAAATAAGGTCTGCGGAAATCCGATAAATAAATATCTATGATTTTGTACAACGGTGTATGAAAATATAACGTCATTTTGCCTGTATTGTTACGGCACGCTGTCAACGAAGTGAGCAGGCCTTATATTTATTGGGTCATGGGAAAAGTAATAGTTATATTTGGCCAACAACACAAACTCACAGACTAGTAAAGGCCCGCACAAACTATCTGTCGCGACTTACTGTCGCGACTTACTGTCGCGACCGAAGGGTATCTGGACAAGGAAAATCCATTCAAGTGTGCACACTATCGGACGTCTCGTCTGTCGCGGACGTGACCTTGAGCGTTCAGACGTCCGATAGCAATCTGGGAAAATGACAGCAAACGTCCGCGGACGTTTACTGTCATCCGTATATTGTCCATGGTACGGCCTTAATATTGATTTTATACCGAATATAGTCAAAAAATGTTAAATTCACTTTCAATTCAACAGTTCTGCTTTACTTCAAGATCTACCAATAATATAATCTAATAGTGCTAACTGCTAGTGCCCTGAATTAAGAAAAATATGCTCCTACCTAGCCTTAGTGTATTGCATAGACAGCGTGGCGTGTCTATGGTTGTATCGGACGCGGACGCGACAGAAAGTCGCGTCCGAAAGTGTATGCACACTATGTATCGCGACTTACTGTCGCGACAGTAAGTCGCGTCCGAACAGTTTGCGTGCGCCTTAAGAGGATACTACGTACCAATACTAACAGCGTGACGTTTATTTAATTTGCTGAGTGTGCCTACTCGGCAGTTTGACACTGTGACACATTGTTAAATAAATTATTGTTCTGGGGCAAAGTATTAGCACAGTCAAATAATCCATACAGTCGTTCGACGAATGCGTCTAGACGGGTCAATCGTGCGGGGGGCAAGAGGTGAGACGCGGGAAGAGCGGTACCTAGTTACGTATATCGCCTTAGTTCGTTACTAGGTACATGTTTTTGGGGGCTGGCACGTGCAGTCACGTGCTTGTTTTTTGTTCGTTACTTATTTATTTGCTTATGAATATTAATTAAGATGGTGCATACCACTTGTGCTGTGAGACATTGAAATTCTTTATGCTGTTTAAAGATATAAATAAATAAGGATTAAAAAAATCTGCGATTTTATCAATTTACTTATACCAAAAAAGAAAATTTATTAATTGTAATTATTTATATTATTTTGAAATGTATGTTCCTATAACCACTTAAAATAATGTGCACGTTCCTACTAATCTACAAACTTTTTACAATATCTGATGTCTGGCAATGACGTATTATTATAGTTTTTATATATCTTTGATGTCTGGCCAAATCACAGAATAAAGTAGTAATCATTGTTCGTAAACAACATGGCAGACGTAAGAAAATATGGGTTGTAAGGTAATATTCGATTCAAGTGTGATTTTAATTTCATGCAATAAGTACCTAGTATGTACCTTCGTATTAGTTAAGTACCTATCACATATTATTATGTATCTTGGTAACGGCGCATCCTAGCTCGAAAATAACCATATTGTTACGCCATCTATCGGTGAATGGAGGTACTAGAAGAGATTGAATGTATCTGTGGTTTAAAGGTAATTCATCTACTCTGTACTAGATGGCGTTGCTGTATCGAGTATCGACTGTTCGCGATTATTTCGACAGTTTTGTAGAAGCATCTAGAATGCGCTAGTGATGTTATCCGGCCAGTATAAATAGAGCGCGAGCGAACGGACCGGATATAGTGACAATTGAATATCGGAGCGATAAACAAGAAGCGAAGGGAAGTAATTCGGAAGTGTTTAGTGGTGTTTTTATTAGTGTTGAGAATTAAGTGTGAAATAAGTGTTTTTACTAGTAGTGTAAATAAGTGTGTATAAATAAAGTTCAGTTTAAGTGGCATAGTGAGTTATAATTTATCGTCGAACCCCAGCTCGTAACAATATTTAAAATATTTTTGACTCCCTTTTAAAAATCCCACACATGTTCTCCGTAATCTCATAGCCCGGTCACCCATCCATAATGACCGTGATGTCTATTGCTTTACCTTAACGTAGTTTGCACGAAAAAATCTGCAAAATACTTCATATCAATAACATAGACTCTGCAAGCTGATCCCATGGTTACCCATCCATTAAACGACCGCTATGTCAATCGCTTTATTTAAACATGGTTTGTTTTACGATAACGATATCTGAAAAATGCTTTATATTCTTAACCGCCTCCCACGACACCTGCAGGATGAAATAGGTGCTGACTGACACTTTGTATGCAAATCTGTCACCGCACGAAAAATGCAAACTGTTTTATAATAATTATTTATCGTTAATTATCTTAATATATAAAATCCTTGCGTTACTGACTGACTAACAGACACGCTACAGCCGAAACTATTAGGCGCAGGAAGCTAAAATTTGGCATGTATGTTCCTTAGGGGACCGTAGGGGTGCACTAAGAAGGGATTTCCTGAACGGGTAAATTAAAAAAAAATGCAGGCGTAGCTGCTGTTGTCCTCTAGTTGTAATATAATAAACTAGGTGTTTCCCACGGTTTCACTCGCCTCCTGAGGGAACTATATCGCGTACCCAGTTAAATTGTAGCCTAAGTTACTCCTTGGTACATCAGCTATCCGCCAGTCAACGTTTCGTCAAAATCGGTCCAGCCGTTCCAGACATTAGTGAAAACAAGCAGACAGACAGACAAAAATGATAAAAATGTCATTTCGGTATATGTACCGAGTATACATCCATATGCATTTAGTAAAAAGCGGTTATTTTACTATTACAAACAGACACTCCAATTTCATTTATGTGTATAGATATATTTATATGTATAGGTATGTGATTTACACTATAATATTCATGTAGCGTAGCAACTGTAATATTTTTTCTAAAATAAATAGACAGTGTTTGAATAAGTAGGTATTGTTTACATGTGGCAGCCCTATCCTCCTTACCCTTGTCTAGACGTTGTCGGCTTTTTCTACAAGTTCAAAGGCGTCAAACTACTGTATGTCTTTATACTGTGGTACAGTCAGCGTCAAAAGTTGATGACCACATTTAGATTTTCAATATCGCTGTACACCATAATATAGGGTGACTGCTATAGTAATTGGCCATGTAGCAATAATTGGCCACTCGTAAAAAAACTGGTTAAAACAAGACAATGCGGGCAAGTCCATAAACGAAAAATACAAAACATATTCATGTCTCTACCTTACTTTCGTTGTAGTTCATTACTCATGCAATAGATGGCATTGCACACCATTCAAGATGTCAGTTTGAAAAAGTTTTGTAGTGTGTGGGTGTTTTGTTAAGAAAAAAATAAGGTATGAGTCTTAGCAAAATTTGATTTGCTTTATAATATGTATTTTTACTGTGTTAATATTGTATGTTTCTGTTAGTATATTAAGGAAATCCGTATCGATAGTAATTTAAAAGCTCTCTAATGAAAAATAACCTCAAATAATTGCCGGCTAATAACTATAATCAAAATTTGTTGGATTTCAGTTATTAGCCATCCCCGGCCAATTACTAATTTTTAAATATATGTGATTTCAAAGGATATTCGACCGTATACGTATATAACTAAGGATCTGCCAAAATTTCACGATCCAATAATCAATACAACAGTTATTAGCCGGGGGCGGCCAATAACTCTCTCGTAAGGTGGCCAATTACTTAATACTGCTTAAAATATCTTTCAGACTGTTTTAACATGCCAAAAATACCAAAATATACCAAAGACCAAATAAATAAGGCTTTAGAAGATATAAATACAGGTGTGTCAGTTCGTACAGCAGCCAAAAAATATGGTATACCAAGAGCAACACTACAATTTAAATTGAAACACCCAGATAGCAAGAGCCAATTTGGACCAGACCCCTACTTGACCAAAGAAGAAGAAAATCTGTTAGAAGAATGATATGCGATATGGGTAAAAGAGGGTTTCCTAGAAATGCTGAAGATATTTTAGATTCTGTTCAAAACTTCCTAAATAACACCCCCAGAGAAACTCCATTCAATGACAATAGACCTGGAAAAGGATGGTTGAAAGGATTTTTGAAACGCCAACCTAGAATAACTAAAAGAACAGCTGAGGCCGTTACGCAGGCAAGTGCATGCGTATCCGAATCTGATATTAGAATCTGGTTTGCTCAAGTTTTGGATCAATTAACTAAGTCTAATCTAACTGACATTTTAGATGATCTTTCCAGAATTTTTAACTCTGACGAAAGTGGTTTTCAAACTTGTCCATCTACTGGTAAAGTTTTTGCTGAAAAAGGTGAAAAGAACGTCTACGTTGTTGATAAAGGTAAAGCCAAAGAGAACATGACAGTTCTCTTTACAATATCTGCTGATGGACGCGTGATACTGCCTACGATTGTGTATCCGTACCAACGGTTACCCGAGAGAATCAAACAAACGGTACCTGAGGACTGGGGTGTAGCAACTAGCAGTTCTGGATGGATGACTTCGGATACATTCAAATATATTATAGAGCATGTCTTCCACCCTTGTTTATTGAGAAATGATATTCAGCTACCAGTTTTGTTGTTTGTGGATAGACACAAATCTCATCTAACATATGAACTTAGTGCACTAGCTCGCTCCCTTCAAATAGAAATATTCGCTTTGTATCCTAATGCCACCAGGATTCTTCAACCAGCTGATGTGTCACTGTTTCGACCTGTAAAACAATTCTGGAAATCATCTGTAAGAGAATGGCAGCTTGAACATATAGGCGAAGTAGTATCAAAGCAAAATTTTGCTTTGGTTTAAAAAAAAGTAATTGACAAAATTAGTACTAACTGCATCATTAATGGCTTCCGGGCTTGTGGACTTTATCCTTTTAACGCAAATGCTGTCGATTACACAAAATGCTTAGCAAAGCCAGCATCTAGGTTTACAGATACGCCTAATGACCAAAATAACAAAATAGAAAAAACAATGTCCTTTTCAAAATTCTCTGAAATTGTAGGCTCCGAAATGATTAAAAAATTCAAAGATATTAAAAACACTATCCAAGAAGTTCAGAACAACGAATCGTTTTACACACTTTATCAAATATGGGACTTTAATAACTCCGAAAACACTACGAATACCACTGAAAGCACTGCGGAAATTACTAATGAACCAGAGACTACAGATTCTACGAACACTACACAAGGTAAAGACAACGTCAATACGAATAGTTGTAATTCTGAAAATGTAAGTCAGGATTTAATTTTAGAAGCTCACCAAAGCCTTGAAGAACCCCAAGAACATCAAAATATGAATAGAAATATATGCCAAACTATTTACCTTGACGAGGATGCTCTTAATATGGAACCATCGAACAATGAACCAACCAACACCATTCAAGAGAAAACTGACCAAGAACTTATAACTTTAGAAGACCTAGGAGTAACAAATAAAGAAAACCATAATCTAAACCTACCATCTTGTTCAACAGCTAATTTTAAAAAGTTTTTAACAATACCTTCAGCCCCAGCTAGAAAAGGAAAACGTAATATTGAGAAGCTTCCTTACCACATATCAGGATCAGAATACCGACGCATTTTAGAGGAGAAATGTAAAGAAAAGAACAGGTTAAAGGAAGAAAAAAAGGCAAAGAAAATTGAGAGAGAACAAAAAAAAGAAGAAAGAAAGAGAAAGTTGGAGGAGATTAAAGCTGAAAAACTAGAAAAAAATAGAAAAAGTGAATCTGTTTGCGGCGTGTGTAAAAGATTGTTAAAGAGCATAAAACTAAGATGTTGCGAATGTCAGAAAGCTTTTCATAAATCATGTCTTCCTAAATCTCACGTCATGCATATACCTCAGGAAGAAGGAGACAATTTCTTGTGTCATGATTGCTTTCATATGGAAAATGACGACAGCAATAACACCAAAAGTGAAAGTGACGAAGATATTGATGATTTTTTTAATGCGATTAGATCTGGTCAAGAGGCTAGGTCTAAGCTATGTAAAATTTTGATTATAATTAATTGAAAGTTAGGTCTTTTGTACTGTTTCGGTTTTAAATTGTTTGGCCAATTACTGTGTTTTATCATGGCTAATAACTATAATTTTATGGCCAATTGCTAAATTTTTGAAGTGATTGAATTCGATTGGCATTTTTCACCAATAAATATGTGATTGTATTAATATTTGTTTAATTATCGTATACCTCACCTTCTTAACTTTATTTGATGTTTTTGTAACTCATCTGAGTTTAGTAACTTTTTAGTTATTGAAAATATAAAATAAATTCCGCATTAAGTGGCCAATAACTATAGCATCTACCCTACCTAAATTGCTCAACATGACAAGCGCCAGCAATGAATGATTACCATAAAAGGGCATAAGTAGGTGACCATGACTTTTCAAAAGTCGCTAAACAAAGGTATGGTAAAAAAAGCATGACACCACACGTCACCAGTCATTCGGCCAGTACGGCCAGTGACATCCGAGAACTAAATAAAGGAGGTCGTTACATTTGATAAACTAATGTGATTAAGGCCCACTTGCACAACGATTCTTAAATTGAATTAAGATGTATTTAACGAGAAAAAAACTATTAAACGCCACTAGCGTCTTGCACAACGAAAAATTAGTCGACTAATATGATTTAAGAACTGTCAAAATTAATTACCGAAAATCGGCTGTTTAGTAGCTAATTTTATTTAAAAATTGTCACACTGACGTTGGCAACTTGTCATTAGTGACGAAAATTAACTACAGTCCGTTCACAGTTATTTTACCTCTGACAGATGTCGGTGTTTATTTTCTTTATGTTGGAATTGTACTCTGTGATGACAGAAATGTAAAATAGGGTTACCCGTGCATAACATTTTACCCAATATTAGTGGAAATGCTTCAAAAATTTAAATGCTTGAAGCTCATGGCCGCAAAGTGGTTAGATTACCGCCATACCACTGCGAGCTAAACGCAATTGAACTTATGTGGAGTCTCATTAAAAGGCGAGTCACAAGCAAGAATTTAGGACAAGAGGCAACCAACATTGTGAATTTAGCTGAAAAAGCATTTCAATCTATCACTGCAGAAGACTGACAAAAACAATGCAAACATGAGCGCCACATTGAAGACAAGCTTCGTGAAACAGATTGGTCCACGGATGCTGAAATGGACAGGTTCAAAATAGAATTAAATTCTGAGTCTGACACAGAATCTGACAGCAGTTACTAATCATCATAACATTGGCAGTCCACATGGATCATTCTTATAGACTCACGCCTGTTTCCATGCAGGGGTAGGCAGAGGTGTAAAATTACACCCACATCATTCTTATTCAAAATAAATATGAAAATTAAATTTGCAGTTTTTGTATTTGATAATTAGAACCCCACGTTGGCGTAATTATGATGCGTTTACCTTTGTATATTAAATAGACAAATTTTTTATTATAACTAGTTATCTTCATAGGAAATTCGTTATTTCGTAAGAAAATAAATGTACATGCATATAGCCATGCCAATATCAAGAGGTTTTGTTACAAACATTACTTCCAAATATTTAATACGATCGCTTAGGCAATAAAAAAATAAGTACATTTTAACAATAATGTATATTTAAAATGGGAGTATTATATACCAAATATAGCAACACAACGCCCAGGTTGGCTAATCTAACAGCTAGAGGTAAAATAACTGTGAACGGACTATATAATTATATGTATAACTGGACCGGACGACGCATCAGGGGTAGGCCTCCCACAAGGTGGACCGACGATCTGGTGAAGAGGCTGAAATGATGATGATGATATAACTGATAACAATGTAGCTACTTGTGTTCTTGTTAACCCTAGAATCCTACACTATCTGGCGCACATATTATTCCTACACTGGGGTGCTGGAACACCCCATACTATAATGACTGTAATTCTAAAAATAAAAAATAAAAACAATTACTAATAATACGTTTAATTATAAATAATCAGTAACTTGAGATCACAAATAAACCTTAAGTTAAACTTAGTTTGAGCACTTTGCACAAACTTGTACCTGATGCTCCACAAAACATCTAAAAATATCAGTATTTAATTCATATGAGAGTATTGTTTTAATAAATAATCAAATTAAATAAGATATTACATACAAATCCATCAATCGTAATAAATAAAATAACTTACGATTTTACTACAATGGGGTACTGCATACCCCACAGCACTTACATAGGCGACTACATGACGCAGCTGTCGTCACGGTATTGGCAAGAGGTTGACACCAAACTAAAATACTCTGACGCGTGAATTCGTGGATATTAAATAAATTGAGATATTTAGAAAACAAATCGGTGTGGGGTGCACCTGCACCCCACGTAGAGTTCTAGGGTTAATGCTCAAAAGTTTCTATAGTCCGTTCACAGTTATTTTACCTCTAGCTGTTAGATTAGCCAACCTGGGCGTTGTGTTGCTATATTTGGTATATAATACTCCCATTTTAAATATACATTATTGTTAAAATGTACTTATTTTTTTATTGCCTAAGCGATCGTATTAAATATTTGGAAGTAATGTTTGTAACAAAACCTCTTGATATTGGCATGGCTATATGCATGTACATTTATTTTCTTACGAAATAACGAATTTCCTATGAAGATAACTAGTTATAATAAAAAATTTGTCTATTTAATATACAAAGGTAAACGCATCATAATTACGCCAACGTGGGGTTCTAATTATCAAATACAAAAACTGCAAATTTAATTTTCATATTTATTTTGAATAAGAATGATGTGGGTGTAATTTTACACCTCTGCCTACCCCTGCATGGAAACAGGCGTGAGTCTATAAGAATGATCCATGTGGACTGCCAATGTTATGATGATTAGTAACTGCTGTCAGATTCTGTGTCAGACTCAGAATTTAATTCTATTATGAACCTGTCCATTTCAGCATCCGTGGACCAATCTGTTTCACGAAGCTTGTCTTCAATGTGGCGCTCATGTTTGCATTGTTTTTGTCAGTCTTCTGCAGTGATAGATTGAAATGCTTTTTCAGCTAAATTCACAATGTTGGTTGCCTCTTGTCCTAAATTCTTGCTTGTGACTCGCCTTTTAATGAGACTCCACATAAGTTCAATTGCGTTTAGCTCGCAGTGGTATGGCGGTAATCTAACCACTTTGCGGCCATGAGCTTCAAGCATTTAAATTTTTGAAGCATTTCCACTAATATTGGGTAAAATGTTATGCACGGGTAACCCTATTTTACATTTCTGTCATCACAGAGTACAATTCCAACATAAAGAAAATAAACACCGACATCTGTCAGAGGTAAAATAACTGTGAACGGACTGTAGTTATTATTTGTCAATTGTCATTTCGTTGCTAGGCGACGACAATGCGTTTTGTTTTATGCTCAAAGTATATAGTCTAAGGTTTTATGCGAAACCATACGCATAACATCGTTAAAATCGTAACAAAAAGGCTTCATGCCATGAAACAAAACGTAGAAACTACTTTACCGACCTCATAAAATGTTTACTTAACTAAATCTAAGCGTTGTTGTCGTTGTGCAAGATGACGCTAAATACTTTTAACTTAAATTATTTTATGCTGTTAATTCTGTTCAACGAATTTAAATTAAGGAGTGACTTAAATCAAACGTTACGCAAGTGGGCCTAATTATATTATTAAATAAAGTATTTTGAAGTAAATAATTTTATATAATACTATAGTCTTTTAAGGTAATACAACATTTTATAGATGATAAATAATTGCAACCGCAATGGTTTACATTCGATACAAAGTGATCATTAAGTAGAAATATTATTTTACATTCAAGGGTACAGGGTATTTTACAAAAAATTGAATTAAAACAGAATTTGTGTGAATTTAAAAAAATAGTCTTATATGTATATAGGGGGTCTACCAAGAGTTTGTTTTTCAAACAAACCACGACCACGAAGTTTCCTGCATGTGAAATAAATTATACAAGTATTTTTATCTAGTGAAACATGTCAAAATAATAGTAGTTTCATTCATCAATTAATGTTAAAACTTAATTTAACATTTTTATCGTCAAATTATTGATAATAAGTATTCTACTTGACAGCAAAACACTATGACGTCACTATATCATATCTTAATATATAAAATCCTTGCGTTACTGACTGACTGACAGACACGCTACAGCCAAAACTATTGGGCGCACGAAGCTGAAATTTGGCATGTGTGTTCCTTGGGGACCGTAGGGGTGCACTAAGAAGGGATTTCCCGAAATTCCCACGGGATCGGCCAAAATGGGTAAATTAAATGCAGGCGTAGCTGCTGGCGTCGACTAGTTTCATACAAAACCCTTGACAAAGGTCGTTTTTGACATTTAATTAAAAGTGCTTGATTTGACTAGTTGGAAACAACCCTATTTCCATAGATTTTCTAAAAGCGCCCTTATCGGATAGTAGCGATCGATAGAGGGTGCATTAAGGAAATGTATGAAAATTGTTCCCGTAAACTAGCCTATCATCACCGTGTAAATTTCGTACTAGACCCTCGGATTGGGTTCTAAATCAATCGTAACTATAAAAATCGTAAACTAAGTCGACGGTATGTATTTGAACGGAATCTGCGTGATTTTTGAAAATAAGTCTTATTGCTTTACGAATAAGGTTACAACAATTCAATCGAACTAAAAATCTATAATAAAGTTGATGGTATCAATTTTAATTCAAACTGATGATTCTAAATGTTTTCGGATATTATAACGATCAGCACTTTTTGACAAAATGGTGTTCAGTGACCTTTGACAAGTAGTGTTCAGTTAGTTTTGAACTTTAATGATGTTCATTCAATACTGGCGCCCTTCTTGTTGAGCGATTTATGGGTGATAAAATGTTCATTGATTTTGAAAATCTGAATGTGGTCATCGACTTTTGATGCTGACTGTACCTATTAGTTAGATAGATGCGACTTGCGAGTGGGTGTAAATTTTGTCGATCGACTTCATTTTTGGATTCACTTATAATAATGGCCGTAATGCCGTATTATTTTTAGCAACGGAAGCTGCTTTAAAACATAATGTAAAGTCAAACTCTTGACATTATTTTGTAATCAATAATTTATAATATTAGTAGAATTTCAAATAATTATTTGGTAGCACCTTACAGTCTTGCCAAATTTCAGAAAACTAAAATCTTGACTGACATTTTGACAAGCCAAACAAAATATTGTCCTTTTTTTGATTGTATTTACGTAATAGTGTCATTTGCTAAATTTTAAGTTGTGTGAATAATAGTTGGTTTTATTCATTTATTTATATTTATTCAGGTCCTTTCATTCAACATTAATCACATTTTCAGTAATACAATGCTATCGTGACTGATAACCTTCTAAAAAGTTCATCATAATAGTGGCGTAACAAGATGTTATAAATTATTATCTTTATCACATTCTCGTATTTATCAGAATCAATAAACGTTTCACTTTTATTAAGCCTCCTCAAAACTTTGTTTACAAATTCAGTAGCGCACGTATTGATCGAGTGTCAAGACAATAGCTTGGTGACTGCTTCCGACGGCGAACGGTTTCACGCGTATTGCTTACGGTACCTGTGATCTTCTTGAAATATCTGATAATAGTAAATTGCATCATTTTTTATTTTATGTTTTATCACCGTATTAAACAACTTGTGACCTGCCGTGACGTATTTTGAGTAGATCGATTGATTGCAGATGATGTCACGCTTGAGGTTGATAGCTTCCACCAGTCGTATTCTGTCTGGCGCGGCGGTGCGGCCAGTTGTAGACAATCGAGTTTCACTTACGGTACTACATAGTGTTCGCACAATGTCGTCGGAATGTGATAATTTGGGCGGAGGGAAGGCGCTGACTGTGGAAAATATAAATCCGAATATAATAGCCCTGCAGTATGCCGTTCGTGGACCCCTGGTCATTCGTGCTCTCGAAATCGAAAAGGAGCTCGAAAAGGTATGTGTCAGTAAATTATATTTTGACTGTGAAGATTTCTCTAAGGCAGCAGATTTTTTAGACTATTGATTATTTTTTCTACCCTCAGTGAATACCTCATACATCATACAGTAATTATTTCCTAAGCTGTGATGTTTTAATATATTTATTGCAGCTGGAATACTTTTGATCTATAAACAGTATAACAGTGAGCAACAAAAGCAATATGAAAATTAAATACTAGTCCAAAGTTCTGCATAAATAATTAGATAAATAGTTCTTGTCTGTTTCTGTTTAGGGTGCAATAATACAAAATGCAAGGATTTGGAACCTTCCATAAAGTACCTATGCATATAAGTAATTCAAATATTTCTAATTAATCCTTAGTCATGTGCTTTCTAATTGAGTTTAAAATAATTTCTTTGTTTCTTATACACACATTTTAGCAGAATATTTTGCCTTTGTATTAATCCTTTTATTCTAAGGCCACCTTTACTTATCCATAAAAAAGTATTTTTTGGTTTATGAGGTTGTCAACATTGCTGAAATTACCCAATTTACTTTGTGATCAATTACTTAAGTAGATTTTTCATAACAATAATCCATTTACATTTAAAAATGAATGCTGAAATACTGAAAATTATTATGTACTGACAATTTTTCTTTAACTTTATAAAATGTATATCACTGGTTAATTTAATAACAAAAACTAATAAAATAAAAATGTTATTTAATGAGACACAACAAATATGAACTCACATTCACCTTGCAATTTAATTAATAATATATAAAAAATTATCATTTTCATTCATCACAAAAATACACATACAATTCTTAAAAAGTTATTTAGGTAAAAGAATGAAAAAAATATAAATATTTTAATTCTAAATTGTTTAAAAGTTGCTGGTATGTTTGAATGACTTACGATTTGCATCAATTCAAATCATTTGAATATTATATTAAGTAAATCAAAAAACTTTGTGCAATTACTGCACATACTAATTTATAGTATAATCAACACAAGTAACAAGAATTATTTTTGAACTAAAAGCAACTTGGATGTTATTGCATAGTGCAATGTTTGAACTTTACTTAATTTTATTTAACCTTTTGTGGGTGGGATTAAAATCCTTTCTTCATAAAAATAACCAATGTCCACATATCATGACTAGATGACGTAGGTCCATAATTGTTATATACATATTTAAAATTTAAATTACCACCAAACCAAACATTCTGTAAAACTAGAAAAATATTGATTTATTCTGATTATGTGCCAGTTACATGTTTTTTATATAATTGTGGATATAGGTACTTACTTGTGGAGCAGTTTTTCATGTTGTTGCATGCAAAATAAACATTATTTAACCAATCTGTCATAATAGATGATCAGTAATACCGCATAATGACTGTGCTTGTAGCCTTATCACAATAAATGTCAATTGTCTACTCTGTTATCACCATTATAATTATTACATTACAAAAAGTGTTTGATGGTTATAAGTGAATTAACTCGTATGTCAATTATTGAATAATTATACAGATGAAGCAATGAAAAGTTAGTAATTTGCTGATCTATTGTTTATTAATCTGGTTATTTATGCAATAATAATTGTATAAATAGTTATTTATTTCCTTGGATTTGTAACATTTATCCTGAAAATGTTCTTATTATAATTTGAGTGTAGAATAATTAATTAATAGGCAGAATTTTAGATTATATATAATAGTGTTTGTTTTTACATTTATTTATTTATGATTGTAATAATGACTAGTGAATGGCTATAAACCAATATTATAATTTAAGATAAAGTGCATTTTCCCTCATAAGTACTTAACTGACTTAAAAGTTTATATTGTTTTTTTATAATTATTATATTTTTTTATTACTTATTAAAATGTGATTGTTTGCAGCCAACATTTCCAACATATAGCCATCGTTATTTTCTGTCGTAATCTCTCGTAATATTATTAAACCGTAATCAGCTTACACAGTCAAAATAATTAGTAAAACCACTAGGTTTGCGGTTGAGCGACAGAGCGAATAAACCAATGCCAACGAAATCATACTCGTCTGTATTATGTAGAAAGTCTTATTCAACTTAATACTTTGCGCAAACGAGTTCTTAAGATTTCGACCGGTGTGTCCTAAGACCGGTATTATTGAATAATAGCCAGCTGCTACTAACGTGCCAATTGCAACGGATATCCTTTATCCATTTCGAGATTTTTTGCATGGCGATGTTCTGTCTTTTGCAAACTATTCAAAGAAATCGTTTAAAGTGTTCCAGACGCAATTTCTCATTCAACTTCTAAGTCCGTACATCTAGAAATGAAATGTGTTGTTGGTCTAATGGTTCTCTGAGTATTACGTATATAATCTCGTATTCTGAGGCTGGAGTAACCAGAACTCGGAACGAAACAATGAGCTGCGCGTAAGCAAACTCATCAACGTATCATGCCTTCTGTCACTGTATAGATGGTTTCTAAGAAAATGCATCTCACTTTAAGTATATGGTTTCTTACAAATCAAGTTCATATTTAAGAAACTTTATGAATTTTCTGCATTCCGATAGAAATCTTCAATGAAATGGTATCTTTGAACTCTTGATAGGTTTACCTACCTAATGCGTCAATCGCAAAACTTATCCGAAAATATCACTTCACTCATTATATTACTAATCAAAAGCTATATGAATTCGTACCATACTCAAACATCAAGTAAAAACTTAAAAAGTATAAAATGAAGTTTCCAATTTTAAGCAAGTCTGTAAACATGGTTGTTTGCTGCCACCAGACACCATTATCGCTGTCAATTATCTGCCTCATTATCTCTATAATTAGGCAATAAGTGTCTCAATAGTTTGACGAAAGATGTCATACTGTTACTACTCCGTAAAACTCTTATCTATGTTGATAAACTGCAAAATTTCCACATACTTATGTACACCAACCATGCAGGCAGTTTCTTAACGTCATAAAATGTTTTTCAGTTGACTCTTCCTAATAGCAGATTGAGATGATCTACAAGACCATAGGCAAACGAGTTTTGTGCATTCAAATCTCCCGAAATCGGAGGAGAATCCGACTGTACCTGGGAGTTACTCAGTTTTTTCGCACTTATGGCTGCCTGATGCATGGATCAGTCTGCATCCTCTAAAATAAATATTTGGCTACAATCTTTCTATATTTTACGTTTGTAATTTTCATTCCTGAATATTAAGTGCACTACTATAAAGTAACCCTTCCTGGCAAGAAAAAGAACTTTATTTGCTTGTTTCTATTTGCCAAGAAAACACATTATTTTCGAGGCTCGTAACAAACTCTTTCATACAAATACCTTAGTAGTCGTAAGTTCTATTCTTAACCAAATTATACTGACAAATTACTTACGCAACCAATCGTCAACATCATCAGCAACTGCGCTTTGCAGATCGGTCTCGCTAATATAAAACACTCATACAGCTGAATATGCCTATAGAGTAAGCGATAAGTGACTTGACTCCTCTTGCATGGTCAATTATCTGTTGTATGTAAACGTGACGAGATACTCAACACTTCACGGAACTTATTAGCGACGTGTGACAATATGAAAATGATTTTCCTCTGAGAACCACCTGCTTTATAATATTTTGTAAATACTGTTTAGATTATAAGTATTATGTAGATCCTTGTATGTATGACTTGTTGGATTTTAAGGTTTAGTAAATTGTGATCATTAAAGACCGACCCGTACATCGGTCATCGTCACGGGAGGCAAGTTTCTATAAATAGGCAGGGCAGGAAGCGGTCAGTCCCAATTGCCCAGCATAGCACCTCGGGCAAAAGAGGTTTTCCTAAAAAAAAATCCAGTCACCAGTCGCCACCTCGGGTGGTAAACTAGAATATTGCGTAAGAACGGATTGTTGTATATGGCAAGTGGAATTATCCGCCACGAAGATGTATCGGTAACCTTAATAATAGGTAGTTATAATGTCAAAAGATCCATCGCGAAGTCGAAGTTTACTCGTTTTGCACGTTTTTCTAATGAAAATAAACAGAGTTTTGTGGATTCGATCGAATCATTGAAGATATAGATATGTGTATTATGCGATTTGCATAAATATTTTTTTTGTCAGTTCTCTAGTTCCTTTCTTGTTGACTGTGAAGCTTCTCGCTGTCATTAGAATACCTTTTGCTAAAAACTTAAGAGATTAAAACATTTGTGGTTGAACTCAGTATATTAAGTAAACGAGGTATATTTGTAGCAGTGTAATTGCTAGATAGGTAAAACCGGTTCTGTACCTGCTTAGCTTAATTGTGAAATATACACGTAATATTCGAAATTCAACTATTGCACGTGAATACAAAACTAAAACTTGGCACGATTTATTACTAGTCTATAAACGTACCTAACTAAATGTTTCGAGATTTCCATACTGATGTTAAAGTAACGGTATCTTTATTACTTTTTGGCGTCTTAACCCGCATGCGAATTAGATTGGTGTGCACACAGATATGAGAATTAGTATCAGATAGAGCACATTCGTCCAACTAAGCGTGGCACGTTGACAGCTATGTGTGCGTGACCTTTGGCGACTGGCACTGTACGGACACGCGCGTCTATGTGTGTGAAAAGTTGCCAGATTATGAATAATCTCCCAGTATTTTGCATATAGTTATGTAATATTCTTATATTCATTTGCGGTTTTGAAGAATTTACCATGGATTTAATTAATGATTTTATAAATACATTTCTTAAATGTAGGTACCGAGTTAAGTTTTAACTACTTCGTAAATCTGTATATATAAAATCCTTGCGTTACTGCCTGACTGACAGCCAAGCTACAGCCGAAACTACTCGGCGCATGAAGCTGAAATTTAGCATGTATGTTTCTTGGGAACCGTAGGGGTGCACCAAGACGGGATTTCTCGAAATTCCCACGGGATCGGGCAAAACGAGAAATAAGAAAATATGTGCGTGCGAAGCCGCTGGCGTCGATTAGTTGAGAAATAAATAGTATGTATGTACACACGGCACCAAGTCAAGCTAAACAGTTGCTGTACGATTTTGATACTTATTCCCTACGCCATAAGTATGTATGTACACACGGCACCAAGTCAAGCTAAACAGTTGCTGTACGATTTTGATACTTATTCCCTACGCCATTAGTATGTATGTACACAGGGCGCCAAGTCAAGCTAAACAGTTGCTGTACGATTTTGATACTTATTCCCTACGCCATAAGTATGTATGTACACACGGCGCCAAGTCAAGCTAAACATTTGCTGTACGATTTTGATACTTATTCTTTACGCCATAAGAACGGTGCAAAGGTCAAAGTTTATAAGCTTGACGAGTAGCAGGGTGTACACGAATATTTGGATCGTTTGGGGATCGAACTCAAAACAATATTATGTAAGGTATATACTAATGGAAATTGAAATTCTATTACTATATTTATGAGAAAGAAGATATATCTACAGTATACTTTTATAATACGGTAATGTATTTTTCATTAACATGACAATCATTATCACATAATCAATTGACAAGTGCATTTTCCCTAATTCAGGCAGAACGGCGTCGACAAAAACTGGCAACACTTACATATTTTCTTGCACAAATACGAATTTTATCGAAATTAAATTAGGAAACAGTCAAATTATCAATAGTTACCTGTGAAAAGATATTCCATTTTCCTGTTTTTGTTTTTAGGAACAACTTTTACAGTGTTTAAAGAACACAAGACGGCATTTTGAGAATTTAAAAGTTGACGTGATCGTGACGCGTGAACTGTACGATGCTTCGTAGCGCACTGAGAAGAGTTTGTATTCGCTTTTCAATTTTGTATTTGCTTTAGTGGCCGCACGCAACTGTGCCGTGCGTTACATCTGATACTTCTCATATCTGTGGGTGTGCACATGCCGACCAAGAGTAGCTATACAAGTAACTAGGAGGCAGGGTTAGATACAGTGGCGGATCTAAGGGTCTGCCGCCCGGGGCATGTGCCCCGGGCGGCAGCTACACGGCAGGGGCCAAAATCATGTCACAACTTAGAGCGAAAATTCCAACTGGTTGGAAAACAGTTGGGAGGGGGCGCCATTATCAAGATTTGCCCCGTTTCGAACAAAACGTAGATCCGGTACTGGTCAGATAAAAACTGTATTTGAATAGGGCTCAGACCAAGTAAATAAACATAGATTTACCACCCCGAGTAAAGCAAAAAAGGATGGTTTCCAATCAATAAATAGCCGTGTCAACTGCACAATATACTAACATATCATTCACTTAAATACGCTTATTAAAGAGTGGCTTAACTTTATATTGACAGTGAGTGTTTTGACTTATTTTACTTGATCGAAGGTATGAGTGTGAGTATTTACTTGAGATGTTCACTTGCAATATTGGGCATGTTGAATCTAACTTTTTTACTTGACGTGAAAAGACGTATAACAGCCATTAGGTACGTTATAAAACCGCAGTATAATTGCTGTACTGCCATAAGGTGATTATGACCCGTCGCATGTTATACCAGACGCCTAACAGTCTACAACAGCATTAAAAATGGAAATGGTTATTGATTTTCGCCATATGCTGGTTATTTGCCAAGTGGTCGAATACATGTCACGTAAATCAAATCCCATAAAAACAATACTTGTCAAGAATACCAAGTCTCGCGACCGTAAAAAGTTGTGTGATCCATGTAAGTAATACCAAGTCTCGGCCATCGCATGGAAACACAAAATATCTCATAAGAAATACATATACACCGCTATTTTTTTATTAGTACAAAAACTTTAAGGACAGATTAGCGAAGATATTATTATCATATATGTGACGTAAGAATTTCATAATATCAATAAAGAGCAAAGTTATTATCATTTGTTTATTGTAGAAAATCTCACTTAAATCATAGTCATATTTGACAATCCATTCACTAATTCATTGATAATATTCCATCCTGCTCATTCGCATTCTCTCTGTCGCACTTATGATGTAGGTAGCCATAGAAAATAAAATGAAGAAAAATAATAAATGTAGGTAGTTATTTTTTAATTTTGTTAATTCTACCCTCTCCTTCATACTTCATTCGGGCTTAGGACCGGTAAAATTAATCCTTTAACAAGTAATTAAATACGGAGGTATGTAATTAGAAAGCAAACAAATATCAAAATAAAAGAAGGTGTTCTGGACTAAAAGAAAAGAGTAATTTTGGCGTATTTATGAAGTTAGAATCATCTGCTATTTACAAATATTATTTTATCATCATCATGTCAGCCTAGAGACGTCCACTGCTGGACATAGGCCTTCCTCAAGGTGTGTGGAGAACACAGACCGATTTTGAGCCGCCCGCATCGAATTATTATTTACTTAAGTACGTATTATTTACTAAACTTACAAGTATTTCCATTGTCCTTCGAAATGTCCACCACCGTTGTCAAAAGCATCCAATATGCACTGTTTTAATTGTTTGACACTGATCAGATCACTTTTGTACACTCACAATAAGATGTCCATGGGTACACATACACAGCTGCACTCGCGATTTTTCCACTCAAAAAGTACGCACGAAGCATAGCTACATACTCCCGTGATATGAACTGATATGATAGGCCATCGCGTCGGGCAAACGTAGACAAACAATTAACTTTTGCAACGAAATTAGATAGGTACGCTCACTTTTGCTTTGCTTTTGCATCGTCGGGGCGTGGCGCAGGCGCAGAGGGGCGGGGAGGGAGGGGAATTTATCAATGGTTCATTTTACTATGATACTCGTAGTACGGTCATAGTATTAGTATTGCATTTACCAATTATCACGTATTTTTGTGGACAGTTTTGGGACTTAGTGTTTTTTATTTTTTAACTACATAAATATGATCAGTTAAAGATACTTAGTGCTGTGTTAAATTTTTTGTACTAATTAAAAAATAGCGGTGTATAAATTAGATTGTTTAATGCGATTGCCAAGTCAATAGATTTATTTGAAACATTAAAGATTTTTAATTAACCGACTTGGTATTACATGGATCTCACAACTTTTTACGGTCGCGAGACTTGGTATTTTTGACAAGTATTGTTTTTATGGGATCTCATTTCTTTTTGTAGATAGTCTTACTTTTTTCCTTTCCGGTACTTTCTACTTCTTGTACATCAACAACGAATTTTCTTAATTAAAGCTCTAACTGCAAATGTAATTTTGTAATCCTTTATATTCATATGGGATTACAAAGTTATTTATGCAGTTGATGTATCTCGAAAACTGGACCGAAATTTTAATATATTTTAGTTTTTCCTTGGTTCATACACTAAACACTAATTGTTTTCTAAATTTGAAGCTTCTATGTTTGCTAGAAGTGCCTTAGACTTTTGATGATCGGTCAGTTAGTGACAAAATTAAGAATTTTGACTCGTTATAATTCTTAAACTACTAGTTCAAATTGAATGAAATTTGAAATACACCATCTTTATACAATGCCTGCATGGTAACTAAACAATCAGGCTTCTAGTTTTATCCACAACGAAGTTATAGGGGGTCGAAAATGGCCTGAATTGCTTCGAGAAAAGGATGGTACGGCCGTGCCGCTTTATTGCTCGACTTGGCCGGGGCACTGCCGTGCCCCCAGATCGCATTACATGTGATATTTACGTGTTCGGTTAATCTATGTATGTTATCTTAATATATAAAATCCTTGCGTTACTGACTGACTGACAGACAAGCTACAGCCAAAACTATTGGGCGCAGGAAGCTGAAATTTGGCATGTATGTTCCTTGGGGACCGTAGGGGTGCACTAAGAAGGAATTTCACGAAATTCCCACGGGATCGGCCAAAACGGGTAAATTAAAAAAAAATGCAGGCGTAGCTGCTGGCGTCTTCTAGTTTACTTATATTTTTATTAAAATGAGTCTAGACTTCCACAATATTTTATTATATCGCGATAAAATCCGTAAATTACTGTAGTTTAATTTAAATATATTTTTTATTATTGATTATTTATAATCTAAGTACATAGGCTTCTAGAGTCATCTAGACTTTAGAGTAGTTTAGAAAGCTCAGATCGAATGTGTCACTCTCAAGGCTCGGTGTGTCAACAAAGACATGCAAATACTCGGCACTCTGAGTTTCTTGAAGCACAGCCGAATAAAAAATATAACAAAGATTCTGACCAAAATTGTAAGAATATTCTAAGAAAGACAAAACTAAATTTCGTGTTTAAAATTCACATTCACGTATTTATAAACGTCCGAAACTTCCCCGGAAACTTTGGCCACAGTTCTGACGAAACTGTCAGACATATTGTTTAGATACTGCACTACGTGTAAAATATGAGTTAGTGGGGTACATCGGCGGTAATTACTCAATGTCTAGGCCGCGGGACAAGGTCTTAAAGAATGCGCCTAAAATTAGCCAAAAATAACTACACATTACACCTTACACCTGTCGCACCGGAAGGCCAAGAAGAGGAGTTTTACATCAAAATTATCATCAGTTATGTCACCTTTTTGGCGAACACGGAAACAGTACGATTTCTCTTTTTTTTTGCTTAAAAATTTTAAGATTTTCTGTAAATGTTTTGTGATTTTCTGAATTTCATGCAAGGTGCATCATTTACGGTCTTGCTCTTGACCTTGACATGGTTTTTCGCGACAATATCTTTGATTTTAACAAACACTGTTTATCAGTAAATTCGACTTGCCCAATTCGGAGCCTTTCGATTTTATTGTCATAGTATTATTTGCCTTACGACTATTGGACGTGAATTTATGTATGCAATTAAAATTCCATTTTTGGCGCCACCGATGTCAAAATTTATTGATTATTATTGGCAGCCCTGCTACAATACAGTATTGATTACATGCTCTATTATACGGGCAGTTGTCTTCATCCAAGGTTTGCACCCGTGCGTAATGGACATTGAACTGTTGTGGTCACTGCTACCGCGTTTCTGTATCAAATGTTGCGGACTTGATATGGCTACAGTCACCTTGCAGACTAGTGTTGGAGGGTACTGACGTGTGGTTACGTAACTGAAGGTCGCCAGATAGCTACCGTACCTATTGAGCGGGACTTTTACAGTTTACTTTTGACGGCCGAAAAAATAATGAATGGTTTTGATTAGCGGTTGATAGCTTTAACATATATGGAGTTGTATGTTAGACGGGCTAATAAAATTAAATTGCGTGGTCATTTGTCGGGTAGTTAAAAGGCCAATTTATGTCTCGTCGACATTTCGTAAAATTGCCTGAATTAATCATATAACCCACCAGTAAATTGTCAACGTTCAACGATAAGGTCAGCCACTATTTCAGCATCTTTAAAGTAATTAATAACATTAATTGGTTTAGCGGATCCATTATTTTCGTCGTAAAATGTTTTCGGAAATCCTCTTTATTATTTATGAAAAATATAAATTAAAAATAGAATTTACATACAAAAGTGTCAAAGAAGAGTATATATGTATTTTATAATGTGTAGACGGTTAAATGAGTAGTAAGTTGTTTTAGAGTATCGCAGATGGTTCGCTATTTTTATTTATATCTAACAATGTGCGACATCTGTTCACATCACATTGGCGATGGCGTCCCTTTCCTCGGTGATGAAGAAATCGTAAATCTAGTTAACATCAGTGGAATTCTAATTATTTCGGTTTTCGGCAGACAAACTATTTAAATATTCCATTGCTTATTTTACACGATGTTATGTACAAAGTGTTATCCCTATTGCTTCATTTATTTCACACAACACTTTTAAATATTTTGTATAAAATGGATTGCTCCGAAAATGCTCCTAAAATTGCAGAGGTTAAGAAATAAAATTACGAAGTAAAAACATCATTGAAAAATATGAATTAAATTGTAACTTGTTTATCAATTATATACAGTACAAAATATGTTTTATTATGTATTTCGATAAGTACTATTACGTATATCCGATACAAAGTTCAGATGACGAAACCGGTATACAGTGTCTGTCTGATTTATTAAATTATGTTTTTGTCCCATCGCTACGTAAGTGGGAGCTATTTGCGTATAATAATTGTTACGTGAATTTCATAATAATGGCTCGTCATTCAAATATTTGGCTCGTCTTTACGATATTTTGCACTTTGTCACACTTCACTAATCTGAGTTTGTCACGAGAAACGATTTACGCTATCGTTATAGCATATATTATGGCAGTTACTTTTGTGTTTGTAATGTGGATTGTGGAGAAAAGATCTCTTGGATTATGGATTATAAGTATATGTATCACTACGGTTAATGAAATGGACAATACGACCAGGCTTGGAACTGTTGGAAAGACGAAATTGATTAGCCTGGTACGCTAGACTGCCTCGTTGGTCTCGCGGCATAAATGTGCGCGTGGAATTGGGAGGTCTCGGGTTCGATCCCCGGGTCGGGCAAAGTGTTATTGGGTTTTTCCGATAGGAAATTCTCAGTAGCAGCACGGAGTCTGGTAATGTGCCCGGTTCGGCAATAGGCTCGCCCCCACAGAAATAGATAGTAATAGAACGGTGAATGTCACGTCATCGCGTACATTTCGCGCGTGCCACATTTTAGCAAGCCACGCCCACAGTGACGTATAGATAGTGAGGGGACACTAAGGAATTATTATCGATGTGAGAGCTATGGAAAATGAAATTATGTTATTGTTTATATAAAATGTTTTATTATGAATAGTTTGGTTATAGTATACTGATATAAAAATAAAACGTATTTATTTAGTTAAAAATCTGTATTGATATCTTACAAAACTTTTGACTATATTATAAAATATCTATACTAATGTAATAAAGCGGAAGAGTTTGTTTGTTTGAACGCGTTAATCTCAGGAACTACCGGTCGGATCTGAAAAATTCTTTTTGTATACAGTAGCCTAGTTATTCCGGAAGGCTATAGGCTATATAACATAACATAACTATATAACATAACGTTTCGACCCTTTGTGGCCGGGCAAAAGGCTAAAAAGGCTAAAAGATAATGTCGGCTAATCTCAGGAACTAGCAGTCGGCTTTTAAAAATTGATATTGCCTATGATAGCCCAATTATTCCGAAAGGCTATAGGCTATATAAAATTACGCCATAACTTTTAGGGGCCAGACAAAAATAATAAATTTGGTCAAACGAGAAGGGGGAGGGTTGGGTCAAAGGCAAAAAAAGGCTTAACGAATAGGATACAATCTATATGGGTATCGTTTTCGAGATTTTCGGGATGCTGATTAAATAATATGAAATTTATTTAGTGATTCAAGACGGCGGACGGAATATCAAAGATGGCGGATGACAAAATTTTAAAAAACAATATGGGTATCGCCTTCTATATTTTAAGGGTTGGGGAATCGAAATACAACATCTATTTCGTGATCGAAGATGGCGGATGGGAAATCAAAGATGGCGGATGGGAAAATAAAAAAAATCTATATTGGTATCGTCTGCGATGTTAAAAGGGATGGCAAATTCAAATACAACATCTTTTTCGTGATTCAAGGTGGTGGATAGGAAATTAAAGATGGCGGACGGGATTGTTTTAAAGTCGGTATCGTCTCCGATATTTTAAGGAATGGGAAATTCAAAAACACCATCTATTTCGTGATCAAAGTTGGTGGAAGGGATTTTTTTTTTAAATCAATATGGGTATCGTCTCCGTTGATATACGGGATGGAGAATCCAAATACAACATCTATTTCGTGATCAAAGATGACGGATAGGAAATTAAAGATGGCGGACGGGATTTTTTTAAAAGTCGATATGGGTATCGTCTCCGATATTTTAAGGAATGGGAAATTCAAAAACACCATCTATTTCGTGATCAAAGATGGTGGATGGGATTTAAGAAAAGAACAATATGGGTATCGTCTCCGATGTTTAAAAGGATGGGTAATCCAACATCACCATCTATTTCGTGATCAAAGATGTCCCGTCCGCCAACTTGGATTCCCAAATGGATGTCATTTTCGTGATCAGAAAGCATGAAAACCCCAAAAATTATACCCAGATTAATTTTATAAAAAATGTCCCGTCCGCCAGCTTAGATTCCCAAATAGATGTCATTTTCGTGACCAGAATCCATAAAAACCCCGAAAATGATACCCATACTAATTTTATTAAAAATGACCCGTCCGCCATCTTGGATTCCCAAATAGATGTCATTTTCGTGACCAGAATCCATAAAAACCCCGAAAATGATACCCATATTAATTTTATTAAAAATGACCCGTCCGCCATCTTGGATTCCCAAATAGATGTCATTTTCGTGACCAGAATCCATGAAAACCCCGAAAATGATACCCATATTAATTTTATAAAAAATGTCCCGTCCGCCATCTTGGATTCCCAAATAGATGTCATTTTCGTGACCAGGATCCATGAAAACCCCGAAAATGATACCCATATTAATTTTATTAAAAATGTCCCGTCCGCCATCTTGGATTCCCAAATAGATGTCATTTTCGTGACCAGGATCCATGAAAACCCCGAAAATGATACATATATTAATTTTATTAAAAATGTCCCGTCCGCCATCTTGGATTCCCAAATAGATGTCATTTTCGTGACCAGAATCCATAAAAACCCCGAAAATTATACCCATATTAATTTTATTAAAAATGTCCCGTCCGCCATCTTGGATTCCCAAATAGATGTCATTTTCGTGACCAGGATCCATGAAAACCCCGAAAATGATACCCATACTAATTTTATTAAAAATGACCCGTCCGCCATCTTGGATTCCCAAATAGATGTCATTTTCGTGACCAGAATCCATAAAAACCCCGAAAATGATACCCATATTAATTTTATTAAAAATGACCCGTCCGCCATCTTGGATTCCCAAATAGATGTCATTTTCGTGACCAGAATCCATGAAAACCCCGAAAATGATACCCATATTAATTTTATAAAAAATGTCCCGTCCGCCATCTTGGATTCCCAAATAGATGTCATTTTCGTGACCAGGATCCATGAAAACCCCGAAAATGATACCCATATTAATTTTATTATAAATGTCCCGTCCGCCATCTTGGATTCCCAAATAGATGTCATTTTCGTGACCAGGATCCATGAAAACCCCGAAAATGATACATATATTAATTTTATTAAAAATGTCCCGTCCGCCATCTTGGATTCCCAAATAGATGTCATTTTCGTGACCAGAATCCATAAAAACCCCGAAAATTATACCCATATTAATTTTATTAAAAATGTCCCGTCCGCCATCTTGGATTCCCAAATAGATGTCATTTTCGTGACCAGGATCCATGAAAACCCCGAAAATGATACCCATATTAATTTTATTAAAAATGTCCCGTCCGCCATCTTGGATTCCCAAATAGATGTCATTTTCGTGACCAGAATCCATAAAAACCCCTAAAATGATACCCATATTAATTTCATTAAAAATGTTTCGTTCGCCATCTTGGATTCCCAAATAGATGTCATTTTCGTGATCTGAAAGCATGAACATGATGCTTGCTTTCTTTATGAGAGAGAGAGAGACAGCCAGAGACATAATAATTAACCCTTAACGTCGCAGGAGAAAAAAAATAAAAAATCTGTAAATTTTATTTAATCATAGTTTTATTTAACTTTTAAGCATCACAAAAAAAAAATAAAAAAAAATCTATCTTAATTAGTTTTTTAATTATAATATGTATATTATACTATACACTGCTACGTATCCAAGAAACAAACGTATGGTCACTGCGTATAGTATAGTATACATTAGCACTTTTAGGTATAAATTATTCTTTCACGTGATAAGCAAGAAAACAATTTCTTTTTGCAACATAACATAAATGAACATTACATTTAGTACAAATAGTACTCGCCTGCCCCTTTTTGCAGTATTTGCATCTATTTATTTTATCATGTTTAGGCCAGTGATCTATTCTATCATACCGCACAACATCAAGAGGCCTCTCAGTTACAGGTTTTTTAATTTTTTTCGCATTAGGCACAGAATCTTGAACATCCTCTGTTGTAATTCTATTTCCTTTTGTCAAACCCACAAATACTTCATAGCGGAATTTTTTTAAATGGTCTCCATTTTTCTTTATATTCGCTTGTTTGTAATGTCGACGACGAAGTAACCACGCATTATTTACACAAATATCAATTATTTGCGAGAAAATATTCATATACCATCTATGACTTTTAATACCAGTGCGATACAATGATATAAGCATATCGGAGAGGTCCACTCCTCCCATATGACGGTTGTAGTGTTTCACCACATTTGGGCAGGAAATATCCACACGTCCTTTCGACTCCTTATTGTATCGTTTAATTTTGCTAACAGGGTGGGCATCGACAAAAGAACTTGCAAGGATTACTGGTTTATTATCATACCATTTTACGATACTGATTTTTTGCTTGTTGCATACTACTTGACAAAATGAACCTCTTCCCTTTTTTTTTAATTGTTTATCAGACAATAAAAACTTATTAGCATCTCGTAGTCGATTTTTCCTCATAGTACCTAAGCTGAATATACCGTAATTTTCTCTGAGTATGTATATGAGTTCAAGACTGCTAAACCAGTTATCAAAAAATACCACAGATGCTGGTTGTTTTATAGTTTTGCACAGTGCCAATACCGTTTTGGATGAAACACCTAAAGTTTCTTCTTCTTTTTCAAATTGTATACCTCTAAACGTGTCGTCTCCTCCATATAGCATATAATCATATATTATTCCGGATACACCAGCACGAACTAGATTTTTGAAACCCCACTTACATGGTTTGTTGGGGTTGTATTGTTTGCGAGACCCTGCTTTTTTCCCTTTATAAGGAATGATCATTTCGTCAATGCTATACACATTCTCCTCTTCAACTGATAGGCATTGGGCTCGCACACAGTCTATAAGAGGTCGCAATTTATAATACCGGTCATCAGTGTCAGCTTGACAGTTATCTGTAAAATGTATGTATCTTCTAATTTTCTGAAATCTATTAAGAGTCATGAGTTTTGCAATTTTGTCATATCTATATGAGGTACTCCAATAATCTCTGTACGATGGCATAGAAACTACACCCATCAAAATGTTTATCGCTAAAAAATCACAAATTTCTTCACTTGTGACATTAATAGATCTGCCACTTTGTTGTACTGAATATAAATTAGTGTTGACAGCTATAAGGTCTATAAGATTTTTAGGGAAAAACCGATAAAAATAATCAACAGCTGACCAGTTATCAGGAACGGGATCTTTAAAAATAGTATGGTTTATCTCAGCAGAATGTTGAAAATTTGTTTTCTGCCATTCAAAATTAATCTTCATCTTCAGTGGCTTTTTCTGCCTTTTTGCCTTACTAACTACAATTGAAAGTGCCGGACGTTTATTCCGTGTTTGTCTTGTTGGTAATGTAATCGGTGAAGCTTGATTAGATGGCAAAGAAGGTAAAGAAGAAATAGAAGGAATTGCATCGTAGTTACACTGAAGGTCATTTGTAAAAACTTCGTTAATTGTTGGAGTTAATGGTGGAATCAAATCATTGTCATTAGGAGACTTATTATTTAATGTTATATCAGATTCAGACTGTAGAGGAGCTTGCTGAAGACTAGGAGTACAAACAGGTTCAGTTAATGTATTCACTTGGGAAGCAAAAGGCGTGCGCGTGGAGTGTATCAAAGCAGATGTATTAAAGGTGTGATGACTTGGAGAATCATTATCGCTGTTCGAAACATAGTTATCGCTAGAAGAGCTGTCCAGAATAAAGTCTTCTAAAGATGAGGCAAGAGAAGGAGCTGGTGAAGATGATCGAGTGCTTGCAATTTCATCATCACTACTTTTTCCATCACTTTTATCAGAGTCTGCATTTTTACGTGGAACAAGTGTTAGTATTCGCTTCGCGCGCGAAAACTGACCACTCTAAAACAAAGCAAGCAAAGCATTTGTACCGCAACCAAAACAGGCAAAATAAAAACAGTATCAAAATTGTTAGTGTTAGCATTGAAATTAATTAGTAAACACCCTCAATATGAAAATAAATCAAAACAAGCAGCAAGATTCTAAAAAAAAAACGTTTTCGTGCAACTGTCGCAGTGTATAAAAAAGCATACTAATCACAAACAACCTTACATCACTGTAAGCGTCGCAGTGTATAGTATGTTATACGTCCATAAAAACCTCTTGAAAATGCAACCTAAATAACCATTTTTATCTCAAATTCAGTTATAATTATAAAGTACACTTCCTAATCAATAATTTTTTGCAATCGTACATTTGAAAAAAGAACAATTTGTTATAAAAAAAACAATTATTTACCTTCAAAGGCGCGCGCGTGTTCGGCATGGCTGCTCAAAAATGACAACTGTCAAAAAGTTTTGACAGATGACACATACTTTTTATTTTTTATAGTGACTGACAAGTATTACCGATGCGTTCATGTTTAAATTAATTTTTAAAACTACTATTCAAGGACTCCAGATTTTTGGAAAGATCAATGTATAGCGGGCTATACACTGCGACGTTAAGGGTTAATTCGAATTAATATTCCTTTTATTTATCGATAAATTTAAAACGTAACCATAAACCGAACGTCAATCCCTAGCGGGCGCTGACCAATCACAGCTATTTATTTGACCCGTGGCCCCTGATTTGTTATTGTTTTTGGCATCTTGTGAATATCGCGTATCTCGCCGTACATTGCGTGTTTATTTCATAAATATGTCAACAAGTATCGTATAATTCAAGCAATGGAAATTTAACATAACGAAGAAATGAACGATGATGTTCTTATTAGACAAACATGGTAAAAGTAGCCCACTTGTTTTAAATCTCAATAATCTTAAGTTTTACTCAATTTAAATACTTACTGGTGATATGAAATGCCTCCCTTTTCCATATTTTTGCATCACTTTTAATTTTTACAATTGGAAACTGCACAATATGGCATATTCGTAACGAATTTAATGTTTTTTTACCTCCTGAGCGCGCGAAAGGGAGACGCGATGCGTAATGCGAATGCGTTCGAAAACACATGCACTATAGTGCAATAGTTTGGCACGCGCGCCACGCCCATGTCACCGTTCTATTACTATATATTTCTGTGCTCGCCCCCTATTAGGTGGAACTAAAATAAATCTGGCGAAAAGTTGGTGTAGCAATATACCTCTGCCTACCTCTTCGGGGATATAGGCGTGAGACTATGTATGTATGTATTCTGACCAGATTGGAGACATCCTAAAAACAGGACAGGTTAGAAGTACCCTGAACAGAAGAGCATGCATGAGGAATCTGACGGGAGTGAATGAAGCAAGAGAGATATGTCAGGATCGTTGCAAATGGCGTTCCGTAGTCTCTGCCTACCCCTCCGGGAAACAGGGATGTATGTATGTGTATGGTTCCCTATGAATTCGGTCGGCTGAGCATACAAGAATTAAACGTACATTTATAGGTAGTTCATGACTTTATGAGATTAATCTGTATAATCATTTGTCGTTTCGTTACGATTCCCATTTTAGTATAACACTCTGCCATACATATTATTGTAGTACTAACACCATAAGTAGCTACTACAGATGCTCGTAGTCAGATTATGACCGTTCTTGATCAAAGTTTAAACATATTTTGTCTGCAGCCCTCATCCGATGTAAGTATCGCCGAGAGAGGTATACCTAATAGACAACGCATTTTGCGATCAAGCATATTTTAATTTGTTAAGAGTTTTAAATATTGTCAAATGTTTGGCTGTGGTAATCGCCGTGTGGTTTAGTACGACTCTGATTCCTTTTTAGCCATGCCAAATAATACGAACGACACTTATGGCTGATTTTAGTCTCACGCTGACCGTCAGCGCTCATAGCTCAGCGCGTAGTTTGTCAGCGCTGAGGCTCAGCGTGGCTCGTTTTAACATCGTACTGACCGCCTTACTGTACAGTCGACGATCAAAATGCGGAGTGTATTAATTGTTGCTGCTTTGTACTATCTATCCCAAAAAATAAAAATTGGCGACTACGAAGACTCCATGTTCATCCATTGATTGAGCAGAGAGCCGTTGCAGGAGAATTTGTCTTGTATTATGGCACTTTGAGGGCTGACAAAAGTAAATTCCTTAATTACTTTCGAATGTCAAATAGAACTTTTGACGAATTACTGGCAAAGATGCAGGATAAACTGGTCCATTACAGCCTACGAATCGTGCCTGTACCACCGATTGAACGACTCATCAATAACTCGACCTGTATCCACATAGCGATTCGCCATGACTGTACGCGCGATGACATCCGCTCCGCTCGACACTAAAACGCTCACTGAAAGCAGAGGCGCTCGAGCGATCGTCAGCGCTGACAGCTACGCGGGGCCGACGCGCGACGCGTATGGTGTTAACACACGCTCGAACTTGGTCCGAGCAGACCACGGATTTGCTCCGCCTCCAGACCAAATCTGCCCCGCCTCCAGACCAAATCTGCCCGTCTGTAGAGTAGTCCGGCGAACATAATTATTATTAATTGAGTCCGCCTCGGTCCGCTAGTTTGCAGATCGGTCGGATCGGATATGGCTTACGTGAAGCAACCGTCCGATCCGGTCGTCTGTAGCGAGAGCGGATTTGGTCCGCCGTACCAACGGGTTTTGTCCGCCGGACAAGTTCGAGCGTGTGTTACGGCTAGTACGGCTGCGTAGCTATCAGCGCTGACCACCGTGCGCACTGATAGCTACGCGTCATTCAAAAACGCTTCCTAGAAGTTCATATATCTCGGTCATCAGCGCTGACGGTGCGCGTGCCGTCAGCGTAAGACTAAAACCAGCCTATCATGTTTGTTTAAGGCCTTGCCACACGGCACAATTTTACCACTGATCAAATTTTCAATGGAATTGGTTTTGCCCGTCTACACGACACAATCTAATCACTGACTTTCATTTCGCCCACCCGATTGGCTAAAATCTGGTGGTACCGCCCACCCGATGAACTTGAGTTGGACGACTGGCGTCTACACGTCACGATTTCATCAAGTGATTTAGTCAAGTTGGACGTAAAATTGTGCCGTGTGGCAAGGCCTTTATGCTAAGCGTCCACTGATCGGCATCGTACGCATCGGACGCATCGCATTTTACTGATCGTAGTATTCTTTGTATAGAAAGACATACAAGTGCGTCCACTGATCCGCATCGTACGGATCGCACATCAGCAATGCCGACACGGATGCTCCGAGAGGCAACTTTTGCGATGCGTGCCGATGACGTCATACGGAATGTCGTGTATCCAGACATTGTTTTCTTTTTTAAGATGTGTTTGCATTTTCTTCCTCTTTTATTAACAAACAAGCAATAACAAGCAAATTGTTCTTCTTCGTTTTCCTCTATTCTCACAAATACACGTACGATTATTGGTACTTGCGTCGGTAATCTGATCGCTGCCGATACAGTGGACGCAGTATGAAAAAATAATGCGATTGATGCGATGCGTACGATGCCGATCAGTGGATGCTTAGCTTGTATTATGTCCTTTTCAGTGGTTGTACATTCGTATTCATCTTGGTTTTTACTATAATTGCGACCATTTTTCTGTCCATGAATTGATGAAAACAACTTAAGTTTAACAATGTCCATGCTCTTATTTGGTCCAATTTCTACTTATACAAAGCTAAATTACGGTTAGCTAAAGTAGTATAATGAATGTGTATTAGCATTATCCAGTATCTTTCTGAACTAGACGAGTAAATTAACAAAGCGAACATAATAGCGCAAGGCTGTTACATACAATACGCTACGTAGAGATAGAGACAAATTAGTTTCATATCTAGGCTCATGAAAGTAGACTCTAAGGCCTTGTAATACAGGTTAAGGTTGGAACAATGTTGGTAATTATCAATATCTAGTGTTTAATAGGTAATCAAGTTGTTTATGCAGGCGGTTGCAATCAAGCCCATTGTATGCAATGATATTGTGCAGATGGTTCTCGTAATGGCATATGATTTATATTCATAATGCACGATATTACATCTTTAAAACTTAATTTTACATACACATACATACATACATAGACACACGCCTGTTTCCCCGAAGGGGTAGGCAGAGGCATATTAAACGCCCACTTTTCGCCTGTGTTTTGATCCCACGTACCTAATAGGTGGCGAGCACGAGCCTATTGCCGCTTATCGGGATATTTTGTTTGCCAGAGCCTCGTCCGTTGATCGGCAGGTGCACCACTTGCAGGTAGGGTTGCCAGATACGGCCGTATCATTTCCGGGACAATTACACCCCCCCCCCTGCATTGGCTAGTGTTTTAAAAAGTAACTTAGAAATAGATCTTTTATACATAGATAATAATGCGGGTCGGGACTTTCGGGATTATTTTAATACTTGGAAATGATTGGTTTGACTTTTACAACCGGAGTATCGTAACTTTGTGAAAAACTAATATTTTCGAATTCCGGGACGGCATCGTAAAATTACTGGACACGGGACAACACGCCTAATTCCGGGACAATCCCGGAAATCCCGGCGAACTGGCAACCCTACTTGCAGGTGAGGTTGGCTTGGGACCCTAAGTTCTTGGTGGGAACCCTATGCACCTTAATTTTGTTAGGCAATTTTGTCTTTAACCAGTATTGGAGGAATTAGTCTATGTTTGGTCTATTATTTACAAAAAGGTCACGTCGTAGCCTTTTGTATTGCGGATTGCTTAGTGGAAATTTTGGTCACCGTTATTGGTTGACGAATAAATAGGCGAATCCGACACTAAGAATAATTATTTGATGTCCAAAATATATGACATGTAATAGGATTTACTGGGTATCGTCATTGACTTATGCCTCAAAGAATTGCATTCCTGAGAACTTTAGAACAGCTTAAAGCAATTTAAATAATCTGCTTCGCTTAATGAACATTCGATGTCATACTACAAAATACCAATACATAATATGTATATTTATTTATCACTGAGTACATAGCAGCCTGTTTATTGTTGTTGATAACGTGATACAATTGATAAGATCCGTACACTGACTCGGTACATTGCGACGGTATCATCAATTTATTTAAATAGAATAATCTCTTTCGCCTTGCAGCCGTTGGGTGTCAGAGTTTGCGATCTTTTGGAACATTGACCGATAAACGGATCTTGTTACTAAAGAGATTTAGGTATAATCTGTTAGTTTTTGTAACGTAATTTTATTGATTTTAATTATTGCATTACAAACTTAATAACAGTTTTACACTGATCTCCTGACATGCGATATTATTTGAGGTGATCGAACTCAAAAAATCATGTTGGTTTTACTCCGTTTTACTATTAAGATATTCTCGATTGGCGATGTTAAGATTCTAACGAGCGACTCAAGAGGCGAAATTTAGAAGTTGTCTTAGATCGTCACTTATACAGTTCACTACTACTTTTGACACTTTTGACAGCTCTCAATACAGTTACCATGGTTACTACCATATCCTCGAAGCAAAGTTGCATTGAAAGCTGTCAGAAGTGTCGGTCTTAGACAACTTAGACAAGTTCTAATTTCGCCGCTAGAGGCGCGCTTAGCGCTGTGTCCGGAAGGCATACCTACTTGTTTGTGGAATATAAAGTATAACTAACAAAACATGAAAGATAATCGAAAATGAATAAAGATTTTACGATAAAATATCTTTGCAATTGATATCAAACCGCATAGGTATTTCATGTGTAGACCACCTGTTAGCTACGTGGTCATATCGCTTATTATCCGCACTGCGGTACCTAATTTTATTGTAGACCTATTTACTTGCTGAAGCGTGAGTGATAATAGCGTGGCAACACTTATGGTAAAATTGTTCCTTCGCCAATCATAATGATTGGTATTAGATTCTCCTCCTATCAATGGTTTTGCCCTTTAAAGTAATTATATGTAAATTGCCTCATAAGTACGCAGCAATCCGGCTAGAGTTTACCCAGATATGTCAATAAATTAGGCGGTAAAATATCATTTTTCAAGATTGAGGTTGAAGCTGCAGCTGTGTGGTATTTTATGCGTGCACATTATTTTTACATGAATCTTTAAAATTTTTGGCTTTCTGTCGGGTATCCCAAAGAGACGGTTCGGATTGGAATAATAGGCTAGTTGACAAAAAAATATTTATAAGTCCGTCCTTTAGATTATTAAAAAATAAGCGATACGAATTTTTTTATTTGTAAATTAAACCAAAAATGATCAAGATATAGCTCATTAAAGTTACGTATAACGTCACGCCGTGCTGCATTTTTTCGCACTAGATGACGTCACACGTAACTTTAATGGGCTATATCTTTGTTATTATTTATTTAATCGAAAAAATAAAAAATACCTGTCCAATATTTTTTTATAATCTAAAATACGGACTAAATAAATTATTTTGACTCTGGAAACTACCCTATTCCAAAAATTCGAGCGCTTTTTCATTTGACCACTCCATATCGGTAGATACATGCGTCGTCGTCGAACTCGTGTTGCACACTGCAAAGAGTATACAAATACTACGTAAGAAGAGACGGATGTGCCATAGATCATGCGAGACCTTCAGCGTTGTATGAAACGTGTATGGAGAACTCGTACCAACATAAAGATACTAATTGACGTAGTTTTTATGTTGTCAGCATTGTCATATTCGTCAATATAGGGATGAACCGTCTAGTGATTAACTAAATATCGATATCGATAGTATTCGGTAAAATAAATTATAATAATATTTCGACTAGAATTATACTTTTCCAACACAATTAAAATATGTATTTAATATTTGTGTTTATTTAGACAAATTAGCCTATTCTATAAATCTATTCTAGATTAGCGACGAAAAATACGCGGTTCTAAAAGATGTATGTACATGTAATGTAAAGTCTTTCAACATTTCTTCTGTAATAGGATGAAAAGAATAAAAAGAGAATGTACGAATACGAAAAAAAGTATTGTATGAATAATGAATGTAAAGAGAATGACAAGGCACAGCTGTTCTTCTGACTTGAGTTCCCTTTTTCTTGAAGTATTTCGGCCTAAAATGCTTGCCACACACATACTAGGTTGATACTGATGAAACTTTAGAATATTTCCTTATTTTTTATGTTTCATTGAAATATATCACATTGTAACATTATAAATATTCACCGATATTTATCTAGGGATATTTTGCCATGAATACCCTTTTTTCACTGCCTGACCGGCACATTGTTGTATGGCATATTTCGCACGTAATTTGGCTTGTTTTCATTACGCTCCTTTCAAAGCTAATCAAATAAATATAGTAACACTAACACTAGGAGTGTGAAATAACATTTATTTGGTATACACAAAGCACTTTTGTCTTATCACAGATATCACAGTATATTTTTTACGTTTTATGAACAAACTACATAAAGCGGCAAAGTTCAATCTGGGTAATAATGTGACAGTTGTAACATTTGACACTATTGACAGCCATGGCGGTGATGTACGTATAACGCGTCTAACTTTGAAAGAATAATGTTCTACGGGTACATAGTGAATGATGCTATCTTCACGTTTTATGCATAATATAATAGTAGCCATTAAAAAGATGGCACGTTTCATACTTTCGGTTTTTTCTTAGGAACTTGCGCCAGACTGGCACACTGTACAAACAGTAGTGTGGCCACAAACGCATTAATGACGGCGGTAATCTTTTTTGATGTGCGAAAAAAGATCTCCGCCGGAGCTATTGTCTACCGCTATTTGCTATATTGATTGGCATTGTAAAAATATGGCCACAAATCGTGGTTACACCTAGGCGTTGTTGAAGTTATGGCAATAATTATTGGCATATCACGTTAGTGTGGCCGTAGCATGACTGACCAAAAAGGTCCATATAAAGTAAAGCCTTAGATACACCTACTTCGATGGTGCGTTTTATAAAAGTAATAACACTTCTGAGGTTCGCCAATCCTGTACACACAGGCTGTGTGACACAGCTACTCGCCAACCTAGACACTTTGACCTTTGTTCCGATCTCATGGTTATGGCAATATAGGTAGCACCAAAATCGTACTTTACTGTAAAGCTTGACTTAGCGCGGTTAGTAAGTGTTGTAGGTATAAATAATTATACGCTACTTAGCTTTCCTCTGTCCGTTTCATACAGTCATAGTATCGATCATAAGGCGCTCTTTCCTTACAACTTGATTTTCAAATGAACTTGAATTCGTAGCCAGCGAAAGCAACCCAACGTTAGGCTTTTAGCTATACACAAGTGAACTAAGGTTATACTTTTAGGCATACACACACGCATTTCATCTTTATAAATAAAAATGAATCTCAGAAATATGTTTATAACTTCTAAACGACTGCACCAAATTGAATAAATCTTTCTATTATGTGTTTGTTATAGCAGAAAATAATAACAAATATTAAAAAAAAAATGGTGGTACGAAGTTCGCCGGGTCAGCTAGTTTTAAATAAATCACCGAGACTGAATACTGAAATTCAACAAAATAGAAAATTATTTGGAATCATCAGTGCCACTTGCTTCCATTCGTATTCAGAAGCAGCGAGTACTTAAACATAAAAGCTTAAATGTAAAATCTTAACCACTTTAAAAAGTTGCTCAACAAGTCTAGTTCATGAATGAAGGTCATTTAGATAAGCAAGTTGTTTGAAAGTTAGTGACATGTTTCAACAATAAAAACTTTGAGACAAAATAAAAAATAAAGCTGTACAAAATGCTGTGTGTGTGGATCAGAAAACGAATTAGGTAACACATTTTAAGTTTTTTTATTTTTATTAAGCTTATGATTTAAATACAAGATATAAATCTGTTTGTATGTCAGGCCATATGATAGTACAATAGTTAATTTGGGTTATCATCAGGCATGTTTATTACTTTATTACATTTACATATTGTAACGTCTGTAAATGGTTTTAGGGGCGGAACATATCTGACGGAAGATCCGTCGCGTTTTATCCGTCGTGTAACGCCAATACATACAAATGTATAGAAAAACGTTCAACCTTTCACACCTGACCGAAGATCCGTTAGTACGTCGAGCGTACTGACGGATAATCCGTCGACGTCGCGCGCACCACGCACCACGTGAATTTTGACCACTGAGTAAGGAATATACATGGAGAGGGCAAATAGTCCTTATAGAAAAATTACATTATACACATATATTATTATTATTTTTTTATAGACTCACGCCCCGGAGGGGTAGGCAGAGGTGTAATATTACACCCACATTTCAGCATGATTTTTTTTATACACATATATACGAAATCGACATAAAGCCACCAAACATAGTGTTGTCTCGTTTTGTCTTAGAGATATCTGTGTCAGAAAAAAGAGATAGCCCTAGTTTACTGAATAAGTTAATCATGACGTTATTTTATTAGAAATGTCATTCGTGCCACTGTCGCCATATTTTTTGCCAAGGTTTGTGGTACATCTGCTGTAAAATCGTTGTATATCGAACATAATAATTTTGTTTTTGTGCATAAATATATGTCTAAAAACCAGATGAATCAGTGCTTTAGGTCAGGCTGTGTGTTTCCGGTACTTTCTCAGCGACACAGTATCGATATTGGCTCTCAGAGAATATTTTGTTATATGTTTGATACAAGGGTCGTCCTTCGCTTTGCCATGTTCGCCCACATTTGCATTATGAAATAAACTAATCTGGCAAAAGATTTAAACTATCTAAAGTAACTTACTACAAAAATGTATTATTTTCCTCTGACCAGCTCCATATCGATATCGATTATATTCTGGAGTACAATCCAAATGGCAGCCATTTTAAATTGCCCAACATTTCGTAGGTATGCACGCTAAATTCGTAGTCTTATAGGACATGCCATATCCATGTCATTCCCAGATCGGTGATATTGAGTGACGCGTAGTAGAGTAAGATGCCAGGGCCGCCAGACCTTACTTATTTTTTCAGAAACGAAATGTGTAGAATAATGTAGTGTTAGTATGTGCTATGAGAGTACATATACTTGCTAGCCTGGATGGTGGGCCAATTTTTAGGTATGAGTTTCTAAAGGTCTACGGGAATTACTGCCGTCGTAATGAGTCTGGCAGAATTATTTATGATTTTAATAATATTTTCTAAAAAAATCCTAAAAACCAGCACTGAGAATTTGTCTGAGTCTGAGTGTTCATTGTGTCCGTTAGTTGTATGTTTGTAAAGTCCCCCGCGACACAGGATTTATTCCTAGTGCGGGAGTTGTCTTATTGAACAAAACAAATATAATATAAAACATGAAGAACACGATTTGTAACCAAAATCCACTTTTACCAAAGATTCTCCATTTACAGTTAATGCGACGTAGAGGCGTAGAAGTTAGAACCATGAGAAAGAACAGGCAATAAATCTCACGGCTACGCCTTTTAATTTCCAAACTTTATATATTAAAATATCTACATAGACAACATTTTGTGTCATGCGCTGCAACTATAACCCCTTCTATATCATTCGTATAAATTTTCTTAAAAACCGTAACCAAATCGTATCTTCGTCTTTTAATTTTGAACCTCCATACCTATGTATATAGGTAATATATTCAAATAACGCTTGTTGGCTACTATCAAAATCTCTTAAGTCCGACATATTTTTAATAGTCAAACTCGAATTACAATATAAATAACTACCGGACTTCAGGGACTACATAACATCAGGGAACACGAAAAATGATTAAGTAAAAGAATATGACAGTAAAATATTGAGCTGCCCTGAGTACGACCCTGCACGAACAAACTTATATGTGTGCATAATAGCCACGCTTTTAGCAAATGTGTGCAGATACGCTCGACGCATTTTCCGTCAGATGTGTACCGACTCATTTGACGGAATATACGCGACCGAAGATACGTTCGACGGATCTTCCGTCAGATATGTTCCGCCCCTTAAAACAAATGTTTTAAAACGAAACATAAAATATGAATGTGTTAGCTGTATTATCTCTATTTGTTATCGTTGATATACTAAATGCCTTACCGCCTGCAGCGCCGATTGATTTATTAGTTTAAAATGTACTTTATCCCCAATAAAATTTGTTATCTATAGGCGTCCCTCACATTGATCATGAGCGTACGCTTGGCGTCCGTTCGGCGTGCGCCCATCGTTCACTTTGTACCTACTACAGTTGCGCCCAATGTGAGGTCGGCCTTAATCTGTTTGGTTAAATACGCATGAGGCTAAATAATCAATCCAGTGGCGTAGCGTGGGGGGGGCCGGGGAGGCCATGGCCCCGGGCGGCACATTTAAGGGGGCGGCAAAAGACACCGCGAAAAAAAACTCAAATTTTTAAATACTTGACGCGCGCACTGACACGATCCCAGTAGGACCGTGCGGCGGCGCGAGCGCAGTAGAAGGAACAGGGCAATAGGGGCGACGTGTCAACGTGTGCCAGATAAAATAATACAACATAATCTTTATACTTGAGTAGGAAAGAAAGCCGGTACAGATCTCCTAAGACAATAGTCACACCTGCGGGTTAACTATATGCTATTTGAACTTTGACTCCTATTTTTATGGTATTTGCGTTAAAATCAAAGCCGATTAATTCACATAGGTACTACAAACGCCTTCTGCTAACTTTTGGACGCAACAGGCCCAATGCTCGGCAGCTTCGTTATTCCCAGCCAAGGACGTGGTGGCGGGTACGGCGGTGCATGTTTTCTGTAAAACTACAGTAAAACTATCGGGCTACGGCAGGCTACCAAAATCAATTATACAGTATACCTTGCGTCTTACAACGAACATAATCTACCGCAAACGAACACCTCGCCGAGCTCAAGGTAGAATTAAGTCACACATACTGCGGTTATCAGAAGTCCGATGACAAGGGGAGGACATGGTGGTAACTCTAGAGTCAGGTGATTTTTGCTACCATTTTATAAGGCGACCTACAATTGGAGTGGCGTCGGATTCCTGATCAGGAGGAACAGTTTGTGGAAGTCGATAGTATGTCGACCCGGGAAGCGTACCTCGTACTTAAGGCGAGGATTTCCGAGCGCTCAAAGCTTTTGAGGCTCCCCTCTTCCCCAGTTCGCGAGTATAATTACGATCAATCGCGACGCGAGACGCGACGCACCTGCCGCCATATTATGTAGGTATAACACTTTCGCGCCACAGTATAGAAAATTGAAGCAGTATATCAATTGAAATATAAACTTACTTATCGAGTATAAATAATTTGCAAAGTTTTTGTTTTGAATAAACCTTTATGAAATTCGAAAGTAGTTTTACAAAATTGCTTTTGTTTATAGTGACAATTTAGTAATCAGTAGATAATTTATGAACATTATGTTTGTTGCTAATTATAAAAAAAACGTATGATCGCTCGCAATGCGAAAGTATCGCTTGTTCGATATCAATCTTAGGGAAAAGGATTAGATTAATATAAATTAATTAATTCGTTGCTACTGTCAGCAAAACAACGGCATAGAACCAATAATACACATAAAGGGTAAGATACTCATAGCTACTTTTAATCACCAATAATTACATTTTGTTATATTTATTTTAACTATGCAATCTCTAAGACACTACTCTGTCAAAAAAGTACCGGAAAAAGATCAATAATACACAAGATTTTTATTACAGGGCAATAGTTATAGCAATATATACTCATGCAAACACACGTGCATGCATAATAAAGGAGATCACCCAGCCCCATACAAATTTAGGCTATTCTAAATGTGCCAGCCATCGATATATATGTACTAAATATATGTCAATGGTGCCGGCCAACTAAAATAAACTTATAGAATATTACGAAATAAACATTTTTTATTACTACACTAAGGTTCTAAGTGCAGTCTGTGAGATCATATTCCAGCTCAAAGAATCTATTCTGTTCCTAAAATAAATCTTAAGTAATTACTGTTATTTTTTGCCTAAAATAACGTGCATGTTGCAATTTAAATGGCATCAGGTAATGACAGGTAGTAAGCCAAGAGCGAAATATCTGATTGATAAGCCTTACTGCCTCACAGAAAGAGACGCTGACGTTCCAAGCCATCACGCACCAGACTATGGGCAGGGCAGGTAGCGAGGATACGACTGTTAGACTACAGGGGGCCAATTCTGCTATTTTTATATGACATTTATATCATATTTTGAATGGATTTAAAAGCGGTATTCTGATAACCATATGTCATCGTATAATTTAAAATAAACAGTTCGTCGTTGACACATACGATCTCGTTACAAATTCATTCAAATATCATATAATTTAGAAGAATACACTTTTTATGACGTAAGTATGACACTGACATGATATTGCGACTATATTTATTTAGCGGAATTGGGCCCCAGGCCCATGTCCAAAATGGATGGGTCATATGAACCACCAGGTGACGTATATAGGACGATATAAGAGCATAAAATAATAAGATTCAGCACTATGCCGTCACTTGTAAGCTGTCCATCTGAGTACTGATGAGAATTCAAAAGTGCAGGTAGAGTGTGTACGCATTTTGGTCATATATTTTTGTACAGCATTATGACCTTCGATAGATCCATGATAAATAATAAGAAAGCGCGCAGTGCCGTAAAAAATGGTGCGCTACAAAGTCGGTAATTTTTTGGAAATTGCCAGAAAATCAAATTCTCACCAGCACTCAGTTGGACAGCTCACAAGTGACGGCATAGTGCTGAATCTTATTATTTGATGCTCTTATATCGTCCTATATACGTCACCTGGTGGTTCATATGACCCATCCATTTTGGACATGGGCCTGTAGTCTATGTAACAATTGCCGCGATCAGTTTACGGCCAATTCGAAACATGACCAGTGAAAACTCCAGCGGAATAACCATTGCAGTAGGATGTACCCGATCAGAATTCTTCAATAAATAGTATATTATACCTAGGGCAAGAAATAAAGATGAGCAAAGCAAACCAAGTGAACAGGATTGATACACGTATCCATTTGGGTTGGGCTGCTTTCGATAAACTGGCATTTGCTTTTACGAAGCAACAAAAAGCAAGAATATTCAACCAGTGCGTCCTGCCAGTGCTCACCTACGGAGCCGAAACTTGGGTTACTACAGAGGCAGCGCCACAGAAACTTGATGTTGTTCAAAGAACAATGGAGAGAATACTGGCAGGAGTGACACTCAGAGACAGAAAGAAGAATAAATAGCTCCGAAAAGAAAGTCTAGTTCCAGATGTTGCCAAAAGAGTAGCGGCCGGACATGTAGCCAGAAATCCCGAAACATGGTGCAAGCAAATATTAAAATGGCAACCATGGGATTGTAAATGACTAGCTGGAACGGCAAATGAGATGGAAAGAAGACATCATAAAGATAGCAGGCAGTAATTGGTTGAAGACTGCCCAAAACAGAACGGAAAGGAATTTTTTGTAGAGGTCTACACCAAAATGGTCGGAAAAGGCTTAAGATGGTGATGTTCACGGCGCTGGGATGCATAAGCGGGGCATTCCGCCAACATTTGTAGCGCCGTTTCTTGGACAGGGTTGCGGCTGCTGTCACTATAGTAATATCCAGGTGGTTCCAACTGGCCTTTTCTCTACAAGAACCGGCCGAAACATTGGAAAGTGAGAACGTCGCGACGCAACATCTCTTCAATCACATGGTGCCATGCCTGTACATCATGCAAGACATCTGTACCTGACCGGTCATAGACATTCCTACTAAAGGTTTAGACGATATTTTTATATTTGGTCAGGAGTATTTAAAAATATGTTTTTTACTTTTTTAATGAGTCCACTGCATTTTAAGGCTCACGTATTTCACGTTAGGCTGAAAACGTATAGTTGACTACCGTTACACCTCTTCGATTTAACACTTTTGTCAAAACAAAAATGCTCTACGGTACTTTGAGACATACATTCAAACCTAAATATTGTCTCAGAGAATACGCTTGTATCCTAAAATGTAATTAGCGATTGATTCGTTCCTTTATTAGATGTTAAACTGAAATACCTGATTTTTCTTCAAAAAACAATCAGCAATATTACTTATTACGGCTTTTTAAAAAACTTTTTGAATTTGACACGAAAACGCTGTAAACCATCATAGCGGTTGAGTGATATCACAAAGTACAAAACAAAACAATCCGTGAATGAAGTCTGGTCTGATGCACCCACTTTTATTTTGTTATATTCGATTTGACAGTTTGAAACTTTTACTTTTTAGTTGTATTTACTACTAAAACGTCAACAACATGAATGGTGGACGTACTGTTTGACGTAATGCTCTCTGATTGGTGTTCACTGTCACAAGAATAAGTAAAAACATTATTTTTTAGTTTTAGAATCCTAAAAATTACATTAATCTTTATCCTTTTTATAATAAATAATAAACTTTATTGACATCTTAAATCATAATGGATCTATAGATACTACAATCAAACCGATTTATTCTTAGTGGACACAAGCCTATTGACTTAAAAGTTTGGTGTAATAGTTAAAATGTTTACAACAGTGTGTTCTATTAAAATAACACAATTTATTGATTGGCCGGCAAAATAAAAATTAGCCCTATTTGGGTGATCTCCTTTAGGCGCTGCCATCGGCAAGTAGTAGTGAAAAAAGTTAAAATTTTACATACATACATACGTACGAAATGATACTCCTAAACCCACAACGCTTATTTTCCGCCAACCAATAATAAACTCTAGTTTTCGTTATTATTTGTCGCTCAAATTGATATACTTACCTACCGAACACCTTACCTACCTTTCTAAGCTGTGACACCAGTGCATTCTTCCTCGGCGTGATAAATAATTACTATAATATTATTAGGTGTCCATTGTTCCGTGTTTGGTAATAGTGTGGAAATCAATGATATTATTGGTGGAAATAGTCAATAGAATTATTGAATAGACGGAAATTCATTTTTTTTTTGTTTTTGATCGCGCTAGTCTTAGGAACTAGCAGGCCAATTTCTAAGATTTATTTGCTTGTCTAGACCATTTGTTGAGGAAGGTTATACCAAATAACATCACGCTACTACCCACGAGGGTGGGGCAGTAACCATAAATACCACTAAGTAGGTAACTGCGGATATTTGTATTTATTTAGGTAGGTAGGTACCTATAAAATTCGCTTGTATAGCTTTTAGGTACATCTCACATTTTATTTCCGTATATAGGTACACAGAATAAAAGTGTGAATTATTGTATTAGCTAGGTACCCAATACAACAATAATACTATAAATCATCCACAATATACTTACAGCAAATCAATATTTTTCTAAATTACTGTTTCCTAACTATGCTGTTGTTATCAAGTCGTTATCTTGTCCAATAATCAAAACGATATTTTTAAAACTATACTTCTTACTTATATACACTATTATTACTTACTAAAAATTTACAATACCTATTTACAAACTAAACTTAGATGTAATATATTTATCAATAAGTGATGATGACATTCGTAACTGACGATAAAATAATTCGTAATCCTGCGGTGCGCTCTGCAAACTAGCGATACGTCCTGTCTCCATTACATCCCGCTCGGGACTGAACGACGCCGGAGCAGTGTTGCCAGATGATGATCTAGCATTCTCCCCAAATCTCACCCGAAATCCCCCCAAAATGTTAGTGTTTTGAGAAAAAAACCCCCAGTAATTGGAAAAATATTTATTTATTTAAAAACAATCAAATTAAATTTATAATAATTCAGCAATTGCTTCCATGACTGTATCAGCATCTCCACTTGCGTCGTCTGCAGTTCCATACATTTTCTCCGAGTTAAATATCTTGAGAATCTTTGAAGTTGGTTTAAAATTAACACATCCTTTCGGCATTGAATATCTTATTCTCAAAATGGGTTCGGCAGTGTTGTTGGCTAATCTGTTTCTCAGTTTGTCTTTAATAATCGCAACTTGCGAGAAGGCTCTTTCCACAACCGCGTTAGAAAAAGGCAACGACAAAATTGCTAATGTCAATTTGCTTACATGTCCGTAACTTCTACCACCGACTGTATTTTTGAAGCCATACACTTCAACCCAGAACACTTCGGTATTTTGTGTGGATTTCCAGGCTGTTCGATGTAACGCATTCCACTCTTGTACCACTGAGTCAACATCATTGCAGTGCGCCGCAGTATTGTTGTGCTAGTGTGTGTGTTTGTGTGCGTTTCTATGGTGCATTCTAATTAAGTAGTGAGTAGTTTGTTCACGTATAAAACTTTTTCAAGAAAATCCTCCAATTACTTCCAAGCTAATTTTTTTTTCCCCCCGCAGAACCCCCCAAAGGATTTGTCCCCCCAAAAATCCCCCCGTGGTCTGAAAATACCCCCAAATTTGGGGGGAATCCCCCCCATCTGGCAACAGTGCGCCGGAGAGAGCGCGTCGGCAGTAGGAAATTAGGTATTTTCGGTATTATATTTTTGTATATATTAAAATTCATAATGTGATTGCCGAAAACCGTCCGCTTTTACATGACCTTTCTTTTGGTATACTTTTGAAAATTCTAATCCCAATACAACTCAAATGAAACGGGAAAAGTTGTTTAAACAGACCTATATTCGCGATTATTTTCTATCGTATCAAATGACAGTAATCGTGTTTCGAATGGCCGAAATATAAAGATCTAATGCTGTAGAATTACATATATTTTTTTCCGAATTTAAATCTCTGTTATTTACAAATAAAACGCGTTTGGCCACGCTAGATAACACTGTATTTTGGGAAATCCTCGCCTTAAACTCACCAATAGGGGCAGTCTAAAGGTGGTGATTCAAGTATATGCGCGCATTTCAACTCACCCTTACGAGATGGCGATGGAGTAAGACCAAAGCTCAGTACTTCAACGTGAAAGTGGAAGTACAAGAACGCGGCGAAACGAAACTCGAAGGCCACGGCGTGTGGCACGAGTATCATATGGCCGAATGCTAGTTAACTACCTCGTAGCAGAGGGCCTTTTCCTAATGAACTCTTTTTGTAAGAAGAAGCCTCACAGGCAGTGGACGCCAAGACGCCAGTGGTGGCCAAATAGCGATAATGTGACAAACACGGTGAAAGACTACATCAAGACGGACCGACACCGACAATACGATAAACACCTGAAGCGATCACCCACGAGTACGAGGCTCTCTTAATATAAACCTCAGAACTGAAAGGGCCCAGTCAATGAAACCTACTCTCAGACTAACATTGCTCAACCCACCGACAGCATTAAGCAGAAGACGGCCACAGAGGCCACGACACTAGGAGATTCGTCTCGAAAAATCTGCTCCGCATAGAGAAAAAAACAAGTAGTCTAAAATGCCGGCCGAGACTCTCGAACTGATGAGGAAAAGACGCGAGATGCCATCGTGTCGACTGTCTTCGCTGGAAAGACAGGCCGTAAAACGACAAATACGAAATCTTACGCAATGAGACCTACGACGCATTAATACTCGGGACATCTAGGCTGCGATCGAGAAAACCCCAGGGATCATAAGTCTTCGCTCTGCAGTTGAGGCCACACAATCAAACGACACAACAATCGCGGATGGCCGCATCGTGAACTCTAAGTTCGAGATTCTCGAAGACGTTGAAAGGTTTTATCGACACTGATTACTTCGCGGGTGAGCTAGTGATGACAGAAATTCATCGACATTTAACTTCTTAAAATCCTTTAAGCCGTCTAGGCCTAGACTTAGCTATACATACAGTATACGAGTATATTGCAGCAGAGAAACGGCCGCCGCGCTGCCGTGCGCGACCCATTAACACCGCTGAGAGCTCCCACATTTGCAGTAAAATTATTATACCGATATATTATATATAGAGCATACTATGATATTCGAGCAAGTGAGACGAATCAAATGACAACATTTCTTTTTTAATCCTTTATTCAGCGTGTAAAGCTAAACTAAAGGGTGTGCGTTCGCGCAGCGGAATGTTGTTGAATTTAAAGATTTTAATTATGCAGATATTTAGTGTATGACGTCGTATAATTGTGTATGGTAAAAAAAAATTTGTGCACGCAGCCATTGCGGAGAAATTCACCAAAAACTGATTCCGCTGGGCGAACGTTGTCCTGGCGGAACTTTTTTTAATCCATTGACTTTAGAAGAAAAGAAATGTGTCCAAAAATTAGTGTGTATTTGTGTGTAATTGTGTATGTATGAATAAAATTAGTGCATGCATAAACTTCGGAGAAATTCAAGTTTCCGCTACGGGAACGTTTGGCCATTAGCTAGTTTTCATATAAAGCGCTTACATAGAGAGCTGTAGATTTTTACATACGTTGTTTTGAATTTGTTTATATTTGTTTAAAAAACAGATTTAGAAAAAATCGTAGGACTTAAAAGATAAAAATATAAACGTAAAATACGCTTATTAGGTCTTAGTTCTTAAAGTATGCACTTTGGGGTCTAGATTTTCACGTTTATACAAACCTTGTAAGTGTCTGCAACATGTTGCCAAGTATCAATGATGTTCCGTTAGTAATTAAAGAGTTATAGGACAATTTACCATGAATAGATCACTGTTTACAAAGCAGTCAAATATCACGACGTTCTAAAGGAATTGCATGGTAAAATGTATGCCAATAATTAGTGTATTCATTCAACTATTCACATGCAAAATTTCATGTCATTAAATTCAGTAATTAAAGAAAAACAATTATAATACTGACGAAGCATCGAAAACCTACATAACCCGACCAAGTTCGGATAGCTACAAAAAAGCGGCCGTGCAATATATTTAGGTAACATCCCAAAATTTACAGTATAATACTGGTATTGAATTGGTATAGGTGATAACACAATTGTTGTTTCCTTGGTTGTTTCGATATAATTTATAAGTCATTTACTTTTGTACACCTACTTTTTTAAATGTATTTGACTATGTGTCCGTATACGCAGCAGGACCCTGCGTTTAATTCGATTGAAAGTTAACTTTTTGCGTGCGTGGTATTTAGTACCTTTCGAATTGTATAAGTAAAAAAATAGTACCTTCATTGCTACAGCGAAATCTTGAATTATTACCCAGCAGGACCCTCCGCTGTTTGAAGGTTTTCAGACCAATAGTATGTGTCACCGTTTAGCGATGTATTAGTACCTTTAAAATACCTTGGTTTCATTTTAATATAATTATTAGTTTATGAGGAAAGCGCCTGCAAATTTTTTATCATGCCAGCAGGACCCTTTTTTGTTTTGACGCTTTCGGCCCCGACAGTCATATTTCTTAATAGCATTTTAATAGTACTTTTCAAATAACCTTACGTGTAATTCAAATATTTTGTATTATAGCAGAAAAATTGTTTTAAAACTTTTAAATATTTTTTCAGCGACTTAACGTTTAGTTTGGCCAATGTAGGTATGAGCTTTCATAACTTTTAGCATGGTGGCGTTAATCAAAGAGGTTTTTATTAATTTAAACCGGTGTTTTTAGATGAACTTATATATTTAATTTTTATGAACACAATTTAATAAAAATCCGTTATGATATGATTATTATTTATTTTGCATTTACCCTCAATTTTAATAATATTTAAGTGGCATAAAAATAATAGCATCATTGGAATGGTATAATCTTAAGGTCATCGTGAAAAAGTTTTAAATCAAATTGCTTGTTAAACTACAAAGTATTTGATTTAAACGTAACGTTATTTGAAAAGTACTATTAAAATGCTAACAAGAAATATGACTGTCGGGGCCGAAAGCGTCAAAACAAAAAAGGGTCCTGCTGGCATGATAAAAGTTTTGCAGGCGCTTTCCTCATAAACTAATAATTATATTAAAATGAAACCAAGGTATTTTAAAGGTACTAATACATCGCTAAACGTTGACATATACTATTGGTCTGAAAACCTTCAAACAGCGGAGGGTCCTGCTGGGTAATAATTCAAGATTTCGCTGTAGCAATGAAGGTACTATTTTTTTACTTATACAATTCGAAAAGTACTAAATACCACGCACGTAAAAAGTTAACTTTCAATCGAATTAAACGTAGGGTCCTGCTGCGTATACGGACACTTTGACTATGACAGAAAGTAGGTACTATTTACGTAGGTAGGTACTTTATTTAGTATGCGCTTATGACTTGAGATATAATCTAGATGTATTATTTAAGACATATAAAATTCATACAGCTAATTTCTATTGAAGATTTCACGGATCAGGATTCTAACTTATAGATCCCTTAGGGAAATTAAATACTTACCACATGTAAGTACCTACTACTGTTTAGGTAAATATTTATCATATTGTAGCTTATTAGTTATTACACTATTTAACCAATGGACTAGACATGCACGAGCGTTCCCCTTTGCAACGTTAGTGGATCAAACAATCTAATAACTTAAAAAAAAACTACTTCTTGAATCGATTTTTTTATTGATGTATACCGTTGTACTGGTAGTGACTTATGTATGTGAGCGTGTTCCCCCGCACCCCACTAAAATATGCAGAATTATTTTGTTCGAAGCGGTACGCTAGTTCTTTGGTTAAATAGTCTTAAGTATTGTAAATTGATCAAAAATATTCTAGTGTGAAAAAATTGACAACGCGCTGCGCGCAACGAGCGATAGGCGGCTTCCCGCTTGAAACGGTACTTCCATCCTTGAAGAAAAGAGAGGGCAATATGTTTATTAAACCTATTTTAGTTAAAACACATTTAAGTCCATTGCTGTCGTTGCAAGCGTTTGTTAACGTTATTATAGTTACATTATTAAGTATTATATGTAATTAAAAATATTTTTGCACACGGATATTTAAATAGAGAAGTACTTGTTAATTAAAGATTTATTTTAATCGTAGATAGTGGCATTATTATTAAAAATATATGTTTCATTAAAGAAATGCAATTGGTTTATTTTTTCCTAACGCTTGTGTACGCAACTGTACCATATTAATAAATACTATATTGGAAGTTTAAGAACGTTTCTTAGATATATGGCACGGCCGCTTTTTTGTAGCCATCCGAACTTGGTCGGGTTATGTAGTTTTTCGATGCTTTGTCAGTATTATAATTGTTTTTCTTCAATTACTGAATTTAATGACATGAAATTTTGCATGTGAATAGTTGAATGAATACACTAATTATTGGCATACATTTTACCATGCAATTCCTCTAGAACGTCGTGATATTTGACTGCTTTGTAAACAGTGATCTATTCATGGTAAATTGTCCTATAACTCTTTAATTACTAACGGAACATCATTGATACTTGGCAACATGTTGCAGACACATACAAGGTTTGTATAAACGTGAAAATCTAGACCCCAAAGTGCATACTTTAAGAACTAAGACCTAATAAGCGTATTTTACGTTTATATTTTTATCTTTTAAGTCCTACGATTTTTTCTAAATCTGTTTTTTAAACAAATATAAACAAATTCAAAACAACGTATGTAAAAATCTACAGCTCTCTATGTAAGCGCTTTATATGAAAACTAGCTAATGGCCAAACGTTCGCGTAGCGGAAACTTGAATTTCTCCGAAGTTTATGCATGCACTAATTTTATTCATACATACACAATTACACACAAATACACACTAATTTTTGGACACATTTCTTTTCTTCTAAAGTCAATGGATTAAAAAAAGTTCCGCCAGGACAACGTTCGCCCAGCGGAATCAGTTTTTGGTGAATTTCTCCGCAATGGCTGCGTGCACAAATTTTTTTTTACCATACACAATTATACGACGTCATACACTAAATATCTGCATAATTAAAATCTTTAAATTCAACAACATTCCGCTGCGCGAACGCACACAACTAAAGGACATAGGTACTAATAAACATACAAACATACCAAAACCCAAAAAACGTTATACTTTTGCAGAAACATTGGGGTAAAAAGGGGGCGGCGAATTGCCGAACGGCCCCGGGCGGCAGAAACCCACGCTACGCCACTGAATCAATCCTACAGAATGTACCACCATTACTCAGATTGGCTCTGAAGATTTCTTTGATACTCAATTACAATTTGATCGAAACGACAGTAATTGCTTTGTGGGAAGCTGGGAATCCCTATGAAAGTCTTTGAATAAATTATGCTCATGTATCCATATATCTATAGCCCTTTATCTATAGCCCTTTATCTATAGACCTATCCATATATCTATAGACCTAATCAATTTGTTCAATATACGGATTCTTATGAAGGCGATTAAATTATACAGAACGTATGCATACAAATAGCAAAATGGACCTACGATACACATGTTCCTGACTTTTCAAAGTTCCACTAAGTAATTATATGTATAGGAAATCGATGGAATGGCTGAATAGTTTATAGTAGGAGTTCAACCAGGTCATCGATATATATGTACTAAAGTACTAGATGTAGCATTCAGAACATTTACATTGTTCAAATGCTTTGCATGGATATCCCGGCAAAGCAATCTAGTGTCACTTTGACTTTCCTGCGGTGTGGGTCCGCGGGAGTTTTTTTTTTAATGTTAATAGGCGGCAAACGAGCAGACGGATTGCCTGATGGTAAGCAATTACCGCCGCCCATGGACACAAACAACACCACAGGAGTCACAAGTGTGTTGCCGCCTCTTGGGGTTGGGAATGGGGATAGCATAAGGAGTGGGATGAGGGAGAAGGAATAGGGGATAGGAATTATTTTATTGACAGCGTGGCGACGATATATCGATTAGGTAATTTGAATCAAAACTTGTATCTGTAGTAGCGTTAGTCAATATTTTTTATTATTTATGCAAAAAAAGAGTTAAATGTATCATAATACCACATTCAAATGTATTTCTTTATTTTTATGTGACGTCATTTACGATTATAAACTAACTACCATGCAGACATACATTGCAAAAGCGTGTAGGTAAAAATATATGATTAAGACCAGACTTCATGAACGGATTGGTTTTAAGAGTGTTTTAGTTTGATTAATGTTATAAAACCTATTTGATATTGTATATCACTCACTAATTCTGTGTTCTTTTCATTTTTATGTATATTGATCGTAATAATTAAGTAGGTATATTAACGAATTTCAGTCTTAATCATAGTACCTACACATTTGCAGTTATAGAAAAATACGCAGAAATATTATTGAACCATGAGGCCAAAACAGATCCTGATTTCCATTATCCGACGAAGAGACAAAAACCCACAAAATTAATTGTGTTTCTTGCTAGAGTAAATTTAATTGCAATTTATATAAAGCTATAAAAATAAATTTATGAGGCAGACTTCAACCCGCGACCATGAGGAACCGTGTCGATACTGTACCGACTAAGCTACTCAGGCTACTTCGTCATAGAATGATTTTTCTAATAGTTGGTTTCCTTATGGTAGCGCATAGTGCCATCTGCCACATATGTAGGTTTAGAACTATGTGGTCAGCAAGGGCATCTTTACAGATTGACAAACAATCCTGCAATTAAGCAATTCACATAGTAAGATAAATTTAAAGTTTAAAAAATTAGAATTATTCGTTCCTGAGGCAAGTCTTGAACTTGCGCCCACGAATATATTTTTCTATTTTGTAATAAAAACAACTGATAGTTTTTATTATTTTACTTAAATAAACCCACAGCAATTATTAATTCCCTTTTATTTTCATAAATAAACTATTCTTATTATGCTGATGAAATATTGTAGGCAGAAACATCTCTTCTGTGATGTCTTTGCAAATGCCAATTAGCAGCCAGTAGCAATAGAGCACCATTGGCTGCTCATTGGTAACATGCCAGGACTGGTTGTTGTTGATTGGCTATATGATAATTAGACACTGTAAATCATTGGCGCTGCTTGCGCCTGCGTGTTGCGCTAGTACGATTAGACGTCATACGCTGTCATACGTTAGACAATTTGAACAAAATATTTATAGCAAATTGCTCCTTGATTTATAGAGAATGCTCCGTCCGCTCCTATCGTTAGAATATATGTTAATGATTCAGGTGCGTTTTCAAGCATCGTGACTTACTCATTACTGTTGTTTGAAGAAACTTACGCAATAAAACATGATTATATCGTTGTACTTTAGAATGCAGTGGTCATGGTCCATATCAGAATCCATTACAGAATTGCTTCACATTTGATACGAATCATAAAGATACATATAACGGTATTTGTACATTATTTCTTGAATGTGTTTTTAGTGGCGTTTTAACTGCCCCATTGCTTTGTTCTTAGCGACTACCGTGACTTCTACAAGGCCATAACCCTGCTAGTTAAAATTTCAAATCATGGTCTGGCATGGCGCTCTTTATAAATAGATATCATGCAAAATATTTGAAAATGTAGACTGGAGCAGATTTTAGGCACTTTTATTGAATCCTATTCGTGACTTTTCGCCGATGTTTTGACCAGAGATTGCGTATTACTCTTAAAAGGACTGGCAATTGTAACATAATAATACTTTAAACATAATAACCACCTATTCCATTTCTCCGTTAGCAAGTACCAGAATTAATCCAATGTTATTTTGCAGGGCGCCCAGAAACCATTCCAAAAGGTGATCAAAGCCAACATCGGAGATGCGCACGCTATGGGACAGAAGCCCATCACCTTCTGCAGACAGGTAAATCACGTTATCTTTGCCGCTTTAGTAGATATTGTTCTGACCATGACATGTCCTCTTTCACCAACGTTTAGATACGTCCGTAAAGTTGCAGTTTATTATATCATAGATCTAAAAGACAAGAATGTGCTGCTCATGAACATTAAAATAAAAATTAAGAACTTAACATTTACATGTACTGCCGCGTTTTCAGATTAGGCTTTCTGTTTTAATCATTGGGAATTAGTTAAATGACAATGAGTAAATTAGGCAGATCATATTATGTATGTAGGTAAAACATGTTTTCTGAAGTGGGTTTGATTTGACTATAGAACCGTATTAAAAGCGGTAGGCACAGGCCGATCATGACGATTAAAATAAGCGGCGTGAAACGAGAAATAGCCAGTATGTTATAGATATTGATAGCTACTAATTGAGCAGTAAGATTGTTAAGGTCATGCATGCTATACTTACAAACATATTCGCGTAAATAACCGATAGTAAACACGTGTAATATCTTATCAGCATTGGTTACAACCTTACAACATTCCTGTTTGATCCAATATTATATGTGTAAACTATAGTATATGTTATTGTTGTTATTTAACTTGCTTACAATAACATTATTCATCATCAGCCTTTAACAGTCCACTGTTGGACTAGGCCTCTCCTTTGAAAGGAGGAATTGGCCTACTATACCACGCCGGACAAACGGGTTGGTATAGGGTTTGTAGGATCATTTCGCCTGTTCGCGTCCATTTAGTGCAGTTGGCAAGTTTGAAGGAAAAAATAAAAATGTTCCAGCAAATTGATTCAATGAAAAATGTATGTAATGCGTTCATTATATAGTCTATTTTATTAATAACTTTCAGTTTTGTTCGAAACTTGTTGTGTTTTTTTTTAAATAGACAAACTTCAAAATATGGCATTTTACCCAGTTTGCGTCCAAAAAATCCAAATTGCGTCCACCTGTGGACCAGTTTGCGTCCACCAGCTTAGTCTTAACAATATCAGCCTTATTATCCTTCATATAAGGGTGATATTGTTAAGACAATTTAAAGAAAGATTGGCTTTTAACAATTTCTACATTTAAGATTAAAGTTATAAAAAATGTACATTATTATCATTATTAAATCACTTTAAAGAAACTATAAATAACTATTTATTGTTCTCAACATCGATGGAACTTAAAATCAAAGATAAAAAAATATCGATACATGTTGTCCAATATTGTGGTCTTCGGAATAGCATAATTTTTACATAATTATGTACATATATTTGTCTTATCGATTTCTTCTTCTCACGAATATCACAAAACGCTTTCTTTATTTAATCATCTTTTGTATTTTTTTTCCTTCTTCTTTCATGTCTCCTAAGAACTCATCTTGAATAGAAAAATATGGAATAAAAGAAATTAAATGTAATAATTCAATTTTAAACTCGGTCTTAACCAAAAATGCATTTTAAATTATAAAAATATATATGTATAGAATGTATTTATGCGATTATTTCTATTTCATGAAAATATGGACGCAATTTGCTATAATATTATCCCTTGCAGGTATAGTTTGCGTCCACTTGTGATCGATTATTATATCGATTGTATCTTTTATTACAATCATAATAATGTGGACGCAAATTGGTCATTACAATTGCATACTATTAATGTTAAAATAAACAAAATCCCAATTTCTCTCTCATATTTTAATCACATAAAAATAAACAACTAAAGAAATCATAAATAGACGAGTTCGCGTCCATTGTGGACGCAAAGTGGAAGTTTTATAAATTCGGTGTTGTAGTTCGCGTCCACCTTATTTTAATTGTTAACTATAAAAAAACAAGCTAATTCATAATTCATACTATTCGTCTTTTCATTATTAATGTCTAAAAACAGCTATGTATCCTAAAATTCACATAAAACAATAAAATACTTACCGTCAAACACGCCGCTGCACACTATTTTTTTATTTATATCCTGCGCATCTGCACTCTTTTGTTGAACAACCGAGATTAACTTTTTTTTTTAAACAGGATAAGCTGGGCGCACGGAACTTTTGTCTATTTGTGCGTGTCTCTTATACGTCGAGGTATTGGCGATACTGACTTTTCATTTTATTAGTGTGTTAGTATATTTATTTCCGAGCATTTTTAAAGGGAGGTCCGCAAAATGGACGCGAATAGGGGGGTGGACGCGAACAGGCGAAATGACCCTATCAAGTTTTCCTTCTCTTGGTAGTGCTATTCTCTGCATAATATACTCCCTCTGTCGGCTCTTACTTACGACACCCATGGGATGATATGGGGTGGTGAAAATTCGTATTCTTAATCCGTCACCACACGGAAATACGGACGGACAACATTATTCCGTCTATGCAATCAGGAAACCCATGTCGGCAGAAATCAAAGGTTGTTATATTTATTTAGTGAACTATTTCGCGTATGATGTCCTTATTTACAATTATTTATTTCCTGTTCAAAGATGTTGTATATCCACCAGCCGTCTTTAATGAAACATAATGCCTCTTACAAAATTGTATATTATAACGAGTAGGACAAAAAATCTTGTTGTTTTGTGTCTTTATTTCAAAAGGAAAAGGACCGTAGCCATAAATGTTGTCTAAAACTTATTGTAGTAGGCGCGTGTTAGGACTTTGTTTACTCATTCATAATCCAAATACGTTGCTATTACCTCTTAAATGTAGATAGTTGTCCCTATACGTACAGATGCAGTTATCATGCAGGCGCGGTCCGAAGGGGGGGGGGGGGGTCACAGGGGACATGACCCCCCCAAAATCTAAAGGTCAAATTGAAAAATCTCAAAAATTTGCCAAATAATAAAAGGAAATTTCTAGCTATTCCCTAACAGCGATAAATTTATATGCTGACTCTATCTAGTGGTATTTTTATGAACTACGTACGATGGCCAAAATAACTTGGAAATTACATCTAGTTTAGAAACAAAGAACCGAAATACCTACGTAGTTTTGGTAATCCTAGCAAAATCGATATGCGTCGTTATGATAAAGATTGTTTAACAATATTCTAATAATATAATTTGTCGGTTTATTGTAAAGATTCAAGATAAAGGCTGTCTACTTACCTAGTTGTGAATTGTGATTCTTGTTGTTAAGTTTTGTGATTGAGGAAAAATTTAAATATAACTTAATTGTCGAATACTTACTTCATATAATTTAATTTGAAGAACAGTGCTTCATTTAATGATAATTTTATAATAATGATAAGTCACTGTAAGTAATATCGAGCCTTTCCCGCCATTTTAGCGCAACCGATAAAACCTAAATTTTACAGGAGAAGGTTTTATTTAAATATTTTTATACAGAAATGTGCTCATAAAGTAAAATTTGATGTACATTAATGATTTTTAGACATTTACATGTATCACTAAAAAAACTACAAATATAATAAGTATTTTGGGTTGGATTTTAAAACGAGTCGCCTGAATTTGAGGGTATTGGTGGTGTAGGGCTTATGGGAGTTAGTCTTAATCCCCTTAAAGTAATTTTGGCTGCCGGAGTTGCGTCTTAATATTTTTAAACAATGTCCAAAAATTCTTCAATACTTTGGCAATTATGCAAAACGGAACGTAATTTTTATGCTTTAGTACAGTTTTTCAAATGTAATTTTTAGGTTTTATGACAAAAACGTGAAACGAAACGCAACCCGCCATTATTAATTATTAAACTGGTGTGAAGAATGTGGAAGTTGGCACCACCATACACACTGATGTTTGGAGAGCATATAATTTTTATTTTTTCTAAAGGAACCAAGTATTTCCGGCGGGTGAAAATGGTGAGGAGGGCACCCGAACCCTCCCCCCTACTCCCCCCAACCACTCACAATCCCTTAAAATAGCGACGTATTTCGAAATTTTTACCAGTATTTACGCTATAAATGGCGATCCAGATAGGTACCTAATTTTTATTAGTGTAGTGAGTGACCCCCTCCAAAATTTCAGGCTGCGACCGCGCCTGGTATCATGGCGCTACTTAGACAAAAGTCAGCTGCATTCTATATAACTAAAACTCTTTTGTCTAACTCGTTATGCCACTCACTTTGAAATAACAAAAGTGACTAATATATTTGTTTGTACTTGTGGTCATGTAGGTGCTGGCGTGCGTAGCGTGTCCCAGCCTTATCGAGACCGCAGACTTCCCGAAAGATGTCCAGAAGAGGGCTCGTGAGATTTTGGCAGCTTGTGGGTAAGTACATGTCAACTGACGATGGTCAAAAAGGCAGCTACCCGCTTAAGTCATTCAAAGATGTCACACTACTTGGTGGTCTTATCTTACTTTGATCTATTAGTAACTGTCGAACTAGTTTCGGTTTGTACATAAGAGTAACTTGTATTAATACCAGTGTCAGCAATATTGTTTACAAAATAAATGTAGTTTCCTTAAATACCAAGTTTCCCGTGCCAATCCCGAAAACTGGACATCTTGCTTCAATATACCATACAAATTATCATGAGCATACCCATTACATAATTGGCAGGGCGATGCAGATAACACCTTTATCAACATCATCATCTCCAGCCCGACAGTGTCTACTGCTGAACATAGGCCTCGCTTTGTTCATTTCTAATCTAGCCCTGTTTCGTCACGCGATCGCTATAAAATCGTCGGCCCCTCCTGCTGACAGAAGACAAACGCTTCTTTTCTTCGACCGTGGCCCCTGTTGCGACCCTATTCCACCTGTCGTCACCACGCCTACACAGGTGTCCTACCCGTCCTGGATTACACGTTACCTTTTCTTTACTTCCAGAGGTGGGTCAGCAGGCAGCTACACAGCAAGCCAAGGTATCGAGATGATCCGCAAGTCGGTCGCGAGCTACATCGAGCGCCGCGACGGCCACAAGGCTGACTTCAACAATATCGCGCTCGCTAGTGGCGCCTCCACCGCCATCAAGAATGTGCTGCAGCTGTTCTGCAATGATATCGGCGGGAGGAAATCAGGTGAGTTTATTTCTTTAAACATTTTCCTTTTATGGTAGTAGGCGGCAAACGATGGATGCAAAAGACGGATCACCTGATGGTAAGCAATTACCGCCGCCCATGGACACAAGCAACACCACAGGAGTTACAAGTGCGTTGCAGCCCCTTTGGGTTGGGATGAGGGTGAGGAGGAAAAGAGATAGTATGAGGAGTGGGATGAGGGAGAAGGAATAGGGGATAGGGCCTCCGACCTTCGTTCGGTGAGTGAGAGTGCCTCTCACTCACCGAACGAAACGCAACAGTTTAGGTACTGTTACTTTACGTCGATTTTCTGTGAGAGGGTAGTACTTCCCCGATCGAGCCGGCCCATTCATGCTGTAATCAGCAAGGCTCTACTACCGTGAAAACTTTTTGTTACTAGTTGTTCTCTTACGGCCGACTTCAATATTCGATCTTTCCATGGATTTGGAGATTCGATATACGTGTTTGACATATTTTTACGGAGCTTATGTCAAATAAGTATCTAAAATTTTCAAAATCGGTTAGTTCGAATATTGAATTCGAAAATAAAAATTGCCGCTTGGCGGCGTAGCAGTCGCGCTGTGACAGCTGTCTCTACGAGATCAAGAGAGTCAAACGTTCCTCCTGTGTATCTTAACTAAGAGAGCAAGAGAGACGGAGAACGACGCCAGCGCTGCCAACGGCGCAAACTACGAACTAGTGATGTGCCGTTACCATATTACCGTTACCAGTATTTTACTAGATGGTAATATTCCCAGTAAGTTTCTATTGTTACCGGTAATATTCCCAAACCCCGGTAATATTGTTTAATATCGTCTTATTGATTTTAATATTATGCAATATCCCTTTAAAACGCGTAAGCGCAGCTGTTAGTTCACTTTTGCACTTGTACAGTCAGCCACATTAGTGAAAACACATTCCCAAGATTTTGAATGGCATTGTCGTCCAAAATAATAATAATGTACCATGTCTTATGGCATTTTTCGTCATAGATATCTTAACTTGATCATATTTTACAACTACTGGGTAAAAAAGAGAAAGTTTTAATTCATAAAACACTCATAAAAATTGTGTAGCGACTTATTTCGTTGACTGTACAAGTATTACAACGCACAGCACAGCATTTGTCTTTGTATGCTATAGAGATAGCTATTGTCAAGCCACTGTCCCAGATCCCTAAAGAAAGAAAAACCAGCCACAGTAGAAAGACAACCTGCTGTCCTCCCATACATCAAGGGCGTGACCGACAAAATTGGCTACATCTTGAAGCGAGCTTCAATCAAAACTTACTACAAGCCGCCAACGAAGACATGTCAATTTCTACCAACAGTCAAGTGTTAGTTACCCTTGCAAGAGGCCGGTGTCTACAAAATAGACTGTGACTGTGGGCTCGCATACATTGGACAAACCAAGAGAAGCATAGGCATCCGACTTAAAGAACATATAGCTGACATAAAACATAAACACTCAACAAAGTCTGCTGTGTGTGAACATGTGGAACAAGGATCCAACCACTACTTGCGATTTGATGAACCACAGATACTCGCAAAAGAACACCGTTTTATTCCAAGGATGATACGTGAGGCTATTGAAATTAAAACACACCCTAATTTCAATAGGGAAGATGGTTGGAATGTTCCTCCAGCTTGGTACCCAGTCATAAGGCTAATGAAACCCAAGAAGGACCAAGTCACCAGAAGTCACTGTGAGCTCATTCTGCGTGAATAGTAACACCAATAGTTGAAAAAAAGTTCGGGTACTTCTAGATCAGTCTGCCGTGAACATGAATCCTGTAATGGTCGGCTAGTAATTAAAATGTAGTTTCTAGATCATTCGGTTTAAATGTAATGACTAGTGAAACCAATATAACGCGATAGAATCCGTAAACTGTAATTTAATTTCAATGTATAACATTCGCGTAAATCCAAGAAAAACCAAAGTGACGACTAACAGTGCTGGTAAAATTTGCTTTATAGCCCATAACTGGAAGCTAATCCATGGCCATGAAGATGGCCAAGTGCCATCAAAGAAACCTATTTTAGAAAGCTCACAGAGTAATAGAAATAATATTTTATTGTCATCATCTATATCATCATACGATTCGGAGGTGGACTTCTTTGATAATTTATTAGAACCTTCGAGAAATGACACCACCACTCATTCGACAGACAGCGATTATTTTAGTAGTTTCGGTAAGTGGAGGACCAATCGAATTATATTATCTGATTCGGATAGCTCTGAATAGAAGAAATATTATAATTTATTTTTATCTATTAATATATAAATTGTTTGGTTTGTTCGTTAGTTGTTTTTTTTTCGTTCATAAGTTAAGTTAAATCATTTCAAAAAACTATGAAAACCTGTTATTGTATAGTTGATTATAATAATCGTCTAGATTTAAAAAATATACTGTGATTTACTCTGATTATCTCGGAAAATAACTTTGTGACCTCAAAAATGTTACATTAATTATTATTACTGAAACGTTTCGAGGTGTCTAGCCAAATTTAATAAAGAATAATTATTAAAAAGTTTTTTTTTACTTAGACCCACATCTTATCATTTATATAATATTCCCAGACAAAAATTGTCAAAAAAATTACTAAGTAATACAAACTACTAAGTAATAGTAGAAATGTGAAAATACCTAGAAAGTTACTGTATGGAAAGTTACTCGGTAAGTTTCTGGAAACTTACTCGGTAAGTTACCAGTAATTTTGGGAATATAGTATTTAAAATTGAAATGATGATTGCATTTGAACTTGAAACGATAGAAATCTTATCGGATTACTCAAAATCACAAATTAAATTTAAATATAAAAGTATTATTACCTATGTTACCCTATATTACTATTTTTGTAGAATGTTACCGGTAGCGTTACTGGGAAAATACTCGACTAGAGTAAGTTACCGGTAACGGCACATCACTGCTACGAACTAAACTGGAGACAGCCTCCGCTTGAAAACGGCACACGAAATCCTTAAGAACTGCGCTTTTGTAAATGTAAATCTGTATTCATTGCTATAGAGGCTAGAGGGCCTAGACAAGTGGCTCTCGCTTCTCATTTCTACTTTCGCTAACGCTTGGTTGCCAAGGTAGCTTAAGCAATTCGTTGTTCATAGACGACCGGTTGGCGCAGCGGCGGGAGTGTAAGCCACTGCTACGCCGAAGGTCGCGGGTTCGATTCCCGCTCAAGTCAAACATTTGTGTGCATGAACATGGATTTTTGTCTTGTTCTGGGTGTTACTACTTGATACTTGATACTTGATGGCACGGGCTGTTTCCGCAACTCCACGTCTTGGCGTGTATTTTGCGTGCGGGTGGGAATGGTGTCGTCATTCCAGCCACCCCAGCTCTTCGAGGAAGGCCAGCAGACTCTTGATGTGGCCCACTGCTTCCCTCAGGGTGCTGTGTCTTGTCAGGTACTGCTGCCTGTACTGTGCGACCTCAGGGCAGTCGAGGAGCAGGTGGGCTGCCGTCTCGTCTGCTGCCATACAGGCCCTGCACAGCGGGCTGTCGGTGATACCTATAGTAAATAGGTGTTTATTAAGGAATCCGTGTCCTGTGTAGGCGGCCGTGACTGTCCGCAGTTGTTGTTTGGACAGCCGGAGGATTTGTTTAGCTATCTTACCGTCTACTGCGGGAAGAGCCTCCTTGGCCTGCCTACATGTTTCAATACCAATCCAGGACTGGTTGTGTTGGGTCCTGGTCCTATTTCTTACCAGGTTGCGATAAAATCCAGAAGGGAGGGGAATAATGGGCTCGGGTCCCACCACCTCTAAAGTGGCCCCTCTTCTGGCAAGTACGTCGGCTGCGTCATTCCCTCTAGAGCCACTGTGGCCCTTGATCCATTGCAGTGTTAATTTGTTTTGTTTACCTACCTCTGTTAGTTTCTGGTGGCATTCAAGCGTGAGCGCCGAGGTGATAGTATGGCTTTTGAGGGCTGAGAGGACTGCCTTACTATCTGAGAGGATCCTAATGGATCGTTCCCTTACCTCACGTGCCATGATTGCTGTGGCAGCTAGGATTATGCCAAAACATTCGGCCTGGTAGACCGTGTTGTAGGCTCCCAGCGGTGCTGCGATGTTGATATTTAGGTCCTCGGAGAATACTCCTGAACCCGTACCTGTATCCGTCTTAGACCCATCTGTGAAGATCGTGAGCTCGTTGTGATTAACCGCTCCTTCGTGTAGATCCTCGTACAGTTGGATTTTGTATTTCTTGTCGAACACAAATTGTTTCGGTATTTGGTCGCCAATGGCTTGTGTGAGAGGAACTTCTGTTCTGGGTGTTTCTATGTATAATATGTATGTATTTACAAAAAAAAGTATATATGTATGTTTATCCATTATAACCCATAACACAAGCTCTGCTTAGCTTGGGACTAGATGGTGATGTGTGTATGTGGTAGAATATTATTATATTATTATATATTGACCACCTGATATATCGAAAGCCTATGACCGTTCCAAACATTTTTAGCGATTAGCGATATCAATCAAGGGCAGCAAGAGAATGAAAGACAACAAAATCAAAGATGGTTTAAACATTCGCTGTGGATGAGAATGCCTCCTCTAAAGCTCTTTTAGGGACAGTCTTTATTCCTGTGTCAGTGTTCAGACTGATCAGTTAAGTTAATAACGTCTATAAAGGTTCAAACTATTTTCATAAATATGGTTTGTAAGATAAGATTGTAGGTAAAATAATTACATTGGGTAAATGTTAATTCAATTCTTAGACAAATATTTTGTAATTTTCACTAATTCGTTTCCCAGTTATTCTCGATAAGATAACAACATTTCTTCCAATTTAGATAGGTATTAAGATAACAAAAAAAAATGCTATGTTTTGTACATCTAGATTAGATACATTGTTAGACTGGTCACTGCTGATATCAACCTGTTGCCTTGGCGGCGTGATATAGCCATATACCTAAGTCAAATGTCACGATTTGGTTTGATAATTTTCTAACGCCCTATTCAAAAATCTTTGATGACAAACAGTTTTTCATTGATTGGGCGTTAGGTGTGTTGAGCAAGTGGCGTTCTGTTGTCTCTGCTTACCCCGACGGGAAAAAGGCGTGAGTATATGTATGTATGTGTGTGTTGATGATGAGTATTAATGATATCAGTTTACGATTAATTAGGTACCACTTCACCGCGCTAGTAGGCATCGCGAGGTAATGTGTATACGTTGGACTATTACCCTTATCATCTTACCATACAGATGATAAATATTGGCCTATGAACAAGGCCATCCAAATAGACCAATCTTTAGCCACCGCATCCAATCGCTTTCCACGACCCCGACAAGACCTAAAGACCTCTGCTGCAACGTCAAGTACAAATGCCGGCAAACTTCTTGAACACTACCATAGACCAATATGCATGCGCAGGAGACATTTTTGCACGTAAAATTGCTATTGCGCAGCTCTTTTGGTCTATGGTTGTGTTCAAGAAGTTTGCCGGTGTCTATACATGGTCCGCACTATACAACAATTGTCCCGATATTTGATCTAACAACTGCTTCCGTGGTCCAGTAGATAGCGTATGCGACAACTGATCGGAGGTCCCGGGTTCGATTACCGGGTCGGCCAAAAGTGTTACTGGGTTTTTCCGAATTCTCAGTAACAGCTCCGCAGGCAACAGGCTCGCCCCCTATTACGTGGGATCTAAAAATTCATGGCGAAATGTGGGTGTAATATTACACCTCTGCCTACGCCCTTCGAGGATAAGGGCGTGAGCCTATAAATAAAAAATAAAAAAGTTTTAACCTAAAATGAAGCTTATGTCCAATATGTATCTCTTGTAGAGAAATCGATGTGTAGATCAAATATTGGAACCGACCGTTAATAATTAACCAATGATTTCTGGCAAAAATAATTATTTTACTGTAAAGTCAGGTCAATTATTATTTTCGGTTTTCTCAATATTTCGGTAAACCATTCCTCATAATCCTTATACATATACTTACTGAGAACAAAAAGTTCCTAGCCCAGGTCATCTTTAGCCGTAAATAGGTTGGTTGTTCTATTTGCGGTTTATTTTGTCCATATTTGAGGCTAATACACAACATATTAGGTCATAACCGTAGTTTGTAGAAATATAAACAATAAACTCGTTTAGCTTGTAAACAGCTAAAATTATGTATTATTTCATTTGCCTATTGTATACTCATAGGTAGTTTCGACGGTTTTCATTTGACATTTACATACTTTGTATTCGCTTTGAAAGCCTCAAATCCTGAATAGTTGGTAATCTGCAACATTCATATTATTTCATTCGGCTACCGATGGCGTGGTTATCACAGTATTTCTGTTTATTTTCAGTATGTTGTTATTTTAGCGCTGTTTCTCTACGGACGGTTTAGAATTACAATTATTAAAAAGTAGGGAAGTAGGGTGACACATTTTATGGGATGGTAGTTTCCTGTCAATTGTTGGTGCCCTTCTTTAGGAAATATGAGAAACCCATAAAATTATGCTCTTTTGTAACACAGACTTTCGTCTGTGTTACAAAGGAGCATCATTTGCGTGTTCAAACTACATTAAATATACAAACGCATAGATACCACTTTTATTAGTATCGAGATCGACTAAGCCACTACGGTACCCACTAGATCGCGATGTTGCACCATAAAAGGCTTAACTGTTACCGTTATCATAATCGGCATTAACGTGACTGCATTGTTGCTTATCGAGACATTGCAGTTGTCACATAGGTAGTAGCTGAGAATGATGTATAGTAACCATATTGTAATATTATCAATAATATGATAATGTGTACGAGATAAACAGTTACAGTAGTGTAAGCTTTGGAAAATGCCATTAATAACATTTATAATGTTGCAAATCGCTGCGTTTCGCCGGTTTCGAGTGCTTTGACAATTTTATGGGTTGGGGCTACGAGCCATGTTTATTATTTATCACCAGATGGGCTTGTCTTGTAAGATTTTTACCTGGATAAATAAATGATTGACTTGCTGATTTCAGCATGAATGAGCCGGCTCGACCGGGGAAGGGTAATGCTTCCCACAGAATATATACGTAAAGCACAATATTTATTCTGTTGCTTTGCGTTCGGTAAGTTAAGAGTGCCGTAGGTCCAATCCCATTGTCTTTCTCGCTCTATAGTCTCTTTCCGTCCCTTTTTGCATTCACGTTGGCAACGCACTAAATTGTTTCTCCTCTAAGGTTGCGGCTGATTATGGGCGGTGGTGATCGCTTACCATCAGCGATCCATCAGCTCGTTTGCCTCCAACGCCATAATAAAAATGAATATAAGTATGTATACAATAAACGACAGCGGCTAAATTAAAACTATAGAAACTAGTAATGCCAACCGGGCGTCAGTTTTTTTGAGTTGATGGTCTACCTCGGTCGAGCCGTTCTATCTATGCAGTAATCATTCCCTTACAGAAAATACAAGCATGATTCTATATACACAACTTGCTGTTTGTAATTTTCTAAGCTCGCATTGTAATGCCAAAGAACGCCAATACTACGGACTACTAAATGAACGTCGACGCTTAGCAACAGTCACCTAGTCGCTCTCGCGCGCGCATAAATATAGTGGTCCTTCACCGTGAACTGGAACGACACAACACACATAAATACCGGTTCTAATTCTGTTATTGACTCGCTAAAATAATATTTTTGTTGTCTTTTTCCAACACGTACGGCGAGAAAGATATGATGATGTTTTGAGCATTCAAACAAAATTTCGTAACTGGTTTGAGTGTTTGTAGCCTGTCGTTAGTTGACCGATGTCTTGTCGGTCTACTAACTACGCAGGAAACAAAGTCAAACAATTCGTCAGATCTTATTTATGTCTGTATTATACTCGCGCCTTTTTCCTGTCGGGCGTATCTTTTTGCTTTTATCCTTACAAATCGCATGCGCTTCCTCTTCATTCAGTACTCCTTATTTAGCTCTATCCCTTTCTAATCGTATCAGACAGAAAAAGAGGTCAATAGTCAAAATTTTGTGTAGTTCGTGCACTACATAATCGGTACTGTTTAGCGTTTATGAAGCGAACATAATATTCCTTGTTCCGCGATTAACCACAAGGTTACTACTAATGACTGATTTTACATGCGCTCTGCGCGTTATGTTTGTTTGTTTATATTTTACGGTTGGCTGTTAGGGATAATGGAAATATCCATAAAGTCTGGAAATGTGCCCGGTAGGTAACGTAGGTACTCGATTCTTAGAACATTTTACAAGACTAAATTGTTTTGTTTAATGTGATTTAGTATGCCGATTGTTGATACCTGATAGGGGCTATAAACTGTTAGACTTCTTCTATAGATGCCTACTTGAAAAGCACATGGTAAAGAGCGACACGATTTTATCGATATTTCACGGTACTGGCTGTCATGGTCATCTATAAACAAACATCGTTATATAAGTCAAGACTAAAAAGTTTTGTAATTGATCAAATCCCTAGAATATTGCTATCGGCAAAAGGAATCCTGCCCTCTGGTGAAAGTATGAGGAAAGAAGCGTTGTAAAAACCTATGATACTGAGAGATCTGATTGGATTGGAATGTGAACCCTAGGCAGGGTGCCAGGGGAATAGTCTTTTGTAGTACTTGGGTAACCTTTGCATTCTTAGCCTGGCGATTCCGTTATTGCGCTTTTCATAATCGAAAGCAGAATCCTCAATTGTCCGTATTTATGCAAAAAAGAACCACCCAGCAAAAAACGCACTTCTGAGATATCAATGGATTTACAAAAACATGTGCAGCTCTGTTAGATTAAGTAAAATATTACACTTATTTTATATAATTGTATTGATAAATAAGTCATTTAAGTATGTGTATATAAATTTGCTCTGGATACTCTTAATTTTTCTAGATAATTAGGTAAATGCGCATGTGGTTCCTTTTAATATTTACTAACTAATAGCTTTCCTCATATGCAAAAAAGAACCACAACCCATGGGTTTCATGTATATCGGTAAAGCCATGGATTTACCCATATACATGAAACTAAGTATTATCGTAATAAACCTTTGATATTCAGCCTATAGCAATCCACTGCTGGACATAGGTATCTCCCAACACGCGCCACAGTACATGGTTCTTAGCCTTTCGCATCCATTTCGTACCAGCCTCGATTTCAGGTCTTCAGTCCACCTAGCCGGGTGCCGCCCTACCTTACGCTTACCGAGTCGTGGTCTCCACTCTAGGACAAGCTTGGTCTATCGGCCATCAGTACTGCTGCAGATATGATCAGTCCACTGCCTCATAAGCTTACTTATTCCGTGAGCTATGTCGATAATTCTGGTTCTTTGTCGGACAACTTCGTTGCGGATTTTATCCTCCAAAGAGACGCCAAGCATAACCCGTTCCATAACTCGCTGCGTGACTTTAAGTTTGTGGACTAGTCCCACTGTGAGTGTCCACGTCTTGGCACCGTACGTCATAACAGGTAGGACGCATTGGTTGTAGACTTTGGTCTTCAGGCATTGTGATAGGGGCGACGAGAAAACTTGACGTAGTTTGCCAAACGTTGCCCAACCCAACTGGACACTAGGGTCGATTTCTTTCTCAAAGATATTGCTACCAAGCTGAACAACAAGCTATTGCTCATGGTAGACATACTCTTGAACAACTTGAAGCATCCATCCGTGGACATAAACCGATCCCGACATGATGAGTTCGTCTAACATAATCTTGGTTTTGTTCAGTTCATGCCGAGACAAGTTCACGTCGAGAGGCTCCGTTTAGGCTGTGGAGCATCCCGCTCAACTCTTCCAGGGACTCCGCAACGATGACGATATTGTCAGCAATCCGAAAGTGTGTGATGTATTAGCCGTTAATGTTTCTGCCCAGTCCAAGCCAGTCCAGCATCTTAAAGATGTCTTTGAGTGCGCTGGTGAAGAGCTGATTAAAATATTAAGTCTCCCTGCCTCACACCTCGTCGCAGTCGCGTTGACGGAGCTGGAGTTGGATGGTCTTAGTGGCGATATCATAACGCCTCGATGTAGCGCCAATCGGAACGAGACCGCTGCAGAGCAACCAGAACCACCCAGGTTTTGATGGAGTCAAAGGCTTTCTCGTAGTCCACGAAAGCCATACACAGCGGCTTATTGTACTCATTGGTCTTCTGTATATTCTGCCAAACAGTATGGATGTGGTCTAGTTCCTGCGGCTGGAAATCGTTAAGTTTTCTGGCGAGGCTGTTTGTTAGCACTCTCGAGAACAACTTGTAGAGGTGGCTGAAGAGTGAAATAGGTCTATATGTTTTCAGTGAGGTTTTGTCACCTTTGTTCAAGAACAGGACAACCGCACTCCCGCTCCACGCCTGAGCTGTAAGGCCCTAATGGATAACGGAATTAAAGAGGCTCGCCAGCTCTTTTAGGACTACAGTCCCTCCTGCTTTTAAGAGCTCTGCGGTGATTTCGTCCTCTTATGGAGGCTTGTTGTTCTTAAGTTGCTCGAGACCTTCTCTTACCTCGCCTTGGTTGACATCAGGGATGTTCTCCGTATATTGGCGCGGGCGTTGGGCTCTATAGTCATCATTGCCTGGTTTCAAGAGTTTAGACTTCCATGATGCGTACAGGTCTTTGCAGAAACTCTCAATTTCAGCGAGAAATTAGAACTTTAAGTTTACACCTTCCGCAGTACAATAAAATCACGTACTTGTGGTTCTGCTGTTTGCCATATTCATTTATACGTGGTAGAACCAAATGCATGTGGTTCTATTTTGCAAAAAAAATATTAGTCATTAAAATATGAATTTATTTTACGCATAACGATACCACAGAAACTTGGTTCCATTTGGTGTATTATAATAATTGTTAATAATAGAAATATTTTTAATGTATAATGGTACCAAGTATCTGTGGATCTGTTTTGTATAAAATGACATGGGATTTAAATGGTTTATTTGTTTGATGAAACGAGTCCCATGGTGCTATGGTTCGGTTTTGCAATATGTATAATGTGTGTTTTTGCTGTTGGTTCCTTTCTGCTTTTTGTATAACTTGTTTCCAAGGGAAAAATCATGTGGATCTTTTTTGAATAAGAAAATAAACCACTTTTAAATTAGTATTCTTAAAAGAAATCAAAAATTGAAATTTGTCGTGTGGTTCCTTTTTGCATAAATACGGACAATTATTATAAATGATGAAGAACTAAATAGTTAAATAATTAATTTTAATTCGCAACATAATGTAAATCTAATTGTCATGCAAGTCATGGGAGATGAAATGTATGTTCTTTTTGGAAAAAGGTAATGTCAGTAATTAGGTATATTATTACATGACGGATATCAATGTTTAAACAGCTGTCGAGATAATCTGCCTTTATTGCACTCGATGGAATAATATAATAATATTCTACCATATACACACATCACCATCTAGTCCCAAACTAATCAGAGCTTGTACTATGGATACTATATAATGGATAAACAGACATATATATATTTTTTATTGTAAATACATACATATTATACATAGAAACACCCAGACCAAGACAAACATCCATGTTCATGGAATCGAACCCGCGACCTTCGGCGTAGCAGTCGCTTACACTCCCGCTGCGCCAACCGGTCGTCAAATTTCACTATATTGCGAGCGCTGATCTGTCAGGAAATTCTCATTAGCAGTAATTACACTGGAATTAAATATTGCGGTTGACTCAGTAGTTCGCGTACCTAACTCATTAGTTTATTACTTACTAAGAGATCTAACACTTCTATTTAATTTGCCTCAAAATTCAACTTCAACAAATAAGTAATTTACATTTAAATGTAACTTTAAAAAATAGAGGACAAAGGAAGAAAAATAAATATAAAAAATAAGAGAAAATATACAAAAACGTCTATATGTCTAAGAATTCCTCCGCAACGCTGTCGGCCTTCACATAAATAATATGTGACAGAACCACGTGGAAAGAATTATCATAAGTAACCTAGTAAAAATGATAATGATGACAATTCTTTTAAGTTGCTTCAGGTCGTTGTCTGGCAGGATCAACGGTTATCAAATCAAATTATTATTTAATAGAGGATGCCCGCGGTTACACCCGCGTTATTTAAGGTTACTGCTCTGCTCACGTCGCTCATAGCGTGATGTTATATAGCTATAGCCTTTCTCGATAAAAGGGCTATCTAACACTGAAATAATTTTTCAAATCGGACCAGTAGTTCCTGAGATTAGCGCGTTCAACCAAACAAACAAACTCTTCAGCTTTATATATTAGTATAAAATTTGTAAAACATAGGTATCAAACATAGCCCTCTTAAGATCAAAAACCGTGGATACATCGTAGTGTACCTACCTATGTTGTTATAGTAGTTCATAGTGAAGTATCTCACCTCTGACTTACACTGCGTCTGTCTGCCTGTATTCAGAAAGAATATATAGATACTTCGACCTGTGTGTTATTCCTAATTTGTTCCTAGCCTGGACTCGCAGCCAGCTATAATATAATAATATTCTACCACATTCACACAAAACCATCTAGTCCCAAACTAAGCAGAGCTTGTACTATGGGTACTAGATAATGGATAAACATACATATATACTTTTTTTTGTTGTAAATACATACATATTATACATAGAAACACCCAGACCAAGACAAACATCCATGTTCACGCACACAAATGTTTGACTTGAGCGGGAATCGAACCCGCAACCTTCGGCGTGGCAGTCGCTTACACTCCCGCTGCGCCAACCGGTCGTCAAATGCTATGCTGATGACAGCTATGTGACCAATGTGACCATTAATAAGAGCTACACAGGTCATACATCCAAGAGACCGTAAATTATTATCGAGCAAAACCGTGCACTATAGGTACATATTATACTACTATATAAAGCTGAAGAGTTTGTTTGTTTGGTTGAACGCGCTAATCTCAGGAACTTCTGGTCTGATTTGAAAATTTTCAGTGTTAGATAGCCTATTTATCGTGGAAGGCTATAGGCTATATAAAATCACGCTATGAGTGACGGGAGTAAATAACGCGAGTGTAACCGCGGGCATCCTCTAGTAGGTAAATATACGTTAAAGACACCTAAATTGTTTGCAGCTGTTATGAACAATCGGCCGATAATAATGTAGCCTACACTGTTGATATGGATGCAGTTTGCAAATGCAATTCTTTGCTCGATTTAAAAAGTTAATAAGTGTCAATATTGCATTATTATCGCTGATACGGATGGATAGATTAGTTGATAGACTTAGCATTAAGATGCCTAACGTTAGTCCTTACTGCAATCTAATCTTTATCGTCAACAATGGGCATTATACCGTATTATACATTAATGACCGACTTCAATCAATGGGTGGATGTTTCTCAATTCGACCGTATTTTTTTATGAGACCGCTAATATCTTTCGAGAACCTCATGGAGAACTCTCATGCAGGTTGCCTCACAATATTTTCGTCCACCGTACTAAAACTTAATGAATTTATTTCCTGTTTCCAGCCGTAATGATCCCCACCCCCCAATACCCGCTATACTCCGCTGCGCTGGCAGAATACGGTCTAGGCAAGACGAACTACTACCTAGACGAGGAGAACTGCTGGGGTCTGTCGTTGGAAGAGCTGGAGCGAGCATACTCTGAGGGCAGCAAGGAGCATAACGTTCGCGCCATCGTCATCATCAACCCTGGCAACCCTACTGGACAGGTTAGTCTTGAACCTATGATTGAAACTGACATTACTTTATATAAATCTATTTAAAATAGAACATCATCATCATCCTCCTAGCGTTATCCCAATTTTCAATCTGGGGTCCGCTTACTAGTCTAACCGGATTTGACTGAATATTAGCTTTTCCACGGAGCGACTGCCTGTCTGACCTCCGCAACCCGAAGGGATAGCGATATTCCATGGTTTAGACTAGTGTCAGTTTATTTAGAAGGTACTGACGCCCTGTAACGACTGTCAAAGATCTTCATGACAACCGGGACCGACGGCTTAACGTGCTCTCCGAGGCAAGGCATGGGACAAACGATAATTAACAATTCAATACGCACTTAACTCCGAAAAGTCGTTGGTGCGCGCCGCGGATTCGAACCCGATACCCTCTGCATGGCAGTCTGTTGGTACCTCCACTAGGCTATCGCTGCCTGCCTACCCACATATATGTAAAATAAAGACTGCTGAAGTTAACACCACAGTTTTAGTGTTGACAATGCCTCGCGCAGAGGCATGGCGGGCAGGCAACCAAGCAAAAGAGTTTGAAGCATTCCGCTTCTATCGTCTTGCCTTAAATACAGTTATCAATATGTAATTTCAGCGTGAGAGAATAAGATATAAAGTTTTTTTATTATCATTTAAGTTTTTTTATTATTATTTAAGTTTTTTTATTATTATTTAAGTTTTTTTATTATTATTTCTATTTATACCCAACCTTGGCCTTTGGACCATTGTTTTTGCTAGGTACTGCAACAATAATGGGCTGGCGGGCTGGGGTTGGCGATTCAAAGACACTTTATGATTTTCCTTTCTTTCGCTCATAACTACGTCTTGTTTTTACCTTTCTAATATTTACTATTGTTCCCAGGTGCTAACCCGCAAAAACATCGAGTTAGTCATCAAGTTTGCTTATGACAAGAACCTGTTCATCTTTGCTGATGAGGTGTACCAAGACAACGTATACGCTGAGGGAAGCAAATTCTACTCGTTCAAGAAGGTATGTCCATCCTATCAAAAACTTGAAAGTTATGAAATTGACAGAGAGAAGACTGCTTCTCTCTGTCAATTTCATAACTTTCAAGTTTATGTAAATGAAATCCACTTGCATATTTCAGTAAATATGCAAGTGGATTTCATTTACATACACTAAATGCAATCTGTTTGCATATTTCTTCTTCAGTAAGGGTGTTTTTAGTGTCATGCGGATTTGCTCACGCACGCGGGATTAGCCCGCGTGCGTAATATTTCACGCAGCGTGAAACCCGGTAGCCTACGATCTAGTTTTATGCGGGCTGCTATGCGTTGTGGTTGTGTATAATGGTCGACAAACTCAGAAAGTTGTTAATCATTTATTTAATTCACAAAAGACGAAATAAGAAGACAAGGTCACAGTATGGCCTGTTATTTGAAAGGAGGATTGTTGCTGGAACACTGGTTTTCATAGACGCGCTCACACACGCGGGGGCCCCGCGCGTTGCCGCTGCCCAGGATCACGCCCCGCGTCCCGCGTGCATATTCCACGCATTACAATAAATTCTTGTATGAAAACGACATTTGCGGGGTTTACGCAGGCGGGCCAATCCCGCGTGCGTAAGCAAATCCGCATGACACTAAAAACGCCCTAAGCGTGTGGCAACACTGATGTTCGAGTTTAGAGGTCACCCAAAGGCCTAACGATTCCTATTCAGACAAAAAGCGCGCCTGACGGCTTTAGGTACTCTCCGAAGCAGAGTAGCGCTGTGACATATAGTAAAAACACATTTAAAATTAAGTAACAAGGAGGGATCTTGCGGTCTCCGAACTCCTAAGCGATTGCCTGCAACCGGGGTGGCGCTACGACGATGATGATGATGAAGGTTAAGGATCTAAAGATACTACGACCCGGTTACCCGGTATCTTATTTCCGTTGCTCATGCTACGGCCACATTACCTTACCGTCTACCGGGCTGTTACCGCAATAATTAAAGCATTTAAATTACTGCGTGAAGTCGTGTGGGTTACACTAGAGTTTACCGAGATATGTCAATAAATTAGGCGGTAAAAATATCATTTTTCAAGATGGAGGTTGAAGCTGCAGCTGTGTGGTATTTTATGAGTACCAATTATTTTTACATGAATCTTTTAAATTTTTGGCTTTCTGTCGGGTATCCCAAAGAGACGGTTCGGATTGGAATAATTCCAAAAATTCGAGCGCTTTTTCATTTGACCACTCCATATCGGTAGATACATGCGTCGTCGTCGAACTCATGTTGCACACTGGACATTGGACAATCAGTAGTGTGGCCACAAACGCATTAATTACTGCGGTAATCTTCTTTGATGTGCGAAAAAAGACCGCCGCCGGAGCTATTGTCTACCACCATTTGCCATATTGATTGGCATTGTAAAATTACGGCCACAAATCGTGGTTACACCTAGGCGCTGTTGAAGTTATGGCAGTAATTATTGGCATATCACGGTAGTGTGGCCGTAGCATCAGTGGCGAATCACGACTCACTATACTCACTGTACTACTTAAGAAACGCTTGTTATACCTATGTTGTATTACATTTTTCAAGCTAGCATTTGTAGAAGCTCTTACCGGGCGTAGAATTCTCTAGTTACGGCACTGGCTGCGATATAATTTTTTATATCAATATGTAATTACCACTCCGCTCATCTCCCCAGGTGATGCAAGAGATGGGCGAGCCGTACACCAAGATGGAGCTAGCGTCGTTCATGTCTGCGTCTAAGGGATACATGGGCGAGTGTGGACTGCGCGGTGGTTGGATGGAGCTGTGTAACATGGACCCCGGAGTACAAGCTAACTTGTACAAGGCTATGTCTGCTATGCTGTGTCCTACGTCGCTCGGACAGACTGTTATTGACTGTATTGTGAGTACTACCGCTTATTATAGTCTATACTATGTGCGCTGTAACGTGATGCGGGTGGCAGTTTCAGTAACGTTTCATTTTTACAAATTATGACTTAGTATTTCAGTTGTACCACATTCGTAATATTTGAAATCATTAATTACTGTGGTACATTAAATTATACCCAACCAGAATGTTCTAGTCTACAAATAAAATCTTATGGAAAGAAAAATTAAGTAAAGTGTTATGCGTATAACGTAACGCCATAGACGTATTTAGTGATGGGATGTACTGCTACGACGGATATTCGACAACGGTCCATTATTTTGTTATTCCCTTTTAAAGTAATCTCGGAGGCGAACAACGAACTCCCTGGCCTGACTACCCAAAACAGACTAAACTACGAATAACACTCAAATTTTGATAACACTATTAATGTGAACTAGATTTATGCTGTGAGTATCGTTAGATCGATAAAAATGAATTGCATAACGTCACATCACTAGTCATGTGGTTCTGACATATGTCAACGTCATATAGGCAACTATCATCCGCACCATGCTACAGCGCACAGGGTATAACTAGATGACAGCGGTTACACCCGCGGTGCTACGTCCTACGTGGTCAGGACAGACTGTCATTGACTGTGTTGTGAGTACCACCCCTTATTATTGAGTACTACCAATTATTATAACAGACTAACTAGATGAGTCCAAGGTTATACCCACAGGATTTTGGAGCTACTGCTCCGCAGCCCGGGCTCATAGCGCGATATTATAAAGCCTAAATATAATAAAGCTACAGAATTTGATTGTTTGGTTGAACGCATTTATCTCAGGAACGTCCCGATTTCAATAATTATTTTTGTGTTGTATAGTCCAATTATTGATGAAGGCTACCGAGTTACCGACTATATAACATCACGCTATGAGCCATGGGAGCAGTAGATATCGCTGCCTTTCATTATGTGCATTCATTTTGCTATCCTCAATTTTAGACTCGGGTTACCCGCTACTATCAATTTGTTCGCCATAAAACTAAAATACTTTATAACCTTACAGGGGCGACCACCTCGGGAGGGTGACCCATCGTACGACCTTTTCATCAAAGAGAAGAGGGACGTGCTGAGCTCGCTCGCGAAACGCGCCAAGATGGCCGCCGACACGTTCAACAAGATGGACGGCTTCAGGTGTAATACTGTACAGGTAAAGTTATAATTCCAAAGTAATATTATTATTGCGAAAGTCTGCCTGTCTATTTTACTTTCACAGCTAAACTGGTTTTTGAAATAGATATATTATTACGTAGTTAAGAGGAAACACTACGGGCGAGAGAATTGAAAAATAGGTATTTGTAAAATCTATTGCTGTCGCGCAGCCTCAAGCCTCCCCCCGCAGAGCGCGATAGAGACAATTGCAGCTTGGACCAAAAATACCTATTAAATGTACACAAAATCAAAGTTTCGTATTCCCTTGAATCCTTCTCAAAAACTTCAAAGATTTAACTAGTTTTTTCATATTAAATTAAAGAAAGGCTTTGGCCGTGTTCCTGTGTTTTCTTTTTTTTTAATAATCTAACCAAATTTGTGTTTTGGATGTTTGAACACAGCGGAAAATCTGGCCAATTTTTGAGGTATTTGAGGGTTCATATCTTTTTTAATATTTAATTTATGAGAAAAAGGAAAACATAGGTACATGCCAATTGGGGCCATACATCTTTTGGAAAAAATAATTGCTCTACTGGCATTATCCAGGGAGAAAACAGGAGACTACGTTTGTATGGAAAAACGGCCGTTGTGTTTCCTCTTAAAGATAGAAACATAGCTAAAATAGGGGTTGTGTTTATTGTTGGGTATCGAAATTGTGCACACACATATTTATGTAGATAGGACCAAATTGAGAGGCGTCGCCGCTTGTTACTCGCTCGCTCTTGAAATCGTCATTCACCATAGTTTATGGGCATTATCGATCATGATGTAAGTCTCTTTCAAACATAATTTTTGCCTCTTTCAATCATGATGTTATAGTCTGTTCAAGATACGAAAAAATAAAATGTAAATAAACCATAAAAATGGTTCTTCTAATGTCGCCTATCTACCAAAAAAGTAGATTTTAGTTAAATATTCCTTTTTTTTTTTTTTTTTTTTTTTGTTGTCGGGTTGGAAAATCCTCATGGGGTCCCTCCGCCCCGGGGGAAGGACGAAGGGGACTGTCAGACTCTTACTGACTAAAAACCAACCCGTTTTCCTCATGTACCCATGTGTCGGAGGGTAGGGATTCGCATAAGCATTCATCGCTACCCCCCGACGGGTATTGGCCCGCCAGATGGTCAGGCGGGCCCCGAACAAAACCCCCTTGGCGGCGGATTAAGGTGTTGGGCTCCGCCGCCAAAACACTCAGCGGCCGCAGAGGATAGGGAGGACGGCAACGCAACACCGCATCTCCTCTTCCTCTGCGGCCCCACCGCGACGCAACAATGGTGCGCCCCCATTTGGTCGCGGGAGATAGGGCGCGCGGCAACGCAACACCGACACGCCTCTCCTCCCGCGACCGCACCCGACTGCGAGGGACAGACAGAACTGTCCCCCGCACCCGCACCGTTGGACGCATCCTGCGCAGGCCTCTCCAAGCCCACGCGGAGCGTCCCCTCCTGGATCCCTCTTAGCTTCACCGCGGATGCCCAATCCACGGTTACTGAGCCCCCCCACCACGACAAGGTGGAGATCCTAGGAGGGGTAGTTAAATATTCCTAGAGAAAGACTCAATAAAGTAGTTTTTTTTAAAAACCTCTCTCCCTTACATTTATAAATGGTACAGCATAATATTTATATTTTTTCTGTATTATTAATAATTATAATACCAATTTTTTTTGTTGATTATGCTAATAAAGTATTTTACATGATAAAGAACCTAAAATGCCAATGATTCTAAAATTTTGGGTTTATTACCCTGGCAACTTGAGTATTATACCTAAAGTAACTATTTCGCATGACATTTTTGATTAGGTCGGGCTATCTTGATCGGTTATCCTGCTATCTTATTAAGTTTGTGTATCATTGGTTTTTTGTTTACCTTTTATTTTTTCTTAATGTGAATAGAGTATAGTCTCTTTGTTGTCCAGGGTGTTTTAGAGACGACAATAATATACACTTCCATAATGGCACGTCTAAAGATGGTATTATTATAATTTGAACAGTTCGACTTAATGGTTCCAGCATGTGTTGTACCTGATATAGCATATATTTGTCCGCAGGGTGCCATGTACGCATTCCCACAGATCACGCTGTCGGACAAGGCCATCAAGGCGGCGGAAGCGGCCGGCAAGCAACCCGACGTCTTCTACGCATTCAAACTACTTGAAGAGACTGGTCAGTATTATCTTATAGTTTTGAAATAGATTTCAGAAAGGTCACTATATAATGAACTTATTTAAATTCTATACCCGTTTATGTAGAAGTCTTGCATTACCTACTTGCATAATATTCTGATTAAAAAACAGCCAGTTTCAATATTTTATCCATTCATGTTAATGGAGTGCTAGTGCCCACCTTGATGTATGGAAGTGAGTGTTGGGTATGGCAGAAAAAGCATGAAAGCAGAATTAACGCAGTTGAGATGCGATCACTGCGTAGCATGTGTGGGGTGAGACTGGTTGATAGAATTCCGAATGCAGTAATACGAGAGCGATGTGGCCGGAAAGAAGATGTCGTGACAAGGATTGAGAAAGGAATGCTGAAATGGTTGGGACACGTAAAGCGAATGAGTGAAGAAAGATTGACGAATCAAATATATATAGCAGAGGTGTATGGGCAAGCCAAGCGGTTGCGGCAGACCTCGTAAGACGTTCGTCGAACAAATTGGTGACGTCTTGAAAAATGGAAATGTCCGAAGCACACGTAACCGGCGAGCATGTATGAAAAGAGTAATGAATGTAGAGGAAGCGCGTGAGGTTTGCAAGGATAGAAGCAAGTGGCGTTCTGTGGTCTCTGCCTACCCCGACGGGAAAAAGGCGTAAGCATATGTATGTATTTGGCTACCAGACATACATTTTGATATATTTTGTATGCAGCTTATGTCAAATATGCATCTTTAGGAACCAAAACCAGGGATAGATCGAATATTAAAAACGGACGTAAGTTTACCACGTTTTGGTTTTCTTTTCACAAGCACCAAATTGAGAGCCTAGTCCATCCTATTTGGATATTATGTCAAATTATATTCAAGAGCCTCTGTTAGAATGTCGATCGTCCCTACATAACTTATTTTAATATTCCAGGTATCTGCATAATCCCCGGCTCAGGTTTCGGCCAGAAGCCCAACACATGGCACTTCCGTACAACGATCCTACCGCAGACCGAGTTACTCCAAGAGATGTTGGAGTCATTCAAGAAATTCCACAACAAATTCACTAAAGAGTACGCTTAAGTAAAGCTAGTCAACGTTGCTTACGCTACCGATGTTATGTACGGAATTATGACTCGAATTCACGAACGGAACGTTCGGAGAAAGGTATATCGTTGGATAAAAATTTTGTTTGGTATTTTATTTGAAGGAAAGATAAGGTAAATCTTTGTTTATTAAACGGGCTTGTAGCTTCGTATGTTGGACTGCCTTGATGGTCATGGTATGGTCGACTATTTATATATTTATACAAGAGGGATAAATTTCACTTAGGCATAGAAAATTTCGGCTACATCATTCATTTAATAAGAGTGAATTATTTCTGACCTAGCTTATGGTCACAAAATTGTACCTTACTTTCTTAATCTGGCGATATACCTCATTATTATTTTATCGTATTACGGAATAGTATCGCTGCACAATTGGCATTTTATAGATGACTAGAGGACGCCCCCGGCTACGCACGCATTTTTTTTCTTTTACCCATTTTGCCGATCCCGTAGGAATTTCGCGAAATCCCTTCTTTGTGCAACCCTACGGTCCCCAAGGAGCATACGAGCATAAGGTTTTGGCTGTAGCTTGTCTGTCACTCAGTCAGTAACACAAGGATTTTATATATTTTATTGATGATAAAGGAATTAAATTATGCACGATATCTATTCTTTATACATAATTAAAGTCATAACTATGATTTACTTTCCTAATATATTCATGTTCGAGTTATAGTTAGTTTATAGTCTGTTCCACTTGAAAATATTCGTCTGTAATACGACAGTGCGATACTACATGTGTAGATTATTATATGAAAATATTAATTTGTAACATGTTTCTAACATCTTAAATGTGCAGAAAAGTCTGGCGGTGAGTATTCCGTTTTATACTTAAATATTATGACCCAAAAACTCACAAATATTGATAAGCTAATTCAAATAATTTTGGATTACTCGACTCCGATAAAATATGCCAGCTGCTTAGTCAAGACACTTGACTCTAGTGTCATATCTTATTATATATGATAAAATAAATAAATATGTAGTATTTGAAGACCATCTTTCGTATTGCCTGCGAATCCCAGTAGGGACAGACTAAATATATAGCATGATCTGTGTAGGCAAATAGGCGCATGTTTTGCGCATAGAACATTGTATTATCTACGAGAACTATTCGGTTCCTATTAAGAGCAGCAATGATATTTACATCGCATTCGTGTGCCATGGACCAAAGATATCTTACGTTTGGTCCCAGTGTCATTTCTCATCATGTATTCTTTATTAGATATAAGTGTATATACATTTGTTACACTGTATTTAAGGATTTGCGTTTTTTTTTAATAGTTGCGATTATTTACCTGATATTTTTTTATGAAATATTTTTGTGATTGTATAATGGTTTTAGGTAAATTTCTCAAACGTGTCATATAGATGAGCATTGTTTACTAACAAATGCGATACAAATGGGTTAGTGTCTTCTAATAAATAACTTCTTTAACGTGATGATATCATTGTGATCCTAAAAATAGTCTTTCTCCATTTGCCCGTTTGTATCGGTGATTTAATTAAGTTATAGGGATTATTGCAGTGAGAATCGGCATTTTAGGTAATTATTTAAAGTATTGATGTAATTGTATATTTTGAATCTATAATTTTCTGTCAGATAAATGATCGCACAATCTGATTGAAAGACATCTTTTCCTGCCATTAATTTTCAATATTTTTACAAGATTGTTATTGCCATTAATTTAATTTTAAAGAAGACTTGCACTCCGTTTATAATGTTTGTGATAGAAGAAAGAGGTTGTATAGAAGGATGACTAGGGCCGTATAGCCATAGGAGAAAATGCCAGCATAGTATAAAATCAACTTAGTCCAAAAATTCTTGGGCTAAGACTTAATTTGGCAAGTTGTCATGTTAGTCTGTTCTAGCGATGATGGTAGCATTTAACGGTTTGTAATACTGTCATTTCATGCACAATCATGGTAATTCTATCGTATTGTGTCAATTGCCATCTTAATTTTTATTTCGTTGTTTTTTTTTTAAAGGTTATTTGTCTAACCGTAACGTCTTTATTGCTATTACGTTTATTGTTAATTTATTCAAGATAAATTTTGGCGTTTATTTTGTTTTCAGTAACTGTTTTTTTTTCATGATGTGGTGCAATGAAATAAAGTTGTTAACGTGTTGTTAAATCAATTAAAGTGTAATGCTAAATAGTTCGTTTTATTTATACTTATTGATCCTGAACATAATGACGGTCGATCATCAAAGTTTCTCCAGGTAAACGCAGGTGTGCCCCAGGGGTCTGTTTTATCGCTTTCATTGTAACTTCTTCATATCAAGGACATGCTCACTACTGGCAGCATAGAATGCTTTGCAGATGACAGTACTGTGCACGGGCGATATCTCAGATACCCTGTAGCTAAAAGCCGACAGTTAGGCAAACATGCGTACACTTGTCGCCGAACTTGACCGGGTAGAACAGGGTAGTGCAGTGAGTGGGGTACTGAGAACCTGGTTGAGATAAACGCAAAAAACTTCCCAAACCCTCTCTTCTACTCTCGGCACTCCACTAGCGATACAAGACAGTCTCAATATCTTTGGTATGGACATACGCCATAAGCTCAACTACATCCAGGGTTTCATTAAATCATCATCCCGGAGTCCTGAACAGAGTGAGGCGGTTTTTCGCCGGAGCAGTTGTGTGTCTGGCGTTGGATAGGTACTGCTCTCACCTCTGGCTTCGTTAGGTAAGGTAAGTAGGTACTTATTGGATGACTTGTCATTGATCCTGAGGTATCATCCCGGTCTCAACCAGACTGAGGAGTTGCTAGACGTCTTCTTTTCACCTAAATCTATCAGCAGCACTATCATGTAGTCACACACATACATTTTTTTAGTAAGTAGATACTTTTGAACCGAGGGGAGTAGAGTGAGTGAGACGCTACACCCGTGGTACGTCTCAAGACATAAAAGCAAAGGCAAACAAGGATTTAGTCTCACAACCCGCAAACACTGAATCTAGATCTGCGAGACAATTGAGTTAAAATTGTGTCTGGTAGCATAGGGACGAGAGTTTAAACTGTTTAAAGTGTCATCTGCTCCAAGCATTTATTTTGAGTCTGAATTAAAGATAGTCTTAAAATCTCTAATTGTAGCTGTATATCTTCTTCCTACCACCTATATGCAGACGATTTGCAAATTTACCTACTCTCAAGCGAAGGTTGAAAACTTGCCGTCAGCAATCTCCATTATTAATAATGACTTAGTTAAAAATATCACAATGGACCAATAGATATGGACTTAAGATTAATCCTGTTAAAACCCACTATTATCGGCAGTTCTTGAATTATGACTAAAGTTCGGAAAGTTCAATGGTCAATGCTTCCCCAGGTGTCTTTTGGTGGTGTTGTAATTCCTATCAGTAATGATGTGAAGAATCTGGGGATATACATTGACAAAACGCTGTCTAGGACTGTGCAGTTGCAATATGTTAGTCGACGACTCTACGCTGCCTCAGCGTCATTGAGAAGATTGCGTAACTTCCTGCCGATATCCACTAAAATTGCACTAGTGCAATCTATCCTTCTACCCTTAGACAAATGATTGGTATCGCTTCGAGCAGAGAGAGACCAATCATTAGTCTATGCTTCTACCTATTCTTGACTATGGCGATGCCAGCTATCTAGATCTCAATGAGGACCAGCTAGATAAACTTGAGCGACTTCAAAACTTCTGCATAAAATTCATTACGGTTTACGTAAATATGATCACATCACTGAATTTCGCAACAAGCTCAAGTGGCTACCAATCCGCCTTCGACGATTTTAATCCTTTCTTTCCCTTGTACCTACCTATCTCAAAAATCGGGATCATCAGAAAATCTAAAACTGAAAGTTCCTACTCATTCAACCATTTTCTTTGAAAAGTCTTTCACTGTGCAGGTTGTACGCTTATGGAATGCGTTGCCCTTAGACTATATAATTATGTTACTGGCGTTGCCCGAATCTAGCATAGTATTATTTTATCTGTGCCCGAATCTATCAGACGGGCTAAATCCTTGAACATATTTAAAAATCTTGTCACTCAGCAATCAGCAATATACAGGATGTCACAAGACCCCTCACCAAGCCGAAGTCTACTTGTTGTGGACATCATGCCAAGTCATATTAACCAAAAATAATACCTGGGAAACAATTCTTTTTAAGTTTTCACATTTTTTATTTCAATTAAACATTTCACAACAATTTCACATTAAACCGCAATTAAAAGCGCACGCGTGCAATGCTCGAAATACCTACTTATAGATGGGGTCAGAGGGCATCTAAAGAACATATTGGCGGGGTAAATGCATCGATTTTTTACCCAATTAGAAAAATTCCATACTAACTTTGAGCCTCAATATCTCCTGAACCAGTAATTTCCCAGGTGCCGCTGGTTATAACCCGCTGCCGTGCCGCTGCAGTACGGTAGTCGACCGACACCAAACGCATAAATTGAAAGCGTATCTGACTGCCGTGCGTTTGTATGCTAGTGATGTTTTAAATTTATTTGACAGCAGTTAAGCCATGGACTCTGACGAAGAAACATTACTGTTAGTGCTTTTGTTGTAAAATATCAAACAGAAACAGAAACAAAAATGACGTCCCCGTAAAAGAGCATCACCAATGTTTTCATTAACATATAATTTTGGTGATTTACGTAATCTTTACCCTTGGTTAAAACAAGATCCAAGCAATGATTTACGTAATCTTTACCCTTGGTTAAAACAAGATCCAAGCAATAATTTACGTAATCTTTAACCTTGGTTAAAAACAAGATACAAGCAATAATTAACGTAATCTTTACCCTTGGTTAAAATAAGATCCAAGCAATAATTTACGTAATCTTTACCCTTGGTTAAAACAAGATCCAAGCAATGATTTACGTAATCTTTACCCTTGGTTAAAAACAAGATACAAGCAATAATTTACGTAATCTTTACCCTTGGTTAAAACAAGATCCAAGCAATAATTTACGTAATCTTTACCCTTGGTTAAAACAAGATCCAAGCAATGATTTACGTAATCTTTACCCTTGGTTAAAAACAAGATACAAGCAATAATTTACGTAATCTTTACCCTTGGTTAAAACAAGATCCAAGCAATGATTTACGTAATCTTTACCCTTGGTTAAAACAAGATCCAAGCAATAATTTACGTAATCTTTACCCTTGGTTAAAAACAAGATACAAGCAATAATTTACGTAATCTTTACCCTTGGTTAAAACAAGATCCAAGCAATAATTTACGTAATCTTTACCCTTGGTTAAAACAAGATCCAAGCAATGATTTACGTAATCTTTACCCTTGATTAAAAACAAGATACAAGCAATAATTTACGTAATCTTTACCCTTGGTTAAAACAAGATCCAAGCAATGATTTACGTAATCTTTACCCTTGGTTAAACAAGATCCAAGCAATAATTTACGTAATCTTTACCCTTGGTTATAACAAGATCCAAGCAATAATTTACGTAATCTTTACCCTTGGTTAAACAAGATCCAAGCAATAATTTACGTAATCTTTACCCTTGGTTAAAACAAGATCCAAGCAATGATTTACGTAATCTTTACCCTTGATTAAAAACAAGATACAAGCAATAATTTACGTAATCTTTACCCTTGGTTAAAACAAGATCCAAGCAATGATTTACGTAATCTTTACCCTTGGTTAAAACAAGATCCAAGCAATAATTTACGTAATCTTTACCCTTGGTTAAACAAGATCCAAGCAATAATTTACGTAATCTTTACCCTTGGTTAAAACAAGATCCAAGCATTTTTTTTAGTTACTTAAGAATGTCTAGAGAATGTTTCTACGAATTTCTTGAATTATTTGGAAGTAAAATTCAGCGGCAAGAAACTACATTCAGACATACTAATAAATATCAGCCAAAGAAATACTATTGATAACATTGAGACATGTAAATTAAACAACTTATATCATAATCGATTTTAAACTTTCGCGATTTGTATACATCATACAAAATTATTTAGCGGGTCTTAATCGCGTTAACTTGACTTATTTAAGGTATAAATACCTATTTGTTTCCGACGTTTCGCTCGTCTTGCGTCATTAGTGTAGTGTGTCGGAGTACCGACATTGCGAACTTAAATAAAGACCAGGTGAGGGTAGGTGTCGAAACCCGCACTTCCACAAGACGGCGCTGAGCTCTCATCAGTCTCTCCGCGACCAAGCTCGGTGCAAGACGAGCGAAACGTCGGCAACAAATAGGTATTTATTCCTTTTTTTTTTTTTTTTGCTGTCGGATTGGAAAATCCTCATGGAGTCCCTCCGCCCTGGGGGAAAAGGACGAAGGGGACTGTCAGACTCTTACTGACTAACCAACCCGTGTTCCTCACGTACCCGTGTGTCGGAGGGTCGGGTATCGCTGAAGCATTCCTCGCTACCCCCCGACGGGTATTGGCCCGCCAGATGGTCAGGCGGGCCCCGAACAAAACCCCCTTGGCGGCGGATGAAGGTGTTGGGCTCCGCCGCCAAATCACTCAGCGGCCGCAGAGGATAGGGAGGACGGCAACGCAACACCGCATCTCCTCTTCCTCTGCGGCCCCACCGCGACGCAACGATGGTGCGCGTGCGCCCCCATTTGGTCGCGGGAGATAGGGCGCGCGGCAACGCAACACCGACACGTCTCTCCTCCCGCGACCGCACCCGACTGTGAGGGACAGAAGAACTGTCCCTCGCACCCGCCCCTTTGGACGCGTCCTGCGCAGGCCTCCTTCAAGCCCACGCGGAGCTTCCCCTCCTGGATTCCTCTTAGCTTCACCGCGGGTGACCAATCAACGGTTACTGAGCCCCCCCACCACAACAAGGTGGAGATCCCACGGGGGGGAGGTATTTATTCCTTAAATAAGTCAAGTTAACGCGGTTAAGACCCGCTAAATAATTTTGTATGAACTTATATCATATAGCAGGATTTAATTCAATTTAATTTATCAATTACCTGGAAATGTGCCCGGTACGGCAATAAGCTCGCCCCTTATTACGTGGGACTAAAGTATATCTGGCGAAAAGTGGGTGTAGAAATACACCTCTGCCTACCCCTTCGGGGATAAAAGGCGTGACGATATGTAATTTATCAATTCTTCTACGTTTATATCATACATTTTAAGCAAATAATATCTAAACATAAAAATTCGATGACATTGGCTCTCACGTCTAGTCACCGCACTATTCAACACCGAAATAAACACGTGGAGCTTGCGACGTTGCTGTACTGTTGTAGTGCGTTCTCGGTACCGACACCGCACTGTTGCCGCACCGCGTATTAGTATAAGATTGGTACTTTATTTAGCAATATAATATGTAAGTATATAATATATACATACATACATAGACTCACGCCTGTTTCCCGGAGGGCTAGGCAGAGACTACGGAACGCCATTTGCAACGACCCTGACATACCTCTCTTGCTTCACTCACATCCCATCAAGTTTCTCATGCATGCTGTTCTGTTAACACGTTGGCTGCGGCAAGTAAAATCATCAACCTTCATCTGGTGCGGCGGCAGGTCGAAATGTGCCCCCAACGATTTTTCCATCAGTGCGTGGCAGGTCTTTTTCGACCCACCAGCACTAGGGGTAGCTTAAAATGCTGTAACTTTGCGAAAACATGATGTATACAATTTTAATTTTTTATTCTGTGAGAATAACCTTGAACCCAGCTTCCTGAGGTTTGTTTCGCCCCGGAATCTACCAAATAGGAAATGAGATATAAACCAGGAAAAGTGACAGGCCGATATTGACCTGAACCGCACTAGAAGGTATTTTTAGCAGTGATGGGCCATACCAAAATAAAGGAATATCGAAAATAAAACAGAATTATCGTACATATAAGAAATGAAGGTTTTTATTTAATTGCGGCTGTTTTGAAAACATGACACGCATAGATTCATGTTGTATTGCCTGCAATATTTTTTAATTTTTTCACTCGTTTTTTTGTTTCGTCGCTAGTTCGCTACTGAAGGTTCTCCGCAGTCTCTCGGAGCACCCTGCACAATTTCATACGATTGAAAAGAAACAAAATTATTTAAAAATAGGACTTTTTACTTAATGTTTATATTACATAGTAAATTCCATAAAAATGTTATAAAAGCTGAACGTATGATACTTCACCTATTAAACACCTATTTTCATCATCATCATCAGCATCGTGTACATTTGAAATAGGTACGTCACACTGCTTGCGCGGTCGTGAAGCGGCTGAGAGTAGGTACTCGTAAGCTGTGCAAAAATTGTAATTAAGCACAGTTTGGTTGCTGCCGTTTTCGAGCTGCGATCGTGCATCTATTGTATATTTTCACCGCTCTGTTTGCGTCGGGGGTTAAAATGCGCATATCACTGCACTTTCGCAGGTAACCGTACATTTCCAAATATTATAAGTACTACTATAAATATACGTGTAGGTAGTAAGCAAAACTTGCCGCTTTTACTTGGTTTTCTATGATGTTTTGTTCCTAAATACTTTTTATTTTTCTTAATTGGAAATATTTCATCACTACTGTCGCTATCAGTTATAATTGCAGGGCGAATCACTCTATTTTCCAAAATTTGTATTTTTCTTTTATTGTTTCCCATCGTCAATTTTATCGACAGAGCACACGTCAGATAAGCTAGATAGCACAACACTAACTAGCGGCGCGTGCGCTCTGTGCGGTATCGGGTCGCCGGCAGCCTGTTGGGTTGGCGGGCTGAAATACACCCACTGGCGCACTGAACGGATATATTACACCGCTAGTGCGTGCCGTGATGTTATTATGGGCAATACCTAAAATTTTGACTCCAAGCCGAAATATATATTTGTCGCTGTCAAAACCTTCAAAACACTTAAAATAATCGTTCCGCACCAGCGAGAGGGACATAGTTTTCTTCGTCCGCACCAGCTGTACGTACAGCGGCAGGCCGAAATCGGCCTGTTCCGCAGTGAACGTGTTAATGGTACTTCTGACTTGTCCTTTTTTCAGGATGTCTCCAATCTGGTCAGAGAACGTCCGCCTAGGTCTTCCCCTTTGTCCTGTCCCATTCACACTTGCCTTATATATCTTCTTTGTCAGTCTATCGTCATCCATCCTCTCCATGTGCCCAAACCATCTTAATATGCCTTTCTCAATGCTTGTCACTACATCTTCTTTTACCCCACAACACTCTCTTATCACACAATTCTTTACTCTGTCGGTCAAAGATACACCACACATACTTCTCAGTGCTCTCATTTCTACAGCATTTATTCTACTTTCAAATCTCTTCCGCCATACCCAACTTTCACTTCCGTACATAAGGGTAGGCACTAATAGCCAAACGTGCGCACTTTTTGGACGCGCTTTGACTATTCATAAACGCCTTCCGAGCTCCGTTCACATTACCTGCATTAACTCTTCTAGAAGAAGAAGGTATTAAAATATCTTCTTCATTCTTACCATCTCTTGAAAACAACGTACCTACCTAAGTATACAAACTCATTCACTTGCTCCACTCGTTTTCCATCGATCAAAACATTACAAGCCATAACGCATTCCTCCTTTTCAAAAACCATAACTTTCGTTTTACTTACATTCACTTTCATTCATTTCCTCTCTAACGCACCATGCATGATTGTTATCATCTCCTGCAACTCCTCCGCTGAAGACGCAACTTGATCATCAGCATAAAGGAGGCATTCGACAAGTAACTCATTCATCCTTAATCCACAGTCACTATTTTTCAAATCTTGCAAACAACTGATCATGAAGAGGTTAAACAGCCACGGCGACGCTACACATCCCTGTCTAACACCTGTATCGATGGTAAACCAGTCAGTGTATGCCCCGTTAATCCTCACACAAGCTCTAAAGGGATTTCAGAGCTCGAATGAGGCTGCTGTCCACCCCATTACAGGGTGATTTGGCATTGCTCGAATTCCTTTCAGGAATTCTAGGGTCTTAATGGATTATTTTTACTCCCTTCACATGGGGGTCCAAAATGCACCAGTTTGGAATAAAACGGTTTTTAAGATTTTTTGCCCAAATTCCAAATGTTTGTTATAAACATCTTCAAAAAAAAATATTTTGACTGGTACCGGTAGCCAATTGGGCCTTATTTAATGGACAATTAAATTGCCCATCTCTTAAAATAAAATAAAGCTACTAATTCAGCATGGCATTTGAAAATAGAGCCAAAAAACACACAAAAAATGTTCGAATAAAATAAAATGACGCCACAAAAATGCAATCATTGAAAAATACTAATATGTGGCATGTTATGTAAAGTATTGGAATAACTTCCTGGTATCTCCTGCTATCCAAAAAGGTATAATAGTCTTAGCCAGTTGGTGTAAATTAAGAATAATAGCCGCTTTTGTTCAGAAAAGTGCTTCTGGATGACTCGCTTTGCAGAACATTTTTTCTGTGTTTGCAATCAGCAGTGATTTGCTAATAGGGAGATCAACTTACCAAAATGCAGAGGGTCTTGGGTTTGAATCCTTAGCGGAAATCACTGTCTTTTGTACGTTAAATGCAAATTAAGGTTTTCATTCTCACTTGTCCCGCAACTCGAAGAGCATGTTCAGTCAGTTGGACCGGACGTCATGTTTATCTTGGAAACTCTTTTAGGGAGTGAAAACCCTCAAATAAATAATTGAAAGAAAAAGGCCGTGACACTTAATTAAACCATAAAATAGCCCTCTTCATATAACGTATATATATTGTTCCTTTTATACATAAACGATATCGTGACAGTGACAAACCATAAATGTTTCCTTTATGCCGACGACATTGCCATAGTTGTTACCAGCGACAAAAAATTTAAGACAGTAACTGATCATGAAGCGGACATTAATAATACAATAGACAATCTAATTAACTGGCTCAATAATAATCATTTATCTATAAATCTTAATAAATCTGTATACCTTCAATTCAATCAATCGTACAATAATAAATATAAATTTAAAATGAACATACCAAAGATTACTCAAGTAGCTCAAACAAATTCTTTAGGAGTAATGGTTGATGAGAACTTAAACTGGAAAGCACAGGTAGAAAGTGTATGTAATAAAATTAATAAATTTGTATTCGCCCTAAGACAGATAAAAAATGAAACAGATATGAAAACATCTGTGCTGTCATATCGAGCATACGTGGAATCCTTGCTACGATATGGGTTAATTATGTGGGGAAACAGTACCGACCTAAATAGAGCATTTGTCGCCCTTAAAAAAAGTGTTTAAGGGCCATCTACGGAATACCACCAGACGAGTCATGCGTACCGATATTCAAAAAGCTGGGTCTGCTACCATTGCCCGCGTTGTACATATACGAAGCTTGTATGTTTGTTCAACATCACAAACACCTGTTCAAAACTGCGGCAGATGTATTTTCTCGAAACAGGCGCGACCCACACCGACTCGTATTTGACGATACACCTCAATTGACGAAGTATAACAAGAGCTGCGTAGCCATGACGATACGTATTTATAATAAATTACCTACTTCATTTAAGGCTTTAAATAACAGGCTTTTTAAAATCAAAATAAGTGATTGGCTTAAAGAAAATTCATTTTATAGCCTCAATGAATATATGGAGAGTAAACATATTCACAAACTATAACTATAATTTTGCATGCTTAGTTTAAGCAAAACATGTATTGTACAGAATTTTTATATTGTAACACCTTATACACCATGTTTTTAGCAAATAAATATATTATTATTATTATTATAACGGTTAGACTGCCTCCGTGGTCCAGTGGATAGCGTATGCGACTGCTAATCGGAGGTCCCGGGTTCGATTCCCCGGTCGGTCAAAAGTGTTACTGGTTTTTTCCGAATTCTCAGTAGCAGCACGGAGTCTGGTGATGTTGTCGGTAACGGCAATAGGCTCGTCCCTATTACGTGGGACCTAAAAATCCATGGCGAAATGTGAGTGTAATATTACACCTCTGCCTACCCCTTCGGGGATACAGGCGTGAGTCTATAAAAAAAAGTAAAAATAAAAAAACACTAATTCATATAACGGATGTCAGATGGGGTTAATCTGTCGCAAAACTTAGATATCTTGTAGGCCAAGGGACTCCACTCCTACCGAACTCGTATTGTGAATTTTGTTGGTCCACCCACTGTCTGGAGATTAGGTTTTTTGCCCCGCTTTTTGCCACACGTTGGCGATTTGGTTTTTTGCCCAGTACGGGCGGTTTTCATGCTGGGCGAAATATCACAAATCATCGCACATTCAGCGGAATTTCTTCCAACAGAGCCGGAACCTCATATTATGAATAAGCCTTCGTAATAGTCTCTTTTTAATTAAAGATAACATATTTTAGAGTAGCAACGTTGATTCGACAAGTTTTTTTTATGTAATTTACAAAAAACATTAATGAAACCATGAGATAAGTGATTATAAATAAAGAACATAATAACACATTGAAGAGAAAGCTTCCGCAGCACGAAATTAAATAAATTCAAATGATCAACGTACAGGGCTGTAGCTAGAGTCGAATCTGAGGTAGGGCAGCATCGGTAACAGGTAGGGCGGCAGCAAAAATTTATCATATTTGATCTGCTCCGAAGCACGGACCTCTAGGTCAGTTATGTACATTCAATAGCTATTCTGTATTTCTGTGACAGAACATGAGCATGGATCTAAGAACTATTAGATCCTCGATGATGAAGAACATGCGAACATGACACATCCACGTCTGAGTGAGAGTGAGGTAATCATTAATTAATAGGTGGGGTGGGGTAAATGGGGGTGAAACGAGTAAATAAATACGACCAAAAATACCATACAATACATTCAGTCAAAAAAGTATCGGGAATGGATTATTTGTTTATGTGAAATTAAGTGTTATGATTCCAAATGCAAATTTTTGTTTTTTTTTGTTGTTGTTAGATTGTCACAACTGTTTTCCATTTTGGCGCGGACTTTGACTTGCATCTGTTATTTATTGCCCGACTACGGCGAAGCCAAAAGGAAGGGTTACGTTTTTGGCAGTCTATGTATGTATGTATGTATGTTGCGACCACGGCTCTATTATGAGCATTTCTCTATGTACACTTTTCTGGTTTTATATCTGAATGAGCTATTTTCTTGTTTCCTTCTTTTAGACCCCCTTTTTTACGTAGTCGGGCTATAGTTTTTAAACCTATTTTTTTATATTATGTACAGTGCTGTTTTTAGTAATATCATATCTAGTGTGTATTGCGAATTTCATAATGGACAAAAACATCGAACAAAGAGTTTGTCTTAAATGTTGCATCGCCAATGAAATTTCGTATTCGGAGTCAAAGAAAATTTAACAGAAGGCTTATGGTGAATCTACTTTATCAAAAAATTCGTGCTTATGAGTAGTACAAAGCGTTCAAAAGCGGTCGAGATGTGATGGAAGATTTACCTCGCTCTGGTAGGCCATCAACGTCTGCAACTGAAGTTAACATCGCAAAAGGGAAGGAAACAGTGACTGAAAAGCCTCATTCAACTTTGAGAGAGATAGTCGCCAAACTTTCTGTATCTCACGTGTCGATCCGTTCTATTTAAACTAATCATTCGGGTATGAAACATGTTGCCGCTCGTCTAGTCCCAAAAGATCTGAATTTTCTTCAAAAACTCAAACGCATGAGAGTCGCTGAGGACATGCTAGTCAATTCCGACCCAACATTCATGAAACGCATTGTCACTGGTGACGAGACGTGGGGTTACGAGTTTGACATCCAAACTAGTCAACAAGCTTCGGAGTAGCGCCTTCCAATTGAACTGAAACCGAAAAAGCCACGCCAAACTCGTTAAAAGTTAAAGTCATATTGAGTGTTTTCTTTGACTTTCGCGGTGTTGCGTACTCGGAATTCTTATCGGAAGGTCTAACGGTAAATAAGGAATATTATGTGAGCGTTATGCGGCGTTTAAGAGAACAAATTCGACGAAAAAGGCCAGATTTGTGGTAGGATAATTCTTGGATTTTGCACCACGATAATGCGCCTTCACACAAGGCCATCATTGTGAACAAATTTCTGACCATACACTCAGCAAATACCATCGAGCAACCACCATATTCACCAGATATGGCTCCAGCCGACCTATTTCTTTTTCCTAAACTCAGATTCCCACTTCGTGGCACCCGTTTTCAATCGGTTGAAAACATAAAGGAGAATTCGCGGCTAGAACTGCACTCAATGCCGGAAACAGCGTTTAAAAAAGAATTTTGATTATTAGTTGGCGTAATTGTATCGTTTCTGAAGGAGCATACTTTGAAGGTGATAAAATAAATTTGGATGAATTACAAACAGTTTGTGTATTATGAACTTTTCGCGATACTTTCTTGACGGAGTAGTAAATCATATTGTTTCTGAAAACTTATAATGATAATAAAAACATTTAAAACAGCTGAATTCTACGATTCGCCATGTTATTAAAAATGCGAAGAATTTCGTTCATATAACTCGCTAATTATCCTTGTATTGAAAGTAATGTTGGACAATACAACAGAAAGTTGTCACTGCGGTGAAGCCGTCAACAGTCTTGGTCACCATGGCCTATCGTGCAGCAGGAGTGCTGGGCGTATTTCCCGACATGCCCACATTAACGACATACTCCGTCGAGCTCTTGTCGCCGCCGGAGTACCAGCTCATCATGAATCTAATGGTTTGGTACGCGACGATGGGGAGAGACCAGACGGTATGTCATTATTACCTTGAAAGATGGGCAAGCCTCTGTTGTGAGACGCGACAAGCGTCGATACCATTGCGCCATCACATCTTTCAAGCACAACTGGCTCTGCTGGCGCTGCTGCTGCATCAACGGAGACCCTCAAATGCCGCAAATAAGAAAACCTATCTGGTAATTAGGTACTTACATTTTTAAACCGTTTGGGGTCGAAACGCTGGGGCCCTAGTGCACGCGCTCTGTATAAATAAATCGCCAAAATACTGCTCGATGCTTCCGGTTTCTAAGAGAGAATAAGCATTGCCATTCAATGTGGCAATGCCGCCAGCCTTCTGGGCATGCTACTAGCCGACAGCGATGCGGCGGGTTTTTTGACGCGTCGCAGTTTAATTTTCTTTTTTTCCTTTTCTTTTGTTATTATTACTTAATTAGTTTAAGAAATGAATGTAACAAACTGTGGTATGTTCGAAAAAGTTATCTATCACTATAATGCTTTTTATCTCAAACTATGAACAAACAATTTAATTATTATAATTTATATAATTTTTTGATATCTTTAAGGTAGGGCATTTGATTTCAAGGTTGGGCATTGCCCCACAATGCCCCCCCCCTAGCTACGGCCGTGTCAACGTAGGTTTTGACGAAGGCCAGCTTATCTAATCTAATACAAATATATGTCTACACTAATATTATAAAGAGGAAAAATTTGTATTTTTGTTTGTTTGTAATGGATAAACTCAAAAATTACAGGACCGATTTGAAAAAACAGCTGAGAAATGGCGGCGAATTTTTTCCTGTGTAGGAAAAATTCAGTTTTAAAATACATACAATAGCATAAAACAGCCAAATATGGACCTAAACATGTGTATTTAATAAATACACAGTTTTATATATTCCAATTCTTGCAATAATCTCCATAGAAAAATAAAACAATCATCAAAGAAGTCTTCAACGTAAACCAAAATGGCAAGCAGTTTTTAATTATGTTCGTGGCTGCAGAAATCTGTGAAAAATAGCAGGAACTGCCAATATATAATATTGAAAAATTAACAAGTTATAAAATACTAAGGCCCACTTGCACAACGATTCTTAAATTGAATTAAGATGTATTTAACGAGAAAAAAAATATTAAACACCACTAGCGTCTTGCACAACGAAAACTTTGTCGAGTAATATGATTTAAGTACTGTCAAAATTAATCACCGAAAATCGGCTGTTTAGTGGCTAATTTCATTTAAGAACTGTCACACTGATGTTGGCATCTTGTCATTAGCGACGAAAATTATCAATAATTATATAACTGGACCGGACGACGCAGCAGGGGGAGGCCTATGTCCAGCAGTGGGCGTCCCTAGGCTGACATGATGATGATGATGATATAACTGATAACAATGTACCTACTTGTGTTATTGTTAACCCTAGAATTCTACACTATTTGGGGCACATGTTATTCCTACACTGGGGTGCTAGAACACCCCATTCTAAAATGACTGTAATCCTTAAAATAAAAAAAACAATTTATGAAAATACGTTTTACTAAACAGAATCGGTAACTTGAGATCACAAATCAGCCTTATTACACAAAGTTAAATGTAGTTTGAGCAACAGCGCTTGTAGGATTTGGTCCTTTTTTGAGGATCACTGCAATGGACTAAGTTGGCATCCGGTGACGGTCCTCCAAATGTTCATGTATCAGGTCCAAACCTAATTTCAAAACTGTCTGCTGAAACTTTATATTTGGCTTATTACTTGATCTTGAACACTTGTTAAGAACCCAGGAATTACAACTGGTCCCAACTTCTATTTCTTCCTCGCCAGATTTGTGGTCTAGAATAGAGCTTATTTCTTCGTAATTCAAACCTCTGACAGCCATCCGAAACAAAAAAAATAAACTTCATTGAATTTTACCTTCATAATATCTAAAAATATCTGTATTTAATTCATATAAGACTATTGTTTTAATAAATAATCCAATTTAATAACTTATTACATATAAATGCATCAATCGTAATAAATAAATAATCTTACAATTTTACTACACTGGGGTACTGGCGTACCCCACAGCACTTATACAGGCGACCACACAACGCGGTCCCTCGTCACGGTATTGACGTAACGCGAGCGGTTGACACCAAACTAAAATACTCCGACGCGCGAATTCGTGGATATTAAAGAAATGAGATATTTAGAAAACAAATCGGTGTGGGGTGCACCTGCACCCCATGTAGGGTTCTACGGTTAATGCTTAAAAGTTTCTAGTTATTATTTGTCAATTGTCATTTCGTTGCTAGGCGACGACAATGCGTTTTGTTTTATGCTCAAAGTATATATAGTCTAAGGTTTTATGCGAAACCATACGCATAACATCGTTAAAATCGTAACAAAAAGGCTTCATGCCATGAAACAAAACGTAGAAACTACTTTACCGACCTCATAAAATGTTTAACTAAATCTAAGCGTTGTTGTCGTTGTGCAAGAGGACGCTAAATACTTTTAACTTCAATTATTTTATGCTGTTAATTCTGTTCAAAAAATTTAAATTAAGGACTGACTTAAATCAAACGTTACGCAAGTGGGCCTAAGTGGATGAAGTTATAGTTTATTGAGATATATGTGAAAGCTTGTGCTGGTGTTTTTGTTTGGTGATTTTGTACCTTTTTTATCTTTTTATAATAGACAATTTTATTTAGTAAGTAAGTTTCGTTTAAAAGACAGCGGTGACGGGACGCCGGCACCTAGGCGACGTCCTGTCACCAACGTCATGTGTAAAATTGTAAATAATAACATTGTGTATAATTTTAAGATTAAAGTTACAAATACATAATATTTATGCCAGGCGAGGATATAAGTGATGCGGAGTTGAGTGCTAGTCAATCTACCACATCGTCGCTGATTAACCTAGTGCGCTGCCCTGCCTGTTCTCAAGCTCGTTTTTTTAAAGGTGAGCGGGGCTTGAAAGTACATTTTGGCAAAGTACATAAAAACCAAAATGTGCTTCCGGGCCCCAGTTCCATTTCACATTCTATTTCTTCCCAAATTCCTTTTTGGCAGTACTTAGGTGCTTTAAAAAATTCAATTCCGGTTCTGAAGCGAGTTCCACGCGGAGCGAGACCATTAGTAGCTCATAATTTAGCTCACTGTATTGGTCTCGTTGTGCGTGAGAACTCCAAAACAGCTTGGGAACAGTTACTCACTTTCCCTTATAGGATTCTACACACTCAAAGCAACCGGACATCATCAAAATCTTTGACAGCCCAAATTAAAGATCTTTGTAACAATTCTGATAACAATTTTGACCCTAAATTTTCTGTAAATAGATTTAAGAAAACAATTTACCAATGTGTAGAGTCCAAATTGAGGGAAGGTGACATTCAAGGGGCGTCTAGGTTATTGTTTAGTAGCGATGTGGTGGCGCCTTACTCTGCAGACACCCTAGCAGGTCTGAAGAGTAAGCACCCAGCGCCAGCTAATGACCTCACCTTTCCCGACATGCCTGACGAAGATTTTGACTGTCTGATTGTTTCTGCCAAGGACGTATTTGAAGCCGTCTGTTCCTTTCGAAGTGGATCCGCTGGCGGCCTCGATGGCTTAACACCTCAGCATCTGAAGGATCTCACAAGTGCAAGTGCTGGAGAGGCTGGTGATGCACTTTTGAAGGCGCTGACGGCTTTAATTAACCTTATGCTCACCGGCAATGTGGCCACAGATGTCACCGACTTATTGTACGGGGCCAACTTGTGCGCCCTACGCAAAAAAGATGGTGGCATTCGGCCCATTGGGGTGTACCTACAGACGTATGGCAGCCAAACTGTGCTGTAAATACTGTAGTGCCATTTTGGCAGATAAATTTCAGCCAATCCAGCTTGGCTTTGGTTCAAAGGGAGGCTGTAAGGCTGCCATACATGCGCTGTCCACGTACCTTGGCTGCGGTAAAGGTGAGGTCATTTTAAAGATTGATTTGAAGAATGCCTTCAACTCAGTGAACAGGGACACCTTGTTGACACAGGCTAAATTAGAAACGCCCAAAATTTTTAAATTCCTTTGGCAGTGCTATAGACATCTATTTAAATTGATATACAAAGACAATGTTTTGGAATCTGCTGTTGGTTGTCAACAAGGTGACCCTCTCGGGCCGGTCATTTTTAGTTTAGCTATTCATCCAATAATTAAACAAATAAATTCAAAATTTAACGTTTGGTATTTGGATGACGGAACCCTGGGCGGAGACCTTAACACAGTTTTACAAGACTTAGGCCCACTTGCACAACGATTCTTAAATTGAATTAAGATGTATTTAACGAGAAAAAAAATATTAAACACCACTAGCGTCTTGCACAACGAAACATTTGTCGAGTAATATGATTTAAGAACTGTCAAAATTAATTACCGAAAATCGGCTGTTTAGTGGCTAATTTTATTTAAGAATCGTCACACTGATGTTGGCATCTTGTCATTAGCGACGAAAATTATCTATAATTATATAACTGGACCGGACGACGCAGCAGGGGGAGGCCTATGTCCAGCAGTGGACGTCCCTAGGCTGACATGATGATGATGATGATATAACTGATAACAATGTACCTACTTGTGTTATTGTTAACCCTAGAATCCTACACTATTTAGCGCACATGTTATTCCTACACTGGGGTGCTGGAACACTCCATACTAAAATGACTGTAATCCTTAAAATAAAAAAAAACAATTCATGAAAATACGTTTTATTAAACATAATCGGTAACTTGAGATCACAAATCAGCCTTATTACACAAAGTTAAATGTAGTTTGAGCAACAGCGCTTGTAGGATTTGGTCCTTTTTTGAGGATCACTGCAATGGACTAAGTTGGCATCCGATGACGGTCCTCCAAATGTTCATGTATCAGTTCCAAACCTAATTTCAAAACTGTCTGCTGAAACTTTATATTTGGCTTATTACTTGATCTTGAACACTTGTAAAGAACCCAGGAATTACAACTGGTCCCAACTTCTATTTCTTCCTCGCCAGATTTTTGGTCTAGAATAGAGCTTATTTCTTCGTAATTCAAACCTCTGACAGCCATCCGAAACAAAATAAATAAACTTAATTGAATTTTACCTTCATAATATCTAAAAATTACTGTATTTAATCCATATAAGACTATTGTTTTAATAAATAATCAAATTTAATAACTTATGACATATAAATGCATCAATCGTAATAAATAAATAATCTTACGATTTTACTACACTGGGGTACTGGCGTACCCCACAGCACTTATACAGGCGACCACACAACGCGGTCCTTCGTCACGGTATTGACGTAACGCGAGCGGTTGACACCAAACTAAAATACTCCGACGCGCAAATTCATGGATTTTAAAGAAATTGAGATATTTAGAAAACAAATCGGTGTCAATCGGCAGGTGCGGGGTGCAGGTGCACCCCGCACCTGCACCCCATGTAGGGTTCTAGGGTTAATGCTCAAAAGTTTCTAGTTATTATTTGTCAATTGTCATTTTGTTGCTAGGCGACGACAATGCATTTTGTTTTATGCTCATAGTATATAATAGTCTAAGGTTATATGCGAAACCATACGCATAACATCGTTAAAATCGTAACAAAAAGGCTTCATGCCATGAAACAAAACGTAAAAACTACTTTACCGACCTCATAAAATGTTTAACTAAATGTAAGCGTTGTTGTCGTTGTGACTTAACGTTTGATTTAAGTCAGTCCTTAATTTAAATTTTTTGAACAGAATTAACAGCATAAAATAATTGAAGTTAAAAGTATTTAGCGTCCTCTTGCACAACGACAACAACGCTTAGATTTAGTTAAACATTTTATGAGGTCGGTAAAGTAGTTTCTACGTTTTGTTTCATGGCATGAAGCCTTTTTGTTACGATTTTAACGATGTTATGCGTATGGTTTCGCATAAAACCTTAGACTATATATACTTTGAGCATAAAACAAAACGCATTGTCGTCGCCTAGCAACGAAATGACAATTGACAAATAATAACTAGAAACTTTTAAGCATTAATCGTAGAACCCTACATGGGGTGCAGGTGCACCCCACACCGATTTGTTTTCTAAATATCTCAATTTCTTTAATATCCACGAATTCGCGCGTCGGAGTATTTTAGTTTGGTGTCAACCGCTCGCGTTACGTCAATACCGTGACGAGGGACCGCGTTGTGTGGTCGCCTGTATAAGTGCTGTGGGGTACGCCAGTACCCCAGTGTAGTAAAATTGTAAGATTATTTATTTATTACGATTGATGCATTTATATGTAATAAGTTATTAAATTTGATTATTTATTAAAACAATAGTCTTATATGAATTAAATACAGTAATTTTTAGATATTATGAAGGTAAAATTCAATGAAGTTTATTTATTTTGTTTCGGATGGCTGTCAGAGGTTTGAATTACGAAGAAATAAGCTCTATTCTAGACCACAAATCTGGCGAGGAAGAAATAGAAGTTGGGACCAGTTGTAATTCCTGGGTTCTTTACAAGTGTTCAAGATCAAATAATAAGCCAAATATAAAGTTTCAGCAGACAGTTTTGAAATTAGGTTTGGAACTGATACATGAACATTTGGAGGACCGTCACCGGATGCCAACTTAGTCCATTGCAGTGATCCTCAAAAAAGGACCAAATCCTACAAGCGCTGTTGCTCAAACTACATTTAACTTTGTGTAATAAGGCTGATTTGTGATCTCAAGTTACCGATTCTGTTTAGTAAAACGTATTTTCATGAATTGTTTTTTTTATTTTAAGGATTACAGTCATTTTAGTATGAGGTGTTCCAGCACCCCAGTGTAGGAATAACATGTGCCCCAAATAGTGTAGAATTCTAGGGTTAACAATAACACAAGTAGGTACATTGTTATCAGTTATATCATCATCATCATCATGTCAGCCTAGGGACGCCCACTGCTGGACATAGGCTTCCCCTGCTGCGTCGTCCGGTCCAGTTATATAATTATAGATAATTTTCGTCGCTAATGACCAGATGCCAACATCAGTGTGACAGTTCTTAAATGAAATTAGCCACTAAACCGCCGATTTTCGGTAATTAATTTTGACAGTTCTTAAATCATATTACTCGACAAATGTTTCGTTGTGCAAGACGCTAGTGGTGTTTAATATTTTTTTTCTCGTTAAATACATCTTAATTCAATTTAAGAATCGTTGTGCAAGTGGGCCTTAGGCCCACTTGCGTAACGTTTGATTTAAGTCACTCCTAAATTTAAAGGACATTGGGCGTATTCCGACCCGGTCACGGACATTGACGAACTTGGTATAAAATGAAAGAGCATAAATACCCTTACCAGTACATACGATATTTTTTTTTTTAATCCATGGGAGAACAAGGTTTGAGCTAGAAATATATTTATAAAAAGAGCAAAAATCTCTAACTCTATTTAAGTAATATAAATTGTGGTTCTGTTAAAAATAGCTACAAATCGGGTCTGTCGAGTGCATGCATGTGCCTACCGAGTGATTATTCATGCCATTAGATGGCAACAATCCAGATTTTAGAGATTTCCCACAGTTGACATACGAAGAACTAATATTTTTATTATCATCAAAAATTGAACAAGTCCTACTGTCATGGGCATGTGAGACAAAGATTTTATAAACAATAAAATATTGATCATCACCATCATCATCGCCCTAGCGTTATCCCAGTTGCATCCAAGACTTACACGTCTTGGAGCCCGAGGGCCGCTTACTGGTCTGACAAGCTATGAAAGAATATCAACTTTTCCAACGAGCGACTGCCGTCTGACCTCTGCAACCCAAAGGCATAGCGATATTCCATGGTTTGGACCAGTATCTGTTTTTATTTAGGGTACTGATTCCCCGTAACGACTGTCAAAAATCTTCGTGACAGCCAGGACCGACGGTTTAACGTCCTCTTCGAGGCACGGGGCAAGCGATAATTAACAATATAATACACACTTAACTTCGAAAAGTCATTGGTGTGCGCCGTGGATTCGAAACCCTCAGCATGGCAGTGCGTTGGTATCTTCACTAGGCTATCGTTGCCTTAAACAACCAATACAATATTCTAATTCTAATAATATTCTACCACATACACTCATCACTATATAGTCCCAAACTAATCAAAGCTTGTACTATGGGTACTAGATAATGGATAGACATACATATATACTTTGTTTTTGTAGATACATACATATTATATATAGAAACACCCAGACCATGAGAGACATCCATGTTCATGCACACAAATGTTTGACTTGAGCGGGAATCGAACCCGCGACCATCAGCGTGGCAGTCGCATACACTCCCGCTGCGCCAACCGGTCGTCATGTCAGAGCGCGAAAATACTACGTACACAGATATTACGATAAACCAGGCGAGACAAGGAAGACAAACTGTTGAAGATTATTACTGCTCGTGTATACATGGCCTCCGTACCATATGCAGTTGCGCGCATAGTGTCAGTATCATTTATTTTTTATCCTTGGCTAGACACCACCAGTAAATCAAAATGTTTGCGGTATTTTTAGATAAAAACACAATAGACATTGATTACGCTGAATAAATAATGTTAAAAATATGGTATTTTTTTTAATTCCCACAACTCACAAGAAAGCGACCCTTACCATGATAAACTAGAGATAATTACTGATATATACTCACAATTTCATGTCTGTCCGCCGTGGGTTTTTCTCCCATACTATTTGCCCAATGACCTTTGTTGAACAGAAATAACAGCATAAAATTATTTAAGTTAAAAGTATTTAGCGTCCTCTTGCACAACGACAACAACGCTTAGATTTAGTTAAACATTTTATGAGGTCGGTAAAGTAGTTTCTACGTTTTGCTTCATGGCATGAAGCCTTTTTGTTACGATTTTAACGATGTTATGCGTATGGTTTCGCATAAAACCTTAGACTATATATACTTTGAGCATAAAACAAAACACATTGTCGTCGCCTAGCAACGAAATGACAATTGACAAATAATAACTAGAAACTTTTGAGCATTAACCCTAGAACCCTACATGGGGTGCAGGTGCACCCCACACCGATTTGTTTTCTAAATATCTCAATTTCTTTAATATCCACGAATTCGCGCGTCGGAGTATTTTAGTTTGGTGTCAACCGCTCGCGTTACGTCAATACCGTATACGAGGGACAGCGTTGTGTGGTCACCTGTATAAGTGCTGTAGGGTACGCCAGTACCCCAGTGTAGTAAAATCGTAAGATTATTTATTTATTTCGATTGATGCATTTATATGCAATAAGGTATTAAATTTGATTATTTAATAAAACAATAGTCTTATATGAATTAAATACAGATATTTTTAGATATTATGAAGGTAAAAATCAATGAAATTTATTTATTTCGTTTCGGATGGCTGTCAGAGGTTTGAATTACGAAGAAATAAGCTCTATTCTAGACCACAAATCTGGCGAGGAAGAAATAGAAGTTGGGACCAGTTGTAATTCCTGAGTTCTTTACAAGTGTTCAAGATCAAATAATAAGGCAAATATAAAGTTTCAGCAGACAGTTTTGAAATTAGGTTTGGAACTGATACATAAACATTTGCAGGACTGTTACCGGATGCCAACTTAGTCCATTGCAGTGATCCTCAAAAAGGACCAAATCCTACAAGCGCTGTTGCTCAAGCTACATTTAACTTTGTGTAATAAGGCTGATTTGTGATCTCAAATTACCGATTATGTTTAATAAAACGTATTTTCATGAATTGTTTTTTTTATTTTAAGGATTACAGTCATTTCAATATAGGGGTGTTCCAGCACCCCAGTGTAGGAATAACATGTGCGCCAAATAGTGTAGAATTCTAGGGTTAACAATAACACAAGTAGGTACATTGTTATCAGTTATATTATCATCATCATCATGTCTGCCTAGAGACGTCCACTGCTGGACATAGGCCTCCCCCTGCTGCGTCGTCCGGTCCATTTATATAATTATAGATGATTCTCGTCGCTAATGACAAGATTTGGCATCTTGTCATTAGCGACGTTCATCAGTGTGACAGTTCTTAAATGAAATTAGCCACTATACAGCCGATTTTCGGTAATCAATTTTGACAGTTCTTAAATCATATTACTCGACAAATTTTTCGTTGTGCAAGACGCTAATGGTGTTTAATATTTTTGTTCTCGTTAAATACATCTTAATTCAATTTAATAATCGTTGTGCAAGTGGGCCTTAGGCCCGTTTGATTTAAGTCACTATATATAACCTTAGACTATTATATACTTTGAGCATAAAACAAAACGCATTGTCGTCGCCTAGCAACGAAATGACAGTTGACAAATAATAACTAGAAACTTTTGAGCATTAACCCTAGAACCCTAGAAGGGGTGCAAGTGCACCCCACACCGATTTGTATTCTAAATATCTCAATTTATTTAATATCCACGCATTCGCCCGTCAGAGTACTTTAGTTTGGTGTCAACCTCTTCTATCATCAGCCCTTTATACTGTCCCACTGCTGGGCACGGGCCTCTTCTCACTATGAGAAGGGTAAGGCCATAGTCCACCACGCTGGCCAAGTGCGGGTTGGCAGACTTCACATGTCTTTCGAGAACATTGTGGAGAACTCTCAGACATGCAGGTTTCCTCACGATGTTTTCCTTCACCGATAAGCAAGCGATAATTAACAATTTAATACGCACTTAACTCCGAAAAGTCATTGGTGCGTGCCGTGGATTCGAACCCGAGACCCTCTGCGTAGCAGTCTGTCGGTCTCTCCACTCAGCTATCGCTGCTTCTCAACCTCAACCTCTTGCGTTACACCAATAACGTGACGACAGCCGCGTCATGTGTCAAAACCCCAGTGTAGTAAAATCGTAAGTTACTTTATTTATTACGATTGATGGATTTGTATGTAATATGATATTGAATTTGATTTGAATGTGGCGACGAAGAAATAGAAGTTGGGATTAGTTGTTATTCCTGGGTTGTGTTCAAGATCAAATAATAAGCCAAATATAAAGTTTCGGCGAACATTTTTGAAACAATTAGGTTTGGAACTGATACATAAAAACATTTGGAGGACCGGTACCAGATGCCAACTTTGAGGCGGGATATAGAAGACTCCATTGCAGCGATCCTCAAAAAACTACGAGATCCTACAAGCGCTGTTCCTTATCGTGCAAAACAAGGACAGTGTGGCTTTTGTCCAACATCCACAGACGGAAAAACCAGGACTATGTGTCAAAGGTGCAAAATACCTATTTGTTTGGAGTATCAGGTACAAGTTTGTGCAAAGTGCTCAAACTAAGTTTAACTTTGTGTAATAAGGTTGATTTGTGTTCTCAAGTTACCTACTGAATGTTTATAATTAAACGTATTTTTATTAATTGTTTTTATTTTTTTTATTTTAAGAATGACAGTCATTTTAGATCGGGGTGTTTCAGCACCCCAGTGTAGGAATAATATGTGCCTCAGATAGTGTAGGATTCTAGGGTTAACAATAACACAAGTAGGTATATTGTTATCAGTTATATCATCATCATGTCAGCCTCTTAACCAGATCGTCGGTCCACCTTGTGGGAGGCCTACCCCTGATGCGTCGTCCGGTCCAGTTATATAATTATAGTTAATTCTCGTCGCTAATGACAGGTTGCCAACGTCAGTGTGACAGTTTATAAATGATATTAGCCACTAAACAGCCGATTTTCGGTAATTAATTTTGACAGTTCTTAAATCATATTAGTCGACAAAATTTTCGTTGTGCAAGGCGCTAGTGGTGTTTAATAATTTTATTCTCGTTAAATACATCTTAATTCAATTTAAGAATCGTTATGCAAGTGGGCCTTGGGCCCACTTGCATAACGATTCTACGAAGTATTAAACACCACTAGCGTCTTGCACAACGAAAAATTTGTCGAGTAATATGATAATAATAATAAATAATAATAATAAATTACACTTTATTGCACACCAAAATAAAGTTTTACAGTACAAGTGGCTTAAAACTACAAGTAATGTACAATGGGCGGCCTTATCGCTTAGTGCGATCTCTTACAGGCAACCTTAGGATGGACAGGAATGATGTTAAGCAGTTATACATGCTGGCGATGGTGTAGTTAAATACTATGAATCAGTATTGAAGATTTAAATGAAATACATACATACTTACAATTACATATTCCATAAAAATACTTAAACATACATATATTAAATATATACCTACATACATTCGTACAATATACATATATACATAATAATATAATAATATGACAGACATTGTAGATACATTGAAATACAACCCGCATACAAGCAATTAAAATGCGTTAAGTATTCAGATAGTGTTTTTTTAACGAATTTTTAAAGATGTTTAGTGATGGTGCTCTTCGAATTTGTAATGGCAAAGCATTCCACAGGCGCACTGCCTGAACGGTAAAGGATTTTCCAAAATAATTTGTGGAATGCCTTGGCATCTCCAACGTCAGATCTTCAGACGACCTCAAGGACCTTATATGTGTGTCATGAAGGAACTTGAAACGTTCTTTGAAATAGGAGGGCGTACTAGGATTAAATAGAACATTATACAGTAATGTAAGAATGTGAGTATTCCTGCGAAGACGAATTGGGAGCCACTTGAGTTTGTTACGAAAATCTGAGACTGATGATTTAAGAACTGTCAAAATTAATTACCGAAAATCGGCTGTTTAGTGGCTAATTTCATTTCAGAACTGTCACACTGATGTTGGCATCTTGTCATTAGCGACGAAAATTATCAATAATTATATAACTGGACCGGACGACGCAGCAGGGGGAGGCCTATGTCCAGCAGTGTACGTCCCTAGGCTGACATGATGATGATGATGATATAACTGATAACAATGTACCTACTTGTGTTATTGTTAACCCTAGAATCCTACACTATTTGGCGCACATGTTATTCCTACACTGGGGTGCTGGAACACCCCATACTAAAATGACTGTAATCCTTAAAATAAAAAAAAAACAATTCATGAAAATACGTTTTATTAAACATAATCGGTAACTTGAGCTCACAAATCAGCCTTATTACACAAAGTTAAATGTAGTTTGAGCAACAGCGCTTGTAGGATTTGGTCCTTTTCTGAGGATCACTGCATTGGACTAAGTTGGCATCTGGTAACGGTCCTCCAAATGTTCATGTATCAGTTCCAAACCTAATTTCAAAACTGTCTGCTGAAACTTTATATTTGGCTTATTATTTGATCTTGAACATTTGTAAAGAACCCAGGAATTACAACTGGTCCCAACTTCTATATCTTCCTCGCCAGATTTGTGGTCTAGAATAGAGCTTATTTCTTCTTAATTCAAACCTCTGACAGCCATCCGAAACAAAATAAATAAACTTAATTGAATTTTACCTTCATAATATCTAAAAATATCTGTATTTAATTCATATCAGACTATTGTTTTAATAAATAATCAAATTTAATAACTTATTACATATAAATGCATCAATCGTAATAAATAAATAATCTTACGATTTTACTACACTGGGGTACTGGCGTACCCCACAGCTCTTATACAGGCGACCACACAACGCGGTCCTCGTCACGGTATTGACGTAACGCAAGCGGTTGACACCAAACTAAAATACTCCGACGCGCGAATTCGTGGATATTAAAGAAATTGAGATATTTAGAAAACAAATCGGTGTGGGGTGCACCTGCACCCCATGTAGGGTTCTAGGGTTAATGCTCAAAAGTTTCTAGTTATTATTTGTCAATTGTCATTTCGTTGCTAGGCGACGATAATGCGTTTAGAAAAAAGTTTTAGTAAAGAACCCAGGAATTACATTCCTGGGTTCTTTACAAGTGTTCAAGATCAAATAATAAGCCAAATATAAAGTTTCAGCAGACAGTTTTGAAATTAGGTTTGGAGCTGATACATGAACATTTGGAGGACCCTCACCGGATGTATTTTCATGAATTGTTTGTTTTTATTTTAAGGATTACAGTCATTTTAGTATGGGGTGTTCCAGCACCCCAGTGTAGGAATAACATGTGCGCCAAATAGTGTAGGATTCTAGGGTTAACAATAACACAAGTAGGTACATTGTTATCAGTTATATCATCATCATCATGTCAGCCTAGAGACGTCCACTGCTGGACATAGGCCTCCCCCTGCTGCGTCGTCCGGTCCAGTTATATAATTATAGATAATTATCGTCGCTAATGACAAGATGCCAACATCAGTCTGACAGTTCTTAAATGAAATTAGCCACTAAACAGCCGATTTTCGGTAATTAGTTTTGACAGTTCTTAAATCATATTACTCGACAAATTTTTCGTTGTGCAAGACGCTAGTGGTGTTTAATACCTTTTTTCTCGTTAAATGCATCTTAATTCAATTTAAAAATCGTTGTGCAAGTGGGCCTTAGAAATAATTAAAAATGAATTTAAAGAAATTGGTTTAGAACTAAATTCAAACAAATGTGAAATTTTCATAAATGACAATTTGGATAACCTTTCGATTTTATCAAAATTCAATTCTTTGGCGCCAAATATTAAAATCATCAATAAATGTTCCTTCCGCCTCCTTGGGTCTCCGATTTTCGACGATGCTTTTGAATCCTTTATAAAGGAAAAAGTACAAAATTTCCGTGAAACTTCAGATCGGCTATACAAAATTAATTTTCATTCGGCATTCACGATTATTCGGCACTGTCTTTTCGTTCCAAAATTTACTTATTACTTGCGGGCCTCTCCTTTTTGGAAACATTTATCCCTTTTGGAAAACATAGATAATGTTATTCGGCACACTTTGAGCATAATTCTTAATCTTGACATGAACGACCGAGTGTGGCTTCAAGCAACTTTACCAGTTCGCTTGGGCGGCCTCGGCGTTCGCAAAATTACAGATGTAAGTCTACCGGCGTTTTTGGCCTCGGTTCACGGCACTCAGGAATTAACCAGGAAAATTCTAGAACCCACACTGGTTAATTCTGAGGTGCCGTGCAAGCCTGATGCTATCAACGCTTGGAAAATGGCTTGCCCGAGCTCTGATTTGGCCCGATATCTATTCTCTAAGAGACAATGGGACGGGCCGCTCTGTAGCAAGATGAGAGATCACCTTCTAAATACTGCATCTAGTGTGGCAGAGCTGGCCCGTTTGTTGGCTGTGGGAGAGTGGGAATCGGGTTTATGGCTTCAAGCACTTCCATCGTCCAACATAGGAACTATGTTGGACGATACAACTTTCCGCATCGCTTCTTGCTTGCGCTTGGGAGCTGTTTGCGTTTCTCCGCATCGCTGTCACTGCGGTGAAGCCGTCGACAGTCTTGGCCACCATGGCCTATCGTGCAGCAAGAGTGCTGGGCGTATTTCCCGACATGCCCATATTAATGACATACTCCGTCGAGCTCTTGTCACCGCTGGAGTACCAGCTCATCTTGAACCTAATGGCTTGGTACGCGACGATGGGAAGAGACCAGACGGTATGAATTACCTTGGAAGATGGGTAGGCCTTTGGTGTGGGACGCGACATGCGTCGATACCCTTGCGCCATCACATCTTTCAAGTACAGCTGGATCAGTGGGCGCTGCTGCTGCATCGGCGGAGGCCCTCAAACGGCGCAAATATGGAAACCTAGCGGGTAATTACGTTTTTGAGCCGTTTGGGGTCGAAACGCTGGGGCCATGGGGACCTAGTGCACACGCTCTATATAAAGAAATCGCCAGAAGGCCGATTGATGCTTCCCGTGACCAGAAGGCTGGTTTGTATTTCGCAGAGAGAATAAGCATTGCCATACAACGTGGCAATGCTGCCAGCCTTCTGGGCACGCTACCAGTCACAGCGTTGCGGAGGAATTTTTGGACGCTTCATAGTTGTATTGCCTCTTTTGTTTTTCATTAGTTTAGGATAGTAAAGTATTTTAGTAGTTTAATTTTTTGTAATACATGAAGAATGTATATAACTGCACAGCTAGAATAGTAGTTTAATTTTAAGGTTGAGTTTCCTATTTAAAAATGTAAATAACATATCAAATAAACAAATCTTCTGGACCGATTTTAAAAATTCTTTCACCATTAGAAAGCTACATTATCTGCGAGTAACATAGGTTATATTTTATTTTACAAAAATTAGGGGTCCGTAAGATATTTGCTCAGGACGCGGGTAAAACCGCGGGAAACGGCTAGTATAATTATAAAGCTGAAGAGTTTGCTTGCTTGAAGGTACTAATCTCAGTAATTAATGGTCCGATTTGTAAAATAAAGAATTTTTCAATTCGGGACATTAAAATTACGCTATGAGCCATGGGAGCGGAGCAGTAGCCTTAATAAAGCGGGTGTAACAGCGGGCTTATCTAGTAAAAAATATAACCTAAGTCGGTTGAAAATAATTAGATATTATGCTCGACTTTCAACTACTGCTCCAATAAAATAAAATTAAACTAAGGATCACGGCTAAAAAATAAAACAAGTAGCTTAAAATGAGTTAGGTATATTTTAATTAATGTAACAAACAGTTTTCTTCTTAATTAACAATTTTCTTTCATTGCATTATATTAAAATACAGTTTCCGATGAGTAACTAAATTATATACATAGGTACGTTACCTACGTATGTACCTTTATTTTTTATTATGCAAAAGCATTAAAATATCACAATTACACAACTTCTAAAACAATATTAAAAATAAAACAAAAGAAAAAATTGCTTCGATGCAAATTGATCGTGCACCAATAGTTAGACTATTTTATAGGCAGTCAAATGCAAGACATGCTCAAATATCAATTTTGCCAAATTCAAATAATGTAGGTATCTAATGTAAAACGTTGTAGTCTACAAATTGTGAAAAATAATTTATTGCATTGTCCGAATCAGAAAAAAATAACTCCGTCGAATGGTCCGGGTCTCGTAATTTTACGATGAATAGTTATAAATTTAACATAAAAAACGGGTTTTAAGTTAAATGCCTGCATTTAAAAAGGCTGTAATTTACAGAAAAAAACAGTTATATGTTATAGGTACCTACTATGTCGATTACAATAATTCATGTTCCGAAAAAAAAGATGCACGTTGTCAGAAATGCTGGATCTACGTTTTTGTCGCTATCTAAAACTACGATTGTAAATCTGAAGAAGAGATGAATATATTAAGACGCTGTCAACAGCCAAATGGCAAAAAAAGGTTTGTCTCAAACAATTTTTTTGCTAAATCTATAGCTTGTAACCGCGGAAAAATATACCTATGTTAATTTTGAACATATTTCTGAGAACCCTGTTGTATTCAAAACACGTTTTAGAAAAGTTTTCTCGATACAAAAAAATAGTAAACAAAGCTCTTAAAATTATCTTCGAACAAAAATATCTGTATTAGGTACTTATCAACGAACGTTGGTAAAATTTATAACAATAATGTACCATATTTAAATACAGAACTTGGTTGTTTTTTATTTTTCACTACTCAACTAATTTTTAAGTAATTAATTTATATTCATAGGGTTTGTAAAAAGATCTGAACATCCCGTCGTCGTCGTGCTTCTCTTTCTTATGAGTACAATCCGACAGTGACAGCTGTGCTCGGTTGTCCGCGCCTTAATCAAACATCAAGCGGAAAAAGAAGAATCATATAAGAGATTTAGTTTACTTAGTTTACAGTGTACAGTTGGGCAGCCTTGTTTCAAACCTCTAAAAGCTTTCCTCGTTTCCGCTTTCCTTAAAAATGGGGTTAAGCCCAGCTACATACTCGTTCAATTAAATAGTGCAATTACAGCGTTTTTAGTTTCTGTAAAAATAGTTTAAAATGTCGTAGGCAACAAAATGTTGGAAAATCGAGGTTTGGGAGATAGAACTACCTATGTTTAGAAAAAAATAACAAGTATAATATCAAAAAATCTCGAGCCTAAGTAAAAAGCACGTTAGTTATGATTTTTTGAAAAAAAGTGTAACTGTTTTTTTGCTTTGGCGAATAATTTCGTTTTGTGGATGACTACGTTTTCGCTTTCCGCCGTTGATAGACTTCAAACCAATGATGTACTCGTACCTAATCAGTTGAAATGCACTCAGTAATACAGCTGTTCTAGCGAGATACAGCTTCACTTGCAAATTCAGTTCAAGATTCATAACTTGATCCATGACATCGGAATTAACGTCAACAACGTTGTGTTGACTGTTGTTCCTACTTAGGAGTACTCTTTGGTAAACTTGGCGTGGAACTTTTGGAATATTTCTAACATTTCTTTGAGTAATGGAGTCTGCGGCAGAATCGTCGTGCGGAAATGCCACGTGCCCGGTTTCTGGCCGAATCCTGATCCCGGGATTATGCAGATTCCTATAATAGGAAAGACGCATTAGACAAGTTCATTAACGGATCCAGGAAGGCAGATGGATGGGCGGCTTCTAGGAGCATCCAGTCCCCAAAAGCATCTGTGTCCCGAAACGTAAAATTACTTATTAGGCTTTCTCTTGGTAAAAGCCATCCTCGCCACGTTCTAACACTTTCCAAATTCCCTGCTATCCAATTTATGCATTCTATTAGAAAGTATTAATTCAAACAATATCGTAAAAAACACTAAACTAGAAAGCAAAACTGACCAGTCTCTTCCACCAGTTTTAAAGCGTAGAATTCGTCAGGGTTCTTGCCGGCCGCTTTAGCAGCTTCGATGGCCTTGGGCGGCAGTGTGATCCTTGGGAAGGCGTACATGGCACCCTGCGGACGAGACGAAAGATATTATTTTTAAGTGTAAGAACTACCCAATTTTCCACTTTGTATCTATAAAATATAACTGTTGCCTCACTCACTGCTAAGCAATTCCTTTAAGAGTATATGAAAGATTCTTAGTAAAAATCGAAAATGAACCTGCACAATGTTACAAGTGAAGCCGTCCATCTTGTTAAATGTTTCCGCAGCCATCTTTGCTCGTTCTGCAAGCGAGCTCAGTATATTTGTTGTCTCCTTCATGAAGAGTTCGTACGATGGGTCACCCTCTTTAGGCGGCCGTGCCTGTAAGTAGAATTCGCTGTCAACGCCTTGTGATTATTTTTTTGTTGTCGAAGGAATGCGGCCTAGGTACCTGTGCAACTATAAACTACAACTATAAACGGTTACCCTAGATCGTAAACATGGTTGCATTACCCCTACAATGCCAAAAAAACATCCAACATGATGCCTATCGAGAGAGAAATATCGAAGCAGCATGATAGTGCAGAAAGCAAAGATATTACTTATATTTCTATGGCAGAAAGGGATAAGTCATTATTGTACTTGACATGATTCGGAAGCATTTCATAAAAATATTTAGATGTAATTGTCATTTATTGGTTACGGTCACCGCTTGAGTGAGCATTTCATTTGGGATATTTACTACAGCGGAACGCTTCATTAGCCCACCAATTAATTTAGGCATGCTCGCAGTGCCCATTAAGCTGGATCCGAGCCTGTTCATCGCGAATGTTTTGGTTTGTTCAATTTTGTCGCGCTTTGATGAGATTCATACAATATAATGTGCAATATGTGCATTTTCACGAGCTTTTCTCCTTTCTGAAGAATGGATTCGTAGAGAATAACATGCACGCCATTTTTAGAATTTATGAAGCTTTACTAACAACACAGTCAATGACGATTTGCCCGAGCGAGTTGGGGCATAACACCGCAGACATAGCCTTGTAGAGGTTAGCCAGCACACCGGGGTCGAAATTGCATAGTTCCATCCATCCGCCGCGCAGCCCGCACTCACCCATGTAGCCCTTAGAAATAGACATGAATGATGCCAGTTCCATGTTACAGTACGGCTTGCTCATCCCTGTCATCACCTGGGAGAAACACGTTGTTGTTATGACATACCGAAAGATAACCATACAATTTGTCAATTCGAGATTTGTTCTAACACTACACGGGACTTTGTAAGTATGTATATATGTTGCAGGTATTTAGTCAAAAACGTGAAATTATAGGTACTTAATTTCACTCAGGGCCGGATTTAAGGAGGGGCAGGCGGGGCAATGGCCCCGGGGCCTCTACAAGACGGGATCCCCCCAACAGAGATAAAGATACTTATACTCCGAAAAACCACCTCCGAGTTTATTCCTTCAAACATAATTTTCCTCATAATTAGCAACTCTACCTACTTGCACAAACCTGACAATGTTGTTTTAGAATTTTAAACAAAATATCAGCATTTGTCCACTTCACTTCATGCAATGAACTTGAAAATCGTAAATCCAAAATAATGTTTAAAAAAAATCGACATTATTAAACTTTCATACCAAATAAACAAAATCAACTAGACAGAAATTGCCTACACCTATGTAATTTAAATTTAGTCAAACACTTATTTCTAAATAACGAATATAAAATTACGAAACAATTTTCCGAAAACCAACTAAATAATCGCCGCGACGCGCGACACATAAAAATATAAAAGATAGAATCTGTATATATTAAACTACTAGCTGACCCAGCGAACTCCGTATCGCCTTTTTAAGAGTTTTTATATAATTCCCTTTTTTCCAAGCCCCTTTTCCAAAGTAACCATTGACTTAGCGCTTAATCTCTTATCATTCCAGGGTCTATAAATGATGCAAAAACAAACATAGATTTTTATATAATATTGAATTCCCCATTCTTTAAAATATCGGAGACGATTCCCATATCGACTTAAAAAAAATCCCGTCCGCCATCTTTGATTTCATATCCGCCATCTTTGATCACGAAATAAATGTTGTATTTAGATTCGCCATCCCTTAAAACATCGGAGACGATAACCATGTTGATTTTTTAAAACTTTCTCATCCGCCATCATTGATTTCTCATCCGCCATCTTTGATCACGAAATAGATGTCGGATTTGGATTCCCCATCCCTTTAAATATCGGCGACGATACCCATATCGACTTTAAAAAAAAATCCCATCCGCCATCTTTGATTTCCTATCCGCCATCTTTGATCACGAAATAGATGTTGTATTTGGATTCACCATCCCTTAAATCATCAGAGACGATACCCATATTGATTTTAAAATTTTTTCCCATCCGCCATTTTTGATTTCCCATCCGCCATCTTGAATCACGAAATAGATGTTGTATTTGGATTCCCCATCCCTTTAAACATCGGAGACGATACCAATACTGATTTTTTTAAATTTTCCCATCCGCCATCTTTGATTGCCCATCCGCCATCTTTGATCACGAAATAGATGTTGTATTTCGATTCTCCACCCCTTAAAATATCGAAGGCGATACCCATATTGATATTTAAAATTTTCTCATCCACCATTTTTAATTTCCCGTCCGCCATCTTGGATCACTAAATAAATTTCATATTATTAATCAGCGTCCCGAAAATCTCGAAAACGATACCCATATAAATTGTATCCTATTCGTTTAGCCTTTTTTTGCCTTTGACCCAACCCTCCCCCTTCTCGTTTGACCATTTTATTATTTTTGTCCGGCCCCTAAAAGTTGTGCCGTAATTTTATATAGCCTTTCGGAATAATTGGGCTATCATAGGCAATAACAATTTTTAAAATCCGACTGATAGTTCCTGAGATAAGCCGACATTATGTTTTAGCCTTTTTAGCCTTTTGCCCGGCCCCAAACGGTCGAAGCGTTATGTTTTATAGCCTATAGCCTTCCGGAATAACTGGGCTATCGTATACAAAAAGAATTTTTCAGATCCGACCGGTAGTTCCTGAGATTAGCGCGTTCAAACAAACAAACAAACAAACTCTTCCGCTTTATAATATTAGTATAGATAGATAGATATTCGGGGTAACACAAATCTCCTTTATTGAGCGGATACTACATATATAACTGTAAAAAGTATTTACACATACAAACTACTTAGTACAAATGTAAATCATCTGTATTCATTGGTACAAAGCAAACTTGGGCCAATATCATAGAGCCAATATGGCGACTGTGATTTGTCTGTCAAAACCATTAAAATTTAACAAAATACTCGACAATCCGAATTTTGCGGATATATGTTGTCGACTCGAAATCTTTTTTTTTATGTTTTATTATTCAGGTAAGGTTTCGATGTACTCCTTGACGAAATTATTAATATAAGATTATCGACATCTGTTAGAATCTTTTGGAGTTAACAGATAATTGTGACTGTCAATTAATTATAGACAAATAATTTGCAATAAAATAAAATTGCGACTATAATTAAAGATCTAAGCTATCCTATCTCTCAAGTTGGACCAGACTGCTCACGGTGTGCCAATTTAATTTAAAATCGGTTAAGTAGTTTAGGAATCCATCGCGAACAAACATCGTGACAGGAGATTTATATATTAAGATAACCAATAAACTGACTGACAGACAACTTGGCATATATGTACCTTAGGGACCGTAGAGGTGCACTAAGAAGAGATTTCTGGAAATTCCCACGAGTTCGGACAGAAACAGTTAAATAAAACCTGCGTTCGTAGCTGCGGGCTTCCTCTAGTATTTATAGAAAATTGACTATATCATAATGACACCCAAACAAGAACTGCCACACGGGCCTGTAAAAACATCTGAAGATTTAGTACATGGAGATAGGATCGATGGTAGTCTCTAGGTAGGTGACACCTTAAAGCCTTTAAAAACATGTAGTCACAATCAAGAGGAAGGCCCGACGTCATAACTGGAGGAATTATCAAATATTGGGCGAAGAACCGTAAAATTGTTCAGGGCTATGGTGAAACAGCATGTCCCGAAAAGTAACAGTATGTATATATTTTGACATTAACACTGGTTTAAGAAAGCCGTTAGAGTATCAGAGCGATCGCTGATTGGTCCGTTCTAGTTATTAGCTGTATAAAACAGAGTTAGGAAATAAGAGACAGGTTTTTGAAAACCAACCACCTTAATAGGTTACGTTAGGTTTTCTTGTAACCCTGAACATAAATATAGGAGCCCTGCAAAGCAAGGCTCCGTCAACTTAGCCTCATAAACATCGCTAAAGTTCTGATTTCGTTTTATCAGATTGTCACTGTAGTACATTTGTTAGTCTGTGCGACTGAAAAAGTCAATTGACCAATCAGAACACGCGGGGCTCTCACCACAAACTTAATTCATAATAAACCTAGGTTTCTTATAATATCACTATTGCGGACATAGTTTTAGTACAATATCACTATTGCGTCTTAGTGAAATTACAATTAAAAAACGTGATATTATAATTTCACTAGTGAAATTATAATATCACGTTTTTTTACTAAATACCTGCGTCATATATAAAAACATGGCATGTTTACAATTTGATCTGAGCGTTCTGGTAATGGGATGGACATACCTTCTTGAATGAGTGAAATTTACTTCCCTCGGCGTACACGTTGTGTTGGTACACCTCATCAGCAAACATGAACAATTTCTTGTCATGAGCAAACTTGATGACAGCCTCAATGTTTTCACGAGTTAGCGCCTGGGGGACCAAGTTGCAATTATCAGCAAAATAAGATTTCGGCATGAGTACCTACCTTGTCAACGCAGAAGGCTGACATTGATTAAGTAAAATTTGATTGAAATACATTTCTACCGGCGTGCCATTCACCATTGGTGTAGAGTGCGAGATCCTCGATACCAAAGTATTTGACCAGTGACGACATAGTTAGTTAGTTAGTTGGACAGGTGTTTTCCGCACTTAGCCACTTAGTTGGGCCATTGTGCGTTAGCAGGGACACGGTTGTCGCCTGCTACTCATACCATGCAAGCTCCTTCCAGAAGGCCATGAGTTGACCAGTGTTGCGTATGGCTTCACTCATGGTTCTGGGGTTGTTCAGGAACCTCGTCCGTTGGTCGCTCCCGCTGGTACAATGTAGGATCACATGAGCGGGTGTTTCTTCGGTCTCCATGCAGCCCCTACATAGTGGGCTGTCCGTGACGCCGATGTTGTAGAGATGCTTGTTTAGTGGACAGTGGCCGGTTTCACACGCAACGCACACCCGTCGAGTGCGGACGTGCGGCGCTGCGACGCGCGTATTAAATTATTATTTAATAAATGTAATTAGCGGCTATACGTCGCCCGATACTGTAGCTATGAGTTGTTCACAGCAACTCATAGCCAACGAGTTGTTGGCGTTTATACAAAATGCCATCGACACCATGGACGAGGTCAGCATCCTGCAGATCTGCAAGTCCAACTTCAAAGAAGAAGACGTGTGTGGTAGCAAGAAGCTACTCTACCAGACCCTGGGCAAGTTAGACGAGATGCCGTCCCGGCGAAGGGATGGCACCGAGAAGAGTATCCAGGATATCATCTCCTTATTGAAGGTGACCGACCCTGACGACGTGCCTACGTTCGTGGCGAAGGATCTGCACAAGCTGCCGCCCGTCACATTCGACCACGTCGACGTAACCAGGTTGCTGAAGGATATCACATCCCTGAAATCCAGCCTGGCCGAAGTGCAGTCCAAATTAGAGAAGTCGGACAGCACCATAAGTGAGCTACGTGCAGAAGTAGTATTATTACGTAACGCTATTTCTACAAGTAGGTCACCAGTCGTGTCCAACGTAAACACACGACGCGGGGCTCAAAACGCATCCATCAGCAGTTTTGAGTCAGCGACTTTGCTTGCGTCGCCTATCGCCGGTAATGCAAGCGGTGTGACGCGTAATGTCGCAGAAATCGGGTCATCGACACCGGTCAAGGTTTTGTCGAGTGTTGATACATCGACTACTAAGCGCGCTTATGCCAATGTTGCTGCCAAAAGAAAAACGCAGCAGAATCGGCCGGAAGAAAAAGGGGGTAAACAGAAGCCTTGTGAACCCTCTCATAACGAGGTTGTGGAGCTACGTGCCCCAAAACCGAAGACATGCGACGAGGATGGTTTCATAAAGGTGGAGAAGAAGAAGAAGAAACCAACTTGTCGTAACCTTTGTGGTACCGGGTTAGTGGGACCGAACATGCTGCTGCGTCCTGCCGTACCAACCACGCAATTGTACGTCTCTCGGCTGCATCACTCCACTAAGGACGAGGAGGTCGTAGAATACCTGCGCCTGAAGACCAACTGGACTTTGAGAGTTGAGAGATTGGAGTCACGGCATAACACCAACTTCAAGTCGTACGCGGTGCGGGTGCCGACTCAACATCTCGAGACTTTCCTCAAAGAAGAGTTTTGGCCGAAGGGTGTCGTGTATCGGCGTTTTCATGGGAGGTTACGCAATACCACTCAGCGTAACATGAAGCCGTAAACAACACCTGTTTGTTTTGTTATATTATTATGTTATTTTATGTATGTTAGTCTATAAGTTATCTATGGGTTCTTATTACCTGAAAATAAATGATTATTATTATTTCGTTTCTTCTTTTTTTTTCTCAGCTTTTAGCTGGTTTTAACTACATCTACGGGTAAAAACCAAGTAAATGTAGTGTGTAGTGATTAAAGATTATGGTGTGGTGATATGTATTGTGTCATTTTCATCAAGTGACATAAACTTGCGAACAATCCTGCAAGTATTTAAGATGGCTGCTTTCTGTAGATTTATGTAAAGGCTGTCTTGGAGGTCTATCAACTTTATGCTATGGTGGAGGTGTTTAGGAACGACGCCGGTGGTAGAAATGACTATTGGTACGATATAAACTTTACTCTGGTTCCATATCCTCGCTACCTCTTCTTTCAGTTCTGAATATTTGCTAATTTTCTCAGTAATAGTCTTTTGTATATTGTGTGTATTAGGAACGGCAATGTCTATGAGGTATGTAGTTTTCTTGTTTTTATCGATTAGTGTTATGTCCGGTCTATTATAGTGTATGGTTCTGTCTGTAAGGATAGCGCGGTCGAAGTAGAGCTTGTGTGTAGTGTTTTCCAAGATAGTCTGTGGTGTGTATTTGTAATATGGTGTGTCTATGTCTTGGATTAGATTATGTTTAACTGCCAGGTTTTGATGGATAATATTGGCAATTTGGTTATGCCTGTGTGTATAGTCTGTTTGTGTGAGACTCGTACATGCTCCGGTTATATGTTGGATAGTTTCGGGTTGTGTATGGCATCTACGGCATTTATCATTTGTTATGGTGGGATCTTTTATTATATATTTTCTATGGTTTTTTGTGTTTATTATTTGATCTTGTATCGCTATCATAAATCCTTCTGTTTCTGGAAACAAATTACCTATCTGCAACCACTTATTCGACGCTACTAAGTCAACGTGACTCTGTTCAAGGTCATGTGGGTGTCGACCGTGCAGTGTTTTCTGTTTCCAGGTGTCAATTTTCCATTTTTGTATGTCACTATTGTTCGAAATTTGTGTGTTAGCAGGGTCGTGTAGGTTGAGTGGTGTGTAGTTAAAATCATGTTTTACTATTTCTTTATGAATATTACTTAAGTGTGATTTTGTAAGAAAGAATGCTTTCAAATTGTATAGTTGTTTTTGCCAGAGATGTTGAATATCTATAAATCCTCTGCCTCCATTTTGTCTTTTAATCGTGAGCCTCTCGATTGCAGACTTTGGGTGTAAATAGTTGTACTTCGTTAGTGTAGTTCGTGTTACTCGTTCTAGTTGTTCCAGGTCTGTCTTGGTCCATTTTATTAAGCCGAATGAGTAAGTAAGTATTGGAACGGCATAGGTGTTAAGTCCTTTAACAAGATTTTTACCATTATTATTATTATTATGCCAGTCAGATGCTTGAGTGTTTTCCTGTTGGAGTGCAACAATTTTTGCGAGAGTCGTTTATCTAATTGGGGAAAGGCATCTTTAGTTGGTTCGGGTCCCAGAGTTGTTGTGTCCGATCCTTTCCTTGCCAGTTGGTCTGCTGCGTCATTGCCTGTGGAGTCACTGTGTCCTCGTATCCACTGGAGCGTGACCCGATTCCTCGCTGCAGTTTTCTGCAGCTCTTGGTGGCACTCCATAATTAAGCCGCTGTTAAAGCAGTTGCCATCGAGAGCTTGTAGTACTGAGGCACTGTCTGTGATGATGCGTATTGACAGGTTGCTCACGTTTCTGGCCGCGATCGCCGTCGCCGCCCTTATAATCCCAACGCATTCAGCTTGGAAGATGGTAACGCATTCAGCTTGGAAGATGGTGTTGAGTTTACCAAGCGATGTTGAGAGATTGATGTTCAAGTCATGGGAGAATACTCCGGTCCCATACCTGTCCCATACTTTGTTTTTGAGCCGTCTGTGTATACTCTAACTTCGTGTATACCAGAGCTATCGTTGTGCTCTTCATGCAGTTGTATGCGGTATTTTTTGTCAAAGACAAAGGTTTTAGGTATGAGGTCGCACGTTGCATCTAGCATCGGGATCTCGTTAGTTAACGTCCTTTTCAGGCATACATGGGTTATACGGTCGTCTCTTCTCCAAAGCCCGAACTTATCGAGCCGGATCGCGGCGGCACCTGCTTCCTGCTGGATGATGAGGTGCAATGGTCGCAAGTCGAGAAACGACGACATATCTTCTTAATATATAAAATCCTTGCGTTACTGACTGACTGACAGACACGCTACAGCCAAAACTATTGGGCGCAAAAAGCTGAAATTTGGCATGTATGTTCCTTGGGAACCGTAGGGGTGCACTAAGAAGGGATTTCCCGAAATTCCCACGGGATCGGCCAAAACGAGTAAATATAAATAAAAATGCAGGCGTAGCTGCGGGCGTCCTCTAGTGGCTGATAAAAGTTTTAATTTGGAAGCTTAATTTCGTACAAAATACTTATCTAAGAGCAATGGAGTTAGGTAAGTGCTGGAAGATTCCCCGCTAGATCAAATCATAAATTAAAACCAAATTTGACCACAGATCCGGATAGCTTAAATGTAGTGGGAGCGGGCAGGTTCATAACTGGTAGAACCAGTTCGGTACTGGAGTAGAAGCTGAGCACCGAACAGTGTTCAAGGGCCTTCTATTCGCTTCTTCTAAGGTGGGCTAACGAACTGGTAGGTGGCGTCTTAAAACGGGTTTGTATGGAAGACCATAATTGTAGAGATATACTTAAAGACGGCTTTCAATTGAAAGGACAATAAACTGACCTGTCCAGTAGGGTTGCCTGGATTAATGACAACGATGCCCCGAACATTGTACTTCTTGCTGCCTTCGCAGTAGCTGCGTTCGAGCTCATCTACTGATATGCTCCAGTTGTGCTCTTCATCCAGGTAATATATTGTTTGTCCAAGACCGTACTCAACCCGTGCTGCTGAATACAGCGGGTATTGTGGCGCTGGGACCATTATCGCTGAAAAGAAAATCGTTTTATTATCATTGCTACCTTTAGACATTAAAATAATTAAAAACTGTGGACCTATAAGGTGTAGGGCATTTTCACAAAAAACGCCACACAGACGTAGACGTAATGAATGTCCATTCAAAGACGCAATAGGTAACTATTTATGGTTCATTTTTTCGTCGTAAGAACAGGCATGACTTAGAGCCTACATGTAGCAACTGCCTGTATTAGTGGTGGCCAAACGTGCCTTTTTGGACACGTTTTGGCTATTCATAAACACCTTCAGAGCTCCATTCGCTCTATTACCTGCATTAACTCTTATTTCAATATTTTCTACATTCTTACCAGCTCTTGTAAACAGCGTACCTAAATATTCAAACTCATTCACTTGCTCCACTCGCTGTCCATCGATCATAACATTACAAGCCGTACCTAACGCATTCCTCCTTTTCAAACACCATATAGGTAATACTGGGTGATTTTATATCGTCATCCATATTTATTTACTGATTGAAAATAAATCATCATCTCGGCCCGGAAAAACGGCCCGAAATGGGGAAAAGTAAAATATCGGACGGTAAAATTACGTATAGTGCACAAACCATACCCCTAAATGTATGGCCCGCCATATCGAACCGTAAAAAATCGGAACGCCGGTCAGTAAAATTCCGTGTAGTGCACTAAGCGTCCATATCGTGCATGTTGTAAATCGACCGGGTTATCAATGAATGAAATTGAACCATTACTGACCACTACTAAAGACCACATTGCACTAACTCATCCAACTCCTGGTGCGAGGTGAAGCGTGTTAATTCTAATTGGAGTCTCTGAAAACCGTCGGTCACTGATGCTTTAAAATACTTATTTTCTTTGGTTTTATTGACAATAGAATATGCGTTTAAATGACGCTGGCGAAACGTACATGTGCTCTACTTCAGAAACATACACGAATGATTCTATTCAAGACTCACACGACTTTTTCCCACCAATATCAATGCTGAACAACTGCATGACGTGCTTGATGGCGGTAGTGGCGCCGGTGGTGAGAGCAATTTTGTTGTAATCAGACGGGTGTCCATCCCGCTTCTCGATGTAAGCTGCGACATTTTTGCGGATTGGTTCGATACCAGTGCTTATCGTGTAACTACCCACACTCTTGGCCCTAAGGGAGTAAGTTGTGTTTAGTATGAAACCGCATTACATAATTAATTCATTAGTTGTATTTTAATGGTATATTTGTAAGTATACAAATAATTATTGTAAGTATGTAATTGAAAGGCTTGAGCCTACTCCTCTGGTGACAGCTGTCACCAGAGGAGTAGGCTCAAGCCTTTCAAAAATCCTCCGTTTACTTCTAAACACAAATATAATGGCAGCGATAGCCTAGTGCAGAGACCGACAGACTGCTACGCAGAGGGTCTTGTAAAATACCGAAGGACAACATTGGGAGTGCTTACGCGCAAAATGTTAACACTTCGCGGGCTCTCTCCTTGACATCACATGGGAAGTCGCTCGTCTCGATGAGGCTGGGCCAAGTCACACAGGCAAGTATCTACAGGACATTAATATAGTTATATGTTTCATACATTACAGAATTTAAAGAAATGTAGGTACAATGTGTGACTAGTTTGTCACTTCTATTTATATTATGAAGCTGAAGAGTTTGTATGTTTGGACTACTAACGAACTACTGGTTCGAATTGAGTCATTATTTTTGTGTTGGGATTTCCATTTCCGATTTTAAGCTTTCGCGATTTGTATACATTATAGGAAAGAAGAAAAATGGCTTTGGATATTAGAGATACATAGGTATTTGACATATTTTGTATAGAGCTGAAATATGACAAAATGTATGATCTCCAAACCCATTAGACTAAGATCCCGCGACAAATTAGTGCACTTATCGAGTTTTTGCTTAAAACCAAATTTTTAAGAATATTTATGATTAGGAGAATACATATATACTAGGTTGCCTATTAAAATTTGGCCGCAAGTATGTTTAATTAAATGATTGTTAATTGATTTTTGGAAGATACTTTCGTTCATTGGTTTTATAAGTAAAATATCGTCTACATCACGGCTATACATACAAAGATTCTGAAAAACCACGGTTGCCATTGTTCATCTGGCCGCACCTCCTCGCAGCCAGGTGTAACCAGGTATGATTTCGATACATTTTTACGTTCATAACGTTTATTTATGATTTATATATCAAATGAAAGCAATTTTCTTCTGATTCTGATGATATATGGTTGCCTAATTAAATCCAGCCGCAAATAAGGGTTGCCGGCTGTTGAAGATTGTAAATATTTAAAGTAGAGTGAAAGAGAGTTATAGGGGGAATTCCCGTAACGCCGGATGGCACCTAGCGCCGAACACTACACTATCTGGACAAGTAATCTTCCACATATTTTTAAATCGTGAGCAACAATTTAAAAATATATGGAAGAGGTGCGGGATAACATATCAATACAGGATCACACAACGCGGTTTTCCAGTGCTGCGACTGGGCACAGCGGTAGCAGCATTTTGCTGTTTATAGCGGCAAAGCATTGCGTCACGTTACTCTATTATGTAATTATTCTATATAAGGTTGTATATTATGATTTATTTTAATATGTCACTGAATATAGTGTGCCATCGGAATTCGTAAAATATGCTGGTTGGCGTAGCGGGAGTGTGAGCGACTGCTACGTCGAAGGTCGCGGGTTCGACTCCCGCTCAAGTCAAACATTTGTGTGGATGAAGATGGATGTTTGTCTTGGTCTGGGTATTTCTATGTATAATATGTATGTATTTACAAAAAAAATATACTTATATGTATGTATGTTTATCCATTATCTAGTACCCATAGTACAAGCTCTGCTTAGTTTGGGACTAGATAGTGTTGTGTGAATGTGAAAAAAAAGTAACACACACCCTGCCATGAAAACCTGTCTAGTGATCAAATATCTTAACAGCAAACCTGGAACCAGCAGTATGAAGACGTCGACCAGTTTTTGTTTAGCAGTTGGTCAGAATATTCTAAAATTGTTAAAATTACCTGCTTTCACGATGAACAGATTAGCAACTTGACAAATAAAATGTGTGAGAAAGTGAAATAAGTGAAATTTTAACGTCGTCACGGTCGTGTAGAATTGTAGCTGAAGAGACAAAAATCATGTTATCTCAGGAAAAAGGAAAGAAATGGGCATCAAGTACAAAAAGAACAATAAATTAAAAATGTAGACAAACCAAACTTATGAAAGTTTATGGGAAAAGTGGAGGTAAGCTAACAAAAAGATGTCACTATCTCAAATATTCAACATAGAAAAACACGTGTCACGACAAATCATGATGAAGACACATGGTTACAGTGCTCCTGATGCCAAGGGTGCGCCTTTGAAGCTTTTGCAGAAGTTCTTGAATGTGGAGACGTCGTCGAGATATACACGATCAATGGCCGATGTTTTGCAGATGTCCGGCGCTAGTCTGTAAACTAATTGTGTGTCCGGTACTAGGTGACAGTTTTTACAATAACATTTTTCTTTATCTAAACTTAATTGAAGTTCCTGATTATATTTATACAGAAATCGTATTTTTGTTGATAGATTTAGGCCCAGTTGCGTAACGTTTGATTTAAATCACTCCTTAATTAAAATTTTTTGAACAGAATTAACAGCATAAAATAATTTAAGTTAAAAGTATTTATCGTCCTCTTGCACAACGACAACAACGCTTAGATTTAGTTAAACATTTTATGAGGTCGGTAAAGTAGTTTCTACGTTTTGTTTCATAGCATGAAGCCTTTTTCTTACGATTTTAACGATGTTATGCGTATGGTTTCGCATAAAACCTTAGACTATATATACTTTGAGCATAAAACAAAACGCATTGTCGTCACCTAGCAACGAAATGACAATTGACAAATAATAACTAGAAACTTTTGAACATTAACCCTAGAACCCTACATGGGGTGCAGGTGCACCCCACACCGATTTGTTTTCTAAATATCTCAATTTCTTTAATATCCACGAATTCGCGCGTCGGAGTATTTTAGTTTGCTGTCAACCGCTCGCGTTACGTCAATACCGTGACGAGGGACCGCGTTGTGTGGTCGCCTGTCTAAGTGCTGTGGGGTACGCCAGTACCCCAGTGTAGTAAAATCGTAAGATTATTTATTTATTACGATTGATGCATTTGTATGTAATAAGTTATTAAATTTGATTATTTATTAAAACAATAGTCTTATATGAATTAAATACAGATATTTTTAGATATTATGAAGGTAAAATTCAATGAAGTTTATTTATTTTGTTTCGGATGGCTGTCAGAGGTTTAAATTACGAAGAAATAAACTCTATTCTAGACCACAAATCTGGCGAGGAAGAAATAGAAGTTGGGACCAGTTGTAAATCCTGGGTTCTTTACAAGTGTTCAAGATCAAATAATAAGCCAAATATAAAGTTTCAGAAGACAGTTTTGAAATTAGGTTTGGAACTGATACATGAACATTTGGAGGACCGTTACCGGATGCCAAATTAGTCCATTGCAGTGATTCTCAAAAAAAGACCAAATCCTACAAGCGCTGTTGCTCAAACTACATTTAACTTTGTGTAATAAGGCTGATTTGTGATCTCAAGTAACCGATTATGTTTAATAAACCGTATTTTCATGAATTGTTTTTTATTTTATTTTAAGGATTACAGTCATTTTAGTATGGGGTATTCCAGCACCCCAGTGTAGGAATAACATGTGCGCCAAATAGTGTAGGATTCTAGGGTTAACAATAACACAAGTAGGTTCATTGTTATCAGTTATATATATCATCATAATCATCATGTCAGCCTAGGGACGTCCACTGCTGGACATAGGCCTCCCCCTGCTGCGTCGTCCGGTCCAGTTATATAATTATAGATAATTTTCGTCGCTAATGACAGGATGCCAACATCAGTGTGACAGTTCTTAAATGAAATTAGCCACTAAACAGCCGATTTTCGGTAATTAATTTTGACAGTTCTTAAATCATATTACTCGACAAATTTTTCGTTGTGCAAGACGCTAGTGGTGTTTAATATTTTTTTTCTCGTTAAATACATCTTAATTCAGTTTAAGAATCGTTGTGCAAGTGGGCCTAAGATTTCATAATTTGTTAAGTCAACAAATTCAAAATTAATTAAACTTACATTTCTTAAAATAAGTTTTTATTTTATTTCTTAAAAACCTTAGGTGTCCGCCACTGGGGAACTTCACCCTATGAGTGACATCATTTGTCAGACGAGAACGATTGACAGCTCTGCGACGCTTTTAAGCCATTGCGCATGCGTCAAATGCTAGTCAACTACAGTCCGTTCACAGTTATTTTACCTCTGACAGATGTCGATGTTTATTTTCTTTATGTTGGAATTGTACTCTGTGATGACAGGAATGTAAAATAGGGTTACCCGTGCATAACATTTTACCCAATATTAGTGGAAATGCTTCAAAAATTCAAATGCTTGAAGCTCGTGGCCGCAAAGTGGTTAGATTACCGCCATACCACTGCGAGCTAAACGCAATTGAACTTATTAAAATTTAGGATAAGAGGCAACCAACATTGTGAATTTAGCTGAAGAAGCTTCTCAATCACTGCAGAAGACTGACAAAAACAATGCAAACATGAGCGCCACATTGAAGACAAGCTTCGTGAAACAGATGGGTCTACGGATGCTGAAATGGACAGGTTCATAATAGAATTAAATTCTGAGTCTGATACAGAATATGACAGCAGTTACGAATCACCATAACATTCGCAGTCCACTTGGGTCATTCTTATAGACTCACGCCTGTTTCCATGCAGGGGTAGGCAGAGGTGTAATATTACACCCACATCATTCTTATTCAAAATAAATATGAAAATTAAATTTGCAGTTTTTGTATTTGATAATTAGAACCTCACGTTGGCGTAATTATGATGTGTTTACCTTTATATATTAAATGGAAAACATTTTTATTATAACTACTTATCTTCATAGGAAATTAGTTATTTTGTAAGAAAATAAATGAACATCCATATAGCCATGCCAATATCAAGAGGTTTTGTTACAAACATTATTTCCAAATATTTAATACGATCGCTTAGGCAATAAAAAAATAAGTACATTTTTAGCAATAATGTATATTTAAAATGGGAGTATTATATACCAAATATAGCAACACAACGCCCAGGTTGGCCAATCTAACAGCTAGAGGTAAAATAACTGTGAATGGACTATAGTCAACCCTTAGATTATATAACTATTAGATGGAGGCATACAACCCCAAGACCGTCACTAATAATCTGACATAAGTGGCCATATGGCCACCCATTATCCGTTAAAATGTTATAGAATTTCATTTAAAACTTTGAGACTTCGGTCTTCGGTCATAGACATTTTAATAATTATTCGTATAAAGATTGTGACGTATTAACATAGTAACGTTATAACTTTATCGATACTTAAATTTTACAGACTAGCTTCAGTACACCGCGGGTCTTACTCATCGCATAAAAAGGTAGTTTATTGTGATGTATAAGCTATACAATATATCAATAAAAATATTGTTTCACGATAGAGTATCCTCAATTTTTTTTCGTTTATAAATGTTTTTTGTAAAACCATCCATTGCTCCTGTAGTTGCTTACATAAATGCAGATCTATTTTTTGAACGGATGTATGTCATCAATAACATTATTATGACTCTTTCCTACGTTCAAATTATTTTGTTGATATTTATATTTGATATATATTCCTTAATTTACTTGATTTAGGAATTATCATCATTATTTCGATATTTATTCTGAGTAAACCAGATCTGATGATTTATTTCAAATTTTAACGATATTCTAACTTATCAAAATTATAATGTAATGTTCAGTACCTCCGTGAACATGGCGCTTGCAACAGTGCCGAAATATCGGTTACTCCAAACAAAGGTACGTGGTATATATCCCGAAAGACAATTTAAAACAAGTTTAAATGACCACGAAAGTTTAAATTCCTATATTATCAAATTTAGTGTTAACCGACGAAAATTCGAAACGTCTTTTGTATATATATTATAATATCTTACTCTAACACAAGAAATAATTCATAAGTCAAAGTATTGGGTATAACTGCTGTTTTTATGCGGTTTCTATGTATATTCCTTATTCTCAGGAGCTGTCTGACACATTATGTTACGCGTATAACTCTCTTTCACTCTACCTTAAATATTTACAATCTTCAACAGCCGGCAACCCTTATTTGCGGCTGGATTTAATTAGGCAACCATATATCATCAGAATCAGAAAAAAATTTGCTTTCATTTGATATATTAATCATAAATAAACGTTACGAACGTAAAAATGTATCGAAATCAAACCTGGTTACACCTGGCTGCGAGGAGGTGCGGCCAGGTGAACAATGGCAACCGTGGGTTTTCAGAATCTTTATATGTATAGCCGTGAAGTAGACGATATTTTACTTATAAAACGAATGAACGAAAGTATCTTCCAAAAATTAATTAACAATCACTTAATTAAACGTACTTGCGGCCAAATTTTAATAGACAACCTAGTAGATATGTATTCTCCTAATCATAAATATACTTAAACATTTGGTTTTAAGCAAAAACTCGATGAGTGCACTAATTTGTCGTGGGATCTCGTACTACATGGATAGATCAAATATTGAACACGACGGTTATTGAGGAAGGCTATATAATAATAATATTCTACCACATACAAACATCACCATCTAGTTCCAAAGTAAGCAGAGCTTGTACTATGGGTACCAGACAATGGATAAACATACATAATAGATACTTCTTTTTTTTTGTAAATAGATACATATTATACATAGAAACACCCAGACCAAGACAAACATCCATGTTCATGTACACAAATGTTTGACTTGAGCGGGAATCGAACCCGCGACCATCGGCGTAGCAGTCGCTTAAGGCGGTTGCAGACCGAAAACTAAGCTATGACAAAGCTAAACTAAACAAGCTAGGCTAAGCTATGCTAAGCTAAGCTAGAAATAAATGGCGTGCACACCAAGAGCTAAGCCAAAGCTCAGTCAGTGTTGCGAAGTTCAATTAGACGGACGATAGCTCGCCATGAATATAATCGATGAAGAAAGTTCCGATGATGAATACGTTCCACATAGAAAAAGGAGAATAAAACTGACTTATAATTATTAAAGAAAAGGCTTTCCAGATTTTGGATATCTCAACACATTCAATTTCGGCACATAAATTGCTCCATTTTCGCTATAAAACGACCGTGCCTACGATAAAGGACACTGGAAAACTGGCGAAGGGTATGCGAAGGGCATGCGGGGAAGTCGGGAGTCGGGAGGGAGAGAGCATACACAACTAACTTAGCTTCGCATATTTTAGTTAGCTCACATAGCTTAGTTGTGGCTTAGTTTGCATAGTTTGCGGTCTGCGCACAAGTATGGAAAACTGCGTCAGCTATGCGAGCTAAGCTAAACTAACTTAGCTTAGCTCCTGGTCTGCAACCCGTATTATACTCCCGCTGCGCCAACCGGTCGTCAAGCGACACAATATGGCTACTGCTTGCAGTAGCAGGTGTAATCGGGTACGGCTAGTGTTTTATAGTATGGTAGGACACAGACAGCACAGTGACTCACCTGCCTTATGAACGTGATGGGCTTTTGCCCCATGGCGTGCGAATCACCAATGTTTGCTTTGATTATCTTGTTAAAAGGTTTCTTAACACCCTGCAAAGTCACAACTACGATGAATATAAGCATTTAATCAGATAAAAGAAGCAGTAACTAGTAGTAAAAGCAATTTATGGCCCTGATATCGTGCTTCGGCAGGCACGTAAACTCAAAGGGAACCGCTTTTTGTCTTTGACTAAAAGTAGTTAGGCCATGACGTAGAACTTCAGTCGGTCTATAAGCGTCGATTATGAAGTTGGCCACAGTTTCATGAAAATAATTATGCAGTAAAAATAAGGCTATAAATTGTGTAACAGTCACAAACCTTTTTGAGTTCTTCATCAAGTTCCAGAGCCCGATTATAAACTGGTCCACGCACCGCGTATTTCAAAGCCACTATGTTAGGATTTACATTCTCCATAGTAAGCGATTTGTTTCTTTTCCGATTTCTGTCACATTTTGATGAGATATGACGCACACTTTGCTGTGTATTTTCATGATATACATTCGGCAGACAAACAGCTAGGTTGTTAAGGACTGATCGAATTGCTGGGCCAGATAGAACATGACCTGAGCAGGCTATCAAGTTCAGGGACAGCATCATCTGAATATATTAGGTATTTACAGTAAATATCTCAGGTCTTTTCTGATTGTCAAGGCAATAGAAGATTGAGGCCACGACTGACGCTAACCCATTAAGTATTTAATGGAACGATGATGTTCTGAATCCAGTTTCTAAATAAAATAAACTATAAACTCGAAAAAACTTTCGAAAGCACAGAATTACTTCAGTACAACTAACAATATGGACAAGAAATAAATTGGAATTGTATATTTATATAAAACAAAATTAAGATTTATTTCCTAAGGACTGTAATTTTATTGATATTGCAAATTTTGATGGCAATGACATGTCAACGGCATTGTGTTGTTATGTGGCTACCAAAGAGGAAGAATATATCGCAGGTTTTATGCGAGATACTAGATAATATGGGCAGCTATACCCTTGTGGAGATACCAACGGACTGCCATGCAGACGGTATCGGGTTCGAATCCACAGCGCGCACCACTGACTTTTCGGAGATATGTGTGTATTTTTTGTCTCTAGCCTAAACCATGGAATGGCAGTCGCTCTGTGGAAAAGCTAATATTCAGCCAAATCCAGTTAGACTAGTAAGCGGACTCCAGGTTAAAACTGAGATAACCATAAGAGGATGATGATTATGCGAGATAATAGAAATTATATCGGCAGTTGACAGTTAATATAATAAAGATTGAGTCCGAGTCTGAAACGCAGTAATCGAGACTGTAAGTCATTGCAGAAGCTAGCTCAATGATATACCTATATAGCATTACGGTAAAGTTTACTAATCGCAATTCGCCCAATTCAGACGCCACGGGATGTCGAGGCCACGACATAACAGGTTGGTTTTAGTGAGTAAGCTCCATCAGGAAAGAGTTTAACGTATCTACATCTTTCGCCATCCACAACCTTTTTTTTTTATTACGTAGGAAGACAAACGAGCAATCGGTTTATCTGATGGTTAGTGATCACCGCTGCCAGTAGACACCTGCAATACCTGCAAGTTCACAGGTGCGTTGCCGACCTTTTAAAAAAGAATACGCAAGGTTCTTAAAGGTTCCAATGTCGAATTGGTTTGGAAATACCGCTGCAGATAGCTTGTTCCACAGTTTGGTCGTACGAGGCAGTTAAAGGGTTCAGTGGAAGAACGCCGCTCATCAAGGCAGGAAGTGAGGGTGGAACTTTAACTCAATATATCATGGCTTCAGCTGCTGAGGGATGGCTCGCAAGTTGGGTTTCCACCGAGAGAAAAAAATATTAGTAGATAAAAAATTACAACTTTGAGCTTGGAGCATACCTGTATGAGAGTTAGTATTTACTGAATACTCTATGTTTACTGTTTCATCAGATGTAAGATGTGATAAGGCTCCGGACAGACCGTTCTCTTAAGCTCACGAAAGCATGCTGATTACAGAGGTTGATGATTTTCGGCTTCACAACTGGGTGTACCAAGTATGTCCAATACAAATTGAGGAGAGTGCTTTACACGTTTCCTTCAGCATGGTGCAAGTTAAATCGTTAAAGGGGGATTTTATTGAGTGATAAAGTCGGATTGTTATATTTTCAAGGCACGCTTGTCGTGCGTAATGTTTTAAAATAACTAAAGTATTTTTGTTTTGGGATCTCGAATTAGGGTAGGAACCAGTGATGTGCCCTTACCTGGTATGGTAACTTACCCTAATCGAGTATTTTCCCAGTAACGCTACCGGTAACATTCTACAAAAATTCTCTTTTCTTTTCTTAACTCTCTCTCTCTTCCCTCTTATCTTAGTTACTATCTTCAATATTTAAGTTCCAATCATGACAAACATTTAAGATCATCAAATAATCGTCTTCTATTGTGTCCCTCTCATACTTCAGGGTTTGTTAACTCTTCCTTCTTCGTTCAATCTGTTCTGTTATGAAATGCGCTCCCTCTCGAAATCAGGATGTGCAATAATCGGTTCACCTTTAAGCTGAAGGTTCGCAATCACTTGTTGTGTAAATTGGCAGAATCATCTCAAGTTTAACTGACTATCTTTATATATATATATGTTTTTGTATTTATTATATATATATATACATATATATATATATGTTTTGTATTTATTATTATTATTATACGTATTTATTCATAATTATATACCTAGTAATTATTCAAGTATTATTCTAATATCATTACTCATATTATTATCTAATGTCGCACCTACTGTTATATTATCTCTGGGTTATCTAGGTTGACTGGTAGAGAATGCCTAAGGCACTAAGTCCGCCTATGTACCACATTTGTAGTGCAAGAAGTAAAATAAATAAATAAATAAATAAATAATATAGGGTAATATAGGTAATAATAATTTTATATTTTAATTTAATTTGTGATTTTGAATAATCCGATAAGACTTCTATCGCTTCAAGTTCGAATTGCAATCATAATTTCAATTTTAAATACTATATTCCCAAAATTACTGGTAACTTACCAAGTAAGTTTCCAGAAACTTACTGAGTAACTTTCCATTCAGTAACTTCCTAGGTATTTTCACATTGCTACTATTACAAGTAGTTTGTATTACTTAGTAAATTTCTTGACAATTTTTGTCTGGGAATATTATATAAATGGTAAGACTTAGTAAAAAAAACTTAACTAATTATTATTTATGAAATTTGGCTAGACACATCGCAACGTTTCTGTTATATAATAATTAATGTAAGATTTTTGAGGTCACTCAGTTATTTTCCGAGATAATCACAATAAATCACAGTATATTTTTTAAATCTAGACGATTATTATAATCTACTATACAATAACAGGTTTTCATAGTTTTTTGAAATGATTTAACTTAACTTAAGTATGAACAAAAAAAAACAACTAACGAACAAACCAAACAATTTTAAAGTAAAAAAAGGAACATGAGTCTTCTATTCAGAGCCATCCGAATCAGATAATATAATATATATATATATATATATATTATTCTATTGGTCCTCCTCTTACCGAAACTACTAAAAGAATCTCTGTCTGTCGAATGAGTGGTGGTATCATTTCTCGAAGTTTCTAATAAATTATCAAAGAAGTCCACCTCCGAATCATATGATGATATAGATGATGACGATAAAATACTATTTCTATTATTCTGTGAGCTATCTAAAATAGGTTTCTTTGATGGAACTTGGCCGTCTTCATGGCCATGGATTAGCTTCCAGTTATGGGCTATAAAGCAAATTTTACCGGCTCTGTTACTCGTCAATTTGGTTTTTCTTGGATTTACGCGAATGTTACATATTGAAATTAAACTACAGTTTACGGATTTTATCGCGTTTTATTGGTTTCACTACATTTAAACCGAATGATCTAGAAACTAATTTTTTATTACTAGCCGACGTTTCGAATATTTTACAGGATTCAAGTTCACGGCAGACTGAGGTGATTTTTGTCTTAATTTCTTGAATGTGTAAGTTATCTCAAAGTACCCGAACTTTTTTGCAACTATTGGTGTTACTATTCACGCAGAATGAGCTCACAGTGTCCTCAGGTCTTCTGGTGACTTTGTCCTTCTTGGGTTTCATTAGCCTTATGACAGTGTGCCAAACTGGAGGAACATTTCAACCATCTTCCCTATTGAAATTAGGGTGTTTTTTAATTTCAATAGCCTCACGTATCATACTTGGAAGAAAACGGTGTTCTTTTGCGAGTATCTGTGGTTCATCAAATCGCAGGTAGTGGTTGGGTCCTTGTTCCACATGTTCACACACAGCAGACTTTGTTGAGCGTTTATGTTTTATGTCAGCAATATGTTCTTTAAGTCGGATGCCTATGCTTCTCTTGGTTTGTCTAATGTATGAGAGCCCACAGTCACAGTCTATTTTGTAGACACCGGCCTTTTGCAAGGGTAACTAACACTTGACTGTTGGTAGAAATTGACATATCTTCGTTGGCGGCTTGTAGTAAGTTTTGATTGAAGCTCGCTTCAAGATGTAGCCAATTTTGTCGGTCACGCCCTTGATGTATGGGAGGACAGCAGGTTGTCTTTCTACTGTAGCTGGTTTTCTTTCTTCAGGGATGTGACAGTGGCTTGACAATAGCTATCTCTATAGCGTACAAAGTCAAATGCCGTGCTGTGCGTTGTAAAACTTGTACAGTCAACGACATAAGTCGCTACACAATTTTTATGAGTGTTTTATGAAGTAAAACTTTCTTTTTTTACCCAGTAGTTGTAAAATATGATCAAGTTAAGATATCTATGACGAAAAATGCCATAAGCTAATGTAGATTATTATTATTTTGGACGACAATGCCATTCAAAATCTTGGGAATGTGTATTCACTTATGTGGCTGACCGTACAAGTGCAAAAGTGAACTAACAGCTGCGCGTACGCGTTTTAAACGGATATTGCATAATATTTAAATCAATAAGACGATATTAAACAATATTACCGGGGTTTCGTAATATTACCGGTAACAATAGAAACTTACTGGGAATATTACCATCTAGTAAATTACTGGTAACGGTAATATGGTAACGGCATATCACTAGTCGGAACATATCTGACAGAAAATGTAACGCCAAAACTTACAAATATATAGAAAAACATTCAACCTTTCACACCTGACCGATGATCCTACGACGATGATAGTACGTCGAGCGTACGGCATCTGTTCCGTTTCCGTCAACGCATTATCGGTCGGCGTCGCGCGCACCACGCACCACGTGAATTTTGACTGACGCGTTGGGCGACGACGTTTTAAAATTAAATGTCACACAAAGCAACTGCACTGTAGTTGCTGAACGCAGAAACTGACTAGATGCGTAATGTAGCAGGTCTAATTTGACGGAATAGATGCGACCGACGTAGATACGCTCGACGCATTTTCCGTCAGATTTGTACCGACTCATTTGACGGAATAGACGCGACCGAAGATACGTTCGACGCATCTTCCGTCAGATATGTGCCGACCCTTAAAATATTTTTTACACGTGTCATGCCATCTCACGTTAAAGTTGTATCAACGTCATCTTACGGGATATGGTAGTAATGTAAGATAATAATTTGTTCTGACGTCTGTTGAAATATTGTTGACGGTTGTCGTAGTAACTTTCGTCGTTTTTTTGTTTCTTTATCATGTGTAAATGTTATATTCTAACCAATTATAATATATATAGTTAGTAAGTATTGCTCTCTGGTTTTGACGTCCGCGTCTAATAAGGAGCCAGTTGAAAACCAGCGCCGGGCACATACAAATGTCCGGCATTATGCTGAACTGGCCTCCTATTTTTGTACAGACGACGGGCGTGCAAGTTTTTGTTCCTAGTATGTTATTTTCCTCATTGTTTATATAATTATGTCCATCGTCTGTTATAAAAATAAACGTATTTTTATTTATTTATTTTATTTATATTTTAACTAAAGTATTTGAAACATCGGTAGATGGCTCCTGTAGGCTAAATGGGGGAAAGCAGTAACAATCATGTTTATTATTTTAAACAATAAATTCCTTAGCAAGGAGCATATACTTTTAAAAGTAGAGATGACAGGCCTTTGCACACAGAATACATAATTATACCCTAAAGCACAGATATGAGAAGTAGTATCAGATAGAGCACATTCGTCCAACTAAGCGTGGCACGTTGACAGCTATGTGTGCGTGACCTTTGGCGACTGGCACTGTACGGACACGCGCGTCTATGTGTGTGAAAAGTTGCCAGATTATGAATAATCTCCCAGTATTTTGCATATAGTTATGTAATATTCTTTTATTAATTTGCGGTTTTGAAGAATTTACCATGGATTTAATTAATGCTTTTATAAATACATTTCTTAAATGTAGGTACCGAGTTAAGTTTTAACTACTTCGTAAATCTGTATATATAAAATCCTTGCGTTACTGACTGACTGACAGACAAGCTACAGCCGAAACTACACGGCGCATGAAGCTGAAATTTAGCATGTATATTTCTTGGGAACCGTAGGGGTGCACCAAGACGGGATTTCTCGAAATTCCCACGGGATCGGGCAAAACGAGAAATAAGAAAATATGTGCGTGCGAAGCCGCTGGCGTCGATTAGTTGAGAAATAAATAGTATGTATGTACACACGGCACCAAGTCAAGCTAAACAGTTGCTGTACGATTTTGATACTTATTCCCTACGCCATAAGTATGTATGTACACACGGCACCAAGTCAAGCTAAACAGTTGCTGTACGATTTTGATACTTATTCCCTACGCCATTAGTATGTATGTACACAGGGCGCCAAGTCAAGCTAAACAGTTGCTGTACGATTTTGATACTTATTCCCTACGCCATAAGTATGTATGTACACACGGCGCCAAGTCAAGCTAAACATTTGCTGTACGATTTTGATACTTATCTTTACGCCATAAGAACGGTGCAAAGGTCAAAGTTTATAAGCTTGACGAGTAGCAGGGTGTACACGAATATTTGGATCGTTTGGGGATCGAACTCAAAACAATATTATGTAAGGTATATACTAATGGAAATTGAAATTCTATTACTATATTTATGAGAAAGAAGATATATCTACAGTATACTTTTATAATACGGTAATGTATTTTTCATTAACATGACAATCATTATCACATAATCAATTGACAAGTGCATTTTCCCTAATTCAGGCAGAACGGCGTCGACAAAAATTGGCAACACTTACATATTTCTTGCACAAATACGAATTTTATCGAAATTAAATTAGGAAACAGTCAAATTATCAATAGTTACCTGTGAAAAGATATTCCATTTTCCTGTTTTTGTTTTTAGGAACAACTTTTACAGTGTTTAAAGAACACAAGACGGCATTTTGAGAATTTAAAAGTTGACGTGATCGTGACGCGTGAACTGTACGATGCTTCGTAGCGCACTGAGACGAGTTTGTATTCGCTTTTCAATTTTGTATTAGCTTTAGTGGCCGCACGCAACTGTGCCGTGCGTTACATCTGATACTTCTCATATCTGTGCCCTAAAGGGCCTTTGCATTTCGGATGCGTTATTGAAGCTTTGTTCTCAAAGTGGGACGCGTTTGGGTATCATAAAAAACGCAAACAGAACTTGATTATCGAAGCGAACAGACTGCCAGTTATAAGATGCTGGAAGCGCTTCCAGTAGGACGTCCGAATCGTGCGGAAGACGGCCGCAAGTCCTGCCAGCCGTACGCATTATGTATGAGAAAATGTCCTTAGAATGACCTTAGGCTTTGAACCCGCATTTACAGAAGTTCTAACCTTTTGGTAGCTTTCGCGTTTATATATTGCAAAATATCTATTATTTTGTCTAGGTATAAGAAGAAATAAAATCCTTATAGCAATTTCTTGAATGGTCACATTGCTCAGATCCATTTGCAGATGCTGTATGTACATAATATTTTTGAAATTATCGATAGTAAAATTTTTTTCATTCCTCAATTAACATTTAAACCAACATATTATGTTACTACTACTAGTATTTTTCCTTTATGCTGAATGCTCAGAATTAGGAATACCCGCAACTATTTATTATTTACCAAGATTGTAACCACAATCCCAGATATTTAACTTATATAATTTTTACCAAATTGTTCTTGACCCCGTGCATTTCCTTGGCGGATTTCTGGAATGCGCTTCCCACGTGTATGGTCATGCGCCATCGCTTGTGAATTGAAGGCTAGCTGTGTTATCAAAATTAATTCTACTACCCCGCAAAAGAGAACGAATTGCTCTATTTTTTTCATATGAATTTAAACTATGAATTATATTTTTTTTCAGTACTGTGAGCGACAAAAGTTGCGTCCTTCCGGCAGTAATTTAAGTTCTGCTAGCAGGACGCCGGGCGATCTATCATTATATATTCAATGATCAGAGCGAGGAGTTGATACTAGGTTTATCGGCTATTAAAATATACCTACGCAAAGTGGCTGGCAGCGGCTGGACACAAAGAGCTGAAAATGGGGCTCAGTGGCGTGCCAACGGAGAGGCTTATATCCAGCAGTGGACTGAGGCAGACTTATGATGATGATGATGAATAGGCTATTATCAAAGTCTTACGTTAGTTTATCAGCTAAAATGTAGGCAATACACAACATATATTTTCTACACCTCTAGTAGGTATTAGGAAAACTTTATCAAAAACTTTTTCCATCTAAGGCGTAGACATAAAACTGATACCCATTTAATGGAGAAAACAATTTTAAGAAAAATCGGTTGCAATATACCTAAATAGAGTAGCGTCATATTAACTCTCTATTTATCCAGCTGTATAACAAAGACAAACATTGCCCCACATTCTCCGATCCGGTGGAATCACTCAGTCACAATAAATAATGCAATACAAATAATGAAACAGCTAATCATATAAAGGTTGCCTCTTGAGATATTCTTACTGGCGCTGGCCGGAAAGCCCGAGGCTCTGCACAAAAGAATAAGTCGGAATAGTCTTGTAGTCGAATGGATAAAAGACGGTGAGTCCCCGAGGACGGGGCCGGTTTAACTCAACCGGGTCGATTTGATCTGGGTAAGGTCTGAGTGCACTGGCATCGCCGATAGCATTACATTGATCTAGTTTGGTGAAATTGTTGGTTCAAATATTGCCAGTTGTAGCGGTGCCAATATTTCAAAGAATACCGTTTGTTTAGATACGTGTGCTGGTTTATAGAAACTTTACACTTCTATTTTAAAAGCAGTTTTAGTTTGGGTTTTAATGTTTTGAGATTTATATCTTCAGTTGCTACATTGACACGTATTTCAACGTTTTGATCATAGATTAATTTATGTGTTTTGGTACGGCTGAAAGAAAAGCGAAGTACTAAATTCTGTACTGTGAAATACAAAGTGAATTTTCTACGAAATATTAATTACTTGCTCTCTATTTTTAGGTCCAGCCAGCAAAACAATAATTAATGAAAAAAATACAATATACTTTATTATTTGTTCAGAGTAACAACACGGGTAACAATGGTAGTCACAGTTAGGTAATACACCTTATGCTAGTAATATCTAGTTGCTGTCATATTTTATATACAACTCTGCAACTCTCAACGCTTCATGAAAACCTTAAAAAAATAAACATATAAACATTATTCGTCATATCAGCCGATAGACGTCCACTGCTGGACATAGAAATCCCCCAACACGTATGCAGATCCCGACCCTCCCGCATCCATCCGCATACCGCAATCCCAACAAGATCGTCGCTCCACAAATATTTTTCAAAATATTAGTTTTCAAATTTAGAAGGAGTATTTTCGCGCCGAACCGGTCACAGCCATGTTGGATTTAACGGTTCAATACGTCATCTGTCGACGTAGCGCTGTGGTAGCGCGCCGTATCTGAATCGATACGTCATATATAATTATCAAGTCTCAGATAAGTGAGCAATTTGCAATTGCAACTTGTAAGGTTATCTATCTCTTAGTACCTACATAGCGATTAGCTAGGTACAAGTAACTGAAATGATATATCAGATAAAGCATATTATCAGTTCTTAATCTGTATGCATTTTATTCATCGCGAATGCATATTGGGATATAAGTATTTATGTTTCTCTATTTTAGTTCATAATAATTCATATTCATAATTTTAGTCATGGCAGTGAGTTTTATATGAAGATAGTCATCAGCCCTGTATACATACTGTCCCACTGCTGGGCATGGGCACGGGCCTCTTCTCACTATGAGAAGCGTAAAGCCATAGTCCACTACGCTGGTTTTGTGCGGGTTCAAATTCAAATATTTTTATTTCAAGTTGGTAATTTACATACTCTTTTGAAGGTTGGCAGATTTCACATGTCTTTCGAGAACATTATAGAGAACTCTCAGACATGCAGGCTTCCTCACGATGTATTCCTTCACCGTTTAGCAATTTAATACGCACATAACTCCAAAATGTCATTGGTGCACGCCGTGGATTCGAACCCGGACCCTCTGTGTAGCAGTCTGTCGGTCTCACCACTAGGCTATCGCTGCCTTATATATATATGAAGATAGCGTGTATAATTAATAACTATTATTGTGCCAGATGACGGTCCTACCTTATATCGTTATTAGGGGATGTCCGTGCATTTTATTTTAATTTAAAACCGTTTCTTTTGGGTCCCGTGGGAATTATAGGCAACGACATCTTAGTGCACCCCTAGGGTTCCAAAGAACATACATACCAAATTTCAGCTGCCTCCGTTTGGCTGTGGATACATTGCCTGTCAGTCAGTCTGCAACGCAAGAATTTCATATAAGTGTACAGAAGATAAAGCTAGCTAAGTCATGCATATATCGCAGATATGATTTCACCCTTGACAAACGGCGTCGTTCGTATAAAAGTGATTGCAGGTTTGAAATATGTCAAAGGCAAATAATAAGTGACTCGGGCAAATGTATGAATTCGACTTTGATTGGTATTAAGGCATATTCATTAAGCAAACAGATATACTAGTATGTACCTTACCCAGTACTTTCGTATTTAATTCAATGTGTAACATTCGCGTAAACCCAAGACAATACTATGGATATGACATTTTTGTTAACACTATGCATCTCTTAATAAGTACAACTACAAATTAATTAAACGACTACTGGCGTTATCTATCTAATTACTAGCCCACTCAAAAAGGACTACCTACCTACATTATAAAATCGCAATCACAACATAAATGAACAAGAGTTATGTCAAGAACATTTGTTCAGTTATTTTTTTTAGTTGTGTTCTTAGTCTTGTTCGGAGAAGTACGTGTTTATGCATCTGAAGCACAGAGTGATCTGAAGTATTCGGAACTTAATTAAATATTAATAGTTACTAGCGCGGAAGCTCGCAACGAATTTCCCGAAGAAATAATAATAATAATATTCTACCACATTCACACAACACCATCTAGTCCCAAACTAAGCAGAAGCTTGTACTATGGGTACTAGATAATGGATAAACATACTTAGATACTTTTTTTTTTTTTGTAAATACATACATATTATACATAGAAACTATAAAATAATGATGAAAGCTCTAGTTCATTTTTAAATACGTATTTAATCTCGGCCGCTCAGCGGAGAAAGCAAATATTTATTCCATTCTCGAATGGATTTATACCCTCTCTGTTTCCTGGTATCTTCGCAGTAATCTTTCAACGGGATCGGCTTCAAAGGAACAGCAAGGCCGTGACGGGCGTACCGTAATGATGAAATTATAAGGGTTCGCATTACCGCCGCACCTACCGCCATCCGCCACCATACCCCGATAACGCTATATAAATCTACATCTGAAATTCTCATAAATATTTATGATCATTTTGTGTACTTTGTGTACCGTGTATTTTCACGCTCAAACGAGTAAATACACAAAAAAACCGGTCAAGTGCGAGTCGGACTCGCGCACCGAGGGTTCCGTACAAACCTGTAGTAAAGGTTCACCAGTCATAGTTATGGTATTTTTATTGCCAAATGAAATCCATAACATTACAGTATAGAAAGCTGGAGGAGCATAAATTAAAGAAAAAGGGATCTTTGTCGTTTGTAATCAGTTATCCTTTATTGTATATTAACATATTATATCGCATATTTTATAATATAACTTAAATACCTATACCAGCCTTGCAGCAGCCTTGCAAAAGTCTTCTGATGAATGATGGTAAGATTTTTTATCTAAGTTATTGATTTACAAAGTTTTTACTGACTATTAGAAATCTGTTACAAAAATACTTATAAAGTACAGAATAATTACCAAAAAGGTTTGAAGACTATGTAATTATTTGAAATCTCAATCTCAATCAGCCTATCGCAGTCCACTGCTGGACAGGCCTCTCCCAACACGCACCACAGCACACGGTCCTCAGCCTTCCGCATCCTTTATCTGGGCTATACGACGTTGCTTCGTACCAAATTTCAAGATTTTGAGTTCACGGGAAGTAACCCTGTAGGTTTTGATTCCCTTGCGAGTAGTCGCGAGTTTAAAAATATGATTATATTGCTCTTTCTTTTGATTGCGTAGACATAGAAGTTTGATATTATTACAGCCTAACGGTGTTATATACTTGAGTATTTGATATGAATTTCAATTTAATACCTCCACGCGTTCAAGAGAAAGGGGTAGTAACTTTAAATTTATTAAAAATATTTTTTATATGCTGTAACTAAATAATACGGTTTTCGCAATTTTACCTTTATAAGTGATATAAGACGTTCCTTCGTAAAAAAATTCAAGATTTTGAGTTCACGGAAAGTACCCTGTAGGTTTTGATTCCCTTGCGAGTAGTCGCGAGTTTGAAAATATGCTTATATTGCTCTTTCTTTTGATTGCGTTGACATAGAACCTTGATTTTGTTGCAGCCTAACGGTGTTATATCCTTGAGTATTTGATATGAATTTCAATTTAATACCTCCACGCGTTCAAGAAAAAGGGGTAGTAACTTTAAATTTATTAAAAATATTTTTCTTATATGATGTTACTAAAAATTTATGGTTTTCGCAATTTTTCCTTTATATGTGCTATGAGGCGTTGCTTCGTAGCAAATTTCAAGATTCTGAGCTCACGGAAAGTACCCTGTAGGTTTTGATTCACTTGCGAGTAGGCGCGAGTTTGAAAATATGATTATATTGCTCTTTCTTTTGATTGCGTTGACATAGAAGCTTGATTTTGTTGCAGCCTAGCGGTTTTATATGCCTGAGTATTTGATATGTATTTCAATTTAATACCTCCACGCGTTCAAGAGAAAGGGGTAGTAACTTTAAATGTATTAAAAATATTTTTCTTATATGATGTTACTAAAAATTTATGGTTTTCGCTATTTTTACTTTATAAGTGATATAAGAAATTGCTTCGTACCAAATTTCAAGATTTTAAGTTCACGGGAAGTACCCTGTAGGTTTTGATTCCAATGCAAGTTTGAAAATATGCTGCAATTTGCAGCATATACGGCTGTATCTTTTGATTGCGTTGGATTAGAAGTTTGATTTTTTTACAGCTCTATGGAACCGTAGATTCGAGTATTTAGTATAAATTTCAGTTTGATACCTCCACGCATTCCTGAGAAAAAGGGTCTTGACAGACGGACGGACAACAAAGTGATCCTATAAGGGTTCCGTTTTTTCCTTTCGAGGTACGGAACCCTAAAAACGTACATTTAAATCATTACTAATTTAGGCTGGTCTAATCTTGATTATGCTTCGTAAATCTTAATAAACACTGGCTTCGTTTCTTTTATGTAAAGATGTCTCATCTGTCTAAACCCTAGACAGCTTTTAAAATCCACGTAATACAGGTCTACGTACTTGCGTGATATATTGTAGATATGAAAATATTCTCTTCAAAAGTGTAAGATTTTTCTTTTTGCTTCGCTTTAGTTCTATTTATACAAACCTGCAATAAAGATTTGGCTTACGAACTTCTTTAACCTAAATATTTTTTAGTGATTGTCGTTAGTCAACGGTAAAGAGAGGTAAAGAAATTCAGACCGGCACTAAACATTATATTTCAACTGGTGGTTCGGCTTATACCGAAACCGTGGGGTAGGGTTCTAGGCGACTTGGAAAAGGAAATGGACTGTATTAGGGCGAGTTCTGGGTCGCCTAGAAAGGAATAAGGGCGGAGGAGGTGGTTGAGTGGGTATAGGATATTTCCAGGATGGAAGGCACTTACCTTATTCAGCCTTCTTCGTTTCTTGTCCTCCTGGTGGTTTCGCGATGCAGCTGCTTGTTTTCACTAGCACTCACGAGCGGGTTTTCCTTGGTGGAAGCGGTAAATCACATACAGCGGCGCGGCGCGGAGCGGTATCGAGACGGCGTTCTTAGCGAGCGGAATGTTCGAGACTGTCACTCGCGTCCACGATCGCGTCGACGAATCGGGCGTGGCAGTGCCTTTCCAGGGAGAGGGAAAGAGAGGGACGGAAATATGATATCGCTCGCACTAGACAAGCGTGGAACGATTCATGTTGATGCGATTAGTTGTAGATAGGAAGGTAGATGGCGCTACCAACTGGCAATTGTATCGTTTCCCATTAAATAACTGACCGACGATTCTATAGGTACATTCCTGAACACTTGGTCGAATTAATTATCGTCCGTTCCAGTAACTTAATAGGTTATGTTAGATTTTCTTGTGATTCAGCACCCAAAAATATCCCATAATCAACAGGAGCAGGGCTCCATCAGCTTACTTTATGAAACTAATTGGGCGTCAATATTATTGTTCAAGAGATTAGTATCATTCGATCCGTCACTTAGTTATGTTTCATTTAGATATTATATTAGTTGAGCCCGCGGTTACACAGGCTTTATTTAGTACTACTGTTCTTCACCCGTGGCTCATAGCGTGATGTTATATAGCTTATAGCGTTCCTTGACGAAGGAGCTAACGAACACAAAATATTTGTTCAAATGGGATCTGTAATCAACTAGTTCTTCACCTCTATTATATTAATGTTATATATATTGATGATGACTGATGATGATGATATTGATGATAAAGACTCAAAAAAATTTGACCTTCCTTTTCAAAACAATGATCTGGTGCTGTTACATAGCTTACAATTGGGCTGTCAGCTGCAAAAACATTTGATTAAATCAGCTTGGTCGTAGAACAAACGTAGGTGCTCTTCAGTTTTATTATATTAGAAAAGAGATAACGAAATTATGCAGCATGGTCGTATGCTTAAATAAACGAGAGCTTAATCTTCCCGTTATTATAATGATCTTACATCTATAATTAGAATACCAAAACAGCGACAAATACGCACCAAACTTAATAATATCCCACGCACTATTTCTCAACACTTGTACTTATTTATTGAAAATAATTTTTGATACAAAGTTATTTTCATCTCGTTGAGTACGTATCCAAGAAAAGTTTCATGAAAATATTAAGGAAATATCCCAAGAGAGAGCAACGATCGTTTATAAACTTTAGCGAATAAATAACTGTCTTTACAAAGATATTGTTTTCTTAGAAATATTGAATAGGGGCGATCAAAATAACGGCTTTCTGTGTGGCCAAAATAAGATATTATGTACTTATGTGATGTTAGTATGTTAGAGCAATCGGAGGAATTATGTACTGACAAATGTTATGTATGAGGAATAAGGTAGTTGCTCTATGTTTTAATATATTATTTTATGTATATAGCGCCAAGTTTTCTTCGCTGTTCAAGAGATATTAATACCGTTTTAGTAATGTCTTTTCGCTACGCTATCATAACAGAAATCCCTTATTTTACAGCGATCGAAGTGCTATGAGGGGATTGGCTTCGTACAAACTCTTTTCATAAGTACAGCTCATAGGATAAGGTATTAAACAAAGATTAACGGAAACCGTAATGGGCGATTAAGTAGTACAATACTCTCAAATAATACGAACGTGGTTTTCCCTCTAGGTTGTGGTGTTCAAACGTAGTTATTTTACTGCATTTCTTCTAGCTTTTTTACAAACCGGTATATTCTGACAAATCTAATTGGAGTAGATAAAGGATTCCGGGAACCAAGACGGCAATCTTGGATGCAACAATCATAAAGTTAGGATCATGATGATGGTGGACCATGATTTGAAAGTTTGGCTCCGGTATAGCGCTTGCTATAATTTCATATTTAGGATTACAATGAGGTGTTCTTCTTTCACTTGCGGCTTCATTGCTTCCACTGCTGGACTTAACTCTTCTAATTTGCTTTAAAGTTACACCATGAGTCGATAGGATTTGGAGTCCTATACCAAGCTGGCCAGTTGGGTTTGCACACGGTTTGGTGTCGAGCTTTTCGTCTCTTCGCAAATATATTTTTACTTCATGTGTTTTAATTATTCGCCTTTATTGACACCGATGCTATAAACAAAATAAGAAATTCCTTTTTTTTCATATATACATATATAATCGATACCCGTTTTATAAATATTAGTATATTTAGTATTTGTAAAAAATTCCAGGAATTTCAAACACAACCGTTTGTTTCGTATTGGTTGAATAAGTCTTTTCAACAAAGAAAGTTTTTTTTATAGCTATCAAGGCAATGGCACAGTGGCCAGAAGAGGATATAAAATATGAGCCCTATTAAATAACATTATGTTTAGTACGCCATAAACCTAGATATACTTTTGGTACTTTTGAATCAGCAGACCCAAACCTTTACAGAAAAATTGTTTTTAAAAGTATTTTTATAAATATGGCAGATTTGGCAGTAAAGTGTTTGTCTAATCAACATAAAATTCATATTGAAATTAAAGTACGGTTTACGGATTTTAGTTTTTCTGAATACGGAATGATCTAGCAACTACATTATTTATTATAATCCAACGTTTCGGCTACTTTACAGAAGCCGTGGTCACGGAAGACTGAGATGGCATTTGTCATTATCTTGAATGTGGAGGTTATTTCTAAGTACCTGAATACTGTTCAAGTACTTGCGGCACCAGTCTACGCAGAAAGAGCTCATATAAAATAGTATTTTAATTTTAACGTGTAGCATACTAACAAAATACTGTAATATATTAACTATCTATATTTAATAACTATTAACTTCTACTTACAGAATGACATCAAAATACGTTCGTTATAATGGTTGCATCCAAAACTTTCGCCTTTGAGTCCAGAGTTCGTTTTACTCTATTTATATTATCATCCGTAACCGACAGGCAAAGCAATGTATAGCGTAGACCTGTCAAGCAATTTGAGGGTATTGTTTGTTTGTAACAGCTATCATAGCTCTTCATTACACCCGGAGGCCGGCACCGATATCGTTAGCGGCCACCCTTTCAGGGATTAGATAACCGTTGCATGAGATACTCCACCGAGCCGACTCGCCAACGAAACATCAAATAGGTATGCTTGTATATAAGATGTTCTGTATAAAAGAAATATTTTAATTTTCTTCATAAGAACTAAATTAAAGATATTTCATGAAATAAAACGAAAATATTAACAAATACATTTTGTGTGCATTTGAATGAAGATCACAACTGACTTGTAAGTAGGTCGCAATGTTTTATAGATACAGAGAATAAAGCCGCGGCAAACAGCGAGTAAAAATTTGTACTGCACTTAATTTTGCAGTATAAAATTGCACAAAAGAATCTTAACCCAGTCTTTCCAACAAATATTATATTTTCCTTATCAAGGTAACAAAAACTGACGGTAAATCACCTAAGAAACGAACGGTCAATAACTCTTAAGTCTGAGCGATAAGGTTTATAATCGCAACAGTATGTATGGGGAATTCCTGCGTCCCGCCAGCGCGGGCGGTTAGAGTTTATCGTGAAGAGAATATTAAGTGTAAACAATATCTTGGGAATCACCTTAGTGATAACGTGGGCCTGTTGGTTGGGAGACATCACGCGTATTTAGCTGGCTAGTAATATTGTATTCACTACCTGTTGCCTGCGATTTCGCTCGCTTGACATTCTTAAGTCTACGTCATTGGTTCTGGCTCCACCTTTACACAATATTGGAATGTTCTTCTGATTAGTAGATAAGTGAGTTATTGGAATAGTTTTCTGCTATGATCTAATGATTGTAATAGTTGACCAACTTAGCTTATAGACGTCCACTGCTCAACATACCTAAGCCATACTAATTTTAAACCGCTCGCTTCTCGCACCCAACCATAATATTATATATTGTAGTCTATCGACACAAATTAAATTATGATGTTATTATTAACATATTACCTACGGAAAATCTAATAATATTGGAGCCCAACTACGTTAATATAGGGCGTGTGCACTTGACAAGCAAAGATGGCCTCTGCTTCCATTCCCGTCTCCGCTTGCGCACTTTACAGTTGTAGACACTATTATCATCGGTGAAGAACCTTAGGAGCATGTCTTCTGCCACCATTCATCCAGGATTCAGGTGAAGGGAATATGTAGGTGTGACTCTCGAAATAAGTTCGCCCTACGCTCTAGCATGACTACCCCGCTAGGATACGAACTGGGTAGGCATTGAATTTATTGGATACGCTTATCGTCTGCCTTTTGACGGATTGAGGATGGTGATTGGTGGTTGGATGGGTGGATGATTGGTGGTTGTAGGCGTACCAAGTAAATATATTATAAATAGGTATTTATAATATATACATAAATACATAATAATATTACATCAATACTTATATTCGAAAAAAATTATTATAATTTTATAAAATATACCTATGTTACACTTTTATTCTTGTAATAATACCCAAAATAATATTCCTACAGTCTTTTGGGACAATTTAGTGTTCTCACACGCATTCATGCGTATGAATAATGGCCGCACGCTAGCACTCACAGGGAAGTTTCATGGCGTCTGGCTGGACGAATGGCCCTTCGGATTGGTCTGGCTGCGTACAAAGGGTCTTAAAATAGTATCTTAAGTAATAGATATCAAATTTAGGTTTGCTAATATGACATAGTTTACATAATTTTTAAGTAACCTTTAAGACGTCTGGCAGAATTAATGGCCCACGGAAAGTGTCTGGCAATAATGAATTTCAATTTTAGACAGTAGTTTTAAATATATATTTGTATACGAGCTTTGCTACTTTAACGTAGGTTAGTATGTTTTTTAGGTACCTTTACTTCGCGCTACCTGTGAAATGGCCCAGCTTTCAAGCTAGTGGGTCGGCATACCTCTTAACAAGATTTTATAATAATCCTCAAAATTTCAGCTTTGCTAAAATGACTTAGGTCTATGGGCTATGAGATCTTGGACTATTGCCTCTCGTAAGGTGGATCGACGAACTGGTAAAGGTCTCGAGGTGGTTGGAAGCAGGTGGCGCAAAATTGATGTGGGAAATCGTTTGTTTTGGGTACTCGGTAGAAACTGTTTGCGAGTCGTCGCGACTCCACGTTTCTACACAAGTCGTTATTCGGGGTGGCAGTAGGTACGTGAGACTCTTTCGTCAACGTCTTATAAAGGCAAGATCATTGTAGTTTGTATTCTACTGAGATCCTGCTCGAGATTGGTGCGCCGTTTGGTGCTGGTGGGCCGAATATCACCCTCTCGGTGTCGTCGCCTTCGCTCGGACTTGTCGTGGGGGTGAGAGATGTAAATTTCGTTTTCCCCGCACCGCAGTCTCTTTGACCAACATGAATGCTTCACAGAAGGAGACAGTGGCGTTCCGAGATCCTTCGCTCTGGTCCATAATAATATAAAAATAAATAATTTATTTCGCGTTAATATAAATATACCTACTTATAAACTATGTTTGTATCGCTTTACTTGCACGTTGTTGTTGTGTGTTCGTGTGGCACTTGTCCGCGGAAGCGATTGAACACCACACCCTTCGGCCAAAAGACCTCCTTTATGATAACATGCAGAAACACGTCGGGATCCACACCATAAACGCCTTAAAGTTGACGTTGCGTCGCGACTCCAACAGCTGCACTCTCAGCATGGACTTCAACAGAATCAGGATCGGTAGCGATGCCATGACGTCTTTCTACGATAACTGATCCGATTTACCGCCTCTATGGTGGCGAGGCCCCGTGTGGCAAGCCTTGGAGGCTTATGGTTGGCAGTGGGCGTGTTTTAGCTGAGTTAATAAGTTGCTTATAACAGTGGCAAAAAATATTTTACATTATGAAACGCCTAGCCGTATAGTCAAACCGTTGTATGAACCAGTTGGTTGCGATTTATACTAGTTGCGACAATCTAATTATCTGTAAAATCTGGTTTGGCTAGTAAGCGAACCCCAGGCTCCAACACGAACGTCTTGAATTGGGTTTACAGCAGGACGATGATGATTATGAATAGTTGGTTGTTTGCGCGATGTTTGCGCGAGATAGATGTTAAGAGGCAGTGGCGCATACCTCTTCCTTCGCGAATGTTCCACAAAAATACAATAAGTTACCCTACACACTACATTCCTGTATATTGTAGTAGTCTCTGCCAATGGTGTTATAAGTAAAAAGAAGTAGATACGTTATAGGCGTAGAAAAAGCAGGACGCTAAACTTGCCAGTTGGCAAGTCTGAATATGTGTGTTTGACGTCGCGAGCCGGCGTCATAGTAAAACTGACACACCTTGTCAACCGAAATAAAAATAAAATATGGAGTTATCGATGTGTGCGTTAGTGTACCGTTTCTACGGATTGAATACTACGTAGGTAACGTATCTACGACTTTTGTAATATCATTGGTATTTATATTGACTATGTAGTAGGTACATTGCTGTTGTATTTTTACGTTTTACTTTATAACTATAAATAGTTTTGGCTGTGAGTTGTCTATCAGTCAGTAATGCAAGAATTTTATATAGAAACAGAAGATTGATTTCAATTGTAAATCTAATGATTTACTGACATTTCCTTTATTTACTTTGTTTCAGCGGATTTAGGTAAGGTCTAACTGTTCTCATAAATAGGTTCAATTTGTCATTGTATTAGTGGAACCCAAGGTCCACAACGCAGTAGACCAGGAGATGGCTGTTAAATTGACGACTATTGTAAGTATATGTCTGTAGATACAATATATTAACAGGCCCTACGTTTAGAGGACGTATGAAGATGTGAATAATCACGAGCGACAGAAGATACGTAATGTCTCTAATGTTAATGGATAGTCTAGTAGACAGACTAATAGGCTGCTATCCAGAGGGTCTTGGATCGGTCTCGTCTCAACACTAAGGCGCACAACTTTCACTGCTAAATATCGCGCGAAAATTGGTGAAGGAAAACATTGTGAGGAAACCTTTTTCAGGGTTCTTCATAATGTTCTCGAAAGACATGTGAAATCTGCCAATCTACGTAGTGGATAGGTCATAGGTCCTTCTCATGCTGTGAAAGGCTCGTGCCTAGTAGTGGGACAGTATACAGGGCTGTAGATGATGATAATTTTATATAGGTACATATAATATTTTGGTATGGGTAGTACGGGCTGTTGCCGCAACTCCACGTTTTAGTCCCCATATCTACCACATCGCGTAGGTGTCGGTTTTCGTAGTAAAAGTAGTTTATGTCACTCCAGCATTCTAACGGATTACAATGATAACATGTGGGGAGATATCACACACGTTATCATTCTAATGCACGTCGCAACGGCGCAATGATAAGGTGTGTGGACTACCACAACGTAAAGTGGTTGCGTTAGTCAGACGCCAGTCGCGTGGAATACCAAAAATTCTGTCAAATCTGACTTGGATGACACCCGGATGATGTGTTTAGCTAGATTGGAGATTTTAGGAAATTATGATAAATTATACTGAATCCTTACAGTCTATTTATAGCACACCCACACAGCATAACAAAGATATCGTGAAAATTTGTCGTTACGTGGGATCGAACCCACGCAGTGGCAAACTTGCATGTAACAGTGACACTAGTTGCACAGTTATCGTCACTGATTCTCTGAGTAAGAGCTGTCACTGCTTTTCAACATGACAAAACATACTTACAAGGCAACTCTATGAAGCATCAGCGTGGAAGCGGTCAAAATTTACTTTTATAGAGAGCAATAAGCTCGTCCCCTATTATATTGGGGCCCAAACATAACTGGCGAAATGTGGGTGTGTAATAGACCTCTGCCTACGCCTTCGGGGATAAAGGTGTGAATTTATGTTGTGTTTATGTTTATGTAGAATACAGTCCGTGACCATACAATTCTACATGAAAACTGTTCTTATTTTCATAAGAGCACTTCGAAATATTTAACAATAATATACTGTAAGTGAAGTAAATACTTACATAACATAAACTGATAATAACAAAGTAGGTATATGACTGGCTGCAGAAGGCAGTTGACAGCAACTGATTAATATTAAAAAAACGCAAATTAAATCGGGGACTAAGGAAAACCACAGTATCATAAAGTACCCCTCGTTATCTACATTTGTGTAGAGTAGTGCGGCCACAGACACTGGCATGATGTAATATTAATAGTAATCATCATCATCATCAGCCTTTTATACGGTCCTACTGCTGCCCAGCCCCAATAGTAATATTGTAACGTAATTTATTACTTATTATAGAGTAATTATTTTAATAATTTCATGTAACATGCGCAAGACCGCACACGTGTATATTATAGCCTTATAAAATTTTACATAGTAATCTGATGATGAGATGATTTTCGTTGTAAAAATGTATATTTTACTAGTTCAGCATCATCGTCCTATCGTTATCCTGATTGCATCCAAAAGACCTAGATCTATCCATAGACCATTCGCTTTTCACATAGTGATTGTTGTCTGACTGCAATTGTGTTGTTGTGAGTGCTGTTGGGATATCTGAGTTCTTTGATACTGTCAATACTTTTCATGACAATCGGAATGAAAATTGATAGATTCGTCTTCCTGCATTGTTTGATCATATCCCTCCAATACAGTTATCACAACTACCAACATATTGAAAAAATGCCCATAGTTAGGAAACAAAAGACTAACAAAAAATAAAGTCGTAAGTATATTTTTTATTCAGTGAGAGACAATGTTATAAATAAAGAAACTGCTTAGAATTAAAATTTTGGCATAAATTTATTGAAAATAGATACATGAAGAGAAACATACTAAGATATTATTTTTTGATAAACAATTTTAGCTGCTGTATTTTTTCTATTCATGTAAAAAATATTACATAAACATAAAAACATAAATTTACGCTTTTATCCCCGAAGGGGTAGCCGGGTAGGCAGAGGTGTAGGTATTACATTCCCACATAAAGGTAGTTGTGTGAAAAATATTGAATATAAATAATTAAAATGAATATTAACGTAACTCTTACTACTTTAACTTCTTGCTAAAAATAATTTATTGGGTCGACTAAATAGGTTTATGTAGAACCTATTTAGTCGACCCAACAATTTTTTTTTTATGTATGTCAGTTTTACAGAATGACAGACAAACTGAACTAGTCTTGGAACTAGTTGCATGTTACATCTGTCACAAAACTACTCTACCTTGTACTCTACAAACTCAAAATTACATTAATGCTGCGTCAATACAATATTCGCATGAGATCGATCGTGGCGCCACCGTGTGTATTTATTTTGAACTAACACTATAACTATGACGTCAGTCAAAGCCTCTTGGGGTAGTGCAGTTAAATACTACCGACTGATGCGCACACGCCATTCAGAAACCTACACTAGAAACCGTTGCACTGGTTTGCATCAAGGGTACCTAGTAGTGAGTGCGGAAGATCTTTCTTTATATAAATAAATAAAATATAAATAAAATAATCATGAAACTCGAAAGCTGTCTCACTAGTGATAATATAAACCAGAATTTGCTGAACATCCAGTATGCGGTCAGAGGCCCCATACTTCAAAGGGCGTTGCAGATTGAACGGGAGTTGGCAAAGGTAAGGTTTTGATATTTTCTTTTCGCTGTTGCTGATTGTCTTCTTAGGGTTGACTATTCAATGTTATGCATACTTACCTTTTACCAATTTTTAGAATTTCTTATTTTGTTATTTTATAATTATTAATTATTGACTGCCTCCGTAGTCCAGTGGATAGCGTATGCGACTGCTGATCGGAGGTCCCGGGTTCGATTCCCGGGTCGAGCAAAAGTGTTACTGGGTTTTTCCGAATTCTCAGTAGCAGCATGGAGTCTGGTAATGTGCCCGGAAACGGCAATAGGACCGCCCCCTATTACGTGAGACCTAAAAATTCATCGCGAAATGTGGGTGTAATGTTACTAATGTTACAACCCTGCCTACCCCTTCGGTGATACATGCGTGAGTCTATATTTCATATTTTATAAAAAAAAAACAATTTATTCAATTTATTTTTCTTAATGTTGTTTGATCCAAATATTACACAAAAACCATTATGATGTTCTATCCGAATCTCTATCCTTACCTATTCTAAATACACGAAATACTGGATGCATTACGAAATAGGCATTATATAGGTACCTATACTATATACTCGTACTTAGTATTTTACATGAGAATCGAACCCGCTATGTTCATGTAATGGAGTGCGCGGAGAGTCAAGAGATCAAAATTTAGATGCCTCAGTTCTCGAAACTTGCATAATAATTACATAGTTCTGTTTTTTGGTAATTTTTACAAGTTTTAATTTCTTACACATGACCCGGTGTCTTTAATGAAATCTTCATAATGTCTCCGGTAGATGGCAATAGGCTCACCCCCTATTTATTACATTGAGACCAAAACATAACTGGCGAAGTGTGAGTGTGTAATACACCTCTGCCTACACCTTCGGGGATAAAGGCGTGAAGTTATGTTATGTCTTAATTGCCAGCTGTAATTTAGCATGCACGTGTAAATTTCATGACAATGCAAAATTATAATGACATGCAGCTGATCTGATGATGGAGCTTGAAGGCCATAGGCACGGGACAAGCAATAATTAACAATTAAATAGTCAGTTTATAATTAGTCAGGTATGGTGCCGAAGTAAAAAATGTTCGTAGTGATTGGTACCTACAACATGGGATTTCGGTTTTCGTTAAGGGTCTTTTTACATCCTGTATGTATGTTTATCCATTGTTTATCCAACTGTTCGAAGGTATTTAATTGCTAAACGGTCAACGAAAACATCGTGCAGAAACCTGCATGTCTGAAAGTTCTCCATAATTTTCTTGAAAGATATGTGAAGTCTACCAACCCGTACTTGGCCAGCCTTACTCTAGTGCCCCGTGCCCAGCAGTGCAACAGTTTATATACAGGGCAGATGATGACGATGACGAACACTCAGTCACAAACAATTATTTGTGAACCATCACACACAGTATTGTCCCGTGTCAAACCCACACCAGTCAGCGTAGCGTTATACGGCGAGCCGACCGCTGAAACCACTAGGTACTCCATCTAGGTAAGATGGAAGATCCATGGTTACATAATTGTCATCTTTTGTATGGAGTTTATGTCAAATATGTATGTCTAGTAGCCAAATACATGGATAGATCAATATGAGATCCACTTATAATTAACAAATAATTCTTGTTGAAATTATTTTCCTCATAACAGAAATTACTCACTGTCTTAAGTTGTATTTCTGCGTTATCTTGGTCACACCAAACAATTTGCTAAGATTATTAGACAATAATATATATATATATATATATAGGATAGTCCCTGAGCCCAGACGCCATACTTGCAATAAAATATTGTAGCTACTTAAATTAATAATGTATCTACGAGGAAGTAGCACGTTATGGAAATGGAGATTTTTAGATCTTGTTTTAACAAACTATCAACAGGTAACTACGAGTAAGTAGATTTGCTTATATTATGTTGATCGTTAAAAATCCTCATTTGAGGTCAATAGCGTATTTGGCAAAGCAATCCGATATTTATTACCGACTCCCCAAACAATAGGGACTCCAACATAAAAAAATATTATTAACAAACCATATAAAGTTACCTTAATTAAAAAAAAGCGTTTTACCGGAGTAGATTCAAGTAATAAAATACCTGAACTACATTAATATACAACAAAGACGCCGGTAGTGCATTAGTATCCCTAATACTAATAACAAATATTTAATAGTTACATACAATGCAATCGTTAAAATTCTCAATAAGTAGCAACCATTAACTAAGTATATTATACTGTGGTCCATTTATTTTAATCTAATGTAAAATTATCACATTATACCGTTTTCAATTACCATACACAAAATAAGCAGAACTTTTAATAATGCATAGGTTTCATTAAATAGTTTCTTTAGTGGCATTGTAAGAGCCATTTTATATGGAGAGAGCTTTCACAAAAATATCGAATGTAATCGTTTGGACCCTCATAAAGATGAAGGTACGGGTTAATCTTGGTCCCAGGGGCCCAAAATCGAGGTCCCCCCGACCTGTTTTATGCTAACGAATGATATAAGTTTACTTGTTATTGGACTCTTCTGTAAATAGAGTTAAAGGTGCGTACACCTGCCTTTTGGGAGTTTAGCTATTGTATATTGGACGGCGGTAATGCTCCCATTTATTTTATTGAAATGAATTTACTTTTGTGCTCATAAATCTGAGAAACGGGAATGCTCTGTAATATGGTTATAACGAATGTTATAATCACGTGACGCAGAAGATATATACATATGCAGCGATAGCCTAGTGGAGATACTAACATATGGTTATGCAGCGGGTATCGATTTCAAATCCACGACGCACATCACTCACTTTTCGAAGTTATGTACGTATTCAATTATTCATTATCGTTTGCCCGCGCATCGGAGAGTATTTTAAGCCACCAGTCTCGACTGTCATGAAGATCTTTGACTGTCGTTATAGGGAGTCAATGTTCTTGAATACTTATACTTGAATATGGTTTATCGCTTTCCTTAAAGTCTGTGGAAATAAGACGGCCGTCGCTCTGTGGGAAAGGTAATATTCAGTCAAATCTGAATGCAACTGGGAAAACGTTACGGCGATAAAATTCTTTATATGACAATTCTACATCTGAAAAAGTGTTTGGCAATAGGTTTGCTCTCGGTTACTTGGTAGTTGATAAATTTGATATGTTGTTTACGTTGCTTATTAGTCGTCATTATCACGTATAATTATGAAAATAAACGCTTGAGAACATCATGATCATCGAGCAACCTGATATTTCTGGATGAAAAGGAAAGGGAAAGATCAGTCAAAAAACGAATGATCTTACGAAAATTAAGTTCCTATTCGCTTCTAAGTATGGCACCAAATTCTATAAAGGAAATAAAAATATTATTTTCTGTATTGCTTGGCGAGGGCATAGGGCTGTCACAGACATCGTCCTTGAGAGATGGAAGTAGTGAGGCAAACAAACTGTTTTGTTTATATTTGTTGTTTTGCTCATGTTGCCAACCTTGGCACAAAGGGTTGCTTTGATATATCGAACGAGGATAAGGGTACGAATGTGTATTTAATTATGGGGCAAATGGAATTGTTTAGTGGCCTCTATTCTAAAACGTACTATTGTCGTAGAAGATACTGCAGTTGAAATTATATTTCAAGAATTATGAAGGTTATCTAAGTTCATAATGAGCATTTTACACAAGGTAACAGCTGATATAATCCAGTAAACCAAAATAATAAGGTAACAAAATAGTATTGTCAGTGTATAAATAGAGACAATGAGACAACCCAGTGCATTGGTTTGCCCTCAAGACAATGATCAGGTGGCTTAGCTTGGTTATTGGCTTGGGTTATTGGATTGTCTCAGATATTAGTCTCGTGTAAAAGGCTCGTAAGTGTTTGGCTATTAGCCGTCAACTGGCTTGGCTGGTCAGCTATTACTGTATAAGACTTCTCCATACTGTTTTAGTTATTACGAATATATAAAATAATGTACTGATGTTAAGTACATATAATTATCATCAAATTGCTTATGCTATCACTTCAATGCAAACTCATATCCAGCCAAAGATGTAAAATTGGGTTTTCTTTAAAGACACCAAGTGTCTTTAAAAAACCAAATTTTACATCAAAGATCAAAGTTGTACCCTGAAAATTTGTCAAAGGACTACTCTGTTGAGATATTTATTTAGTTGAATTTCTTTGCGTCGAATTCACATAGACTAGAAAACTGATCTCTACACTTTTGGAAAACCTTATAAGGTTCACATATTATGTATAAAATTCAGTAGAAAAGTGGCTCGTAGGAATAACCTCAGCAGTAGAGACATAATATCCTCTACCATCAACAAGAATTAAAAGCTAATCGGTCAGCTGAAATCTTTTCTCGCAACAGTAGTGTTATTAACTAGCCAGTTTGTCACGAGTAGCGCTCACACAGCCGGACAGGCAATTTGGAATAAAAAGCGAAAAAGATAATCACGTTATTTCCGCGCTACACGACACCGCCGGGTGGACCCGCCTTGTATTAGCGATAGCCTAGTGGAGATACCAACAGACTGCCACGCAGAGGGTATCGAGTTCGAATCCATAGCGCGCACCAATGACTTTTCGGAGCTATGTGCGTATTAAATTGCTAATTATCGCTTGCCCCGTGCCTCGGAGAGCACGTTAAGCCGTCGGTCCCGGTTGTCGGTCGTTATAGGGCGTCAGTGACTTCTAAATAAACTGACACTAGTCTAAATGGAATATCGCTATCACTTCGGGTTGCGGAGGACAGACAGGCAGTCGCTTCGTGCAAAAGCTAATATTCAGCCAAATCCGGTTAGACTAGTAAGCGGACCCCGGTTTGAAACTGGGATAACGCTAGGAGGATGATTAGGTATGTTGGTATTTATTGAAAAACTTTATCCGAAATTACATAATATGCAAATTAGTAAGCCAAAAAAATTGATCATTTGAGCCATAATTCCCATAAATATTATTTCATTATTCTTTTTCCTAGCTTGATCCTTTCAATGAATCTGCTACTGAAACCATAACCAAATTTTTTTTTAAAGCAGCATTGCATACTACTACCATGTACGTACTAAACTAACCAGATTTTTAAATAGCCTTAAATCTGGTTAGACTAGTACACAAGAGTCAAGACAGATAAGAGCTTATAATAAGAATAAAGCCATTTCAATAGGAATATATAACCATATCGTCTGCAAATTCTTCACTTATATTGGGTTATTGCCGAACTCCCCATTCTCATATACATATGTCTACATATATGTCTGCAATATAAGAACCAGATTAAAGTTTATGTCGTATATTATGGGGCTTCTTGTGCCATAATAGCGTTTTGTTTCACATTCTTTACCCTCAATTCGAATGTTTCAATGTTATTACATCTCTCTACCACTCTCTCAATTTTTCGTGTTTTCCCCAACAATTCCTCCAACTCAAGTAGCTTAGATTTGTTATTTAAATAATTTTTTTCGAGAGGTTTGATTGTTTGAAATACATATTTGTGACAACTATTCGTATTTTGTACCGAGAAATTTCCAAACGCTTGATCGACGTCTCACGTGACCAGAAGGCTGGTTTATTCTTTGCTGGTTGCCATCCAGCGTGGCAATGCTGCCAGCCTTCTGGGCACTTTACCCGATGAGAGTGATGCGGAGGTATACTACGACGCCTAAACGCCTAATGCCTTGCGATTTATAGGAATTATATTATTATCATTTTTTTAAATTTAGTTATAGGTTTATAAGTATAGCTTTAGTTGTAAATAGCTAGTAAATAAGTAATAAGTTAGTGAAAATGTAATTAGTTGTAAAATAATTGAATTGAAATTAAATTTTGAGTTAACTATTCGTATTCAGTAATTATGTAATTCGTATTGTATTTCTAATAGTAAAAGAAGTTAAAAAGGAGGCTTGGCTGGAGAATGTTGTCCAAGACTATCACGCCCTATTTGTTGAAATTCTATAAGAGAAGAACTGAGTGCTTGAGTGGAATTCCGTAGAATTTATTCTGAATATTGACCATGTGAAATATCATATCATAAAATTTCGGGCGAAATAGAGCTTGTAGACTCACTGCCAAACTAAAGTCCGTCTGAAATGAATTAATACACCTGGGTAGTAGATATAAAATAATCTTGGGGTTTCAGAACGTTATCAGTACGAGGATGCCATTTTTTATAGAAAATAACGTGACATATTGTTATAGTCAAGAAGTGTTTGGTCCAGTTATGTGATCAACTCTATTCACACATGACCCTCCTACGTAAGTACACCTACGCGACACATGTATTACTTCATTCATTGTTTTGACGGTGTCCTGTCGGTGCGGAAGGTTGTTTTTTAGCCGAAGGTTGGAAAAAGGGTCAAGTAAACATTGATTGACATCAAAGGCCGGTCATTCCTTCATGTTTAACTCAGTAGTTCGATTGATCCTTATAACTCACGAATTTGTCGTTCAACCAAGCTCAAATAGAATAAAGGACAAGGTATTTTTAGATGTTTTTCTTTAGCACATTAAGACTTCTTGACCTTTGGCAATACTATTTGTATCTGGCTGGTTTTGGTATCATTGAAAGTTTAAATTTTAAAGAACATGATTCCAAATTCAAATCAGGCAAATGTCTGATTTTATTTGTTTTTCGTACTGTCTGGATGAGTGAATGTTAAGAAGAAATTCGATACATTTTAAAATTTTACTACAAAAAAGGTAAAAATGCAACGCAAGCCGCGAAAAAATTTGCGATGTTTATGGACCTAGTGCAGTGTCTGTGAGCATAGCACAAATTTGGTTTAAGCGTTTTCAATCCAGAAATTTTGATGTCAAAGATGCACGTTGCTCTGGTATCCCTCAAAGTGTATACAAATACTACGTAACAAGAGTAGAATGTGCCATAGATCATGCGAGACTTTCAGCTTTGTATGAAACGTGCAGGGAGAACTCGTACCAATAGACATCGTTTTTATGTTGTCAGCATTGTCATATTCGTCAATATAGGGATGTACCCTCTAGTGATTAATGAAAAATCGATATCGATAATATTCGGTAAGAGAAATAATTATAATTATGTTTTGACTAGAATTATACTTTTCCAACACAATTAAAAGATGTATTTAATATTTATGTGTTTATTCAAACAAATTAGCCTATTCTATAAATCTATTCTAGATTAGCGAAGAAAATATGCAGTACTAAAAGATATATGTAGGTACATATAATGGAAAGGTTTTCAACATTTCTTCTGTAATAGGATTTAAAGAAATGTCTATAGATACAAGGCACAGCTGTTTTTCTGACTTGAGTTACCTTTTTTTTAAGTCTTTCGGCTTAAAATGCTTGCCACACACATAGTACAACTGATGTAATTTTTCAATGGGCACATAAATCAAGTCTTGGTTTCCAGTTGCAGCTACCCATTTTTACAACTAAAAAGAAAAAAAAGAATAGATTTTTTAGTCATTGTGCCAATTTCTAATAACGGATTATCGATATCTGACAGGCAGCACTATTGTTTACTTATAAAGTACTAGGATATGAAACTTTAGAATATTTCCTTATTTTTTATGTTTCATTGAAATATATCACATTATATAACATTATAAATATTCATTGATCTTTATCTAGGGACATTTTGCCATAAATAACTACCCTTTTTTCATTGCTTGACCGGCATGTTGTTGTATGCCATATTTCGCACGTTATTTTGCTTGTTTTCATTGCGCTCCTTTCAATGCTAATCAAATAAATATAGTAAAACTAACACTAGAAGTGTAAAATCACATTTATTTGGTATACATAAAGCACTTTTACAGTATGTTTTTTACGTTTTATAAACAAACTACATAACGCGGCAAAGTTCAATCAGAATAATAATGTGACAGTTGTGACATTTGACACTATTGACAGCCAAGGCGGTGATGTACGTATAACCCGTCTAACTTTGAAAGATTACTGTTCCAAGGGTATGTACCCTTGAAGGATGCTATCTTCACGTTTTATACATATAATAGTAGCCATTAAAAAGATAGCACGTTTCATACATTCGGTTTTTTCTTAGGAACTTGCGCCAGGCTGGTCGCCCTATTACGGATGAAATGGATGCCATTTTTGATAAAGTGGAGCAAGATCGGCATATTAGTAGTTACGACGTAGCTGAAGAACTGGGAATTGACCACAAAACAGTTATGGCGCACTTGAAAAAACACAAAAAAGCTCGATATTTGGGTACCTCACGAGCTCACTGAAATAAACCTAATAAACCGTGTACTCATTTGTGATTCTTTATTAAGACGTAATGAAATCGAACCATTTTTGAAGAAGCTGATAACTGGTGATAAAAAATGGATCACGTACGACAAGAACGAGCGAAAAAGGTCGTGGTCAAAGGCCGGTCAGGCTTCACAGACTGTGTCGAAACCTGGGTTAACTCGCGACAAGGTGATGCTGTGTGTGTGGTGGGATTGGAAGGGCATTATTCATTATGAGCTGTTACCACCAGGCAGGACCATCGATTATGAACTCTACTGCGAACAACTGATGAGATTAAAGCAGGAAGTTGAGAGAAAGTGGCCGGAATTAATCAACAGAAGTGGTGTGGTTTTTTATCATGATAACGCTCACACATCTTTAGCCACTCAGCAAAAATTAAGAGAGTTTGGCTGGGAGATGTTAATGCGTCCGCCGTATAGTCCTGACCTTGCACCTTCAGATTTCCACATGTTTCGGTCTCTTCAGAATTCTTTAGGTAGTGTCAGGTTAACATCACGAGAGGACTGCCAAAACCACTTGTCGCGGTATTTTGATCAGAAGTCCCAAAATTTATATAGCAATGGGATTATGTTCCTACCTACAAGATGGCAAAAAGTTATCGAAGAAAATGGTACCTACATACTTTAGTTAAATATAATAAACTATGTTAAAAAATGTTTTGAATTTTCTTAAAAAATGCGAAGAAACTTTTCCCCAACCTATTATTAAGATTAAAAACGAAATATACACTTAGTTTTTGTAATATTGATAGATAATATTACGGACTACAAAAGATGTACGTGTATTAATTACAGTAGTGGCACATTTAAGTGGTTAAAAATACTTATTCCTTTTGTTTTGTTTCAATTTGCTGAACAAACATTACTATAAATTGAATTTAATGTAATGCGGAGTACGCAGAATAAGTTCAAAGAATTTAAAATAATATAGCAATACCACATCGGGGATACTCTAATTATTTACAATTAATAAACTAAATAAACCGTAATGGAAACCGTATAGAGTATTTAATTCCAATACTATTAAAACGTTGAACCTTTTGGGGCACACCAAACGAAATAACGTAGGTATATTAATAGAAAATACTGTTAGTTTACTTTCCACCAGCGTAATTACAATCGCACTTTCAAAATATATCAATTTTTACATTCCCCGAGTGAAGTTTTCGTGAACTGAGTTGAAAGTTGGTAATAATGTAGAAGTAGGTCAGGTTCGTGGCCCGGTAAATACACTATATACCTAAAGCTACCTACGTCCGTATGTGAAAGCCGGGCGTCAGCAATCAACACTATATTTTATGAAGCTGCCAAATAACCAAGCTGAAAATGGAACTTGTAAAATAGAAGCAAAAAGCATAGCTATCTCTGAATTGTACGACCGTTATTGTATGTAGCAATCAGAAACGGGAAACGGAAAACAATTTCGTGCAATCAAAATAAGCTTCCTAGATCAAAACAAAAATTTTCATTCTTTTAGGGTAATCAAATACGGTCATCGCGAAAAATAACTGGAAGGGATAGTCGGTTAAAAGGAATATAAAATACAGTGGTGCTACGATGAATCAAAGGAAAGTTCTAGGAAACAGACAAGTGCTCAGTCTTCATTACTAGGAAAACAGAACAAAAAAGTGCATAGGTATCCGTGCTCCATACACCTGTGTGTTTACATTAGCCGGTGCCACGTCACGGGCAAAAACGAGTGCGGTGTGAGGTGCAGGGCGGGCGCTCGGCGTTCGTGTGGCACCGACTTAATGCGGTTTTTGCAACGGAGCCCCGGGCCCCGCCATGTATTAACGCTGTGGAAATTATTTGTACTGACATTTCGGTTTTTCGTGTTAAAATTCCATGTAATTTTTACGAGGATATTTTGAATAAAATAGTCGTGAATTTACATTTTGCCATCTTTATTTTCATTGCGCCTTTGGGATAGGTGAATATGAATGTCAAGGCTGTAAAAGTTACGTATTCTACTATGAATAAAAACTAGGTGACTGAGATGATTTTATCATAACTCTGACATGTATAATCACTACAATGTTAGGAAATTATTCTTGACTGTTGGGAGTTCTCAACGTAGGCCTTTTACTTTTGGCGGCTTCTCTCTAGAGTAACAAAAACGATTAGTATCTAAATAATTGTCCGTAATCATAAGGCAATACTTCCACATAACTATCAAGTTGTCCGCTGTAAGAAAGTTGTGTATCGATTAGTCGGAGCTGTCGTAAGTTTTTCGCGTTTTGTGTTGGCACGGACGGCACGTCAGCCGGAGTATTGAGGTGTTGGGCAAATGTCCAATACCCACCAACTCCGCCGTTCAACCCAGTACGTTGTCCGCTAACTTGATAGCCGCCCTTTGTAACAAGAAGCAGCAAGTATCATTTTAGATTTTTAATCAATAGTATTGTTACACGACATCTTTGAACGTTGTGTTTGATATAATCGTCGTTACATTAACAGTATTTTATTTTAATAACAGTATTTACATAAATGCTGACTAAACCCAGTTAATTATTATAGGCAGCCCCAAATTGGTCTCAAAAATCAGTTGGTCCTATCTGCCACAAATTAGTTTCAATGGCTAAAATCTCGTTTTTAGTAAAACTGTGAAAAATTTGGGAATCTCCTTGGACGAAAATATGTCCTGGAAACCTCAAATGAAAGAAACGAGTCGCAAGCTTTTTGCATCCGCAGGTTCGTTGCGTAGGTTACGCAACTTCAACATCGCGCTTGCTCAATCCTTGCTTCTTCCCATAATTGACTATGCTCACGTCAGCTATCTTGACCCCACAGAGGAGCAGCTAAATAAACTTGAGCATCTCAAAAACTTTTGCATTAGATCTATATTTGGACTGCGCAAATATGATCACGTCTCAGATTTTTGTAACAAACTCAAGTGGCTCCCAATTCGTCTTCGCAGGAATACTCACATTCTTACATTACTGTATAATGTTTCCTTTAATCCTAGTACGCCCTGGTCCTACCTCAAAGAACGTTTCAAGTTCCTTCATGACACACATATAAGGTCCTTGAGGTCGTCTGATGATCTGACGTTGGAGATGCCAAGGCATTCCACAAATTATTTTGGCAAATCCTTTACGGTTCAGGCAGTACGCCTGTGGAATGCTTTGCCATTACAAATTTGAAGAGAACCATCACTAAATATATTTAAAAATTCGTTAAAAAAACACTACCTGAACACTTAACGTAATTTAATTTTATTGCTTGTATGCGGGTTCTATTTCAATGTATCTATAATGTCTGTTATATTATTATGTATATTGTACGAATGTATGTAAGTATATATTTATTCTATGTATGTTTAAGTATTTTTATGTAATATGTAAATGTAAGTATGTATGTATTTTATTTAAATTTTCAATACTGATTGATAACTGCTTAACATAATTCCCGTCCATCCGAAGGTTGCCTGTAAGAGATCGCACTAAGCGATAAGGCCGCCCATTGTACATTACCTAAAGTTTTAAGCCACTTGCTCTGTAAAATTTTATTTTGGTGTGCAATAAAGTGTAATTTATTATTATTTATTAAATAATATTTGGGACGTTTGGGGACTGACCTGCTGGTATGGTGGCTATTCACAGTGACCCTGATAGCCAATACCACCGGTAGCGGTTAAGTACGGGTGCTACGCTATCGATGGTAAGAGACATTGGTGATTTGGGTAAAATACGTAAGGGAGATAGGCACATTCACACGATACATGCCGTGTCGAGAAATAACACCTACTGAAACAAACATTTAACCCTTCGTATGGAGATGGTCGACACTTTAAGCGATTTGTATATTCACCTGTACGACACTACAATGATTACAGTACACCTCCACATTCATCAGCAAAAAAATATGATCAAAAGATACAACCTAACGGATATGAAGTGCATCCGGACCAATAAATATGGATAAACTTTTACTTCGATTACACAGTGCCTCAGTCTTGATGGAGTCCATTTGAGAATGTACGAGGAAAGGAACCGGCCTGGCCTGACAATAGTCTCACACTTTGTTGCTTTCAGGCAAAAGTACTCGTATGTTTTTCAGGCGGACTGGGTTAATAAAATACAGCCACTTATTGTTAGTAGAGGTAGCAGGTAGACTCCAAGACATACCAGGTTTTTGCAGGTTTTTGGAAGGGGACGACATCGTTGTATGTATCCCCTTAGATTCCGTAACCAAGCGTATCTCCAAATAAATTGCCGCGTGTATCATCATATAGGCCGAAATAAGTCCACTGGTGGACATAGGCCTCATATAAAGCCACACCGAGTTCCATTCTCATAGAACTATTGGACATTAGTAAGTGGATTCCGATTTCATTCGCAAAGATGTCTTGATTGCAACCTTGATATTGTTGAGCTGATGATTCATCATCCTAGCGCTATCCCAATTTTAACCCGGGGTCCGTTTATTAGTCTTATCGGATTTGTCTGAATATTAGCTTTTCCACAGGCAAGTTTATCTGGCAAACTGGCCGTACAGGAAAATCCAAATATGTTTTGTTGCTAATAAAATTCTCTACAACTTTGATTCCGTAGCACTTAGCCGTAAAATGACAGATAACAAAGTTACAAACGAAAATCAAATGAAATTTGCAACAAATTTTCTTTCCAGTGTTACCTATAATTTTTTCGTCGTCAGCAATAAATAATACATTTAATTTGTCTTGTTTTTCAAACAAGACCCGGTCTTCTTGAGACTTCCAATTTTCACTCATAAAAATGACCCCAATAACGAGATTGAAAAAATAAACCGGTCAAGTAAGAGTCGAACTCGCGCATCGAAGGTTCCGTACAAACCTGTAGGTATATATAATTATTTTAAAATATGTGATGTAACTAAAAATTTTAGGTTTTCGAAAAATTTCCTATGTGCTAGAAAACGTTGCTTAATGCCAAATTTCAAGATTCTAAATCGACTAGAAGTATTATTTAGTTTTGTCTAGAGCATTTGATATGAATTTTAATTTTATATCTCTACGGGTACATGAGGAACGGGGTAGTGTACCTTTAAAATTATTAAAAATATTTTAATTATATGATGTAACTAAAAATTCACGGTTTTTTGCATTTTCCTTTACCTGTGCTATAAGACGTTGCTTCGTGCCAAATTTCAAGATTCTGAGTTCAAGGGAAGTACCCTGTAGGTTTTGATTCCCTTGCGAGTAGTTGCGAGTTTGAAAATATGCTTAAATTGCTGTTTCTGTTGATTGCGTTGACATAGAAGTTTGATTTTATTACAGCTTCACGGTGTTATAGACCTTAGTATTTTATATGAATTTCAATTTAATAACTCTTTGCGTTCATGAAGAAAGATTTAGTAACCTTAAAATTTTAAAATATGATTTTATTATAGGTATGATTTAACTAAAAATTTTCATTTTTTGAAATTTTTCCTTAATCTGTGCTATAAGAAGTTGCCTCGTACGAAATTTCAAGATTCTAAGTTCACGGGAAGTACCCTGTAGGTTTTGATTCCTTTGTGCGGCATAAACAGCTGTATCTTTTGATTGCGTTGGCTTAGAAGTTTGATTTTGTTACAGCTTATATATTTATGAACGCGTAGAGGTATTAAATTGAAATTCAATTCATATATTATAGACCCGAGTATTTGATATGAATTGAATTTCAATTTAATACCTCTACGCGTTCATAAGGAAAGGGCTAGTAACTTTAAAATTATTATTATTATTTTGATTATATGATGTAACAAAAAATTTGCGGTTTTCGCAGTTTTTCTATTATATGAGCTATAAGACGTTGGTTCGTACAAAATTTCAAGAATCTGAGTTTACGGGAAGTACCCTGTAGGTTTTGTTTCCCTTACGAGTAGTTGCGACAAAATAAATTGCTTAAATTGCTGTTTCTTTTTATTGCGTTGACATAGAAGTTTGATTTCGTTACAGCTTAAAAGTATTATACACTTGAGTAACTGTATTTGATTTGAATTTCAATTTAATACCTCTACGCGTTAATGAGAAAATAGTAATATCTTTAAAATTACTAAAAATATTTTTATGATATGATGTAACAAAAAATTTACGGTTTTCGCAATTATCCCTTTATTTTTGCTATAAGACATTGCTTCGTACCTGATTTCAAGATTCTGAGTTCACGGGAAGTACCCGGTTTTTTAGGTTTTGATTCCCTTGCGAGTTTCGAAAATTGCGGAAATTTGCAGCATAAACGGCTGTATCTTTAGATTGCGTTGGTTTAGAAGTTTGAATTTTTCACAGCTTCATGCGACAGAACATTTGACTATTTGATATACATTTCAGTTTGATACCTTCACGCGTTTCTGAGAAAATGGGTCTTGATAGACGGACGGACAACAAAGTGATCCTATAAGGGTTCGGTTCTTTCATTTCGAGGTACGGAACCCTAAAAAGAGAAACTCTATCTCTGAGCATCAAGTTGATAGTCTGCTTAGGCAGAGGATACTGCAATGTGTCCTGCAATGCCTAAGTGTTATGAGGATTACTGTAGGAAAATTATTAGAGATATCAAAATTCATAGAGGAAAATGATGAATATCGACTGAAAAGCGACTTTCTTCTAAATGTATTAATCAAACATTATATACTGGCTCTTAATCAGACCATGTGTCGAAGCCCGGCTCGTCAAAAAACTGGGGATACAGTTATAGTAGCAAAACATGAAAATCGCCAAAATACAACAATAATAAAGATACAACTGGCTTTACGACAAAAGTTTTAAGACCAAAGTTGTAGAAAATTAAATTTGCAACATAAAGCTCTTTCACATATGCTTTGTGGGGCCAATAGGTTACCAGATAATGAAGAGAAACCATCTGCACCCGCACTCTTTCCAAGATGGCGGCCGAGGGACAAAAGGTAGGACCCTACAAATTTGGATTAAGCTTAAACTAGCCCTTCCTACACAACTGTAAAATAAAATTGCGTCCTCTGCTAAATGTAACTTTTCAATGGACTAAAAGTCCAGCGGAAATTTGATGTGATAATAAATTTAATTGATATTGGCAACGTGATTAAATGTAATCTGATAATTGATTTTATTTCATTTGTCATTATAGATGCTCAAATATTGTGATATACTACGCGTTCGGCCATACTACGAAATAGTATTTTAATCGGAAAATGATTGTAAGTTGATAAATGCTGTATTTTGGTTATAAGATAGGAGAGATTTATTTATTTATGTACGTATAATAAAGTCAGCATACTTATTTATTAATGTTTAGTTTATCTATTAATCGAAATTTGCCTGTTTAAGCTTCGATTTAAATTGGAATTCGGTATGTTTACATTTTTCTCGACTCGGTAATCAAACCTGGATCAAGCAATCAAGATGAGAATGAGAATTATGTGTTTACAAACAAAATGATAGATTAGTTGGTACTATTATAGTAAAGACAGAAGAGAATCTGTATTTGCATGACTTCGCAACTACGAATTTCAACAAGAACATTCGAGAACAATTTAATGCGTATTATACGTATAAAATTGTCATACGTAAACAAATGGAATATTTTAATCAATTATGTTGGTACTCGTAGACGAGTAATCTCTACATCTGACTGAAAGCAACAAACCTAGCCATAAAATAAAAAAAGAAATTGTTTAAGATTATAAAAGAGCCAACAATGACTTATTGTTTATTTGTAGGATGAAAAGTGAAGTGAAAGAAATTCAGCTTAAATGTTATTTATTTCATTTATACCACAAAAACACTTTTGAAAACTAGGTTTTTTTGGCTCCGAATAAATAGTAGAGCCAACAATGACTTATTGTTTATTTGTAGGATGAAAAGTGAAGTGAAAGAAACTCAGCTTAAATGTTATTTATTTCATTTAGACCACAAAAACACTTTTGAAAACAAAGTTTTTTTGGTCTCCGAATAAATAGTAATTAGGCTAGGCTATGAGTAGAATCGTTTATTTTTTTGCCCACTCCACGCGGAACTATACAAACATTCAAGCAACGGGCATTTAATAAAGGACACAGATTCGTAACAACAATTTATGGATCAAATGATGATTAAATATAATCAAATATAATATGATCAAATCAACAATTTATGATCACACAAAGTACCTATTGGCTTATTTGGTCGAACTCACGATACTCGAAAAAGTGCCATACGTGCAGTCGAATCATGTGGAACAGTACTTCGTCAAACCACTCGACATGTAGTCGCACCTGCAAGACAAATTGAGAATTTGCCCACAAAACTTGGTGTGAAACTACAACATTGCGTGGTTAACCAACATTAAAAACTTAAGATTTATTTATTTTAATGGGTTTAAGTTTCACGAAGTATAATTTAAGTACACTTGACATCTTGAGTGACTTTTCTCATTAATTGCAAGTTGATTTAGCTCTCGCCCAAGAACGTTGCGAGTTTACAATTCCAATCCAGACATTTTTTGTGACGGATTAATTATTATATTTTGGTGTACATACATAGTCTCACGCCTATATCCCCGAAGAGGTAGGCAGAGGTATATACCTCTGCCTAACTCTTCGGGGTATACTGCTACACCCACTTTTCGCCAGATTTATTTTAGTCCCACGTAATAGGGGGCGAGCCTATTGCCGTAACGGGCACATTACCAGACTCCGTGCTGCTACTGAGAATTTCCTAACGGAAAAACCCAATAACACTTTGCCCGACCCGGAGATCGAACCCGGGACCTCCCAATCCCGCGCGCACATTTATGCCGCGAGGCCAACGAGGCAGTCAAATATATATAGTATATTCTGGTGTATTATTCTGGTGTAATATTATTATAATATAGTATATTCTGGTGTATTTTATTTAATCTATTACTATTTTCATGGTCCTAGTGTTAACCCAGTTGCATCCAAAATTTATGCCTTGATGACCCGCTTTCTAGCCAAACCAGATTTGACAGAATATTAGCTTTTCTATAGAGCGACAACCATTTGATGTCCTTGACTCAATGGGCCTGCGATATTTCACAGGTTAAACCAGAGTCAGTATATTAAAGGGAACTGACTTATAGCGCCTATCACAGATCTTCATGAAAGCCGGAGCTGAAGGCCTAACGTTCTCTCCGAGGCACGGGACAAGCGATAATTCACATGCATGATGAGGTTAATGAATGTCAAGGAAGCAAAAGAGGTGTGTCTGAACCAGAGCATTTGGCGTTCCATAGTCTGTGCTTATCCCAATGCGAGACAGGCGTAACAATATAAGATAATAATCCTCTAATACACGCCCTAACATTTCAGAAAGAGAGAGAACGATACGGGTTGTTCATTAGTTGAAGGTCATTGACGTTCATACTTCCGCAAGGAACTTTAAAGAGTAATTAATTTAGCAGCCGAGACGAGAAAATCATCATTCAACAAGGCTTTATTATCGGAACATGTAAAGAAATTGCCGCATTGTTCTACAAAACCTTAAATGATTTTTAAAGTTTGTAATATATTATTTACAGGGCGTGTCCAAGCCGTTCGATCGTGTGGTCCGAGCCAACATCGGAGACTGTCATGCGCTTGGACAGAAACCCATTACCTTCATAAGACAAGTAAGTTTCTAGCGTCTTACGGGTGACATTGATCCCTACTAGCACTAATGTCCAGAACAACCGCTTGTAGGTTGAGTTCTTGTAACTCAGACAGTTCTATGCAGGTCTTCTCCCGGACGGTTGCTATGTAGATCTCAGAATAAATAATTTATTTTATTAAATTATTTGCCGCATAAAAGGACATTGATAGATATCTATATAAGGTAATGAAAATTATTATTTAATATAATAATTACAACATCGTGTGGAGCTCGAAACCTCAATATTGATGTATTGATTAATAGTGTTGGTATATACCTAATAACCATAAAAAAATTAATTTGCTTTTGTTTTTTCGGAGAGATGAAGTATTCTGTCACCGTTTTGTAACTGTCTCCCTTTTGGGCATGCGATCATTGATTTGAGAAGGTTTCATCATCACCGTCGTCATCAGCCTGCCATGCCCCACTGCTAGCTTTAGGTGTCCCCGATTGCATGCCACTGAGAAAGTTTATAGGGCAAAAATAATATAATCTATCTTAGCTACAATTACTAATTATTTTAATTAGTAATAGTAGCTACGAAATAGGACGTCTATAGGAATTCTTACAGTGGCCTCGCAATTTGTATTTGCTAATATTTTGTACATTAGGCAAAATATAGGTTTATTTACCTCAAAAAGCGATATACATAATATAAATACTCGAAACAAGCATAGGTTATAATTATGCCCCTTATGAAACAAGCACCCCTTATGAAACAAGCAAACCCTTATAAACAAGCATAGGTTATATCATCGTTTACATAAAGTTAATAATTCTTTTGTAGGGCTAGGTATTCGTATATACAATAAAATACCAATTAGTCTTTTAGAATTACCATTTAGTACATTTAAAACTAAAATAAAAGACTACCTTATTAAGAAAGGTTATTATACTATTAATGATTATTTCAGTGACAAGGATAGTTGGTCATTTACGCTAGACAACTCATAATCTTATACCTAATTAGAATTATATAGATACTTTGCATTTTTCAGTTAATCTTTATATAATATTTCTAGTTATTTTAAATTACTGTTCATGTATTATTAGGCCATTCAACTTACTACATTTACATTTGCATTGTTATTCCACTAATCTAATATATAAAATTCTCGTGTCACAGTTTTCGTTCCCATACTCCTCCGAAACGGCTTGACCGATTTTGATGAAATTTTTTGTGCTTATCCGGTATCTATGAGAATCGGCCAACATCTATTTAAAAAAAAAATTGCAAAGCAACGTTTGCCGGGTTAGCTAGTTTTATATAAGTTTGACTGCACTGTAAGATGAAGATAACTCGTGATCATGGGCCGTAAACGAATGTTTTTGTAATTTTGAGTATTCATATACAGTCACTTCTGTAACATACATTTCCACTATAGTTCTGAACATGGTAGCGAGTTGCCTACATTATAAGACGTAAGTGGATGCTCCTGTTACACAATATTCACATTGGAAGGCTAACTAAGCCACTTAATTTAGTAACCGCATTAATTTCTTAAGTATGATATCTGTAAGTATTTACAAGTAATTAAGTACATTGTGAAACAGTTGCAGCTCCTTACAAAAATAAAGTACATATGTACCATAATATTGGCGATTCAAAAGAGTGGCCACGAGTTTTATTGCCCGTTCTTTCTCGTAGTTCTACCTATTGCTTTGCGAACGAGGCAGTAAATGTAAATGAAGAAGCATTAAGTAATTCGATAAAAAAAATTGACATTCATAAGCGTCACCTTGTGACCTAGATGAATAAACGATTCTTGACTTTGACTTAATTATTTCATAAATCTGTATGTTGTGTTTTGAATTTTATTGATTTATTTATGAATTGTATTAATTTTTGTTGCATTTTAATTTATTATCATAATGTTTTGCATGCCTAGTTAAGGTAGATTGTATAACGATCACAACAATTATTGTTAACATCGCTATTTCATGTACCTAAAATCACTGCAAATAAAATCTTATTCTTATTCTTATTCGTACATCAGAAACTAAAGTGAAACCCTGCTATTCTTTATTTATATAACCTCTGTAGATGAATGTTTGTAGTGATATATTACTAGCCACAATTCGAGATATCAAATGATCAGTATAAGATTATCTGCGTTATTCATTATTCTATGTATTATAAAAATGCCAAAGGTAATCATTGTTATTAGTCAAATGATTTGCCAAGATGAAAAACACAAATAACACTTAATGTCACCCCAAGTTTATTTTCAGAAAATTACATTCAAATTGGTGTAGCTATTGTCAATATTAGCGTACACAAATGGACAGAAACATACAAAGATTCTGGTTATGACTTTATTTTATTTTTAGTTGCACAAAGAATTTTTTCTCAAATTAATTCTGACTAGTCGTTGGCGTTTAAAATGTATTTTATAGAAGGTTTCGGAATAACACCGGTGACCAGAGGAACTCTGCAATAAATAAAACCTATACTAAAAATACCCAGTTGAAATTTCAGAGCTTGTACAGTCAACAGCAAAAGTAGATGATCAAAATCAGAAATTCAATACTAATGAACGGAGTTCGCGTCAAAACTATGTGGCGTTGAAGTGATTCAAAAGTATGTGATTGTAAATTATACCAATCATTTACTACTAGTACAGGTGCCATATATTCGTGATCAGTTTTGATTCCAAAAGTTATAAACTCAATTCACATCGGAACTAAGAAGTGAAAAAAATGTTCAAAACTAGTCAACAGTTAAAATCAAATATAAATGATGAAACTGAGGCCACGTAATCATGAGGCAAATAATTTATCCATACTTATTTTTTAATTACCCCAGTAATTTAATTTGTTATGTTTTACGGAAAAGCAGCTGAATTGGATAAAAAATTGCATATTTAATGTAATTTTTTTTAGACTCACGCCTTTATCCCCGAAGGGGTAGGCAGAGGTGTAATATTACACTCATATTTCGACATGAACTTTTAGGTCCCACGTAATAGGGGGCAAACCTATTACCGCTATCGGGCACATTACCAGACTCCGTGCTGCTACTGAGAATTTGGGAAAACCCATTAACACTTTTGCCCGACCCGGGAATGGAACCCGAGACTTCCGATCAGCAGACCCATACGCTAACCACTGGACCACAGAGGCAGTCTTTGTATATCTAACACTTTTACGGACAGTAATCGAGACACAATTGAAGTTTTATTGTTATCACGTCTATAGGCGTTTACTGTCCTTCAAAGTGAGATAATTATAAAAAATTTCATCTCTCATGTATTTTGTTTTTTGTAACTTCTTTCAGAAGTTTAAAAGTAACTGATGTGATACAAAACGATAATTCAATAAATATTATTATCTTTGCATGTTTGTGCATTTATGTCAATGTTTAAAAGTAGCTGATGCGATACAAAATTATAACTCAATGATTGCTTTTGCCTAGTCGGCTACAATATATCTGTCACAGTACGCAGTGTACCTATCTGTCACAGACTAATTCCACAGTATAAAGATATTAATAGACTGTGCTAATGCTATGCCTTGCGTTTTGTTTCTTTTTTTATGTTGTACTTTTTCTGTGTCTGTGACAAATAGTTTTTCTAAAGGTATGTATAAAAACCGGAAGGTAGATTGATAATTTTATCTTAAGGGCATTATTTATATTAACTTCGCGCTTTTGTCACACTGTTAGCAAGAGTTCCAAAGAAATAAAACCTTATTAGTCCAACCTCTCTGAAGAGTTCTGTTGGAATAGTGCAAAAATCCAAGTATCGAAACTCTTTAATGTCAATCTGTAATTCGGATGTCATGTACAATAATATAAATTTGCATTTAGAAAACAATATTGATGAATTTTAATGATCACGTATATATGGTAGCTGTACTAGTAGCAAATGATTGGTATAATTTACAATCACATACTTTTGATTTACTTTGACGCCACATAGTTCTGACGCGAACTCCGTTCATTAATATTTGATTTCTGATTTTGATCATCTACTTTTGCTGTTGACTGTACATATTTATACTAGCAATTTTTCGCAGGTTTCTCATAAATTTTCAAACTTCTAATTCATACTTTTACGAGTTAAAATTTGAAGAATGCCGATATTACTTATTTTTAGCCAGGTATATGAACCATTGTGATTATTTATTTCTTTGAATTATAAACTTACTGCATACAGTCGCGTATTGTAGGAATGTATCCAAAAACTCTTCTACTCGACGTTGATATACCTAACCGATCGTTGTCGGGCAAGATGTCAAATTCCAAAATTTAATTATGTTACATGTCCGTTATTGGTCTGTAGTGTCGTGATTATTAAGCTCTAATTTACGACCGATCAGTGGTGAACAAAATCTGTGGCCAGAATTATATACACAATTTATATTTCGACTTTTAGTTAGCTATATCTATTTATTATCTTTATGAATTAATTCGTTGTACGAAGTGATACCGAGTTATGTATTTAGCTCAATAAATAACTTACTTGGCATTTAATGTTTCTCTTCGTTTATGTCTCTTTTCATAATTTATGTTTATTATGACTGGCCATTCCGTTTTGCGACACTGCTAAGCTAGAGTTCGTGGTTTCGACTTCCACTCAGGACGAATCATTGTGTGATGAGCACGAGAATTTGTTTCCAATCTGGGTGTAATTTATCCATGCATAATGTGTATGAATTTAAGAATACATTAGTAAATGTTAAGTATGTTTATCAGTTACCTACAGGCTGTGCTTAGTATGGGATTCGATGACCATGAGTGTTTTTCCCTAGGATATTATTTTTACAATATAATATTTGCACCGCAAGTCCTACCCGTTGTCAAATTAATATAGCCATAGATCACATATCAAGATATCACACATTTCATTTCTGAACATTGTCGATAACATGACGGATATAAATCGGACGTAGTGTGTTTTAGATTAACGCTCAACTCACTGATATTCAAGTGCAATCCCCAGTTAATTGGGGCCTTTCAGTGCCCGCGTTAACTGTCCATCGATCTGTGGTGCCAGCTAGATTGTACAGTCAACTACATAAGTACTTTAAAATATTGTTGCCTTGTATATAAACTGTCCCACTGCTGGGCACGCTGACCATGTGAAGATTGCCAGATTTCACACGTCTGTCAAGCAAGCGACATTTTTTTGCTTCGGTTGTTTGTTCTGTATCTGAGTATTATTAAAAGGCAACAGTTTATATACTGTTACTTACTTTATGTCGATATTCTTTGAGAATATAGTGCTTCCCCGGTCAAGTCAGCTCTCAACAACGGCTGATTTCAACATGAATGCTCTGCCTATAAAATTTATATATTTGAGAATATATTTATATTATTATGTTTCGAGCGAGTACAAGCGCGCACTTTTGATTGCGGCTTAAAAACAGTAATTGCTAAAAAAAATCGTTTACCAAGAATTGTTTTCGCTTAGTATAAAAAATTATAATAAGTAACAATATTCTAACCACATTCACACAACACTATCTAGTCCCAAACTAAGCAAAGCTTGTACTATGGGTACAAGACAATGGATAAACATACATAAATACTTTTTTTTTGTAAATACATACATATTAAAAATATTATAAGAATATTTGTTAAATAACATTTGTTTTAATCTTAATATATACATTTCTTGTGTGCGTGTGTATGTCACTGAACTCCTCCTAAACGAATGGACCGATCTTGATGAATTTTTTTGTGTGTTTTCAAGGGGACTTGATAATGGTTTAGATTCACAATTTAGTCCACTGGAAAATGTTTTTAGTTAATTTTTTATTTGTAAGTAGTTGTGGATTTTGGAATGTTTCACATTGGAACCGACGGACTGCGCTGCTATCGCAGTGTCAAATCTTTTATTAATAATTTCGTCAAGGAGTACATCGAAACCTTACCTGAATAATAAAACATTAAAAAATAAAGTTTTCGAGTCGACAACATATATCCGCAAAATTCGGATTGTCGACTATTTTGTTAAATTGTAATGGTTCTGACAGACAAATCACAGTCGCCATATTGGCCCGTCTAGCGAAACGTCAACCGGATAATATTTTGAGTACTACTAAGTCTTAGTACTAAGTAGTTTGTATGTGTAAATACTTTTTGCAGTTATCTATACTAATATAATAAAGCGGAAGAGTTTGTTTGTTTGTTTGAACGCGCTAATCTCAGGAACTACCGGTTGGATCTGGAAAATATTTTTGTATACGATAGCCCAGTTATTCCGAAAGGCTATAGGCTATATAACATAACGCCTCGACCCTTTGGGGCCGGGCAAAAGGCTTAAAAGGCTAAAAGATAATGTCGGCTGATCTCAGGAACTAGCGAATGGCGGATGGGATTTTTTTTAAAATCAATATGGATATCATCCCCGATGTTTAAAGGGATGGGGAATCCAAATACAACATCTATTTCGTGATCAAAGATCGCGGATACGAAATCAAAGATGGCGGATGGGATTTTATTTTAAAGTCCATATGGGTATCGTCTCCGATATTTTAAGGAATGGGGAATTCAATATTATATAAAAATCTTTGTTTGTTTGTTCATCATTTATATACTCTGAAATGATAAGAGATTAAGCGCTAAGTCAATGGTAACTTTGGCAAAACGGGCTTCGAAAAAAGGGAATTAAATAAAAATTCTTAAAAAGGCGATACGGAGTTCGCTGGGTCAGCTAGTATGTATGTAAAACAGTATTATATGCGACTCTTCCACAGTCAAACCGCTAAACCGGTTTTGTGGAGCACTACTTTATTAATATATTGTAAAACTGTAATACATAAAATAAATAAATAATAAATAAATAAATTATACATAGAAACACCCAGGCCAAGAAAAACATCCATGTTCACGCACATGAATGTTTGACTTAAGCGAGAATCGAACCCGCAAACTTCGACGTGGTAGTCGCTTACACTCCCGCTGCGCCAACCGGTCGTCATTCAGTATTACTTGGGTTGATGTCCGACACGAGTAGACTTCGGCTTGGTGATGGGTCTTGTGACACTCTGTATAAGTATGATTATTATCAGCTACCTAGTCACAACAGTACAAGCTCTGCGTAGTTTCCCAAACTAAGCAAAGCTAAAGGGTGTCATACGGTCGCTGTAGGTACGATATATCAGAAGACCATGTGAGTTAATATTTTAAGGTTAAGTAGAATGTTGACGACTGTACAACACGCATTTATTTAGCTGAGGTTTTATTTGAATGTCAATTAATTCGTCGAACAGCTCTGTGGTCCAATTCGATGTGTATTTTCGTGTATTTACTCGAATTGTTTTTTCATTCGATGTATTCGAATAGAAACCACGACTGTAACTGATACTGTTGTAATTAGTTAAGTATCTATAATGTATCTAGGTGTACTTATGAAACGTGAATACTTAAAATGCAATCATGTTATTAATAGGAAAAAATATTAAAAAAAATAAGAGAAAAAATATATAGAAAGTTAAGCAACGCATTTCTTGGTTGAAAATTCATGCACCATAGATGGTTCTTATAGTTCATAAAGATGTTTGTAGGTGTCTTTATTATTCCCCAAGTGGAATCTCCACCTTGTCCTGGTGGAGGGGCTCAGTAACCGTGGCTTGGACACCCGCGGTGAAGCTAAGAGGGATCCCGGGAGTGGACGCTCAGTAATATAATTGTACTAATTGATTGGCTGGGAAATGTCGGTATCTGAACCAGTAAACATTATAACTAAATATGTATAATCTACATTAAAAAATATCACATAAATAATAACAAGAATTAAATAATAACATAACAAATCATAATAACACACGATAACATGGCAGGTGTTGGCGGTAACGGCGTGTCCACAAATTGCGACATTGGCGAACGTTACCGAGGATGTCCAACAGAGGGCAAAGGAGATATTGGATGATTGCACGTAAGTCTCTTCATACTTTTATCATCATTAAGATGCATTTATACCAGATATGTGACATGCAATTATGTTACGAGGATATGAAAGCTAAGCTAGTGAATTATGAGACCGTTTCCTCTGATGCTAAACTACGTAGCGGGACGAAAAGATGTCATGTCTATGAATATTGCCCGCTGCGAGGGAACTGTCCAGCGAAAATCCACAGTATAGAGTTAACCATTTAAGAAGAAAAAAAGAGGGGAACGTCCACAGCTCGTATCTGCAGGTCAAATACTAGCACACGTTCAGAGGAGTATACATAAATATCCATATTAAAACATAGCTTAGTTGAATCCATTTCCATCAGGCATCATTAAGCTATGCGGAGGAGTTGTGGGTATCAAACAAATCCAGAAAAATGTAGCGTGGCACATGTCGGAAACGCACAGCGGTAATTCTATCAGGGTTCATCCCAAGCTGGCTCTAGACTTCTTCATAGGCTACATAGGTATACTCTTATGTACTCGTAGGTACGCCGGCTGATTTAAAACTGAACTGATTCAAAATGGCGGCGCCAGTCGTGGGCTCTTGCCTTTAACTGGCGCCGTCTACACTCAATCAATTTGATTAAAATCTGAGTAAGGACTTTCCTGGTTTCTGTTTGGGGTCAACTGTTACTACATTTAGCCATTAACATAATTTTAAAGTATAGTGTACTGTTTGACTGAGGCATTAAAATATTTTGTTAACTCTACCATCTGTTCACTCAAATACTTACATTCCATTTTAGATAAGTTCCTTAAATTTATCATCTAAATTTACCTTACTTTCTTCATTGACTAATGATTCTGTTGTAGAAAAGTATTCAAAATATTGGTTTCTTTTATATCCTCAAATTAATCTGTCGTCGGGAAAACACAAGCATAGGTTTTAAATACAGCAAACCAAATATAAATCTTTGCCAACAGTTAAATTTTAAGCAAAGGTGTAGTATCTATATTATGGCATACGTATAGATGATACTTTTTTCGCATGACTTGCTCTTGTTTCAGAGTGTCCCTTAATTATTGCTGGACAATTCCTCAAATTAAAATTGTACGAATCGTTCGGGAGCTAAACCTGAGCACACTATCGAGTTCGTCGAATCAAACGAGTAACTATATCCGACGACCCTATTATGTTATATTTCTAAAACCACGATGACTGTGAGTCGTGATAGACGTGAAATTATATGGTTAACCAGCCCAGCCAGCCGCTAGTACATACAAATAATCAGCAGCAAACAAATAAAATGCTAAACATTGGAGCACCTATAGACAACCATACATATGTACATAGACAAACGCCTGTTTCCCGGAGGGATAGGCAGAGACTACGGGACGCCATTTGCAACGATCCATGCTTCATTCACTCTCATCAAGTTTCTCATGCATGCTCTTCTGTTAAGGGGAACTTCTGACCTGTCCTTTAGATAGACAACCCTCAACTCTTTATCACTAGATAAGCTTAATGCCTATACAAACAGCAAAAATCTATCTATTGTAAAATCCCAGATTTCAAATCCATTTCAAGAGTTGACTAATAACCAAACATATCACTAATGAGTTTGTAATCAAATCCATCTGATTACTTTAATATTCGTACATTCAGCCCCTCCCACTATCGCCCCCACTCCTACACTGATTGATTCCATAAACTTGATTGATAGACACCCTCTACGAGTGAGATTGATTCGCTCTGACGGCAATGGGTAATGCACGATTCGATGTTGAGTTATATTGATGACGGAGAGAATATTTAAACGAACGGCCATTCATATTCGGTAAGACAAGGAAAATATACTGTGAATTTTTTTTCTTATTTTAGGCTGCATTGTTCGTGCTCCTAGAGCTTTCAATGTTATTAAGTAAATTTTTATTTATTTAAAATCTCACGCCTGTACCCCCGGAGGGGTAGGCAGAGGTGTAATATTGCACCCACATTTCGCCATGAATGTTTTAGGACCCACATAATAGGGGGCGAGCCTATTGCCGTACCGGGCGCATTACCAGACTCCGTGCTGTTTCTGAGAATTTCCTAACGGAGAAACCCAATAACACTTTGCCCGAACCGGGAATCGAACCTGATACCTCCCAATCCCACGCGCATATTTATGCCGCGAGACCAACGAGGTAGTCAGTTTGAGCAAGTATTACGTAAAATAAGAGCATGAAGAGGCGTAGGCAATTCGACTAACTTACATTTATTTAACTAATGAATTTCACCCGCGGCTACGCTTGCGAGAATAATACACCCTATTTCTCAGGAATCATGCTCCTATCTAATGGTGAAAACTGTAAAAATATCCGTTCAGTAGTTTTCGAGTTCATTAACTTCATTCAGACTGAAAGAAAAGGGCACTTTATTTTATCATATTATGTTCAACTATATCTGAACCTGCCATTCATAGGCACAGTGGCGTTCTGGCCGACGTGGATATGACAAATCTAGTACCTAACTTTTAAAACCCAACATTCGATTATATATGAGCCGAATCTAAAAATTAATAATCGTTAATCTATTCGTGATTATCCTCGAAGTATTTAAAGTAATTATACAATTCTGGTATTTGAATGAATATACATATCGGCTGGTACTCGAATTTGAAATCCACTATACCGACCTAAATTCGACCTAATTCACGGCCAAAATGGCGGTGAAATACATAACGCATCTAGCCTCAATTCACTGTCAGATATAAAGTCATGGTATATCCGAAACATGCAGTAAAAATGCTACACATATTTGGTTGTTCTGTAAAACTTTCATCCAACACCATAACAATTTATCTTCATTTTATGCGTTCCAATAAAAATACCGATGAATATTCCATTTCTGGTTCGCGGGTATATTATGTCGAGGTGTGTCGGAAGCAAAGCATGAATACCCCTATTCGATGAAAATATGGATTTGGAGAGGATTCAAATTGTCTATTTTTTCAGTTGAATTGGTGTGGATTATGAAAAAAGGAAGTATTCAGATACGTATTTTCATTCATTCGTCGACTTTGTCATTCAGGTTATTCTTATTTCTAAATCTTAACATAGTAGACCTTTACTATATAGGTGCGAGTGTATTTATGTACACTTCGACAGTATTGTTATTCACTGCAATTTATGACGTTTCTATTACCATTTACTAAGCAGTTTGTCAACTTCGTGTTGGCTCTTCGAACACATCCCTGCTGGAAGTAGGATATTTTGAATTCAATTGATATTGTCAATTGTTAGTGCTACCGTTTTTTTATGAGTAGTATTATGCTTGTAGTGTACTGATAGGGAAATGTCCGAACAGAAGTCGACATGTACAAATGTGGGTAAGCTACGATAAATGTTCACCATCACGATTATATACTTGTGGACTAGTATATAAAATAGTTCGCGTACCGATGTGCAACGCCATTGCTCGTTATATCGCGCAGTACAAATATATGGTGATACAGGAAGCCTGATTAACCAATAAAATTAATGATGCAGTCAGTGAAATGCGGGTTATTATCGGCTTCAAAGTAAACAAATATCGAATCGATCTTCCCTTCGCTCCTCTTGTTATTGCTAGTACAAACGACGAGAGTAATGCTTGCTAGAATGGAGTGTCGCTATTGAATGCGTTGGGACCAAATTGCAACGGTTATCAGTCCTTCAACCAGCCCCGCACAATGTCCGACACAATTTGGACTCCCACTTCAAGCCGTAGAGTGGGAGACGTACTATTTCGCTCAAGAATTATTTATCTTAATTCTTTATATAGGATCCACTGGCTTGCTAAGAATGTAGCAGGTTTCTTTAAGTTATAAAACGTCTTTCACTTTAAATATTTTTATTTCAAGTAAATTCTCAATCGTATACACACCATTACTTTGAGACAATATTAAACTGCCTAAAAGTTACTTTCATAATTTTATCAGCCTTACAAGCACTCGTATTCTAAGCGTCTAGACATGTTTTTTGCTGTTTTTTGGCTGCGATAAATGGCCGAGTTATGTTTCACGCTTATGTATGCTTGTTTGTTTATGAGTCTGTGATAGGTGTATGAAATATCTAAGCCCAAGACAGATTTTACGATTGAAATGCGCTTTTTTTTGTTACAGTGTACTGTGACTTATGCGTCTAAGAATCTTCATATTCTTCATTCTTCTTGACTTCTAGGGGTAAAAGTATCTTAGGTCGCGACAGTAGAAAGAGTTATGCTTCTAGAATTATTTATTTCTATGAAGCAGCATAAGAATAGGTAGGAAAAGAATTCGACTTCTTTTATTATTTTCTGAATATTATTAAAAGCTTAACCTTAACATACCTTTTGAAATGGGTAGCTTTTTGAAAGAACAAAATTACCCACTATCTTTCATCATGTGAATGGACAATCTGCTTGGAAATGCATCTTGGGTATCGATCTGATTGACTTTTATGTTGGGAAACCGCAAATGTAATAATTACAATAGGTATATGCTTCATTGCCTACTTCAAGACAGCAATATTTTAAAAACTTTCATTGTTTCTTATGTATTAGAATCTATAGTAAATATTTTTTGGTTTTAGGAAAGGCTCAGTTGGAGCATATTCGCCGTCAGCCGGTCTCCACATCGTCCGTTCAAGAGTGGCGGAGTACATCGAGGCTCGGGATGGAGTGCCGGCGTCTCCTGATGATATCTACCTAGGTTCTGGTGCCTCTGACGTTATCAAGGCTGTGCTCACTATGGTGAAAGAGAATGTGAATGGTAAACCACCAGGTAAGTTATATTTTATGAAAAAAAACCCTTCTTGTTCTTCTAAATTCCTAAATGCGCTTCACCTCCCTTTGCTTCACGTCCTCAATTACCTAAACATTCGCTTAGGATTCGGGATGTAGAGAAATATGTCCGTATGTTCCTCCAGGTTGACCTGACCTATTCAATATAATTATGTAAATATCCAAGTCCAAGCCTGAATTATAACGAAAAATAATAAATCAATTGTTTAAAACTTTATTTTCTCTTGCTTAGCGGTGAAGCAAATCATTGAGAAGAAACCCACATGTCTGAGAGTTTTCCATAATGTTGTCGAATGACTGGGCAGTCCACCTAGCCGCACTTGGCCAGCTCGTGGCAAACCATGGCATTACCCTTTTCATAGTGAGAAAAAGTCCATGGCCAATAGTGGTACAGTTTATATACAGGGCTGATGATGATGATAATACGGCATATTTAGGCAGAAGCTGGAATTAAGAAAATAATGTAAATTTATTTATTGTTCCAAAAAACAGTACAAAATCAATTTCCTACCTTACCGACATAAAAACTATAGCTAAAAGTCACTAAGTAAGTGTAAAAGAGCATCTGTTGCCTGTACCTACTAGTTGAAGAGCTAAATATTAGGATTGTGTGGGTAAACAAATGAGACAGCATCAAGTGCTTCTAAAAGGTAATACTGGGTAATAACAAAGAATAGTGGCAAGTCAGTGAACGAACAATGTAGCAATTTGCAAGTACAATGTGTTGTTGTGGCGAGGGTGGCTTTGTGTCTTAAGCACTTTACGGGACTCGGCGCAGATGCTTGTGCGAAACGCAATGTTTAAAATTAGTGTTTATAAACGATTGTGCGTGACATAAGCTCGATTAGAAAAAAGTATGAAAAATTATGAGACGGTTATTTTTATCAAATGAAATTGAATTGAGATTAAAATGTTGACATATCGGTATATAAATCAGAGAGGTATGAATAAATTTCATAGTATGATCGCTAATCGTAACATTATACCCTAAGATTTGGCTACATTATTTTAGCAACTGTTAATCTTATTGTTAGTTGACGTAGAAAGTTGGTTAAAATGTTATGTACATAGCTGATTCTCAAACCTACACTTTGTAGATGATTAATAGTGGCTATGACTTTGCGGGCTTTAATATTAGTAAACCATGAATTAATAAGCAAATTGTATGTTGCAGCACACAATCAAATTAAATGTTATTTTATGCTAAAATAAAATTGAATTTGGTTTGTCGCACGGGTTATCAATGTCTTAAAAGTTTAACTTTTTTTCACAGCAGTGATGGTCCCCATACCACAGTACCCTCTATTCTCTGGTACACTATCAGAGCTGGGTCTGCATCAAGCAAACTACTACTTGGACGAGGACAAAAACTGGGCGCTGTCAGTCGAAGAGTTGGAGCGATGCTGGACTGAGGCCAGTGAGAACAATCATGTGAGAGCACTCGTCGTCATCAACCCAGGAAATCCTACTGGACAGGTGGGTGTTATTAGGTTCTTAGTTTTTAATTGTGCGAGTGTCTGCTGTCAGGGTTTCCAAAACGCCCAGATTCCTCCAGCATGGCTGGACGATTCTTTTCCTGAGGCAAGAATCACGATCGACAGCTTTACAAGACCACCGACGCATGGTAACAGACATCCAAGTGGTGACCTATACAAGCGTTGCTTAACTTTGCCGACCTAATATGACTTATCACTACATAGTATAAAACAAAGTCTGTCTTCTGTCTGTCTGTCCCTATGTATGCTTAAATCTTAAAAACTACGCAACGGATTTTCATGCGTATTTTTTAATAGATAAAATGATTCAAGAGGAATGTTTATATGTATTATTCACGCGGGCGAAGCCGCTGGCGACGTCTAGTTATTGAATATAATATGTATGCCGTAAAACTGTTTCACCGTTTTATTTTTTAACGAAATTGAATTTAAGCTACAAAATCCACACCATCTACACATCCTAATAAAATAAAATAATCACCTTTTAACCATGCGAATAAACGAAATAAAAACCTCACTCATTATTACATTTGCAAATAACGGATTACTGGCAATTCAGCGGCCATTAATTCAAAAACTCATTATGCAGCATTTTAAGCCCGACATCCAATTTGGCTCCTACTAATATTTATACAATAATGTTGTTCGTCGGTGGTGAGGCGTGTCCAAGCGTGGTATTATTAATCAGCATTGCCATTCAAACGAGATTTACGCGCCAATTTCGACAACCACCAGCCATTGGAAATATTGGAAACTATTTTAGCTAAATGATTGGACGTTGCTACAATAAATGCGGGATGGAAACACGTCCGTATGACAAATAACAACGATTCGCGCAGATTTGCGGCCGCTCGGGACCTCTGCTGCTACTATGAGTCTTCGTCTATATTCAGCGTTTTTTTATGAGTTTAGTTAGAGCCACTATGCCATTTTAGATTTGTACAATTTCGCACTAATCAAATGTTGTATTTCTCGATTGTCTTGTGTGATAAGACTTTGTGTGATACTCACATTGCTGTTCTAAGACTGGTTCTTCTTGGAGTCCGGTGTAAGGATGGTGCTGAAGCCCTACTTCCCATTTTCTATACCTAAACGTATAACTCTACTTCATTATCAGCCCTGTAAATAATCTGTCCCATTGCTGGGACATTCTCATTATCAGAAGGGTACTACCATAATGGCTATGCGTCGGTTGGCAGATCTGCACTTTACTTACTACTGTGTATTACATCAATAATAGAAAAATACCGATTTTTGGCTCTAAGGCAGTCTTAGATCCAACCAGGATACCGGTTGAAAGAATTTTAATCGACTAGGAACTTATAGTAGTGGTATAGTTAGTAGATGTTGAATTTTTTATGAGCGTTCCGTCAATTTATCTGCAGGTATTGATTCGCCGAAACATAGAGCAGATCATTAAGTTTGCGTACTAGCGCAACGTGCTCATCTTAGCCGATGAGGTCTACCAGCAAAACATCGTCTGCAAACCGTTCTACTCTTTCAAGAAGGTAAGTTTTTTTATGTTGAAAGTTACAAAACACGTCGGGACATGTGATGGTGATGAGCTGATGAGTGAAGCATGAATGTGAAATCATGCTCTCATTAATGTCCTTTACTTTTTCCATACGTTTTTGTCCTGAATTAAAGCCTAACCCGTCCCAGGTTAGGCTAGAATTAAAACGAATAGTCAACGACAGTTTTGACCTAGGAAATGATAGTCTACTCTTTGTATTGCTTGAAGGATCTCAGACAGAACAAAAAAGCACAAGACAGTATACCCGATCAGGAAATTTTACATAGCGAGCTTGAATTAGAACGTCCCAACAGCATCTAGACTTCGTACTGTTCATGCAGAGAGTAGCCTAGTAAAAATGACTAGGGGTAATTTCTCTAATTAACCTAAGAATCGAATTTAGGATCCGACATGTTGCCGGATTATCCAATGACAAGAATCAGGTTTAGCACCTGACTAATCACTTTTTTCAGGTTATGCATGAGATGGGAGCACCGTATTCTTCAATGGAACTAGCAAGCTTCGTGACATGTTCCAAGGGCTGGGCGGCGGAGTGTGGTCTTAGATCTGGCTACGTGGAGCTGGTGAGGTTGAGTCCAAGGGTCGCAGCAGCATTCAGCACTGCTCGCTCTGTGATGCAGTGTCCTACTGTACTGGGACAGTGTATATTGGATTGTGTGGTGAGTAAACTTTTGTCTAATGAGAGAACCAAATGAAATGCTGAGAGAGATCTCTAGGTGAGCATTACTGAATATCTTTAATTCAATCTGAAAGTTATATCAATGGCATCATCGAAATGGGAACGTTTGATCTTATCGATTTTTATTGCTTTGGCCTCTGATGACGATTGATCTGATCGACTGATCTTAGATTGTAAAATATAAACCTTGCTCGGGATGAACAACCGATCTGTTAACCATTTGGCAATTTATTTTTTGTTAAACGTATGTCAAACTTTTTAAACATACATACATAATTTATTGAAGGCTTAAGAAAATTCTTAGACCCAATCTCTCAATTTCAGATGAAACCTCCAAGTATCGGAGATCCCTCGTATGCGCTATTCGCTAAGGAAATTCAGCACATCCATCAAGTACTGACAGAACGAACTGCGACTGCATTCGAGACTTTCAATTCCATTCCTGGGTTTTCTTGCAATCCTATTGATGTAAGTACACGTATATTTTTTGTTTAGGTGTTTTATTGGCACCGGCCTATAGCAGGCAAACTTTGTAATACCAGTTAAAAAAAATACAAATCTTTAACAAGACACTTTGGCAGAGTTGCGTGAGATGTTACAAACATTCAAACAACGGGCACAATAATGTGGATAACCACGAAGTGTCCTCTGTGTGGATTGAATTAATTTGGCCCTTGACACTTCAGGGTTGACATCACAACGCCGTCGGTGCAGTCAATAACAATAGTACTGATACGATAACTAAGTCCAACTAAAATTACCTATGATATCTTCTTGCAGGGTTCAATGTTCGCGTTCCCTCGTATTGAGATGCCAACGCGTGCCCAGGAGGCTGCTAAAGAATCGAATATGAGCCCAGATGAGTTCTACTGTCTAAGATTACTAGAAGAAACTGGTGAGTTATACACATTTCTAATGCTAATGATAATATTTTGACCATCCAACTAAATAACGATTTAACTAATTAATTATTTTTATATTCGACAACTCCAGTATTAGCAATAAATCCTGTAGTTATCCGTCTAGGTCCATAAGAACACAGATATAAGGTACATAAAGTACACACACTCAGGACAATCATTAATGACCTGTGTAAAGTGAGTCACCTGTGAGAAACAAACAACCCTTTTCCCTCTGCCATTTTAGCGAGACAGCCACTTAAACCACTACATCATCCTCAGACTAGTTTTAAGCACGACAATAATAGTCTAAAGCACTTCCCATCCCTATTTAATCCACTATCTCTTCATTCATCTCTCCTGTAAACTCCGTTTAAGCCAACAGATCTTGAATATAAAACAGTATCAATAAGCGAATACTACCGATGGCATAGAATATTCTCTCATAATCCCACGGCTTAATGAGGCTTTATACACGAACTGCAAGTTCATAAAGTAATTAATGAGAGAAGCATCTGAGGTGGGAACTCTTAAGGTAACGGTATGTTGTCGAAACTTCCCCATCTAACGAAATACTCACACTAAGGGCGAACCGCGGAGGTTACAACATTTTAAAGTACTAATCCAAAAACTAGACACTTGGAGCTACAATTTCCTTTTTTTATTTCCTGTACGACTATTTCTCTTGAAGTTACGGCCTGTGGAAAATTGCCCAAAAATTTGGAATTTTTTTTTGATCCCCTGATTTTTTCCAGTAGTGCATAATGCATTTTATGATAGGCAGATATTACTTGACTGCTTATATTCAAGTATAAGATACACAATTTGTGAAGTCTCATTAAGAAATAAACAAAAGACAGTTTATTACCATTACCGGCATTTTCTTCTAGGCAGTCTTTTAATGTCGAGTCAGATATTTGAAGTCGAACGAAGTAGTTTAAAATCAAAGAAGACGTGCCAAAACTCACTAAATCCACAAGAGACATATCTTTCGCGGTTAAAACTGTGTAACACTTGGTGCCTTAAAATACTACAGTCAGATTAGCTGCAATGAGAAGTGGTGCAACATTTTACCGCCTACTCCCGCCCACTATAAATTGGGTTTCTTTTCACTTAGAGCGTAAAGTGAATTTGCAACGATACTACTTCGTCGCCATTTTTACAGGATTTATGTTCAAAAATACAGAATAATGTTGTTGAGTTGTGTAATGCGATTTTTGCATTAAACCGCTACAAGGTCTAAGATGACATTTTTAACTGTCTTTTGGTAACTGGCAATTTATGTTGATATTAAACAATAATAAGTACATAGAAGTAATGAGGTTAGTGTTCCACCAACTAGAATGTTGCCTTTTAATAAAGCAAGGTAATTGTATCAGATACTTGCTCTTGAGAACTTGCATTGAATTATATACATGGTAAATGAATGCAGGAACGGGAAAAGTCTATTTTTTACAAAAGAAAAATCTTGTAAAAGCTTACAAATCTTTGACGGTCTGTTTCCGGCGTCAACTACATACTTATGTATTTGCGCTTCCTTTCAACCTATATTATGCGGTTTTGTTGTCCTTTCAGGAGTATGTGTGATCCCAGGCACTGGGTTTGTCAGCTACCAGGCACATTCCACTTTCGCACCACCATTCTGCATCCAAAAGAAGAGTTCCAGTATATGATGGAATGTTTTAGAGAGTTTCACCTCAATTTCTTACAACGGTATTCTTAGATATTATTAAAACTATATTATTAATATATCAAGGTTTTACACGTGTTAGACATTTTGATATCGTTATTTATGTGTCACGTTCTTCTAAACGGCTGGACCGATTTTTGCATGGCAGCGAAACTCACTAAACAGTAGACCTATTTTGTATTTTTTTTATAAATGCATAATCTTGTCGGCTGGTTGGCGTAGCGGGAGTGTAAGCGACTGCTACGTCGAAGGTCGCGGGTTCGGTTCCCGCTCAAGTCAAACATTTGTGTGCTTGAACATGTTTGTTTGTCTTGGTCTGGGTGTTTCTATGTATAATATGTATGTATTTACAAAAAAAAGTAAATATGTATGTTTATCCATTATCTAGTATCCATAGTAAAAGCTCTGCTTAGTTTGGGACTAGATGGTGCAATGTGAATGTGGTAGAATATTAGTATATATTAGTATTAGTATAATTTGATACACCAGTAAACTAACGTCAGTAAATTTATTTTTTATGAAAACTACTGGAGTGTGTGAAAATTGCTGTGAAATTTGCTATATAAAAATAGATTTAAAAACTAAAGCGTAAGCATACGGCTTACGCTTTAGTTTTTAAATCTAGCAATAAAATATGGCATGTGTAATATTTTATGTGTAAGTTACGATTTATGACCTATATAAATAAGTATTTAAATATAATATTTATTGCCTATAACGACGTATTGCATTTTGATAAAGTATTTTCGATCATGTGCGTTAAGCACTGCGTATTATGTTGTATTTTCATAAGCTTTTTTTGCATCTATAATAATTATTAGTACGTAAGTAGGCATTGTATAATATTTTACTAATTATAATAAAATGAAACATTATTTATTTGTAAATATCTGAATCAGAAATAAATGTTTAAACTTTTCCTAGTAAATTTTCGTGACTTTTGTTCTTATCAACACTTAATAAGAACCCCTTCTTATTAACCCCTTCGTCAGGTCAATAATCCTTTATAAAGAACCATTTCTTATTCGTGAGGCCTATCACAAAAGGCTCTGGTATACAATGTTATCGTTGCTACAGTATTAATCATCCACTTAAGGGGTCACAACTATGCCTACTCCCCTGGCCTACATTCGAACAATATATCACTGCTTATGGCTAAAGAATTATTTGAAAAGTAAAATTTTTTAGATTGTAGAGTCTGTATTAGTCACGCAATATTCGAGTAACTACTCGACATGCAGCAATCGGTATATGGTGAGAACAATAGACCAGCGATATTTGAATATAAGATATTTGATTCTTCTCAAGGGACTCTATTTTTTTTAAACAACACTACAACGAGTCACGCAGCGACCGCGCCACCCACCCTACCTTTCTTGCGTCTACGAGGTACGTACGTCATACGATTCCACGAGTACCGACATATCTCCTAACGCAAGGAATGAAAACAATTAGAGTACTGTGCGTTAGGGACCTAATCCATCTCTAATTTCTTTTTAATGTCCTTGAATTCAGCTTTAAGTCGTACTTAAAGAACTTTACACATTAGATCACGATTATATTCGACGCACAATACAAAAGTCCTGCAAGAGATCTGATAGATCTCGTAATGCAGCGAACGTGTTAAATCAAACTGCATAAAAAGTTATAGGCAAACAAAAATATAAGGAATGACTTAATACAAGACGTTAAAATAGAGTCGTTTATCGGGATGCCTTATTTATACGTATACGTAAGTATGAGGATTTGTTTTTGTCACATGTGGCTGTGGATGAAGGCGTAAAGCAGCCTATCCTCCCATTAGAAATACTAGAATGGCGACATTAAGCTCTCGACACCAGTATGATTTTTGATACTAGGTCTGTCCTATCCACAGAACTGTCTGTGTAGATTCTTTTCTACCTAATAATGCAAGTTTTAGTCATGATACCCGCATATTATAATCGTTAAAAGGAAATTTTATTTGGTGTAAGGGTGATCGTTTTTATTTATACGGTACCTATCAATTTGGTAAAGACGCTTGCGTGACGTCATAGTACCTAATGTTTTCAAATAAATAATTTTTTGTTGGTTCATGGTTTACGCAGAGTGCCATCTAACGTTTAAATTGTAGCAACTGTTCAACGCCATCTTACTGCACATGGAAATTATGTTTAGTATTGTGGAGTAGATAGCAGAGTAGGTAATAACTTGCTCTGAAGTCTGTTGAAGTATTGTTAAGGCTGTCGTCATAACTAAAGTGTTTGAGGTATCAGAAGATGGCCCCTGGAGGCTAATGGGGCTAATTGATACAGAAAAGTAAGTATTTTATTTAAACAATTATTTTCGTAGCAAGCAGCATGCACTTACTTAAAAGTAAAGATGACAGCTCTTCACATTCTATATGCGTTGCTAAATCTTTGTCCTTCTCAATCAATTTATACGCTTACGTACATTGATGATAGAAGCGTACTATCTGTATAGTACGCTTCTATCATCAGTCTGTCAGTTACAAGTTTCATGTCATTGGCATATCTGTTTATAGAATATTCTTGTCTTTCTGACTGACAGACGTATAGTCGAGGCTATTGGGTGCAAGAAAGTGAAAGCCATATATGTTCCTTGGGGATCGTAGAGTTGTACTTAGAAGGGATTTCCCAAAATTCCCATGGGATAGGGAAGGAACGGACGGTAAAATTAAAGTAAAATGTGTAGGCGTAGCTGAGGGAATCTTCTCGTAGAATCATATAGATTTAGAAATAGCGCATTTTAGGTCCAAATCAGTGGTCAAACTATCGTTGCATCGGCTCGACAATCAAAATTGTCTAAGATACTAAGATAAGAATCCGTCATTATTGATGCAATTAGGAACTGAATCCGAAACATTGTTACGGCTAGCTATTTTTGCACAGAAATTCGTTAACCACCCGTCGGCAATTTGATCCTAACAACCTAATTAGAAAGCGCTACAAGCCTATGTTCATGTAATTTGATGCGGTTTTTTTTGGTCGAAACTCTATCTATCGGTTATACAGGAGCCGTTTGGTCCGGTTTTGCCTTGGTTCTTTAGCGGAACGATGTGGAGCAAACTTTGATTACCTAATCACAGCAGGTCATGACTATGGAGGCTTGACGTTTGGTGTACATACAGCTCTGATCAATTACCGGAGCGGAGATCCATTTTTATACAGCTATAGCTTTTGCCCGCTGCTTCGTACGCGTAAATTACGATTAGACAAAATATTTTGTGCAAACACCCCTACCCTCCTCAAGGAACATACATGCTAAATTTAACCTTCTTGCGCCCAGTTATTTCTGGCTGTAATGTGTCTGTCAGTCAGTCAATAACGCAAGGACTTTATATATACAGATTGAAGTGATTGCATTGAAAAAATAAAAGTTTTTACACAAACTCTGAATCCCTTTTCCACCCTCTTAGGGGAAAATTTCCAAAATAAATGTCTTTGTGTTCACTGACGTCATTTGAGGATCCAATAAACAAAGTATGAAGTAAAGTTAACCCCTTGAAGGCATAAAAGGTTCTGCGCAAATTATGACTCCCCTTTTTATCCACTTACGGTAAGAATTTGCTAAAAGACTTTCTACGAGTAAGTGTTCACTAATTTCATTTGAGGAACCAATAGAGGGAGTAAAAAGTTTCATACAAATTCTCACAACCAGTTTAACCCCTTTAGGGAAGGAATTTCCAAAAATCCTCTCTTAGTGCTACCCTACACTCCTCAAGGAACATACGTGCTAAATTTCATCTTCTTGTGACCAGTAGTTTCGGCTGTAGCGTGTCTGTCAGTCAGTAACGCAAGGATTTTATATATTAAGAAAGTTATGATGTACTTTACGAGTGACGACAAATCGCAGTGGCTGGCAGCGGTTGGACACGAAGGGGCGAAAATCGGACTCGGTGGCGTGCCATCGGATAGGCTTATATCCAGCAGTGGACTGTGGCAGACTGATGAGGATGATAAATCGGCTATATGAAAAATCTTATGTTTTTTATAATCTAAAATGTAGGTAATACACGATATATATTTTCTATATCTATCGTAAGTTAGGATTATTTTAACTCATCAAAAACTGTTTCAATCTAAGCCTGCATGATCTATTAGGATACCTACTTGATGAAGAAAACAATAGAAATGCCTACATAGAGTATCTTCATAATAACTGTCTATTTCTCCAGCTGTATAACAAAGACAAACATTGCCCCACATTCTCCGATCCGGTGGAATCACTTAGTCACAATAAATAATGCAATACAAATAATGAAACAGCTAATCATATAAAGGTTGCCACTTGAGATATTCTTACTGGCGCTGGCCGGAAAGCCCGAGGCTCTGCACAAAAGAATAAGTCGGAGTAGTCTTGTAGTCGGATACAAGACCGTGAGTCCCCGGGGACGGAGCCGGTTCAACTCAACCGGGTCGATTTGGTCCGGGTAAGGTCTGAGTGCACTGGCATTGCCGATAGCATTACATTGATCTAGTTTCGTGAAATTGTAGGTTCAAATATTGCCAGTTGTAGTGGTGCCAATATTTTAAAGTTTGTTTAGATAGGTATGCTGGTTTATAGAAACTTTACACTTCTATTTTAAAAGCAGTTTTAGTTTGGGTTTTAATGTTTTGAGATTTATATCTTCAGTTGCTTATTGATACGTATTTCAACGTTTTGATTATATATTAATTTATGTGTTTTGGTACGGCTGAAAGAAGCGAAGTAGGTACTAAATTCTGTACTGTGAAATACAAAGTGAATTTTCTACGAAATATTAATTACTTGCTCCCTATTTTTAGGTACAGCCAGCAAAACAATTATAAATGAAAAAATATAATATACTTTATTATTTGTTCGGAGTAACAACACGGGTAACAATGGTAGTCACACATAATACACCTTATGCTAGTAATATCTAACTGCTGTCATATTTTATATACAACTCCGCTTATACGCTTCATGAAAGCCTTAAAAAATTTAACGTATAAACATTATTCATCATATCAGCCGATAGACGTCCACTGCTGGACATAGAAATCCCCCAACACGTATGCAGATCCCGACCCTCCCGCATCCATCCGCATACCGCAATCCCAACAAGATCGTCGGTCCACTTATATTTTTCAAAATATTAGTTTTCAAATTTAGAAGGAGTATTTTCGCGCCGAGCCGGTCACAGCCATGTTGGATTTAACGGTTCAATATGTCATCTGTCGACGTAGCGCGCCGTATCTATATAATAATTATCAAGTCTTAGATAAGTGAGCAATTCGCAATTGCAACTTGTAAGGTTAACTATCTCTTAGTAAGTACATAGCGATTAGCTAGGTACAAGTCACTACAATGATAGGTATATCAGATAAAGCATATTATCAGTTCTTAGGTATGTAAAATGTACTGTGATTTTATTTATCGCGAATGCAATTTACATACATTCATACATATACTCACGCCTTTTTCCCGTCGGGGTAGGCAGAGATAACAGAACGCCACAACAGAATGCAATTTAGGATATGAGTATTTATGTTTCTCTATTTTAATTCATAATTCATATTCATAATTTTAGTCATGGCAGTTTTATATGAAGATAGTGTGTATAATTACCTAATAACTATTATTGTACCAGATGACGGTCCTATCTTATATCGTTACTAGAGGACGCCAGCAGCTACGCCTGCATTTTTTTTAATTTACCCGTTTTGGTCGATCCCGTGGGAATTTCGGGAAATCCCTTCTTAGTGCACCCTTACGGTCCCCAAGGAACATACATGCCAAATTTCAGCTTCCTGCGCCCAATAGTTTCGGCTGTAGCGTGTCAGTCAGTCAGTCAGTAACGCAAGGATTTTATATATTAAGATTAGGGGATGTCCGTGCATTTTATTTTAATGTAAAACCGTTTCTTCTGGGTCCCGTGGGAAATATGGGCAACGACATCTTAGTGCACCCCTAGGGTTCCAAGGGACATACATGCCAAATTTCAGCTGCCTCCTTTTGGCTGTGGATGCATTGCCTGTCAGTCAGTCAGCAACGCAAGAATTGCATATAAGTGTACAGAAGATATAGCTAGCTAATTCATGCATATATTGTAGAGAATTTGTATGATTTCACCCTTGACAAACAGCGTCGTTCGTATACAAATGCTTGCAGGTTTGAAATATGTCAAAGGCAAATAAGTGACTCGTGCAAATGTATGAAATCGACTTTGATTGGTATGAAGGCATATTCATTAAGCAAACAGATATTCTAGTATGATCCTTACTCCGTACTTCACGATCTGGACTTCAATTTACGAGTTAGTTTCCCCTCGCTCTACTTCATTATCTTCTATTATAAGCTGAGCTAAAATCTCATAGATAACAATCTCATAGGTTAGTAAATGTATCTATTAATATTTCAATATAAAGGCGCTACCTCAAAAATGTATGCCCTTTTTGATTACAGATTTTGAAGCAGTGAGACACACCAGCAAAGTGAAAATTTTATATATTATTTATCAGGTCTTTATCTAGGGACTGCTATAGATATGATAGATAGAATATTATAGAATTTTAATTCGAAAAACATGATTTCTCTAAATACTTTTACGGATATTTAACAAAATAGTTACTTAACTTTTCGCCTTGAAATTACCGAAAGACGAGCTAGTTTATTAGAGACTGGTCTAACATTATGCTCTTAATAAGTAGGTAAATCTACGAAATAATAAAACGATATTATTTAGCGGGTCTTAGTAGCAATAATTGACTTATTTAAAGGCATAAACCGCGACCACTACCGTTGCAATTCGGTAGAAACGTAGGAGAATAACAGAGGCCTTTAAATAAGTCAATTATCGCGACTAAGACCCGCTAAATAATGTTGTATGATGTATACAAATAGCGAAAGTTTAAAATCGATTAATAAAACGTCTACTGACGTTATCTATCTAATTATTAGCCCACTCAAAACGGACTACCTACATTATAAAATCGCGATCACAACATAAATGGACAAGAGTTTTGTCAAAATCATTTGTTCAGTTATTTTTCTTAGTCATGTTCAGAGAAGTACTTGTTTATGCATCCGAAGTATTCGGAATTTAATCGAATATTCAAGTACAAAAACAATTGATGGCTATCAAAGTTACTTACGCGGAAGCTCTCAACGAATTTCCCGAAGAAATAATGAAGAAAACTCTAATTATTCATTTTTAAATACGTATTTAATCTCGGCCGCTCAGCGGAGAGCGCAAATATTTATTCCATTCGAGGCATTTATTCCCTCTCTGTTTCCTGGTATCTTCGCAGTAATATTTCAACGGGATCGGCTTTAAAACGAACAGCAAGGCCGTGACGGACGTACCGTAATGATGAAATTATAAGGGTTCGCATTACCGACGCACCTACCGCCGTCCGCCACCATACCCCGATAACGCTATATAAAACTACATCTGCAATTCACATAAATATTTATGATCATTTTGTGTACTTTGTGTACTGTGTATTTTCACGCTCAAACGAGTAAATACACAAAGTACGTATATTTACATCATTACAAATTTAGGCTGGTATAATCTTGATTTTGCTTCGTAAATCTTAATAAACGCTGGCTTCGTTTCTTTTATGTAAAGATGTCTCATCTGTCTAAATCCTAGACAGCTTTAAAAATCCACGTAATACAGGTCTACGTACTTGCGTGATATATTGTAGATAAGAAAATATTCTCTTCAAAAGTGTAAGATTTTTCTTTTTGCTTCGCTTTAGTTCTGTTTATACAAACCTGCAATAAAGATTTGGCATACGAACTTCTTTATCCTAAATATTTTTTAGTGATTGTCGTTAGTCAACAGTAAAAAGAGGTAAAGAAATTCAGACCGGCACTAAACATTATATTTCAACTGGTAATTGTATCGTTTCCCATTAAATAACTGACCGACGATACTATACATCCCTGAACACTTGGTCGAATTGATTATCGTCCGTTCCAGTAACTTAATACGTTATGTTAGATTTTCTTGTGATTCAGCACCCAAAAATATCCCATAATCAAGAGAAGCAGGGCCCCATCAACTTACTTTATTTAACTAATTAATGCGTCAATATTATTGTTCAAGAGATTAGTGTCCTTCGATCGATCGCTTAGTTATGTTTCATTTTGATATTATATTAGTTGAGCCCGCGGTTACACAGGCTTTATTTAGTACTACTGTTCTTCACCCGTGGCTCATAGCGTGATGTTATATAGCTTATAGCGTTCCTCGATAAAGGAGCTAACCAACACATAAATTTTGTTCAAATTGGATCTGTAATCAACTAGTTCTTCAGCACTATTATATTATTTATTTATTTTTATTTATTTATTTATACTTTATTGTACACTTATACATACATTTGAACGAATTTTCTGAACAAGTAAGTACAATGGGCGGCCTTATCGCTGACAGCGATTTCTGCCAGGCAACCTTTGGATGGATATTATTGGTCGGAAATAAATGGTAGTTGCAAGTGTACAGTTGTAAAAATATATAAATTCGTGTAATAACATACATATATACATACAAATAAATACTCATAAATATTAATATATACATATAAATAAGTATACAATATTTAAATAAATACGTACATATATAATGTAGAATGAGAAAAGTTATAATGATATATAGTGATCCTTTACCATTGCTTTAAATCTAGTGATAGTCTGAGCCTGTCTTATGTGTAACGGTAGGGCATTCCATAAGCGAACAGCAGTAACTGAAAAGGATTTGTCATAAACTGCTGTGGAATGAACCGGCATTTTCAGTTTCAAATTTTCTGATGACCTTAAATAACGATTATGCGTATCATGAAGGAACTCGAATCTTCCTTTAAGATAGGTGGGAGTAGAAGGGTTAAATAATATAATATAAAGTAAAGAAAGAATGTGAGCATTCCGGCGATGTCGTATGGGTAACCACTTGAGCTGTGCTTGAAATTGTGAAACATGATCATATTTGCGTAATCCAAATATGAATCGTATACAAACAATAGAGGACGCCAGCAGCTACGCCTGCATTTTTTTTTAATTTACCCGTTTTGGCCGATCCCGTGGGAATTTCGAGAAATCCCTTTTTAGTGCACCCTTACGGTCCCCAAGGAACATACATGCCAAATTTCAGCTTCCTGCGCCCAATAGTTTCGGCTGTAGCGTGTCTGTCAGTCAGTCAGTAACGCAAGGATTTTATATATTAGGATTTTGAAGGCGCTCAAGTTTGTCAAGCTGGTTTTCGGCGATATTAGCTGACATCTGCATAATCAATAATGGGTGAAAGAAGAGAGTTTGCAAGTGCAATTTTGGTAGCAGTTGGTAGAAAATTTATTAGTCTTCTAAGTTAACCCGCTGAAGCAAATACTTTGCGGCTCACTTCTTGGATCTGCGATCGCCAAGTAAAAGAGGAGTCTATAATTACACCCAAGTTCTTTACTTTGTCCTGAATGGGAATAACAGTGTTATCAAAGATGACGTGAGGGAGTTGAGACCAGTCAATTTTGGATGTCATTCTTGAACTCCCAATAACAATGACTTGAGTTTTGGAAAGATTCACCTTTAGCCCAAAAGATTTGCTCCAACTGCTGATCAGTGCCAGGTCACTGTTAATGCTATTTATAGATAGTGACAAATCAGCTAATGGCGACTGCGTATAAATTTGGAGATCATCTGCATAAAGGTGATAGGAAGAGCGAAGATTATTTGATATAGAATTTATAAAAATTGCGAAACGTAAAGGAGACAATACGCCACCCTAGGGCACGCCAACAGTAGTTTTACACCAAGAAGAAAGTGAATTTTCAACGCGTATACGCTGTTGGCGGCCACACAGGTAACTACGAAACCAATCAATCACCGTAAGAGATATGTTAAGAGAGCTGAGACGGCCGAGTAGAATATCAAAATCCACTGTATTGAACGCGTTGCTAAAATCTAGAAGAGCAAGAATTGTTAGCTGTCCGCCTTCCATACCAGCTCTGAGGTCATCCGTAATATTGACTAGGGATGTAACGGTGCTGTGACCCAACCGGAAACCGAACTGGTAAGGATTTAAGAGATTATTCTTGCAAAGGAACGTGTTAATTTGGTTGTGGACCAGTCGTTCGAGGACTTTGGAGAGGAATGGTAGGATAGAAATGGGCCGATAGTCAGAGAAGGAAGAAGGATGAGAATTTTTTGGAATTGGTGTAATCAGAGCGTCCTTCCAAATCGATGGAAATACGCCACTGGACAAGGAGTAATTAAGGATGTGAAAAATTATGGGTAGGATTAAGTCGAGGATAGGAAGGATCATATTACGGCTTACACAGTCACTACCAACGGCGTTGGAAGATATTGATATTATGCTCTTCTTAACATCACTATCGGTGAAGTGATTAAAGACTAAGGAAGGATAACTAGGGGTTGGCAGTGATGAAAGATAATGAATAGTGCTTGCTTTAGTAGTCCTATCAATATTGGACGAAGCAGAGAAATGTTGATTGAGCAAGTCAATATTGAAGTCATTAGGAATAGGTTGTTGACGAGTGTTACCGACCCCTAGGGTTTTGAGAAATTTCCAGACCTTAGCCGGATCTCCGTTTTTCACAGAGTTATGAATATGTTGGCGTTGTGCATCCCTACACACCCTATTGCAGTGATTCCTAATCGCGATATATTTTTGCAAGTTGGAAGCATCAGGTCTAATTTTGTATTTGAATTTAGCTGCGGCTTTTCTGTGTATTAACTGTTTGATGGTATCGGTAAGCCAAGGTGAGGGATGGTGTTTTATTTTCACGGGGTGAACTGGTGCATGCTTGTCGAAAAGCTCTATAATTTGTTTTGTGAAAACGCAGACCTTTTCATCGACAGTTTCAGATATCATAAGAGGAGTCCAGTCGATACTTGCGGTGTCTTCACGAAGATCTTCGGTGTTTATGCTACCAAAACTGCGTTGCAATAGAATTTTAGGTTTGATTTTAGGAGTACGGATTTTATAGGAAATGAACAGCAAATCATGGTAGGAGAACATGTGTGCTGGGTATTGCCCGTGTGAGGCAACATGTTCTCTTGAAGAAATCATGATTAGATCAAGAAGAGAATGTAAAGAGTATTAGTGTATAATATATTGATGATGACTGATGATGATGATAAAGACTCAAAAAATCAGACCTTCCTTCTCAAAACAATGATCTGGTGCTGTTAGATAGTTTACAATTGGCCTGTCAGCTGCAAAAACATTTGATTTCAGCTTGGTAGTAGAACAAACGTAGATGCTCTTCAGTTTTATTATAATAGAAAAGAGCTAAAAGATTATTAATAAATTATGCAGCATGGTCTTATGCTTAAATAAACGAGGGCTTAATCTTCCCGTTATTATAATGTTCTTACATCTATAATTAGAATACTAAAACGACGATAAATTCGCACCAAACTTAATAATATCCCACGCAATTTCTCAACACTTGTGCTTCTTTATGGAAAATAATTTTTGATACAAAGTTATTTTCATATCGTTGAGTATGTATCCAAGAAAAAGTTTCACGAAAATATTAAGGAAATAACCCAAGAGAGAGCAACAATCGTCTATAAACTTTAGCGAATAAATAACTTACTTTTTACAAATAGATTGTTTTCTTAGAAATATTGAATAGGGGCGATCAAAATAACGGCTTTTTTGTGACCAAAATAAGATATTATGTACTTATGTGATGTAAGTATGTTAGAGCAATTGGAGGAATTATATACTGACAATGTTATCTGTATAAGGCATAAGGTAGTTGCTCTATGTTTTAATATATTATTTTATGTAAATAGCGCCAAGTTTTCTTCACTGTTCAGGAGATATTAATACCGTTTTAGTAATGTCTTTTCGCTACGCTCTCATAACAGAAATCCCTTATTTTACAGCGATGGAAGTGGAATGAGGGGATTTTCTTCGTACAAACTCTTTTCATAAGTAAAGCTCATAGGATAAGGTATTAAACAAAGATTAACGGTAACCGTAATGTACGAACGTGGTTTTCCCTCCAGGTTGTGGTGTTCAAACGTAGTTATTTTACTGCAACTCTTCTAGCTTTTTTACAAACCGGTATATTCTGACAAATCTAATTGGAGTAGATAGAGGACCACGGGAACCAAGGCAGCAACCTTGGATGCAACAAGCATAAAGTTAGGATCATGATGATGGTGGACCATGATTTGAAAGTTTAGCTCCGGTTTAGCGCTTGCTATAACTTGCAATCAGTATTGTCCTATTTAGGATTACAATGAAAAAGAAAGAAAAGAAAAACTCATTTATTCTGTTTAGAGATTTGCAAGAGGAAGTAACATAAAAACGAACTTAACCTAAACAGAATTGATTCCTAACTATTGCCATCTTATGACACAAGATGGCGCTGGTATTCTGTTGGGACTGTTTTTATAAATAAATGGATAATAAATAAAATAAATATATTACGGACACGAGCAAAAAAATCTATATATATGCGAGCAATGAGGTATTCTTCTTTCACTTGCGGCTTCATTGCTTCCACTGCTGGACTTAACTCTTCTTATTTGCTCCAATGTTACACCAGGAGTCAATTGGATTTGGCCTACTATACTGAGCTGGCCAGTTGGGTTGCCACAAGGTTTGGTGTCGAGTTTTTCTTCTCTTCGCAAATATGTTTATTATTTCGTGTGTTTTCAGTAGTCGCCTTTATTGACACCGCTGTTATAAACAAAATATGAAAATCCTTATTTATTTTCTTTTTGTTATTTATATATAATCGATACCCGTTATATAAATATTAGTATATTTAGTAAGTATGTGTAAAAATTGCCGAGAATTTCAAACACGGCCTTCTGTTTCGTATTGGTTGAATAGGTCTTTTCAACGACGAAAGTTTTTTGTAGCTATCAAGGAAATGGCACAGTGCCCAGAAAAGGATATAAAATATGAGCCCTATTAAATAACATTATGTATAGTATACCATAAACCTAGATATACTTTTTGGTACTTTTGAATCAGTAGACCCAAACTGTTACAGACAAATTGTGTTTAAAAGTATTTTTATAAACATTGCAGATTTGGCAGAAACGTGGTTGTCTTATCAACAAAAATTAAACTACGGTTTACGGATTTTCGTTTTCCTGACAAACAGAATGATCTAGCAACTACATTATTTGTTATAATCCTACGTTTCGGCTACTTTGCAGAAGCCGTGATCACGGTAAACTGATATGGCATTTGTCATTATCTTGAATCTGGAAGTTATTTCTAAGTACCTGAACACTGTTCATGTACTTGTGGCACCAGTCTGCGCAGAAAGAGCTCATATAAAATAGTAAGGCAAGTGGGGGTAAGTTGGAATGGATTTTTGATCAGATAAACAGTGTTGATTTGAAACTGTTGTGAAACAAAGGGATTTAAGTCAAATGCATAAAATTATGTTTTGGGTAAAAAAGGAAAGTCAACTTGTTTCTATAATGTTGACAGCAATCTCTTTGAAACAATATTTTATGAAAAAAACGTTACTAAAATTGGTCTTAAGAAAAAAAATATGTAGGGGCAAGATGAAACGCTGAAGGGGTAAGATTGAAATACTTAGTGACTAAAATCGTATTCATGGTCATTTTGCTTGTTTGGTGATCAATAAACCTTCTGCTTCTATAACCTAAATAACTTGAAGATCAATTACATTAAAAAATCGCATTCTAAATGCAAGAAAAAATAATTTATCAAAAAGAAATATATCGATCTTATCCCGTTGAAACGGATGGCATTCAGGGGTTCTCAACATGTTATGGATATTAAATAAAATCAGTCGGTTATAAGTACTATTTTCAAACTAAAATAACCTCTTATCAAACAAATAAAATATGGCTCTATCAGATCAGTTGGTAATTCCGCAAAGCTAAGTAACTACAATATAAAAAATCACGTACTCGTACTTTTGCATCCCTTAATAATTAATAAAAAGCAACAAAACTAGGCACCCTTGTCCTAATAAACGTTAGCAAACAGTACTATTATAATTACTGCCAAATTGACATTAAAATTCTAGATAATTGCAAAAAAAACCGTTCTTGCGTTCATCAGAACGCAAGAAATCACTGAAAACTGAAGAAGATTGAGGGCCCCTGACCTTTTGTATGAGTTTCGTTAACGGGGTAAGATGGAAAGTTTTATATTATCATCTTACCCCGTTAAATTTTGCAGGGGAAAGGCACTATAAATCTTAAAATACGTGAAATATACTGATCACCACATTATAGAACATATTACATTTCAAATCTAATTACGAATATCAAAACAAAATGTTTGTTACTTACCTTTGTAAGGAGATACAGCGAGCGGGGTAAGATTGAAATAATCAATTTTACGCGGAAAATGTAACGTAGGTACGGCAAAATGTCAAATAACACACGAGTACCCTCACTTAGCGACTGACGCAGACTGCGGGGCGGGGCAACACAAAATGGTTTCCACAACGATATTGCCAGCATTAAAATAATTCCCTGGTATTCGGCGTTATTATATTTTTTTTATCTTACCCCGTTTTTTATCGTAGTCACCCTAGTCACTTTATTTTAATTATAACGTGTAGCATACCAACAAAATACCGTAATATGCACATATTACTATTAACTTCGACTTACAGAATAACATCATAATCCGTTCGTTATATCTATTGGTTGCATCCAAAACTTTCACCTTTGAGTTCAGAGTTCGTTTTACTCTATTCAGTTTATCATCCGTAACCGACAGGCAAAGCAATGTATAGCGTAGACCTGTCAAGCAATTTGAGGGTATTGTTTCTCTGTAAGAGCTATCATAGCTCTTCATTACACCCGGCGGCCGGCACCGATATCGTTAGCGGCCACCCTTTCAGGGATTAGATAATCGTTGCATGTGATACTCCACCGAGCCGACTCGCCAACGAAACATCAAATAGCTAGGTATGCTTGTATATAAGATGTCCTGTATTTAAGAAATATTTTAATTTTCCTCATAAAAACCAAATTGAAGATTTTTCAATAAAAAAAAAGAAAATATTAACAAATACGTTTTGTGTGCATTTGAATGAAGATCACAACTGACTTGTAAGTAGCAATGTTGTATAGATACAGAGAATAAGTCGCAGGAAACAGCGAGTAAAAATTTGTACTGCACTCAATTTCGCAGTATAAAATTGCACAAAAGAATCTCTTTCCAACAAATATTATATTTTCCTCGTCACGGTAACAAAAACTGACGGTAAATCACCTAAGAAACGAACGGTCAATAACTCTTAAGATCTGAGCGATAAGGTTTATAATCGCAACAGTATGTATGGGGAATTCCTGCGTCCCGCCAGCGCGGGCGGTTAGAGTTTATCGTGAAGAGAATATTAAGTGTAAACAATATCTTGGGAATCACCTCAGTGATAACGTGGACTTGTTGGTTGGGAGACATCACGCGTATTTAGCTGGCTAGTAATATTGTATTCACTGTCTGGTACCTGCGAATTCGCTCGCTTGACATTCTTAAGTCTACGTCACTGGTTCTGGCTCCACCTTAAAACAATATTGGAATGTTATTCTGTATAATAGTAGATAAGTGAGTTATTGTACTTAATAGATTTCTGCTATGATTTTATTATTGTTATAGTTGACCAAATTAGATTATATACGTCCACTGCTGAACATAAGCCATACTAATTTTAACCCGCTCGCATCTCGCAACCAACTATAATCACTACATAGTATAAAACAAAGTCTTTCTTCTATCTGTCTGTCCCTATGTATGCTTAAATCTTAAAAACTACGCAACGGATTTTAATGCGGTTTTTTAATGGATAGAATAATTTAAAAGGAGGGTTTATATGCATAATTGACGCGGGCGAAGCCGCTGGCGACGTCTATTATAACATATTATAATCTATGGACACAAATTAAATTATTATAATGTTATTATTAACATATTACCTAGAGAAAAACTAATAATATTGGAGCCCAACTACGTTAATATAGGCCGTGTGCACTTGGCAAGCAAAGATGGCCTTTGCTTGCATTCCCGTCTCCGCTCGCGCTAACTTTACAGTTGTAGATACCATTATCATCGGTGAAGAACCTTAGGAGCAGGTCTTCTTCCACCATTCAGTGGGATTCAGGAGGAGGGCATATGTAGGTGTTACTCTCGAAATAAGTTCGCACTACGCTTTAAAACTACCGAGTGCCCTCGACTTTCCTTAGAGCACTACCACGTGGAACTACCACAGAGTGGCATGGCATGACTACCCCGCTAGGATACGAACTGCATGGGTAGGCATTGAATTTACTGGATACGCTTGTCGTCTGCCTTTTGACCGAGGAGGTGGCGTACAGTAAAAATACTATATTTTCTTCTCATAGAGCCATCCGTTTAGGACTCTAGTACTAGACTCACAAACGAAGACACGTGTCTATATATCTTATTCAGGGTTGACATGGGAACATCACCTAGCGTACGCGTACATTTTGCCAGCTATATTTAAGTCACTAGTAACAGGTATGAGGCGAACCTACTGCAGTTCTACCAGTACATACTTAGTGCAGTTTATGCCACCTGTGGCTGTAAATAGCCTAAACACTTCTACCCATTCGTTGTCCGCGTGATCCCTACTTTCATCATAGGGGGGCCAAGGTATCAATCGATCAGCTGATACTTATAAACTAGAATTTTAAACACAATCTCCGAATATTTAAATAACTAGATCAGCCCGCGGTTACACCCGCGTTATTTAAGGCTACTGCTCCGCTCCCGTGGCTCATAGCGTGATGCTATTTGGTCTATAGCCTTCCTCGATAAATGAGCTATCTAACACTGAAATAATTTTTCAAATCGAACGAGTTGGTTCTGAGATCAGCGCGTTCAAGCAAACAAACAAACAAACAAACAACTCTTCTGTTTTATACATTAGTAATAGATATTAGATAATCTTGATCTACGATGTGATACAATCTGTAATCCTGACAAGCACGATTATTTCATTAGATCGATATATCAGAAGTGTAATTTTATTAATGGGTTTCTGAATACATAATGAGTTTTACGATAAGAATAATATTTGTACATCCTGATAAATTTCTGTCCTTCGTGTTACTATAAGGAATGTGCAATTCAGTGATATTTCTATACCAGTTCATTAAATATTGGGATCACCTCAATTATTCTGACTCGTTACATGACCAATTACCTGTGAACCACCTTACGGGAAGCAAGTGAACCGAAAGACTCTTGGTTCAGTTGCCTCTCGTAAGGTGGATCGACGACCTGGTTAAGTTCTCGAGATGGATGGAAGCAGGTGGCTGAAAATCGATGTAGGAAATCGTTTTTTTGGGCACTCGGTAGAAACTGTTTGCGAGCCGTTGCGACTCCACGTTTCTAGACAAGTCGTGGTTCGGGGTGGCAGTAGGTACGTGAGACTCTTTCCTAAAGGTGCTCGAAGTCTGTTCACTTAAATCACTGTGGTATCTTCAACGTCTTATAAAAGGCAGGGTCATTGTAGTTGGTATTCTACTGAGATCCTGCTCGAGATTGGTGCGCCGTTTGGTGCTGCCAGGCCGAATCTCTTCCTCTCGGTGTCGTCGCCTTCGCTCGGACTTGTGGTAGGGGTGAGGGACGTAAATTTTGTTCTCCCGCACCGCAGTCTCTTTGACCAACATGAATGCTTCACAGAAGGAGACAGTGGCGTTCCGAGATCCTTCGCTCTGGACCATCATAATATAATAATCAATCATTTATTTCGCGTGACATAGACACACAGATAAAATACCTTACATGTTGTTAATATAAATATACCTACTTATAAACTATGTTAGCATCGCTTCACTTGCATGTTGTTGTTTTGTGTTCGTGTGACACTTGTCCGCGGAAGCGATTGAACACCACACCCTTCGGCCAAAAGTCCTCTTTCATTACAACATGCAGAAGCACGTCGGGATCCACACCATAAACGCCTTAAAGTTGACGTTGAGTCGCGACTCCAACAGCTGCACTCTCAGCATGGACTTCAACAGAATCAGGATCGGTAGCGTTGCCGTGACGTCTCTCCACGATAACTGATCCGATTTACCGCCTCTATGGTGGCGAGACCCTGTGTGGCAAGCCTTGGAGGCTTATGGTTGGCAGTGGGCGTGTTGTAGCTGAGATAATGAGTTGCTTGTGGCACAAAATATTTTGCGTTGCTTTATGAAAATCCTAGCCGTACAGTCCAACCGTTGTATGAACCATTTCGACGGTTCCTACGTACATAAGGTCAAGTCAAAAATCGAGGTTTACAGGAGAGCGTAATTTGTGTTCAACACGCCCTAGAAATAGTTGACCAATAATAAATATGTTCTTTCTACAATATTTTAACAGTTTTAAGAGATTTATAATGCTATCTACACAAATTTATTTTTTTTACGTTTTCTTGAAAAAACTGATAGATGACCGTTTCTACGCCGATATTAAAATAAAGTATGTCAGTCATGTCTATTACCTATACCTTTTTATACGCTGTCCGTGTGGTGACGGATTAAGAATACGGAATGTCACTACCACATATCATCCCATGGGTGTCGTAAGAGCCGACAGAGGGAGCATATTATGCAGAGAACAGCACTGTAAGAGAAGGAAACTTGATACAAACCCTATACCAACCCCCTATACAAGACCGCATTCGCACCGAGTGGCACGCATTTTAAAACACCGTACAAAAAGATATGTACAGATGTCCGTTTCTACGACACTTATTCGTTTTATTTATAATACTTGTTCTTTTATACGATTTGTAAAACAAGGTAAATAAATAAAGTTTTAAAAAAAATCGTATGTCAGTATGTGCGCATAGATAAACTAAAGCAATGATGCAATAAAAAAAATTTGCCATTTTCGACATGTCTTTATATACGTAGGGACCGTCGATTTGGTTGCGGCTTAAAATAGTTGCGACAATCTAATCTTCTGTCAAATCTGGTTTGGCTAGTAAGCGTACCCCAGGCTCCAACGCGAACATCTTGAATTGGGTTTTACAGCAGGACGATGATGATTATGAATAGTTGGTTGTTACATGTACCTGTATGTGAACAATAAAATCAACATTGTTTGAGATAGATGTTTAGAGCCAGTGGCGCATACCTCTTTCTTCGCGAATGTTCCACAAAAATGCAATAAGTTACCCTACGCACTACATTCCTGTATATCTTAGTAGTCTCTTCTATTTATATTGACTGTGTATTAGGTACATTGTTGTTGATTTTTTTACGTTTTACTTTATAACTATAAATAGTTTTGTCTGTGAGTTGTCTAGCAGCCAGAAACGCAAGAATTTTATATACTACACAGAAAATTGATTTCAATTGTAAGCCTAATGTTTTACTGATATTTCCTTTATTTACTTTGGTTCAGTGGAGCTACTTCTAAATGTTCTCATAAATAGTTTGTCATTGTATTAGTAGAGCCCAAGGTCCACAACGCAGTAGACCAGGAGATGGCTGTTGAATTGACGACTATTATAAGTATATGTATGTAGATAACAAGCCCTACGTTTAGAGGTCGTATGAAGATGTGAATGATCACGAGAGACAGAGATACGTAATGTCTCTAATTTTAATGGATAGTCCAGTAGTGAGACTAGCAGGCTGCTATCCAGAGGGTCTTGGATCGGTCTCGTCTCAACACCAAGGCGCACAACTCTCACTTGCCGCGTGCCATATTGCTAAACATCGCGTGAGAAATGGTGAAGGAAAACATTGTGAGGAAACCTATTTCAGGGTTCTTCATAATGTTCTCGAAAGACATGTGAAATCTGTCAATATATGTAGTGGATAGGCCTTACCCTTCCTACCTACCCAGTAGTGGGACAGTAGGTACATACGGGGCTGAAAATGATGATCATTTTATATAGGTACAATAGGTACAAATAATATTTTGGTATGGGTAGCACGGCCGTTTCCGTAACTCCACGTTCTAATCCACATATCCAACACATCGCGTAGGTGTCGGTTGTCGTAGTAAAAGTAGTTTATGTCACTCCAGCCTTCTAACGGATTAGAATGAGCACACACGTTATCATTCTAATGCACGTCGCAACGGCGCAATGATAAGGTGTGTGGACTACCACAACGTTAAGTGGTTGCGGTAGTCAGACGCCAGTCGCGTTGAAAACCAAAAATTCTGCCAAATGTGATTCGACTTGGATGACACCCGAATAACACTAGGATGATGTGTTTAGCTATATTGGAGATTTTATGAAATTACGATAAATTATACTGAATCCTCAAAGTCTATTTACAGCACACCCACACAGCATAATAAAGATATTCATGAAAATTTGCCGTTACGTGGGATCGAACCCACGCAGTGGCAAACTTGCATGCAACAGTGACAGTAGTTGCACAGTTATCGTCATTGATTCTCTGCGTAAGAGTTCTGTTCTTATTTTCATAAGAGCACTTCGAAATATTTAACGATAGTATATTTTAATTGAAGTAAATACTTTTTTTATTATTATTATTATGTGGAAGCATTGTGGAAGACACACTAGCAGCTAATACGCTGATGCGTGTGTTTTAAATAGTTTGGAGATTTCCAGTTTGTCCAAATTGTTCTTGAAGCTGTACAGTGAGGGTGCCATAATCACATGTTCTGGAAGTCTGTTCCAGGCTGTAACAACCCGGTTGGCTAGAAAATGCTTCTTGGGATTTTTCTTTGAAACATTCTGCCAGAGTTTCAAGGTATCTCAAGTGCTTATTCTCGTTCATTGCATAAAGTTCCTGAAGTCTGGGCATGTCGTAGTGCTTTTTGAGTATTTTGTAAGTCTCAATGAGACTACCCCTCTGTCGACACTGTTCCAATGTGGTGAGGCCAAGAACTTTTAACCGTTCATCATAGGTCATATTTCTTATAGTGCGTATCATTTTAGTAGCCCGCCTTTGCACGTTTTCCAAGAGTATAATGTCTTTTTGAAATAGGGATCCCAAATAATATATGCGTACTCAAGGAGCGGTCTCACATAGGTTTTGTACAATTTTAGAAATGTGCCAGGTGTAAGACACTTAACTGCTTTGCAAATGATGTACAGGATAGCATTCGTTTTCTTAACAACATTGGATATGTGGGTTTCCCATTTGAAATCATTTGAAATAGTGACGCCTAGATCTTTTTAGAACTCGACCGGTGTTAGTTCTTGATTGCCAAGGTAGTCATTCTTGCAGGGATTGTTTTTACCAATATGCAGCACTGTACATTTGTCTGCATTTAGGGTCAGCAACCAATCTGGATGCCATTTATATCTGGGGTATAAATGGCATCCAGATCCTTTTGTATATCCAGCGACTGACTGCAAGGATTCCCAAAAAAATTTGTGTTATCCGCGAACAAGGAAAAAGGAAGCTTAAGAATGTTTTTGAGTTCTGTCAAGTAGAGAATAAACAATAAAGGTCCGAGGACTGAGCCTTGAGGGACGCCGCTTAGCATATTTCGGGGCCTAGATAGAGCTTCACCAATACGCACTCGAAAAGCTCTGTTTGAGAGAAAGTCGCTTATCCAGGCGAGTAGATTCCCTCGAAAATAAACGCTTCGTATTTTTTTTTGTGTAATAAGCGATTAAAAGGCACGCGATCAAACGCCTTTTCATACTTACATAACATAAACTGATAATAACAATGTAGGTATATGACTGTGTTCAGAAGACAGTTGGCAGCAACTGATTAATATTTAAAAAAAAAACGCAAATTAAATCGGGGACTAAAGAAAACCTCAGTATCATAAAGTACCCCTCGTTATCTACGTTTGTGTAGAGTAGTGCGGCCACAGACACTGACATGATGTAATATTAATAGTAATCATCATCATCATCAGCCTTTTATACGGTCCTAATGCTGCCCAGCCCCAATAGTAATATTGTAACGTAATTTATTACTTATTATACAGTAATTATTATAATAATTTCATGTAGCATGCGCAAGACCGCACACGTGTATATTATAGCCTTATAAATTTTTACATAGTAATCTGATGATGAGATGATTTTCGTTGTAAAAATGTATATTTTACTAGTGCAGCATCGTCGTCCTATCGTTATCCTGATTGCATCCAAAAGACCTAGATCTATCCATAGACCATTCGCTTTTCACATAGTGATTGTTGTCTGACTGCAATTAGACTAGTGTTGGGATATCTGAGTTCTTTGATACTGTCAATACTTTTCATGACAATCGGAATGAAAATTGATAGATTCGTGGTCTTCCTGCATTGTTTGATCATATCCCACCAATACAGTTATCACAACTACCAACATATTGAAAAAATGCCCATAGTTATGAAACAAAAGACTAACAAAAAATAAAGTCGTAAGTATATTTTTTATTCAGTGAGAGACAATGTTATAAATAAAGAAACTGCTTAGAATTAAAATTTTGGCATACATTTATTGAAAATAGATACATGAAGAAAAACATACTAAGATATTATTTTTTGATAAACAATTTTAGCTGCTGTATTTTTTCTATTCATGTAAAAAATATTACATAAACATAAAAACATACAAAAACATACAAACGTACTCAAGGAGCGGTCTCACATAGGTTTTGTACAATTTTAGAAATGTGCCAGGTGTAAGACACTTAACTGCTTTGCAAATGATGTACAGGATAGCATTCGTTTTCTTAACAACATTGGATATGTGGGTTTCCCATTTGAAATCATTTGAAATAGTGACGCCTAGATCTTTTTAGAACTCGACCGGTGTTAGTTCTTGATTGCCAAGGTAGTCATTCTTGCAGGGATTGTTTTTACCAATATGCAGCACTGTACATTTGTCTGCATTTAGGGTCAGCAACCAATCTGGATGCCATTTATATCTGGGGTATAAATGGCATCCAGATCCCTTTGTATATCCAGCGACTGACTGCAAGGATTCCCAAAAAAATTTGTGTTATCCGCGAACAAGGAAAAAGGAAGCTTAAGAATGTTTTTGAGTTCTGTCAAGTAGAGAATAAACAATAAAGGTCCGAGGACTGAGCCTTGAGGGACGCCGCTTAGCATATTTCGGGGCCTAGATAGAGCTTCACCAATACGCACTCGAAAAGCTCTGTTTGAGAGAAAGTCGCTTATCCAGGCGAGTAGGTTCCCGCGAAAATAAACGCTTCGTATTTTTTTTTTGTGTAATAAGCGATTAAAAGGAACGCGATCAAACGCCTTTTCATACTTACATAACATAAACTGATAATAACAATGTAGGTATATGACTGTGTTCAGAAGACAGTTGGCAGCAACTGATTAATATTTAAAAAAAAAACGCAAATTAAATCGGGGACTAAAGAAAACCTCAGTATCATAAAGTACCCCTCGTTATCTACGTTTGTGTAGAGTAGTGCGGCCACAGACACTGACATGATGTAATATTAATAGTAATCATCATCATCATCAGCCTTTTAAACGGTCCTAATGCTGCCCAGCCCCAATAATAATATTGTAACGTAATTTATTACTTATTATACAGTAATTATTATAATAATTTCATGTAGCATGCGCAAGACCGCACACGTGTATATTATAGCCTTATAAATTTTTACATAGTAATCTGATGATGAGATGATTTTCGTTGTAAAAATGTATATTTTACTAGTGCAGCATCGTCGTCCTATCGTTATCCTGATTGCATCCAAAAGACCTAGATCTATCCATAGACCATTCGCTTTTCACATAGTGATTGTTGTCTGACTGCAATTAGACTAGTGTTGGGATATCTGAGTTCTTTGATACTGTCAATACTTTTCATGACAATCGGAATGAAAATTGATAGATTCGTGGTCTTCCTGCATTGTTTGATCATATCCCTCCAATACAGTTATCACAACTACCAACATATTGAAAAAATGCCCATAGTTATGAAACAAAAGACTAACAAAAAATAAAGTCGTAAGTATATTTTTTATTCAGTGAGAGACAATGTTATAAATAAAGAAACTGCTTAGAATTAAAATTTTGGCATACATTTATTGAAAATAGATACATGAAGAAAAACATACTAAGATATTATTTTTTGATAAACAATTTTAGCTGCTGTATTTTTTCTATTCATGTAAAAAATATTACATAAACATAAAAACATAAATTTACGCTTTTATCCCCGAAGGGGTAGGCAGAGGTGTAGGTATTACACACCCACATAAAGGTAGTTGTGTAAAAAATATTGAATATAAATAATTTAAATGAATATTAATGTAACTCTTACTACTTTAACTTCTTGCAAATACATGAACCTATTTAGTCGACCCAACTCATTTTTTTTATGTATGTCAGTTTTACAGAATGACAGACAAACTGAACTAGTTGCATGTTACATCTGTCACAAAACTACTCTACAAACTCAAAATTACATTGATGCTGCGCAAGGAGCAGTACAATATTCGCATGAGATCGATCGTGGCGCCACCGTGTGTATTTATTTCGAACTAACACTATAACTATGACGTCAGTCAAAGCCCCTTGGGGTAGTGCAGTTAAATACTACCGACTGATGCGCACATGCCATTCAGAAACCTACACTAGAAACCGTTGCACTGGTTTGCATAAAGGGTAGTAGTGAGTTCGGAAGATCTTTCTTTATATAAATAAATAAAATATAAATAAAATAATCATGCAACTCGAAAGCTGTCTCACTAGTGATAATATAAACCAGAATTTGCTGAACATCCAGTATGCGGTCAGAGGGCCCATACTTCAAAGGGCGTTGCAGATTGAACGGGAGTTGGCAAAGGTAAGGTTTTGATATTTTCTTTTCGCTGTTGCTGATTGTCTTCTTAGGGTTGACTATTCAATGTTATGCATACTTACCTTTTACCAATTTTTAGAATTTCTTATTTTATAATTATTATTTATTGACTGCCTCCGTAGTCCAGTGGATAGCGTATGCGACTGCTGATCGGAGGTCCCGGGTTCGATTCCCGGGTCGGGCAAAAGTGTTACTGGGTTTTTCCGAATTCTCAGTAGCAGCAAGGAGTCTGGTGATGTGCCCGGAAACGGCAATAGGACCGCCCCCTATTACGTGAGACCTAAAAATTCATGGTCAAGTCCCGTCACGGTCGCCATGTATGGTTGGGAGTCTTATGAAATGAAACTAAGACGAAAGTTGAATCAAGACTGTCTTTATTCCAATGAATACATGATTATATATCCTTACTTACTACATAACCTTACATACTAAGTATACATTAATATGACAACTCTACAGCGAAATGTGGGTGTAATGTTACTAATGTTACACCTCTGCCTACCCCTTCGGTGATACGTGCGTGAGTCTATAGGTATGTCATATTTTATAAAAAAAACAATTTATTCAATTTATTTTTCTTAATGTTGTTTGATCCAAATATTACACAAAAACCATTATGATGTTCTATCCGAATCTCTATCCTTACCTATTCTAAATACACGAAATACTGGATGCATTACGAAATAGGCATTCTGTAGGTACCTGTACTATATACTCGTACTTAGTATTTTACATGAGAATCGAACCCGCTATCTTCATGTAATGGAGTGCGCGGAGAGTCAAGAGATCAAAATTTAGATGCCTCAGTTCTCGAAACTTGCATAATAATTACATAGTTCTGTTTTTTGGTAATTTTTGCAAGTTTTAATTACTTACACATGACCCAGTGTCTTTAATGAAATCTTCATAATGTGTCCGGTAGATGGCAATAGGCTCACCCCCTATTTATTACATTGAGACCAAAACATAACTGGCGAAGTGTGAGTGTGTAATACACCTCTGCCTATACCTTCGGGGATAAAGGCGTGAAGTTATGTTATGTCTTAATTGCCAGCTGAAATTTAGCATGCACGTGTAAATTTCATGACAATGCAAAATTATAATGACATGCAGCTGATCTGATGATGGAGCTTGAAGGCCATAGGCACGGGACAAGCAATAATTAACAATTAAATAGTCAGTTTCATAATTAGTCAGGTATGGTGCCGAAGTAAAAAATGTTCGTAGTGATTGGTACAACATGGGATTTCGGTTTTCGTTAAGGGTCTTTTTACATCCTGTATGTATGTTTATCCATTATTTATCCAACTGTTCGAAGGTATTTAATTGCTAAACGGTCAACGAAAACATCGTGCAGAAACCTGCATGTCTGAAAGTTCTCCATAATTTTCTTGAAAGATATGTGAAGACTACCAACCCGTACTTGGCCAGCCTTACTCTAGTAACCCGTGCCCAGCAGTGCGACAGTTTATATACAGGGCAGATGATGACGATGACGAACACTCAGTCACAAACAATTATTTGTGGACCACCACACACAGTATTGTCCCGTGTCAAACCCGCACCAGTCAGCGTAGCGTTATACGGCGAGCCGACCGCTGAAACCACTAGGTACTCTATCTAGGTAATATGGAAGATCCATGGTTACATAATTGTCATATTTTGTATGGAGTTTATGTCAAATATGTATGTCTAGTAGCCAAATACATGGATAGATCAATATGAGATCCACTTATAATTAACAAATAATTCTTGTTGAAATTATTTTCCTCATAAGTCATAACAGAAATTACTCACTGTCTTAAGTTGTATTTCTGCGTTATCTTGGTTACACCAAACAATTTGCTAAGATTATTAGACAATAAGATCACGACCGCATTAGGGATAGTCCCTGAGCCCAGACGCCATACTTGCAATAAAATATTGTAGCTACTTAAATGAATAATGTATCTACGAGGAAGTAGCAAGTTATGGAAATGGAGATTTTTAGATCTTGTTTTAACAAACTATCAACAGGTAACTACGAGTATGTAGATTTGCTTAAATTATGTTGATCGTTAAAAATCCTCATTTTAGGTCAATAGCATATTTGGCAAAGCAATCCGATATTTACTACCGGCTCCCCAAACAATAGGGTCTCCAACATAAAAAATAATTATTAACAAGCGATATATAGTTACCTTAATTAAAAAAAGCGTTTTACCGGAGTAGATTCAAGTAGGTAATAAAATACCTGAACTAGATTAATATACAACAAAGTTGCCGGTAGTGCATTAGTATCCCTAATACTAATAACATATATTTAATAGTAACATACAATGCAATCGTTAAAATTCTCAATAAGTAGCAACCATTAACTAAGTATATTATACTGTAGTCCATTTATTTTAATCTAATGTAAAATTACCACATTATACCGTTTTCAATTACCATACACAAAATAAGCAGAACTTTTAATAATGAATAGGTTTCATTCAATAGTTTCTTTAGTGCCATTGTAAAAGCCATTTTGTATAGAGAGAGTTTTCACAAAAATATCGAATGTGATCGTTTGGACCCTCATAAAGATGAAGGTACGGGTTAATTTTGGTCCCAGAGGCGCAAAGCCGAGGTCCCCCCGACATGTTTTATGCTAACGAATGATATAAGTTTACTTCTTATTGGATTCTTCTGTAAATAGAGTTAAAGGTGCGTACACCTGCCGTTTGGGAGTTTAGCTCTTGTATATTGGACGGCGGTAATGCTCTCATTTATTGTATTGAAATGAATTTACTTTTGTGCTCATAAATCTGAGAAATGGGAATTTTATGTAATATGGTTATAACGAATGTTATAATCATGTGACTCAGTAGATATAAACATATGCAGCGATAGCCTAGTGGAGATACTAACATATGGTCATGCAGCGGGTATCGGGTTCATATCCACGACGCACATCACTCAATTTTCGAAATTATGTGCGTATTCAATTGTTCATTATCGTTTGCCCGGGCGTCGGAGAGTATTTTAAGACATCAGTCTCGACTGTCATGAAGTTCTTTGACAGTCGTTATAGGGAGTCAATCCTCTTGAATATACTTTAATATGGTTTATCGCTTTCCTTAAAAGCTGTGGAAATAAGACGGCCGTCGCTCTGTGGGAAAGGTAATATTCAGTCAAATCTGAATGCAACTGGGAGAACGCTACGGCGATAAAATTCTTTGTATGACAATTCTACATCTGAAAAAGTGTTTGGCAATAGGTTTGCTCTCGGTTACTTGGTAGTTGATAAATTTGATATGTTGTTTACGTTGCTTATTAGTCGTCATTATCACGTACAATTATGTAAATAAACGCTTGAGAACATCATGATCATCGACCAACCTAATATTTCTGGATGAAAAGGAAAGGGAAAGATCAGTCAAAAAACGAATGATCTTACTAATATTAAGTTCCTATTCGCTTCTATGGCACCAAATTCTATGAAGGAAATAAAAAAAATATTGTCTGAATTGCTTGGCGAAGGCATAGGGTTGTCACAGACTCCGTCCTTGAGAGATGTAAGTAGTGAGGTAAACAATGTGTTTTGTTTATATTTGTTGTTTTGCTCATGTTGCCAACCTTGGCACAAAGGGTTGCTTTGATAAATCGAACGAGAATAAAGGTACGAGTGTGTATTTATTAACGGGGCGAATGGAATTGTTTAGTGGCCTCCATTCTAATACGTACTATTGCCGTAGAAGATACTACAGTTGAAATTATATTCCAAGAATGATGAAGGTTATCTAAGTTCATAATGAGCATTTTACACAAGGTAATATTTGATATAATCCAGTTAGCCAAAATTATAAGGTAACAAAATAGTATTGTCAGTGTATAAATAGAGACTATGAGACAACCCACTGCATTGGTTTGTCCTCAAGACAATGATCAGGTGGCTTAGCTTTGCTTATTGGCTTGGCTTATTGGATTGTCTCAGATATAGGTCTCGTGTAAAGGCTCGTAAGTGTTTGGCTATTAGCCGTCAACAGCAAAGCATTGGCTGGTCAGCTATTACTATATAAGACTTCTCCATACTGTAGTTACTTATCACTTTGTTGCAAACTCATATTCAGCCAAAGATGTAATATTGGTTTTTTTTAAAGACACCAAGTGTCTTTAAAAAACCCAATTTTATATCAAAGATCAAAGTTTTACCCTGAAAATTTGTCAAGGGACTACTCTGTTGAGACATTTATTTAATTGAATTTCTTTGCGTCGAATTCACATAGACTAGAAAACTGATCTCTACACTTTTGGAAAACCTTATAAGGTTCACATATTATGTATAAAATTCAGTAGAAAAGTGGCTCGTAGGAATAACCTCAGCAGTAGAGACATAATATCCTCTACCATCAACAAGACTTAAAAGCTAATCGGTCAGCTGAAATCTTTTCTCCCAACAGTAGTGTTATAAACTAGCCAGTTTGTCACGAGCAGCGCTCATACAGCCAGACAGGCAATTTGGAATAAAAAGCAAAAAGATAATCACGTTGCTTCCACGCTACACGTTACCGTCGGGTGGACTTGCCTTGTATTATTTGCGCAGCCATTGTACCGCCCACTCGTCACAAGTAATAAAAACATATTTTCGTCCAGCGGCTGTAGCTCATGTATACTTGGCGCAATAACAGAGATTTATCGCGGTGTTTGTTACTTGTTACCCTTAGCTTGACGCGTGGGGACCGTATGGCCGCGCACGCACTGTAAGGTTATATCTACGGCCGTATCTTCCACAGATACCACGATAATCGACTTTTGTAATTTGTTCGCGAAGAATAAATACAAAACTCATCTAACTAATGCTAGTTTAGTTTTTATGATCGGATGATGTCTTATTTTTATTTGAATGCAGTAAAGTTGTTTTTGTACGGACGTGGCAGTTGACACAGTTTTTTAAGTGCTTTCATCTTGTTTAATTGCAAGGGGAAAGCTAGATTAGATGCAGATTTTATTGTTTAAAAGTTCTACAATAGGAGACTACGTAAATTTATTCTAATTACGTAAATTCTTTTATCAACCGAGTTTTGGTACCTAAAAAAATTTTTTTTTATTCAATACCGAAAATGTATGATTCGTATTAGTACAATCATTTGTTTGAATGACTACTCTCATTTTTTAAGTCTAATCTTTCAATATGGAGATCATGCCGAAAGATTTGTTCCATCTATGATTATTAATAATGCATTTTTAATGGCTGGATTCTTTAATTACTATGTTAATAAAATGGTATCCAAATAAACATATTATTAATAAATACGAAAGAAGTAATCGGGTCTGAGTGTAGGATAAAGCATGCCTATCACAAAAATATTGTCATCGAAACTAAAACAACAGAGATTTCTGTTTGCTCAATTGCATCCAAGTGTTCTCGCCTGGAGCCGGGAGTCGGCTTTACTAGTCTTACCAGATTGAACCAAATATTGCATTCAAATCTGGTTAGACCAGTAAACAAAAGTAAAGACAAACAAAGGCTTATAATAAAAATAAAGCCATTTCAAAGAAAATATCAAACCATATCATCTGCAAGTACTAAACTTATTAACCGAGCGATTCGAGTTAGATTTATTCACATAAACTTCTTTACTTGGCTACTTGGTTACTTTTGTACCTACTCCCTATTCTCATATACATACGTCTACATATAAGTATGTTTGCAATATAAGAACCAGATGAAAGTTTATGTCGTACGTTATGGGGCTTCTTGTGCCGTAATAGCGTTTTGTTTCACATTCTTTACCCTAAATTCGAATGTTTCAATGTTATAACAACTCTCTCCTACTCTCAAATTTTCGTTTTTCCCCAACAATTCTCCCGACTCTTAGCTTAGCTTTGTTATTTTAATAATATTTTTCGAGAGGTTTGTTCGTTTGAAATATTTGTGACAACTATTCGTATTCAACAATGTAATTCGTATTGTATTTCTAGCAGTAAAAGTAGTCAAAAGAAGGCTTGTCTGAAGGGTGTTGTTAATATCAAGACTAACTCGCCCCATTGTCAAAATTCTGTAAGAGTCTTGAGTAGGATTTCTGGCTTTTATTTTTTTAATATTGCTTTCATGAAGTACGTAGAAGATCTCGTAGGCTCACTGCTAAACTAACGCCTGTCTGAAAGGAATTAATAGACCTAGGCAATAGATATACCCCCCCCCCCGTGGGATCTCCACCTTGTCGTGGTGGGGGGGCTCAGTAACCGTGGATTGGTCACCCACGGTGAAGCTAAGAGGGATCCAGGAGGGGACGCTCCGCGTGGGCTTGGAGGGGCCTGCGCAGGATGCGTCCAACGGTGCGGGTGCGGGGGACAGTTCTGTCTGTCCCTCGCAGTCGGGTGCGGTCGCGGGAGGAGAGGCGTGTCGGTGTTGCGTTGCCGCGCGCCCTATCTCCCGCGACCAAATGGGGGCGCACCATTCGATGCGTCGCGGTGGGGCCGCAGAGGAAGAGGAGATGCGGTGTTGCGTTGCCGTCCTCCCTATCCTCTGCGGCCGCTGGGCGTTTTGGCGGCGGAGTCCAACACCTTAATCCGTCGCCAAGGGGGTTTTGTTCGGGGCCCGCCTGACCATCTGGCGGGCCAATACCCGTCGGAGGGTGGCGACGAGTGCTTAGGTGATGCCCCACCCTCCGACACACGGGTACATGGTGGCAGTCGAGGTGGTTTTTAGTGGAAACACCACATACTCCGGCTCTTATTTCCTCCAAGAGTCGGAGATCCGAAGGGATTTTCCACCTCGTAAAAAAAAAAAAAAGGCAATAGATATAAAATAATCTTGGAATCTCGAACGTTATCAGTTCGGGCATTATTTTTTTTATTGAAAATGAGTGACATCTAAGTCAAGAAGTGTTTGATCCAGTTATGTGATCAACTCTATTCACACATGACCCTCCTACGTAAGTACACCTACGCGACACATGTATTACTTCATTCATTGTTTTGACGGTGTCCTGTCGGGACGGAAGGTTGTTTTTTAAGCCGAAGCTTGAGAAAAAGGGTCAAGTAAACATTGGATTGCCCTCAAAGGCCCGTCATTCCTTCATGTTTAACTCAGCAGTTCGATCGATCCTTATAACTCACGAATTTGTCGCTCAACGAAGCTCAAATAGAATAAAAGGTGAGGTATTTTTAGATGTTTTTCTTTTGCAAATTAAGACTTCTTGACCTTTTGCCAACAAAAATAAACCGTTTCTGTTAAACATTGCTTCGATCACTGCGTGGGCATACATTGTTAGTTTATACGCTGGCTGCTCATGGAGGTGGTTTTGATTTAACTGCCTAATATTATTGGACTTTATGATTTCATTTTTGATAGCACTCCACACTGTATCACATGATAGGAAGCATAAATGTTACTGAATTAAACCTCACAATTAACTGAAATCCAAGAATATTTTACTATATTTTGTATTTACATATATTCTCTATTTATTGCCTTCCTTCAATTATGTTACAATTTCTGATGACAAGAGATTTCAATTTGTCTCGTAGCCTTCGTCTGCATAAATCACGCATACATAAGTAGGTAGTCGTTTCCATTAGTTTCATTGTTCGACGGCAAAATAAAATGTCGCGCATCATTGTCCCCAAGCAGTTACTTTTATGTTATGTCTGTTTGCCTATTGTAATACATACCAATTTTTATCCGATGTAACTCGACCAATATCATCAAAACAAGTTGTCAATCTCGTTTATCTACAAACTGAGTCCCCAAAGGGCCCGGCTAGACATCGCAGATATATTTTACGAGATGTGTAAGTATTATTTGTTAGCAATAACCGTTGGGGTCTGTTGTCAACAGCCGCTGTGGTTACAAGTAAATACTGGGCCCGCATACGACGCAATTTACATAGGATGGCCTCGGGTCTAAGCCAAGTCCTCACTAGTTCTGAAGTAAATAGAAAATGTATCCCTATGTTACTCTTAAACTTTTCCATGAAGTATTATGTCGTGTTGTCTATTCTAGGTATTGTATTTACTGTTATTGATGGTACACTTACCCGTCTTAAGAAAGTGGCCTTAAGCTTGTGTATACGTCAATAAATTTTCCGCTGGACCCTCATATCAAACTAAGTATGGTTTCATGCTGAATTCGGTCTTAACTTTATGGTATATTTCTTAATGGAGAATAAATAAAATTATGTGGACATTGGACAGTTGTTTACTCTTGTGTACGTTAGTGGGTGAATTTCAACAGGTCCAATAAAATCTTCATTTCCGTGGATTTCTTATTCTTCAACTTTAGAACAATAAAAAATAGTGTTTACTCAAGTTTTTGATAAATATATGTAATCTTGCTTAATATCTAGCAGATAGCTTAAAAAACTAATGAGATATACAATATTAAAAATTTCAAGCTACGGCGATGAAACATGCATGCACGGCAATGAAACATGCGTCCACGGCAATGAAAGAACTGTGCCATGGGAATGATAGAATCAATCCACGGTAATGAAAAAATCCAACAACACATGATATTTTTTATATAATATACTTAACTGAAATAGATACATCCCTGGCTCTGAGAGAGAAAGGCATACACAACACACATACGCTCTTATACCCTCTTCTCAATAACCTTCTCGCATCGGAGTAAAATTAAACAAAATGTTAATAGAATCAAAGAAACAAAATCATTTATTTTAAGTTCCTTCACCCAAAAATTAACAGAATAAAAATTAACAAATAATAAGATACTTTTCTAAAGTACGCAATAGCTATTGCCAACAATATATAATATAACAGGGTTGCTTCTTAATTTTTCGTCACTTTTGTTCGGCCAAGCTTTTCTTTACTTTCTCTCCTCTTCCGATAGTTCCAGTTTAGGCATCTTGGCTTTCCAAAAATAAACAATCCATTATTATGTTTATAATTAAACTGTAGTATCAAGGCAGTGATAGCCTAGTGGAGATACCAACGGACTGCCATGCAGAGGGTATTGGGTTCGAATCCACGGCACGCACCACTGACTTTTCGGAGTTATGTGCGTATTGAATTGTTAATTATCGCTTGTCCAAGCGATGTAAGTGACCAAAAATCTATTAATAATTCACAGTAATTAACACGTTACAAATAAACATAAGATAAATGGCTTTCTAACGAATGCTTAATCAAAAAGACAAATTTATGCAAGTAGAAGATAGACCTATCCACGGCTATGAAAGAAAAACTTACCAGTAATATAAAAATCGAATACTTACATTTATGGCGCAAAAACGCAGGCACGAATACACGTCGTTCCACGTGGAGCACCAAGCGACACTATTATGCAACGTTTAGCGCGCAGGGGTGGGGGACGCAAGTCCTTAGAAAAAAGTAAACTGAACTAGAAAAAAATGTTAGAACATTATAACTATGTTTTATGGTACCGATTTTATTGATGGCACGTAATTTTTGGTCCCGGGTAATTCACCCTAGTGTATAAAAAATAATTTTGAAACCGATAAGGCCAGCAGTTTACAATTATTTAAAAATAGTGATTTACCCGATTAATTGTTAATAAAATGAAACATTTCTAAGAGTCAATTCTTACATTCTAAAGTAACTAAAACCGGTGTGTCCATCCGGTGTGAACGGTGAGTTTTACTAACTACAATGAATTAGAACATATAAAAATTAAATCGCAAATTATACAAATTCTAGTTGGTCACAATTTCAGGCATGATCAAAATATTGTTCAAAATAACCAAAATATTGCAGAAACTTGGCCCATATTTTGCCGTGTCTCACTGACAGTTCAAAGCGTATGGCCGGACAGCCATGGGGCAGAACATGTCGAATATTAAGTTATTGTATAATTATATTAGCTTGTCTAATAGATGTCTAACATGACCTATATTTTTTTGTATCTATGTGTAAAATATTTTATTTCATTATTTTGCTATTTAAGTATTTAATTAAATAGGTCCATACGGTTATTAATAAATATAAAATGTACTTATACTTACATAACGTCTTGAGGATATGATATGTGAGATATATTATAATAAATTAAAAATGAAATATACACTTAGTTTTGGTAATATTGATAGATAATATTACGGACTACAAAATATATACGTATATTAATTACAGTAGTGGCATTTTAACTAGTTACATTTTTTATTCCTTTTGTTGTGTTTCAATTTGCTGAACAAGCATTACTTTAAATTGAATTTCATGTAATGTGGAGTACGCAGAATAAGTTCAAAGAATTTAAAATAATATAGCAATACCACATCGGGGATACTCTCATTATTTACAATTAATAAACTAAATAAACCGTAGTGGAAACCGTATAGGGTATTTAATTCCAATAGGTACTATCTATATATACCTATACCAACCCGTTTGGCCAGCGTGGTATAGTAGGCCAATTCCTCCTTTCAAAGGAGAGGCCTAGTCCAGCAGTGGACTGTATAAAGGCTGATGATGACGAGGTACTATCAAAACGTTGAACCTTTTGGGGCACACCATACAAAATAACGTAGGTATATTAATAGAAAATACTGTTAGTTTACTTTCCACCAGCGTAATTACAATCGTACTTTCAAAATATATCAGTTTTTACATTCCCCAAGTGAAATGTTCGTGAACTGAGTTAAAAGTTGGTAATAATGTAGAAGTAGGTCAGGTTCGTGCTCTGGTAAATACACGATATAAACCTACATAAGTACGTATGTGGAAGAGCCGGGCCGTCAGCAATGAACACTATATTTTATGAAGCTGCCAAAAAACCAAGCTGAAAATGGAACTTGTAGAATAGAAGCAAAAAGTATAGCTATCATAGTATCTTCTTGGGTTTACGCGAATGTTACACATTGAAATTAAACTACAGTTTACGGATTTTATCGCGTTGTATTGGTTTCACTAAGTTATTACATTTGAAACTAAAGGTCTAGAAACTATATTTTTAATTTATTACTAGCCGACGTTTCGAATTCTTTACAGAATTCATGTTCACGGCAGACTGAGGTGATATTCGTCTTTTTCTTGAATGTATAAGTTATCTCAAAGTACCCGAACATTTTTCAACTACTGGTGTTACTATTTACGCAGAATGAGCTCACAGTGTCCTTAGGTCTTCTGGTTACTTTGTCCTTCTTGGGTTTCATTAGCCTTATGACAGGGTCCCAAGCTGGAGGAACATTCCAACCATCTTCCCTATTGAAATTAGGGTGTTTTTTAATTTCAATAGCCTCTCGTATCATCCTTGGAAGAAAACGATGTTCTTTTGCGAGTATCTGTGGTTCATCAAATCGCAGGTAGTGGTTGGGTCCTTGTTCCACATGTTCACACACAGCAGACTTTGTTGAGCGTTTATGTTTTATGTCAGCTATATGTTCTTTGAGTCTAATGCCTATGCTTCTCTTGGTTTGTCCAATGTACGAGAGCCCACATTCACAGTCAATTTTGTAGACACCGGCCTCTTGCAAGGGTAACTGACACTTGACAGATGGTAATAATTGACTAATCTTCGTTGGCGGCTTGTAGTAAGTTTTGATAGAAGCTCGCTTCAAGATGTAGCCAATTTTGTCGGTCACGCCCTTGATGTATGGGAGGACAGCAGGTTGTCTTTCTACTGTGGCTGGTTTTTCTTTCTTCTGGGATCTGTGACAGTGGCGCGGCGGTCGGAGCTTGTTGTCTTGCAGAACTTGCCTGACATGTTGAAGCTCAGCGTCCAGGTGTTTCTTGTCACAGATCCCGCGGGCTCTCTGAAACAGAGACATTCCTACAGTAGCTAACTGTTTAGGATGGTGGTGAGATTCACCGTTTAAGTACCTATTTGTATGGGTCTTTTTCCTATACACAGTATGGCTTAAGGAGTTGTTTTTATTCCTGATGACAAGTACATCTAAGAAAGCTAAAGACTTGTTTGCCTCTAATTCCATTGTGAATTGTATTTGGTTATTAATAGAATTAAGTTGGTTTAGGAAAGCATTAACACTATCTGTTGGTAAAATTGTGAAAGTGTCATCTACATACCGCTTGGAGAACCTCGGTGTGATGGTGGCAGTCTGCAGGGCTCGCGCCTCGAAGTCCTCCATGAAGATGTCAGCGACAACAGGCGATACTGGAGAGCCCATTGCTACACCGTCTACTTGTATGTAGTATTTCTTGTCCCATAACAGATAGCCCGTTGTCAGGCAGTGTTTGAGTATTTCTGCATATTCCTCAGGCATGTTGTTTTCTGTCAGCTTCCTTCTAGTAATTTCTACACAGTCATGTAAGTAAAGTAAAGTAAGTAAAAAAGTATTTATTCACATTAAAGTGAGACATTTTACAAAAATAAATTACTTCTGCCAAACTGCAAAGCAGTTTGTTGGCAGACGCATGTATTAGTTTACATATTAGGCACAATGTCATACACATAGCATATTAAAACAAATAAAAATAGGTACAATTATTAGATAATCTACCTATTAACTAAGGCACAATTATTTTTGTCGCTGTACAAAATTAAAAATAAATAAAGTAGGTAAACATGAGAGAGAAAAACAAATAGGTACTTATTCTAACAGTAAAATCAAAATTCAAGTAAGTACATAGTTATATAGGTACCTAATGTTACGTTAACAATTTTATTACTGCAGTTTATTTGAGTCATACTTATAACATTCACACCAGCATTTGTTCATGCTGTCTTAAATTTTCACAGAACGCATTCAATAGGAACTTTGTGGTTTTGTTTTTGAAATATCGTTTTGTTACGGTATTACTTTCATGATCTAAAGGAAAATTATTAAATATTGTTGGTACTAGATAACTCGTACATCTTTGCCCGTAATAGTTGCTATAAGTGGGTACTACATACGGCTTCCAGTTTTTTGCATTTCGGGGCCTAACGTTAGTGGTATTGAGCTTGTATTGGTCGCGTTCGTAATGTTCTAGAGCTATTAGTAGTACTACTTTCTCACGTACTGGTAACATTTTGCATTCACAAAACAATTGTTCATAATCACTACTTCTATATCGTGTTTTTGTTCTGTTATCTACTAATAGCTTCATAAACCTAATTTGTATTGCTTTTATTTTATCCAAGTACGTCTTAAATGTGCGTCCATAACATGCCAGTCCGTAAGAAAGCAGAGAATCTACTAGTGCATAATATATAACAAATAGGGTAGCCCTGTTCAATACGGCACAAAGGTGGTGGAATTTTACAAGAATTGAACGTAATTTGTCACACAGTTGGATTATATGAGTTTTCCATGAGAAATGTATGTCTATTACTAATCCCAAGTACTTGTAATGCTCCACCACCTCAATAGGTGCACATTCACACACCGATAGTTGGCCGTCACACTCACGGTGTAGGCACTCATACGTGTGCCCCACAATTCGAGGCGACCGCGCCATATTTCTGTGGTAGGGTGAGCGTATTTGCATACATTTAGTTTTTTTTATATTTATGATAATACCATTATCATGTGCCCACTTTGTGATGTTTGTAAAATCTGTTTGTAGCTTACTTTCTATAACATTAAGGTCTCTATCAGCGTACACCAGACATGTATCGTCGGCATACATATAGACATTACAATTTTGTACCACATTGCACATGCTGTTGACGTGCATGATATATCCGACGGGACCGAACACCGAACCAGTAGGGACACCACAAGTAACATTTTTGGCCTCGCCGACTACCCCATTGATCATAGTTCGCAAAGTTCTATCTGTCAGGTAAGCACGGAACCACTTGTTCAACGGACCCCCAATTCCACACTCTTCCAAGGCTTGAAGCAGCTGGTGGTGTTCAAGAGTGTCAAAAGCTTTTTTGAAGTCAACATAGACCACCACCACCTGCTTCCGTTGGTCTAAACACTCGTTTATATAGTCGGTAAACTGCGCCAACGCTGTACCCGTGCTCCGACCGCGTCGGAACCCGTGTTGAGCATTTGATAATATATTATTACTTTCTAGAAACGAACTTATTTGATGTACAATAAACTTTTCTACAATTTTATTTATTACTGATAGAATTGCTATTGGTCTGTAATTAGAATAGTCTGTGTGGGCTCCTTGTTTAAAAATAGGTCTTATCAATGCAGTTTTCAGTAATTCGGGATATTGTCCTCGTTCGACACATAAATTAATGAATAAGGATATCACTGGACTCAATGTACCTTTCAAATATTTTATATCCTTGACTCTAATGTTATCCACACCTTCAGACTTTTCACAGCTTAACATATTTATAATTTTAATGATATCATCTGTACACGCTTTCTTAAATCTTAATGACACTTGCCTATCGACTACATAACTATTCCTATCTAGAAACTTATGGCTACATACATGCTTTATATCTAAAATTTCTTTGGTAAATGTAGTAGAAAACTTATTACATATATTTATCATGCTGTCTGTTTTACCTAAATATTTTAATATAGTACTATCTAAACTAATTTTCTCCCTTCCTACCCATGTGTTGATTTTACCCCATATCTTTTTAACATTTTTGTTACACTTTCTAATTTCTTCCTTTCTATAGTTATTCTTAGCCATATATATAAACTTATTTGTCCTATTCCTATATTTAGTGTACTGAATTCTTAAGTTCATATCACTTGGGTTTCCTTTCCATGTTTGAAAAAGTTTATCTCTAGTATAGATCATATTCTTAACTGTATCTGTAATCCATGGTTTACTCTTTCTTTTTTTACTTACGGTTACTTGTATTTTAGCATTAGAATAGACACTGCAGAAATTCAAGTATAGTCTGTTATATAGATCAATTGGGCACTTACAGTTCAATAGCTCCGTCCATGATATATTTTCTAATAACTTAATTACCTTTTTATCACTTATAACAGTCAACTGAGATTGTTTATTGGTATCAGAGCTTCTAACACCACTATCTAGACACACACCAATAGCATAATGATCCGATAATTTACATTGTAACACATATGAAAACACACCACACTTTGTTCGAACCCATGCATGATCAATGCACGACCGTGTCACTCTGTCACCGTACACCTCCTCTCGCGTGACATCGTGGATGGCGCATTCCATTCCTATCTCACTCATATTGTTTAGGTATTGAGTGGTGATGCTGCAACCGGCAGAATAGTTAATCAAATCTATGTTCGTGTCTCCAATCACGACTACTTCACAGTTTCGTGGAATTTCCTTTAAGTGTGTATGTATTTCTTCGACAAATCCTTGCTTATTCAGTTTTGGCGGCCTGTATATGACCAATATATGAATAACTCTCCCATCTTGAGATATTTTGCCATGAATCATTTCGTAGTAATTATGAGTGATTATTTTTGCTGTAAAGTTTAAGTAATTTTTGACGTATAACAATATTCCACCTCCCTTCTTTGTTTCTCTTGTATTTATGTATGTGTTGTATCCCTGTATATTATATAAGGGCAATTCCTGTTGCCTTATATTTATTTCGGTTAGTGCTATAATTTCGATTTTATCCGTACAATCACTCAATAACACTTGTAATTGGTTAAAGGTTTTTCGCAATGATCTAATATTTAAATGTATAATATTCAAGCTTTCATCATACCGCTGAAGTTCTGTACGCCAGCTGACTATGTCTGTAAAGTTGTTGTATTTAATATATGTATTTATGTCTAAGCTTTGGTCGTCGAATTTTATTAAATAAGGTACTCTCAGCGTTATAAGACAGTGTTTCAGTATATACTTTATTTTTGGCTGGCAATGTACATATTTATGTCACTTAATCTACGTATCGCGCGTATTTTTTTGTCATTTGGGTCATCTCTTTTTATCAATACCTTATTATTCTGAGCCCAAATATACTTGTAGGTTGCTTTTAGCTCGTTTTTAGTTGTCCAAAGGAGGTTACGCATGTACTTTGTTAGGTCTTCGTTGACGTAGATTCGCTGAATATTGCCATTTTCATATATATCATTATTGGTTAAATGATGAGTTTTTCTTGTGGATATCCAGTTGTTACGGGCTGTTGTCGTGTTTAGGGTGATGATGATCGGCCGCGGCTTTGTCCTTCGATTGTCTTGGCGTTTGTTTTCAGCAACCTTAGTGGGCGACTCGGTGTTAAGAGTAGCGGCATTCTTGTTATCTTCTCCAACCCTTCTTATCTCGCATATAGAACTTTTATCCAATCCTAATTTATTGGCTATAATTTTTACTTTGTCTTCGAGGTTTTCATTTTGTTGCTCTTCTAACCCATATATTTCCACATTCTTCTCTTTTTCGCGTAATTCCAGATAGGCAATCCTCTCTTCAAGGGCCCTGTTGCTTGTCTCTAAGTGCGTATTTTTGTTTTCCAGTGATTTTATTTTTTTGTCTGTCTTTTCTTTCTCCTCTATCAACTCCTGATACTTCTCGGCATAGAAATTGATGTCCTGAGACATGGATTCCAGCGTTTTCTTCATAGAGAAAACTATGGCCAATTTCTCATTAACCTCCGCCAGCACCTTCTCTGGAGTAGCTTTCGTGATGTCAACTTCTATGGCTTGCCTACTGGTATTCACAGGTTGGCAGTCCTCACACTTTCCAGTGGACGCAAAAGATTTCATTTTTGTTGCGCATTTTGTATGGAATGCACCTTTACATTCTCCAATACAATTCGTTATATTATCGCTTTTCACCCTTGCCAGAGATACTTGACACAATTTGCACTGCACCATCGTGGATATTATTGAGAATAATAATTCTTTAGTATACTGAGTTTACGCGATTAAGTCATAAACTAAAGCGTATTTATCTTGAGATAATTTCTAACTACGCCTGTATCGTCACTGAACTCACGGAAATCGCTGCCGCTTGTGGCATGCGCCAGCGATAAGTTTGCACGTGCGCGCTGCAGGTGCGCGGCTATTATTCCCGGAATTTGGTTTGTTTTGATTTTTATTGCTTGGAATTTTTGAATTTTTGATTTTAAATGAAATATTATTTTTGCTGCACAGCTTGTACACGTCTAACCGCTGACGCGCCCCGCGGAATGTTGTGAATAATGACTGTATATCAAAACTAACCATAGTTTCCTTGTCAGAGAGATGTAGGTGTTTGATTTCACTGACAAAATGGTAGGAATCTTTCACATGTGCTCTCGTGTTGCCCCTGAGGGGTGAGAGAATCTTTGCCATGTGTTGAGCCAGTCTGTAAGTTGGTGCACCTATCTGACTTACTATCGGGCGCAGAGGAGCGTTTTCCTTGTGTATTTTTGGTAGCCCATACATTTGAGGAGGTTTTACACACGATGGTATTAAATATTTCACGTCCAAATTAAGTTTTTCGGAGTATTTCTTAACAATATCACAAGTTTGCTTGAGTATTTTGTTCGTAGGGTCTGACTTAACCAACTTGTAGGTACTTTCATCCGACAAAAGATGTTCCATTTTTTGTTTATACTCGGACGTGTCCATCACTACCGTTGCATTTCCTTTATCTGCTCGGAGTACTGTAAGTTCAGGCCTAGCTTGTAAGTTCTTCAGTGCGAGATATTCGGTCTTAGGTAGATTCCTTGCCGGCACTTTCGATTGACGTAATACAGCAGAAACGTCCTGTCGTATGGCCTCGAAATCTTCCTTACTCACATTGTTCTTAACTAGGCAATCCTCAACATTGCAAATAATGGTTTCATACGGTATTCTTGATGGAGTTATCGCGTAATTTAAACCTCTGTTAAGTACTCTCTCGGTATTTTCATCTAACGTGTGTTTTGACAGATTGACAACTGTTTGTCTATGGGCGGACGGTAGCGTGTGATTGGTCCGTGCGAAAACGTTCTGTTTCATGTTGTACTGGTCATTTGATTTTTGTTGTAATTTTTCAAATTTTTGAATTTTGTTACGTTTACACGCATCATATTTTGAAGTTTCTCTGTTGTTTATTGCATCTATGCATTGTTTAAAATCAAATGAAGTTGTCAATCTGTATATTTCGTTAGATAAATTCTCAACCAAAAATTACTCCAAAGGCAAGCCAAAAGTTACTCATACAAAAGATCCATGAAAACCGAGCTGATTTACGCAGAATAAATAAAACTGCGTAAATCAGCTCGGTTTTCATGGATCTTTTGTATGAGTAACTTTTGGCTTGCCTGTTTTAAGATCTTAGCGCTCCCACGTATGTCCTTCTTGGCTGATATCTTGCAGCATGTAGGGATGAGATCGTGATCCCGGCATCTCTTCAAGAAATTTAAGGATGTTATGTATCTTGCGCGCTTGGTTTGTAGATCTTCTAACCGGCGTATTTTTGTTGCTGTTTCCAGTCCGTACTGGTTCACATAGTATCTTCTTGGGTTTACGCGAATGTTACACATTTAAATTAAACTACAGTTTACGGATTTTATCGCGTTGTATTGGTTTCACTAAGTTATTACATTTGAAACTAAAGATCTAGAAACTATATTTTTAATTTATTACTAGCCGACGTTTCGAATTCTTTACAGAATTCATGTTCACGGCAGACTGAGGTGATATTCGTCTTTTTCTTGAATGTATAAGTTATCTCAAAGTACCCGAACATTTTTCAACTACTGGTGTTACTATTTACGCAGAATGAGCTCACAGTGTCCTTAGGTCTTCTGGTTACTTTGTCCTTCTTGGGTTTCATTAGCCTTATGACAGGGTCCCAAGCTGGAGGAACATTCCAACCATCTTCCCTATTGAAATTAGGGTCATCATCTTGTCATCAGGAATAAAAACAACTCCTTAAGCCATACTATGTATAGGAAAAAGACCCATACAAATAGGTACTTAAACGGTGAATCTCACCACCATCCTAAACAGTTAGCTACTGTAGGAATGTCTCTGTTTCAGAGAGCCCGCGGGATCTGTGACAAGAAACACCTGGACCTCCGACCGCTGCGCCACTGTCACAGATCCCAGAAGAAAGAAAAACCAGCCACAGTAGAAAGACAACCTGCTGTCCTCCCATACATCAAGGGCGTGACCGACAAAATTGGCTACATCTTGAAGCGAGCTTCTATCAAAACTTACTACAAGCCGCCAACGAAGATCAGTCAATTATTACCATCTGTCAAGTGTCAGTTACCCTTGCAAGAGGCCGGTGTCTACAAAATTGACTGTGAATGTGGGCTCTCGTACATTGGACAAACCAAGAGAAGCATAGGCATAAGACTCAAAGAACATATAGCTGACATAAAACATAAACGCTCAACAAAGTCTGCTGTGTGTGAACATGTGGAACAAGGACCCAACCACTACCTGCGATTTGATGAACCACAGATACTCGCAAAAGAACATCGTTTTCTTCCAAGGATGATACGAGAGGCTATTGAAATTAAAAAACACCCTAATTTCAATAGGGAAGATGGTTGGAATGTTCCTCCAGCTTGGGACCCTGTCATAAGGCTAATGAAACCCAAGAAGGACAAAGTAACCAGAAGACCTAAGGACACTGTGAGCTCATTCTGCGTAAATAGTAACACCAGTAGTTGAAAAATGTTCGGGTACTTTGAGATAACTTATACATTCAAAAAAAGACGAATATCACCTCAGTCTGCCGTGAACATGAATTCTGTAAAGAATTCGAAACGTCGGCTAGTAATAAATTAAAAATATAGTTTCTAGATCTTTAGTTTCAAATGTAATAACTTAGTGAAACCAATACAACGCGATAAAATCCGTAAACTGTAGTTTAATTTAAATGTGTAACATTCGCGTAAACCCAAGAAGATACTATGTGAACCAGTACGGACTGGAAACAGCAACAAAAATACGCCGGTTAGAAGATCTACAAACCAAGCGCGCAAGATACATAACATCCTTAAATTTCTTGAAGAGATGCCGGGATCACGATCTCATCCCTACATGCTGCAAGATATCAGCCAAGAAGGACATACGTGGGAGCGCTAAGATCTTAAAACAGGCAAGCCAAAAGTTACTCATACAAAAGATCCATGAAAACCGAGCTGATTTACGCAGAATAAATAAAAATGTTGAGAATTTATCTAACGAAATATACAGATTGACAACTTCATTTGATTTTAAACAATGCATAGATGCAATAAACAACAGAGAAACATCAAAATATTATGCGTGTAAACGTAACAAAATTCAAAAATTTGAAAATTACAACAAAAATCAAATGACCAGTACAACATGAAACAGAACGTTTTCGCACGGACCAATCACACGCTACCGTCCACCCATAGACAAACAGTTGTCAATCTGTCAAAACACACGTTAGATGAAAATACCGAGAGAGTACTTAACAGAGGTTTAAATTACGCGATAACTCCATCAAGAATACCGTATGAAACCATTATTTGCAATGTTGAGGATTGCCTAGTTAAGAACAATGTGAGTAAGGAAGATTTCGAGGCCATACGACAGGACGTTTCTGCTGTATTACGTCAATCGAAAGTGCCGGCAAGGAATCTACCTAAGACCGAATATCTCGCACTGAAGAACATACAAGCTAGGCCTGAACTTACAGTACTCCGAGCAGATAAAGGAAATGCAACGGTAGTGATGGACACGTCCGAGTATAAACAAAAAATGGAACATCTTTTGTCGGATGAAAGTACCTACAAGTTGGTTAAGTCAGACCCTACGAACAAAATACTCAAGCAAACTTGTGATATTGTTAAGAAATACTCCGAAAAACTTAATTTGGACGTGAAATATTTAATACCATCGTGTGTAAAACCTCCTCAAATGTATGGGCTACCAAAAATACACAAGGAAAACGCTCCTCTGCGCCCGATAGTTAGTCAGATAGGCGCACCAACTTACAGACTGGCTCAACACATGGCAAAGATTCTCTCACCCCTCAGAGGCAACACGAGAGCACATGTGAAAGATTCCTACCATTTTGTCAGTGAAATCAAACACCTTCATCTCTCTGACAAGGAAACTATGGTTAGTTTTGATATACAGTCATTATTCACATGCATACCAGTACATGACTGTGTAGAAATTACTAGAAGGAAGCTGACAGAAAACAACATGCCTGAGGAATATGCAGAAATACTCAAACACTGCCTGACAACGGGCTATCTCGATACAAGTAGACGGTGTAGCAATGGGCTCTCCAGTATCGCCTGTTGTCGCTGACATCTTCATGGAGGACTTCGAGGCGCGAGCCCTGCAGACTGCCACCATCACAAGCGGTATGTAGATGACACTTTCACAATTTTACCAACAGATAGTGTTAATGCTTTCCTAAACCATCTTAATTCTATTAATAACCAAATACAATTCACAATGGAATTAGAGGCAAACAAGTCTTTAGCTTTCTTAGATGTACTTGTCATCAGGAATAAAAACAACTTCTTAAGCCATACTGTGTATAGGAAAAAGACCCATACAAATAGGTACTTAAACGGTGAATCTCACCACCATCCTAAACAGTTAGCTACTGTAGGAATGTCTCTGTTTCAGAGAGCCCGCGGGATCTGTGACAAGAAACACCTGGACGCTGAGCTTCAACATGTCAGGCAAGTTCTGCAAGACAACAAGCTCCGACCGCCGCGCCACTGTCACAGATCCCAGAAGAAAGAAAAACCAGCCACAGTAGAAAGACAACCTGCTGTCCTCCCATACATCAAGGGCGTGACCGACAAAATTGGCTACATCTTGAAGCGAGCTTCTATCAAAACTTACTACAAGCCGCCAACGAAGATCAGTCAATTATTACCATCTGTCAAGTGTCAGTTACCCTTGCAAGAGGCCGGTGTCTACAAAATTGACTGTGAATGTGGGCTCTCATACATTGGATAAACCAAGAGAAGCATAGGCATTAGACTCAAAGAACATATAGCTGACATAAAACATAAACGCTCAACAAAGTCTGCTGTGTGTGAACATGTGGAACAAGGACCCAACCACTACCTGCGATTTGATGAACCACAGATACTCGCAAAAGAACATCGTTTTCTTCCAAGGATGATACGAGAGGCTATTGAAATTAAAAAACACCCTAATTTCAATAGGGAAGATGGTTGGAATGTTCCTCCAGCTTGGGACCCTGTCATAAGGCTAATGAAACCCAAGAAGGACAAAGTAACCAGAAGACCTAAGGACACTGTGAGCTCATTCTGCGTAAATAGTAACACCAGTAGTTGAAAAATGTTCGGGTACTTTGAGATAACTTATACATTCAAGAAAAAGACGAATATCACCTCAGTCTGCCGTGAACATGAATTCTGTAAAGAATTCGAAACGTCGGCTAGTAATAAATTAAAAATATAGTTTCTAGATCTTTAGTTTCAAATGTAATAACTTAGTGAAACCAATACAACGCGATAAAATCCGTAAACTGTAGTTTAATTTCAAAGTATAGCTATCGCCGAATTGTTCGACCGTTATTATACAATAGTAGCAATCAGGAACTGGAAAGGAAAAACAATTTCGTGCAATCAAAATAAGCTTCCTAGATCAAAACAAAAATGTTCATGCTTTTTGGGTAATCGAATACGGTCATCGCGTAAAATAACTGGCAAGGATAGTCGGCAAGGAATATAAAATACAGTGGTGCTACGATGAAAAAAATTCAAAGGAAAATTCTAAGAAACAGACAAGTATTCAGGCTTAATTACTAGAAAAACAGAACAAAAAAGTGCAAAAGTATTCGTGTTCCATACACCTGTGTGTTTCCATTTAGCCGGTGCCACGTCACGGGCAAAAACGAGTGCGGACTGCGGTGTGAGGTGCGGGGCCGGCGCTCGGCGTGTGTGTGGCACCGACTTAATGCGGTTTTTGCCACGGAGCCCCGGGCTCCCGCCATATTTTAACGCTGTAGAAATGATTTGTACTGAAATTTCGGTATTTCGTTTTAAAATTCCATGTAATTTTTACCAGGATATTTTAAATAAAAATAGTCGTGAATACACATTTTGCCATTTTATTTTCATTGCGCCTTTGGGATATGTGAATATGAATGTCAAGGCTGTAAAATTACGCAGTCTACTATGAATAAAAACTATGCGACTGAGAGAATTTTATCATAACTCTGACATGTATGATCTACAATGTTAGGAAATTATTCATGACTTTTGGGAGTTTTCCATTGTAGACTTTTGCTTTAGGTAGCTTGTTTATATCTAATACCTTTAAACGAGCAATTGTTGTATATATATATATATATATATATATATATATATATATATATATATTTATTAAACTTCCTGCAATACAATTTGCATAAGGCGGACTTAATGCCAAAGGCATTTTCTACCAGTCAACCTTAGGGTGATGCAGAGATGATAGTGGCAGGTGTGTTTTAGAGACTAAAACAAGAAAACTTAATATAACAATAGAATATTAATTATACCAGGTAATACATATTTACGAATATAAACGCCCTATATATACATACAGCATACATACATACATATATACGAATAAATATACACGTTTAAATATATTAATTATATATACTTAAATAAATAAATAATATATATAATATTATAACTATAATTTCTACATAAACATAAATATTCCATAAATGAAAACTGCTAATAGGTAATAAGAGAGGAGTGCTGCTATTGACAAGCTTCCGACAATCCACGATATAACTGACGAACCTATATATATATATATCTAAATAAGAATTGTTCGTTTCGATTAAACTCAAAAACGGCTCCCACGTTTTCTATGAAACTTTGGACGCATCCCGCGCAGGCCTCCATCAAGCCCACGTGGAGCGTCCACTCCCAGGATCCCGCTTAGCTTCAACGTGAGTTTTCAAGCCACGGTTACTGAGCGCCCCCTCCACGACAAGGTGGAGATACCACGGGGAGGACTCGTGCGGCAATACTACTGGTAGCGCCATCTATCTTTCTATTGATAATTAATTATGTCAACACCTAGCTAATAAATTCCTTTGCATACCGCAGTATCAAATACGAGCGATCCTTTTATCCCTACCCTTCCAAAAGGCACGCCTCGCTGTAATTGGTCGCAGAATTCAACGACGCTGCGAGGAAGTCAAAAATCAAACGTCCCGCTGACCGGCTGCACCCTGGTGCAGCTCCGCGCCGCGACGAATACATGCAGCACCGCAATATTTTACCGCTATTTTATACTATAAACGAGAACTAAACCGCCCGCGGGTGTAGTGGAGTGATCAGTGCAGCTTCAGGATTCTCGAAGACACCAGGAGGCCGCCATTTTGTAAAGAAGAAGACTGACTAACAAGGTAAGGCGTGACCTATAAATCCCAGTAGCTATAATTTCTAACTCCTCTTCACCCCTTTTCCTATTCTAGGCGATCATCAGCCATCCTTATACAGTCCACAATATTAATATTTTTCCAAATCGCCTAGTACCTACATACGTTTCGGTGCAACGCCGAACCAACCACGAAATAGTATTTTAATCGTAAAATGGTTGTAAGTTGATAAAAAAAACGTTATATTCGTCTTATCATTTTGCGCGCCTCGGCAATTGACCCTGAATCAGGCAATCAAAGGTGATTAATGCACTTACAAAGAAAATGATGGATTAGTTAGTAGTTATTACTATAGTAGAGACAGTAAAGTGTGAGAATCTTTATTTGCATGACTTAATAACATTTTACTGAAAATTGGAGAACAGTATAATGCGCAATATGCGTATTAAATTGTTAAACGTAAACAAACCTAATATGTTTATGTATTATGTTGGTAAAGCAAGTAGTCCATCATACGGAAAACCACAACCATAGCTATTATTAAAAAAAATAAAGAAAATGAATGCTGTGCTCGATAATAAATGACAAAAAAACCTACCCAAATCATAATTTTTATTTTTAAGAAGGAATTCACAAGAAAGACAATAAGTAGACAATAATGAAAGCTTCAAATCGCTTGTACCCTTTTAACAGTTAATACTACATCTCAGATATGTATCGGCATGAGTTATCAGACTCGTTCCTTGGATGATGTCAGTACTTATAAAAATTGAAGACGCATGTAGAACTATGTGTTAACACGTGGTCGCACCTTCAAGACAAATAGTGAATTTGACCACAAAACTTGCTGTGAAACTGCAACATTGCGTGTTTAACCAATATTAAACACTTAAAATTGAGTTATTTTAATGGGTTTTGCCTGTCGTTTAAGTTTCACGAAGTATTTAAGTACACTTAACACCTTGAGTAACTTTTATAATTAATAGCCTTGTAGTAACAGAAAGAAATATGTTATTTGACAGGCAAGTTGATTTAGCTGTCGCCAAAGAACCTTGTGAGTTTGCAATTCCAATCCAGACATTTTTTTGTGACGGTTAGTTATAATATACTACTGTGTTTTATTTTATCTATTACCTATTATCTTCATGGTCTTAGGGTTAACCCATTTTCATTTGCCAAATCTTTGCCTTGATGACCAGGAGCCGTTTTCTAGCCTAATCAGATTTAACGCTTATATTAGCTTTGCTATAGAGCGACAACTATTTGATCTCCTTGACTCAATAGGCTTGCGATATTTCATGGCTTAAACCAGAGTCAGTATGTTCAAGGGAACTGATGAACTGTCATTGGAACTTTAACGAGTAATTCACCGGCCGAGACGAGAAAATCGTCATCTAGGCTCTGTTATTTGAATATATTGACGGAAAATGTAAAGAAAGTCCCACATTGTCCTACCATGCCTCAAGAGTTTAATTTCTTTAAAGTTTGTAATGTATTGTTTACAGGGAGTGTTCAAGCAATTTGACCGTTTAGTGCGAGCCAACATCGGAGATTGTCACGCTCTTGGACAGAAACCCATCACCTTCATCAGACAAGTAAGTTTAATTTCAAGCTTTTTACAGGTGAATTTATTTACATTGACCGCAACTAGAACTAATGTCCACAACAACCGCTTGTAGGTTGAGTTCTTGTAACTCAGACAATTCTATTCAGCTCTTCTCTCGGACGCTTGCTATGTAGCTCTCAGAATAAATAATATATTTTATTAAATTATTTGCCGCATAAAAGGACATCACTATCATATTCATTAGTAAAGGTAATTGAAATTTATATTTAATATAGTAATTCCAAATTGTGTGCAGCTCGAAACCTCAATATTGATGTATTGATTAATAACAACATAATAACCATGAAAACATTTAATTTGGTTTTGTGTTTCAGAGAGACGAACTATCCTATCACCGTTTTATAACTGCCCCACTTTTATGGGAAGGTTTCATTATCATTATCATCAGCCTGCCATAGTCCACTGCTAGCTATAGGTCTCTCCGATGGCACGCCACTGAGCAGGTTTATAGAACGATAATATAATCCACCGCACATCAGAAACTCAAGCGAAAGTGCTATACTTTATAGAACCTCTGTAAATGTATGTCTATAGTGATATATTACTAGCCACGATTCGACATATCAAATTAATGATCAGTAGATTATCTGCGTTCTTCATTATTCGATGTAATATAAAAATGGCATAAGTAATCGTTGTTATTTTTCAAACGAATTACAGGAAGTTTATTTTCAGAAAATTACATTCAAATTCGTCAAGCTGTTGTCAAAATTAGCGTAGACAAATGCACAGAAACATACAAAAACGCTGGTAATGACTTTATTTTATTTTTAGCGGCACAAATAAATTTTCACCTCAGCAGCTCAAACATGCCGCTTTTGCTGCGAGACAACAGTGAACAAAACGCGATTTTGATTCGAGCGTGAGGCAAAGTAGCTTTTTAATTTTTCAATCTTCAGTGTCACGAATTTACATTGTTCAGCCATAAATTTGAAACATTCGAATTTTACTGTGCTCTGTCTCTTTCACATGCATATAAAAAGTGAGTGAAAAAACAAACCCCTTCGCGAAATTCGATTTTGGAATTCGACCTCAAAGAAAACACCTACGGCAACGCAAAAAAAAAGATATTTGTAATAAAGAAATTACTTTTTTTATATGTTATTGTTTATATGTTTAATTTATTATTGGATTTTAATAAAAATAAGTCTAATTGATGGTATAAAATTAGTATTTAACCAATACATTTTATTTAGAATTACAACAATGATACATTTGAAAAATAAACATCAGGGACGCGGTATTAAAACGCGATTTAAAAAAGTAGCGGGAATAAAAATTTCGCTGATGCTGATACAGTAGGTATAGCGTAACGTGTTAAATTATATTAATATATAAAATAATCTAAAAAGATGAGTGAAACCGATGAAGACTGTACTTTAACACCAGAAGAGTTAAATCAACAAGTGATTATGCAGAATTCAATCTATTCCTGTTCATTTCTATGTCTCCTAAGTAATATGTGTTCTCACTGCTGTGGTGAAAAGTTATGTGTGCTACACGAGAGCAAAGTTTTTTGTATCTCGTGCTGTTGAATCCCTCACCACGCTCAGGATTCTAACTTTGATTCACTCGCTACGCTCGTGAATCAATCATAGAATCCTTCGCTTGCTCGGGACTCAAAATCAGCACTCGAAACAAAAAACAACTTTGCTCTCTTGTTGCACAAATAACTATTTCTCAAATTACTTATTGTTGGCGTCGAAAATGTATTTTATAAAAAAGTTTCGGAATACTATCGGTGACCCTAGGAACACTGCAATAAATAAAACCTATACTAAAATACCCAGTCTCAACATCAGAATATGTTCATATTTATACCATCAGTTTCTCGCAGGTTTCTCATAAATTTTCAGGTTCTAATTCATACTTTTACGAGTTAAAATTTGAAAGACGCCGATATAACGTACATACATACATACATATCGTCACGCCTTTTATCCCCGAAGGGGTAGGCAGAGGTATATTAATTTCTAAACCCACTTTTCGCCAGATATACTTTAGTCCCACGTAATAAGGGGCGAGCCTATTGCCGTACCGGGAACATTTACAGACTCCGTGCTGCTACTGAGAATTTCGTGACAGAAAAACCCAATAACACTGCCCGACCCAGGAATCGTACCCGAGACCTCCCGATCCCACGCGCACATTTATGCCGCGAGACCAACGAGGCAGTCGTATAGGGTTTGATGTCGAGTTTGCCGTCTCTACGCAAAGATGGTATTTGCATCGTGTTATCCCTTAGTCGCCTCTTACGACACCCACGAGAAGATAGGGGGTGGTGACACTTGTATTCTATGCTGTCAACCACACGGCCGATATAACGTGTGTATATTTTAATTTAAGCCAGGTACATGAATCATTGGGATTCTTTCTTTCTTTGAATGAGGGTGTTTGATATTTCTTCTACCACCAGACGGCGCTTAGTATGCGTCAGGTCCAAACTGACGTCAGATATGTGTACAGACGCGTACACACACATAATACAAACAAACACAGACGTACGAAAATATAGGGGCTTTCACAGTTTTGACAGGTTTCTGGACCTAATGCCTCAGTGCCGCCGCATAGTGAACGTCATTTCTGAAGACCCTCATTATGGACTTATCGCATACAGCCGCTTACCTTATTAGTCTATCTTAGGGATGTTTCCAAAAATTCATTATTTTATTGAAGCTCCGTGTGATGACGATTAAGAATATACAGGATCACCAGCACATTTTCATTCCGTAGGTGTCGTAAGAGGTGCCTAAGGAAAATACACGAAGTGATTATTAAATTTGGAAAAAGAAGGAAATCTCTACATCAAACTCTATAGCATTTTGTCTGATCAGGGTGGTTATAGTAGGCCTAATCCTCTTTTTGACGTAATGCTATTGTAACGTAAAGTTGCTGAGGCTCAAATCCAGCATTTGACTGCGAAAGGCTGTATGGTGCAAATTAAAATAAATTATTTTATGATGCCAGCAGTTTCAGTTTTGTCCGCCACGTAAACAAGCCCATTAAGGAAATCAGGTATCCCAAATTCCTAGTTCATTATCGGAAGGCAGTATGAGCTTTTATTGTGTAACATGCCCTTATTGGTCTGTAGGGACGTAATTACTGAGACCTTTTTACGACATGAATCAGTGGTGAACAAAATCTGTAGGCGTACCAATGCTCCTTATACCTCTTTATACGCGTTTGACCGACGTCGTTTCGACCGACTTGCAACGGTCGTGGTCGCGGAGGGGCTGGCGTAAGCTCGATACATATTTATTACCTTAAATTAATTTGTTTAGGCACTATAGGCGACTAGGTTTATCGCTAGTTCCACTCGTAACTTGATTTTTATTGATATCGAGCCTAGCGATGATCACATGTCGAAATATCACATATTTCATCTCTGAACATTGTCGATAAAATGACAGATCTAAATCTGACGTAATGTGTTTTAGATTAACGCTCCACTCACTTATATTCTAGTGCCATCTCCAGTTAATTGGGGCCTTTCAGTGCCCGCGTTAACTGTCCATCGATCCATGGAGCCAGCTAGACTGTACAGTCGACGACATAAGTACTTCAAAAGAATTAACAAAATATCAGCTCTCTATATAAACTTCTTTTTTATAGCTTACGCCTGTGTACCCGAAAGGGCATAATAGGGGGCGAGCCTATTGCCGTTACCGGGCACATCACCAGACTCCGGGCTGCTACTAAGTATTCGGAAAAACCCAGTAACACATTTGCCCGACCCGGGAATCGAACCCGGGACCTCCGATCAGCAGTCGCATACGCTATCCAATGCTTTATGTACTGTACATATAACATGTATATACTGTACCTCTATATACGTATAATGAAATGAATTCTCCTTGTCTACAAGTTTATCACATTCATACAGACAGATAAGAAGATGTAGCGGCTGCTGACGCTACAAAATATACAACGCGCGCTAATGTGTAAGCGCGGCGCAGTAGTCGTCTTCCCGCTCTTGTATAGTAAGGTCGTAGATTTGTAGTATATTTATATTGTAACCTGGTACCAGTAAAAGTATATATATATATGTTCTTTTGCATTCTTTATTTATCTCTTACATCGCACATCTTTGGAGACCCCTACAAACTTAAGAAGTATTGAACTGATATTTGTATAGTTGTCACCAATATATAGTGTGATTCCTAAGAAAAGTTTAGGTGTATACTTCACGCGGGTGTAGACTGATTAAAGAATATATAAATATGTCTATCAGATATCTGGTTGCCATAGTACGAGCTCAGCTTAGTTGCCCAAACTTAGCAAAGCTAGGGCATGAGCTATATCACGTGTAGGTATGATATATCAGCGGACCATGTGAGTTATTATTATAGGGTAGGCTCACAGCGAGACTGGGCTCGCCATTCGTAACAGATCGGCAAAGTTAAGCAACGCTTGCATAGGTCGTCACTTGGATGATTGACCACGTTGTGGCATTTACATCTGAGCGCTACCGTGCTTCGGATGGCACGTAAAGCTGTCGGTCCCGGTTCTTGTCTCAGGATAAGAATCGTTAGACCATGTCGGAGGCCTTCGAGCAGTCTGAAAACTCTGACACTAGAAAATCTATAGGGTAGGTAAGTAGAATGGCCACGACTGTACAACACGCATTTATTTAGCTGAGGTTTTATTTGAATGTTAATTAATTCGTCGAACAGCTCTGTGGTCCAATGCGATGTGTATTTTCGTTATTAACTCGAATTGTTTTTTTATTCGATGTATTCGTATAGAACCACGAATGTAACTGATACTGTTGTTTTTAGTTAAGTATTTACAAAGTATCAAGGTACATACATAAATACATTCATAGACTCACGCCTGTTTCCCGAAGAGGTACGCAGAGACTACGGAACGCCACTTGCAACGATCCTGACATATCTCTCTTGCTTCATTCACTCCCATCAAATTCCTCATGCATGCTCTTCTGTTCAGGGTACTTCTAACCTTTCCTGTTTTAATTATGTCTCCGATCTGGTCAGAGAACGTCCGTCTTGGTCTTCCCCTTCGTGCTGTCCCATTTAAACTTGCCTTATATATCTGCTTGGTCAGTCTTTCGTCATCCATTCTCTGCATGTGCCCAAACCACCTTAGACTTGTCACTATGTCTTCTTTTACACCACAACACTCTCTTATCACACAATTATTTACTTTGTCATTCAAAGATACACCACACATACTTCTCAGTGCTCTCATTTCTATAGCATTTAATCTACTTTGATGTCTATTCTGCCATACACAACTTTCACTACCAAACATAAGTGTAGGTACTAACACCCCTCTATGCACAGCCAAACGTGCCTTTTTGGACACATTTTAACTGTTCATAAAGGCCTTCAAAGCTCCATTCACCCTGCCATTACCTGCATTAACTCTTCTTTCAATATCTTCTTCATTCTTACCATTCCTAGTAAACAGCGTATCTAAATATACAAAATCATTCACTTGCTCCACTCGTTGTCCATCGATAATAACATTACAAGCCGTAACACTTTCCTCCTTTTCAAAAACCATAACTTTCGTCTTGCTCACATTCACTTTCATTCCTTTCCTCCCTAAAGTACCATGCATGATTGTTACCATCTCCTGCAACTCCTCCGCTGACGACGCAAGTATTACCTGATCATCAGCATAAAGGAGGCCTTTGACAAGCAACTCATTCATCCTTAATCCACAGTCAGTATTTTTCAAATCGTGCAAACAACTGTCCATGAAGAGGTTGAACAGCCACGGCGATGCTACACATCCCTGTCTAACACCTGTTTCGATGTTAAACCAATCAGTGTACGACCTACTTACCCTCACACAAGCTCTAGAATCTTCATAAAGGGATTTCAGAGCTCGTATGAGGCTGCTGTTCACCCCATATATCGACATTACCGACCACATTTCATTCCTCACCACTTTATCGTAAGCCTTTTCCAAATCCACGAATGCGCTATAGACCTTTTGACCTTTGGCCAAGAATTTCTCGGCTATGCACCGCAAGGAAAAGACTTGATTCGTGCACCCCATACCCTTTCGCAATCCCGCTTGTACATATCACATTTTCTTGTCGGTTACTTCCATAACTCTTTCAGTCAGTACCTTCGCATACAATTTGCCAACAATGCTGAGAAGGCTAATGCCTCTATAGTTCTTGCAGTCTTGTTGCGAGCCTTTTCCCATATAGAGAGGCACAACCACCGCTGTGGCCCAGTCATCAGGTACTCGGCCGGTGCTCCAGCACAAGTTAAATAAGCGCTGCAGCTGACCAACTATGATGCCCTGTCCAGCCTTCAGCATTTCAACTGTAATCCTATCATATCCTGCAGCCTTACCTAATTTCATACTTCCCAGCGCCTTCACAATCTCATCCACGCCTATTATCGTTTTCATCATTGCTATTATTACCATTCATTTCGTCGATCGATGTCTCTATCGCCGTTCTTTCAAATAAACCTTCAAAATACTCCTTCCATATCTTCAGCACGCATGATTCACCATTCAGTGTCTTTTCATTCTTGTCTCTGATTGACGAGTATTCTCAGGATTGAGTTCTTCCTCGAACTGAACGGATTTCCAGAAAAACTTTATGTTTCTCCGGAAATCTTCAGATAGTCTGCTATTAAACTCATCTTTCTTTTCCTCTTTTTTCTTTTTAACAATTTCTTTCATAATTCTTTTTGACCTAACAAACTCCTTCCTTGCTTCATCTATGTCATCAGTCGTTGCCTTTCCCATTCTTTTATTTGCTCTGGCAGTCAACCAATCTAACCAAGTTTTCTTCTTCTTTGACACTGCTGATTGTACATCTTTGTCCGACCATGTATGTTTCCTTTCGTATTTTCCTTCTCTTGATCACACCACACACTTCAGACGCTACATATACTATCTCTTCTTTAACCTCTCAAGGACCGCCATTATTTACGTCAACTATCCGTCAAGCACCGCGGGTGGGCTCTTATCGTAAGCGTATTCTGACCCTGGTCACAAAAACTGTTATTGCTCCGTTTCTGTTGCTTCTATTCACACACTCTAAACGGTGTCGGGTTGTTCAATGATGTGGCTATGAAATACAATGTAAACAAGATTCTGATTAGACCTCAAGAAACAAACATATCCTATTGAAATCGGCGTACTTGCCGAATATAGTTATATTGCTGTATTATGTTGATTTCTGACTAAAGGTGTGATCAATTTACACGAAATTTTGGGAACTGGCTCATGAATAGACTGGTAATCTAAAGATAATGTTATTTTACGAGTTCTGTATTCGATTCCTGCAATAGTCAAACTCGAACTTCATAGCGCGCGGCGCAGTTTTCAGTTGTACTAACTTCACACTATTTTTTTATATGTTGCTTACAATATTTTTAGTTTCTATCGTCTATGGTTGTAAAATATTATCTGCCGTTGAGAACATTCGTTTAGAAACGATTTTAAGACTTATCTTTACTACAAATACAGTTCTAAATCGGTCGGGGTTCGGTGGCACAAATTTGTGCCAGCGGGGCTCAACGGTAATACTTGTTTACTGGCACGTTTTTGTGCCGCTGGGGCTCTAGAGGTTAAAAGATTGCCATAATTCTTCCATATCATTTATGCCCTCAAACCTCTCAAAGCTTGCTATCAATCTTTGCTTATACTCATCTTTTACATTTTTCTCTAGCAGATTTTCTACTTTTATTCTTTCCAAGACCCTATTTTCATTTCGGTCTCGGTGTCACCATCCTTTAAAGAGCCCACTTATCCGGCTCATCACCAAGAAGTAGGCGGTGTGGATGCCGATCCCTCGATACACCCATGTATCTAACACATTCTTTACAATTACAAAATCAATCATACTTCTTCTAACATTTTTAGCCTCACGCGTATACATGTGTATCTTTTTGTGATCAAACATGGTGTTTGTCACATAAAGGCTCCACTCTAAACAAACCTCAAGCAATACTTTTTCATTTTCATTCACACTCTCATCACCATATCCACCTAAAACCATTTCAAATCCATCTCGTTTTACTCCCTTGAAATCACCTAACAAGATCAATCTTTCGTTATAAGGATAACGAAAGATTGATCTTGTTAGGTGATTGAAATGTAAGGACATTTCCTCAAAATCTCTCTTAAATTCTCCCAAAATACCTACCTTTCGTCTTGTTCTCGCTGTGACATACCCGCTACTATATTGACCGGCGCGTAAACCCCTATAATAAAGAGACGAGTAAGTCCTACTTTCATTCTCATCCACAAAAGTCTAGCATTTACACATTCAAATTCCTTAATGCACTCATTCATTCGCGCAGACAGTCTTAAACCAACTCCCTTGCAGGCTCTGGCGGTACTGTCTACCCCAGACCAAAAAGCTGTGTACCTGTCATGCTTGGTGGGCCACAAACTTTCCTTTTTGTCTCATTCACACAAAGACCATCAATCTTTCTATCATCCATCATCTGGCATAATTCATTCAATTTGCCATCCAGTCCTCCTCCAACATTTAATGTTGCAAACCGGCTTTCCGTAGGCCGCTTTTTGCCCTCGCGGGAAACGAGACGTGATGGGTTGCGAACCGCGTCGCCGCCGTCTGGAGAAATATATTTTTTAGTTCCTATAGCGTTATCACGAGCATTAGGGATTTCAAATGTCCATCCCCGCAGAGCCCTTTACGGAGATAAGGTAGAATCACATCTGTGCTCTGTGACCACCAACACAGGCACCCTCCGTTTGCAACCAGCTTGCCCTCTGGCTACGAATCCCTGGGCACGGGTCGGCCCCAACAAACAAAAACGTATATAAGTCTTGACTCATACGACATAAAGTTGGATCATCATCATCAGCCTTTAATAGTCCACTGCTGGACTAGGCATCTCCTTTGAAAGGAGGAATTGGCCTACTATACCACGCTGGCCAAGTGGGTTGGTATAGGGGTTGTACCAAGTTTTCCTTCTCTTACAGTGCTGTTCTCTGCATAATATGCTCCCTCTGTCGGCTCTTACGACACCCATGGGATGATATGGGGTGGTGACAATTCGTATTCTTAATCCGTCACCACACGGACATGGACAGTTGGATAGCACAAAGTTGGATAGCAGTCTTATAATGATAGTGAGATGACTACTAGGTCCTTTAGACGTCTTTAATTTAACTTATTAGCCGTGCGACGAATATGTCATATTTTGCTGGTCTTAGCAACGTTGGTCAGACTAAATTAAACGACGTTATATTGTAGTCTTAGCTAAAACGTTTGTACGACAACGCAATAGTCATACTAACGTTATAGTCCATTATACGTTTTGAACTGACCAAATTATGTCTTTAAAAAACCTTTATATGACATTTATATAATGTAGCAGTTGTATAGACGTTTTACAGTGACGTTTATATAACGATCACTTTCATGTTTTACAGCGATCAATTGGAGACTCTTAAATGACTTGGTTGTTTATTTAGTACTCAAATATAACCTATATATTACATGATCTCCGTTTAATGTCATGCCCTGACTTTAATCAAACTTGTAGTCGCATTTAAGTCAAGTTTTGACTTTAAAACGTCTAGGCCGCCATATTTACGGAACGTTTGATTAAATTTAATACGAAAAATGGAAGCAAAAAATTCGGGGAAAAGACATTCGTAGTGGAACTTTCAAGTTGAAAGTAAATCGAGATTTTTTTTTGTTAAAAAGTAAACGCCAACAACCGTGGCATTAATAACAAATGTTAAAGAAGAAAAGTGTACAGCACATGAACAACAAAAAGGTTCAGTATCAATAAGTATTTATTTTATTTCTATAAAAATATTGTCTGTGATTTTGCCGATATTGAATTTGTCATTTATGATTAATGTTGTGGTGATTGATTCGTTTTTAATCAGTAAATTTTAAAATTATTAATCTATACAGGTGTAAAAAAATTGAGCTGCAAAACTTAAAAAAAAGATGTAGATTTCTTAAAAAAATCAAGCTTATAAGTCAACAAAATAAAAAAAATACGGCCATTTATGCAACATATTTTGATACTCGCAAGTAAATAAGAACCTAAGGTTACTTCCCGTTGACCTAGAATCATGAAATTTGGTAAGAAGCAAGGTCTCGCAGCACAAATAAAAGAAAAAGACTGAAAATTGATTATTTGTAGTTTTATCACATAAAACAGTGTATTTAGTTTTCGTTTTCTGGCAAAATGTGGGTGTACTATAGGTATACCTCTGGCCAACCCTTCGGGGAAACAAGGCGTAATGTTATGTTTATGAAAAGTTTTTTGCCAATACAAACTTAAATATGCAGTTGGAGAATTGTCCGTGACGTATATCAAAGTATGGGAGAACGTGTTTACCAATTCAATGATAAGACCACCAAAAATCTTTAAAATGCAATAAATCTCCAATTTTGTTTTTATTTGATATAATGAAATGAAATGGCCGCAGTGTATGAAAGTCAATGATACTGTGGCAACCATAGCACTTTTCCGATACTATAACATGAGTGCTTTCCTATGGTCAAATCAATCTATTTGAAGTCTAAAATCTGCTCTCGTTAGAAATTTATCCATATCCAAGTATTGAATGATCATATTTTTCGATAAAATTTCCTTGAATGTTACAATGTTTTGAAATCTGCACTGCACTTTTACTGTGACCAATATGAAAAGGGTTTTAAATTTATGAGGAACCCTAATAGCTAGCGCCAAGCTGTCATGGCGTATTGCATGGTCTTGAAATAACCTTAGTACGACTTTATGTCTTTACAACGTCTTAAAGAGGTAAGTTTGTGACAAAAGCAACATGTCCTCCATTTTTAGAAATAAATATATCTTTACTAATAAAAATATAATAATTTAAACAAAACATTGCGAGGGGGCATGCAAAATGTGAACCAAATACACATAGGTATATTATCATAAAACTTGAATACCCAGTCGAACCAAAAGGGCATGAGAGACAGAAACCTACAGTTATTAGCGAGATAAATATATATAATTTAAATAACACTCACCTTTAATTTCCTTGTAATAATTTATTTTGCTCTCAAATCTCGAAACAAAACCACAAACACGTATGTCACTAACAAGAAAAATTTATAAGTCTTACAGGTGTTGTTCCTTGACTCAAATAAAATGTTTTAGTCATTGAAAAACAGCTGTATGACGACAATACAACAGACGAGTCGTTGTAAAGTTATGATGCGACTTTGCGTGACGAAAGTGGTAATTCCATTACGTTCATACGACTTTTGAATGACGTTAAGGAAGTCAGCTTGTGACTTTTGTATGTCCATTATACGACAATGTTGGTCGTATAACTGGGGCCATTTTCGCGTTTAGTAAACGTTACTATAACGTTAGTGCTACTTAGGTATAACGATCAAAGGTATTAAAATAACGTTTACTAAACTTTTGAACGACGTTAAATTGTTAGTTGGGGGTTGACACCTTGGATTAGGGTTTGTTTTCGGGTATGCTCCCTAAATGTTGATTTAATTTCGGAGTGTTCCTTCTCCTAGACGGGTTGCCGTCCAAAGCTGACGAGGCCCATACCCCCGATAGAGAGTGGTTTAATTTCAGAGTTTTCCTTCTCCTAGACGGGTTGCCGACCAAAGCTAACGAGGCCCATCCCCCCGACCGAGTATCAAGGTGTGTTTATGCAACACGACTAATTAAAATGCATGACTTTATTTATAGAAAAAAATGTAAAATTGAGAAAAAGAAATTAAGCAACGTATTTCTTGGTTGAAAATTCACGCATTGTAGTTGGTTCTTAAATACAGTTCATAAAGATGTCTTGTATTTTTATTATTTACAAACTAAATTAAATCATTCTTAACAATACCCTGAAATTCTGTTACACAAAATTGGAATGAAATTTCTAAGGAGATTATACTCACACATCTATATAAAGTATGTTAACCCTTCCGTGTATTCTATTTTCCCTCACTTTCATACACATGTTGAGCGTTTTTTGTTATGTTGGAGTTAGAAAAGCGATATGTAAATACTGTGGTATCGGTAGTCGGATTTAAGAGTATCTCAGTAATACCGTATTGTGTGGTTTGTACTTGTTTGCAGATATGTTCACTCTGCGAGAAAAATCTCAAAATTGTACTGATTTGGATAAGTACGTTTACATTGAATTAAACATTTGATTATAGTCTTGTATCATGTTAACATGAACGTTGTACATAAATACTAATATTTTTAAGCTGAAGTTTTTGTTTAGGTATTTGTTTGTTTGGTTGAACGCGCTAACCTCAGAAACTACTGGTTCGATTTGAAGTATTTGTTTTGTGTTGTTTTTTGTTGTTCTCAATTATCGTAGAAGGCTATGAAACACCATACTATGAGCCACGGTTGCGCCGCAGTAGCCATAAATAACGCGTGTGTAACCGCAGGCTCAGCTAGTTGAAATAATAAGCTAGGTAAAATTGTACACTATTATAGTGTATTTATTTATTAAAATGGTATGATTGTCTACATGAGATGAAATTGTACAAATATTATAGAGAGTGATATAGGTATAAAGGTATAATTATTTTTGTATAGATACTTCTATTTTTGTAGCGATAGCCTAGTGGCGATACCAACAGACTGCCATGCAGAGGATACCTTCTGCATGGCAGTTGAAATCCAAGGCGCGCACCAATGATTTTCGGAGTTATGTGCGCATTGAATTGTAAATTATCGCTTGTCTCGAGCCTCGAAGAGCACGTTGAGCCGTCGGTTGCGGCTGTCATATAGATCACACAAAATAATTTAGCGGGTCTTAATCGCGTTAAACTCAACTTATTTAAGGTATAAATACCTATTTGTTTCCGACGTTTCGCTCGTCTTGCACCGAGCGTGGTCGCGGAGAGACTGGTGAGAGCTTAGCGCCGTCTTGTGGAAGTGCGGGTTTCGGCACCTTGGTCTTTATTTGAGTTCGTAATGTCAGTACTCCGACATACTACACTAATGACGTCTACACACTGTTGAGATTTATAACTGCGGCGATGTTTACATTTGCTGATGACTGGATTCCAAGTAACGGATAATCGATATCCATCCTCCCGGTTGAAATTGTTATATTGCTTGATTTCTACCGCTTCACGTACTATACTGGAGTAATAGTGACGATCGGTGGATAAGACTTGTGGTTGATGCAGGTCTATCCAGTGGTTTGGCCCAGACTCCAACAAATGCTCAGCTATAGCCGACTTATTAACATGTCGGTTTTTTACAGCTGCGATATGTTCCTTTATTCTTTCAGCGCCAGCGATTGTACACTTACGGCCATTTTCAATATTCGAACTATAGATAGATCTGTAGATTTTAGATTCGTGTTTGACATATTTTGTATGGAGCTTATGTAAAAAACTGTCAAAAACGAATCTAAAATCTACAGATCTATCTATAATTCGAATATTGAATTCCGTAGTAACTAGTAGTATATATTCCGTAGTCTGCCTGATATATGAACTACCACAGCAGCAATCGTCCTTGTAGACGCCAGGTGTTTGGAGAGGAAAACATCCTTTGGGTACGCAGATTGTGTGCTATCTTAGACAGCGGACTGTATACAGTCTTGATGGAGTATTTCTTGAGTACTGTTCCAACTTTGTCCATCGCTGCCTTTAGATATGGTATGTACGCCGGCACTCTGCTTACGTCAGGTTTACGATCGTTCCTCTTCCGAGGGAGTATGTTCTTCTTGTATCCGTTGTGCCCGTTGCGCCTAAGTACCTCGCGAACATGTGACCAAAAAACATCCGTGAAAAAGCTTATATTCTGTCCAATCCGGTTTGACTTGAAAGCGAACGCGGAACCGATCCCGGCTTAGACTGGGATAACGCTAGGAAGATGATGATGACTTTTATTTTTGTATCTAATGGATATATGTACCTACTTGCACCTAAGTTAATTTTATGATTCGTCATATCACCTTTTCCCCTTACATCCAAACAATAATTATAGGTAAATTAAAAAGGGAAGAAAAGGTTTTTAGGCTACGACCCCCTGGGCTGACTTTTACAACCATCAGTCATCGCAAAGCAAAAATCTGATGAAAATAAAAATTCTTATCCAGTAAGATTAGACACTTGAAATAAATTACACTGCTCATGAATCACCCTGTACCTTTATATAATTTGTATTAGGCTTTCCCCAACGATAATGAGGTACGGTTACATAAACAAAATAAACGCTGAGAAAATTAATATCAATTATAATTCTATTATCTGTTTCTTTATCTGCACATTATTTATTATTTACTTATTGTCGTATCGGTAATAAAATATGATACAATGTCAATAAGACCGATTACAATATTATTGACGGCACAGTGATTATGTTGCTTTAGGGCTGATTTTTTTATCATCAGATAAAAGTTATTCGCGGATAACCTGTAACCTGGCTGAATTAAAAAGTGAAAATAATTTTCGTTTGTGAAATGCTAACTAAAGCTTTATGCCAATTTTCATTATAGCTTAGTCGGAACACACACACACACACACACACACACACAGACACTGGTCTAAACTATAGACTAACTACGGAATTCAACATTCGATCTATAGATACAAGTATAGATAGATCTGTAGATTTTAGATTCGTTTTTGACATAAGCTCCATACAAAATATGTCAAACACGAATCTTGAATCTCAAAATCCATGTATGGATCGATTATCGAAAATGGCTGTAAGTCTATACGTTTAGATAGCGGAGCTCTGACGGCAATCACTAAAAGGAAAAGTTAATGTTTTATCAAGTATGGTTAGACCAAAAAATGGATCTTAGACTCCAATGGTCTTGGATGTTATTGTGATAATGTTAGGATGGTGATAATGACACATTAAGAGCATCCGCGCATTCACAAAATTTTTCAGCTATAGTAATATAATTGTACTAATAATATAAACCAGAAAACATATTACTACATATGTATAATCTACATTCAAAAATATTAAATAAATAATAACAAGAATTAAATAATAACATAACAAATCATAATAACACATGATAACATGGCAGGTGTTGGCGGTGACGGCGTGTCCACAAATTGCGACATTGGCGAACGTTCCCGAGGATGTCCAACAGAGGGCAAAGGAGATATTGGATGATTGCACGTAAGTCTCTTTATAATTTTATCATCATTAAGATGCATTTACACCAGATATGTGACATGTAATTATGTTACGAGGAGATGAAAGTTAAGCTAGTGAATTATGAGACCGTTTCCACTGATGCTAAACTACGTAGTGGGTCGAAAAGATGTCATGTCTACGAATATTGCCCGCTGCAAGGGAACTGTCCCGTGAAAATCCGCAGTTTAGAATTAAGCATTTAAGAAGAAAAAAAGTAGGGAACGTCCATAGCTCGTATCTGCAGATCAAATACTAGCACACGTCCAGAGGAGTACACATAAATATCCATATTAAAACATAGCTTAGTTGAACCCATTTCCATCAGGCATCATTAAGCTATGCGGAGGAGTTGTGGGTATCAAACACATCCACAAAAAAATGTAGCGTGGCATTTCGGAAACGCACAGCGGTTATTCTATGACTAATGATTCTGTTGTAGAGAAGTATTCAAAATATTGGTTTCTTTTATATCCTCAAATTAATCTGTCGTCGGGAAAATATACCTAAGCATAGATTTTAAATGCAGCAAACTAAATATAAATCCAAAGGTGTAGTATCCATATTGTGGCATACGTATCGATAATACTTTTTTCATATTACTTGCACGGGAAAACTTTTCGGTAACTTGTTTCAGAGTGGCACTTAATGATTGCCGGGCAATTCCTCAAATTAAAATTGTACGAATTGTTCGGCAGCTAAACTTGAGCACACTATCGAGTCCGTCAAATCAAACGAGTAACTAACAACACTAGATTAAACTCGGGGGAAGCTATTTGTTCGCATAAATCGTTCAATAAGTAATAGACTCGTCTATCCCACGTCTCGAGTTCTCGCTCGGCTCTGAGTGTTGGAACAAATACACTTTAATTGTGTTGGGAAGCACTTTTATTTGATTTACGCTTTTACCTAGTATTTACATCGACTTCAGTTATTGGGAAAATTGGACAGTTTGTTTATATAAAGTGACTTTCAGTGGTGATGTAATGTCAATATCACTTTTGGCTCGTTTAGTAGATAACTTATATACCTACTCAAGGTTAATAATTTGTAGAATGTTTGAAAACATTGAAATGAGGTAGTAGTTTTATTGTAAATCTAGTGATGCGTTTTCTTTGTGTCACTACCACACTTCCATTACGCCTGACCGCAAGTCGATTTGGTAAAATCGAAATTTCACTGTACGGGCTTGCGAAGGGCTGCACTTTTATTTTGACATCTCCGACATTCCTCCATCATCTTGTGCTTTATTTCTAAAACCACTGTTGAATGTGAGTCGTAATAGATATAAATCGATATGGTAAGTCGGCCTAACCACCCGCTAGTACGCCATACACATAGACAGTAGAAAAGTAAAAAAAGACAAAAAATTGCAGCACCTATTGACAACCCTTAACACTTTATCACTAGATAACCTTAATACTTATTAAAACAGCATATTCAGCAATAAAATCTATCTATTGTAAAATCCCAGTTATTTTAAATCAATGTTCAAGAGTAGACTAATAACCAAACATTCTCACTAATGAGTTTCTAATCAAATCCAACTAATCACTTTAATATTCGTACATTCAGCCCCTCCCCCTACCGCCCCCACTCGTTCCTACACTGATTGATTCTATAAACTTGATTGATAGACACCCTACGATTGAGATTGTTTCGTTCTGACGGCAATGGGTAACGCACAATTCGATGTTGAGTTATATTGATGATGGAGAGAATATTTAAACGAATGGCCAATCATATTCGGTAAGACAAGGAATATATACGGGGAGCATTTTTCCTAAGTTTAGGCTGCATTGTTCGTGCTGCTAGAGCTTTCAATGTTATTAAGTAAAATAAGAGCATGAAGAGGCGTAGGCATGCGAGAATAATACACCCAAACATTTCTCTGGAATCCCTATCTAATGGTGAAAACTGTAAAAATACCCGTATATGTAGTAGTTTTCGAGTTCATCAGTTTCATACAGACAGAAAGAAAAGGGCACTTTATTTTATCATATGTTCAACTATATCTGAACCTGCCATTCATTTAGGCACAGTGGCGTTCTGCCCGACTTAGATATGACAAATCCTATCTAACTTTTAAAACCCTACATTCCATGATATATGAGCCGAATCTAATGATAAATGATCGTAGCCTATTCGTGATTTAGCCTCGAAGTGTTTAAAGTAATTATATAATTCTGGTATTTGAATGAATATACATATAGACTGGTACTCGAATTTGAAATCCACTATAAAACTTTTATAAAACGACCTAAAATTGACCTAATTCACGGCCAAATTGCCGGTGAAACACATAACGCATCTAGCCTCAATTCATATCCGACACATGCAGTAAAAATGCTACACATATTTGGTTGTTCTGTAAACCTTTCATCCAACACCATAACAATTTATCTTCATTTTATGCGTTCCCATAAAAATACCGATGAATATTCGATTTTTGGTTCGCGGGTACATTATGTCGAGGTGTGTCGGAAGCAAAGCATGAATACCCCTATTCGATGAAAATATGTATTTGGAGAGGATTCAAATTGTCAATTTTTTACTTGAATTGGTGTGGATTATGAAAAAAGAAAGTATTCAGATACGTATTTTCATTAATTCGTCGCCTTTGTCATTCAGGTTATTCGTGTTTCTAAATCTTACCATAGTAGACCTTTACTATCTAGGTACAAGTGTATTTATGTACACTTCGACAGTATTGATATTCACTGCAGCTTATGACGTTTCTATTACCGTTTACTAAGACGTTTGTCAGCTTCGTGTTGGCTCTTCGAACACATCCCTGCTATAAGAAGGATATTTTGAATTCAATTGATGTTGTCAGTTGTGTGCTACCGTTGTTTTATTATGCTTGTAGTGTACTGATGGGGAAATGTCCGAAAAGAAGTCAACATGTACAAATGTGGGTAAACTACGATAAATGTTCACCATCACGGATATATACTTGTATGGACGAGTATATAAAATAGTTCGCGGACCGATGTGCAACGCCATTGCTCGTTATATCGCGCAGTACAAATATATGGTGATACAGGAAGCCTGATTTACCAATAAAATTGCCAATGACATGTGGGTTAGTATCGACTTCAAAGTAAACAAATATCGAATCGATCTTCCCTTCGCTCCCCTTGTTATTGCTAGTACAAACGACGAGAGTAATGCTTGCTAGAATGGAGGGTCGCTATTGGGACCAAATTGCAACGGCTATCAGTCCTTCAACCAGCCCCGCACAATGTCCGACACAATTTGGACTCCCACTTCAAGCCGTAGAGTGGGAGACGTACTATTTCGCTCAAGGATTATTTATCTTAATTCTTTATATAGGATCCACTGGCTTGCTAAGAATGTAGCAGGTTTCTTTAAGTTATAAAACGTCTTTCACTTTAAATATTTTTATTTCAAGTAAATTCTCAATCGTATACACACCATTACTTTGAGACAATATTAAACTGCCTAAAAGTTACTTTCATAATTTTATCAGCCTTACAAGCACTCGTATTCTAAGCGTCTAGATATGTTTTTTGCTGTTTTTTGGCTGCGATAAATGGCCAAGTTATGTTTCACGCTTATGTATGCTTGTTTGTTTATGAGTCTGTGATAGGTGTATGAAATATCTAAGCCCAAGACAGATTTTACGATTGAAATGCGCTTTTTTTTGTTACAGTGTACTGTGACTTATGCGTCTAAGAATCTTCATATTCTTCATTCTTCTTGACTTCTAGGGGTAAAAGTATCTTAGGTTGCGACAGTAGAAAGAGTTATGCTTCTAGAATTATTTATTTCTATGAAGCAGCATAAGAATAGGTAGGAAAAGAATTCGACTTCTTTTATTATTTTCTGAATATTATTAAAAGCTTAACCTTAACATACCTTTTGAAATGGGTAGCTTTTTGAAAGAGCAAAATTACCCACTATCATTCATCATGTGAATGGACAATCTGCTTGGAAATGCATCTTGGGTATCGATCCGATTGACTTTTATGTTGGGAAACCGCAAATGTAATAATTACAATAGGTATATGCTTCATTGCCTACTTCAAGACAGCAATATTTAAAAAACTTTCATTGTTTCTTATGCATTAGAATCTATAGTAAATATTTTTTGGTTTTAGGAAAGGCTCAGTTGAAGCATATTCGCCGTCAGCCGGTCTCCACATCGTCCGTTCAAGAGTGGCGGAGTACATCGAGGCTCGGGATGGAGTGCCGGCGTCTCCTGATGATATCTACCTAGGTTCTGGTGCCTCTGACGTTATCAAGGCTGTGCTCACTATGGTGAAAGAGAATGTGAATGGTAAACCACCAGGTAAGGTATATTTTATGAAAAAAAAACCCTTCTTGTTCTTCTAAATTCCTAAATGCGCTTCACCTCCCTTTGCTTCACGTCCTCAATTACCTAAACATTCGCTTAGGATTCGGGATGTAGAGAAATATGTCCGTATGTTCCTCCAGGTTGACCTGACCTATTCAATATAATTATGTAAATATCCAAGTCCAAGCCTGAATTATAACGAAACATAATAAATCAATTGTTAACTTTATTTTTGCTTGCTTAGCGGTGAAGCAAATCATTGAGAAGAAACCCACATGTCTGAGAGTTTTCCATAATGTCGTCGAATGACTGTGCAGTCCACCTAGCCGCACTTGCCCAGCTCGTGGTAAACCATGGCATTACCCTTTTCATAGTGAGAAAAAGTCCATGGCCAATAGTGGTACAGTTTATATACAGGGCTGATGATGATGATAATACGGCATATTTAGGCAGAAGCTGGGATTAAGAAAAGAATGTAAATTTATTTATTGTTCTGAAAAACAGTGCAAAATCAATTTTTTACCTTATCGACATAAAAACTATAGCTAATAGTCATTAAGTAAGTGTAAAAGATCATCTAATTCTTGTACTAGTTGAAGAGCTGAATATTAGGATTGTGTGGGGAAACAAATGAGACAGCATCAAGTACTTCTAAAAGGCGATACTGGGTAATAACAAAGAATAGTGGCAAGTCACTGAACGAACAATGTAGCAATTAGCAAGTACAATGTGTTGTTGTGGAGAGGGTGGCTTTGTGTCTTAAGCACTTTACGGGACTCGGCGTAGATGCTTGTGCGAAACGCAATGTTTAAAATTAGTGTTTATAAACGATTGTGCGTGATATAAGCTTGATTAGAAAAAAGTATGAAAAATTATGAGACGGTTATTTTTATCAAATGAAATTGAATTGAGATTAAATTGTTGACATATCGGTATTAAATCAGAGAGGTATGAATAAATTTCATACTATGGTCGCTAATCGTAAAATTATACCCTAAGATTTGGCTACATTATTTTTGCAGCTGTTCATCTTATTGTTGGTTGACGTAGAAAGTTGGCTAAAATGTTATGTACATAATATATTGATAGCTGATTCTCAAACCTACACTTTGTAGGTGATTAATAGTGACTATGAATTTGCGGGCTTTGATATTAGTAAACCATGAATTAATAAGCAAATTGTATGTTGCAGCACATTATCAAATTAAATGTTATTTTATGCTAAAATAAAATTGAATTTGGTTTGTCGCACGGGTTATCAATGTCTTAAAAGTATAACTTTTTTTCACAGCGGTGATGGTCCCCATACCACAGTACCCTCTATTCTCTGGTACACTATCAGAGCTGGGTCTGCATCAAGAATAAACAAATAATCTACTACTTGGACGAGGACAACAACTGGGCGCTGTCAGTCGAAGAGTTGGCGCGATGCTGGACTGAGGCCAGTGAGAACAATCATGTGAGAGCACTCGTCGTCATCAACCCAGGGAATCCTACTGGACAGGTGGGTGTTATTAGGTTCTTAGTTTTTAATTGTGCGTGTGTCTGCTGTCAGGGTTTCCAAAACACCCAGATTCCTCCAGCATGGCTTGACGATTCTTACTCTGAGGCAAGAGCCACGATCGACAGCTTTACAAGACCACCGACGCATGGTAACAGCCATCCAAGTGGTGACCTATACAAGCGTTGCTTAACTTTGCCGACCTAATATGACTTATCACTACATAGTATAAAACAAAGTTTGTCTTCTGTCTGTCTGTCCCTATGTATGCTTAAATCTTAAAAACTACGCAACGGATTTTAATGCGGTTTTTTAATAGATAGAATGATTCAAGAGGAAGGTTTATATGTATAATTGACGCAGGCGAAGCCGCTGGCGACGTCTAGTTATTGAATATATGTATACCGTAAAATTGTTTCACCGTTTTATTTTTTAACGAAATTGAATTTAATCTACAAAATCCACACCATCTACACATCCTTAATTACTTATAAAATAATCACCTTTTAACCAAGCGAATAAACGAAATAATAACCTCACTCATTATTACATTTGCAAATAACGGATTACTGGAAATTCAGCGGCCATTAATTCAAAAACCCATTATGCAGCATTTTAAGCCCGACATCCTGCTAATATTTATACAATATCGATGATCGAATGTTGTTCGTTGGTGGTGAGGCGTGTCCAAGCGTGGTATTATTAATCAGCATTGCCATTCAAACGAGATTTACGCGCCAATTTCGACGACCACCAGCCATTGGATATATTGGAAACTATTTTAGCTAAAGTATTGGACGTTGCTACAATAAATGCTGGATGGAAACACGTCCGTATTACAAATAACATCGATTCGCGCAGATTTGCGGCTGCTCGGGACCTCTGCTGACTGGACTATGAGTCTTCGTCTATATTCAGCGTCTCTTTTATGAGTTTAGTTAAAGCCACTATGCCATTTTAGATTTGTACAATTTCGTACTAATCTAATGTTGTATTTCTCGATTGTCTTGTGTGATAAGACTTTGTGTGATACTCACATTGCTGTTCTAAGTCTGGTTCTTCTTCAGATCCGGTGTAAGGATGGCGCTGAAGCCCCATGGCCCACTTCACATACCTAAACGTATAACTCTACTTCATTATCAGCCCTGTAAATAATCTGTCCCATTGCGGGGACATTCTCATTATCAGAAGGGTACTACCACAATGGCTATGCGTGGGTTGTCAGAATTGCACTTTATTTACTACTGTGTATTACATCAATAATAGAAAATACAGATTTTTGGCTCTGAGGCAGTCTTAGATACAACCAGGATACCGATTGAAAGAATTTTAAACGACTAGGAACTTATAGTAGTGGTATAGTTAGTAGATGTTGAATGTTTTATGAGCGTTCCGTCAATTTATCTGCAGGTATTGATTCGCCGAAACATGGAGCAGATCATAAAGTTTGCGTACGAGCGCAACGTACTCATCTTAGCTGATGAGGTCTACCAGCAAAACATCGTCTGCAAACCGTTCTACTCTTTCAAGAAGGCAAGTTTTTATGTTGAAAGTTTCAAAACACGTCGGGACATGTGATGGTGATGAGCTGATGAGTGAAGTATGAATATGAAATCATGCTCTCATTACTGTCCTTTACTTTTCCCATACGTTTTTGTCCTGAATTAAAGCCTAACCCATCCTACGTGACCAAGGAAATGAAAGTCTACTTTTTGTATTGCTTGAAGCATCTCAGACAACAACACAGAACACAGAACAAAAAGCACAAGATAGTATACCCGATCAGGACATTTAAATAGCGAGCTTGAATAGGAACGTCCCAACAGCATCCAGACTTCGTACTGTTCGTGCAGAGAGTAGCCTAGTAAAAATGACTAGGGGCAATTTCTCTAATTAACCTTAGAATCAAATTTAGGATCTGTCATGTTGCCGGATTAACCAATGAGAAGAACCAGGTTTAGCAACTGACTAATCACTTTTTTCAGATTATGCATGAGATGGGAGCACCGTATTCTTCAATGGAACTAGCTAGCTTCGTGACATGTTCCAAGGGATGGGCGGCGGAGTGTGGTCTAAGATCTGGCTACGTGGAGCTGGTGAGGTTGAGTCCAAGGGTCGCAGCAGCCTTCAGCACTGCTCGCTCTGTGATGCAGTGTCCTAATGTGCTGGGACAATGTATATTGGATTGTGTGGTGAGTAAACTTTTGTCTAATGAGAGTACCAAATGAAATGCTGAGCGAGATCTCTAAGTGAGCATTACTGAATATCTTTAATTCAATCTGAAAGTTATATCAATGGCATCATCGAAATGTGAACGTTTGATTTTATCGATTTTTATTTCTTTGGCCTCTGATGTCATGAATCTTAGATTGTAAAATATTAACCTTGGTCGTGATGAACAACCGATCTGTTAACCATTTGGCAATTTATATATATTCTTACGTTCTTTTTCAGATGGATATAAAACATGTAGAACGTATGTCAAACTTTTTAAACATACATACATAATTTATTTAAGGCTTAAGAAAATTCTTAGATCCAATCTCTCAATTTCAGATGAAACCTCCAAGTGTCGCAGTTCCATCGTATGCGCTATTTGCTAAAGAAATTCAGCACATCCATCAAGTACTGACAGAACGAACTGCGACTGCATTCGAGACTTTCAATTCCATTCCTGGGTTTTCTTGCAATCCTATTGATGTAAGTACACATATTTTTGTTTAGGTGTTTTATTGTCACCGGCCTATATCAGGAAAACTTTGTAATACCAGTTAAAAAAATAGAAATCTTTAACTAGAAATTTTGGCTGAGTTGCGTGAGGTTTACAAATATTCCGACAACGGCCACAATAATGTGGATAACCACAAAGTGTCCTCTGTGTGGCTTGAATTAATTAGGCCCTTGGCACTTCAGGGTTGCAATCAGTCAACAATTAGTACTGATACGATGACTAAGTTCAACTAAACTTACCTATGATATCGTCTTGCAGGGTTCAATGTTCGCGTTCCCTCGTATTGAGATGCCAACGCGTGCCCAGGAAGCTGCTGAAGAATCGAATATGAGCCCTGATGAGTTCTACTGTCTAAGATAACTAGAAGAAACTGGTGAGTTAAACATATTTCTAATTCTTATGATAATATTTTGACCAACCAACTAAATAACGATTTAACCAATTAATTCTTTTTATATTATAACTCCAGTATTAGCAATTGTAATGTTAAATCCTGTAGATATTTGTCTAGGTCTATAAGAACACTGATATAACGTACATAAAGTACACACACTCAGGACAATCATTACTGACCTGTGCAAAGTGTAGTTACGTGTGAGAAACAAACAACCCCATCCCCTCTGCCATTTTAGCGAGACAGCCGCTTAAACCACTACACCATCCTCAGACTAGTTTTAAACACAGCAATAATAGTCTAAAGCACTTTCCATCCCTATTAAATCCACTAGCTCTTCATTCATCTAACATTCCAAAGCAAACACCTCTCCTGTAAGCTCCGTAGCTCCGTTTAAACTTTAAACCAACAGATCTTGAATATAAAATAGTATCAGCAGGTGAAAAGTACCCATCGGGTAGAATATTCTCTCATAATCCCACGGCTTAATGAGGCTTAATACACGAACTACAAGTTCATAAAGTAATTAATGAGTGAAACCTCCGAGGTGGCAACTCTTAAAGTAACGGTATGTTGACGAAACTTCCCCATCTTACGAAATACGCGCACTAAGGGTGAATGTATGGAGTGCACTTGCTTCCACATCATTTGATATTAAATGATGCTGGTGAGTCCTATTTAGCACCGTTTACTAGAGCAAAGAACTGAAGTCCTTCTATTTCTGCCTGTAGAGTTAACAATAATACAAATCAATAAACGAACGAATGAGGGCTGCCTCGTCATACTCGTGAACGGGTGCTACTTGTGATGACTGGTTGATATCGGTTTTGCGGTGCCGATATTCAACTTGTATGTAATTGCCATATATATATGGTTCTGAATATTTTCGCGGATTGCTTGAATCTGAATGAATTATGCTTAGGTTATCGCATGACTAACACTTTCAAAACGATGTTATCATTATAATATCGAAAACCTTGCCAATTGACCATAGTGATCCGAAGTTAATTCAGAAGGTTGCAGCAGCTCCTTATAAAATGTTCTTTTTTGTTGCCGTGATTTTTATTGCTTGTTATTTCTCATGGTTCTGTATCTGTTCTGGCGAATGTTTAAACAAGAAAAGTAAAGTCTCCATAAGAAATACGCAAAATACGACTTATTTCTATTACTGGCAATTTCTTCTAGGCAGTCTTTTAAAGTCGAACGAAGTATTTTAAAATTGAAGTAGACATGCCAAAACTCACTAAACACTCAAGCGACATATTTTTTGTGGCGGAAACTGTGTAACACTTGGAGCCTTAAAATGCTACAGCCAGATTAGCTACAATGAAAAGTGTTGCAAAATTTTAGCGCCTGCTTCCGCCCCACTTTAAATTTGGTTTCTTTTCACTTAGAGCGTAAGGGCGGTTTCAGATTACCGTTTATACGCGCGTATAAGCTCATTTTTGGAAGCCCGCGTATTGGCGCGCCTTTTGACACACGCGCAACTCGTACGAGCGTTGACGCACTGAGCCGTCGAATCCATGTTGGCACTGACAAGATGTCACTACCGTTTCTAGCGAACACGCTGAAGTATGCCCGTTTACGCGAGTCCGGTTTTCGGAAGCGCGTAATGTAGCGCGCGTGTAAGCGCGAATGCTGAAACGACCGTATACGCGCAGAAAAATATGCTAATCTGAAACCGCCCTAAAGTGAATTTGCAACGATACTACTTCGTCGCCATTTTTACAGGATTTATGTTCAAAAATACAGTATATTGTTGTTGAGTTGTGTAATGCGATGCATTATCGCTATAAGGTCTAAGATGCCATTTTTAACTGTCTTTTGGTAACTGGCGATTTAAGTTGAAATTAAACAATAATACATAGAAATAATGAGATTTAATGTTCCTCCAACTCGAATGTCGATTTTTTAACAAATTTAGGTAATTGTATCATACGCTTGCTTTCGACAACTTGCATTGAATTATATGCTAGATACATACTGCTTTGCAGGAACGAGCGTAGTCTATTTCTTACAAAAGAAAAAATCTTAAAGAACCTTTAGGTTTGAGGTTCAAGGTCTTTGGATGCAGAGATAAATCAAAGATGGTATGGAGCACACACGAAGTTTATTGTTACATCACAGGAGTCGCGACAAGCAGAGCGCTTACAATTACGTTGCATACATTCTTATACATTAGGTTGCACTAGTGTGCGTGACGTGTCCTACGCTTACCCCTACAGTATTCTCCCCCTTTTTGAAAATAAAATCTGACAATATTTTAATAAACATTATATAAAGAAATAACGAACAGGGAGGTATATAAATAACAAAACAAAAGTTACAATCATGATGACAATAATTACATGTTATTCAAACAAAAATATCTTGTTTCATTAAGCCACCGTGCAAATTACAGTTAAGTAACATTATACGCTGATAAGAAACCTGTGGGAAGAAATAATACAATGTTGGACACACACGACTCTTTATACGGCGATGGACACACACGTTACAATACAAACATAACACAAGTAAGAAAAGTTCTGATAGGTACACGTTTACATTATTCGTAATGCACAGTGTCAGGTTGTTGAACATTCGTTTTAGGTGGTTGGTTCGATGCTATAACAGAAATGACCTCTTTTCGGGCCCATTTCTTTATACCCCTGTTCCAACGTCTACATATTAAACACGCACTTACAAACAGCACAATCACCAGTATAACCAACACTGCTATACCATAGAGTTCAACTTTCTGTTCGAGCGAGCTATGGTTGGCGTTATTCGCACCATTTTGCGCAATAACTATTTCCTCCTGTTTACTATAAGATTTTCCCATAGTGACAAAAATTACAAGTACACGTAAGTATATGACAAACTGTGCTCAATAAAGCAAAATGTATAAAATAATGTAAAATAATGTAGAGAACTGTAAATAAAGTAAAAATATGCTTACATCTTAACCTACTTATCATTATTAAAAACTTAGTGTCATACAGCTAAGCGATGTAATATTTGTTACCTTTTTACTGAAATAAATTGTTAGCGATTCGAAGACAGTATAGCATAGCGTTACAATCGCTTTCAGTATACAAAATCTTTATTGGAATCTGACTGGCAGTTTTACGGTTCTACCGGATCGCGTAGTGCGACTATCCAGTAGGCGTGTGGGTTCGATTCCCGACTCGGGCTTTTTACCTGTTTTTGTGTGAGTGGTGCAATTATCAGATTCACGAGCAGGTTCGACTCCCGATTCGTTATCATTTGGTTGTATGATTGTTGGAGTATCCGTATTTTCAGTAAAGTCGAATACTTTATCGCACAATATGTACGCGGGTTTTAAGCAATCTATAGATATACTAGCGGTTCTACCGGGCAACTGTATTACATAAACCTTTGACCTTCTTTGTAAAACGCGGTATGGGCCGTCGTAAGGAGGCTTCAAAGGTTTGGGTACTGTATCGTCCCGGACGAAAACATACTCACATTTTGACAGATCAGGATGCACAAAACTAGTTCGCGTGTTGCTATGCGGTTCTGGTATAGGTCTCATGGCTTCTATACTTCGCCGTATATTATCTACTATGCTATGAGGTTCTAGGTAACCTACCTGTGTAGCGTCGTAGAAATCGCCGGGAAGGCGCAATGTGCGACCGAATGTTAATTCTGCTGCTGATATACCTGTATCGCTACGACATGCCGCGCGCAGGCCTAGCAGGACTGTGGGCAATTCCTCAACCCATGACTTATCAGATAAACGTGCCATCAGGGCGGCCTTGAGAGTTCTGTGCCACCGTTCCACAGCTCCGTTAGCCTGCGGGTGGTACGCCGTAGTGCGAATTCTGTTAACGCCTAAGAGTTTCATAAGTTGCTGGAAAAGATGGCTTTCAAATTGGCGGCCTTGGTCGCTAGTGAGTTTTATGGGACAACCGTAACGACATATCCAATTGGTATATAAAATTTTAGCTACGGTCTCAGCGTTAATGTCCGTCATTGGGAATGCTTCGGGCCAACGAGTGCAGCGATCTATAATGGTAAGGCAATATCTATAATTATCTGGAGAAATAGGTAATGGTCCGACTATATCCACATGAATGTGCTCGAAGCGGTCTACTTTAGAAAATTTGCCAAGTTCGGAGAATGTGTGTTTGTCTATTTTGGATTTTTGGCAATTCAAACACGTCTTTGACCATTCATTAATATTTGAGTTCATATTAGGCCAAAAGAATCGTTTAGTAACTAATTTTCGGGTAGCGCGAATACCGGGATGGCTAATATTGTGAACGCTGTCGAATGCTAAACGCCTAAATTGTTCTGGAATATACGGTCGTACGTTATTTGTGGATAAGTCGCAATATATCGGTTTATTACATGTAGGTAAATAATATTTCTTTGAACTAGGGCATGCATTGTTATTCGCGTTGGCGAGCGTGTGAAGCACGTAGTCATCGCTTTCTTGCAAGTCTGCAATTTTACTGTAGTCGAGCACCGTGGGACAGTCAACTGTCTCGACACGTGATAATGTATCTGCCACGATGTTATTGCTACAAATGTCGAATTCTACGCGGAGTTTCTCCAGAGTCTTTGCCTAATTTCTGAAATGCAAAAGTTAGCGGTTTGTGGTCTGTATACACAGTTATTTAGCGTCCTTCAAACAACTTGCGAAAGTGTTTTATTGCCATATAAATGGCCAATAATTCACGATCGTATGCTGAGTATTTCTGTTGCGCGTTTGTAAGCTTTTTAGAAAAGTAACCTAGGGGCTGCCACAAACCGTTAACTTGTTGCTGTAATACACCACCTACACATGAATCCGAAGCGTCAGTCATCAACGCGAGCGTCGTATCAGTCCGTGTATAAGACAATGTAGCGGCCGTTTTTAGGCCAGACTTACATTGCTCAAACGCTTCGTTTGCTTCTGTTGACCAATCAATTATAGTTTTATCGTTCTTTTTCGAGCTACCGAGATATTTATTGAGTACTGAGTGATATGACGCTGCGTTGGGCAAATGAGCACGATAGAAATTCACCATACCTGTGAAGCGCCGTAGTCCCTCGACGGTCTCGGGTTTTGGGTACTCGGCAATGGCCTTGACCTTTTCTTCAGTAGGGCTGATACCTTCTGCGGAGACTTTGAAACCTAGATATTCGAGGCTAGATTGTCCGAAAGCACATTTGGGTAAATTGATGGTCAAACCATATTTATCTAATCTTTCGAAAACTATGCGTAGGTGTTTTAGGTGCGAAATCTTGTCGGGCGACGCGATGATTGCGTCATCTATGTAATTAAAAACAAAGTCTAGGCCTTGAAATACTGTGTCCATGAAGCGTTGGAAGGTCTGAGCCGCATTACGTAAGCCGAATTGCATGAGTAAAAAATCATAAAGACCAAATGGTGTTTGGTGATTGCAGTCTTTTCAATGTCGTTCGGTGCGGTTTCAATAAAATGGTACGCCCTGTTTATGTCAATTTTAGAGAAAATATTTTTACCAGTTAAAATGTAACTAAAGTCTTGTATGCGAGGAGTTGGCTATCTGTCAGGCCTGGTCACCGCGTTGAGCCGGCGGTAATCGCCTACGGGCCGGATATCGCCATTCTTCTTTTCGACAACGTGCAAGGGGCTTGCCCAAGCGCTTTTCGAAGGTCGACAAATACCCAATTCTTGCATTTTGAGGAATTCTCCCTTAACCCACGTTTATATCTGGCGGGTGGCAGCGGCCTAGCGCTAATAAAAACAGGTGGCCCTGTCGTTTCAATACAGTGTTGAACTGTAGAATTAGGAGGACTGCTTATAAATGACATTGGCTTAGTAATTTTGGGAAATTTTGACAATAGACTATGATAAGGATGATCTAGGTTTACTGAAAATATAGACGGTTCACTTAAATTTACAATGGAAGTTACTACATTTAAATCAGTTACCTGATCGATGAGTTTTCGTGCGCTGACGTCAACTAAAAGCTTATGGTGGCTTAAAAAGTCGACGCCGAGTATGGGTTGTCGAACGTCGGCGATCACGAAATCCCATCGACACGGTCTGCGTAAACTAAGGTTTAAAACTAAAGACTTTACCGCAAAAGTTCGTATTTCGGTCTCGTTGGGTGCGTAGAGCTTGTATTCACTACACTCTTGACTTCTAGCACGAAACAGTCTGACGGGTAGGACAGACACGTTTGCACCTGTGTCTATCAGAAAATATAGTCCGGTGTTTCTATCCAGGATGCGTAGGTGGGGACAAGGAGAGATGGCACAGAGCTCCGCCGTAGTCTGCGCCTTTTCTTGTTTTCCTGGGTGTTTGGTGCCTTCCACGGGCAGGGTTCTACGCATTTCCTAGCCCTATTGCGAAATCTGTTGTGGTAGTAGCAGAGCCAGTCCGGGCTCTCCGGGGTCCGACGAGGTGCTGAAGGGTCACGGCTGCCAGCGCGGGATCCGGAGCGTGCGCGATTGTTGTTCCAGCGGGGTCGGTCTTCCTCGTTCCAGTTGTTCGATTTTTAGGGTCAGCTTCGCGATCTCAGCCATGATGGTTTCAGTGTCCTTGGAACTCGAGGGTTGCACTGACTGCGTGGTTGTGGGCTGTTGCTGCGACATCTCGTGAATCTGGTCTGCGGTGCGCGTCGTCTCGAATACTTTGTCGGCGATCGTAGACAGTCGGTCCAATTCCTTTATTTCAGACACGGCCAAGACTGCTCGCGTAGTACTGGGTAAGTGACCTTGCCATAATATACGAAGTGTGTCGTCCGGTACTTTTCCTTTGGCGAGCTCGCGCATGCGTCGTAGGAGTTTTGATGGCTTTTGGTCGCCGAGCTCCATCTCGCTAATAAGCTTCTGAATCTGTCTATTCTCAGACTCCTCGTAGATTTGCAACAGACGTGCCTTGAGTGCGTCAAAGCGTTTCACAGGAGGTGGGTCGGTAAGTATATCGGTCACTTGTTGTATAGCGTCCTTGCTTAGCTTTGAAACGACTATATCGTACCTGGAATCGTCCGACAGCTTCTGTGGTGCCAGCATCGCCTCCGTTCTGATAAACCATACCCTGGGCTGGTCCGTCCAAAATTCGGGTATTTTGGAGGTCAGGGTTATGGCAGCGATTTCGGAAACCGGCGTGGTCTCTGCAGTGGTCATCTTTCGTCGCGAAAAGTTCCACAATTCTGTCCGAAATTTTTGAAGGTTGCACAATTCACAGTTCGGGGTCACCACTTTAGGTTTGGGGTTCAAGGTCTTTGGATGCAGAGATAAATCAAAGATGGTATGGAGCACACACGAGGTTTATTGTTACTTCACAGGAGTCGCGACAAGCAGAGCGCTTACAATTACGTTGCATACATTCTTATACATTAGGTTGCACTAGTGTGCGTGACGTGTCCTACGCTTACCCCTACAAACCTTACAAATCTTTGACGGCCTGTTTTCGACGTCCACTACATACTTATGCATGTGCGCTTCCTTTTAACTTATATCATGCGTTCTTTTTTGTCCTTTCAGGAGTCTGCGTGATCCCTGGCACTGGGTTTGGTCAGCTACCAGGAACATTTCACTTCCGCACCACAATCCTCCATCCAAGAGAAGAGTTCCAGTATATGATGAACTGCTTTAGGAAGTTTCACCTCAATTTCTTACAACAGTATTCATAGACAGAATTATTAAAACTAAGTAATGAATTCGTCAAAATGTTACACAGTCACGTTTATATCGTTATTTATGTGTGAAGTTCTTCTAAACGGCTGGACCGATGCATGGCAGCTAAAGTTACTAAACAGTGGGCATATTTTTCTATAAATGCTACATCAGTTAACATACGTATGTTTTTTTATAAATACTATTTATATAGTTTTCCAAGGCTACAGTTAAGAAATAACGTTGTGAAATTTGTGATTTAAACATGTTTATATACTTTACTTTTTGTAACCAGCAATAACAATGTTTTATGTGTAAGTTACGATTTATGACCTTTATAAGTATTTAAATGTATTATTTATTTGATTTTGTGTTTGATAAAGTATTTTTGCTAAAATGAAAACTATGCAATACATATAATATTTTATTTTCATGAGCTATTTTTAATTTATAATAATAATTATAATTATTAGTACGTAAGTAGGCATTGTGTCCTATTTTCCAAATTATAATGATAATAAGGTAAAACATTTTATAATTCTGTGTAAATATCTGAATCAGAAATAAATGCTTAAACTTTTTCTAGTAAATTTTCACGAGTTTTACTTTCTTATCAACATTTGATAATAACCCCTTCTTATAAACCCTTGCGTCAGGCCAATAATTATTTAAAAAGAACCATTTCTTATGGCGAGGCCTATCACAAAAGGCTCTGGTATACCTACAATGTTATCGTTGCTACAGTATTAATCATCCACTTAAGGGGTCACCACTATGCCTACTCCCCTGGCCTACATTCGAAAAATATATCACTGCTTATGGCTAAAGAATTACTTGAAAAGTTCCAATTAAGGGTATTTTTGTATGACTGTAGAGTGTAGAAATAATGATAAGTTTAGTGAATGTTTAGATTGTAGAGACTGTATTTGTCACGCAATATATGAGTATTTACTGTATATGCGTCAATAGCTCAGTGGGAATGTTAGTAGGCTGCTATGTAAGTGTCAGATGTTCAAGTTTGCTTCGCGTGCCACTGACATTGCAATGTTAGTTTTACGTTGCTTTTTTAGACATTGTTAGTGGAATTAAAATGTTCATTCTGTCTTTTTGATAGAAGGTAAAGGAACCCTGAAATTCTGGTGTACTCTATAAAAATATCGCTACTCCTTAGGGATGGCAGCGACCAGACAGCAGAGACGCTCTGTAACATGTTGATATTCTGTCAATTCTGGTTAACTTACAAAGGGGACTTCGGTCTCTAAGGTATTAAATGCAACCAGAACGCTGCGTAAACTGTTACCTTAATAAGAAAAGCATGTTAATACAAACCCTTATCTTAATATATAAAATCCTTGCGTTACTGACTGACTGACAGACACGCTACAGCCAAAACTATTGGGCGCAGGAAGCTGAAATTTGGCGTGTATGTTCCTTGGGGACCGTAGAGGTGCACTAAGAAGGGATTTCCCGAAATACCCACGGGATCGGTCAAAACAGATAAATAAAAAAATGTGCAGGCGTAGCTGCTGGCGTCTTCTAGTGTTACTATATTTTTGGAATAAACAGATTGGCTAAGTTGCGTGACACAACAAAGGACAATGGCAGATCTCCATACATCAAATTGTCTGAATTTAAATTGAAACGTACAGCAATAAAAAATACTTAGACTATATATATTAAGTAAATAGACGGAGGAATCCCATCACTCAAAGGTCTGGGACTGGGCTCCAGTGTGGACCCCATTACCCGTCAAAATTTAATAGAACTTCATTTGAAACTTTGATACTTCGTTCATAGATATTTTGATTTATTCGTATAAAAATGTGACGCATAAACATAGTGACGTTATAACTTTATCGATACTTTTATTTCAGAGACTAGCCTCGGCCCACGTATTCGCCGATGTGGGTGACAGTTATTGCAAAAAAAGGAAGCCTTTGCCCTATTGCGATGTAGAAGCTATACTGCAATATTTTTTTGAAAATAAGTATACTTGAATATAATTATATATCTCAAGAAATGTGTTTTCATCGATCATCACAAACTTTCGTGTTTATAAAAGTTCAAATTAAATCTGCTGCTAACAACTAAGTTTAAGCTTGTGTAATTAAATGCAAGACTTCACATGTAGATCGATACGATTAACTGTACTGAGTACTGAGAAGTCATTGACTACTTTTTTGCAGTGGCGTCAGATTGTCTGACTAATAGGAAGGACTAGTATGCCAATCTTAAAACGATAAATTACCATGATTCTAATCGTGTGAGTCATTATCATGATTAAATAATCGTAGCTATGATAAACCTGTCGTCATGCAAATGACAAGTAGACTACTGTGATCCCTTAAAATATTTGTTAATACTAAAACTGTACCTAGTCAAATGATACCGAAAGTCAATTTTGATCAAAATGGATAATTATCAATATTATGCTTATAAAAACCCCTTAACAAATTATGCAATACTACGGGATAGTCGCAGCTATGCTCGCACATATTTTTTAACGTTGTTTTTGCCTGATTCTGTGGTAATTTCGTGAAATTCCTTTTTAGTGCACCCTTACGCTACCCAAGAAACATATACATGACAAATTTCAGCTTCTTGCACTCCCTTAGCCAGTAGCTTTGGCTGTGCCATATCTGTCAGTCATTCAGTTACGTAATATATACAGATTATTGTAGCGTATGACCGGTACCTACCGAGTGTACGTCATAATACCGTCCATACGCTCGGCCAATCAGGGAAGGCCATCGTCCGCGCTCGTAAGTTTTGCCCTTATTTGGTAATGCGCCGACACCAACGCTGATGGAGGGCCGGTATATAAAGGGGCCGACAGAGAGGCCGTCACCGCTACTCTACACTAACCTACTACCGCTACTCTATTCTATATCGCTATATCCATATACATTCTACGTGTATCCTGGTCCCAGCTGTGGGTGAGTTACTACATTTACTGCGTTAGCGTACTGCCCATCTCTCTACCTGCTAGCTAAGGCCGGCTGATGCCGCCTGCCTGACTCTATTGGTTGTGGCTCTCCTAATGCTGCTTTCCTTCAGGTTCCAGGTTTACCTTAAGCTCCAGGCTACACTACCTAGACCGCGACACCTGCTGCATCGCCTTCGGCGTCACCTCTGCCGAAGAGTCTGGCCTGCCCCGCTCATCGCACACACACCGCCGGCACCTGCCAGCTGAGCCAACGGCCTGCGAGGATCTGCCGCTACGCGCATCCCTTCGAGCAACCTTCCCTGCACACTATCGGAGGGAACAGCGTGGGAGACTGCAGCCCTTAGTGTTCAGGCCAGTGTCGTGTTGTTGGTCGGTCATACTCGTGCAAGGGAAGTGAGACAATACTCGGCAAATAAACGCATAGAACCTCGTACTGCGTTTTACTACCAGAACCCGCTACATTATAGGCCAAAAAGTTGTCGTGTTGCTAAATTTTAGGACATTGAAAGGGCAACTCATTATATAGGTTTACGCACCGCACGCAACAGATGCTCTCAAAAGTATACTGGCGATGCAAACATTATCCTCGCCCCTCTAGCGGTGAAATTAAGAAGTTTTACTTATTTTACACCTATACAGGTCAAATTTATTACGCCCTTATAGAAGATAAGGGCGTAATAAATTTGACCTGTATATATAATATGATTTTGTAAAGTTTTGATTTTTTTTTTACTAAGCCAATGTCTGTGACTTTTTCTATTTTACCCTAAATAAATGTGAATCATTATGTGTGAAATATTTTGTTTAAAATTGAACCTGCAGTAAAATTTTATTTCTAATCTGTTAGTTAACTCACTTATTACTGCAGCCTACTCTCGATTGGTGATTTAATATAATTATAATTATGTAACTGAGCATACTGGGCTGGGGCCTTGCTTCAATTTGAGAAGGCCTAACTTGGTTTGGAAGATTTTAGACGAACACTTGACGATCGTGATAATTTTCTAAGTAATAAGCATATAACTTCCAAAAGTCTGAAATACGTAACGTGGTTTTGCATTCGAAAACCATTACGTGGTAATGATCTCGTCATTGACCCTATCATTGCATATAGATAGTGATTATTAATGATATTATGAATATCAATTGCTTTTGTTCACCTTAAAAAAGTAATTTAAAAATATATTTTTATCGTATATGGGTCATTCTCAGAAAAAAACGTACATTTGGTACGTTTTCTTGTCCCACTACTTGTCGCACGAGTGATTGATTTCCACGGGGTAGCCGGGATCGATCACTCGCCGAGCAATTAAAGAGAGATAATTAGGTTGACTTACGGGAAATAAATAAAAAATATCACCAGGAAAGTTTAAACTCGCGTTATAATTCCAATTATTCGATGGCTTTAGTTATAAAGAAAAACTGACAATTAAGATTTACAGATGAGATAATTATCCAGGGCGTGGGCGACGTTGGCACTTCACAGGTCTTCGGATGATCGTAGTACTCAACTCGGTGGTGCTGGCCGGAGGAAAGGGGCGAAGCCTCGTATCCGCTGTATTTATAGGGCCGGCGCGGAGGGGCGCGAGGGAACGGCCCAATGCTGTGCGTCACTCGTAGCGAGGCTCGCGGCGCAGGAGCGCGATGTGACGTCACATACTTTATATTAAAATAAATATTAATTAATATGATAGATCTTCTTTTCCCTTCTCTTATTGGTATATTAGTCTATTAATACAAAATGATATATATTTTGAGTAACAAGACAGTGTGATAAATATCATCATACATTTTTTTAGTGTCCCAATGACCATTACACGTTTTGAGAGATGAATTGTTACGAATATTCATCGCTTTACTTAACATTGACTATAGTAATATTTTTTTAACGAATCAATTAACTAAATAGGACGAATTTCATTGTAAAAGCATTTGAAGTATAATTTATTTTAATACAACTGATTTTGTCCCAAAATTAGGAAGTTTCGTTACTCAGGGTTAGTAACACGTAATAAAATTTGAAAGGCATTTATTGAAAGTGGTATAAATATTTTTTCCTCTTCTGACAACTCTATTACTTACGTCAAAATCACTGTCGCAGTAACCATTTTGTTTTCTCCATAGTTGTGAAGTCAAGACGTGTATCAAATGAATATTGACATTAATACCTCAGGCTGATATACGACTGTTATTGTGGTAAATTTATAATATTTTTTGTTTACTTACTTTATTCTTTTCTTGTTTTTTGTATTATCTCAAGGAATACGCTCAGTGCTTGCGTGGTAAACACGTGGTTTACGTAAAAATATATTTAGGGTTTACAATTTCTCAGATTTTATTCTCAATTTTGTTATATTGCGTTACGTTACGAACCTGAGAAATTGTAAAGCTTAGTACACAAAAACAGAAAGTATGTATCTAAGGTTACCAGCACATAAATTGACCAAAGATTTTATAGTGAGTTATACTGATAGCTGTAGTGAAAAATATATTGTAAACGGTAGTTTGAGATTTCTAGAACCTAAATTAATCAACAAATTTCTTTAAACTATATGTTGTCAAAAATGACTCGACGATGTTTGTGACGTCATTCTGCTATACCGACGCTCTTTCGCACTTATTGGCACTTATATTGTTTCTAAGTTTTAAAATCTGATATTATGTAATTATTTAGCTTCCTTAGGTCAATTTCATTAAAATTGTTCATTCGTTAAAAAAAATTGTCTGGAACAATTTTGGGAACTGTGACGGATTAATAAGTACTCATACGATCAAGAAACATTATGTTCCCATAGTAATGATATCTATTGAAATATCAAATGATGATATTTCGAAATAGATCATTTGCTCATTTCATTACCAATGATTATATACTATTTACTACCTTTTACGAATAAACACAGAAAAGTTATCCCAAATATAAACCTATGTAAAATGTATGGTTATTCTTTTGTTATTCCTGGTATAATATTCCGTGTTTGTTAGTAAAAGGGTAGAGGATTTTTAATTACAATATATGAATTTAAATATTATAATATTTTAATTTAGGTCTAAATAAGACTGATAAGCAAATATAACCACTTGTTTTTTTTCACCCAATCCATGTGTTCTCTACCTTATGACATCAGTTTCGTGACGGAGATTCTCAGTATCGTTACCTATCAGTTTCGTTACAAATTTAAAATGTACAATTTTCTGAGTATGACCCATATTATTTACTAGTATTTAAGCATAAGCTGGATGTATTCACATATTTTACTTTATCTGAGGATTTATCAACATTTAATTGATATTCATTCTGAGTAAACCAAATCTAAAGATTTATTGCAAACATTATCGATATTTTATCGAAATTCATTTTGAGTAAGCACATCACTAGTCTAGTTAAAATTTACGACAATTTCGAAGATTTGAAACTGATTCGAAATTACATTTGAATATTTATCTTTCTCTTAAATGAGAAAAATATCATAAGTCAGAGTGAAGTAAATATATTGGATAAGGTTGCTATTTGAATGCGGTCTCTATTTACTTCCTTACTTTGAGAAAAAATATAATTATCAATAAAATCGGCGTAAGTAACAGAGGCTATAAATGATTCTTTTTTCACTCGGGCAACCTGGAAAAAGAAGATATCGGTGTTTTAATTTTTAGTTAAGAATGAATGATGTGGGTACGTTTGAATTATCAAATCACATATGTCAGATTGACATCAAAACGTAGAAGTATTCTGTAGCATCATAACTGTCTCACCCAAAGACAAAAGCAGAACTGCACATTTTAAATCGATTTTATGTGAAATCGATACAACATTAAAAAGATGCTGTGACGTTTTTATTTGATTTAAAAGTTGTTTTGCTTCAAGAATATTAGCTTATTGATATAATATTGTTTATAGATTAAATAACTGCATTTTAATAATTACATTTTAAAGCAAACCAACCCTATAAAAGTCTATCGTTTCGATTACTTGTTTAATAATCGATACGGATCAATGTCAAACGTCTATTCCTGTCACACCATTGTCTATGGCAACAATCAAATAATAAAGTAGGTAACTGTAGGTACATAGTTCGTAATCAATTGGAATGCTTTTTATCATCATAACATACTCCGGCTTTAACGAGACAAAGTAAAAAATATATTAAAAATCGTAGAAAAAAATAACAATTTGTTTTATTCATATGAAGTTTAAGATCGCCGCAACAAACCCAGACCAAATTCTGCCATTGTCCTTTCAATTAAATATAGACCGATAATTTTCCTAACTTTGCGTATGGAATATTTAATCAAAAATTAAGGTAACTAAAAACGCACTTATACTATAGTGTCAAAATACCTAAAACGAAAAATAAAGTATTGCTAGATTTTTAAATGAGTGAAATATGGCTGTCTCTCATTTGGAGTCCAAAGCATCACGCTGTGTCCTAAGCGAACAAATGATTTTGGCTTAGTCTTTCATAATTGTCCTGAATGCCGTCTCCCAAAAGACGTATTTGCGCAAAAAGCCCAACCTTAGCCATTCTTAGTTGGCAAGCTAGCCATTTGGATTAGCTTTAAAAGTCTCTTCGCTACCAAAGCACCGCCGAGGGTACTTTGCTAAAATCAAGTCTCAAACGGGCAAATAAGCAAGTCAGGCCAATGCGGCGGCTTCCAAGCACATCGGTCGCGAGAGTGTACAAAGTTGCACTGCAGCGCCTCTTCGATTGAATATTTAGTGTCCCCCGAGCCAATCAGCCGTTTTGAGGTCGGATCTATCGATGTAGCTACAACTTTGAGATACGAAGTTACGCCTCATGTTTGTGTTGCTAACTATATGTTGGTGAGAGTCCGTTTACACGACGTCTTGGGACAAGTGTGTGTTTGACTTCGGAAACTGACATAGCAGAAGTGGCATGTGATTAGATTCAGTTTTATCACTCCCCTATAAGTACCGTATAAATGAATAGGCTGATAGCATCACATAAAATTTTCGCATCAGAATTTTATCTGATAGATAATCCTTACTGAGCGTTGGTGAATCCTACGTCTGAATTAATAGCTGTTTAGCATCATGAAACTCGTGTAAGTCAGTTTTATTTGTGTGATGGAAAAGTAATCCTAAGGAATATAAAGAAATAATTTTGTATTCATTTTGCGCTATCGAAGTCTTTTCTTTGCCATAATTCGCTATAAAAAGAATCTGCTTGTGTATCAAAACGGTAAGAAAATACGGTTATAATAATTACTATCCAGACTTCAGTTAATCATAGGATGGTCTGCTGATGGCTGCACACCAACAGAAATAAAGAAATACAAAATTAATATTTTATTACTATTTAAATTGTATTTGTCTTAGCTCAATAGCAGTATCATTACACTTAGCTTCCTCTTTCATGTTGGTTTATAGCCGAGGTGATATCATCTACAAATATGAGATATAGAGTAGATAAAATAATTATAAGGTAACATGTATTAGATTCCATATTAACAAGAGGGATCTCAAAGTGAAACTTATCTAAAATTGTCAGCGCGCATATTCGTCTTCCACCTAAACTCCTGCAAGATTTCATCATAACATAACTGGAATTTCTCACACAATAGTTTGAGTTGATTAGACCTAATGACACTAAGTTCTTTAACAAGATACGAGTTTACTCGAGACCCAAGGGCTGAATCGGGGTCAATATCTTGATCGTTAAGGTATTCCCCAACGCAATGACGTACGGCCTTCTTCAGGGTGTCCAAGGATCTTTCTAGAAGATCATGCCATTGTTTCTTGACCTCGTTCTGGTGTAGACAGGCGTCTTTGCCTTTCCGTATGGTTCGTTGTGTTGTCTTGTTGTAAAAGGACCTGGAAATAGTTAAATTTCTTCATCACGGTCCAAAAGGGCTCACAGCGTAACTTGGCTTGCCGTTCGTAATAGGCAAAGTTAAGCACCGCTTGCACTGGTCGCCTCTTGGATGGGTAACCACGTGAGGCAATTACATCATAGCGTAGCACTTTGATGTGCTTCGGAGGGCTCGTAAAGCGGTCCTAATTTTTTACATAAGACAAGAATCGTTAGACCGTGGACCTTCAGGAGGCCTATGGGTCGAGTTTGTCACACACACGGAACAGCATTCAAAACACTAATTACCTATAGTCCTTAGTCATGTTATGGTAAATATCTTCGAAGAAGTCCCTCCTCTTCCGATGTGAGACCTTGAACCTGGTCTCGAGTGCGCGACGGATCTCGTCCGCGTTGTAAAGCTTGCTTGTCCGCCTACTTATCTTCTCTTTTAACCATTCGCTGGCTTTCACGAATACCTGTCAAAGAAAGGATTTTACTGAATTATCTTAAAATGATGGATTCTGTTTCCATCCTGAATATCGTGATTAGGCGTCCATATCTGAGGATTACACAACTTTTGGCCTGGCCTGGTCTAGAACATTTTTTGATATATATAATTGTCTATTAAACATTGTATTTAATAACTACACCATCGCTACGAACATTTTCTGTCCATCCCAATGCTGCCTATAAGATATCAATTTTAGCATTCAGTCCATCATAAATAGTGGTTATATTAAAGATTGTATCTGCTTTATTAGTTTGATGTACAATAAAGCGGTACATCCAACTGTCTATCAAACAAGAACACTAGATATTATGTCGATGAATATAAATGTCGATAAATTAATTATTATTGTCGATAAGTTAATACAGTGGCAATTTTCTGGCACAGCAAATAAATAAACAGACAATATAGAGGTAATATTAATGTAGGCAAATCAATTAATCAAGCAGACTGTCGGTCCTCAATCAATCAATTGTAAGTGTAGTAATATTGTAAGACTGAATCCTAGCATCGCAATTCCAGTATATGGCTGGATTCAAAGGAAATATCAATCGTCGTCGGAATCGAGCGTAATTGGACGGGCGGACATACATACATCTAAATTTACTACACAGAGGGAATCTCTAAGATATTTCCTTCTCAGAGGGAAGATAAATGCAAAGACGGTGACTATTCTGGTATCGCAGCTGCATTTTGTAGCAACTTTATCGAACAATTGATTTAAATCTATACGATATGGATATTCCCACCTCCACCTCATGGTCCCACCACCCGTCTGGGTATATGGACCGAATCTTGGGAGAGGCGCACGGTACTTGCTGTATGCTCTTTCCCGCGCGCCCGTTGAAGACTCCCTACAAATTATTTGTCCCTGAGCCACTCTCCCCATTCAGGGGCGGCTGTACTACTGTAGTACGCTAGGCGCTGCACTTCTCACAGCCGACGTCACGTTCACGGCTTCGTCGCTGGCCCGGGTCCGTTCCTCTTGCTCTATGTTCTTCCTCTTTGTATGCCAATTGTGGGCGAAGTCTCTAAACCGCCGGAAGTTCGCCTCGGAGCTCACAAGCTCGGCGTAGAAAGGTGGCCCGACCGCTGGGACAGTGATCCCATCCATCATCTCGGTCCTAAGCTCTTCGTACAGGGGGCATCGCCACAACACATGATCCAGGCTTTCCTCCTCTTCTCCGCAATAGCACATACTATCCTCACATAGCTTCATCTCACACAACCGTTTCCTAAAACATCCATGCCCTGTCAGAAGCTGTGAGACTTGATAGTCCGGCTCGACCCAAGTGTACTTGAGCCGAGCCGCCACGTCCGGGAAATATCGACTGAGCTCCCTACCCTTCGCCTCGCCTTCCCATCTCTGTTGCCAAGAGGCAACAGTCTCCTCCGAAATTTGCCTACATTCGTTTCTGAACTCCTCCTTGGGTAGGTGTCGGATATCATCAATCCTGCCCGCACGGCTGACCTCGAGGTCGGCTGGCAGAACACCCGCCAGGACGGGCAGGGCCGCTGTGCTGCAAGACCTGTAGGCCTTGGTCAGCAGAATGAGCGCGGGTCTTTGTGTTCTCAACAACGCGCTTCTGACCACAAACACGGTCGTTCGCCTCCACCAACATCCGGCCGCATAAGTTAAAATAGCGGCGTACGTGCCCTTATACAGGACACGGAGCGCTTTGTAGCGCATACCCCAGGATGCGGCGGAGACTCTCGACATCTTACCGTACGCAGCTGCAGCTCGCTCACCGATGGACTCCGCATGTTCCTTAAAGGACATGGTTGAGTCGATTACCACACCCAGAACTTTGGTCGACTGTACGCTCTTGACTGAGACCCCATTGAGTCGGACAGTTGGCGGTCGTCCGGCCATCTTCCCCTTCAAGGTCATAGAATATGACTTGGAGGGGGAGAAGCCCAGGCGGTTCCGCTGCCCCCACTCACTAACTAAGGCCATGGCGCATGAGGCGGATGCCTCGATGCCGGCTCTCGAGTTGGACTCAATGAGGATCGTTACATCATCGGCGTATGCGACCAATTGCACTCCGTCCGGGTATGGTAACCGAAACAAGTCATCCATCAGGAGGTTCCACAGTGAGGGTCCCAAGACTGAGCCCTGCGGGCAGCCCATGGTCAGTGGCTTCCACACGACCCCACTGCCGACGAAGAGACCTGCCCGGCGACTCGTAAAATACGCGACCAACATCCGGTAGATATTGGGCGGGCAACCACCGTTCTTCGCCTTCAGCAGGATCATGGGCCACCACGCGTTGTCAAAAGCACCTGATATGTCCAGACAAAGGGCCTGGACATATTTGGCCCGGCTACCTGTAACAATGTCCTGAAGGGACCGTAAGGCTGTTAAAGTGCTACGACCTCGAGAGAAACCGTGCTGGCAGGGTGAGATATTGCGCGAGATGTTAGGTGCGCAGTAGATCATGACCCTCTCCAAGATCTTGCCCAGAACCGAAAGGAGCGTGATAGGGCGATACGCTTTAGGATCAGTCAGCGGCCTGTCGTTGCCTTTCGGCAAGACGATAAGCCGACCGTCCTTCCACGTATCGGGAAATGTGCCCTCTTCAACGCATTTGCCTAAAACACGCGTCAGCTCGGAGTCAGCTACGTGCCACACATGTTTTACCATGCGGGCGGTGATCCCGTCGATGCCGGGTGCCGTGTTAGGTAGATCCCGAACTATAGAGCCCACCACATTTAAAGATGGAGGGGGCGCGTCGCGACCCGAGGGCGCGCAGGCCGCCAGTAGCCTCACCTGTCGGTGGTAGGCGCTGTCAGCGCCTGGGTCATCGTCCGGGCAGAGTGCTCGGATTAGAACCCCCATGGCGGCCCGCGCGTCCCCAGCGTATCCCTCCGAGAACTTCGTGCCGTTGATGACATTAGAGGGCGGCCTAACCCGCCCGCTGGCTGCTCGGTAAGCTAGACCCCAGGGGTCTTGGTTCCCGGTATTGGCAAGTCCCCGGAAGAACTCGTTCTGCGTCCTCTCCATCAATGCCCTATAGCTATTGCGACACTCATTATGCTTCTTACGTGCAATCTCTTCAAAAACCCCGAATCCACGCTTTCTCGCATTCTGCCATACCTTCCTTGCACGATTAGCCCTTTTACGCGCGACCTCCAAAGCTGGAGACCACCATTCGTAACCTTTATCACGCTTACTTTTCCCACATACTCCAAGACATTCGCTCGCTGCACTGACAATCACTTCCGTAAACACCTTGCTTACGTCGCCTGCAGGCATCCGCCAGTCAATCGTCCCCACACGTTCGTGGACCACTGACTGGAAGCGCCCCCAGTCCACGCCGCGCTCGCGAAATCTCCTCGGCTCCTCCAGCGGTTCCGCCGGCGAGCCTGTTCCTCCTGTCCGTGTGCCACATAGATTGTACGTTATCAGCCGGTGGTCGCTACTGCTTACGTCTTCGTGCACGGTCCAATGTTGGACCGGAGTGCTCCTGGTGGCCAGCGTGAGGTCGATGTTGGACTCCCCGTTGACCGTGGCGAAGGTGGGTGGTTGTCCTTCTGCGTTGTGTATGATGAGTCCACGGCCAACGATGAAGTCCTCCATTTGCTGGCGTCGGTACGTCACATCCGGTCCTCTCCCGACGTAGTTTCGCGCCGCACAGTGCCACATCGGCGAGTGGGCGTTTACGTCAGCGCCTATCAGCACCCGGGGACACCGCAGAGAGTCCAGTACCAGGTTCAGGTGTTGAAGATGAATGGCGATGTCGTCCGAGTACTGGAAGTAGGCGCTGACTAGGTGTATCGACGACGATGATGAAGCGGGATCTTCCTGTCCACGCGGATCCAGATCTATGTGGCACACGGTGCAGTGGCTGTTACTGAGGTGTGTCAGGATGGCGCACGGAGTGTCTTGCCTTAGAAGTAGGATGCCGCTTTTCGGTTCGGTGCTGCTGCCATATAACCAGGTAGGTCCAGCGGTGGAGGAGAGATGAGGCATGGGGTACGGTTCTTGGACAAGAACCGCGTCCAGCCCCATCCCCCCCGCGATGGCGGGCAGCTCTGCTGAGGCCACCGCAGAACCCTGTAGGTTCACCTGCCCGATTTTCAGCTGTAGATTGTTACTGGCCATAGTTGGTCATGGCCAGTGATCGTCCTTCTGCGTATTTCCGGGCAGGGCAGTCTCGGCTATTTGTGTAATGTTCGGTGGCCCCTTTGCGGTTAAATTTCTTGCACGTAGCGCACGTCTCCTGTTTGGCCTGGCACTCCGCGGCCTTGTGTCCATCTTCTCCGCAGCGTGAGCAGGTCATAGTCTTGGCTCGGCAGTATTTTTCAGGGTGCCCGAACATCTGGCACCTACGGCAGCAGGTCACGTCGATGAAGTCATTGACCTCGACGACGTCCCAGCCAATGTACACACGGCCACGCTCAATAAGCGAGGACCTGAGCGATGGCGAGCACTCGCACATCCACATCTTCCTGTTGTTGCGCCGGTTCCGGTTGAAGATGAGACGAATATTCTTTTTGACCTCTTCCAAGGACATTGTGTCACGCAGATTCTGCTCGTGCATTTGATGGAGTATCTCGTCTGCCTTAAGGCTTGCGTCAACTCCGGAGAGCGATATAACTGGCCGCTTGTCGCGCGGCTCCTCGACGCGGAGTGTGGCTGGGACGGCTGCTCGTAGGGCCTTGGCATCTTTCTCGGAGGGCGTCTCTACGATGAGACCCGCTCCCCCGGTCTTCCTGACACCGTGCACCCTGAAACCAAGTTCGGCCGGATCCACACTGGCCCTCAAAACTTTCTTTGTTTCCTCCGCTGTCTTGATCTTGTCCTTCTGGTCTTCCGCTGGATAAACAGCCACTGCAGGACCCGGGCGTGATGGGAGTCGGACCGGCTCCGTGTTCTTTCCCAGTTTGATCGCGCCTGCATAGCTGACAGGAGCCGGTACAAGCGATGTTTGCTGCTGTAGCTGGGGCTGCGTCTGCGCCGGCATCAGCCGGGCGCGCTCTTCTGCGACTGCTGCTCTTTGTTCAGCGGCGGCGAGGCGGGCGACCAAATGGGTAATGACCGACCCAACGGAACTGACGCTCTGTCCAATGATGGCGATCTCTTCCTTATTAAGTTTAGATGTTTTCGACCGCACGGCCTCCATAATACCGCCAGTGGCCGCGGTCGCCATGTCGACGAGCTCGGCAATTGTTGTCGTCGTCACTAGCACCGGGGTGGTCGGTGGCGCTAGAGTTGGCAAGGCTTCAGCGGCTTGCACCATTGGGGGAGCTTGCTTGCGCACCGTCCCCACCTTACGCCGGGTCTGTTCCGGCACCTCCCCCGGAGATGTTAACATCCGCTTCCCGGAGGTAGCGGGGGGCGAGGTAGGACGAGGCACGGGGGGGGGCGAGGGGGGACGAGGCGCAGGGCTGCTAATCGGAGTGGAGAACCGTTGTGGGGGAGTATGGGTGATGCGGTGACGGGGGGCGAAGACTGCGGCGGCGGCCTCACCATCGGACTCGCTGTCCGACCTTCGGCGCCGATCGGCGTCATCCTCCTCCATCGCTACACACAACTACCTAGTCGGCTTGTATAAAGTTTGAAAGTAGTCCACACACCAAAATTATTCTAAGTCCTGGGGACTTAGAATATTCTCACTATACTGTGACGAAAATTTTCTAAGTCAATATTGCTTGAAATTTTTCTAAGTCCTGGGGACTTAGAAAATTTTTCGAAAAATTTCTGTAAAGTTGTTTTTCCTGAATTCAGGTCCGGAACACTTACACAACAATTCCGCACACACAGACAATGACAAAACAGAAAACAAAAATTGTCAAATTTTCTATGTTACGGTGGGGGCCCACCGACGGCGTAGCCGTTCGACACTCGTACTGTTAATACACGAAAAGCGATCAACAGTACGGTGCACGGGCCGTCGTCGCACACTAACTTAGAGCGATACACTCACCCGGGGCCACTGAACAGTGGCCCTGGTACAGGTCCTTGTCCGCACACGCCGCGTGGATGGGTGGCGGCCGCAGGTTAAGGCACCTGGCCGCACACGCCGCACGGATGGGTGTGCAGGAGCGAAGCTACGCGCGCCGCGCAGATGGGTTACCACTGCGCTCGCACGCAGCGGTGACAAAGTCTCGGCGGGCGACGCGGTCAAGCACGCCGGTCGCACACGCCGCGTGGATGGGTGGCCGCAGAACTGTCACACTGACACACAGGCACTCGCGGTTCACAATAAAGCCTCCAGAGGCGTCCGTGTCGCGGGGGGCGAAGCGTCACTGTCGCGGAGGGGTAAAGCGTCACTAGCGCGGGGGGTAAAGCGTCACAAAGCGCGGGGGTGAGGTGAAACCTCTAAACGTCACTGTCGCACAAACTTCAAAACACAAGTGTCACTGTCACACAAAACGTCAAACCGATTCGCTCTCCCTGTCTACGCCGAACAATTCCTAAGATGGCCGCTGCCTCTTATGGAGAGTTGCCCAAGCGAGACAAGGAGGGACCGAGTTTTAAGGTGATACACGAACAACTGCCGGGGATAAGTTGAATTTATTAAATTCAATTTTGCGAGACGTTCGCGCGCGCGTCCGTCGCTAACAAATGCCAACGACGAAGTGGGTGTACGATAATGATGGGAATACGATATGGATAGTAAAATTATCATAGACTGAGAATGTCAAATTAGTAAAAGTACAATTATTTGCAAATCTTTGTGACTATGCAATAAAAGTACATCGCCACTTTATATCATAATAAGTTATGCGTAGTTGTAGTCGATATTTTGAAATATAACGGGCATTTGTTCTTACAGAACAGTCAATCAAGAAAATCTGGTTTTCATTGGCCTTCAGTTCAGGAATTAAATGGTGGCATATTATAACTGGACCGCAAGCTGCAACCATTTTGCAGCCGTCGGTCATACACAGCAGCACATTTAGATCACTGGTGTACTACTTGTATATCCCATGATATTCGAAGGCCATCTTAGACCTCGTACAATTGCAACCAGATAACTAATATGAATGTGACGGCATTCGATTGAGCATCTGCGCAGTGCGAGTGGCAAGCGAGCCTAATTTATAATCTTATGTTGGCTCTAATCTGTCCTGAACCGGTTCTCGTAATAATTTAATGGCCAGTGCTGGCATAATTATACATCAAAATTTATTTCTCGACTATCTTTGGATTTCATCTCCGAGAAAAAGAAGTCAGAATCTAAATTACTCATAAAAATAGTCTACAAAATTTTAATCTATATTTAATTTTTAAAAGTATAAATTAGAATCGACACTGCATTCATTTTGCTCCAATTGGCACATGCAGGTATACAGAGACCAAAATAGTGAACTCTAGTGCTAAACCATTTTATATAGTAATGTCCTTGTGGCATTGACGTAAAGATGTGAGAGTATTTCACTCGTAAAAATAACAATAAAGGAACAATCATAAAGTTATTTTATCGCTCCAGCGGCGGATTAAGACACTTACGTACTTGTCTAAGGCTGGCAATCTTATGAGTAAAAGGAGGATAAAAAATAGCAAAGGCAATTTCTTTAGAAGTAAAAGTAAAGCTTACTTATATTTGGACCGACCGTAAGAAGCTTTTGTCTCATATATTTTTAGTGGTGAGTGTAGAGTACCTAAGTGCTATTTTCTTATTCGTTAAATAATTATTTATTTCGTTTCGGTAACAACAAGAAAATAAGCGATTTTACAGTAGTAAATTTTCATCATACATTCGCTCTCTCACTAAACATCACGAATAGATACAGGTTTACAAGGAGGCTTGTATATAAATGGCGTATCGACTAGCTAGCTAGTCGATACGCCATTTCATAAGTCCAAAAGAGACTGCATTGCCTAAGCAATAAACAAATGCCATAAATACCTCAGGCTATTGTTCTTTCCTATGGAAAACTTTTAAAATACTGCTCCAAATTTTATGTGCGTGTATTGCTTGCGTGGTCCCATTGACGATTTGATCATTGACAAAGGCACGTTCTATAATCATACCAGTTTGACTTTATTTTCATGTTACGTAATAATGCGTTCAAGTGGATGTGTGTTCCTGTTTTCAATATTGGCGTAATTTGGACATAGTAGGCTGTCCTAATATAACATCCTCGTTTGCGTTTGTTACCCAAAATAAACGATATTAAATATTTTTCTCGTTTAGCGAACAGTTATTACAATTTATTGCGCTATTTTAGGTTTCGACTTTCGGTATAACCGAAATAAAAATTCCCAGGTATTACATAGCTATTTTAACTTGATACTGCCGCCAAGCATTCTTAGAAAAACGTTTTGACAAAGACGGACTTTCTCAGAAGAGATTAGACAGGTAATTAACCTTTAAAGAAATAAAGGTTCTTATTTAGCTTTGAGATATGAAACTAAATCTCTAATTTAAATTCAAGATTGCCATCTAAACCTAATTTTAAGCGTAGGTACTTACTCTGTAACAGACGAACACAATTCTTTTAATTCGTATTCAAATGGCGGCATCTTATACTAGTGGCTGAGATTCATTTTTGATCGCTGAGACAGCGAAATAAGTATTAGAACTAGAATTGTTATCTACCCTTTCAACCAGCGCACTATAGTACTACTCTTACCAGAGTCAATTCATTCATCATGTTGCTCAGTATCAGGTCCACTTGTTTCTTCTCAGGATACTGATAGAGGCAATCTTTTGTTCTTTTCTTTTCAGTGCTGACTATTGGCACCTTCGGCGTCGTCTCTTCACTACTACCAGAGGTCTTTATATGCAAGTATTTACTATCCTGATTTTCTTTGCTATCTTCAAAAGTTCTCAAATGTATGGAAGCTCGGTTATTATCAGCCTCCATCGAGTCTTCAATAGCTCTGAAATGTAACGAATTACGACCTTCTTCCTTCGGCCCCTCCAGTTTCACGTCAAAAGACATCAACTTTACTTGAAAGTCAAAACATCCAACTGAGTATACCAACAGCAGTACGTGTAAAAGTCCTATAAAACACATGACGACACACATCTTTCGCAATAAAACTGTTTGCACATTAATAATACATCTTGTCGCAGAAATGGTTTAATATAAACATATCTTGAGTCAAGCTAATTTATTTCACATTCTAGTTCCATTTTGTCGTTTTTATAAAAAGCGACGTGTTTCACCGAGATTGTTGCGATAAATATATAACGATCATAACAATATTGTTACGTTTGCCAGCTTTGTTGTCTCGCCAACATTTTAGCAAACAGAGCGGGTTTCCAGCGAGCCCGTCATGGTTTCAGCGAAAATATATTTAATGGAGTGGCGGCCTGATTTTTGTAGTGTTCTTGCAAACATTCATGCGAATTGCGATGAAAACGGTTTCTTTTTACCGCTACAGATACGTTATTACTCCTTTTTATTTTGTTAAGCTATCACTTTTATAGCAATAAACGTATTATAACCCGTTGTTGGGTTTGTTTAACATTCGCAAAATTTGCTAATAGTGTACTTATTTTTTATATAGCAACTTACGTAAGCAATGGTTATAAACAGATTTCTAACAAGTATTAAAGCTAGGCAACAGACCGATAAGTGGTATATTAAAGACGGCGCCGATAAGGGTTTAGTGTGAAATAAATATTTATAGCTTGGAACATGACGACGTCCGACCACGGTCCAGACGTAATAATGCGCTCGAACCGAACACATAATATTACAGATACGCTTGAGAGTGCCGAATTTCTAGTTAGTTAGTTAGTAGTTTCGTAGTCTCGTTATTGCAATATGGTGACACTATTGCGTTTGTTGTAAGTTGGTAAGTAGCCGACGATGGAAGCGATCGATGTTGGATTATACAGTAAGAGTTTGGTCACAAAAATAACACGTACCACGCATGAATACTGAAAATATTAAACCAAGTAATATGAAATTATCTGCTACTAATATTGTCCTAAAATTTCTCGGACTCGTTAATGACAATTCATAAATAAGAAGCGGCAACTTGTAGGTGTGATTAAAATTGATAATCACTAAATATTAAAAAAAAAATGTATTTTGATAATGATTTCATAAGATAAAACTTTACCTTTACTGCCTGGTTGTCATGTAACGCACAGCCGAAACTACTGGGCCCAAGAAGCTGAAATTTGGTATGTACGGGAGCCCTAAGAAAGAGTTGTTGAATATTCCAACCCTAAAGGGGTGAACTAAAACCCTTTGAAAACTTTGCAAATTAAAAGCCTATTTATCCAAGTAATGATAATGCTAGACCTAGTCTTTTAAGTCCTCATTGAGACGGAGGCAAAGATATGACACTTTTGCGTCTAAATAATCTCTAATACGTTTCGTTAACAAAAATAAACAAAGACTTATAGCTATTTTGATAACGCGTGACATTGTGTGTTCAAGTTTCAAATTAAAGTTACGATCTTGAGTTAATAACTAAACTAAACCCAATTACACGAAGATAATTGGAGTTTGCGCGTGTTTGATCTCACAATCTACTGTATGTGTCACATTGTGTGTGTGTCAATGTGTGCTTGTGTGACTAACATCAATCAAAGCAGCTCGTAATCGTAGTCCGAAGTTGAACAGTTTCTCACTCACGATCGATGAGATACATCCACCTAATCTTTCCACAAATTTACATACATGCATACATAGACTCACGCCTGTTTCCCCGAAGGGGTAGGCAGAGGCATATTAAACGCCCACTTTTCGACAGTGTTTTGATCCCACATAATAGGTGGCGAGCCTATTGCCGCTTATCGGGATATTTTGTTTGCCAGAGCCTCGTCCGTTGATCGGCAGGTGCACCACTTGCAGGTGAGGTTGGCTTGGGACCCTAAGTTCTTGGTGGGAGCCCTATGCACCCACAACAACATGACAAATTTGCAATTTTGCATAATTTGTCTTCTTCATCCAAAGTGTAAATTAAATATTCTCTCTCGTCCTAAATAACGTGTGTGGTTGAACCACAAACGGTTTCTAATATAAGTTAGCGATATAAGTTCTAAGAGCTGATTCTGGAAATTTCCAAGAGTGGAAACTTTATTTGTTTATCGCGCGTATATTACCAGGCGTTCGTCGGTGCCGGTCGCAGCCGTCTGTTGCCATCTCTTTAATACAAGATGCCGTATGGCTTCCCAATTTTATTCCCCATAGGTTCATGTTCACGAATGTATGACACTGTGGCTTATCAGCTTGTTGAGGTAATTTTATAAGCTTCTACGTCGTTATCGATTTCATTACAGATGCTCGCGTCTATTGCTATAATTTTAAGGCACAAGTTTAAGATGTTCTTCATCTTAATACGAAGTACGATGGCGTAATAAAATATTCGTGACAACGTTATGTTGTGTTCACGCCTTTTATCCCCGAAGGGGTAGGCAAAGGTGTATAAATTATACACCCACTTTTCGCCAGTTATGTTACGGTCCCAATGTAATAGGGGGCGAGTAGTATATTCGTTACAAATTTTATAAAAAAGTTACTACGGGGATTCACTCTGAAAGAGCTATACATACCAAACAGGAATATTTAAAATATCTGGAACATTTTCATATCGCCGAATTGATAAGTCATTTTGGTTATTACAATAATATATATTGCTGAAGAGCCAAACATCGGGCTCAGTCGCGTGCTCTTGGATAGGTCTATATCGAGCAGTAGACTATGACAGGCTGATGATGATGCCATATTGTAAAATTTTGACTAGAGAGCTCTGTTATATTTTCTCTTGAGATAGCCAATATTGGAGCTAAGGGTGAAAGCTAATATAAGTATACCTAATATATGTTTGGTATAGTCAAGGTTGTAAGTATGATTAAGTGGACCAATATTGCAGTTTTGTACGATGTGACGTAATCCCACGGCACTAGCCAGCGTTTAATGTAAAATTTATGAGTTAGGGAAGGGTGGACTTTCACCCATTGTATGGCGACGGGACGGCCATACTTTGTTCTATAGTTATTTAGGGTGATGATGATGTCAATATGTTTTTGACGACATTTCGTTAACACACGTAATCACTTTTCAGCACAATGATTAGGCATTTTATTTGCCTAGTGATAGCTCTGCGAGGTTATGCTACGCACTAAAGACATTTATTTTCATAACAAATAGAGAAAATTTGTTTTATTCTGCACGTTGGCAAGCGGCTAACCGTTGCCGTTTTAGACGATCGATCTTAGAAGACGCTTTGTTTTTCTTATTTACTAAACTCAGTTCTTTTTTATCATCTCTCCTTTCAGCTAGTCTTTTTATAGTTACTACGGCAAGGTAGTAAGTGGTATAACATACAGGTCTTGCTTAATGATCTGATAGTGCTATACTAGGAATATTCTGATGCTGATAACTATCAGCATTAGACTGATTTTAAATCTAAATAAAAGTACATAAAATAAATAATTACTTCGGCGGCGGCTGTGACGTGTTTACACGCTACAGTATCAAGTCAGCAGGAGTTAGTACTTGTTACATATGAAAACAGTCCCGTCTAACTTCAGGTGTACAAAGTTAGCACCACGTAGATCCTCATTATAATCTCAGCACATGTTACAAGTTTTGTTTATAATATTGTGATGTTAATATGAACTCCATGTGGCTGGTGTAAACAGGAGAATTAGCACGGGTTTAGTTGCCTGTCGACTTAAATCAATTCAGTTCGCCTTCGACATTCTGATTGGTCCGTTTTGAAAAGTATTCCAAGTACTTTTCGAAACGGAGGATACTTTTCTTGCGCGAGAGCGCACACGGTAATCGCGTCGTAACCTAAAATAAACTCATGGCAGGCTCTTGGTTATTCTTTTTTTTTAATGTTAATAGGCGGCAAACGAGCAGACGGATCGCCTGATGGATAGCAATTACCGCCGCCCATGGACACCAGCAACACCACAGGAGTCACAAGTGCGTTGCCGTCCCTTGGGGTTGGAAAAAGGGATAGGATGAGGAGTGGGATGAGGGAGTAGGAATAAGGGATAGGGCCTCCGGCACTCTCACTCGTCTGGGAAGAAAACGTTGAAGGCCCTATCCCCTAGATAAGGCCTTCAACGTTTTCTTCCAGAAGCTTGTCGAACATTCAACCCATTCGACTTCTATCGGTTGTTTAAACCTTTATATATTGACCTCATAATACTGTGAGCTCTACGACTCGAGTAAAACGTCGTTGTAACAATTCTTTATTAGAATTTACTTACCTGTTATTCTAGTTATTGTAATACATTCCAAAGAGTATAAAAAGTTATTATGTAGCGCCTTTCTCTTTTTCTTATACATATGAAACATAATTCCGTAACAATATCAAACTTGAAAGAACATTACATATATTAATGTTATCTTTACAATATTGAATATCTTAATACTTTATGATCGCAATTCTAAGAAGAGCCTTGTAGCACCTTTGCCACATAGCAAGTTCTCTAACTTGTAAAATGTTGCAAAGGTGATAAGTCATACCTTAGGTTATTAACCTGTTAAAGTATTCACTTTTATTTTCATAGTCATGTCGAACTCAGGTGCCAGGCGAACCTTGGCAAATGTAATTTCAATTTCTAATACACGTCACAACGATTACTTTGATCTATTTTACTGAGAGCCATTCAAATAATAAAAGTATTTTATAATAATAAGATGAAAGTTCTGAGGTTTTTGACCGTCTGCCTTTTTGAAACTGACATGCTTAGCGTAATATTATCGCGACTAATAATATAAATGGAAAAGTATGTCTGTCTATCTGTCTGTGTTATGGTTTCATGCTTAAACCACTGCATTGATTTGAAATTCAGAGCTTAAGCTACTTACAAAGTAAGCCATGATATCATACCTATGATCAAACCATTAATTCACTTTTGCCTGGGAGATGAAAAAGCGCTCGCAAAGCCCTTACATATATCCACGTTTCGACAAGCGCCACTTTTCTGAGTGGCCGCTTTTATTGCCTCTCATAACTTTGACTAAATAGCTAAAGTTGCACGTATGATACATAATTATGAATTATAGTTACTTTTATTTTATCTAACTTTTTTCTTCCTTTTCAAAAGTTTACGTAGTAAATGTAATATTTTATCTCGTGGGTTATACCTACTGAAATATTATTTCGTATTGTTATGTGAGACGTTAAAATGTTTTTCTGTAGTTGGTATCCACCAAACTCTATAATATGTGTCTTTGAATGTGTAATAAATACTAGTAAATCTTTGGTCAAATCAATGATTTCACCTGCTACAAAGTTAAAAACAAAATTAATCTTGCTCACGTACAAGTCGAAGTCTTAGTTACTACCTGAAAAGGCTAAATTTCATACCAGTAATTGATCCATTCTGACTTATCTAACTTGGTAGTTTTTCTAACAAGTTGTGAATGTAGTCGGTTAGTAGAAGTACGTTTCTTTAGCTCGTCGCAAATTTAATTTGTAGCGACGGAGCTGGCGTCGCGAACGGCGGCGGCGTGGCGATATCGACGGAAATCCATTTTGTTTGATCGTGCTACGACGGCATAACACTTGGAGAATGTTTTTATCCGTCTTTTGCAGAACGACGTTGAAATATTTAAATTGTGTTGGGTTAATGTGCATAGAATAGAACGTGAAAATAAGTTTTGTATGCTGTATAGGTACTTTTATGATTTACGCGCTGTACTTAAAGATCTATTTATGAGGAATTTAAGCTTCTTAGAATTGAGACATATTTGCGGCACCTACGGCGCCAAACGTTTGATTGAATACGCTCGCTTTTCGTTTCAGCTGAAATTACGTCGCATTTAGCGAGGAGCAGAATTTTTCACCAAGTGTCACATCACGAGGTGCGTTGCCGACTGTTTGGACCGTTAGATGTAGCATACTTAGCTGAATACTACGACCGATATTTCAGTCGCTGAAGTATCGGGTCCGTACTTTTAGCAGGTGTGTCACTTCATTTATTTCGTTGTATTTTTTACATTTATTTGTAATTTAATAAATTGGCCTGTGCTAGCATAAAGCAGAGATGTGTGGAAGCAGGACAGATGCTTTGCAATGGGACTCTACAGGCTGAAAATACATAAGTAAATAAATTTCATCTAACTCGAACCTCAACTAACACACCAATGTCACTACACATATAACGTAATGGACTGCCTCGTTGGTCTCGCGGCATAAATATTTGGGATTGGGAGGTATTGGTGGGAGGAATTCCCGGGTCGGGCAAAGTGTTATTGGGTTTTTCCGTTAGGAAATTCTCAGTAGCAGCACGGAGTCTGGTAATGTGCCCGGTACGGCAATAGGCTCGCCCCCTATTACGTAGGACCTAAAAATTTCATGGCGAAATGTGGGTGTAGTGTTACACCTCTGCCTACCCCTTCGGGGATACAAGCGTGAGTCTATAATTAAACAAATAAATAAATATAACGTAATAGTAAACAAGCAGCAGCGAACGTTGGACGTTAAGCCTCAGCACAATGGACAACCACCGAGAGGCCTGTCGCCATTAATTGGACGCACCACGTACAATACTGTCGTCCTCATTTACTGGAATGTTCCACAATATCGTCACACATTTTCAGCTAAAATTCAACAGTCCTTTAGATTACTACGCTAATCTTTTTACTAATTTTATTAAAAATGAAATCCGTGTTGCCGATTGTGAAATCAAAATATCACTACCCCATTTCATTCCATAGGTATCGTAACAGGCTACTAAAGAAGATACACAAAGTAAAAAATAATGAAAAACAGTATCAAGCCGTCTGGCCAGCAAGTTATAATATTCCTATTGACTCGTAGTACTACTGTGAAGCAAATTAGGAGAGAATTACCTAAGTCCACCAGTGTAACTACCGCAGAAGTCTGTAAAGGTCCAAACAAATAAAATTACATTTACTTGCAGTTTATTTCGTTTTCACTGAAGTTTCATTCCAGCAGAATATTCTAAAGTACATTTTCTATTTTACCTACCATATCCGTTACTTTGCGTGGGTTGGTTAGGAGCAGAATGAGGTGATTCCTCTTTACATCCTTAGGCTTAAGAACGGAGACAACATTTCTACTTCTATAAATGCGACACTTTGAGCATCTATGGATGTTTATTAGTCTTTCACGCAATCACGCAAAAGCGACTGATTGAATTTAGATGAAAATAAGCATTATATTATGTATATCCGAATAATATTTACGATATCTTTAGTAATTCTACCTGAAACCCACACGGACGAAGCCAATGGAAAGTCTTGTAATAGCTATTTGATTGATTTTATATTCCGTTTAAAAGGAATCAGCAATCTTACTAAAGTATTACACATATTTCAAAGTTCTATCTTTCTTTGCCTCAAGCATCTGATATCCATGTCTGTCGTTTATTTCTATTTCGCTATTCTGCAGATTCGTTTCTATTGGAAATGATTCAAACCGCGCAATCCTTTACAATACGCGCTTTGTTATGGCAGATTACAATGGAAAATGCTGCTTGCAGTTGTTTACTGTGGGTACTTGCTAAGTTGCGCTAGTTTAAGTAATGTTTAACTGCATGTTATTTTAAAGTTGTGTATAGACGATAGTGGTGGCAATTTAATTTTGAATTGATGCAGATCTTTGACGTTCCCTATGGAAAGTCAATATCCTTAAATATACTGAAGTGCTTTAGTCCTAGAATATGCAATCCAAAGGTATACCTTTGGATTGCATGGATCAAAGGCAGTAGCTATGTGGCAAAGCACATATTCTGTTAAATGTGGTAAAACTACAAACTGGACTTCAGACTTGTAGGAGGAAATGATTTGTCGATGTTGTCAAATTTCGGTAAAGGGAGAAAGTATGGGGATTGAGAGAGGGTTTGGGGGAAAACGGCGAGAATAGCTTCATCTTTTACTTCTTTTTCCCACAACGCGCGAGTTTTGAAAATTTGCTGAATTAAACGCTCTGGTTCAACAATTACCATCAGGAGGGTCATAGCTGGCTGGCCACCCTTTTAATGGACATAATATTACTGGGTTTGGTGATAAAGATGTGATAAAGTATCGAAATTTTAGTACCAATATATCGTTGTTAATTTTATCCACCAGTATTTTGAGATCATGTCCAATCGAGATAGTCTTTTGTTAAATATTTAATTTTAGAGATTGCATGTAAAGCTGAGGTTTTCACACCGTTAAAATGATATTAATATATTATATCTAACCGATCTACACTCCACCGGTATGTTAAATCGTCAATGGTCTCATGTATATTCAACTTCATTTAGAAACAATTAGTTTCAATGTCTTAAATAAACAAGTTTCACTCAAATAACTGTAAATTTTTGTTACATGTTTTTATAGAGCATACGATATATTTTTAGTGGATTATTTATTCAGAGGGTCGATTCTGTTGAAACTTAGGGTACCTGTTATTCTGTTAACATTATTAGGACTTTGGCGTTTTCAGTGACCGCCATTTGTCAAACTTTAGTATCCAATTGCTGTCTTAAGGAGGCTACTTTCATCGCAAGTAGTCACTCCATCTATGCGTAGGGTACCCTACGCTGTGTTTACCTAAAGTTGGTCACCACTCAAAGACTTCTTTATCGGCTGTCAAATCTGCGAGCCATATAACCGTGACTCTAATGTAGTTATCCAGAGAGATATGCTCATAACTTGGACTTTCTTTGTGGATTAAATAATTTTGTGCAAGCTTGATGGTTAGTGTAAATTGGACAAAAATCGTTATAGTACTACATATCACGTCACTCTGCATCAGGTTCAGTTATACCATGGGAAAACGTACTATCTGTCCGTCATACTTTAACCGTCAATCATAATTTCTCCTCTAAGAAAGCTGGCGTAGTAATGCAAGAACAACATAGTTCTTGCATTATTATGCCAAATTTCTTATTAAAGCGCAGCATTGCCAAAAAACCAACGGCCAGCGATCATCCTAGTTAATTGCGATGACAAAACAATAACTAATTTTAAGAGCAGTTTTCACAGCTTAGTTGTCTTCAATAGACTATAGCAAATGAAAAAGCAATAGTTGATAAATAATAAAATTTGTTATAGTAATGCTAAAATAGTTGTCGGAGGCAGCGATAGCCGTGGATAATCCAACAGTATCGGTATCGGGTTCGAATCCACGGCGCGCACCAATGACTTTTCGGAGTAATGTGCATATTGAATTATTAATTATTGCTTGTCCCGTGCCTCGGAGAGCACGTTAAGCAGTTGGTCCCGGTTATCATGAAGATCTTTGACAGTCGTTACAGGGCGTCAGTACCTTATAAATAAACTGACCCTAGTCTAAACCAAGGAATATCGCTATCCCTTCGGGTTGCGGAGATTAGACAGGCAGTCGCTCCGTGGAATAGCTAATATTCAGCCAAATCCGGTTAGACTAGTAAGCGGACCGCAGATTGAAACTGGGATAACGCTAAGAGGATGATGAGTTGTCGGATATATTGACCTGCCAGAAATGAGATGAGAGGTAATTGCCCTACAAATACGTACTTATCCCCAGTAAACAGCACATCACATTCGCAATAGCCAGTCAATTGGACTATCCTAATAAAGTAAAAAATACGATGCAGACAATATATCGTAGGATTAAATGATGATAGTAAATGTGTGAATAATAAAACACACACGCACCGTAAGTCACGCATCTCCAGTTTAAGCTGAGGATTTATTCGCGACTATAAACTGTAGCGACAAGCGCAGTGCGATGGGGACGGGAAACTGCAAATAAATATCTACTTAGTGGATATACAGGATGGAGGTGATATGACATCTAGCAGGAAGCAATATTTAAGAGGAAGGAGTAAGGCAAGGTATTTATTAAAGTGGACAAGAGCGGAGAAGAACGGAGATGTGACGTGAAATCCACTTAGCCCTATTTAGTCAGCTCGGTATGTTGACCGTCATCGTACCTACTAGGCGCCGAGCCCTGCTCAACTTTAAATTGTGATCTCCTTTCAACTATTTGGTCAACTGCTCAGAATTCCTAAGTAAAGTAAAGTAAAGTAATCATTTATTCGTCAGAATATGGGTCTTAAAATGTTATACATAGGTTCAAACCATAATCTGCCATTTTGTTTGGCATAAGAATATTAATTGTCAATTACAAAAATATTATATTGATGATGTCATGCAAGTCACAGTTCTTTGTCGTCTAAGAATTCTTTTACACTATAAAAACATTTCTTTAATAATAATACATATAAATTTCTTTTAAAAACATTAATGCTATCAATATTCTTAAAACTGTTTGGCAACTTATTATAGATATGTATCGCCTTACAATATACATTGTCACTATAGTTGGTGCCACGAGAAGATAGACTTTTTGTAAACAAACATTCAGGGCTTCACAACCCTTTTTTCAAACAGTTGTGTTTTAGATTTTATACTTTTTGAACAGTCTTTTTTTTCTATGCCTAATTATGCCACTATGTTTTTAAATTTATATAGTTAAATTTTACTGAAATAAAAATATTTGTTGTTGTGTTTGAATGGTCGAATGTTCATAAATTTGCCGATTTTTTGTCGTTTTACACGTAATTTATTCTGTAAATTAAGGAAAAATAAAGTACCATGTATGTAAATGATAGAGTACATACATGTTACTCTATTATTGACATGTTTTTTTTTAAATCATAGTCAATTAATCATTTGCAAAATAGCCTACCTATCCTAAAATATTAAATTATTGACCAACAATTAATAATATTACAGATAACTAGCTAGTACATTGCATAAAAATTTCTAGGTATGGAGATTTTATGTTGTCTGTAAATGAAATTGTCAGAATGAACTTAAACAAAATCTATTAAAAGTTACGGTAGGCTGAAAACGCAATTTCTTTTTAAGGTATAAATAATTTTCTGCGCGACTAATAGTTTGTCATCTGCTATTCTGCACCCGCTTTTTCGAGATGCCGGCAGCGGGAAGAGCGTTGCGATCCTATAAACTTGTATTTAACTTTACATTTACTCATTCTTGATAACTAAAAAAAATAATTTAGTCCTCTGATAAATGCATGTTAAGCCCAAGAATGTAACATTTCAATGAACTAACGCCAAATGTTGACATTCTAGGCGTGAGTACCTCAAAACATCAAAAGATTCTGTTGACAGCGCACGATATCGATAAAAACCCGATCCATTGACATATTAGTTTCCAATGACACGTATCAATGTACCGTTGCACTCATTGGATTTGACATTATTTGTTTTTGACAGAACTAACGCTAAGTAACTTGGTAAAAATTCTTTGTTTACAAAAAGTCTATGTTCTCGTGGCACGGACTATAAATACATTGACTCTTTGCTTTGGTGTGAGTAGTTTATGAGTGTGCCTGCCTGGTCTTGTCACAGTATCATTATGTTTACAAAACAAGTCTGGATGTTTACGCACAAAAAGACAAATATCGAACAGATACAAGCTAGGTAGGGGTAAAATATTATATTATTTAACATAATCCTTACAACTTTCAGTCTGTTGTAAACCAAATAATGCTCGAATACACTTTTTTCGCACTATAAATGCTTTATTAACTTCCACTGAATTGGCCCAAATTATCAGACCGTACCTTAATTTAGAGGAAACATACCCGTGGTAGGCATTTAAAGCCGTTTCTAGAGTTGAGATTTGTCTTAATCGATACAGGGCGTACAAAATTTTGTCAAAGTTCATACAAAGATTTCTAACGTGTTCTTTCCAGTTGCAGTGTTTGTCTATTATGATACCTAGAAAGGCAGTGGCATCCACTTCTTCAACCTCATTATTGTTGTATTTTATATTACGTGTAATGGGTTTTCTATTATACGTTTGGAATTGTATCATTTTGGTCTTGTTTATATTTACTTTTAGTCCATTATAATCTAGCCATTTAATAATGTTGCTCAAAGCTTTATTTATCTTCTGCTCTAAAGCACTTTTATCTTTATCTTCTATGATAAGGGTAGTGTTGTCCGCATATAATACACATTTGTGCTCAATCATATTAGGCAAGTCATTTATATATAGTAGAAACAGAAGGGGACCGAGAATACTTCCTTGCGGCACACCCGAGCTGTTAATTAATTTAAATTCTGATCTGGTCGATGAGTAATATTTTCCAGAAGTATCAAGAATTTCTACACACTAATAACGGTCTTCGAGATAGCTACTAAGCCAAGCTAACGCTATCCCTCTAATCCCATACTTATCGAGCTTGTATAGTAATAAATTATGATTGACAAAATCGAAAGCCTTAGACATGTCTAAAAAAATTGTAACAATGTTATTTTTATTGTTGAGACTTTCAGTAACGATTTTTGTTAAAGTAAAACCTGCCAAAGTGGTGGAAAATTTTTTTCGGAAACCGTTTTGCTCGGGCTTAAGAATATTATATTTTTCTAAAAAGTCTGAAATTTTGTCATGTATTATCCTTTCAAAAATTTTTGACAGTATAGGGATCAACGTTATAGGTCTATAATTGTTCATTTCACTTGTGTCACCTTTTTTATGTCGAGGTTTAACTACTGAATATTTTAATCTCTTAGGAAAATACCCTTGGTTAAATGACAAATTAAGAATGTGACACAGAGGAGAGCACAACATTTTTGCACAGGATTTTATAATGTCAATTCTAAGGAAGTCCTAGCCTTTTGAATTGGTATTATTTAGGGATTTAATAGTTTTAAAAATGTCATAATCAGTCACAGGAGTAAGGAAAATTGTATTAGTGATATTCGTAATTGTATTCGGATAATTAGTCAAATTAGAATTGTTTGTAATGTCATTAGAATTAGATGTCAAATTTATAAAATAATTATTAAATTGCTGAGCTATTTGATTTGGATATAAATATTCATTATTATTTACTTTTATACGTTCTATATGTTTAGCGGGGTCTTTACCTGATACGTTATTTTTTATAATGTTCCACGCCGCTCTACATTTGTTACTAGCATTGTTAATATATTTCATACTTTCAAGTTTTTGAGCTCTAATCATAATTTTTTTTAATATTTTGCTATAATGAATATATGTCTGTTTATTGTTATGTGTCCGTGAGACTTTATATATTAAGTAGAGACAACGCTTTTGTTTTCATGATTTTATTAAAACTTTTGATATCCATGTAATTTTAATTGGCTTTTTTGTAATTTTAACAGTAATTGTGGGAAAACAAATATCATAAAATAGTGTTATAGTGTCGTGGAACTTATTAAAAGCATCTTCGGTGTCCATGCAATTCAATACTTTACTGAAAGAGAGCGCTGATAGACAGTCTATAAATTTATCCTTATTAGTTTTACATAAATCTCTTCTTTTTTCAAACCAGAATTGTCTTTCTCTTTTTAATGTACAAGGTTGTACAAAAGTAATAGTTTGTGCGGTTTCATGATCGGATAATGCTAGCCTATATAAATTGGTTACAACATCGCTCATGTTACTTGCTATTAAATCAATGCATGAGTTCTGTCGAGTTGGACTGAGTATGTGATTTTTAAAGTTATAATTACATAAGATAGAATGCAGTTTTTTAACATTTTCATTATTTTTGAGAACGTCAATATTCCAGTCCCCACACAGAACAATATTTTTGTTTGACCTCTTACATAATATACTTAAGAGAGCTGCCAAATTTTCCAGAAAAATGTCAGCGTTATAATTGGGTATCCTATACACCACTATTTTTTAATTAGTACAAAAAATTTAACAGGGCACTAAGTATCTTTAACTGATCATATTTATGTAGTTGAAAAATAAAAACACTAAGTCCCAAAACTGTCTCAAAACTGTCCACAAAAATACGTGATAATTGGTAAATGCAATACTAATACTATGACCGTTCCGTGTACTATCATAGTAAAATTAACCATTGATAAATTCGCCCCCCCCCCCGCCCCTCTGCGCCTGCGCCACGCCCCGACGATTCGACAAACAGTCCTAAATTGTTAGCTAAAGTGAGCGTATCTAATTTCGTTGCAAAAGTTAATTGTTTGTCTACGTTTGCCCTATCATATCAGTTCATATCACGGGAGTATGTAGCTATGCTTCGTGCGTACTTTTTGAGTGGAAAAATCGCGAATGCAGCTGTGTACCCATGGACATTGTATTGTGAGTGTATAAAAGTGACCGGGTCAGTGTCAAACAATAAAAACAGTGCATATTGGATGCTTTTAACAACGGTGGTGGACATTTCGAAGGACAATGGAAATACTTGTAAGTTTAGTAAATAATACGTACTTAAGTAAATAATAATTTGATGCGGGCGGCTCAAAATTGGTCTGTGTTCTCCACACACCTTGAGGAAGGCCTATGTCCAACAGTGGACGTCTCTAGGCTGACATGATGATGATAAAATAATTTGTAAATAGCAGATGATTCTAACTTCATAAATACGCCAAAATTACTCTTTTCTTTTAGTCCAGAACACCATCTTTTATTTTGATATTTGTTTGCTTTCTAATTACATACCTCCGTATTTAATTACTTGTTAAACGATAAATTTTACCGGTCCTAAGCCCGAATGAAGTATGAAGGAGAGGGTAGAATTAACAAAATTTAGAAATAACTACCCACATTTATTATTTTCCTTCATTTTATTTTCTATGGCTACCTACATCATAAGTGCGACAGAGAGAATGCGAATGAGCAGGATGGCATATTATCAATGAATTAGTGAATGGATTGTAAAATATGACTATGATTTTAGTGAGATTTTCTACAATAAACAAATGATAATAACTTTGTTCTTTATTGATATTATGAAATTCTTACGTCACATATATGATAATAATATCTTCGCTAATCTGTCCTTAAAGATATTGTACTAATTAAAAAATAGTGGTGTATATACATATTACAACCAATTTTAATGAAGTAATTTCGGTAGCACAATATTCAAAGTGATACGGTAAAGCCTGTATTTTGAGGTCAGGAATTTTATACTCAAGATTTTTTCTTACTAAGATGCATGAACCGCCTCTACGTTGATTTGCACGAGAATAAGATCCAGCTAGTTTGTATTTTTTTATATTAAGTTTGAATTGCATCCTCTTTTAATAAATGTCTCTGTAAGACATATTATGTCAACATTACATTTTAGTTGGTCCAGAGTAAGTTCTAACATATCTTTTTTGCTTAGAATTCCTGCTATATTCTGATGCATTAATGTACATTTTCTATAGAATTAGCGAAAAAGAATAGGCGTATCCGTCAAATTACCATCTGTTGGAATAGTTGTGCTTAATCTATCCATTTGGTAAACATTATAATGGTTTGCATTAATACATGTCGAACAATATTTAACATAGCATAACAGATCGTTAAAAATAACTACCATTCCATGGTTATTAAGTGTTCCATTACGTCTAGAAAACATGCTATGGTCATATGATAAATTTAAATTAGAGTCAAAAAAGATTGCATAGTTATAAATTTGTATGTCATGACAGAGTAGGTAGCCAAACATTTTTATTCGCCAATAGTACAATATAGAGAAATTATTACATTTATATGTCGGCAAACAAAGTATTATATTTGTGTGATTTATGCTTATCAGGGTGTTACGTATGGAAGCAACAAGTTCTGAATAATTAATGGATTTTTTGAAATCAGTTTCGCCAATAAAAATTATACAATAATCTTTTAACGTGTAGTTTAAAAATTTTGCATGCAGATTAGACAAGAGTTGTTCCAGGCCACAGTTTGTCGACAAGTAATGGCATATATTAAAATTAGGAAAACTACTTTCGGCAATGGATGTGATATTACAAGCCTTATTGCTACTGATTATACATAACTTGTTCCTTTTGTCTGACGTCCTATTTGTTATTGCTTTTTGTTCCGTAACAGGTACAATATTCTGTGCAATTGTCATTGGTGTAAATTCCTTTTTTTTTTCTTCAGCCATTGTGGACAAAATTGCTGTTTCAGTTTGTGTTTGTTTGTTATTTTTCTTAATATAAACTTTTATTGGTGTAGTTTTGTTCTGTTTCTTATTTGGACTGCTAGTTATAGTTTTGTACAAGTCATTTTTCTTCGCTTGATTTTTGTTTATTTCTCTTAAATTTGTGTTTTCTAGGGAAAGAAATTCGATTTCCTTATGTGCACTGTTTAACTCCAATTGCAACGTTTCAATTTGTTGTTTCAAGTTAACAATCAAATCTGTTTCTTGTTGTTTGGACTGATTTGGTAAGCTGTTTGATAAACTTTCTTCGAAGTCTGTTTCCTCAGTACTAGTGTTTATTTGCTCATTTAAATTACTTGATTCGAAAAAAAGTTCTAGCTCGTCGAATGTAATGTTTTGTAATTTAATAAACTATTACAGCTCGCTCTGATTGGTTAGGCCAGATATGTGTTAAGTAAGAATAATGTGTAATCACGATTATCCAGATTTTATTATTAGTTTAAGTTGTTGTAGTGAATCAAGAAATATTGGATTATATATCAAAGGCCGATTATGCAAATTCTTGTTGCATTTGAAAACGTGACTGTATAAATCATAACTTAAGCTTATGCAGGTGATTATCATCACCCTCCACATATCTATTTTCGTCTGTCCTGCATTGCCTCTACAAAGTTATCTAATATACATATGGAACATTGGTTCAATTTGAAACGATACGGAGAGAATTCATTTCACAAACCATAACTTGTTGTCCATGTTTTTACTAAAGAGTATTTTACTCATAACCAATCTCATAATGATTCAACCGAGCGTTGAACTTTCATCACTGAACAAATTATGAATTAACTGTGTCTTTATGTAGGTATATGTTATATGTATATAAACTTTCTCAAACAATTTAACTAGAACCATCCACGAAGAGAAAATGAAAACGATACAACAGGGTTTATAATATACGCGGTTACAGAACTACGAGTGTGTAATATCTTTTTAAATGTTATAATATCGCTATTATGCCAGCTGTATAAAATAAAACGTTTGTCACATCTTGTCTAGTTTTATTCTCTCGCTTAAGACCAATAACGTATTCAATAAGGCGTCACAAAATATTACTTTACCTACGTGTTTCAGTTTATAGGTTCTTACGGTTTTGACTCTGAGTGTAAATAAAACAACTTAAGGTGCCAATGGTAGACATATTTTACAATCCATTCACTACTTCATTGATAGTACTTACTTTCCGTCCTACTCTTACGCACTCTTTCCGTCGCGTTTATTAATGTAGGTAGCCTTAGACAATAAAATAATCAGTGTAGGTAGTTACTTTTTAATTTTCTTAATTCTACCCTCTCCTTCATAGTATATCCGGGCTTAAGACCGGTAAAATTTACCGTTTTACAAGTAATTAAATACGAAGGTATGTAATTAGAAAGCAAACACATATCAAAATAAAAGAAGGTATTCTGTAATAAAAGAAAAGAGTAATTTTAGCGTATTTATGAATCATCTGCTATTTACAAATTATTTTATCATTATCATGTCAGCCAAGAGACGGCCACTGCTGGACATAGGCCTCCCTCAAGGTTCTCAACACAGACCGATTTTGAGACGCCCGCCTCAAATTATTATTTACTTAAGTAGGTATTATTTTCTAAACTTACAAGTATTTCCATTGTCCTTCGAAATGTCCACCACCATTGTCGATTCACAGATCACAGTCTTTTTACTTCGTCAAAAGCGTCCAATATGCGCTGTTTTAATCGCTAGACACTAACCAGCTTACTTTTGTACACTCACAAAATGATGTCCATGGGTACACAGCTGCACTCGCGATTCCTCCACTCAAAAAGTACGCACGAAGCATAGCTACATACTCCCGGGATATTATGAACTGATAAGCCATCGCGTCGGGTAAACGTAGACAAACAATTAACTGTTGCAGCGAAAACAATCGACACACGCTTACGTCCGCTACTAATTTAGTACTGTTTGTAGCATCGAAGCGCGGCGCGCGCGCAGAGGGACAGGGGGGAATTTATCAATGGAATAATTTACTACTGTTACTAGTTATGCATTGACCAATTATTACGTATTTTTGTGGACAGTTTTGAGACAGTTTTGGGACTAAGTGTTTTTATTTTTTAACTACATAAATATGATCAGTAGTGCCCCATAAAATTTTTTGTACTAATTAAAAAATAGTGGTGTATAGTTTTACTAATAAGTTATTTATGACTGCACATGTAGCCATATTATTTGAATAGCAGACACATTGAGGTAACATAATGATGTGCACCACACAATCTATTTTGTCAGACTTTGAATCAAATTCGACCCACAAAAGAGAAAAAGGGTTAGCGATTTTACTTACGACAAAAAGGTAAATAAACATCTCATTTTACTGCCTTTATATCTTAATTTATTTCAAGGGACATTCATATATCTTGGGCCCAATGAGCCGATTATACTCAGTCCAAAATCACAGGATACACACACACAAATATAAATTAATAATTCATAAGGTGTGTCAAACTCAACGGTCTCTCAAAATAGATTATACGGAAAAGCGAACGCATTAATATCAAATGAACGATGTTAGCTAACCTTTACTCCTGACGTATTTATTATTTAAATATACGACGAGTGTGTAATGGAATTTATTTATTTATTTCCTCATTTAATTGTATAATTTGCTGTTAAATAAATAATGAAGTGTTGCGTTTTGGTCTCGAATTGATGATTGAAATGACGCTTTCGTTTCATTTGTATAGATTGGTATTGTAACACGCAATATTGTTGTGACCATGTTGTGACAACATTGAGACATAGGTATGTATGTAGATATAAAAGTAACGGGTGCGATTCAAGGGTCCGGATATGAATGTTTTTATAGGTATGTATATCAGTTATCTGGTTTCTATGGTACGGGCTCTGCCTAGTTTGGGATGATAGATAGATGGTCGTGTGAGCATTTTTTTGGGATAGGATATTATATTAAAATGCTCCAGAAGGACATAATGTGTAAGACATTTCTCCCAGCTAACTTTTGGGTGAACCAGGGATCCCCGCGACACAGGACTTATTCCTAGTGCGGGACTTGTCTTTGACAAATTTGAAAGAAATAGATCCAGTAGTTTAATCACAGGTCACACTTAAAATATTACATGTGTAGGTAGTACAGAGATAAAACAGTCAGATGTCAAAGACCCAAGGCATCGGTGTGTACCTACTACGGTGCCCGTATATCCCTAAAGATATACAAAAGTTCTGAACTAATACAGTCTAGAATATAATGGCGTTTTATTTTGTGTCCGTTTATACGATATTTCTTTTGTTTGAAAACTTGTGAGAATCTTCTCAGACATTTATCTCATGAAACACCTTATTATAGAAAGAATAGTTCTAGATTAAACTTATTTTATATCTTTTGTCGTAATTTGTATCACATACGTAGCTTGATTGCAACATAGTCAAAATATCCGATATTGTTAACAAAGGCACATATTCCGACAGACTATTTAAAATTGACATTTAAGATTTGCGTTGAACAATTATAATTGTTTCGACTAAAGACTTTTAATGCTTATCAAGAGCTCCTTTAAACATATCCACAGAGACCGATTTTAAGTTACCACCTTCCAGTTTCAATGATTCAACTGTTTCAAGTCCTACCAGACATGCCATCTTTTTATTCTCACTCCACCTGTTTACAATTTCGAATAATTTAATTTCATTTTCGTGACGTTCTCGTCTTAATGTCTTGTGCGTTGTCAAATGTCGCAAAATATTATCGAGATTGCGTTGTCAGCTTTGATAAAATTAATCACTTGTACTTTGTTTTCACTACAAAAACCAGGATTGGATTTCGTCTTTCATCCTGGCAGAGTCACGGTAATGTTTACTAGCTACGATTCGCGTGACCCCGCCACTATGGGAAGTCAGAAAGACCCACACAACTTCTTCGTCTGCCCAAAGACGAAGCATACAGTGGTAGCCGGGACCGAACATAGTTTTACCACCGGTTGACGAGTTTCAATCGATTGAAGATACAACAGTTGACGTGAAGAGTTTCAGTCGATTGAAAATACTACAGTTTTTGGCTGCCCATATGGCAAAATAGGTTAAGTGGCCGCCATTCCGTTTAAACCCGCACCAGGTGTTTGATCCCTATACTAGTTTGCGGATAACACAGCACATAGATATGAATTCTTTTAGAGATTATACGGATAATCGCCATTTAATTAGAAATTGTCCGTTTGTACAATTGTATTTGATACGTGCCATACTATACTGTTACTAAATGTAACACGAAACCATCGAAACTGTATCACGCATTCGTTCCTTAGTTCATATTGTAAGGATCTGATAAAATAGAGACACGCGATCTTACGTTCAGATAGAAATGTGAGTAATGGATTTTAGTTTCAGCTGCTCTAGTTAATAATTCTAGTAAATACAAGCACATATTCACAGATTTATAATATGTACCAATCATAAATTTTAAATTGTTTGTATCACCAAGCGTGATAAAGTGATAATGTTTGTGAGATATTCTGACCAGTATTTTGGCAGCAGGCTTTTCTGATAGATAATTCGTAGTAGAACAAAGTCAGGTGGATAAAGTACCCAATGTCGCTTCATGAATAATTAATATATTATTATTTATCATATATTATTCTTTAGCATATATACATCATCATCATCATCCCAGTGCTGTCCCGGTTGCGATCCAAGGTCCACGCCTTGGTGCCCGGGGTCCGCTTTCCAGCTGTACCTCCTCCCTTTCTCACGATTTTCAGTATCCCTGGTGGTAAGTCGATTATCATCATCTTAATATATAAAATCCTTGCGTTACTGACTGACTGACAGATACGCTACAGCCGAAACTATTGGGCACAGGAAGCTGAAATTTGGCATGTATGTTCCTTGGGGACCGTAGGCGTGCACTAAGAAGGGGTTTCCCGAAATTCCCACGGGATCGGGCAAAACGGGTAAAATAAAATAAAATGCGGGCGAAGCTGCGGGCGTCCTCTAGTATACACATAATAATACATAACATACCGTTATCAATAATTTGCAGAGCTTTTTCACAATCATTGTACAAAATTACATTTTGTTACACAAGCACACCACAACTCCACACAACACCACAGGAGTCACAAGTGCGTTGCCGCCCCTTGGGGTTGGGAAAAGGGATAGGATGAGGAGTGGGATCAGGGAGAAGGGATAGGGGATAGGGCCTCCGACACTCTCACTCACCGAACGAAACGCAACAGTTTAGGTACTGTTACTTTACGTCGATTTTCTGTGAGAGGGTAGTACTTCTCCGGTCGAGCCGGCCCATTCATGCTGGAATCAGCAAGGCTCTACTACCTACAAAAACCACTACCTTTGTGTTCAGAAAAACATACGAAGTCACTATCCCATTCCCTGGGCGGAAGCCCGTGCACCTCATTTCATTTTAACTCCATTGAACTGCACTGACTTCTACTCTCTGCATTCGCGTCCGTTGCAGAGTTTGGAGAATGGCCTTAGGGGAGAGCGCAAGTCGTAAAGATCCCTAAGGCAAGGCTGGTTGACTATCCTTCCCGAGGTTGCCGCCCGTTCTTGGTCTGGTTCCCTATGAAACAGACGTAACGAAAACCTCCAGCCGCCCTCACCCACACACATGCACAAGCACGCACACACATACATTCACCACACTTATTCAATCATTCATACGGACGCACACACATACACATACACACACCACACCTACATGAAAACAAATACACACACGCCCACGCACACGCTCATACGAAGCCGAAACATTATGGAAGTGGAACAAAATAAGGAACTACCCCAGGAGGGTACCAGCGTCCGCGACGCTGGAGAATCCCTCCCTGCACCCTCGGGTTCAGGCTGCCCCACGTATTCTGGGGGGGGGCAATGTTTCACTCTGTCGCAATGGTAGGAGTAGTTTAGACCTGCACGACCTGGCAAGTGCCGTGCCTCGTGCAGAACACATTACCACCACCTCCTGGACGGTTGTACCGCGTCGAGCAGACGAACGCCGCGAGGCGAACGTTAGCTCCGCGACACCCGTAACCGGTAGAGGTAAACACCGCAGAAAGCGCTCACGTCATCATCGACGCCAGCGTGAGTACGCAGCACACGCGGGAGGTAGCGAACCGACAACATCGGTGAACGCACCCTCCGCGGGAGGTAGCGAACCGACAACGTTCGCGAACGCACCCCCCGCGGTTGGAAGCGAACCGACAACATCGGCGAACGCACACCCCGCAAGACAAATAGCTGGTACAACGCACCAGCGTGGACACCCGGCCCCAGCCAGTGCAATGAGGGAACCGCCCAGGACGAAGCAACCGGTCGGACGCGGAGCGATTGGTGGACGCAGCAGCGAAAGCCACGCGGACGGCGAAGGGTGAGCCTTCGGGCTCGCTCCCGCCGGCTGCACGCACCGCTCCGGCCGGTGCAGCGCCGGGCACCCCCCGTCACGCCCCTCCGACGGCAGTCGGAGATGCGGAGTCGGCAGCCCCATGGGGCACCACCGGGCCACGCCGCAAACGCGGCCCTAGAAAAGGCGGACAACGACACGCACCGACCACCCCGGCGCTCTTGGGACGGCCCACTTCGGCGACACCGTCGAAGAGGAACCGTCACGACGACACACCACCAAGCGCCACGTCGAAGCGTGCAAGAGTGGACGCAACACCAAAGAGGGCAGCGATGAGCTACGCTGATGTGACTAACTCGCATCTGATGGTGGCCGTCGCTGCCACTCCACCCACAGACCTGACGGTGGAACAAGCACGGCAGCTCGAACTCTCCATAGAGGGGCGTATCATGGAAGCAGCCTTTGCTCCACCGTCAAACAACGAGCCCGCACTCGCGCCATCCTTTAGAGGCAAACCCCTCGCAGCAGGAGGAGTCCTAAAGCTATGGTGCGAGGACGAGAAATCACTGGCGTGGCTCAGACAAACGGTAGCGGGACTGAAGTCACCGATCGAAGGAACCAGGCTGACCGTCATCAGGCAGACGGATCTTGCGAAGCGCGTACGCGCATCGCTCTGGCTGCCGAGGTCGACCAGCCTGGAACTCATGAAGATCCACCAACTCCTAGCTGCCCAAAACCCGTGGTACGCTGTCCAAACATGGCAACTGTACAGCGCTACCATGCAGGAGCACGGCCTATACCTGTCCTTGGGCATCCCCGAATCGGAGGTACCGAGAAACGAGGCGCGCAACCGCCGAGTCTCCTTCTTCACCGGCAGCGTGTACGTACTGTTCCCCGCTGCCGGGGCAGGGGCTGGCAGGACGGTTGCCGCGCCCAGAGAGATGCCGCCCGCCACTAGACACACACAGGGACGAGTGACAACACCGGCCGTTCCCAGCACGTCGGGCACAGCCCGTGCACAAACAACGCCCGCAGCGACAAACATCGCTATGACGGGAGTTGACGACGAGCATGACTCGTCTGACGGGGAGTCCGTGGACATTAATGTTCTCGGATCTTCGTCTGACTAGAGTCGTACAAACAAACCTCCAGCACAAGCAGATTGCAACGGCTACTCTACGCAAGCTGCTGGAGGTTAACCACCACACCATAGCCCTAATCCAGGAGCCGTGGATTAGAGGCGACACCATATGTGGACTCAACAACATCGGAGGTAAGATATTGCACGAAAACTCGGCTCCTAAGCCGAGAACATGCATATACATTCCCCGAACAATATCAGCACTGCTGCTGACTAACTTTTGTTCTAGAGACCTCACCGCCGTGGGGATACGAACAGGGCCCGGCGATCAGATGCTAGTACTAGCCTCGGTTTATACGCCTGGAGATGAGGAGATCCCATCGAAGGAGCTGGCCGAGCTAGTGCAGCACTGTGAGGACCACGGCTGGCAAATAATACTGTCGGCAGATGCCAACGCCCACCACCCACTGTGGGGAAGCCCTGAGGTAAATAGACGAGGTGAGATCCTAACAGAATACATTTTCACAACAACCCTATCTGTAGTCAACAACGGCTCAGAGCCCACCTTTGTTAGCTCCAGATATCAAACCATAGTAGACGTTACACTGGCATCGGATGGGGCCGCGGAACTCGTCATGAACTGGCATGTGTCCACCGAACCATCCTTTGCCGATCACAGGCGTATCTACTATGACATACAAGTGCAAGAGAGGGTCCAACAACCAAAGCGCAACCCACGCAATACCAACATTGCGAGATACAAGACCCTGCTCGAACAAGAAATAGCCATGTCAAATTTTAATGACATGACCGACAGCACTGCACACATAGAACACAACACTAACTTATTAACGAAATGCATACAACGTAGCTACCAACAAGCCTGCCCCACCACACTACCGAAAACTGGTAGTAAAACTCAATGGTGGGGATCAGAACTGAAGAAACTCAGGCGCAATCTGAGAAAACTCTTCAACCGGGCCAAAAACACAAGGAAAGACACGGACTGGGACAAATATAAAGAAGCCCAGTCGCACTACAAGAAACGCATACGATTCCGCAGGGGAGAGTCCTGGCGTAATTTCTGCACGAACATTAACTCCACATGCGAGGCAGCCAGGGTAAAAAAGATCCTATCCCAGGACAGCAACAAGACCCTAGGCTCCATCAGAAAGTCTGATGGCACCTACGCAATCACAGATATAGAAATTAGCCAAGTGCTAATTGAAACACACTTCCCAGGTTGCACTGTGACCGACGACTGTGATTGGGAAGAATCTGAACACAGACCACCGACCCAAACAGACTGGACGATAGCCAACAACATAGTTACCGTGGACCGGCTGAAATGGGCAATTGATAGCTTCCAGCCGTACAAATCTGCAGGCCTGGACGAAATAACACCAGCACTTCTACAATGGGGCTGCACAACGATTGTGCCACAGCTACTCAGCATATATAGAGCATCTATAGCGCACAATTACATACCACGAAGGTGGAGGGAAGTAAAAGTCATATTTCTCCCAAAACCGGGCAAAACCGATTACACTCAAGCAAAATCGTTCAGACCTATCAGTTTAACCTCCTTCTTGCTGAAAACGCTGTAGAGGCTCGCTGACAGATACCTGCGTGAAGGCGCACTGCTACGCAGACCACTACACCCGCAACAACACGCCTACAGAAGTGGCAGATCAACGGAATCAGCGCTTCACTCCGTAGTGGGGACCATAGAGACAGCGCTATCTGACAAACTAATGACCTTAGGCACCTTCATTGACATAGAAGGCGCCTTCGACAAAACTAAATTCACCAGCATTAGCCGAGCCCTCGACAAGTTCGGAGTTGAACAAACCGTCAGTGGCTGGATTGATCAACTCCTGAAACAAAGGGCTATTCAATTCACGGTCAACACCACCACAAGGGGTATAGTAGCAAAAGGCTGCCCACAGGGAGGAGTCCTGTCACCCCTGCTCTGGAACATAGTGGTAGACGATCTGTTGAGAAGCCTAAATGACAAATGCTTCTACACGGTCGGCTACGCAGATGACATAACCATCCTAATCAAAGGAAACTCGGAAGACATGATCCAATATCGGATGCAAGCAGCCATCAGGATCATGGAACAATGGTGCAACCGCCACGAACTGACGGTCAACCCAAATAAAACGGAGCTAGTACTTTTCACCAACAAAAGGAACACCCTTATGACCAGAAAACCAAAACTTTTTGGCACGGAGCTTACCATATCGAGTGGAGTCAAGTACCTGGGCGTAACACTCGACCACAAGCTCAACTGGAATAAACACATCACCACTAAAACCACAAAAGCATGTACAATCTTCTGGCAGTGCAGGAGAATAATAGGCAAGAAATGGGGTCTCAAGCCATTCATCACCCTATGGATCTACACTGCCATAATACGCCCCATGCTCACATACGGTGCAGTAGTGTGGTGGCCACGCACTCAACTAAGCACAGTTAAGAACAAGCTGCAGAGCATGCAACGCCTCGCCTGTCTGGCCACAACAGGCTGCACGAAAACAACTCCAACGGCGGCATTGGAGGTGCTCCTCGACTTGCGACCACTGCACCTCATCATCCAGCAGGAAGCAGGTGCCGCAGCGATCTGGCTCGACAAGTTCGGGCTTTGGAGAAGAGACGACAGAATAACCCATGCACGCCTGAAAAGGACATTAACTAACGAGATCCCGATGCTAGATGCAACGTGCGACCTCATACCTAAAACCTTTGTCTTTGACAAAAAATACCGCATACAACTGCAAGAAGAGCACAAGGATAGTTCTGGTATACACGAAGTTAGAGTATACGTATATACGAGAGTAAGAGTATACACAGACGGCTCAAAAACAAAGTATGGGACAGGTGCCGGAGTATTCTCCCATGACTTGAACATCAATCTCTCAACATCGCTTGGTAAACTCAACACCATCTTCCAAGCTGAATGCGTTGGGATTATAAGGGCGGCGACGGCGATTGCGGCCAGAAACGTGAGTAACCTGTCGGTACGCATCATCACAGAAAGTGCCTCAGTACTACAAGCTCTCGACGGCAACTGCTTTAACAGCGGCCTAATTATGGAGTGCCACCAAGAGCTGCAGAAAACTGCAACGAAGAATCGGGTCACGCTCCAGTGGATACGAGGACACAGTGACTCCACGGGAAATGAAGCAGCAGACCAACTGGCAAGGAAAGGATCGGACACAACAACCCTGGGACCCGAACCAATTGTTCCGATACCTTTCAACCAACTAAAAACGTGGTTACGCGAGAGAACCCTACATCAACACGCAAAAGAGTGGGCAGAGTTAAAAGAGTGTAGGCAATCTAAAGATGCCTTTCCCGTATTAGACAAACGACTCTCGCATAAACTGTTGCACGCCAACAGGAAAACACTCAAGCATCTGACTGGCACAATAACTGGCCACTGTCCACTAAACAAGCATCTCTACAATATCGGCGTCACGAACAGCCCATTATGTAGGGGCTGCATGGAGACCGAAGAAACACCCGCTCATGTGATCCTACATTGTACCAGCGTGAGCGACGAACGGACGAGATTCCTGAACAATCCCAGAACCATGAGCGAAGCCATACGCAACACTGGTCAACTCATGGCCTTCTGGAAGGAGCTTGCATGGTATGAGTAGCAGTCGACAACCGTGTCACTGCTCACGCACAATGGCCCAATTCAGTGGCTAAGTGCGGAAAACACCTGTCCATCTAACTAACTAACTAACATCCCATTCCATCCGGTAGGTGGTCGTAGGAAGCGATTTGGGAAAATACATGAATGTTATCTTTCGGAAAGCTCGACATCGAAGCCTATAATAAAAGACTGGCCAACGTGGTTTAGAAGGTCAAAACCTACTTCTGATTTACAATACTATTGTGACAAACAGTTATGTTACTGTGTGTACATAACAAGAAGTTATGTAATATTATGTTACTATTGTGACAAACATTAGTAAAGGACAAGCCAGACCATACATATCTGCTAATCTATGTGTTTACGTGTAGATTGCTCACAAGACTATACAGCATATATGAAGAACCACATATATCTAACAATATTGCGTCGGAATATTCCATCCCATCACTCCATTGATATTTAAATTCGAGATCAAACCATGTTTCATACAATAAGAGTAACATCAAATAAATACTCCGTTTGATGACTCGGACTTTTTCCTCCTTTCAGCAACTTTCGTATAAAAATACAGTTTGATTTTGATCATAAGATACGAGTTACGAATCGTAGGTATTTTTGTGTTCTGAACTCTGAAGTATAAAAGCCATTTGATTGTATAAAACCGTAATGACGGATGTTAATATTGTAAAAGTATCTTTCATTTACTGTTTAAAAAAGACCAAGACACTTAGAAAAACTTAAGATAGTGTGTAATCGCGGCGGCGTCGTGGTAAACTATAATAACCGTGATTCACGAACCCACTGCTACAGAATGTCGATGGACACCGCCACCGCGGTGATTGGAGTGAGGAGGCCCTGTTGGCCTGTTGAGGCGAATCACATACACACACCTGCTCTGCTTACCCCAAGAAGCGAAGGATGAGCGAGTAATTTGGCTTTCGAACGATTACTCCCAACATATCACTTAAACACACAACGAGGGAGAAAGTATACACATTTGGTCAATCAGTCTGACTCTAGCATCGCTTTAGCGAAACTCAAATAGATAAGCCTCTGTACGTGACTGTTCTGTACACGAGTGTACTCAGAACAAGTGGAAGAACACTAAGTAAAGACAGTGTATCTAATAAACATGCCGTAATGAAGGGGACGGACAAACAGAAACCTACTATGAGTACCTTACATTAACTATAGTTGTTTTAGTTATGGTATTCTTAAAGAGTAAAATGTTATCAATGAAATTGAACATCAGAATAAGTTGTAGTTACCGAGATTTTTGTTCATACGAGGCAGCCGGTCTATCGGAGGCCCATGTGTGAATTTGCATACTAACTGACCGTATTTGAAAATTCAAATAGTGCTATAGCGATAATAAGCGGTAACCCTGACTTATAGTGATGGTTGTATTGTTCTAGCTCTATACAAGCAAAACCTAACATATTCATAGCGACCAAACCAGTGCGAAAGACAAATTAGAGACAGCTTAGAAGAATGAGAAACTGGGTTAAGTTTCTCACTGACGTGTATTTACTGACGTCAACACTGACGTACGTCTCTCAGACCCAAGGTTTTTTAAAATGACTCTAACCAGTTATTTAACTTTTTTAAGGTCTGGTTTATTTATTTATTGTAAGTTTTAATCTAGAGTATCTACAAAATAAAAGAAAAGCACATATTAACCAAAATATTTTTATTTGTCAATCAAAATACAAAATGTGAGAAAATTGACAATAACAAAAATAGCCTCCCTTCTAACGGCTCATAAACTTATTTTATCAGTCTAATATTCTCACAGACCTGATATTACTTAAACAAATATATAATAAACTTTAAATCGAAAAAGAAATATGGCACCTTATAATAAAAATAACAACTTTTTAACGGCATGCATTACAAGCCAGTTTTGCGCACTGTAAACAAACTGGCTTTTTACAAGCATGACAAATATATGAGGTTTTTCTCTTATTTTGTTTATAACATAAAGAACAATTTTTACGTGTAGTAAGACGACTATCTTGAGATTCTGTTACAATATTCGGAGTTACAGTTCTGCCAATAATGCGAGTTAGAAGTGCTCTGAGTTCTGAAGAAAGTTGAGGTATGGTTATACGCCTCTCAAGATGCGGCCTAACTAGTATTTTTGCCACATTTATCATAAAAATTAAACGGTCTTCAGAGCTATAGTTTGATAATATGAAGCTGTTGACAGCAGAAATATCTACAATACGATAAAAAATAGCCAGAGGCCACCGCCTGGTGCGTCGAAAGTAAATAGTAAAAAGTTACATTAACACTGACGTTGGGTCTCACATACCTTATGGAGTCAATATTTACCTGTTAGAGCTGCACCGCACGTCGGTTCACTCCCGCCGTGCGCGCGTCACCGCGTTCTAGGAAGGTACCGGGAGGGGCAAGTTTGTGCGCGAATGCAATGAAAAGTTATAGCCAATTGAAGCAAGTGCTTGGGTCTGACAGACGTACGTCAGTGGTTAAGGGTTAATCAGAAGTATATAATTACGTATTTATGTAATTTGTATTAAAACAATTATTATATGTTCAAACAAATTTAATGTAATCACTACACATCAAAACTTTTTGTCTTTTTCAGTCTGTCCAAACCAAGGTTGAGTGGAAGAAATCGCAATTTGCCGGCCTTGTGCATTTGCTATGTATGTACATTTAAGTTATTAATACCAGATTTGTAACAACGGTGTATTTGCACAATAAATAATTATCTTTCTCTATTGGAGGAGTTGGAAAATGTATAATCCACTTGCCATACCACATTTACTATAGTAGTTATCGAGTTGAACATAGTAGCGCTCTGAGGGCGCGCATAGAGCATACATATCAAGTTAATGTTGGCTGCTCACCAGACTAAGGAATGCTAAATTACGGTCAAGGGTGTGACGGAGTGGACATGGTGGCGCTTGTAATTGGATAGATAACTTGTACGCTCATTCGAATTGTTGGAGTTTCACTCGTATGTTACAGTTGTTGAGCTGTAAGTGTGAATTTAATATAAATAATTGAAACGTATACGTACACCCTTGTTGCGGAGATCAAGGTTCTTGAGAACTAGCTGATGTTCACAATAGGTTGAGTTAAACGAAGAGTAGGCGGGCCATGTATGTAATATGCAACCCCAAAAATTGACATACATTGCAATGTGGTGGATGATGAAAGTCGCCGATGGGGAACTACCAGAGAACGACGGTGTATAAAGAATCCTGTAGGCTTATCGAGTTTACTGAGCACCGTAAGATATGCCGATATACCATTCGCTATTGGAATATTTCGACTAAACCTCAATAAAAAACGTACTTTATCGAGTTACTGGTAAATGTACAATGACTCCTAAAATAAATAACATAGCAGTAGTTTTATTTTCATTCCTCGAGTTTAATTTTGATTTTTTTATCGGTCCCATTCTCATTCCTACTACTATGTCATCTGTTTAGCCAGATTCAGCAGCAGTGACCATTGATGACATCGAGTTCTGATACTCGTAAAATCCTGGAACCCGCAACGAACTTATACGTTCTTTTGATTAAGTTCGTTGCAGGTTCTAAGATCGAAGAGGATTTGGAAAGTGACACGATCGAAGAGTTAAAAGTAAATATTTTTTTCGAATATTAGCACTCGTTTAAAAGAGTACAAATGAAAGTCTTTTATATGCCCTTTCTCGTCTGTAACAATTATTTGCCTCTTTAAAACGACAGCTGTAATATGTTTTCTTAGCAGAAACCATCTTAAATGTAATATTATAGTTACAATCTTATGAATGACTTTATAACAAAAATATGATTCAAAAATAGCTCACCTTTTATGCAACATTTCGGTGGACTTACAAAGGCCCTATATGGAGTATTCATTGCGTTAAGATTGAGAAACTTCTAGGTATACCATATATGAAAAGCGGAACGTATTCCATAATTGGCATCTTTCCCCTAGAGGTTGGCTTATCATAATTATCTCCTTAAACCATGTAAACCTTGTATACTGGTATCTTAATAAATAAAATAAATATACATAGTTTATACATTGAGGTTCAAAGAGCCCCCAAAGTCGGTCATTAATATTTCTCGTCTCAAAATACATGAAGATTTGACTGTGGAAAATATTAGCAGGATTTGTATTTGACTTGGTATTAGCGAACTTTTGACAAATTGCTGCAGTCCAGAAGCTCCTCAGAAAGAGCTCGCGTTGAACGGTCAAGTTTGCTTAAAAACTAGGTTAGACTCGTGACGGAACTATTCTTATTACGTCAGCGTTAATTATCAAATAAGATTGCTGGGAATATAATCTGAAATATTTTATTCTCAGATCAAGTAAAAACTGTAGGCAGCGATAGCCTAGTGGAGATACCAACAGACTGCCATGCAGAGGGTATCGTGTTCGAATCCACGGCGCGCACCAATTATTTTTCGGAGTTATGTGCGTATTGAATCGTTATTATCGCTTGTCCCGTGCCTCGGAGAGCACGCTAAGCCGTCGGTCCCGGTGGTCATGAAGATCTTTGACATTCGTTATAGGGCGTCAAAACCTTCTAAATAAACTGACACTAGTCTAAACCATAGCATTTCGCTATCCCTTCGGGTTGCGGGGGTCAGACAGGCAATCGCTCTGCGGAAAAGCTAATATGCAGCTAAATCCGGTTAGATTAGTAAGCGGACCCCAGATTGAAACTGGAATAACGCTAAGAGGATGATGATCAAGTTAAAACTGTAGAAACAGAGAATGTTTTGTAACGGTTGCAGCCAAAAAGTGAACACCTCAAAAAACACACGTGCTTAAGACGGGACTTTTCGGAAACACGTAATTGTCTTTCTTATTTATATTCATTTGGAAAGCAAAACTATACGTAATAAGAATTATTTTTAAGGCTTGTACACTTTGTTATGACTGTCGTAATGCCTGCGAGATTTTCACTCTATTTATAATTTTATGTTTAATGTAGAAGAAAATAGACAAGACAATCTTTCTAGTTTATTTCATAACAATGTTTATTTCATACATCTGAATTAATCTTACCATAAAATTAATAACTACTCTATTTAGTAAAACCCAGTGGGTGATTATTCAGCCACCTAATAAACTTAAAGTCAAACAATTGTTCAGGACCGAATGGTGAGAGGCTTTCCTTAAACATCACGTCATGGGCCGACATCGCACCAGAATTACTTGACGTCCTCCTCGCCTAGTTTACAGCGCCTCTAATCTACACCTGTGGTTAAGTACTGGAGCTGTGTTAGGTACAGCACACTTTGTGTTTAGTCTAGTCTGCCTCAACCGCAGAAAAAGATTTTTTTTACATCATTTCTTATAAAGAGGTCCTACATTGCAATTCACTTAAAGTCAAAACATTTTTCAAGAAAAAGCCGTGACGCTCTCTCGTTAAAAATCACCTCAGAAGGGATCGAAAACGCACGTCAGATTTACTCAACGACCTCCTAAATTAAGATATATTTCTCTTCGACTTGTTTATACAACTAGTCGAGTCTACAGCTATCTTTTGTGGAGTGTTGAGTTAATGGGGCCACGGTGGAGCTTCTAGTGATGTTATATTTGAGTTTGACATCGTTCAAATTCAAATTCAAAATCGTTTATTCATTTGGGTCACAATGTGACGCTTATGAACGTCAAAATAATAAATTTATAAAATAATAACTTAAAGACTCTACATTTACATTTACTGCCACGTTCGCAAAGCAATAGGTAGAACCATGAGAAAGAACGGGCAATAAAACTCACGGTCACTCTTTTTCTTCGCCAGGTTTTGCATAATACACATAATTTACATTTTGTAAGGTGCTGCAACTGTTACACCTTCTATATCACTTGTATATATTTACTGTACATAATAATACTCAAGCATAATACTTTTGATGTTCAGTGTTTGCAGCTCACATGTGTGTTGTTCATATTGTAATCGGCTACAGGCTAATTGCTCACTACTATCCTTAAGCATAGAAACTAATAACTCACTCTCTTTAACTAAATCATGGTTAATTTGTGTTAAATCTAAAATTTTCTTTGACCTCTTATAGCCTAACTCAAGTCGCTTTATTAATTTATTTAATTTTGTCAATTTCCTAAATTTACCATTTGACACCTTATATGTAAAGTTACAATTACATTTTACAGATTTAAAATATTTGCCTTTCCACCAATGACTTCAGAGAACAGGTCCTGGTTTGCTGCGCTGCTTAGTGACTGAATGGAATTCTCCAAGGTTGTTATTTTGGATTGAGCTTCACTCAAGCTTGTTTCCAACTCCATGATGCGACTGAGCTGCCTCATATATGTATCATCGCAGCTTCTATATGATCTGACTTCTTCCTGCAGTCTGTCCCGCTGGTCCAGAATGTCCATATGTTCTATGTGGAGTTCCGTCAATTGTGCTTTCAGTTGTGAGACTTTGTCAATAACATACTTAATTTCCTCTTCACTGTCAATTCGTTCCTTCAACAGTTGACTATGATCTTCCTTATATTTCTTGACTTCCAGTAGTGCAATCTTCAACTTGTGCTCCGTTTCCTTAGCCAAAGCCTTACGGGTCATCAAAGTGTGTGTAGACATATTTTGTACCCAAATTACCTTAAAAGAAGAAAAATAAAACAGCTGAATTATTTGAAACATATTATATATCGTATATTTGGGTAGTCTAGTCTACGGTGACAGGTATGTAGTCGTCTTCTCAGGTTAGTTACAAAAGTCTTTGCGTTTCATGTAACATGCTTCAATTGTAGTTTTTTGTTATTTTTTGTCGGAGTGGATTGTGATAACAGTCTAAGCCATTGCGTTTTGTTTCGAGATTTGGTTATACAACACAATCTTCTAGAACTTACTTGGCAAGTTTAGTGTTTGCTAAGTAACTTATGATTTAGGCTGTCTGAGTTAAGTCTAACCGTCTTCATCGCTGTCACTGATAGCCAAGTACACGAAACCTTACTTGACAAGTGTCGCATTATTATTGTAAAAGTTTAGCGTGTTTCCTTTTCAGATATCCAATCCTTGACGAAAGTTATTTTAGTTAAAAGGGTAAGAAAGGCAAGCCTGAAACCTAAACACTAAAACACTGGGTATATTTCAGAACACTTAACCTTTTAACTTATCCTATTAGAAAACCCTATGTCACATAATCTAACAAAAGTATTCGGGCAGTCGAAACATCCGTTTACTTCTAGGGAAAAATATATTCAACACACTGTCCAAGACTGATGCTAGTCATTGATATACTGTATACTAATAATACTTGCATATTAAGAAACTAATTAATAATTTATAGAAAGAAATATAAAGAAGGAAAGAACGACGAAATAAAAAAATTGGGCAAGTGCGAGTCGCACTCGCGCACGAAGGGTTCTGTACCATCATCTATAATAAAAGAAAATCACGTTTGTTGTATGTATACTTAAATATTTTTTAAATCCTTTTTTTTTGTCGGGTTGGAAAATCCTCATGGAGTCCCTTCGCCCTGGGGGGAAGGACGAAGTGGACTGTCAGACTCTTACTGACTAAAAACCAACCCGTGCTCCTCATGTACCCATGTGTCGGAGGGTAGGGTTTCACCGAAGCATTCCTCGCTACCCCCGACGGGTATTGGCCCACCAGATAGTCAGGCGGGCCCCGAACGAAATCCCCTTGGCGGCGGATGAAGGTGGTGGGCTCCGCCGCCAAAACATCCAGCGGCCGCAGAGGATAGGGAGGACGGCAACGCAACACCGCATCTCCTCTTCCTCTGCGGCCCCACCGCGACGCAACGTTGGTGCGCCCCCATTTGGTCGCGGGAGATAGGGCGCGCGGCAACGCAACACCGACACGCCTCTCCTCCCGCGACCGCACCCGACTGCGAGGGACAGACAGAACTGTCCTCCGCACCCGCACCTATGGACGCATCCTACGCAGGCCTCACGCAAGCCCACGTGGAGCGTCCCCTCCCGGGATCCCGCTTAGCTTCACCGTGAGTGAAAATCAAATCCACGGTTACTAAGCCCCCCCACCACGACAAGGTGGAGATCCCACGGGGGGGAGCTAGATATTACTAGCATAAGGTGTATTATCTGTGACTGCCATTGTTACCCGTGTTGTTACTCTGCTACTGTTTACTGTTTTTTTAATCCTACCTGTTTATTAAGATCGAGTAACAAATTGCTCAAAAATTACGTTTGTTTGATGAGAGCCCCCCCTTATTATTATTTTTTTTTAATTTAATTATTATATTATAATTATTATATTTTGAAAGATTATATTCAACTACAAATTCTGTGAAAATTTTAAGCGTCTACTTGTTACCGTTAGGAATTTTACGCAAAAAATACGAAAAAAGCACGTTTATTGTATAGAAAACTGTTTTGGAAACTAGTCAAAGAAGCGCGGGGCAAAAATATAAATGGATCAATGAAAGTTATTAGGAATGAAAAAGGTGAAGTTATGAATGAAGAAAAAATGATACTACAGTGCTGGAAGGACTATTTTGAGAGTTTATTTGAGAAAGATGTGAGTGAAATAGAGCAAGAAGACATGATAGATATACATGATGGCCCTAGTGATGAAATTGGAATGGATGAAATTATGAAAGCGCTAAATGATATGAGGTCTGGCAAGTCTGCTGGGTGTGATAAGGTGACGATTGAAATGTTGAAGGCTGGCGATGGACTAATCGTAAACCTGCTGCATCGCCTTTTTAACCTGTGTTGGAAACAAGGCCAGGTCCCAGATGACTGGACGAAGGCAGTGCTTGTCCCAATTTATAAAGGGAAAGGTTCGCAGCAGGAATGTCGAAATTATTGCGGAATCAGCCTTCTTAGTGTTGTAAGAAAAATGTATGCCAGAATATTGATTGACAGGGTAGTAAATGTGACTAATGAGAAGATATGGGATGTGCAAGCGGGATTTCGGAAGGGAATGGGATGTACGGATCAGGTCTTTTCCTTACGCTGCGTAACCGAAAAGTGTCTGGCAAAAAACCAGAAGGTATATTGCGCGTTCATAGACCTGGAAAAGGCTTATGATAGAGTGAATAGAAAGGAATCATGGAAGGTGCTATCTATGTATGGGGTGGACAATTTTATAATTAGGGCTCTGAAATCTCTGTATAGGGGTTCCAGAGCCTGTGTCCGGGTTAACGGTGCCAATACAGACTGGTTTGACATCTCTATAGGTGTCAGACAGGGGTGTGCAGCCTCGCCCTGGTTGTTCAACTTATTCATGGATAGCTGCATGAAAGATATGAGGGAAATGGAATGCGGGATCGATATGGCAGGATTGCGTGCTAAGTGCCTCTTGTAAGCCGATGATCAAGTCATTCTGGCATCGTCGGCGACTGAGTTACAACAAATGATGAACTGCATGAATGAGAGCTTTGAATCGAAAGGTATGAAATTGAATGCAAAAAAGACGAAAGTGATGGTGTTTGAGAAGGATGAAAATGTGATTGAGTGTAATATTACGATTGGTGAAGAAAACATTGAACAAGTGACAGAATTTGTATATTTGGTTAGCAAGAGATGGAAGATGTGAAGGAGATATTGAAAGGAGAGTGACTGCGGGAAACTGTGTAAATGGAGCGCTGCATGCCTTTATGAACGGCCAGAATGTGCCAAAACAGGCGCGACTGGCGGTTCATAATGGAGTGCTTGTGCCCACGTTGATGTACGGTAGTGAGTGTTGGGTGTGGCAGTAAAAGCATGAAAGCAGAATTAACGCAGTTGAGATGCGGTCACTGCGTAGTATGTGTGGGGTAAGACTGATTGATAGAATTCCGAATGCAGTAATACGAGAGCGATGTGGCCTGAAAGAAGATGTCGTGACAAGGATTGAGAAAGGAATGCTGAAATGGTTTGGGCACGTGGAGCGAATGAGTGAAGAAAGAATGACGCACCAAATATATGAGGCTAACGTGTATGGGCAAGCCGGTCGCGGCCGACCTCGTAGGACATTCGTCGACCAAATTGGTGACGTTCTGAAAACGGGAAAGTCCTAAGCACCCGGAATCGGCGAGCATGTATGAACAGAGTAATGAATGTAGAGGAAGCGCGAGAGGTTTGTAAGGATAGATGCAAGTGGCGTTCCGTTGTCTCTGCCTACCCCGACGGGAAAAAGGCGTGAGTTTATGTATGTTATGTATGTTATTGTATAGAACCCCCCTTTATATTTTATTGTATTTGTTGTTATAGCGGCAACCGAAATACATAATTTGTGAAAATTTCAGCTTTCTAGCTATCACGGTTTATGAGATACAGCCTGGTGACAGACAGACAGACAGACAGCGGAGGCTTAGTAATAGGGTCCCGTTTTTTACCTTTTAGGTACGTAACCCTAAAAAAGAGGTAAGAATAACCACAAAAACATAGTTTGGTTACTCGAATAACTACATCGTATTCGACCATCCTTGTAGTTCCGGTAATAATTAGCTAATGTTGCTATAGCCAATTGGACAACTTTTAATTCTATAGTTTTATTTTATTTTACGGTGGGTACAAAATAGTATTGCAATGAATATTGTATATAAAACATCATTATTTAGTAATTAAGTTGACGCACAGTCGGTGAAAATGTGAGCACCTTAATTTTATGACTCTGTAATGTACCTCTCTTGTATTATGGAAACGTTAATGACGTTGTAAAATAAGTTTTTATTACTGGAAATTAGTCAGACTTGATTGTAAATGTATCTAGTCCAAAGTTTGTTTTCATGTAAGGGAAGTGTTTATTTACCTTTAGATTATAGTCATGTTGTGGTCATATTATAGTAATGCACCTTATTATATTGTAATAATTTAAAGATTCTGTTCAAAACCTCTTTTGTAACTATACCATATCATTTTAAATTACTTTGGTTACGAGTACTTACCATATATAATGCATGACGACATGGATTGTTGATAACAGTCCTCTTTTATAGTTGACGTTTGTATTACATTAAGTAAACCTTAGACAAATGATTGGTATCGCTTCTCTAGAGCGAGACCAATCATTTGTCTAAGAAGTAAACATAGCAACCGAAGTTCATTTGCTTTTACTATTAAATTTCCATCTCTGTAATATTAAGTCGCCATGAAATTTAAAAAGCTTAAGTAGGTCACAAGACAATTTGCACCGCTGTTCTACAACACAGTCCGTTGCTACGTCGTATCCGAAATCAATATTGCATAGCTCTGGTCGGTCGTTGTAACAATTAACTCATTTCATATGCTCGTTTACCGAGCTCAATTCATAACTGGGTCAGCTGGGACCTAGTCTAACCCGATCCTAGGAAGCGGAGGGTCAGTGTGTGCCTGATATTGTCACCGTCACTCACAGAACCAGGTCACGAGGTGGCCAAACTCCACGGAGGGACAACTTTAACGATAAATTCCAATATCATTTGACTTATCGAGGGATTTCCGACGTTCAGTTACATTGATTGGCGGAGTACAAGGGGGCAAGGGAGATGCAAACACAACTAACCAACGTCGGGGGACTGGGGGCTCATATTGTCCGCCCCGTTTTGTCCAACTGCTGCTTTTACTTTTGTTATGTTAATTTTCAGATCTGTCCACTATTCAGTTTGGGAAGTCTTGAGCGGTATTTTATGTTTGCGAAATGGGAATGTTCCTTTTCATGCAGAAATGTGGAGCGATCTCGAAGAGAGGTTACGATATAATATTCGGCGGTACTATAATGTTAGGTATGGCGCAAGTTTATTCTTCTTCGGTCAATATCTTTGTGGCTGTAAGGTTTAGGAGTATTTTCAATAGATATTCATTATTTACCTTTGTTAAGTTGCTCTATCGTTACAGGTCACCTCCTCATCACAGTACTCAATTAATCTTAATCGCTGTTTACGTAACTAAGTCGAGGGACATCAAATACTTTTTCCTTTTTCTCTTAGAACCGCTCCGGAAATCAGCTTTCTTGGAAAAAAATATAATTAGACGGTTGAACGCTAATTAGTTCACCGGGAAGACGGCGACGCGCGACGTCGCCGTAAGGGCAGGTTCCCGGGAGGAAAACAGTCTGTCGCAATATCTTGTACTTGACTTAATGGATCAGTAAACTCTCAAGGATTTGACTAATTTTTATTGATTATGAAAATACGTGGTATTTATTGTCATTTCAACGTTTCTGAAGCTGATAGCATAAGTCTTTTAGAGGTAAGTATTTTGTAGTATTTTAAGTTGTCACGGGTTTCTTTAGTAGATATTACTCCTACGAAGGTAATGCTTACCAACTATCTCCTATAGTACTTACAATGTATAAACTACATGTTGTATATTGTGTGTTGGCTTCAACCACCACATGCGACACCATATTGTGCATTCTACATATATATCATTGTAAAACGTGTGTGCTTATTTAATTAATTTTTTCGAATTAAAAAATACTCATTAATTTTGTAAAAAATCTTGGACTAATTTATCACGTTCCGCGAACACTCAGCTCACAACTGCTACTAGTAAGCACCGTATCGTCTAACGTGTTCACTGCTTATACCTTGCTCAGTACCCGGGCCGCGTTAGGGAGGTATCAGGCGAACAGCGGGGAGTAGAAGCGCCACTAATTTGTGTACCGACGTCGAGCTCGCCCCTTCAAACACCTGCCAAGCTTGACTACCCAAGGTTTTTATATAATTCGGTTAGAGGATTAGCAAAATCGTGTTTTCAACGTATTTATGCGTACCTGTATGTGGTTGTTATCGAGTTATTTCTAGGATGAGCGAGATGGAATTTATTTGGGCGCTGATTTTATGTAGGCGGCATTATATTATGTGGGATGTGTAGTTTGCCACTGAGTTTTATGTTCTGTTGGCAGTATCACCTATCACTTTTGGACTTTGGACTTTTGGTGTTCCGCTTATAAGTTTAAATATTATGTAATGGAAATATGTTTTGTAAAATGTTGCAACTACTATAGTTGCAGTTTACGATTGTTTACTTTATATACCAATTGCGTATGTTTACGGAGTTACTCAAAGAATCAGAAGATAGTTAAAAGACTATATTATTACTACGTTTTAAATTTAACTGGAGCAGGAACAATTCTTCATTGTAGAGACATTATAAAAAGCGGCGATAGCCCAGTGGTGTACGTAACGGACGGCCGAGATGATGATATCGGTTTCGATCCCCAGTTACTCCGGGCACACACCTTTGACTTTTCGAAACTATGTGTGAATTAAAAATGTTAATTATCGCTCGCTTAATAATTTTCTCGGTAGATGGCAATAGGCTCGCCTCCTACTACAATGGGACCGAAACATAACTGGCGAAGTGTGGGTGTGTAAAACACCTCTGCCTACCCCTTCGGGGATAAACGGCATCTCTACTAGGCTATAGCTGCCATTGTGCATTAGACTAAATAAAGATCAGTGAGACTCCAGTTTGCGTCAAGGAAATATAATATAATCATATACCTCTGAATTGCTTAAATCGGCAATCTCGTTTTAAAATCGCCGTAGGCATTAACTAAGTGGATGCTTCTTACTGCAGCCGCTTAATCCCCTCGCCGTATCTGATACCGGCGGGCTATACTAGGATCTATTCTCACAGCGCTCAACAATTAGACAACGTCGTGTTTGTAGAACTGATACATGTAGAGTGGACCTTTATATGTAGGTGGAGTGGACAATGAGCGTCGATTTAGAATACGTCGTTGATTCGTTTTTCGGAAAATATAACTGTTAAATAGGAGAGTTAGTGATGTGGAGATTTTTCTTATTTCTGCGTTATATATTATCTATGTATGTACTTATTTATGTGTATGTAAGTATTTGTATTATAAATCTAAATCAGTACCTAAAGATCGCCAAACTACCCTTTTCTGAATCTGTGTTCTTCTTATCCATCCAAAGGTTGCCTGTAAGAGATTGCTTGATAGTGATAAGGCCGCCTATTGTACTATCTGTTATTTTTCTTTTTGTTATGATCCATTAATGTAGTTTCTTTGGCATTTGTACAATAAAGATGATTATTATTATTATTATTCTCTTTATTTTCATATTTATCCTATCTTTTACATTTTTAAATATAACACTCTAAAAAAAAGTAAAAATGATATTTAAAAATATAAAAATAGATTCCCACCGACGACGGGAATAGGATCCAAGTCACCGGTGGTTAGGGCTCCAGAGCCAGAAATTTCCTCACAATGTGTGCCGTTTGCAGAAGAACTGCCTTTTGCATCAAACTCTTGACCCAGCTGCCTAGTTTCAACCTCTCTAGATGGCGTTCGAGGGTTTTGGCTATAAGTCCATTAACGGACACAACTATCGGAACAATGATTGCTGAATCTATATCCCACATATCGACAATCTCGTGAGCCAAGTCCAAATATTTCTCTTGTTTGTCTTTTTCTGCTTTCACGAGAGTCTCGTCATGTGGGATAGTAATGTCAACAATCATTGCGCGGCGCTCTGATCAATCTATTATCACAATATCAGGCCTGTTGCAAACAACAGTCCTATCTGTGACAATTGATCGATCCCAGTACAATTTTGCATGACCATTCTCGAGAACTGGCTCAGGGCTGTACCTGTAATATGGCAACTCGACGTCTATAAGCCCGTATCGCAGAGCCAGTTGCTGATGTATGATCCTGGCTACTTGGTTGTGTCTGTGCAAGTACTCGCTATTAGCAAGACGAGAACAACCGGAGACTATATGCCTGAGGGACTCACCAGGTCGGTTGCAAGCTCGACACATATCTACTGTGCCGTCCCTCATGATATACCTCCGGTAATTTCTCGTCTTGATAACTTCATCTGCAATTGCACAGACAAAACCTTCGGTTTCTCCGAAGAGATTACCAAAACGTAGCCAGGCCACAGAAGCTAGTTGATCTACATCAGGTCCGTGAAGGGCCCGGTAGAATCTACCATGCAGCTCCTTGCTCTGCCACACAAGCCTGCGGTCGTCGACGCCTAAAGCTACAGGCCTGCGCCAGTTCTCTTTCGCCAAAGAGAGCGGGGTTAGGCCACCGTCATCTGCAACCACATCCCGATGCACATCCACACTGCCCTTAAGAAAATATTCCCTAAGGTTGTACACCTCGCGATTGTGTAGGGTCTTAGCGTTTAGAAACCCTCGACCCCCGCACTTCCGCGGGATGTACAACCTCATTACAGACGAACGTGGGTGATGCATTCGATATGTGGTCAACAGTGAACGGACTCGCCTATCAATCTCGTCCAGTTCAGTCTGAGTCCACTTGAGTATGCCGAAAGAGTACATCAAGAGTGGCATGACCCAACCGTTACAGGCTCGCACCTTGTTGCCGCCTGAAAGAAGACTCTTCAGGACTTTTTTCAGGCGACCAAAGAAGCGCTCCCGCAACGTTGTTTCATGTCTGTCTCGTTGATGCCCAAAGCTTGCGACATACCCAAGTACCTATAGGTATCAGTTGCGAGGATTGATCTAAACTGAGTGAAATCTGATAGATGTACACCATCAGATTGCACTACCCTACCTTGTTTTACATGCATAACTACACATTTATCTACACCAAATTCCATTCTGATAGAGCTACTGAAGTTTTCAGTGACCCTCAGTAGCGCTGTCAGTTGGGATTCACTGCAGGCAAATAATTTCAGGTCATCCATGAATAACAAGTGGGATATAGCTTGACCACTCCTGCGCAACTTATAACCTAACCTTGAATCTCCCAGCAATGTGCTAAGGGGATTCAAGGCTAGGCAAAACCACAAGGGACTCAGGCTGTCACCTTGAAAGATACCCCGCTCTATCTTAATAAGTTCGCCTTTACCAAGACCCTGTTGACACCCTGGATAGTGAAGAACCGTCCTCCACTGCCCCATACATGACCTCAGGAAGGCGCATAGATTTGCATCTACTCTATACAATTCCAGCACCCTCAGAAGCCATGAATGAGGCACAGAGTCGTAGGCCTTCTTGTAGTCTATCCAGCATGTGGACAGACTCTTTCGGTTACGGCGAGCCTGTTGGCTAATGGCCATGTCTATGAGGAGTAGCTCCTTAGTGCCGGGCCCCACTCTTACATCCATTCTGACATACCGACATGATGTTATTGTCTAATATATGTAAATTAATTTTCTTTATTAGAATGGATGTAAGTAATTTATATATTGTTGGTAGGCACGTGATTGGCCTATAATTGGTGGGATCCGCGGTGCTACCCGACTTGTGGAGCAAGTGGGTAATGCCTTTAGTCATAAAACTTGGTAACAATCCAGACTCTAGCCAAGCAAGCATGTGAACTACGTAGCCATTTGAACCAAAAGTTATGTAAGCCGTCCGGTCCTGGTGACTTCCAGTTCGATGCTGTACGGATGGCATTGGCTACGTCTGCAGTTTCAATATTTACATCTGGCATCCTCTCAATAGGTTCACATGCTCGCTCTACTTGACATATCCAATCATCCTCAGTATGAGTGACAGGCGTTGACCAGATTTTACGCCAGAAGGCTATAACCTCGGTATCCTCTGGCCGATCGCTATCACTCACACACTGGTCTGATTGTTCCCAAGTTCTATAAACAGACTTCTGATCGCTTTGGAACATACGATTATGGGTATACCTTTCCACACGCTTTTTGTATCTGCGAAGACGACTTGCCCACGCATAAACTTTCTGCTTCAGAAAGTCGATGCGCTCCGCGACACGTGTAATGTATTCTTGAGGACTAATACCAGTCCCCAAAAACGCACGTCTCACGAAACGCATCACCCGTGGGCGTTGATTTCCCGATCTGAAGCAGACCAACTTGCCGATGAGCACCCTAGTCTCATTAATACGTCTTTCAATTCTGCACTGCCATGCTGGTATTTTCGGTTTTGGGCGCGCAACAGAATCATCTTTAAATTTGACCCCTGCTACGCGACATACCGCAATAGCACCGCAGTACAGAATTGAATGCGTATCTGTTAAGTCCCGGCTGTTACTAAAATAAGTAGTTAGCATTGAGTCCAGGGCGCACACCAGCGCCAGGTTTTTTTTATGCGTAGGCAGTCGTGGCAGACGTGGCCGATGGTCTGGCGGTGTGGAACGATAATCCCGCAACGCATCCTCCAAAGCGCTCCTCAAATTATCATTGTACTGGGTACTCACATTTATACCTACATTATCCATTTCCTCTTCAACATGGTGTATTGGTTCTGGGGCCGCCATGGGTACTGTGTCGGAAGAGGTAGGGCCAACGTAGCTACACTGTGCGTCCAAGCGTAGCCGCTCAAGTGCTTCGTCATCTAACAAGTGACATCGCTGGATAGCGCGCATTTGATCTGATAGTCGTTGCACAGAAACATTAACATCTGGTTCAAGGGCCTGAAACAAAGGCAGTATTCTGTTACGGTACGCTGTGAGGTTAATTCCTCCCTCTGTAGCCGCAAAATATGCGCGCATGACGTTTTCGTTTATTTGACGAGTCCAACGCATACGCTGCACATTACCACCGGTAGCGAGGACCCTATTCGTGGCCGGTGGGCCACGCGATCCCAAGCATGCTGGTGGCCGGCCTCTCCCCCGCCGTCGTGTAGGTGTTGGCGACGTCGGTGGGGAAAAATACTCGCCGCTCGACGAGCTCGACGCCTCCTCACTGGCCGGCGGCGCCGCTGATGCGGCTGCCGGCGTCTGCGAGGCGGAGCGGAGCAGCGAGTCCGGAGGTGGTGAGCGTGCTCTTGCTGCCTTAGCCCGGGTTAACATTGTACAATCTTGGAATTGTTATTGTTTTGTATTGAATAAATACAGCTTATGTGACGGATGTCATCTGTCATCAAATTTTTCATGGTGTATATTATTATATTTTCTTTGCGTATTTATAAAAAGGTTTCTATTTATCTGTTGATTCTCTGGACTTATTTGTGGTAAATATTTTATCTGAATTATGATCACTGCTAGTAAATATAAATAAATTAGAATTTTTTTCCCAAAACTGTACTGTCAACTTTAGTGTTGCCAGGTTATTATTATTATTATTATATGTAGATGAAAGTTGCAGTATAGTATACTACTTAAATTAACAAAGTACTGAATTGGATGCGGCTTGAATTTGTCGAAAATTCTGGTTTCTAGACACATCTGTATATATTGTTAGATAAGTCAGAAAATTAGCCAGGTCATCCTTTGGTCATGTTATAAAAATGTCGCAAGTAGGTACTTAAAGTTATCTAGCTTTGTAATGGCCAAATCAGCCATTTTGCCTTTCTATCGCCGTAGGCATGAAGTAAGTGAATACTTATTACTGTAGCCATCTAATCCCCAAGCCGTATCTGATAGGTATGTGGTAGCGCCATCTACCTTCCTATCCATAACTTATCGCATCAAGATTAATCGTTCCACGCTTGTCGAGTGCGAGCGATACCATATTTCCGTCCCTGTCTCCCACTCCCTGGAAGAGGCACTGCCTTGCGCCTGATTCGTCGCCGCGATCGTGGACGAGTGACAGTCGAGAACAATCCGCTCACTGAGAACGTGTCCGCGATCCGTACCGCGCCGCTCCCGTATGTGTTTATTACCGCTTCCACCAAGGAAAACCCGCTCGCAAGTGAAAGTGAAACGAATGGTGTAGTGTAGTGAAAACAAGCAGCTGCATCACGAAACCACCAGGAGACTGCCCTACGGAAACGAAGAAGGTTGTATAAGGTAGGTGCCCTCCATCCTTGAAATATCCTATACCCACTCAATCACCCCTTAGCGTATCCATCTCCTAGGCGGCGAAGAACCGCTATCCTCTCTATACAGTCCATTTCCTTCTCCAAGTCGCCTAGAACCCTACGGTTTCGGTGTAAAGCCGAACCATTTTTTTGGTCCTTCGAGCCGGATTCAATTTACGTTTTTTACGTTATACCGCTATACCTAGGCAGTTATAGCACCTAGCTATACTCCTAATATATTCACATAACCGTCACATGGTTATTTCCGCCCGCATTAGTAGGTAAACTTTTATGTAGCTACCTACTTATTAAATTATTATTTCTGCAACTATCATAGTTGTCTTATAAATCTCATATTTCAATCAACTTTAATTCCTCGGCTCTAAGGTGTTGCCTACTTAGCCTACTTAGGTAAAAATAATAGATACATTAGATATTCTTATTTTGTTTCGTTCTCAATAGCTTATACTTACGTAAGCATGTCACAACAAAAGAAATCACGCGTGTCGGAAGACAAAGAGATGACAATCTTAGAAGCGAAACGCAATATTCTATTTGAGCGCATTCAAAACATCTATGAACGATCAAAAACCGCATCTATGTCTGACAGTAATAGCGAAGCATTTCTCAGTTATTGTATAACAGTAGATAGTATTCGAACAGATTTTCATAAGTTGTTAGACGATTATAACGCAAGATTACTTTCTATCAATCCTGATGAAAAACCGAACTATCAGGCGTATACCTCATTTGAAGATCTTTATTGTATTATTAAGCGTATACAATCGCAATTGGAGGGTAAATGTTCAGCAGAGCCCGTTGCCCGCAAACCGAGATTACCGCCAATCGAGATTATGTCGTTTGACGGAGATATACGAAATTGGCCGTTATTCTATGCGAGTTTTAAGTCTACGGTGCACGATAATGGTTCTCTGACAGATGCTGACAGGTTGTACTATTTAATAGGTAAACTGTCACCGAAGGCCCAGTCCGTATTTGCAGGTGTCACACCCAGTGCTGAGAATTATCAGGTCATATTTCAGTACTACTTGACAGATATCAGGACACGCGCGTCCTAGCGTCTACGTACTTTGACCAAGCTTTAAATCTCAAACTGTCCGGCAACGCGACTGTCTCGAATTTCCAGCTGTTTATTGATAACTTTGTTACCGCAGTTAATTCTCTTAAAAACTTAAAAATAGAAGATCTTTCCGACTTTATGTTGCTTCAACTCGCTTTAAAAAAGTTTGACACTGATACAATTCGCGCATTCGAGATGACGGAACGCAATAATAAAATACCTACACTAGATAGTTTTATTTCGTTCATAAAAGATCAGTGTCGAATATTTCATAATACGCAGTCTGGTTCACCTGGCCCGTCTAACACTAACGGTAACAAACAAAGGTTGAATAAATCGCGAAATAGTAATAATAACTCGGTCCCTAATCCACAATCTTACGTAACATGTTCGGAATCTAATAGTAATAATTCACAGAAGTGTCTGTGCAGTAATATAGTGCACGACCATTACTATAAGTGTCCTACCTTTAATGATTTAAATCAAATTGCTCGTTTTAAATGCGTAAAAGATAGCAAAGCTTGCATTAACTGCTTAAGCATAAAACATAAAACAAGTAATTGTTCTAGTAAGACAAAGTGTCGATCATGTAATCAAAAACATCATACACTGTTACATTTCGATAAAAATAACCGGTTGTCAAGTCAAGCCGCTAACCTTGACACACTCACGCCGCAAGTGCAGAACACGGTAGCTGCGCCTTCCATGCCTCACAATGAGATATCGTTGTGTATGACATCCATTGCGCGGGCGGCACGCACGCGCGGACGGCCTTCGCGCGCTTGCAGTGATCAGAGCAGTGCTAGGCCGCCATGTATGGCGTCTAAGACTATTCTGTTAGCGACAGCGCAAGTTATCATATATGATGTCAATGGGTCGCCGCACATGGTACGTTGTCTGCTAGATAGCGCATCTCAGACCAATTTAATAACGTTAGAATTGTTCAAACGCCTCGGATTATGGAATAACTTTAAAAATACTAACTCAATCGTCAAAGGGATAGGCGGATCAGAAAGGCATTGCAGGGGTTCCGTAGATGTTAAAATACATTCGCGTTTTGATAGGAATATTAATTTTAACATCTCTTCGCTTATCGTGGAGCGTATCACGGACGCATTGCCGAACGCTAATGTAGACGTAGCATCACTCACTCATCTCGAGTCATTGCCGCTAGCCGACGCGGAGTTTGCGAATCCGTCAGGCATTGATCTTTTGATCGGAGCTTCAATATTTCCGCACTTGCTACTAACTAAAATAGTACGTAGTGAGCGATATGATTTACCGCCCGCTATTGAGACTGGCTCCCACAATTTTGTACGCCAAGCTCTTGATCAAGGAGCTTTGGCTATCAAAGTGTGAGTGGGATGAAACACCCCCTGAACATATTGTCGCCGCTTGGGGCCAGTTTTGTATTGAGCTTACCGCGCTCAATCATATTACTATTCCGCGTCATCTTGGGTTGGTAGATGGATGTACCGTCAACTTAATAGGTTTCGCTGACGCCAGCGAGCGTGCTTACGGCGGAGTCGTATATCTGCAAGTCCGCATTGTTTCTAACTACTCGGTGCAGTTATTTTGTGCCAAGTCTAAGCTCTCGCCTGTTAAAACCATTTCGGTTGCGACACTGGAGTTGTGCGCGGCCCTTCTGCTGTCTCAGTTGCTCCACAAGGTTCAAGACACAGTTTTGCCCCACTACTCTATTAATAAATATACGCATTTTCCGACTCCAAAGTAGTGCTCGCTTGGATTCATTCTTCTCCTCATCGCTGGCAGACTTTTGTCGCCAACCGCGTTAGTAAATTGATGGAACTTGTTCCCGCTACTTGTTTCAATCACGTCGCGGGTTATCGTACTCGTCTTCAGGAAGAACGTTCCATAGATCATATTGACTGGAAGTTTATTCCACCAGCATCACCACATTTCGGTGGATGTTGGGCAAGCATGGTCAAAGTAATTAAAACGCATCTCATCATCTCTCATCTATCAAAGTTATAGGTCAACAGATCCTCTCTTACGAAGAGCCTTTAACTGTCCTTGCACAAGTCGAGGCACTGATCAACTCGCGTCCGCTTCCAACTCAGTGAGATCTAGCCTGAAGTTGGACCTACCTCTTAGTTTAAGTATTTAATTAGTAGTTTTCGCTATTATTGCGTTTGTAGTTTTCGCTAAAGTTAATTTAGATTAATTTATTGTCATATCGCTGTCTTAGCCTATTGATGAGTTATGCGGTAGTACACCCAACATAGCTAAGTTCAATTCTATTTTTTTTAAAGGCAACCCTTTAGGGCCGGGGGGATATGGTAGCGCCATCTACCTTCCTATCCATAACTTATCGCATCAAGATTAATCGTTCCACGCTTGTCGAGTGCGAGCGATACCATATTTCCGTCCCTGTCTCCCACTCCCTGGAAGAGGCACTGCCTTGCGCCTGATTCGTCGCCGCGATCGTGGACGAGTGACAGTCGAGAACAATCCGCTCGCTGAGAACGTGTCCGCGATACCGTACCGCACCGCTCCCGTATGTGTTTATTACCGCTTCCACCAAGGAAAACCCGCTCGCAAGTGAAAGTGAAACGAATGGTGTAGTGTAGTGAAAACAAGCAGCTGCATCACGAAACCACCAGGAGACTGCCCTACGAAAACGAAGAAGGTTGTATAAGGTAGGTGCCCTCCATCCTTGAAATATCCTATACCCACTCAATCACCCCTTAGCGTATCCATCTCCTAGGCGGCGAAGAACCGCTATCCTCTCTATACAGTCCATTTCCTTCTCCAAGTCGCCTAGAACCCTACGGTTTCGGTGTAAAGCCGAACCAGTATGCAAGAATCTCCGACCAACAGGTCGGAGATTCTTGCGTACCTACAGAAGTACCAAATACTAGTGAATAAAAACAAATACATGTACGTATTCCTCTGAGGGCGTAGAAAAACTGGGAGGATTGGTTATCAGAGAATTTTCTATAATTCTCGGCAGACCTGCACATAGCCTAAAACTTCTCATAACAAGAAGTGGCCCGAGCTCTGCAATGAGATAGGTCATATTAACGCAGGACCTACCTATAAATACCATTGATTTTTAAGGAAAAAGACTACAATGTAATGTTGTGAATCAAAAATGTAAACTAAAATTTAATGCTCTTTTCTTCAATGAACTTGCAAAGTGTTATAGCCATAAAAAGTCAATTACGTCATCAATTTTTCGATACGCTTCCATACACTTGTACGGTATGAAAGTAAAGTGCGTTCTCTAAAATAATCTCTTTTAATTTAACACTACGTTTCCTTTTAAAATGGCCGTTATAGGTAAAAAAGTTGTCCATATATTTTTGTTCATTTGTGAGTGAATGCGGCACCGATCTCTACCTAATTCAAGTGAATGAGACCCGTTGAGCAATTTTTGCTTTGATAGCTTTTGCACGTGGCAGCACTATTAAGCATTTTGCTAGCAGTGTGAACTGTTCACTCTATGTCGTTAATAAGGCTACGTAGGTTAACTTTGTAGCAATAATAAGGTTTGTTTTTCTATTTTTGTTATTAGCTGTGACTTTATGAGCCTCGATAATTGGATTTCACTCGTAGAAGTTTCAAGTCTCTACAGAAATTAAAGCCTGTTTATGGATTCTATCGTATAGTGGGAATGATGGTGGTCCTATACTAATTACAACAGTAACACCTGTGTGGCCATAGTAAACACCGATTATTGACGCTCTTGAAGTCCCGGGAATGGGACTCGCAACAAATTCTTATTGTTTATTAACCTCGTAGTCAGCAGATTACTTTAGCCATTGCAGCAACTTTTTAGTGAACCGGTTTCATTGTACTTGCAAGCCCCATTAAGGATAATATAAGTCAAGGAAAGTACGCAAGTATACCAAGCTTCATAGTTAATACAAATACAACACAAAGCTAAAAGCTTAAGTAAGTTCTGACCATTTAATTACAATCTCGGATATAATTAAGGAAATACAGAATCAAATAAATATTTTCCTCTCATAATATTTAATCAGGATAGGATTCTGAACAAACAGCTTACTATATGTGTAGAAGAATAATGGTTTTCATACAATCGCCAATGTTTTGTGTTATCCCTGTTATAGAATAGAAATAAACATACGTATTACATTTCCACCAGCGTGAATGACACAGTTAAACCTTCTTCAGGAACCGCACATAATTATATTTGGCTCATAACATATTAAGTATATTAAGCGGCGCGTATTTCTCATGTGTGTTTTTGTTCATACCGCCCGGTATTATGGTATTATGCCCGGTAATTAGTACACTGATTGAATACGGGGCTGACACACATTATTATTTATAGAAATTGCTCGCCGACGTTCCGGTATTTGGGACTCGGTGGATTAATTGTATTAAATATCTTTTCGCAATGATGACCACAGAGCCGAACTCACGCGCCATTACACGGAGGACATCCCTGATGTCAACCAGGGCGAGGTAAGAGTGGCTCTCGAGCAGCTCAAGAACAACAAGTCTCCAGGGGATGACGGAAGGACGGAGCTCTTAAAAGCAGGTGGGACAGCAGTTCTGAAAGAGCTGGCGAGCCTGTTTAATTCCGTTATCCACCAAGGCCTAACACCTCAGGCGTGGAGTGGGAGTGCGGTGGTTCTGTTTTTCAAAAAAGGTGATAAAACCCTGCTGAAAAACTACAGACCCATCTCACTCCTGAGTCACGTCTACAAGCTGTTCTCGAGAGTCTTAACAAATCGCCTCGCCAGAAAACTCGACGATTTCCGCTTCCGATTTTCGCTGTGTATGGCTTTCGTCGACTACGAGAAAGCCTTCGACTCCATCGAAACCTGGGCGATTCTGGGTGCTCTGCAGCAGGTGTCGCATCGATTGGCGCTACATCGAGGTGTTGAGATGTTTGTACGACACAGCCACTATGACCGTCCAGCTCCAGGACAGTAAAACCAGCCCCATTGAGTTGCGTAGAGGGGTGAGGCAGGGGGATGTAATATCCCCTAAGCTCTTCACCAACGCACTCGAAGACGACTTTAAGACGCTGGACTGGACTGGACGGGGCATAAACATTAATGGCGAGTACATATACCACCTTCGGTTTGTCGACGATATCGTCATCATGGCAGAGAGCCTGGAAGAGCTGAGCGAGATGCTGCACAGCCTAAATGGAGCCTCTCGACGGGTCGGTCTCGGCATGAACTTGGATAAAACCAAGATTATTTTCAACGAACACATAGTGCCGGGACCGGTTTATGTCGACGGATCGATGCTCGAAGTTGTTCAAGAGTATGTCTACCTTGGGCAAGTAGTCCAGCTTGGTAGAAACAACTTCGAGAAAGAAACCGACCGCAGGATCCAGTTGGGTTGGGCAGCGTTTGGCAAGCTACGTCGTGTTTTCTCTTCGCCCCTACCGCAATGCGTGAAGACCAAAAACCAATGCGTCCTACCTGTTATGACGTACGGTGCCGAGACGTGGACACTCACAGTGGGACTAGTCCACAAACTGAAAGTCACGCAGCAAGCTATGGAACGGGCTATGCTTGGCGTCTCTTTGAAGGATAAAATCCGAAACGAAGTTATCCGACAAAGAACCAAAGTTACCGACATAGCTCACAGAATCAGTAGGCTCAAGTGGCAGTGGGCTGGCCATATCTGTAGAAGGACTGATGGCCGATGGAGCAAGCGTATACTAGAGTGGAGACCACGTCTCGGCATGCGTAAGGTAGGGTGGCCCCCGGCTAAGTGGACCGACGACCTGAAAAAGGTGGCTGGGACAAACTGGATGCGGAAGGCTGAGGACCGTGTACTGTGGCGCGTGTTGGGAGAGGCCTATGTCCAGCAGTGGACTGCGATAAGCTGACTGATTGATTGATTGATTGATCTTTTCGCAGCTTCAAAGGTTACGCCTTGGGGTCTGCCAAAGAGCCATTGAGCGCAGCATCCTGGGTGTTAAACTTAAAGACAGGATACGGAACACCGAGCTGCGTTTTAGAACTTGCATCAAAGATGTGGGAAGAAAGGTTGCCAGTTTGAAATGGAACTGGGCGCTGGCGGACGTCAACCGCATGCACGAGGGTTGTTGGGCAAGAATATCAACTCTGTGGGTGCCAGAAGATAGAAGACGTTGCCGAGACCGGCCCCGAAAGAGGTGGCGGGATGACTTAGACGCCTACCACAAGAACTGACCCGAGATTGCGTGCGACAAGCAAGCCTGGTAAGATTTGGAGGAGGCCTTTGTCCAGCAGTGGGACAGCGTAGACTACTAAAAAAATATCTTTTTGTATAATTAACTTCCTCTTCGGTTTTGCGTGATGTTAGGAGTATCTAGTTTATTTTTCCAGATCGTTGAAGGAGAGATTGAATGTATTTGAGAAAATAAATCTAAAACAATCTAACAGATCTAATAGTTTTAAGGAGGCAAAAACATTCAAAGTCTTGTACTGTACTTATGTGCGTAGTATATTGGAATACGGAAGTCAAGTTTGGAATCCGCGATATAAAATACATGCAGGTAGAATCGAAAATATACGACGCAAATTTATGAGATTCCTGTGTTACAAGCTAAATATAAAATACAAGTCCGATCATTATCTTAACCTATGTGCTAAGTTTCATATTTTGCATTTAAAGAACCGTCGTATGATAGCAGATGTCTTATACTTAATGAATTTAATATCCGGCATTATTGATTGCCCAGACCTTCTTTCAAAAATACACTTTAACGTACCTAGGATAGGCACGAGACGTCAAAAGCTTTTCACCTGCCTTTAGTATCCACAAATTACAGACAGAACGCGTTCCTCTGGCAAGCGAGTGAAGTAATGAAGTTCGACATTGACGTGTTTAACACTAAACCGGACACGTTGGAGGGCATGCTGAGTCTTGATTTTTTGCAAGGTTTAATGCTCATTAGGTAATGTTGTTTTCTTTTGTTTTGTTTTTATACAGAAACTTATAATAACTGTCTACATAGTGTAATCTAGAGTTAGCCGTGGAGACCTATCATTGGCTCTCTGATGTTTATTATTGTTGCCACTATGTATTTTCAGCTGTTGGTCTTCCGAATAATTAAATAAATAAATACATAAAACTAGAAATAAAACTCAACGTTGACCGGATTAACAATTAGCATCAAATGACTCCTAAAAATCTGATACTAAGAATTCTACAGACCAGTTAAAAAGATTGTTCTGTGCTGATTACAAATTAGGAGGATAAGAAATCAATGAGCAGATGTGGATATACCTACTTATATTTGCCGCTTTCGCTTACATGTGTATTTTATAGTAAAATTCGTTAAGAGAGTGAATAAAATATTTTTGGAAAATAATTATTCCAAACTTTCACTATATTTCCGTAGGTGTAATACATAGGTAAGAAAAGGTATACCTTTTCTTACCTATGTATTACACCTACCCTGTCTATCATATCTACTCTCTCTCAAACCTGAGAATATAAGCGTAAAATTGATGATCAGACGTCTTGAACAATTACTATGTTCATCTCAAGCAAGTAAATGTCGACATCTAAAGCAGGTCCATTCACGAAGGTCGATAGCAAGAAGTCCGTTCGCCCCGTTCGGAAGCGTCCAATCAATCATGTCGATGAATGCTTGATGTATCACGTCCAGTATACGTTATGACGTGTGCATAGTATACAGATCGATGACGTAAGCTCACTAGTATACACTATTGAAAGTGAGTCGAACATAGTAATACTTATGTAACAGGTCTATATCGCGTAATTATTTGAAAATATAAGTAAAATACCTAATATATCCCTCGACGTTTCAGCATGGGTTACATCTGCCGTGGTCATGAGATGACTGTTACTATATTACTATGTGTACAAGTCGCGAAGGTTTGAAAGTACTCAAGTGTGTTGAAGTTTATTGAACTAGCACATTGTCAATAAATAATCATCTAGGTGAATTTATCTGTAATAGGGTAATAGAGGCCCAAAGGGTAACAGTTCAAGTAACAATAAAAAATAACTGGATTGAATAAATGCTACGCTATTCTGGTTGTATTTATTTTGTAACTGTATACTGAATTTAATGGGTTGTTCCGTCGTTTTATTTGGTTAAATCTACAAATATTTGTTTACCACTGTTCGTACAGATAGGTATATACAGTGTACTCTGTACCCTTATTAATAGCTTAAATATCTATTTAAGCTATTAATAAGCCCTACTAATATTTGCAAAATTTTAATACAATACAAGGGTTAGCCATAATTAAATCAAGCATTTGTCGCATTGATTGCTTTTTACTTTACTGTAGCGGTAGCTACATGCAACTGAGGCCATCTAGCGAGCGACGACGAAAGTCTCAACAACAATCCGACGACATCTACCAGACACAATGCGACGGAAAACAAGGTGCTGAATCGCGCCAGCAGAGTTCGCACGCCGAGTTGTATATATACAACATCTGAAGTACGTCCGTCGGACTGACAGCCCACCAGGCACGATCACCCAGCCTGGTTAGAGGATCCTCCCTCTAGTTGGAGGAACAACACACCTTTCTTTCTCAACAATTGGTGACTCTGACGTGATCTGATGCAACCTTCACCGGTCAGATCAGCAGCCGCAACTTCTTCGTCATCCTCGCCTCGCCTCACTCCGCACTTCACCTGATGGGCGGTAATGAAGTCGCCGCCAGCCAGCATCTTCGGGCAGGGACCAACCATAGGCCACGCAGCCTCTCATGCCTGGTCTTCCCTGCAACCACTCCAGCATCTAGGCTTCACCGACTCCACTTATAAACTTATAGCATTCGGCGCAACTGCTAATTGCACATATGGGACGCCAACTGAAACTTTTGTGCGACAACTATTCATAATATTTAGACTGAAAGTTTTATACATGCTTATAGAATATTTATAACGCTGTAGCTGAAAGGATTGGCAAGATATATTTTGAGCGCGTTTCTGGGGCTTCCTAAACATATTTTGAATACGAAGTAGATAGTAACTGCGTATCGTTTCCATATAATAGTACACGAGCTTTTTCTAATTCTCTTGTTGGACACACTAAACTAAAATTGGTCCATTGTTATCTTCTACTAAAATATTTTTATTTTATTTTTATTTATAGACTCACGCCTTTATCCCCGAAGGGGTAGGCAGAGGTGTAATATTACACCCACATTTCGCTATGAATTTTTAGGTCCCACGTAATATGGGGTGAGCTTATTGCCCTTACCGGGCACATCACCAGACTCCTGAGAATTCGGAAAAACCCAGTAACACTTTTGCCCGACCCGGGAATCGAACTCATGACCTCCGATCAGCAGTCGCATACGCTATCACTGGACCACGGAGGCAGAATAATGCGAGTAAAGGCAAGGTGAAATTTAGGGCCTTTTTTAGTTGAAACGTCTCGACGTAGTATTTTAAACCACGTAACATGAAATAAGTCTAAATCAGACAAAGCTAGATAAAGCTTATTATTCTATCTCCTTTTGTTATTACCAAAGAGATTAACAAAGCAATATCTATTTATCTAGTTTAATTGTGCAGGATAAAATCACCAGTATTGTCTATTAAAAATTTGAAATAAAATGTATTTCAAATTTAGAAATTTCTCTCTGAAACTTTACCGCTATAGTGTCAATACTACAATCGAATTGTAGAGAGAGGTTTCCAGATTAGCTTCACCAAACAAATATCAATTGGTAAAGTTTTTAAAGCAAGGCCGTTGTTTTATATTAACCATCTACTCGAGTTTAAAAAAAGAATTATAGCTATTGTTTTATTCAGAAAATAGCCTCGTACATTGTAGCTGTCAGGACAGTATGACAGTTGTGAAAAGGGCTTATTGTTCGGTAACGGACAAGCGAGGATTATTCTGATTTCAGTTCTGAATTTGATAAACAACTTCTTAACTAGTTTATTTTTTGTACTTGATGTGAACTGAAGTAAATATTTATGGAATGCTGTGTAACAGGAAATTTACAATTACTGTTAGGTATGACATTTTATTATTAAGTGTGTACATTTTATTATTAAGTGTGTACATTTTATTATTAAGTGTGTACATTTTATTATTAAGTGTGTACATTTTATTATTAAGTGTGTACATTTTTTTATAAAAACGCGACTCCAATTTGGCTGTAACTTGAAAGTCGCATTTTAATTCGAGTGGTCGGAGAAACGTCAAAATGTCCTTACTTTCAGCGTCAAGTGCCGATCGGCCTTGATTGTTTTTGCTCCTACCTGTTTAAGAAAGACCTTGATGTCACCATTGTGGAAGCTGAGGTGATCCTATCACGATGGCACGTCGTAACATTTGTTGGTGGCATGCCCTGCTTGAGTAGCCACCGGCAGCTATCAATCCTGGAACTGGCCTTTTGACTATTTTTCGAAGCGAGAGGTCTGGAGTTGTGACAGCTGAGTCTACGAGTGCAAGAGAGACGAAAGTTTCTCCTGTGTCACTTAACTACGAGAGCAAGAAAGACGGAGAACGACGCCAGCGCCGCCAACGGCGCCAACTACGTACTACACTGACAACCGTCAATACGCCAAGTTTAATCGGCACACGACATCCTTAAGAAATAAGCTTCTATTATGTAAAAATTTGTATTCATTGCCGTAACTCAGTCTACAAGTGGCGGACGTACCCGAGCTTTGCCGAACTATGCCGAGCGTTCTTACGCCTCGTGTTACACCTTTGTCGCTTCTACTTCCAACAACTTCCTCACTTACCTATGTAAGACTTCTGAGCTTTAATTAAACTACAGCCTGTTGGCTTTTTAATATCAGCGTGTTGTAAATTTGCAGTACAAAATTGTAGTGTGTGCACAGTTAGTTCGGTAGCAAGAAATTAAAAGAGAGGATAATAAAATTATAGCAGCGACTAAGGTTATAAATATAAAAGATATTATACACCCACAGATAATTCCAACAGCTCTGGGAGGATGAGTTATATTAGAAGCCTAAATAGGTACTATAATAATTAGGATACCAGCATGAACACTCGTATTCTATCAATGCTTGTGGGTGATATAGTTTGGACTTCAATAATAATTGGATAAACTTAAAACTAGACTCTCGTACGGATAATTATGTCAATAAAATTTAAAATAATTTAGAACAATTTCAATAAATTAGGTACGGATAAATACAGTTTCAATTAATCCTCTCAAAAATAACGGTGTAAAAACAAAAAAAAACTACTAATAAACATAGAAACTAACATCTTATACTCCATACTACTCGTATATGTACCTTATAGGTACACCTCCGCCTTCAAAGCTGGCATTATAATTGCTATTATTTTGCAACCTTCTTAAAGTTTTGTTCCTAACATAGAATAATGTGAGTACATGAAACGCCAACCGTTACCTAGCATCAAACCTTGCCTATTCTTATGATTACCGGTGTGTACATTATTAAAGATTGTAATTACAGTGTTAATTTTTCAGCAAAATCTTCTTTATGTTTTTGTCCCGCAACAAGGATTGTTGCGGGACAAAAACATAAAGAATATTGGTTTGAATCGTTTATGGATACAATATTTATACTTTAAATATAAACTTTCATTAAAAAATTACTGATAGTCAAAATCACCTAGAAAATTTGTTGCGTGCAGCACCGTGTTATGTTGCGTCGCATCACCGTTGGCTTGGTCTCGTGGCCAGACTGTACGGCATGTTTAAATTTCTGTACTTTGAGAATGGAGGGTACACGCGATTCTACTGAAATATGCAAACTTATTTAGCTTTTGTACGCGGCTGTGTAGTTTGTATAACCGTTTTATCGTAGGGAGGCTAGTGGAGTCGGGATTACCAAGAATAGTTATGTTACTGCTCTCACTGGCTATCCTTGCACGAAGAAGTAATTGGATAGCTCATGAATAGAGTAACAACAACTTACTACTTCAAAACAATTGGTTGAATTGTGGTTTAATTTGCTTTCTTTTCTTGTGTTGGAAATAAGTTTAATGAAAGTAACCTAATGGAAGGAAAGAAGAACCCACCACGCACCCTCGGATTGACTACCCCAACTATTGCAATAGAAAAAGGTTGACAATACCGAACTCCTCTAAAAGGATAAGGGATATAGGAATGGTATGGGTTCCAGGAAGATACCTGACTTGCAGTATCCCGCTGTATGCGCCGACTATTCTTCGACACGTGTTTCGCCTCTGCACGAGGCATCCTCAGGAGCGATGGGCAACGACTGAGCCTCTCCTGAATCCTGATCTGTTAAAATAAATTCATCAAAATATATGATTGTGTTGGTAGTTGAGATGTAGAGATCGTTAATGTCTTACAGTCCATTTTCAACTCATGATTATTTAAAATACAACTGAAGTGAGCCTATCGCTTTATTAACATACCAGTTAGTAAAAGTTTGTCGCTAAGTGTACAATTATTCAGCTTGTAATCGGACCCTTTTGGGGTAAAATAAACAGTTATGTTAAAATAGCAAGTAATCGTATATTTTTTCATATAACCAAAGAGATACAAGACCTCCTCCAGAATGCAACTACATTAACTTCACCGCAAGCCCAAGTAAAAAACGGCTGCGGGGAAAAACGTCAAAAGAGCCAAGTGTTTAGCTGCATTAACATTAAGATAGCAGGTAATCGTAGTGCGGTGCAAGCCACTTAGCGCCCGCCGAAACACTGTCTGAGTCGCACCGCATCGCAACGTACAGCACCACATCGCACATTTTCACACCGCATCGTACCGCATCGCTACGTGGAACGGTGTCGTAACGTGCCACGCAGTTTCGCACCGAGCCGTGTCGTGATATCCGCGAGAGCCGAGCCACGGCTAAGTCACAAGATTGATGTTAAGTGGAGTTGCCCGACTCTACCCCTCTTCCCACTGCGCTGAAGCAACTTCTTACGGAGATGTAGTACTCTGCTAACGTATATTGTTTTAAGGTACGCCAGGAACGTTTCAGTAAGTAACTCCATCAATTATTTACGTGCCAAGCACTCTGGTAACGTGTAAGATTTTGCTGAAAAATTAACACTGTAATAACAATCTTTAATAATGTACACACCGGTAATCATAAGAATAGGCAAGGTTTGATGCTAGGTAACGGTTGGCGTTTCATGTACTCACATTATTCTATGTTAGGAACAAAACTTTAAGAAGGTTGCAAAATAATAGCAATTATAATGCCAGCTTTGAAGGCGGAGGTGTACCTATAAGGTACATATACGAGTAGTATGGAGTATAAGATGTTAGTTTCTATGTTTATTAGTAGTTTTTTTTTGTTTTTACACCGTTATTTTTGAGAGGATTAATTGAAACTGTATTTATCCGTACCTAATTTATTGAAATTGTTCTAAATTATTTTAAATTTTATTGACATAATTATCCGTACGAGAGTCTAGTTTTAAGTTTATCCAATTATTATTGAAGTCCAAACTATATCACCCACAAGCATTGATAGAATACGAGTGTTCATGCTGGTATCCTAATTATTATAGTACCTATTTAGGCTTCTAATATAACTCATCCTCCCAGAGCTGTTGGAATTATCTGTGGGTGTATAATATCTTTTATATTTATAACCTTAGTCGCTGCTATAATTTTATTATCCTCTCTTTTAATTTCTTGCTACCGAACTAACTGTGCACACACTACAATTTTGTACTGCAAATTTACAACACGCTGATATTAAAAAGCCAACAGGCTGTAGTTTAATTAAAGCTCAGAAGTCTTACATAGGTAAGTGAGGAAGTTGTTGGAAGTAGAAGCGACAAAGGTGTAACACGAGGCGTAAGAACGCTCGGCATAGTTCGGCAAAGCTCGGGTACGTCCGCCACTTGTAGACTGAGTTACGGCAATGAATACAAATTTTTACATAATAGAAGCTTATTTCTTAAGGATGTCGTGTGCCGATTAAACTTGGCGTATTGACGGTTGTCAGTGTAGTACGTAGTTGGCGCCGTTGGCGGCGCTGGCGTCGTTCTCCGTCTTTCTTGCTCTCGTAGTTAAGTGACACAGGAGAAACTTTCGTCTCTCTTGCACTCGTAGACTCAGCTGTCACAGCGCGACTGCCACGCCGCCAAGCGGCAATATGGGTCACACTGGTCACAGAAAGTTTGTCTTATAAGCGCCAATAAGAAATACATCTCTATAAATAAATATCTATGCTCTATGGTTACGGTCTTATTTACTGCGAAGGTGCTGTGCAGAGAACCAGCTTCTAGCATCACGCTACCGCACGTAGATGCGTGTTCACACCTAAAGCAAACCAAAATATGGCTAGCAAATAAAATTGAGTGAAGTATTTAGACAGGTGGAATGACGAATACAGATTATCCTGTCACAAATTCCTTATAATCACACATTTTTTTATTAAGAGACTGAGAAAAAGAAATACGACGTCGAGGAAAGCAAATGGATGCAGGCGACTCAATATGGGTCTATGTGTAGAGCGTGGGACCTTAAGCAAGCCTATACTAATATTATAAAAGTGTAGAGTTTGTTTTAACCTGGTAATCTCAGGAAGTACTGGTTCGATTAAAATAGTTATTTTTGTGTGAAGGCCAAAGACTTATATATCACAGATAAAATACAAATTGTTTACATCTTCGTATAAAGAAAATAACTATACGCACTTGAGAAAACATAGTTAATTTGAAAACGCTGACAGACTCATCATCTTTATTTTTATGTAAAGATTACAGGCAACTTAAAGTAGTCCCTCTGCTTGAATATTACTTAGTCGTCACATATCTAAATACTTATTGTAGCTAGTTTCAGCCTGCTGGATGTGTAGCTATGTGGAGTTTGTTATTATAGTAGTTCACCTGTAGAGTTTATCTCGTCCATGCTTGAGATTACTTGCCGTGTATTAACTGAGTGTTATTAAAATCCTGGGTGGTTTTGCGGAGAGGTTAGCCACGCCACTTCATAAGTAGCGGATATATTAAAGGGAGTACGGGTGAGTTTTATGCTTAAATGACTACGCTACAAACTTAGATAGATGGGCTGATCATTGACAAGAAGTTGTCAAATGATTAGGAAGTGCGAACTAGACACTCTTATAACAACAACATAAAATACACACACAAATAAAACAAATATTATCGCTTGTTTAACAATAAAGGAATCATCATGAGGAAACCTGCATGTCTGACAGTTCTCCATGATGTTATGTAAAGATATGTGAAGTCTGCCCACCCGCACTTGGACAGCTTGGACTATGACCTTCTCCTTCTTATAGTGAGAAGACGCCCGTACCCAGCAGTGGGTCAGTATTTTTGCAGGGCCGTTGGCGATGACGATTCTAATAACTGTCTAATGGTGCTCACTCAGTGCAGCTCCAATTAATTATTACTTCATATTACCTAATATAAAACTCGTGGATTACAACTTTAGTGTTATTTCTACGTGGAAACCATTTTTAGGGTTCCGTACCTAAAAGGTAAAAAACGGAACCCTATTACTAAGCCTCCGCTGTCTGTCTGTCTGTCTGTCTGTCTGTCTGTCTGTCACCAGGCTGTATCTCATTGACCATGATAGCTAGAAAGCTGAAATTTTCACAAATTATGTATTTCGGTTGCCGCTATAACAACAAATACTAAAAATAACCTTGATGAAACGGATATCTCAATAAACTCATGACAAATAGGTTAAAAAGCAATGAAACACTTTATATTCGTCATGTTTTTATTACTATGTTTGTATTCTTATAAATCGTTAGATAACATATTTAAATACATCTACAGTTTGATAGTTAATTACACAACCCTTTTGTTAACTACTTGTAAGGTGACGTCGTTTGAGAGCGTCGCCAAATATTCTGAATACATGAAATGTATTTTTGGCTGTCAAGTCAATACAAACGTAACATTTAAACCTTTTATTTACATCGTCAAATATTTACAAATTGTCGTCTAATATTTACACAATAATCTAAATCTTACATCTAAACATGATTTAATTTATGAAATCTTTAAATACAAGTATATATAGATTTGGACTATTGAACAGCCCGCGTCTATAAATCATCTAGAGAAAAATTAACATTTTATATAATTAAACATGCCTTTGACAAGTTTATTATTTATTATTTAAGATTAAAACAGACGTGAATATCTACAAAGTAACGGAGCTTTATTATTGATAAATATTGTAACGCGACCACCTCATGTTTACCCTTATTTTTTCTTGGGAAGTAATAATCCGTCGCGTTGCGTCCGTCGCGTTCAACCGATGCGATGTCGCACACTTTTTGTTCGATAATTGAATTCGGCACTAAGGTGTGTCGTTTGCACGCGCCTGAAAGGTTTGTCTGTGTGTGCTGCATGTACGGTTATACCTGCATGTGTGTGTGTCTGTGTGTGTAGCATATATAGTAAGGTATATGGATGTGTATAGTTGTGAGTGTTTCACGTAAATCTCGCTTCCGCATTTGTGTGTGTATATCTGTGTGTTGTAATACAAGCTCTGTGACTAATAGGGTAGCGGTTTTCGTTTGTAGACTGTTTAGCACACATGATTGGTGGACGTGCTTTTGAAATCTCTGTACCAGTTTTATTGTCAAAGTGATTTTTAATCTATGGAAAGCCACACAGCATGCCTAAATGAAGTTGTTACTAGTACATAATCCAAAACGGGTTCTGGCTAAGCATGACTTTTTTACGATAATTTTGGGTATGGTAGCACATTATTCTTTAAGAGCTTCCCTCGAGACTGTGAGATTTACGTTTGCTTTAAAACTGTCATAAAGTAAACACGATCAAAACACCATGGCTTCAAAAAGCTCAATATATTTACAGTACTGACATAAAATAAAAAGCTAAACAAGATTCAAAACTAGAATGCACCCCAGGAGCATCCCAAAACCACAAAACAAATCTAGCTTGTGACAGAAATTTCGTTTGCTATTATCGAAAGTACGTAGTAGTGGATATTGGAGTCGCCAGGGAGCCATACATCACAGCACACGGCAGCTAACAGCCAAGCCTGATGGCACTGCGGCACTGTGGCACAGTATGCGCGAGGAATAAGCTGAGTCTCTGATGGCAGATTACTCGACACTACGATTTTGATCACCCACTAATGGAGGGACGCTCTTGGAGAAAATGTACTAGTAGGTACATTTAGAAGAGGTATTGTTTAATCGATTTTAAGCTATTGCGATTTTTGTACGAAGTCATTTATTAAATTGGTTAAATTAAGTCGTATGAGTTGATCAGCAACTTAAAGACCACATATTCACATCACAGCCTTTTAGTGACTTTAGATGCATTGCTCAGATATACTCGTAAAGTCATATAGACAAGAAACTAATAAACCCATGATTGTACCAGCTTTATTGAATCAAAGCGTATTAACTTCAGCTTTGTAGACGAACCAAAGTCACAAATCACTATACCATCAAATTTGACGTCCGCCAATCAAAGAGATATTTGGTTTACATTGATTGCCACGTTACTACAACGCAGTCTCTAGTTATCTGTTATTTCTATCTCCCATTCGTGTACACTCGCACTCGAAAGCCACATAAAAAAGGAAAAGGAGTCGTACAAACAGAATACTAGCATCATCAAAGTTCATGTCTCCCTCAAAAACGCCCTCGCACAAAATACAAGCACATTCAGTGACACACAAAAACGTGGTTTAATGAATAATTCACGCGAGAATCCGTGACAACGGTCGCACGAGAAACAAATGTCGCGTCGCATTCGCACTGCACCCGTGAAATGTTAAACGAGCGCTAATTCACCACCGTAGCAGTCAAATAATAATTTGTAAGAAACGGATTTTACAACGTACTACGCGAATAAGTTTATTCGCTGTGTTTAACGGTACCATTGCTGACCTAGATTACGCGTACACTGGAACGCTTGGTCCGTAAGTACAAGGCTTTAGGTTAATAGACGCTACTTTTAAGGTAGGTATCTAAGTAAATTATGTAATTAAACTGCGCTTACTATCAAACGCCTGATAGAAAATTAGACCGCTGGACGTCTTTGTTTATTGCCAACTTAGCAACCGCGGCTATCCGCTGCCGCTTCCAACTACAGTTTTACATTCATGTCTGATAGTTTGTTTCTGTATTTATCCCTCATTCAAAAAACATCGATATCTCCTTTCACTGTCAAATCCCATCACTCCTTACTGATGGGATTTGACAGCACGGTGTCTAAACCTAGTCTAACCTCTCTGATCTGCATTCATAATGAAAACTTACCTACTTACTCTGGAATCATACCTATTGTGATAGCCAAAAAGTTCTGTTAGTACAAGGGAAAAACGTGTGCGAATGTAAAAGTATCTGAAATTATCAAGCTTGCAGTGATATGAGACATGTTGGGAGAAGATTTTAATTTTTTCATTCTGTTTTTTTGTTTATGTCAAATAAGTAAGTAAAGTAATATTATACCCATAATAAAATCCGTTATGTAATGTTTATTATTTAAAGAGGTGACTGTTTTCTCGGAGATAATATTAATTAGGGCAGATAATATTAATTTAACAGGTAGATGCAGTCTCCACATGCATTCAAACCACGTGTGCTTTTAATGGCGTATTATTTTAATCACACGAGACTACACCCACCCTTATTTATTTCCGATAATTTTACTGTCTGTGGAGCTGGGATTTTATATAATTATATTACATACCCCACTTTTAGGGTAAATTATACTAAGTACTAATTATTTTTCAATTTTGTGTTATACGTTTTGGGCAACTCTTTTATCTGCAACGCTCTCTTTTTTTAACGAACTATCAGGCTCAGAGAATATTGTTGCCCGTAAATCAAATTTAGTGACATACTGTGTACTCTGTGTAGTGAATGTGACTCTATTTAATATAAACACAAAATTTGATCAGTATGTTAAACACTGATCAAATCATAAAATAATTATATAGGTAGCTAATAATTATATATTACCAGTAGGTCGCAGCTTCTCGGTGGAATATTGAAAAATCCTTCCTTAGCGTCAACCTGCATTATAAAAGGAATTCAATGTCAAAATCTTACGTTTCTAGCTTCAGTAGTTTAGACTCTGTGATGAAAATTATGTCAGACAAGCTAAGTAACTTCATACATAGAATAATATATAACATACATACATAGGCTCACGCCTGTTTCCCGAAGGGGTATGCAGAGACTACGGAACGGCATTTGCAACGATCCTGACATATCTCTCTTGCTTCATATACTCCCATCAAATTCCTCATGCATGCTCTTCTGTTTAGGGTACTTCTAACCTTTCCTGTTTTAAGGATGTCTCTGATCTGGTCAGAGAACGTCCGTCTTGGTCTTCCCCTTCATCTTGCCCCATTCACTTTTGCCTTATACCTATGTATGCTTGGTCAGTCTTTCGTAATATATAAGAACAATATAATATGAGAGACCTCTCAATCTCGCGCGCACATGACTGTTCGTTGGTCCGTCGTTGGTCTCGCGGCCCCTTCGGGAATACAAGCGTGACTCTATAAGAAAAAATATTTGTCGCGTCTGCTATTGCTAGTGAACCACGTAGGCAATCCCACACGGAAGGCTGCTTTATTACTGTTGGTGTATAATAATATTTCCATGTTGAGCAGACGATAGACTATTTGGTCTGGTTCAATTATTATTATTATACTATCGCTTTTACTTTACTGACAATGCCTCGGTCACTTTGCCTTGAATTTTGCGCACATGGTCTTCAGCCCTGTATAAGGTACATGGATAACCTTAGTCATGTCCAGAAATGCCAAGCGGTGCTGTATTCAAATTGATTCTCCATAAAAGCGTTATCGCTTGTAATTTTACTAGCTCCATTCTAACTATCTTTCTGTTTGGTTCTTCGCCTACGTAGCGTCAAACTACAAATATGTACCTATGTCACTTACTCTCAACTCCCCAGGCGCTGCGCCTGATTTGCGATAATCAGGCGCGTATGATTACTGGCAGTCTTCACCTTTCTTGTTTAAATCGTACTAAAGGCACGATATATAATTGTCTATTTTTTCATTGCTGGTTCTAGTTAAGACTGAAGAAGCAGAAGCACAGTGTTTAGATAGACACACAAACCCATAGACAGACAGACGGAGTATCTTTTACATTTTTAGCACTATCCCGTCTGACCGTCTCCATGTGCGACGTAGGGTGCATTTCGATTGTCGCGGAGATGGGCGGAGTAGAGCGGAGAAGAGCATTGAAAAGTGGCAAATGTTTAAATTGCAGAGCTAATCTAAGCAAATCAAAGCTGGATTCAATCGCGTTCTGATCAGTCAAATAACCTTAACTGCCAGTGCCACATCGCAACACTACCTTCCGCTTCGTATAGAATGGAGTACGATAAGCGGACTACGGTGCCGAGCAGTGGCAAGTACACAAGTGACTCCGTTCAATCCAGCGCCATTGATTTTGAAAGTCTGCTCAGTTCCGCTCAGCTTCGCTTACACTGTTTCCCCTGACGCGGAGTGGAGATCGAGCATTGTGATAAGCCAACTCACAGTCCTCTTTTCTCAACTTTGCGTCGATGGAAACGCACCCGTAACCGTGTAGTACGGCGCGGTACTTTGTGCTTCGATATTATGTAGTTAGCTCATATCTCGACTTAGATTGTCAAATACATCATTCAATGAGGTGTACGAAGCTATCATCCTCCCCCTCACACCTTGCGACGTCACAGCTGAGGAATAAATTCAATTAATACCTGAACCCCACAACGCCTTCCCGAAGATTTATAATATTTAATATCTGTTTCTCATATTCTTTCACGCAATAGAAACTTTTAAACACTCGCGTTGCATGTTTAAGAATATAATTATATATATACGGGAATTAACGCGAACATGCATTAGGTATTTACATACCTTATTTTGCTTGACGTTTCGAGACGGTTGCACGTCCCGTGGTCGCAAGCGGACTGGGGGCTTATTCACTATGACCACTGAAATACCATGTTCAAAACGTGTGTCGTCGTGACGTGCACTAGACGTAAACGTGTTTCAGAAACGTGACGTACCACGACAATCAAAATATTGTATTCAGTATGCCATACGACAGCTTGTCTATGCCTAGTTATCAATTTCACAACATTCGTTCATAAATCTTAATGCCGGTTTGCCGGCTCAATTTCGATTTTATAAATATTATTTTACTAACTTGTAATTTTCAGTAAAAGCTACAGTACAAATAGAAAAGGCTAATAAAACTTAAATTATATTATTTTAGTTCAATTTTGCCAGGAACAATCTCAAAATAAAAAAATTGATCTTCAAAGTTTAGGTCATCTTTTGTACTTAAGTCAATTTTTGAACGAAAACATAATGATGACATTGATGACAGACATGACAGTTGCAGCTTGCAGCCGCGCTACAATATAAAAAAATATTAGTGCGGTTAATGCAGCAAATAGCCCAATTCTAACAGAATCTAATAAATCATAATGGATTTATTATTTATCCGAAGACGAGTGAGACGCTAGCGCCAGCGACAGGCGTCAATTTTCATAAAACATAATATTTAATTAAATAACTTTGACACGGACACTGGTAAATAAAAAAGCAAATAAACCTAGCATTTAACCACTAACGGATACTGAAAATAATATAACACAAATAAATTTAGTACTTATTTATCCTCTATCGTTTTACAATAAACGCGTTACGTGCATGTTACGTGACCTCTTAGCTCACGGAATTTTGACAACTAAAACCGTGTCCGAAACGTGCGCTACCGTGCTTGTCAAATTTGAAGTTGGCAAAGTGAATACCGGTTAAGCCAATAACGTGCCGACGTGGCTAACTAGCACGTTAAAACACGGTAAGACTTCAAAATGGTCATAGTGAATAAGCCCCCTGGTGTAGCGATGTCACGTCTCCGAGTGCGAGGTAGAAGATTCTATTTCTACCCCGGGTCGTTGATTTTCGAAGTACCGGCGCAAAATTCGCCGACTGCGCATTAAAGTGGGGTGTTGTTAGTCGAATCACTTGATTCCACGCCGATGACAATTTGAAGCCCTCTTCCCGATTGAAATTTTTATGTTTTTTGATTTCGATCGCTTCACGCAAAACTCTTGGGTAATAGTGGCGTTCCGTGGAGAGGACTTGGGGACGATGAAATTCAATCCAGTGATTGGTGCCCGATTGAAGTAAATGTTCCGCAATCGCCGATTTGTTCGTTTGACGGTTCTTTACAGCTGCGATATGCTCCTTTATACGTTCAGCGATAGTCCGCTTCGTTTGCCCTATGTAAGAGCTTCCGCAGCTGCAGTTGATTTTATAGACACCTGGGGTTTGTAGCGGTAGAACATCCTTTGGTGTGCCCACCATGTTGTATACTTTGACCCCTGGTGTAAATACGGTCGGCATGGAGTAGTTTTTTAACTTGGCTCCTATTTTATCCGTAACACCTCTAATGTAGGGCATGTAGGTCGGTTGTCTATTTACCGCCGGATGTTTTTCTCGCTTGGCTCCATTCATCCGAAAGTGAGGTTCACCTGCCAAATGGAAACTGACAGAACGTTGTCTTTCTTGGATGTCAAAGTGACTGTGAGACCAGATGGGTCCTTAACACACTGCGTATACCGGAAGCCTACACACACAGATAGATAAATGCACGCCACGTCGCACCACCACCCTTGACACCTGCAATCCGTTGTGACGTCACTAAAAAATAGAGCACATGACCTCTGTGACTCTGAACATTTGAAGCTAGAGCTAGACCATGTTCAGGAGGTCCTCAAGAAGAACGGATACCAGGTACAACGACGAACGACGCGGCCAAGCGAGAAAAACATCCAGCGGTAAATAGACAACCGACCTACATGCCCTACATTAGAGGTGTTACGGATAAAATAGGAGCCAAGTTAAAAAACTACTCCATTAATTTAGTTTAGTTGGACGTGGGTTTTCCGCACTTAGCCACTTATTTGGGCCATTGTGCGTAAGTGGCGACTTGATTGACGCCGACTACTCATACCACCTTACCTCCTTCCAGAAAGCCATTAGTTGGCTGATGTCCTTCAAAGCCTCATACATGGTTCTGGGGTTGTTCAGCAGCTTTGCCCGTTGATCGCTCACGCTTGTGCAGTGCAGAATGACGTGAGCGGGTGTTTCTTCGGTTTCCATGCAGCCCCTGCACAGTGGGCTGTCCGTAACGCCGATGTTGAATAGGTGCTTGTTGAGTGGACAGTGGCCGGTTATTATGCCTGTCAGATGCTTAAGAGTTTTTCTGTTAGAATGCAGCAGCTTGTGCGAGAGTCGCTTGTTCAAGCGGGGGATAACATCTTTTGTTAGTCTGCATTCTTTTATGTCTGCCCACTGTTTTTTCATGTTCATGTGCGGTTCTTTCGCGTAGCCATGTTTTGAGTTGGCTTGCCGGTATCGGTACAATCGGCTCGGGTCCCATTATCATTGTGTCCGATCCTTGCCGTGCCTGTTGGTCTGCGGCGTCATTGCCTGCGAAGTTGCTGTGGCCTTTAATCCATTGCAGCGTAACCCGATTCTTCTCTGCAATCTTTTGCAGCTCTAGGTGGTATTCCATGATGAGGCCGCTGTTAAAGCAGTTGCTGCCAAGAGCTTGTAGTACAGAGACACTGTCCGTGATAATGCGTATAGACAGGTCACTTACGTTCCTAGACGCGATTGCTGTTGCGGCTCTTGTTATCCCAACACACTCGGCTTGGAATATGGTGTTAAGAGTGCCAAGGGATGTTGAGATGTTGATATTTAAGTCATGGGAGAATACGCCCGCACCTGTCCCATACTTCGTTTTTGAGCCGTCTGTGTATACTCTGACTTCGTGTATACCAGAGCTGTCTTTGTGTTCCTCCTGTAATTGGATGCGATATTTTTTGTCAAAGACAAAGGTTTTAGGGATGAGATCGCAAGCGGCCTCTAGCATCGGGATCTCTTTGGTTAAGGTCCCTTTTAGGCGTGCGTGGGTTATTCGATCATCCTTTCTCCACAGCCCGAGCTTGCCTAGACGGATTGCTGCAGCACCAGCTTCCTGCTGGATCATTAGGTGCAGCGGTCTTAGGTCCAGTAGTATCTCCAAGGCGGCTGTTGGTGTGGTCTTCATGCAGCCTGTTGTGGCCAAGCAGGCTAGGCGTTGAAGGCTCTGTAGCTTTTTTGTGATTGTGCTTAGTTGTGTGCGTGGCCACCACACTACTGCACCATATATAAGCATGGGGCGTATAATGGCAGTGTAGATCCACAGGGTGATAGATGGTCTGAGACCCCATTTCTTTCCTATGATTCTCCGACATAAGATTGTGTATGCTTTTGTTGTTTTAGTGCTGATGTGCTTACCCCAGTTTAGCTTATGGTCAAGTATTACGCCCAAGTACTTGACTTCATTCGATAGGGTAAGCTCCGTTCCAAAGAGTTTTGGTGTTTTGCACATATGGGTTTTCCTTTTGTTGGTGAAAAGTACTAGTTCCGTTTTGTTGGGGTTAACCGTCAGTTCATGTTGGTTGCACCATTCCTCCATGATCCTGATGGCTGCTTGCATCCGATTGCGGATCGTGTCTTCTGAGTCACCTTTGATCAGGATGGTAATGTCGTCTGCATAGCCGACCGTGTAGAATCGCCTGTCGTTTAAGTTCCGTAACAGATCGTCCACCACAATGTTCCACAACAGAGGTGAGAGTACTCCTCCCTGAGGGCAGCCTTTTGCAACTATGCCCCTCGTGGTGGTGTTTACCGTGAATTGTATTGCCCTCTGTTTCAGCAGTTGATCAATCCAGCCACTAAGGGTTTGCTCAACTCCGAACTTTTCGAGGGCCCGGCTGATACTGTTGAACTTAGTTTTGTCGAAGGCACCTTCTATGTCGATGAAGGCCCCCAGTGTCATTAACTTGTTGGTAAGCGCTATTTCAATGGTTCCCACAACGGAATGCAGCGCCGATTCAGTTGATCTGCCACTTCTATAGGCGTGTTGATGTGGGTGTAATGGCTTGCGCAGTAATGCGCCCTCACGGAGGTGTCGGTCCGTAAGTCTCTCCAGCGTTTTCAGTAAGAAGAAGGTCAAGCTGATTGGTCTATATGCTTTCGCTTGTGAGTAGTCAGTTTTGCCAGGTTTTGGGAGGAATATGACTTTAACTTCCGTCCACCTGCAAGGTATGTATCTATGTGCTATTGAGGCCCTGTAGATGTCGAGCAGCTGCGGCACAATCGTTGTGCATCCCCATTGTAGGAATGCTGGTATGATTTTATCCAGGCCTGCGGATTTGAATGCCTGGAAGCTGTTGATTGCCCATTTCAGCCGGTCTGTGGTGACCACATTTTCGGCTACCAGCCAGTCTGTTTGGGTCGGTGGTCTGTAGTCTGACTCGTCCCACAGACGGTCATTGGTTACTTCACAACCTGGGAAGTGAGTTTCAATTAGCACTTGGCTAATTTCAGCGTCCGTAGTTGCGTAGGTTCCATCTTGCTTTTTAATGGCGCCAAGGGTTTTGTTGCTGTCCTGAGACAAGATCTTTTTCACCCTGGCTGCTTCATTCGTGGTGTTAATGCCACTGCAGAAACGTCGCCAGGACTCGCCTCTGCGGAATCTTATGCGTTTCTTGTAGTGTGACTGTCTGCTTCCATTCTCGTGTTTTTAGCCCTGTTAAAGAGTTTCCTCAGGTTTTGCCTGAGTCCCTCTAGTTCTCTTCCCCACCACTGGGTTTTACTGGACGACTTTGGGAGTGTGGGTGCACAGGCTTGCTGGTAACTTGTTTGTATACATTCTGTTAGTAAGTTGGTGTTATGCTCTATGTTGTCAGTGCTGGTTGACATGTCCTTGAAATAGGACCTGTCAACCTGTGATGCGAGAAGCGTCTTGTATTTCGCGATGTTTGTTCTGCGAGGGTTGCGCCTAGGTTGTGGGACGTTCTCTTGCACACGTATGTCATAGCAGATTCGTCTGTGGTCTGCAAGGGATGGCTCAGCGGACACATGCCAATTTGTGACAAGTTTCGCGGCCCCATCCGATGCTAGCGTGATGTCTACTATGGTTTGATATCTGGAGCTAACAAAGGTGGGCTCCGAGCCGTTGTTAACTACAGATAGATTTGTTGAGAAGATATATTCAGTCAAGATCTCACCTCGTCTGTTAGCATCGGGGCTTCCCCACAGCGGATGGTGCGCGTTCGCGTCCGCCGAGATGATTACCTGCCAGCCGTGGTCCTCACAGTGCTGCACCAGCGAGCTCGGCCAGCTCTTTAGATGGGATGTCCTCATCGCCAGGCATGTGGACCGAAGCTAGTACTAACATCTGTTTGTTGGGCCCTGTTTGGAGTCCTACGGCAGTGAGGTCTCTAGAACAGAAGTTGGTTAGCAGCAGTGCTGGTATTGTTCGGGGAATGTATATGCATGTTCTCGGTTTAATGACCGAGCAGTTGTGCAGTAGCTTACCTCCGATGTTATTTAAACCACATATTTTGTCGCCTCTAATCCACGGCTCCTGGATTAGGGCTATTGTCTGCTGATTAACATCCAGCAGCCTGCGTAGGGTAGCCGTTGCAATTTGCTTATGCTGGAGGTTAGTTTGTATGACTCTAGTTTGATGAAGAGTCAAGAACATTGCTGTCCATAGACTCCCATCACTCACATCATGCGTCCATCGCAGCGGTGGGTGTTTGTGTAGTCGCTGCGGGCGCCGGTGTAATACGGGCTATGCCCGAGGTGCTTGGGATGGCTGGTACAGCTCGTCCCGCTGTGTTCTTACCTTGATTCGGCGTTTCCTCGGGCCCTACAGCCGCCGAGCTCTACCCCCCACTGGAAGCATGGAACATTATGTACACGCTGCCAGCGAAGAAGGAAACCCGACGGCCGCGTTCCGTGATCTTGGGGATCTCGGGTTCCGGGATGCCCAAGGTGAGGTAGACTCCGTGCTCCTGCACTGATGCACCGTACAATTGCCACGTTTGTACGGCGTACCAGGGGTTTTGGGCAATCAGGAGATGGTGGATCTTGGGTAGCTCCAGTGTGATCGTCTTTGGCAGCCATAGTGCTGCGCGTACGCGCTTCGTCATGTCTGACTGCCTGATGACGACCAGCCTAGTTCCCTCAATCGGCAATCTTGTTTTGGCTACAGTGGTTTTGAGCCACGTTAAAGAGTCTTCATTCTCGCACCATAGTTTCAGGACACCCTCTCCTGCAAGAAGCTAAAAACTACTCCATTCCGACCGTATTTACACCAGGGGCCAAAGTACTTATACAACATGGTGGGCACACCAAAGGATGTTCTACCGCTACAAAACCCAGGTGTCTATAAAATCAACTGCAGCTGCGGAAGCTCTTACAGAGGGCAAACGAAGCGGACTATCGCTGAACGTATAAAGGAGCACATCGCAGCTGTAAAGAACCGTCAAACGAACAAATCGGCGATTGCGGAACATTTACTTCAATCGGGCACCAATCACTGGATTGAATTTCATCGTCCCCAAGTCCTCTCCACGGAACGCCACTTTTACCCAAGAGTTATGCGTGAAGCGATCAAAATCAAAAAACATAAAAATTTCACTCGGGAAGAGGGCTTCAAATTGTCATCGGCGTGGAATCCAGTGATTCGACTAACAACACCCCACTTTAATGCGCAGTCGGCGAATGTTCAATATACAGATACGGTTAGTGTGTTTTGCGCCGGTACTTCGCGTTAATTCCCGTATATATATAATTATATTCTTTCACGCATTGTGAGATAAACACACCTACGTTTTAAAGTGCTTAAGTGGGTGTTGATTCGTTTATCACAATAGCCAAGTAAGTACGAATAATATGTTATAAGAAATACTCACAATGTTATTATGAACTTATCATCATAAGCCTTTAATAGTCCACTGCTGGACTAGGCCTCTCCTTTGAAAGTAGGAATTGGCTTACTATACCACGCTGGCCAAACGGGTTGGTATAGGGTTTGTTTTCAAATTTTCCTTCTCTTACAGTGCTGTTCTCTGCATAATACGCTCCCTCTGTCGGCTCTTACGACACCCATGGGATGATATGGGGTGGTGACAATCCGTATTCTTAATCCGTCACCACACAGACAACGGTACGGTATTATGAACTAAAAATAGTAATAGGAGGAGGATCAAGTGGAAAACAAGATATATAATTTCAACTACACAAATATACTTTCTGAATAAAGTCCTGGGTTCCAAGACAGTAGGTATAACTAACGCCGGGACTTCATGAGCATCAAGAATCGAAGTCTTCTATAATCACTGCTGCTGAGCTTGGCTATTTAGATCGTATTAGCGTTATTCTATGTAGACTTTCGTCTTTAAGCCTGGGGTAAGCTTAAGTTTTGGCTGTGCATTTTCTGTCAGTCAGTCTGTAACGCAAGAATTTTATATAAACAGATATGAAATTTAATATAAGCGTATGTTATACTAACGCAACGTTCAGTATGTTCGCAACGCACACGAATGATGCGGGCCGGCAGTCACCGCTAAACGGCGGGCACAATGGCTAATTGTGGCGCGACCCTCCTCACCAAACGAGTGTGCGAGCGTACGAGTGTGCAGCCGACCAGCCAAAATAATTATGCGATTAAAAATATTTACTCATTTGTGTCCACGTACGTACGTGACTGTAGCTAACATAGCTGTTGTGGCCATTTTGACCACTAATATAAGAGAAACTAAAATGCAAAACGAATAAAAATTGGAATAGTTGCCATATCTGTACAACTATAATAAAACTAACGAGTTTGTTTGTTTAAAAAACGTGCAAATTTAAGAGACCTTTCCTGCCAAAAGAATCAAATCTCTGGAGTTGAGCATTCTACTTACGTAGATGCAGTTTGGATTCACATTTCTGGACTGACATATTCAGGATGACCCATCATTCGGGAGTAAATCTCATTAATTGTAGAAATTATTGATCGAAATTGAACACGCTTTTTGGAATTGACAATTGCAATCAAAAACTAAAGCTACATAGCATCACGGTACAATCTCGTGATGCTACGCGTAAAGGAAAGAAAAGCTAAGCACGATGAGCGAAAAAGGGGTATACGATAAGTTATTTAAGCGAATTCGAATAAATTTATTTATTTATTTAAAAACTTTCTATACACAGAGCACATAGGCGGAAAAATAGAAACTTTTTTAATGTACCCGTTTCCGTCCGATCCCATGGAAAATTCGGAAATCCCCTTAGTGCTAAGGTTCTCAAGCTTCTTGCGCCCGCGTTGGCTGTATCTTTGACGTTGCGAATTTTATATATACAGATAACCTGAGATAATTACGGTAACCAACCAAATAACTACACGGATCGCATAGTGTTTAAGGGTGGTTTTGGATCAGCGTATTTTTCTGCGCGTATATGGTCGTTTCAGTATACGCGCTTACACGCGCTCTACATTACGCGCTCCAAAAAACCGGACTCGCGTAAACGGGAATATTTCGGCGTGTTCGCTCGAAACGCTAGTGACATCGTATCAGTGTCAACATGGATTCTGACGGCTTGCGCTTATACGAGCTTAGAAGCGCGTCAACGCTCGTACGAGTAGCGCGTGTGCCAAAAGGCGCACCTATACGCGCCTGCATGCGCTTCCAAAAACGAGTTTATACGCGCGTTACGCTAATCTGAAACCGCCCTAAGCGTGTCCCTTGCTGTTTAACACTGCGTGGCATGACGTGGGTTCGATCCCCACATGGGACAATACTTTCTTTAATCCACAAAAATGTTTCAAGTCTAGGCATTATTTGTGGCTGAAGATTGAACGTTTGTAAGTCTCCCGCGGACAAGGGACTTATTCATAGTGCGAAAGTTTGAAAAACAAAATACACATATGACCATGTTATCCTAAACTTGGCAAAACCTTATTAATGACTTGATCATACTTACACATACAAAGCTATAATACAAGTACAAACTATGCATACACACATTTTTATTGCATATGTTTAAACAACTCGTATGCGGAACGCCTTTTACCCTTAAGGTTAATCCAAAAATGATATGGTACGCAGTTCCTCCGTTTAGTAAAACCGTCACTTCTTTATACCGTGGGCATTATCTACTAGTCTACCTTACAGTGGTGCAGAGAGGAAGAAGTAGGTGTGTTGTATAGTGTAAGGGAAATGTACTAGTAATTTAATAATGTAGAACGTGATTTACTTCCATAAACACATTATATCATAAATAGTTACAATTAATAGTTTAATATATAAACTTAATACAAAAAACAATAAATACAGGATTAACAAAAGCAGCCAATAAGAATTCCTTCACTTTGGACTTGAAAGTATAGGTACTATAAATAAAAAAATCGGCAGTGGAAAACCGTCCAGGCCATACTTACACTATTGTGATCTATATATTAAAAGAATTTGTGTTTTATAATACGAGTCGGCCAGCCCATTCTACCCAACCGATTCGCATGATTTTTTTTTTAATGAAAGCTCTCGCTGCATAGATTTGTCATCAAGCATTAGAAATTACCTAACTTGCACATTCATCAAGTTATATGCAAAAACAGTTTTCACCCATACATTTTTTACGTTTTCGTAGCCGTAGTCAATGACTTTCTGCTTCTATATATCTGGTTCTCATTGAGGTAGGCGTTTCGTTATAGGCCTAAAACACGCGCTGAAAAGAGCTCTTTCATTTGATGGTATGCTCATTTAAATTGGGTAAGTTTGAAGGAAGATAGGTGTGGACATTGAACTTATTTTTCAATATTTTCCTATAAATTTCTTAAGATTCCATTGCTTTCTCTACATGGACGGTTCTTAATTCAAAAATATTTTTATGGCATCTATTATGATCCTTGCGGTAGCTGCCAGGAAAAAAACGTTATGCCTCCTTAAGGTGACCTTGCCTTACTTTCATTCGGGTGTGAGTGTGGTGGTGTGTAAAATTATACTCGATGTTGGTCAAATTATCACTATAGTGAATTATCGCTGATGGCAGGTAATATTCCCCGAATGTTACCAGTTAACCCTTAATGTTGGGTCAATTGATCTCTGATGTTGAGGAATTTTCCTTACGTTTTATGTTAGGAAAATTTTTGTGTTTTTAAATTACGGACTTTCTTCGGGCATCTTAAAGTTATGGTAGAAATTGTAGCTTTGGTAAGAAGTTTTGAGAGAAAAGGTAGGTACTTTTGACAGCATCGGTGGTATTGGTAGTAATGGTAGTTTAAAAAAGTGGTAGATATGACAGTGTTAGTACGAATAGTAGTTTTGGTACAAATAGTAGTTTTGATAGGAATAGTATTTTCGGTAGGAACAGAAGTTTTGGTAGAAATTGTATTTTGGCATATATTGTAGTTTTGGTAGCAATGTTACTTACGATTGCTACCAAAGCTACCATTCCTACCAAAAGTACAATTTTGACCAAAACTATAAACGTCATTATAACATTTCTAAATTATGATGGATTAATCACACCCATACACAAAACAAAATAAATCGTGCTTCTCACAGAAATATTTAGCTGGATAACAGAAATAAAACCCATTTTCTTACTTATAAAAAAAGTTATTTATTTATATTTTTAATTTTTATAATAAAATATTGACAGATAAAGAAAAAAGTGAAGTTATAGTAAGTTAGTTACGTTTCTGATTTAATAACGTATTTTTTGTGAGTAGTTATGTTTTCAAAATTATAATGATGGTTCTTGGAAGGCAATTGAAAAATACTCAGAGAAAGTTTGAACAAAGAATCTTGGTCAATGACGGCCCTGTTGGAGATTTGGTACCGGATGGTCCTCCTACTGCTATAAAAATACGGGTGGTTCAGATTTGATTAATTCTACCATCAACAATTTTCAAGTGATTTCCATTCTTGGTGACGGTAATTGCTTATTCCGCGCAATTTCTTATTGTTTATATAGAAGTGAGAATAAACATTATGAAATTCGTTTGGCCACTGTTGATAACATTGTCAATAAGTGGGATATATATAGTAACTTCACTGTTGGGGACGAAGCATATGGCCAGACCATTACAAATGCAACAGATTACAAACGTGTGATGGGTGCCAATGGACAGTATGCAGGGCATGCTGAACTTCAGAGTGTAAGTGAGCTATATCCTGAGTGTCAATTCAGAGTTCACCTGGAAAACAGAAATACGATAACTGACTATGGTACTGGCGAAATTGTTCATAACTTGCTATTTTCTGGGCACTTGGACGAAGGACTTTACAGTGTCCTAATGGAAAGAATGGTAGGGCAGCACAGTCATATTGAAGAACTTTCTTTCGTCAATGTTCAGTTATACATATTATATATAATAATATCCCTATTGCGCGGCAAACCATTCAGTAATGCCAAGGTGGAAATTTCACGATACCTAAGGTGCAACGCAAAGCCAATGTTGTGAGAAAAGAAGTTTTGTGATATATTATCTTTTTGGTAAGAATATAATCTTTTACTTATTAGATAAGGCTACAATGTACTCATCATACCTATATGTAAGAGCTTTTTTATAATATTAAAATATGCTGTGGAGCAGCACGGGTACTCTAGTACTAGTTTAAAACTAATTTCCGATTTTCGGGACACGTGATCATTAGCGGATTAGTCTTCAGAAACCTTTTTCTTCTGTTGTAACGTGAAGCAAAAATTCAAGTTCAATTCACAATATCAAATAAGAAGAAGTTTATCAAATTAAATACTCAGATCTTATATTTATAATAAAAGAGCAGGAGCACTTATTGTTGTGTGGTTTGGAGATAGTGGGAGGGGGACAGAGTGAGATAAAGGAAGGAGAAGGAAGGAGAAAGCTACCATGTTTAACGCAGCGCCGCTGAAGCCCGCGAAACGACGAAACGTACCGCGACGATGCTCCAAGATGATTCATTACGTACTCTAGCACGCACTAAGAACCGAAAAAGGCAAAAGAAACGAAAAAGTGTAATACAAATAGCTGTACTTTAATTTTATCAGGCTTTTGTGGTGGCTTACAGTTTTACTTGGTCGCCGCAATATTATAAGTGAGGAAGTAACTAAATTGCTTATTACAAGAGATTGAGATAATGTATGTACGCGTATGATAATGATTGTGAAAAGTTGTGTTCAATAAAACTGTCCGTGATATCAATATAACAGACAGTTATAATTGGCATTACTTACTTAAAGGATATTAACCAGCTGTGGTCTTCAACTGTGACTAACGGCTGTTCTCAATATATTAGGTATCTGTATATTTTGTAAATATTTGACATATTTTGTGTGAATCTTATGTCAAATATATTTCCATAGTAGCCAAATCCATCGATATATAAATTATTGGGAATGGTCATAAGAGGAATATTTGTTAAAAAGTGTGAACGATAAATTGCCGTAGGGCTTTTGGCAAATGTATGGTAATCTAGATTTTGAAAAGGAAGGGTAAAATAACTATTAAAATGTCATAATAAAATGTCTTCTAGTAGTTCAGTGATAAGTAAAATCCCATATACATATTGTATCGTAGTCCTTTTGGTGTTTAAATTTCCGCAATTCACTAGCTACGGAATTCAATATTCGAAGTATAGATAGAACTGTAGATTTTAAATTCGTTTTTGACAGTTTTTGACATAAGCTCCATACAAAATATGTCAAACACGAAGCTAAAATCAACAGATCTATCTATAGTTCGAATATTGAAGATGGCCGTAGATAGTTTACAAACGAGTCGCGCTACGCAGTGTTATAGAATGCATGTTATGACCGCGCAATGGGTGTATCACGCCACTATTATGAGTCATAGAAGTAGATTTATTAAGCCTTGGTTTCTTAAGCTTTCATTGTGTGTGACCTTTAGAATAAGCAAATAGATGACCACGTAGACTGGAAACGACTGCAAGGCCGAAGATCGCGGGTTCGATTCCCGCTCAAGTCAAACACTTGTGTGCGTGACGTGAACATGGATGTTTGTCTTGGTCTGGGTGTTTCTATGAATAATATGTAAGTATTTACAATTTAGAAATAGTTCTAAGATATGACCTACGAGTGATACAATCGTAGCGCTACGAGAACTTCCGCTACGAAGCTACAGCCGGTTTTCAACTTACCGTAGTGACAGCTGGAATTGACACATATCGCTATCTCACAAGTCTATGTGTAGAGACTTGAGTGTGCGATGCCGTGTTGACACATGTAGACGAGCGAGGGCCCGGCCCGCGTTGACACTTCGTATTAGCAATCAGCGATGCCACCCGCGCACTACGCCCCATGCAAAATATTTCATGCAGGGCCTTTATTATATGCTAATGTTTGCAAACGCTCTGCGCAATCACAAAACGAATATACGACAATCTCAAAGCGTCAAAGCGACCGCTGGACGGGTAGGGTGTAAGAAGTACGACGATTATTATTATGAATACTTAAATAAAATTAAAACTGAAATCTGAGGTAACGCGGCCTCAACAATTTACTTAGCGGCGGCTCTGTGGCGGCGTTCGCTAATGATGTCGGCTATTTTGTATGCAAATGGAATAAAAACTTGTTCATGGTGGGGCAGGTTTTCGACCACCTCGTAACCTCGGAAGCGGAGCGGTGCGCCGACCAAATGCAAATACTGGCCGCACTCCCATATTTATACGAGCGTGTTGACATTTGGCTAGCACAATCAAATCTATACTGTGCCATAGATTTAGTGGCTATATTATATAATAAAAGGGTTAGTGACACATGGTTTATTTATAGGCTTAAATCATCGAGGGATTTTTTATAGATACCTGCATGCAGTTACATTGTAAGATGAAAACCACGGGTTGCTTCGGGCTGTGGGATACTTAACAAACACTCCTCTTTCTTGACTTTCAAGAAAGAGGAATGTTTGTAAAATTAAACGACTTGACTGGCTGATTTTTATCTATAGAGTGAAATTACCTTTTGGAATTCATTTAATTTATGTTAATTTCCAGCTATAGCCCTTAAAATGGATATGTTTACGTCTCTATTTAGTTTACTATTACTTCTGTCCACCACCAACATATCGTATTACCCGTAAAAATACGTTATATATGTTCACACAGGCAGTGAGTAAGTGTAGCAGTTTGTTTAACGTACCTGGAGAGGCGTCACCGCCGCAACCAAATCCACCTAGGTAATGGCATTGCATTTTTTAGTCCGCCACCGGTCGAGGCAAGAGCGAAGCCGGATTGAAGCGAAGCAAAGCGAAGCGGCGCTGTTTATCAGAGCGAAATGATTTAATGAGCACAGTGACCGAACGCCGCACCGAACGGCTATTTTTTGTTCCATGTTCAGCTAAATAATATTGCAACCATGTGAAATTTCCTACTGAAAAACGGTTTTATTTGTAAAGAGAATATAAAATGGAAGGATTGAGAGGCAATTAGGCGGTTGTTGTGTATGTGAGACGAGGTGGCGGAATGGCGGGGCCACCTACAGAAACTTTTAGTAGGTAGTAGAGCCTTGCTGATTTCAGCATGAATGGGCCGGCTCGAACGGGGAAGTACAACCCTCTCACAGAAAATCGACGTAAAGTAACAGTACCTAAACTGTTAGTAGTGTAATATTGGGGATTCTGTATCATTTGTTCTCGCTTCGCTCGAACTGCATGATACAGAATCCCCAATCGTTTTCACCGTATCGTATATACTTAACATTCACAAACAATAATATCAAGTTCGACTCGTTCGATCAACATTATTGATCTATACTTTATTACTTGACGAGTGTCATATTTATAAGTAGAACAATGCAGTGTGTATCAATTAGTTGATCAAGAATTTATTTGCATTTTATGCTTTGGTCTAGAGATTGCGAGTTGGCGACAGCCGTGCATGGTTTGATTTCCGATGGCAACTTTTAGGTAGGTATTTGGTATTAGGGATCGAACCTACGACATTTAGTGCAGAAATTGATTCAACCACTGTACCAATAATACCACATTATCATTAACCCCTTGTATGCCGGAACGCAGATCTACGCGAGACACAATAGCTTTTTAATTGTGTCTGGTATTCCGGCATACAAGAGGTTAAGTATGTAAATAAATTAATAAATACTAGGATATCGAGATCTAGCCTCATACTTGCTCAATTTTCAAAGTAGGTATCTATTATTATTTTATAATTAAGAATGGCTAAATAAAACAAAATCCAAACCGAAACAAATACTTATTTGTTCCGTGCGGGAATCGAACCCGCGACACTTGGCGCATTTGCTAGCAGTACATTTACAAACTAATATTTACATTGTGATGCATAGAGCCGAGCTCTTATCCAATGCGCCAAACATGTCGTCGAAAATGTGACAAAATACTGAATCGCTTCATACGTTTTTCTCACCAGTTCGATTCCCACGTGGTTCAAATATTTATATAACCTAAAGATAGGTGTTCAGGATCTGTGATATTGTATGTTTGTAAACATATAACACAGGAGAAAGTTTGGGATATTAATCATTTTCAATGAAATAATATCATACACCATAACACAACATTACACCTGTAGATATACCTCCGAAGGGGTAGGCAGAAGTGATAGCTGCATCTGCGGTTTATGCCCATGTTCTTAGTTAATGATGCTACTGAAGGATTCCTGACGATGAATGGTGATAAACCCAATAGCGTTTTGCCTGACCTGGGAATCGAGCCAAGAACCCCACGCTCAACAGTCACAACTGTACCACTAGACCAGCAAGGTGGTCTAAAACTACTGCTAATAAGTAAATTATTACTACTTTACTTGCTCTCGCGTCGCCGCTCGAGCTGCGTGATACAGAAGCCCCAATTTTACAATCGAGATCGATTAATATAAATGTGATCTACATCACTCAGAACAAAGTGAGCTGACGCAGACGCTCCCAATAATACCGTTGTTATCTGCGATCCGTCTGATTCACGATATAATATTGTATTTCATTCACCGACATATCATTGTAGTAGCAGTGCAATGGGACAACTTACTGTCGTTTCTAGTTTGAGATGCTAATGTAACAACATTCTCAAGTTAGACTGCTGTGTTCAGTCGACGCGATCAGTCCGATCGGTTGTTGTGTGTATCATAATCTGGTATGGTGTCGAACTGACATAGCCAAGCAAAAATTATCGCGCGCACTTAAATAAGTACAATAAACAACAATATCATGTTCGATCACGGCACATCGTTGCAACGAAACGATTTGGTGCACATCTTGTACTAATGAATGCATAGGCCTTCCGTATAATGAGAGGTTAGCTTTTACTAGCAACTATAACTCAATAATAGAGTTGTGGACACTACCACAATGCAACAATATAGCTGAGTGTGCACATCAAGTGCACATATTTGTCACAGACTAATCTTATGCCTTGCAATGTTTTCTTTTATATGTAATACTTTTTCTGTGTCTGTGACAAATTAATAGTTTTTCTCTTTCTTTGTTTCTTAATAAGTAGCCAACAGTAGGTATTATGAGACATAATAATTGATTATAATACAAAAAAAAAATAAAGTAAAAAAAACATAAAAACAAAATCCAAACCGGAACAATACTCATTTGTTCCGTGCGGGAATCGAACCCGCAACATGTTGGTGCATTAGTTGCTGCACCATTAAACCTACTATTTACATTGTGATGCGAGTCATACTCTTAGCCAATGCGCCAAACGTGTCGTCAAAGATGTGATAAAATATTGGACCACTTTGTCTTAACATGACGTGTATAGAATTATCCAAGATAATCAATAACTCAGTACAAACGTTTATTTTTTATAATTACGATAATAAAATCTTCTAATATATAATATATTTAAGTAGTAGACAATTAGGATTCTTGATGGATGATTTATATATCCTAGTCTTAAAACAAATAGCACTTTAAAATACAATAAATGTTAGATTAGGAATCACTTATTTCTTATAAGATTATTTAATTACTCTTTTAATAATAATAATTATGCATTTCATTTTCATCTACTACAGGCATTCAATCCAGCAAACCTGCCGTCTTTCTGATTTAGTCAAATCGTAAAAAGGAAATGGTGGTTTGATTAAAAACACTTGTAGGTTTTTATTACACCATACAGCTATTTTTTTTAGTATAAATTCATTTGCTTACTGCATCACTCACCTCGCTTCTCTCCGTTCGCAATGCAGAGCGCACCAAAAATCACACTACTAACATGATCTGCGATACGGACGGTTGGCATTAGAAGTATAATATTATTTCATTCATTGATGCATCGTAATACTGGTAGCATAGTAACAATGTTTTTACTTCGGATGACATAATATAAACAACATTCTCAAGTTCATTCGACGCGCTCAGTGCGGCTCGGGCACAGCGATGCATTCATAATAATTTATATGTACATACTGTTATCTTTGCACAGCTCGTTGTTAATTTTAATGAATGAATGCAAAATCTTAACAATGTTGAAAGTAGGATCGGGTGGCTCCCGGGTTCGATTCCCGGGTCGGTCAAAGTGTTATTGGGTTTTTCTGTTAGGAAATTCTCAGTAACAGCATGAAGTCTAGAAATGTGCTCGGTACGGCAATAGGCTCGCCTCCCTATTACGTGGGACTTAAATATATCTGGCGAAAAGTGGGTGTAGTAATACACCTTTGCCTACCTCTTCAGGGTTACAGGCATAAGACTATGAATGTATGTACTTATGAATTATATAATTGTTTTATCCACAACTAGCTTTTGCCTCTGACTTCGTCTACATGGAACTTGAACCCACGGTCACTCGGATTCCAGGTGATGCGGACGTATCGAGATAAAGCAGATTGACTGCACGTGTAGTGTTCGATCGATTAATATAAATGTGTTCTGACTTCTGCGTCACTCAACTCGCTTCGCTCGTTTCGCGACGCAGACGCCTCCAATAATACCTACTTTTGTTATCTGCGATCCGTTTTATTCACGATATAGATTATTAACATTATGTTTTCAGCTTAGAATAATAACACCTATTCTAAGGTTTTCAGGTTAGGAATTTAACTCCTTGTCTTAGTGACCAATGTAACTGTTCTCTTTGCTGAGTTTTTTATTGTGCTTATGAATGTGTATCAATTCATGTAATATTCCAATCATAGTATATATTAAAACTAAATGGGTATGTTAGTGAGTATAGGAAACGATTTAGTAAAATGAAACAATCCATATTGTATCTTTTTAAAAAAGTTTATTATCAAAGCACCATTTTTTTAAGCACATAACATTTTTTAATGCACATATTGAGTCATGATAGATACAATTGTACAAATCTCCGGAATATTTATAGCGATCATATAGAGTTAACAAATTAGGACAACCTTTATCTTCTAAATTAATTTCATTAACACTATTTAAAATATTTTTCAACCATGACACTTTTTCAAGACCTTTAACGAAAACACACTTATCTTTTAAGATATCTAAAACTAAATATTGATAATTTGAGTAAGGTATAAATCCTTCGCTCCAGTATATTTTTCTATTACGCTCAATCCAGCAAACTTGTTGTCTTTCCGATTTAGTCAAATCGTAAAAAGGAAATGGCGGTTTGATTAAAAACACTTGCAGGCTTTGATTACACCATATAGCAATTTCTTTTATTATAAATTCATTTGCTTCTGTTTTAAAGCCTTGGATGTCTACAATAGCAGTCATGATAATCTACGCACGATGTTGCTCAGAGGTTTGTATTCCACAAGTCGGTCGTTTATAATCAAACAGTATGCAGTTGTCTTATCTGGTATTTGTGTTGAACATTCAAATTCCAATCTTACATCCACTGGACCAGTTTTTAAACTATCGTTTTGCCTCGAGCAGTCTAAGATGAAGACTGGGGCCTTTTCTTTGAAATCCTGCAGATCAAGCAACGGTTCTACCGGAGAGTTGTAATACGACTGGCGAAATTTCACATACATTTAATATAATATACTATATTTGTTCTCACAAAACTTTAAAGATAAAGGCTCATAAGGATAATATTGCGAATTTAAAAAGAGCGTAACATTTGTCACATCACAATGATCAAATACCGAACTGTCTTTAGTTCTATTATTTTTGCAAGTTTTTGCAAGTGCTATTAGTTTGCAAGCAAAAAATGACATACCGAGGCTTTTCTAATTGGGAAGCAGTCTTTACTGACCAAGAATGCTTTGTGGTTTTAGGTAGTAAAGGATACTCATATAAATCCCAATTTCTAAAGGCCATCTGAATAGGTTTATCTCTTTCTAAGTGCTTTAAAAGTATTAAACGTTCTCGATCGGAAACTTTTATATGTGGTACTCTCCATTGAATTCTCTGTATATCTATTTGAAGCTGAACGACTTCATCAGTAAGAATAATACTATTTAAGTTAGAATTACTCCTATTCAATATAAGTTCGTATTTACAATTTATCACAATTTTATTGTAATCCTCTGCAAACCCTAAAATCTTATTTAAGGGCACCACAACGCTAAAATGTCCATCACTTTGGAATCCGTTTAAATTCCAACCCCATAATGCAGAAACTTTACTTTCTGCTTCATTAAATGAGATGTATGACTTTATTGTTGATGTTATTCCAGAATTTTTTATACGATCTATTTCAATTCCATTCATTTCGTACCTGATGTCTTGGAACAAGTACATAACAGGGTTATTAGTAAACGTAACAGCTTTCTTGATCTGATGCCCATCCTTACCGAACAGCTTTGCTCGACCTTCGATGTAGATGGAACTGGCTGATGGTGGCACGTATATATCTTGCTGGTGTATCGGGATTCTGATTTCATCGTTTTCTCTAAAACTGTTATTGTAGGGATTGTATGAATGGATTTCATAACTTTCGATCGAACTATCAAAGTGTGGTAAATCGGTAATCTGTAGTATACTCATACTTTAAACCCTAAAGCTTTAAGAAAATCTTTATTTGATTTAGTAAATTTCTTCACGTTTTTCTTACGTCTGTGCACCTTTATGGTCGTTGACGGAATAGGACGTTTTATTTTCACTGAAGGGTTTTTATAATATACTATCATTTTGCTTTTCTTAAATGAAGACGTAATTGAATATTTTCTTCACCAAAGTCAATACGGTAACCAAATTGATCTACAATCCTAACAGATATGGATGAAATTATATTTTTGTTAACTGGAAAGTAAATAACGTTCTGAGGTATTTCTATGTAGCCGTGACTTGGAGCAGTATCAGATATAAATTCATGAATAAAATGAGTCGGTAATTCGTTGCAGTATGAACCGTGTACAAGATCACATTCAATTCTGATAACAGCTGTTAAACTGCTGTTATTAACGGGCACATTCGGTCTTGTTTTTAATACTGAAAAGTATAGTAAACCGCACTCGTACTGATCAGATAAATGAAGAGGTGGTTGAAAATACGAAATCAGTTCCGATTTATTTCCAGAGATGGTAACCGTAGTAGACATGCTTGCATACTGAACGCTTTTAGATGATCCTTTTTATTTTATTTCATGATTATACCAAAAATTCTTTAAGAAATTTAAACATAAATGTCCACAATTGAAGGGGTGATCACGTTGTATATTTTCATAATTATATTGAATGTTAGAACCTACATATTTTATAAATTCCTTCGGAGGTTTAAGATTTCCATAACTGTCAAAATACTCAACATAATCATTATATTTTGCATAGGCTACCCAATGAGAACCAGGATTTTTTGAACTATCCAAATTAATAACTCCACATTCTTTTTTATAAGGACATTTAGGGAGCTCATCTCTCATAAAGACACCTCTAAAATAAGGAATTCTATTCCCGTACTTTAAAATGTCAATGTTAGTTAAGGCCCGTTTGGGTAGCCGATATCTTAGTTTTTTTCTTTTGATACGAAAATTCCAAGGCCGCCTTTATGTGGTTTAAGGTGTAGTCCTTTCCCAATACATAGAGCTTCCATTTTTTCATTATGTCTTCTCGATTCTTCATACAGCTTTTTAGCCATTTTGAATTCATTTATGGTTTTAGCAATACCAGCTGCACCGCCTGCTAAAGCTCCCGCAGCTGATAATCCCGCAAAAATAGGAATCAAAGGTAATACTCCCCCAGTTTTTGGAATAGGAATAACGCGAGGGAGCTTAATCGATGAATCATCAGCCAATTCTCTAGTAGCGGCAATAGCTAATTCTATTGCCATTTTCTTGCTCTTAGGTTTTAATTTTTTGATATGCCTTTTTGCTTTTGTAATAACAGATTTTAATTTACTTTTTAACCCTTTTCCAGGTGTAATTTTTGTAGAATGCTTTTTGTCCAAACCAGAACCAGTTTTAATTTTTGCTGACATAGCCTTACTTACTAAGCGTGCCGCGAGTTTTTCAGCTATACTGGCATCGGAAGCAACCGCTCGCTCTTTCGCCATGTTTAACAAAATTAAATCAGCCTTATGACGATCCTTTAAGTTTGATGACTTGTGATATGCAATATCGTGATCTTTGCAGTATTCGTTCAACTTATTTACGCCGTTATCTCCTTTCGTTAGTCTTTTTATTAATTTAGTACCTGGGCCACAGTAATTATATCCTGGTAAGTGTAATTCAAATGGTAAATTATTAATAAGCCAATTGAGAAGACTACTCTCTCCAAAACACATTATAAGACTGATGATTCCGGTTTGAATACTTTAATAAATAGTTATGTGATTCGAGTTTGTTAATATTATTTTATTTATAATATTACATTCGATTTATCAATCCAACTGCTTTCAGCTGAAGACAAACCTAACCATTTTACTAAAACCCTGTTACCTTTTCTTCTAAGAAATTTCTCGACTAGATATATATTGGGATGTTTTGTTTTTTGAAGTTCTTGTGTATAAAATGCTCCTAAAATAGGCAGACCTCTGATAGTGTCTTCAATTAAGTAAGTTATAGGAGTTGTATTTTGTATTTTACGAATTTTAAATATTTCTGTTGACCAGTTGGGAGTATAACCTTTTTCAAATGTACCTTTGTATTTACTGATACGCACATAATCACCTACTTTGTACTTGCTTTTTAAATTATCATTTTTTGGCAACTTTAAATACCTTTCTAATATCAGTTTTTTATTCATATTGTTCACATTAGCAGGGATTTCATTAATAGTGCGATGGTGAGTGTGATTGTATTTGTAAATAATATCATTGAGGGTATTATTTACCCAATTGTAATTGCCTTTTAAACTAAATTCCTTATAGATTTTAGATTTCAATGTTCTGATAAATGGTTCCACTATTGAAGCTTTTTTTGTTGAGGAGGTTGAATAATGGTTAATATGAAACGATTTCATAAGCTTCTGAAATTTGTTATTATAAAATTCTGTTCCATGATCGGTTTGCAGATTTTTAGGAACACGCCCTTTATCCAGCAAAGTTTTGAAAGAGTTATACACATCTTCTTTGCTTTTACTTTTCATAGGAAAGGCCCAAGCATATTTCGAAAATGAATCAATAACGGTAAGAATATATCTATAATTTTTATTTTCTTTTGAAATTGATTGCAAATCAATTAAGTCTGCTTGCCAGAAGTCATCTATATCTCTCATTACATCATGTCTTCGCGGATAGTTCACTCTCGCATTTTTATGAATTTCGTTTACCACGTCAGCTTTGCTCATGTTCACAACTCAGTAGGTATGTTTGTCTCGAATTCTGCTATAATACTGAATAAAAAGCATATTATTAGGACTATTTATTATTTAATTATGTCAGCTTCTTTTAACTCTTCGATTATTGATAAAATTTCATTATCATGATTTGTATTACCAGCATCTCGGGAAGCAATTAATAGTTTCAATCTTTCAACCAGTTCGTTAGGATCGTCCCAATATACCAAGTTAGTGCTATTTTTGTATTTCTTTAACGTTGGTAAGCTTCCTCCAAATTTAGTGACAATATTATTGTTTGACGATTCAGAAAACAATGGTTTGATTATTTCACGATATTTTATACCTTTATCGCCTCTAATTTGCTCATTAGGGTTGAAATCTCTCTTATGTGCATTTGTATAATGCAACATATCTTTATAGATAAGTTTATCTTTGCTCGATATTTGTTTCAAATCAGGTTTTCTTCGAAGTAAAAGTTCTTTTAAACCAGGGGTTAAATTGAAGCTTTTGTCACCAACTTTAATTAAAATGGTATTATCATTATTTGCACTATCTATTTTAGAAAACGAAACTATTGAATTACCCATTAATTTTTTTTTTGTTTTCACTCCTTATTCCAAATGGTATGTTTAGGTCATAAATATCATGGATATCACGACCCTCTAATGATATTTCTAAATCATCCGGTAATTCCGTCTGGGGAGGCTTTTTAACGTTCAGTACAGAATTCAGTTCTGGGTCATAGTATTCTTCAAACTTAGTAGATGAGCTAGTATTAATGTCACCTAATTCCACGTCTTTAAAATTAGAGTGTGTATTTTCAAAATTTTGTATTTTTTCTAATGTTTTATTTGAATCAACTAGAGTTTTAAGGGGATCTGTGACAGGTTTTAACATTTCTTCAAGTGACAAGTTCGTAGAGTGTTCCTGGTTTATCATTTGTTTTATTTTATTCTTTATGGAGTCTACAGACTTCATTAATTCTATTTTAATATTTTTCTCCATGTTATACTTATTAACAACTGTATTCAGCTAAATAACAAATTATACTGAATTTGATTTGCCATGTTAATTACTTATATATATACATATAAACAGTCAGTCAAATTTAAAAAACATATCAAAGTTCTGTCTGTACCTTCCATTATTTAATGACGATTCTTTATTAATAAGTAGAAAATTATAAGGTTTACTCCAAACAGTTTGACAAATATTTCTAAACTCTTTCCACTGTAAATCAGAAGTAACATGCTCTTCATAAATATGTTTTAAAATCACATCATCTTGTTTGAATATAATAAGAAAATTCACATTGTCACGCAACAGTTGTTTTGGAATTTTGGAATAGGTTTGAGATAAATAGAAACAATCTATTTGTTTATGTCTACCCATACAAAAATAATTGCGAATATTAACTTGATTTTCACACGCAACATCATCAAAAATAAACACAGAATTTGTTATAGCTTCACTCGGAGAAATTACCTCTTTATCATCGCTAAATTTGTAGAAGTTAATCTGCGAGACTCTTCCTAATACTTCACTCAAGAAAAGATACTTTGGTTGAAATGAAGTTTTGGAATAAAGATAAAGATTTTTAAATTTTAGACCATTTTCATGTAACAACAAACTAATCATAACGTTTGTTTTACCACAGTTCGATGGACCGCACATTATACATCGAATCGTATTCGGTAATAAAGGACTATGTCTGATCTGGTGAGAAGTTTCATTTAAATCTATATTATTAATTTTCAAAGATATGGGTTGCTTGATCAACTTCATTTTGACAATTACTGTTATGAATGTCTAACACACATATTTATAGGTAGCTATAACTTTAACACTAAATTGGATATACATATCATAAAGTATAAATAACAGCATTTAACATGTTTGATCAGGTCTAGAAAGTTAGGAATTTTGTATTCTCGTATTACAATATTATATTTTTAATAGGTAATTGATTTCATTTGGTATTGAATATCATACAGATTTAAAATTGCATTCCTTATTTCATTATGCTGTCATAGTCAGCCGAAACAGGACCTGTTGCTAGCAGAGAAATCAAGTTTTATTGGTAAGTACGTTTTTAATGTTATTAGTTATTACAATATTATATTATATTATTATATGAATAATTAGATATCTTACTTTAGTTTTATTTTCAGAATCATGTCATACAGCCCCAGCATTCTCAACATTGGAGGACTTAACAGATTTGTATTTGATAATGTTGATTCTCAAATCCCAAGTCCTTTGGACGAAGTTGACCAGACAGAAATACAAGAGGTTAGTAAATATTATTTTATTCCTCATAGTTAAATTCATATAGTTATGAACTTTTCATTTATATTTTTTATGTTATTATATTGCAGGACAATGCTTTGGCAGAGAATAATAATAATAATAATAATAATATTCTAACACATTCACACAACACCATCTAGTCCCAAACTAAGCAGAAGCTTGTACTATGGGTACTAGACAATGGATAAACATACATATATACTTTTTTTTTTGTAAATACATACATATTATACATAGAAACACCCAGACCAAGACAAACATCCATGTTCATGCACACAAATGTTTGACTTGAGCGGGAATCGAACCCGCGACCTTCGGCGAAGGTATGGTAGACAGTTAAAAAACAAGCCATTTTTTTACTCTCAAGGAAATTATGAATGTTTTGAAAAGCATCGGAACAAATCCTCTGATCAGGTAAGCACTACATAAAATGTATTTATGTTTATAAACATTTATTGTGCGCGTCCACATTATTATATATTTATGTGTGATTTATTTTTTTACAGGTTACTAGCCCATATTTCTCCACTCAAGACGATGGCATAACATACATTGAACCAAACTTTTCTACAAAGTCAAAAAAATTGTCACCGTCTAAAAAGCGTCAAAGTTTATTAACGTCGTCGGCAAATTCGTACATTGTTCGAAGAAATCGTCCTAAGCAAGGACGTCTTCTAACTAAGATAGATATTCGTGAATTAGATTATGTAGACAAAAATAAAAAAAACGAGGCTTGCTTAAGTGCACAATATGTGGTTGAGGAGCCTTATGATGATGTAATGGATATCACAGAGACATTAATAAAAAAAATAAGTAAGAAATTGTGTGATACTGAGTAGTCTTAAGATAATGTTTTTATTTAAGTTTAGTTGTATTTCTAAAAATAAATAAATGTTATCTTTTTAAAAATGTGTAATTGTTATGAGTCAATGTTTGTATGCATGCTTTATATTTATTTAAAAATTAAATAAATGTTGTGGCTGAATTTAGTAGCTCAGTACCGAATTGTGGAATACAAACCTCTAAGCAACATCGTGCGTAGGCTATCATGACGGCGATTGTTGACGTTCAAGGCTTTAAAACAGAAGCAAATGAATTTATACTAAAAGAAATAGCTGTATGGTGTAATAAAACCCTACAAGTGTTTTTAATCAAACCACCATTTCCTTTTTATGATTTGACTAAATCAGAAAGACGGCAGGTTTGCTGGATTGAACGTAACAGAAAAATATACTGGGGTGAAGGATTTATACCTTACTCAAATTATCAATATTTAATTGCAGATGTTTTAAAAGATAAGTGTATTTACGTTAAAGGTCTTGAAAAAATGTTATGGTTGAAGGATATTTTAAATACTAATAATTTAATTAATTTAGAAGATAAATGTTGTCCTAATTTGTTATGTTTATATGATCGCTATAAGTGCTCTGAAGATTTGTACAATTGTATTTATCATGACTCAATATGTGCTTTAAAAAATGTTTTGTGTTTAAAAAAATGGTGCATTGATAATAAACTTTTTTTTAAATTGATAATAAGTATACATTGTTTTATTTTACTTAATAGTTTCCTAGACTCATTAACATATCCATTTATTTTTTAAATTGATAACATGATTACATTGATATTACATGGAGTGAGGAATTCATTAGGTACACACATTCATAATAAAAACTCACTAAAAGTAACGCTACCATTGATCACTAAATAATTGCTAAACTTAAAAAATTATGTTAACTATAACAGTATGGTATTACTGGGCACTATAAATTATTTTTAAATAGTTGACATGATTACATTGATATTACATGAAGTGAGGTTCATTAGGTACACACATTCATAATAAAACTCACTAAAAGCTACTATTGATCACTGAGAGGAGGAATTAAATTGCTAAACATAATGTTAATTATAACAGTATGGTATTACTGGGCACTCTCGGTGATGCAGAACACATTATATTAATCGATCGGATATTGAAGGAGCAGCTAAAGCATATAATGATCGACAGCAAAAACCAGAAGAGCGAAAATTGAAAAAAATAAAATTGATCGATTCGAACTTGATATTATTGTTTGTGAATGTTAAGTATATACGATACGGTGAAAAGATTGGGGATTCTGTATCATGCAATTCGAGCGAAGCGAGAACCAATGATACAGAATCTTCAATATTACACTACTACTGTTGCGTTTCGTTCGGTGAGTGAGAGTGCCGGAGGCCCTATCCCCTATTCCTTCTCCCTCTTCCCTCTCCTCATCCTATCCCTTTTCCCAACTCAAAGGGGCGGCAACGCACTTGTGACTCCTGTAGTGTTGCTTGTGTCCATGGGCGGCGGTAATTGCTTACCATCAGGCGATCCGCCTGCTCGTTTGCCGCCTATTACCATATAAAAATTATTTCCATCAGAACACATGTATCAATTAGGTACTAATAAATTGAAAATTCATATATTATACTTATATATACTTAAACATAAAATCTGACATGACTGCATGGGCACAGTAGCAAACAGAAGGATATCTATATCTTCTATACTTATAATAAAACTGTAGAGAGGTCAATTCTGAACATTGAATATATATTTAAAATTAATATTGGAGGATGAATGGTGATCGATACTGAGGTCAAAAATGCAATCATTAAATTTTTTGTCTGTCTGTCTGTCCGTCTGTCTGTCTGCACGCATGGGTTAAAAACTACTGAAGGGATTTTAACAAAACTTGGTACGATTATAGTCCATACTCCTGGGCAGGTTATAGGCTATATAACATAACGCTAAGACACATAGGAGCTTAGCAGTGACGATAAATTTGAAGCAAGTTGGATGAAAATGCGCTTCCGAACTCTTATCCTCGCATACGTTGATCATACACCAAAAGTATGTTTTACAAAGATGATGGTCTTCAAAAGATCTAGAAAAAAGTCTTCAATAGTGTATATCTATCTTTTATAAATTAGCCACAATTAAAACACAAAACATTTCTTCAAAGTGTATTAAATAATAAATATATTGTATTTCACATAGATATATCTTTATATTTAAGTTTATGTTAAAATAAATACATATTAAAGTGTACTTTTTGTTAATGGGAGTTTCCATTAACAAAAAGTACACTTTAATATGTATTTTATAAAAAAAAATAGAAATCGGTTTATAAACACACAAGATATAGATGAAATGAAACTTCCAAATCTTGCCGCGCCAGTATGGGCACGGCTATATGGTTGATTTTTGTTTAACGCGAGAAACGGCCATCTATACATATAATAAATCTGTGAGTGATCGATGTCTGTACATGGAAGATATTCAGGAGAAATATATTTTAAAGGTTTTACTATATTAAAGAAGAGAAGCCAAAAATATAATTATTACATTTTTTGTCTGTTTGTCTGTACGTTTGTGCACGCTAATTTCAGAAACAGCTTATCGAATTGGAATGCAATTTTCACTGATGTATTGTGGTAAGCCCCCCCACTTAACATTTAGTGTTTGTTTTATACGAATCAGTTCATACATAAAAAAAGTTGTGTCAAATAAAACATTACGATGCATTTGTTTGGTTAAAATTTGTTGTATAACTCTTTAGTTGAATTGGTTGAAACTTAATATATAATGATCAGTCAAATGTAAAAGTACGAGGGTTGAAAGTTTATTAATAGGATATTTTCGAAAATTTGCATCTTCCAATTTAAATTGAGCTTAAATCTGTATGATATTAAATAGGGTTCAGCTTAGGCTTGAAGTATTCGCACATGTATATGTAAACAGCTCGCAGAGTAGCGAGTCATTTCATTATACTGAGTGGGGATAAACACTAGGATGACATTGTCTGAAACAAGTATAAGTAAAAGTCCTCATCGATTACGCCATGGGTTTGAGATGCTGCATAGTTATGGCATACATATGAAGACAAATTGGCCGAGGACATCTTTAGATTCCCACAACAATCTAATAAACCGTTGCTTGACAGTAGACATAGTTATATCTATCCTATTACTCATTATGGCCTGCCCAAACCAACATTTGCAGGTGTACGTATGAATAAAGATTACGCCATACACGAAATAAACTGTTACCCATTAGAACTAGCCGAAAGCCTGCAAAATGATATACAAGTCGGGCAGCGGTTCACAGAATACATCTTTCTAAAAATATTCAATGAATTTTATTAGTAGTAGTTAATGGTTTCGGTATAAGATGGCTGTGACATACGGAAGTACAGACAGACAGACAGATATGGCGAATCTATCAGGGTTCGGATTTTTGCCATTTTTGGATAAAGAATCCTAAAAATTGCCTACAATGTTTAAAATTCCGATCGACTTGGACAACGCAGAGTTCTGTTTGTTATACCTCTAAAAGCAGTGACAAAGCTATTTAACGTTATTGTCATCTTATCATATGAGATGAATAATGGATGGCAAACCGTGAAGCGGTCTAAGCATGTAGATAGTAAACCAAGGGAAATCAAGCAAAATGACGAACCCATGGGCGGTGTAACAGTACTTTTTCGTGGCGTTTTTCGTTAGGCCCTGTCAGTTATAACACCATACAATATGAGACAAGATGTAACGTTATGGGTCACTTTTACGTTACGCTCCTGGATATGCAGAGGGAAGACGACTTAACTTGCGATGCTGCGGCGGCCAGAAAAAGAGCGTCCATCGCCGCATCGTCGTATTTAAGGGCCAGAAGTAGAGTGCCTGAGGTGAGCGGGCGGGGCCCAGCCGAGAGGTGAGAGGACGGCGTCCGCTACGAGTACGACGTCACAACGAGCTGATGAAATTAGAGCGTGTCTAAAGAGTTCTTAACTATGGGATTGTCGCTATGCGTTTGACATTAAATATGCGAGCGCGATTATGAGGCAACGAGCATGCATAGGAATGCTCTGATCTTTTACTCGCGATTGGTAACTTCGCGGTGTGGAGTCGCACGAACAAGTGAAAGTCATTTGACCTTTTTTCAGGACATCTACATCTACACTATTGAATATAGGTATTATTTATTTATTTATTTTTATTTATTTAAATTTATGCACAAACAATGTACAAAGGTGGACATAATGCCATAAGGATAAGGCATTCTCTACCTGTCAACCTTAAGGTGGTGAAGAGATATAAGTGGTAGGTGCAATTAGACTGTAAACTAGAGTAGTAGTTATGACTTAATTCTAATAATTATTGTGTAACTTAATAATTATTTTATACATAATAGGGATATAATACATACACAATAAATAGTTCTATATAAACTTACTTATACATAAATATATATATATATATATATATATATATATATATACATATATAAACCTAAATATATATACATACTACATATACATAAATACTTATAATAATGGATGAGAGTGATGTGCTGATTCCTCTAATCTCTTGAAAAGAAGCTCTCGTACTTTGATTTTGAATGTAAAACAGTTAGTGGACATTCTGACTTCAGGAGGGAGTGTATTCCATAAGAGAATAGACTGCACAACAAAGGAAGAGTTGACGAACCCAGTAGTGTGACTAGGGCAAGAAAGAAGAAGATTATGAGAAGAACGGAGATTTCTATCATTTATGGAAGATAGATATTGGAAGTATGGCGTGAGATAAGTTGGGGGGGAAGGAGACTTGAGAATAGAGAAGAGAGTAGTGAGAGCACGCAAACACCGGCGCTGGCGAATTGGTAACCATTTAAGTTCGGAACGATAAGTAGAGACGTGGTCATACTTACGAAGATTGTAAATGAATCGAATGCAGTTATTGAGAAGTCGGTCGTACTTATTGAGATGTTCTGCATTCAGGTCATAATAGCACATATCACTATAGTCGATTATGGGAAATATTAAGGCCTGCACAAGCATTGTCTTGGTCTTGGAAGGAAGGAAATTCTTGAACCGGTAAAGTGCTCTAAGAGTTCCAGTGACCCTCTGACTGACTTTCGTCACCTGCGCTTGCCAATTGAGAGTAGTATCCATGTGTATACCTAAGTTTTTTACCTCAGAACAGTATGGAATAACCAAGCCATTAAACATGATTGGTGGTAACGTTTTTAAGTCTATGCTGGGTATTAAGCGGCGACTGCCTATAATAATGGCCTGGCACTTTGCTGGGTTCACGGCTAAGCCAAATTTATTACACTAGGCCATCATTGACTCAAGGTCCCTATTCATATCAGCAATGGCCACTGTTATATCATCCACTCTCGCTTGGGAGTATAACTGCAAGTCATCAGCATAAAGGTGATACGAACAGCGAAGATTAGGAGTTAAGAAGTTAATAAAAATAGAGAATAGTAAAGGAGAGAAAATGCCACCCTGAGGAACACCAGAGCTAATGTCGCGCCAACTGGATGACCTTTCATCACAGCGAACAGACTGCTGGCGTTCCTGAAGATACGATATGCAACTTAAAACATTTTGGGCATCAATTCTGTAGCCCAGCGGTCGGCAACACGTGGCCCGCGAGGGTCCTACTTGCAGCCCGCGAATTTTTTGTAAAAAATGTCTTATAAATCTAACTAAAACGCCTTATGGCTTAAAATAGCACAACTGAATCGATTTTAATGAAAAACATCAGACAGCTTTCTAAGACCCTACAAATTCACTCTTCATACATGCTACAAAAAGATCTGGAACTAGAGGCGTAACCTCCGAAGCTGGAACACTCTTTTCGTATAAGGGTGATTAGGCAAAATAAAGAGTCGAAGTTACTGGGCAAGAGCCTGCCGACAAAGCTGACTACCCGAATAGTGGTAATATGTATGTCTCGCATGCCCTGACGCCTCAACCAGACACCGGCGAGCTTAGAGCTGAACTTTAAAGCTAAGTTATTCTAGGCAGAGTAGTAGCTTTAGCTATCCCTGTGTAAGTACCACTCAGCATAATGCGGTTGTCAACACCCCTTCCCAGCGTGGTATGGGACTATGAATCAAAACTCCCCATTAAAGAAACAGTAGTAGTAGTTTCCGGCCGCCTTACTGTTCCAAGTCACGGTAGCGGCCTTGGTCGTGGCATAGTAGAAGGTGCTAAGAATCCCCGGGCTACGGACAGCTCCCAACACCAATTGACCCTGGCTACATACAATGGAGGTAATTTACGGCTTGAAGAAAGCCTCCACATTCTTGAGGTAGAATAATAGAATTAGACAAGGTACGAACTCAAGATAGAGCCAGAACATGTACTGAGTCTATCAGAAGTCCGAAAAGAAGGAGAGGACCGATAGCCTTTGCATCAGGCCTCTATTCTACTTCAGGGAGGGAGCCCAACGATCCCAAGGTGGCGTAGGGTTTCTCGTTAACAAAGCCCTTCGTGAAAACGTAACAGATCAGTAGCGGCTCGATCCGCATAGCATACCTTATACTGAAACTGACCGAGAGATACTCTCTTAAGATGGTACAGGTATATGCGCTGACATCAAGTAGCTCAGATGCTGAGGTGGAGGCCGTACTCAACGATGTGACGAAGGCCATACATTGCTCCAAAATACACATTTCACTGTTTTTATGGTTGACCTCAACGCAAAGGTACGAGCGCGGCGAATCGTGTTTGGGTCCACATGCTTATGGGAGCAGAAAACTAGGGTACAAATGTTGGTCAAATTACTCAGTACGCAAGGATTGTTACCATTGCTGCACAAAGAACAAGATAGACTTCATCACGACGGATAAGAAGCATATATATAAAGATGTCTCAGTGATCAATAGGTTCAATACCGGCAGCGACCACCGACTTATAAGAGGCACTCTAAATATCTATTTCAAGCATGATGAGGTCTGTTCTTAGTCCAACTGTCCCGATAGCGGGGCATGATACGTTTTAACTAAAACTAAAGAACAGTAGACGGTGTATGCCAATCATGCACCGAAGCCTGCACCAAACACGACCGATAGTAGAGCCCCACTTACCGGCCTCTATACGGAGGATTTTCCTGACGTAGATGTCAATGAAATCAAAGCGACTAAGCGTCTAAGACAGCTTAATAATAGTGAGGCGCACGGGGAAGATGGAGTGGCCTCATAGCTCCTAAAGGCTGAAAGAAAACCTCTACTTGAGGAGCTTAGAAGGCTATTTACTTCTGTAATGATCAATGCGACTAAAAACTCAAAGGCATGGAGCAGATGTGTTGTGGCGTTGTTTTTCAGAAAAGGAGATAAAACATTTGGCAGATCACACCATTGAGCCACATTTATAAGCTGTTGTGTGTTTCAACAGTCGTCACGAGTCGTCTGGCATCAAGATTTAACGACTCCCAGCTGTCAAAGTAGAATGGGTTTCGTAAAGGTAACTAGGTACCATGAACCACATTCATTCTGTCGGCAGTTTACCCAGAAATCAGAATAGTACCAACGGCCACTGTGTCTGCCCTTTGAGGACTACGAAAAAGCCTTCAACTTCCTCAAAATCTGGGCTGTTCTGGAGTCTTTGCAGCGCTACCAAGTCGATCGAAGATAAGTGGAGGTGCTGAGGAGCTTCTACCAAATGCCAACAATGTCCATTCAAGTCCAAAATTACGAAACAAGACCCATCCAGATGCTTCGTGGTGTAAGACGGTGATGTTAGGGTGAGGGTAATATATTCTTAGGGTGATGTTATATCCTCGAAACTCTTCACCAACGCGCTGGAGGATGTCTTCAAAACACAGCTGTGGTATGGAATGGGAATCAACGTCTATGTGTAGTATCTTACGCATCTCCGCTTTGTCGATGCCTTGGTAATTATGGCAGAATCCCTGCAAGATTTGCACAAAATGCTGCCCAGTCTCAATACTGCCTGAAGACGTGTTGGGCTCTGGATAAATGTAGAGAAAATTGAGCTCATTTTTAATGAACAAATCGTCTCTGAATTAATTTATATCGAAGGTGTAGCCCTCAAAGTTTGCCAGAAGTATGTATAAGTATACCTGGGGCAAAAGTTGTGGCTAGGTAGAGACAACTTTGAGAGTGAATTCATCAGAAGAGTGCAGCTGGGCTGGATAGCATTTGGGAAGCTGCTTCATATCTTCGAGTCATCTTTGCCTCAATGCCTGAAGACCAAAGTGTTCGGTTGAATACCTTGGTCTTGCCAATGTGCGCTGCCAGTCATGACGTAAAGAGCTGAGACGTGGAACATGACGGTAAAGCTAGTCCACCGACTACATGTCACTCAAAGAGCTATGGACCGGTCAACGACTGCACGGTTGGCGTAGTGGTTTAAGCAGCCGCCTCACCGCTTGACATTGTGCCGAAGTGTTGTGGGTTCGATCCCCACACGAGACAACACTTTGTGTGATTCATAAATTGTTGTTTCGAGTCTGGGTGTTCATTGTGTCCATTAGTTGTATGTCACTAAAGTTCCCCGCGACACAGGATTTAGTCCTAATGCGGGAGTTGTCTTTTAAAGAGAAAAAAAAAATAATGCTCAGGATCTCGTTGAGGAACAAAGTTCGGAACGAGATTTTTCGGCAGAAGTCTACTCTATTCACATAATTCAGAGGAATAGCAAACTAAAGTGGCAGGTGGCCACATCTGTCACAGAACGAGTGGGCGGTGAAGTAGGCAGGTTTTCGAGTGGTGGCTACTTCTCGACAAGCAGTGTTGGACGCTCTCCCACCAGATGGACTAACGACTTGAGGAAGGTAGCTGGTAGTAGCTGGATGACGAAAACGCGAGATCAGGTCTTGTGGCGTACCCTGCAGGAAGCTTACGTCCAGCAGTGGACTGCAACAGGCTGATATGATGTGTGTGTGATGAGGCAGAGAAGCTTTTTCATCTGGCTTTTGTGGATGCAGAAAAAGCTTTTGACTCCATCGAAATCTAGGCTGCACTGTAGTTGTTGCAGCACAGCCATGTGTATTGAAAATATGTGAAGGTGTTAAGAGAACCAAATGTCAATAATTTCTGTACGAACCTGAACAACAAAAAAACATCCAATATTTTCAAGAGATAGCACGAAGTGAAGTGACACTACATTTATATCCTCGAAACTCTTCACCAACGCTAGAGGAGATCTCCGCTTTGCTGATGATTCAATGGCAGAATTGCTGCAGGACTTGTAAAAATGCTGTCTAGTTATTACCAAAAGTGCGGCCCGCCTTTAGTTTATTTTGTCTCCTTGTGGCCCTTGCCTACCAAAAGGTTGTCGACCGCTGCTGTAGCCTAATGAAAAGACAAATTCCGCGCGAACGGAGTCGCGGGCACAGCTAGTTTTAAAATAATATTTCATTACATAAGTTTGACAGAAAACAGTACAGGACCACCTTATACGATCCTTATCGATTTTCGGGGATATTTCTGTATTATTTTTACTTTCCTTCCATAATTGACCGAGAAAATCAGAACTCGAGGTATATGATATTGCTTGGGTAGACAATTCTACATAACAAAGAGAAATGTATAAATAGCAATAGCTGTCAAGAACACGCGTTGCTGATATTAATGTTCGTAACTAATTTATAATTTAAATACTTCTACCAAATAATATGTAGAGTCTCCAAGCAGTGATATATTGCTTGTCAAAGATTTTGAACTTTCAGGTGTTCCCGTTTATGTTTTGAATACATCAGCGGCCCATTGCTTAAACCAGTCACATAATTATCGTCATTGTTATCAGTGTTGATGACTGCCTCGTTTCTCTCGTGGCATAAATGTGCGCGTGGGATTGGGAGGTCTCGGGTTCGATTCCCGGGTCGGGCTAAGTGTTATTGGGTTTTCCCGTTAGGAAATTTTCAGTAGCATCACGGAGTCTAGTATTGTGCCCGGTGCGGCTATAGGCTCGCCCCTTATTACGTGGGACCTAAAAATTCATGGCGAAATGTGGGTGTAATATTACACCTCTGCCTACCCCTTCCCCGAGCATGGGATTAGCGTATAGTAATATCGGGAGATGGTTGGGACGCGGGTCGCCGCCTCGCCGGCCAATTTACCGGCTGATGTCTTCCGAGCGGGCGACGAGAGAGGGGGTAGAACGAGGGAGAGGGGAGAAGTGTGGACCGAGCGATATTTAGAATATTTCACGCGCCACTTGAGCGGCTCAAAGACTGGAGGTTGTCGGTGACACCGTGAGGGACAGAGCCGACTGATATGCGGTTACGATGACGGCCGAGACTTGCTTTATCGTATTACGGTTCGAGGCTTCGTTTCTATATATACGCGTTGTATATGATAACTTGATCAAACAGTTTCTTTTAAGATGTGAAAACCGGTTTATTGTTGGTATGGAATATTTAAATAAATTGATAAGCTTTTTAATTATAAATAAAAATACCTGGACTATGGTCTTACAATCCTCATGGTGGGAAAAAGGTCCCTGCCTAGCAGTGAGACGGGTTATATACTTACAGGGCTGGTGATGATAAGTTTTTATATGTAATGTTAATCTTCACTGCACAAAAGATTACAATAAGATTAGAAATCTCATTTTAATAAAATTTTAATACACTAAAAACATAATTTGTTAGTTTTTAGGGTTCCGTACGTCGAAATGAAAAAACGGAACCCTTATAGGATCACTTTGTTGTCCGTCCGTCTGTTAAGAGTCTTTTTCTCAAAAATGCGTGTAGGTATCAAACTGAAATTTATATCAAATAGTCAAATCGACTGTCCCTTGAAGCTGTGAAAAAAACAAACTTCTAAGGCAACGCAATCAAAAGATAAAGCCGTTTATGCTGCAAATTTCCGCAAATATTCGAAACTCAAAACCTACAGGGTATTGCCCATAAACTCAGATTCATGAAACTTGGTACGAAGCAATGTCTTATAGCATACATAAAGGAAAAATTGCGAAAACCGTAAATTTTTAGTTACATCATATAAAAAAATATTTGTTTTAATTTTAAAGTTACTACCCCTTTCCTCATGAACGCGTAAGGTAATAAAATTAAAATTCATATCAAATACTCGGGTCTATTATACCTTTAAGCTGTAACAGAATCAAACTTCTATCTCAACGCAATGAAAAGAAACAGCAATTTTACTATATTTTCAAACTCGCAGCTACTGGCAAGGGAATCAAAACCTACAGGGTACTTCCCGTAAACTTAGGTTCTTGAAATTTAGTACGAACCAACGTTTTATAGCACAGATAAAGGAAAACTTGCGAAGACCGTAAATTTAAGTTACATCATTTAATAAAAAAAAGTAATTTTGAAGTTACTAGCCCTTTCCTTAAGAACGCATAGAGGTATTAAATTGAAATTCATATTAAATACTCAAATCTATAATATCTTTAAGCTGTAACAGAATCAAACTTCTAGGCCAACGCTATCAAAAGATACAGCTGTTTATGCTGCAAATTTTTTAAACTCACAAGGTTCTCAAAACCTACAGGGTACTTCCCGTGAACTTAGAATCTTGAAATTTGTTACAAGGCCACTTCTTATAGCACAGATTAAGAAAAAAATTCCATAAATGTAAATTTTTTGTTACATCATATAATAAAAACATTTTTAACATTTTAAAGTTACTACCTCTTTGCTCATGTACACGTAGAGTTATTAAATTGAAATTCATATCAAATACTCAGGTTTATTCTATCCGTTAAGCTGTAATAAAATCAAACTTCTAAGTCAACGCAATCAACAGAAACAGCAATTTAAACATATTTTCAAACTCGCACCTACTCGTTAGGGAATCAAAACCTACAGGGTACTTCCCGTGAACTCAGAATCTTCAAATTTGGCACGAAGCAAACTCTTATAGCACAGATAAAGATTATACAGATAAAGGAAAATTTGCGCAAACCATAAATTTTAAGTTACATCATATAATATAATTAAAATATTTTTAATAATTTTAAAGGTGCCACCCCTTTCTTCATGAACCCGTAGAGGAATAAAATTGGAATTCATATCAAATGCTCAAGTCAAAACTAAAGGGTATTACCAGTCGATCTACAATCTTGAAATTTGGCATAAAGCAACGTTTTATAGCACATGGGAAAAAATTTTAAAAGCCTAAATTTTTAGTTACATCACGTCATATGTTTTTAAATAATTATATATACCTACAGGTTTTTACGGAACCCTCGGTGCGCGAGTCCGACTCGCACTTGACCGGTTTATTTTTATTTACTTTAGATATTGAAACAGATATTGATGGCAGATTAGCTAAAGTAATAAACAGTTTTAGCCCGCTAAACATTTAGTTTTCTTTTGTGAATAACCAATAGACTATTTAATTTGGCCTGTTAGTGGGAAATGGGGACTGCTGAAGGTGACTACTTAAACCATTGTCCACCTGACACCTACTAGACCAAAGGACTGCTAGCGGCTAATTCGAAGAACCGGCTAGTCGAGGATACAACGGAAGACGTAATTAAGTTACGTTGAGTACCGCTCGTTTTGTTCGTACTGGCTCCTGTACTCACTACTTACTATGAATGGTACCTACTCTTTGACACATGAGCCGTTATTGTTTTTTACTCATTCGAATGCTGTATCATCGTTTGACCTTCTGAATAATGCTAATGGCTAGCGATTTACCTTTATTGTCAGTGTGTACAAATAATTTACTTGACGCATCAGACAAAACAAAAAAATATAGTGGTAATCCAAATATTTTTCTGGCATTTGTGAATAACAACGCAGGAATAATACAAAGTTTGAAAGGTGTAAATTTGGCCAACAATGTCCTACCCGATCTTATCCTCGCCTCTTAGCTTTAGCTGCCTTTCATTTTCCGCAAAATCTAGTAAAATTAGCAAAGAAATTACGGATTTTAGCATCATCACCATCATCGTCCTAGCGTTATCCCGGTTGAAGACCGAAGTCCGTGCACAAGTCTAACCAGATATTACGGAATATTAGCTTTTCCACAGAGCGACTGCCGTCTGACCTCCGCGATTCAAAGGGATAGCGATATTCCATGGTTTATACCAGTATCAGTTTATTTGATTGACTCCCTGTAACGAATGTCTGAGATCTTCATGACAGTCGGGTACAGGGCAAGCGATAATTAACAATTATATAGACCTTTTATTTTCGAGCTTAGCGTTACATCAAAACAGTCAATCTGACCAAACACTTCTTACTTCCGAGAAAAACAGATTTGTTGCCCAAATATTTTTATTGACAATCTAATTCATAATCCTCTTAGCGTTATCCCAGTTTCAATCTGGGGTCCGCTTACTAGTCTAATCAGATTTGGCTGAATATTAGCTTTTCCATGGAACGATTGCCTGTCTGACCTCCGCAATCCAAAGGGATAGCGATATGCCATGGTTTAGACTAGGGTATTTTAGAAGATACTGACGCCCTGTAACGATTGTCAAAGATCATCATGACAACCGGGACCGACGGCTTAACGTGCTCTCCGAGGCACGGGACAAGCGGTAATTAACAATTCAATACGCACATAACTCCGAAAAGTCATTGGTGCGCGCCGTGGATTCGAACCCGATACCCTTGCATGGCAGTCTGTTGGTATCTTCACTAGGCTATCGCTGCCTTTATTGACAATCTAATTCAAGAAAATTTATATTTAGAATTTTATTAGTGTATTCTTTGAATTATTTTATTATATCACTAAAAGTTCTCATGAATGAATCGACCCTCGCACCCATGTTGACGCTACAAATATGAAAGTAGTTCTTGGAACACGCTTTGCATGCAGATGATTTCTTGGTAAAACACAGCGAAATCTCGGGCAAGCTTTTGACTAAGTTTTATTCGTTTGAGTTTTATTGGATATAATAGTCTATATTTTTGTTTTATTACGCTTTTAATATGCTTCTTACCACGATGAAAATTTTACAAGTAGTGTTTAGTTTTTATTACCTTGATTAAAACATAGAAAAAATTGGGACATGAACGAATAATTTTGAGAACATATCTCAGAAATAATATAAATTTTCTTGTTACAGGCCTGCATTTTATAGTTGCGGCCTTATCTGACCTTGATAAACAATTAGATTTAGCGTTTGTTTTGAAGCTTTCTGTCAAATTCCAAGCAAGACCAATCTGCTCCACTCCTTTTCACACAATCTTTAAAGGGAAGAGAACAGCTAGAGCCCATATGCTCATGCCGGTATCCGGTATGTTGAATAAATAAATGTTCATAAAAGGGAATCTGACACAAAACATTAGCTAGTTGTTTTTCTCCAATGCCGGAATCGAGACACCGAAAGTCAGCATCAGGGATTTTAAAGGATGTGCACGTCACGTCCTTACTCCATTTTATAGTAATTTGTAAATCCAGATAAATTGTACCTAAATCTTTTCACTATGTGCGGTTGTGAGGAATGTCTCTGTTTTACCCCGTCAGCAATCCGACGTATATTTGTCAACGTAAAAGGTTTGAGCGGTACCGCCGGCGGCCGGCAGTCATTTTTCAAAATCATTATCAGTGCGAACGCACCGCGGTTAGTGCGAAACGAATGGCCCTAATCCTATTTTACTCCTTTTTTTGTGTTTTTGCGGTTTTCTGCCTGTATTGACTAGGTGAAGTATAGTTTATTAGTAAAATCATCCAAATACAAGGTGTTGATCTGCATTTGCAATATATTTTAGGATTACATTATAGACATTATATGACATTATATTGTTGACCTTAAATTATTTCAAACAGTGTGCGATAATATAAGACCCTATTTTCATTCAATGTTACTCAGATAGTAAATCAGAATAAACTGTTGACTGACGCAGAATAAGACAGCACGGTAGTTACGTGTGCTTGTATGTGTTAGGTAACTGCAATGCCAGCTCGCGGCGAGTAGCTGAGCAACGGCGGGGTTCAATACACCGAGCTGATTTTTAAAATGCATGATAACGAAAAATAAATATAAGTTTTTGTGAGTTATTTGTTCATGTATTCAGTTACAGTTTTATATTTACCCCTGAAAATATTTTGCAAATGCATATCAATACCCTGTATAATTAACACACATTTGTGATACTCACTAGTAGTGATGTTAAAGGTTTTAATCGAGCAATTATTGAAAAATATGTTGTTATGTGTTCGATTCCCGCTCAAGTCAAACATTTGTGTGCTTGAACATGCATGTTTGTTTTGGTCTGGGTGTTTCTATGTATAATATGTATGTATTTACAAAAAAATAAAAATTGATTGCCTGTAAAGTCGGTATACGGGCGAAAGTTTTACGTGACAACGACTTTGAGTGGTAAAATAATTTAAATGTGAATATTCATTCGTATAGCAGGAAGAAGGATGAAAGACGCGTGCCTTTCACTTTTTATGTCTGTCTCTCTCGCTCTTAGGCGGGACGCGTGCCTCTCACTCGCTCTCATTGTGAGCGCATAACGTGAGCGGAGCGTAACGCAGTTTCTTGAAGTGTCACCCGGCAAACCAATTTATAAGACGTTGTCACGTCAAAAATATGTGTATGTTTATCCATTATCAGCTAGTGCTCATAGTACAAGCTCTGCCTAGTTTGGGACTAGATGGTGTTGTGTGAATTTAGTTAGCATATTATTACATCCTGAAAAAAGGACAAGTCAGAAGTACCCTTAACAGAAGAGCATGCATGAGAAACTTGATGGGAGTGAGTGAAGCAAGTGAGGTATGTCAGGATCGTTGCAAGTTCCGTAGTCTCTGCCTACCCCTCCGGGAAACAGGCGTGAGTCTATGTATGTATGTATATTATTACTATTATTTTACAGTACAGTCCTGATCCTTGCCTACGACTATTGTATATCGAAAACCTATGTCGTCAAGTCAGTCACATACATGAAATCTTCCGCCACGTGAACATTACTTTGGATATTATATGAGTGCCGCGTGCTGTCTCCGATCATTTCCCTGGAGCGCCGTCAGAGGTGACAAAGGTGACCGAGGATGGGAAGCACATAGCATGGACCGTTTTGAAACTAGTTGCCATAAATAATATTTACATTGGTTTGAATAAATATTGGTTTTGGAGAAAATTGCTGTAATATATTTTAGTGCGAAGAAATTATACTATATAAATGATGTATATCAATTCTCTTTCTGGCCGACTTCAAAACGGAGAACTTGTTACTACGTGCACTCATTTTTATGATTGCTGATTTATTTAGAATGCTGTTTGTGTTTGTTGGTGTTTCGATCGGACGAGAAGTTTTAAAGTTCGCCTAAATATGCGTTTTTAGTTTAGGGCGATAAGCTCGTTTTTGGGAGCGCATGTAGGTGCGTATAGGCGCGCCGTTTGTCACACGCGCAACTCGTACGAGCGTTGACGCGACGAGTCGTCAGAATCCATGTTGACACTGACAAGATGTCACTGTGTGCGTTCGCGCAGCGGAATGTTGTTGAATTTAAAGATTTTAATTATGCAGATATTTAGTGTATGACGTCGTATAATTGTGTATGGTAAAAAAAAATTGTGCACGCAGCCATTGTGGAGAAATTCACCAAAAACTGATTCCGCTGGGCGAACGTTGTCCTGGCGGAACTTTTTTTAATCCATTGACTTTAGAAGAAAAGAGATGGGTTCAAAAATTAGTATGTATTTGTGTGTAATTGTGTATGTATGAATAAATTAGTGCATGCATAAACTTAGGAGAAATTCAAGTTTCCGCTACGTGAACATTTGGCCATTAGCTAGTTTTCATATAAAGCGCTTACATAGAGAGCTGTAGATTTTTACATACGTTGTTTTGAATTTGTTTAAACGATCGAAATTTATGACTTTTAGTAGTAATTATTAATAATTCACGACACATATTGGTAAAAGTAATAAAATAAACAAAATCCCAATGTTTTTTGACCAGCAGGTATTTATTAAGGGATATTTTTAACTGTAAATTTAAAAAAACGTTCTACAAAATATCATTTAATAGTCTCGTCCGCGTAGGAAACTTATCCACTCAGAAAACTTATATATATATATATATATATATATATATACATATATATATATATACATATATATATATACATATATATATATATATATATATATATATATACAACAACGAGTAAATGAAATAACGCACATTCTCAGACACCCCAATTAGAATATGTTGTTACAATCATAATGCATGCATTGAATTTTGTTTTTTATTTGCGTACATATTGTTTTTTGAAGAAAGTATAAACTCGATTAAAAGTAAAAAGCGTGGTCACTATAAATTTGCGCACGCACACAAACACACGAAACGGTTGCTATGGTAAACAGACGACAGCGATCTGATAGGAACGAAATACGATACGATATAAACAAAATGTTTCAAATTTAGTCTTTATACCACTCTCTGATAGAGTGGGGCTTACAAAAATGATGTTTGAGTAATTTGTCAGCTACTGTTGATATTTCCAAAGATATGACTACCTATTTCTTTCCATCACACTTTTCGGCTTTGGAGTGGACAGTCGACTTTGTATAAAATTAGGTATTGTTTGTTAATAACATGCACACGATCCATTGTTTCATAATATTGTAAATGACTATTTAGTTACCTAGCATTATTGATAGATAAAGTAAAAGGATATCAATGAGAGAATAAAAAGAAAAGAAAGAAAAGAAAAGAAACATTTATTTTGAAACAGCACATAGGACACATAATAGAAAGCAAGTAGGTAGGTACATATACAACAATTAGTAAACATAGAACATTTATATAAAAGAAAATAAATAAATAAAAACAAAAAAAAAACAAAAAAGAAACAAAAAACAATTACAATAGAATATAGTGAGGTATGTGTCCCATCGCTGGCCAAAAAAGGTGGCTGGATCAGCACTATGTCCAGTGATGCTAGTGCATACCGGACGCTGGTATTCTTCCAGCCCCTTCCGGACATCCCGGATGCGCAACCATCGCCGTGCCGATCACAACATGCAATCCGTGTGAGGTGTTTCAGTGAATGTGTATTGTGTGATGTGTAGTGATATATATATATATATATATATATATATATATATATATATATATATATATATATATATATATATATATATATATATATATATATATATATATATATATATATATATAGATTATCTAATTAGTGAAAATATACACACATACTTAGTTGCATAAATAAAATAAAATAAATAAATATACCTATGAATGATATAGTTACATAATATAATTATAGAAGCGCGCCAAACTGTGGTGCAGACTCGCCGTCAGCTGATGTGTACCTATGCATGTAACGCATACTTTATTCTACGAAAATGTATATATGAAAGTGCAAATCTTTGAATTAATGTGCATGATGACTTGAGAATGGAATTCTATAGTTTGTAATATATTTTACTACGCCCACGTGGATATCTTGGTTCACTTCTTAATTTCTATGTTATTATAAAATGAAATGCCTTTATCGTACTGTCTGTATAAACATAATAAACTGAAGAACTATCGAACAAATCTTTGTACGATTTTTACCAACAGATATTGTGATTTCTAAGGTAAGTTTAGGTGTATGATTCCCGCGGGCGGATCCGCGAGTGAAGTCTAGCCTAATACATATAATAATCGTTTAACTAATCTTAACTCGGAGTATGGGGTATTGGGCGTACACAGCTTTTATATGAAATATATAAATTATCGTTGAGCTGGTAACGTTTGAGATTAATTCAGTTGCGCGTGATAGATTTGTTGAAATATATTGTAAATATATTCAAAAATATATCAAAGTGAGTACGTCTAAAGTATGTGTGTTGTTTTACGTTTTGTCCCGTATTATCCCAGCAAAAGCTCGGATATTAAACTGTTATAAATCTGGCTAGAATTTATATCATTGTTATTTCTACGTTAGGTTTTAGGTTAAGTTACAATAAGATCGATTTTAGAATTATTCACATGTCTCTTACAAGATATAACCATATATATTGTATCATTTACTATGTATAGCCTAAACATATTATAAATGGACATAAATGTATTGTATGTTTTGAGTTTATAGTGTTGCCAATTCTAAATAGACAAATTGGGTTGACGTTTGACAGTTGACACTGTCAAACGGGTTAATAGAGTATAAAATGTGAACAGAGTCTGTTCTATGTTCAGTTTCGCTCCGGCAACGGCTAACTAAGGTACGATATAATTCTGACTATTATATATTGTGTTTCACAATTCTATATTGCTTCTGTGGTGTTATATAGAGTATTGTCATTAGAAGTAATGCAGAAGCAATGTATTATAGTGTAGCTATTGTATAATTGATATTGTGGGTGGTTTTGTCACTTGTGAGATGTTATAAGTTTAGAACTTGGGATATCATATAATAGAAACGATTCATATGCTGTGAAATAAGCTACATCAAATATATGTACCTGTGGTGAATATTACAGTGGTAAATATTGAATATATCCATAGTAAATATACCTAGAATAATAATAAAATATATACCTGTGGTCAATATTACTAAATGAATTATATTGTTGCTAATCCATTGTATTAATGTTATATTTGATATATATTGAACTACCCACAACCTTGCCACCCAATATTATAAATATGATATAGTTTGTTCTGCTTTTATAAACAATGACTATTAAAAGAATTGCCAAGAGTGGCGGTAAATGTAAATGTATCTTTATCTAATAATCTTGTGACAAACTGAAGAAATGAAAGTAAGAATTGATAGTTGTCTCTTTTATTTTTCAAACCATTGACAAATATACCTAAAATACTACATATAGGCCATATACCTTGTATCTATACATATATATATATATATATATATATATATATATATATATATATATATACAACATGTAACAAATTTAAATGCACTTCCTGAAAGTAGTTTGTTCAGAATCGGCTACTGAATCCATTACTGTCATTTTTAATATTGTTTAGTTTTTGTTCTAAAATAATAAAAATAACGTAAATTATAGTCACTTATTTATTTCAAAAGTTAAATATACGAAAATAAACCTTAAGTCAAAGCAGAACGCCTTCTTTTAAAATGCATTTGTTTAATGGTTCAACGTTGGGTCACACGAACGCACACATTAGTACAACACAATATCGAAAAAAGACAATAACACACAATTTACCACCAAAATATCTATCATCTATCTTTCGCTTACGTAATAATCAACAGGCAAGAGCGAGACGTCATGTGTCGCCCGCGCTGGCCAATGACAAGCGCGGGCGATGCGCTTAGACAAGTTATGACAAGTATCCATTCTAGTCCTCCATCGGGAATCTGTCAGCGAGAGTTGCGAAAAAATATTTTAATTGTGTGAAAGAAACTGTAATTATCAACATGACGTGCTGGTGTGGAACGTTCTGCATCATCTTGATGTTAACTTGTCGCCCCCGGACTTTTTCACTGTGGGAAAAAATCACTAGTTTATTGTGAGGAGACAACCTAGGAGTTAAGTTGATACATATTAGCTGCTTTTGAAACAGTGAAAAGATGTGATGCGTGAGGGAACAGTGAAGTGAAAATAATGTGATTTTATCCTGTAAGTTATTTGATTATTCTATTAATGTAACTATTAATTTACAACTTTAAACACGTCGATCTTGCTTTATTCTAGTAGATCGTCACGTCACGTCGATCTTGCTTTATACTAGTGTAGCGTTATAAACAAATTCAATAAATAAATATTTAGAGATTTTAGAATTAATTATTATGGTTACGACTTACCCATGTTTGAGTCTGTGCCAATATTATATTATAATGATATACTTTCTAATTCATTTGATTCTTATCTTTGAGTAGGTATTTATTGTTTGTTGCGTGCGGGTGATTCATTGCGCGTATAACGTGCATAATTTCAAGTGCGATCGTCCGAGAAAAATGTTAGTGTCGCGTCAAGAGGCGGTGACAGGCGGTGACCGCCTCTGATGGTGTGTGCATTTGCTCCGCTTCGTCGTGAGCGAGCGCCGAGTGTTGGACCTCACACCCGCTCGCCCCTCGCCTCCCGACAAGGCGGACGCGGCGATAATTTAGAATATGCAACAATGTGTATACCTATATAATTAATGTAGGTACATGCATAGGTACACATCAGCTGACGGCGAGTCTGCACCACAGTTTGGCGCGCTTCTATAATTATATTATGTAACTATATCATTCATAGGTATATTTATTTATTTTATTTTATTTATGCAACTAAGTATGTGTGTATATTTTCACTAATTAGATAATCTATATATATATATATAATATATATATATATATATATATATATATATATATATATATATATATATATATATATATGATATAGTTACATAATATAATTATAGAAGCGCGCCAAACTGTGGTGCAGACTCGCCGTCAGCTGATGTGTACCTATGCATGTACCTACATATAGATACAAGGTATATGGCCTATATGTAGTATTTTAGGTATATTTGTCAATGGTTTGAAAAATAAAAGAGACAACTATCAATTCTTACTTTCATTTCTTCAGTTTGTCACAAGATTATTAGATAAAGAACATTTACATTTACCGCCACTCTTGGCAATTCTTTTAATAGTCATTGTTTATAAAAGCAGAACAAACTATATCATATTTATAATATTGGGTGGCAAGGTTGTGGGTAGTTCAATATATATCAAATATAACATTAATACAATGGATTAGCAACAATATAATTCATTTAGTAATATTGACCACAGGTATATATTTTATTATTATTCTAGGTATATTTACTATGGATATATTCAATATTTACCACTGTAATATTCACCACAGGTACATATATTTGATGTAGCTTATTTCACAGCATATGAATCGTTTCTATTATATGATATCCCAAGTTCTAAACTTATAACATCTCACAAGTGACAAAACCACCCACAATATCAATTATACAATAGCTACACTATAATACATTGCTTCTGCATTACTTCTAATGACAATACTCTATATAACACCACAGAAGCAATATAGAATTGTGAAACACAATATATAATAGTCAGAATTATATCGTACCTTAGTTAGCCGTTGCCGGAGCGAAACTGAACATAGAACAGACTCTGTTCACATTTTATACTCTATTAACCCGTTTGACAGTGTCAACTGTCAAACGTCAACCCAATTTGTCTATTTAGAATTGGCAACACTATAAACTCAAAACATACAATACATTTATGTCCATTTATAATATGTTTAGGCTATACATAGTAAATGATACAATATATATGGTTATATCTTGTTAGAGACATGTGAATAATTCTAAAATCGATCTTATTGTAACTTAACCTAAAACCTAACGTAGAAATAACAATGATATAAATTCTAGCCAGATTTATAACAGTTTAATATCCGAGCTTTTGCTGGGATAATACGGGACAAAACGTAAAACAACACACATACTTTAGACGTACTCACTTTGATATATTTTTGAATATATTTACAATATATTTCAACAAATCTATCACGCGCAACTGAATTAATCTCAAACGTTACCAGCTCAACGATAATTTATATATTTCATATAAAAGCTGTGTACGCCCAATACCCCATACTCCGAGTTAAGATTAGTTAAACGATTATTATATGTATTAGGCTAGACTTCACTCGCGGATCCGCCCGCGGGAATCATACACCTAAACTTACCTTAGAAATCACAATATCTGTTGGTAAAAATCGTACAAAGATTTGTTCGATAGTTCTTCAGTTTATTATGTTTATACAGACAGTACGATAAAGGCATTTCATTTTATAATAACATAGAAATTAAGAAGTGAACCAAGATATCCACGTGGGCGTAGTAAAATATATTACAAACTATAGAATTCCATTCTCAAGTCATCATGCACATTAATTCAAAGATTTGCACTTTCATATATACATTTTCGTAGAATAAAGTATGCGTTAAAGTAGTGTTAGACCGACAAGCACTCGCGTCATTTAGACGTCGGAAATGATCTTGTGTGGCATTCGCACCATGCAGCCTGATGTATAGAAGTGGATGTATCTGCAATGGCGGGTTTATATTTGAATATTTACTTCTAATGGAACATCGATCTGCCGTAGTGTTACATCCTTTCATGAGTCTAACTTCAACACATTATCACACACGTGTAGGTATAAACTGATTTTGTAAAATAGAAGTAGGTAAATACTTACCAATAATTTTATTCTAAATATGCGTTTCACTTTATCTTTTTACAGCTAAAACTATGTATAATTAATTAAAAAGGGCTTACATATTTATAGGTACGCACATGGTTAAAGGATCAGGCGACAAATTCCTCTGCATGACTGCCATAATTGATGACGTGCATGAAAACTAGCAGCATTGGCATACTATTTGGCTATAATCACTCTTTGGAACAATAATCAGCCCTCTGCATACATGACACGTCGATCAAGCGTTTGTGGAAAGTCTATGAAGTCCTTAGTGTCTTTCATTAATCACAAAGTTACCGAGTCTAGCCGAATTGGCTGCACAGTATTCCTAAAAAAATCACCACAATACAGGTATTAATAACTCCCCACGCCGAAGTAGTTTTCTAAAATTTGCGATTAATTGAATACGTATTACACTAGACAGGTCTTAAAATACATCTCTGTCAGATAATGTACACAGAGATTATACTTTACCCTTACCTCTTTATTTGCAACAAAATCGTACTATGATCCAGCCAGTCTGATGAAACTCGGTTGTATTTGCCTTCTCACGAACTGTCAGATCTCAGCGCTCCAGAGGAATAACTTTAGAAGATAAATTGTGTCGGAATACCGGCTGATATTACACCAATTCACGAGCAAAACTTTAAGCACCAAGCTGGACGTTTTATAAACAACCAGCGTGTCGATGTAACAATTTTTGGAAGAAATACCATAAAGAAACACAGCATGAGACGAGACCTGAAATTTAAAAGAACCAAAGATAGAATTAATTATTAAAGGTAATACGATCTCGCTGTGAGCATTTCGTCGAACTCAATTTTTCTATTCTGGACTTTGAGTTGTATTGCGCCATTCAAAATAATGTTACATTCCACTTCTCTTCCTACTTCTATTCTTTTTTTCATCCAGACCGGTTATGCACACTAGTGCAAAATAAGAAGAGAAGTTTTCAAATTGTCTAGTGTAGTGACTGCTAATTTCCCCCTATAACATAAAAAATAACACACTGACGAGAATATTACGTCTATGCCTAAATTATTTACAGCCTACCAGCCAGTGGCGTTACCTCATCGGAACCATAAGCACAAAAAAGCAACTTCGTATAATTTTTATTCTTAGAAGCCAGACTGCCAGACGCTCCTAAGAATAAAAGGAGAGGATTACAAATGCATACCGTAACAGATTCAATAGCTCGGTAACAAAACGTGGCCGTCTAGTCAGAAGCACTTGTGTATAACCGTGCGAGTGCAGACTCGCCAGCGAGTTCATTCAAAACGTTTCAAATGCAAACTTTTCTACGTAAATACGTATGCCGTATCTGAGTAAGCCCGTCGACTTTGCTAGTTCGGTCTTGTGCACTTAGATCGTCCAGTTTGTTGACATATGTGGACTGATATGCTAGGAATCGATGGGCGGAGCTGTTCTTTTTTCACTAGTGGCTGATGAATTGTAGCTCGTGGGTATCAAAGCCATGTCAATTCTGCATAATAAAGTTAACATGATAAAAGGCAGTTCTTACAATAAACTTGCTCTGAAGTAGACAAGACAGCGATACATCTATCTGCATTCATAATAAAAACTTACTTACTCTGGAATCATACCTATTGCGATTGCCAAAAGGTTCTGTTAGTTTAAGGGAAAAACGTGTGCGAATGTAAAAGTATCTAAAATTATAAAGCTTGCAGTGTTATGAGACATGTTGGGAGAAGATTTTAATTTTTTCATTCAGATTTTTTTTTGTGACAAATTAATAAGTAAGTAGAATAAAATTATACCCATAGTAAAATCCGCTATCTAATGTTTATTATTTAAAGAGGACACTGTTTACTCGGAGATAATATTAATTAGGGCAGATAATATTAATTTAACAGGTAGATGCAGTTTCGTACGTATTCAAACCACGTGTGCTTTTAATGGCGTAGGTATTATTTTAATCACACGAGACTACACCCACCCTTGTTTATTTCCGACAATTGTACTGTCTGGGGAGCTGGGATTTTATGTACTTATATTAAGTATCCCGCTTTTAGGGTAAATTATACTAAGTAGGTACATATTATTTTACAATTTTGTGTTGTACGTTTTGGGCAACTCTTTTATCTGCAACGCTCTCTTTCTTTAACGAACTAGCAGGCTTAGAGAATGTTGTTGCCCGTAAATCAAATTTAGTGACATACTGTGTACTGTCTGTAGCGCCACTTATTGGACTAAATTGTTTTTTCCAGGAATCCAATTTAATATATACACAAAATTTGATCAGTGTGTCTGATCAAATCATAAAATAATTATATAAGTAGCTATATTATCAGTCGCTCGCGGCTTCTCGATAAATCCTTCCTCAGCGGTTAGGTTACCTGGATTATAAAATAAACCCACTGTCCAAGCATACGTTTCTAGCTTCAGTAGTTTAGCCTCCACGATGAAAATTATGATTGTCAAGACAAGTAACTTTATAGTATGTATAATTTGTGATAACACCTTCCTCATGTTCCTATATTTATTTCTTCAAAGAAGTTTATCTGCTTATACATCGATAGATATGCCCAATTGTTTAGACTGATGTGTGTGTGGCTAATAGTAGCGATTGCACGGAGTCGTGAAATATCGCCGGTCTACTGCAATAGCCCTCCCGTTACATAGCTAGCGCAATGTAAATGTAGCATATCCTTACTTGTTCTTTTGATATATAAGCAAAACCAGTGTATAATAAACATATATTACTATGTTATAGGTATTAAATAGGTATTCCATTCCGTGGCAAAGAGGTATAGCACATCTTAAGGCGCTGTTATACCTCAGAAGCCGTGAAACACCTAATTTTTCGTCGCGCAACTAGCCATAACGGTACATATTACAAACTAGCAAAAAATTGAGCTTAAAGTCAAAAGTCTGAACAAAAGACTTTTGAAAGAATTTTTCATGTATGTAAAATAGAATCACGGTAACAAAATCACAAAAACGAGGCAAAAAATAATCTTTCGTCCCACTGTTTGCAATATTTTGATCGTAAGCTGTCATATTTTATTTAATAATATTGTAGGAAACCTAATGAACTAAAGAATTACCCTATTTATTTTCATATTATACGTGTATATTTTGTAAAATTAAATAAAATCTGCCAAACGTCTATGATTTTGACGCTCAGTAGATTCCATCAATATTAAACGCTTCGGCAATTTAAACCTTATTAGCATAAGCGGTGTACTGAGTGTCAGTTGCTAGTTTATGCTCCGCCCAGACCTCATCATTCGGCTATGAGCCCTTTGAGAGATAGGTCATGTCGCTTGCGTCTCCGCTGCATGATATTTTACGTAAACCTGTTTGTTATTGTAATACGCCAATTTGAGTTCGTAATTTCCTGTTTTATGTTATAGACTGAATACTGTGAATCAAATAAGCTTTTCATGTGACTATGGGCACATAATTATAATTAGGACCTAAGTTTATATTCTTGTTGCGTTTAATGTGTTAATGTTTCTGTGCTTATAAATATATAATTAGAAGAATAAAATATGGACAATTAGAGAAATAAAGTTCTACGAAGGATTTGTACAAGAAAGCGTCGTAATAAAATAGAAATTCATCCATGGCCAAGTAATTATGAAATATGTAACATAAATTATTTTCATAAGAGTCTTTTATGACTGACTATGTTATAGATTATCGATTATGCATAATATAATTATATAAATTATTCTCAAAATACATAGCTGCCACAGTTTTCAATAGTTGAAAGAGTAATAACATAAAATCGAATCATTTTATGTACCTATATTGCAAATTCATTAGCTTGTCAGAGCGCCTGGAGCGCTAAGATGCCGCCACGGCGAACAATAAACAGCGTGCAGCGCTAATATGGCGCTCCGCAGTCCGCAAACAAGCGGTAACGAATGTTGTATTATTGTGTTGTGAACATAAACCTATTTAGGTACATCGGGTAAAACTTTGATTATTCATAAACTATTAGGTATGTCTCAGTACATCCAATATATTTTTAATTTCTAAAATCAATCATTTATAAGCAAAAAGGTGACTTCTCTGTTTGCTATAACACAAGTTATAGTATTTTTTTTAATAATAAAGTACCTAACTAATTATCTTTATTGTAATAACAGTAAATAAATGAATTTGAAAAAAATTTAATTTGAATTTGAAGTTAAAGATAACAGTTCTGCAACGTCTTATACACATTTGACTGCAGTAATTCCTAACACGATTTGTTCAAGAGCTAGCCAAGAAATGCCAAACATTTTTTTTAACAATTTGACTCAACTCCCAAGTGATAAGCAAAAATACAAGAGGGATAGCAGTGACTGGTTATTATTAATTGCGTAAGAACATGTTGACAGATTCAAATTTTGGTATAGTGGTCAAAAGAAGAGATAACAGCAGTAAAGCCAACTTAGTAAAAAATATTTTGTACAAATAAAATATTTGCAATGTAAAAGCAGATGCGCATGGATTCTATAATGAACAACTGGCTTTGCAACAACTGGCGAAGCAGGAAAATGTAACAATCAAGCCTTGTGGATTATCCGTTTATTGGTGCCACGCCAGATGGATTAATAGGTCCAAACACGATTGTGGAAATTTAATGTTCTATACTTGCCTATAAGAATGGCCTGGAGAATAGTATAAGAGCAAATAAAATACAAATATTGAAACATGATAAAAAAGTGAACTGACTAGTCTAATCAAATCGCACGCTTAATCCAATACTGTCACTATCCATCATTTTGCCAAATTGACTTTTTAATGCCATCTGTTTGGAAACGTGGACCTACGCGTAATCGCACTGACACTAGTCAAAAAGTTACAAGAATAGCTGCTAGATGGCGGTGGTCCGCTTCGTCACTAAACAAAATATTCCCCTCCCCTCAGTGGAACACTGACCTTCAACGAAAAAGTACGTGTCGCCAAGGACAAAATTAACGATTGTTGAGTGCAAAAGTTTCATTTTAGTGATTAAATCGGTTTACTAGTGATATTTTTGGTAAGTAGTGCATTATTTTAATTTAAACAGTGACATTTTGCGTTTAAGTTCATATATGCACTAAGTTTTTCTCTTATTTATATCATGGGCTTGACGCCATATTGTCATTTTTTGCTTAGTGTCACGTTTGCATTAAAGTTACGACATTATCAATTCAATAATTTGACGCCATAATGACACTTTCAGTTTAGTGTTAGTTTAGCTTAAAAATCATTAGTTATTTGTCAATTGTTCGCTACAGCATAATCGTCACATTGCTTATTAAGTATGTCATTTTTGCTGTCATAATTTTCTTAAAAAATTGTATTAAACTCATTGATAAAATATTTTATTTCATAAAGTGTCATTTTGCTGTCAGGATTATAGCAATAATTAACGCAAAGTGTCGTTTTATCGTTTCTTACAAAGGCATACGTTAGGGATTACTCTACAGTAATCCTTAACGTAATATTTTGAAACTTTACTCAAGTACCTAAGTACTAGAGTAAAGTTTCAAAATATTGTTTAGGACGATTCCAATATTTAAACTTTCGGTATTCTTACTACACAAAAATTAATTTATGGCTTTCTTTTTTAAGGTGTGCAAAAGAATGCAGCGGCGTGATAAATTACTGAAGCTTGCACTTGAAAATAAAGAAAATGACTGTAGTGATGAAAAATCAAACTCTTATCAACCAGTGTTTCATACTCTTACTCAAGTAGAGCCACTGCAGATCTCGTTTGGAAACAATCAAAAGTTACGTAGTTTAAGCAGCAGTAGTTCATCATCTTCATGCAGCTCTTCCTCTTCGAGTAGTTCATCTTCATCTAGCATTGAGTCACATATTTCAGATTCAATCCAGTCTAAGGAATTCAATATTAGTGCTCACTATTTGACACAACCGGGCGAGAATCTACCGAGCACATCTTATTTGCATAGTTCTGTTCAGGTACCTAGAGCAAGATCATTGAGTTCTTGTTCATCCAAATCCAGATCTTCTATAGCATCGTCAAGAGCAGGTGATTTTTCCCCGGATGATGATGACGTTGATTATGTCCCGCCGCTTAACCGAGCCACACATAGGGAAAGCTCTAGCAGTGAGCCAGCTAATGTTAACGTTACAGTGTCTATGGTTTCCCCCACAAAAAGAAGGCGTAAAGGTGTGGTTAATGATAAGAAGAAAAACGCTAAAAAGTTGCGTAATTCAGGAAAACAATACGTGTCACTATCCAAAACTAAGAGAGTTATTTCCGAAAGACGCATGGGCCCTCCTTGTACAGAACGTTGTCGTTTGAGATGTTCAGAGAAAATTGATGAAGATCATAGAAATGCTATCTTCAAGCTATATTGGGAAATGGGCTGTTTAACTCGGCAGAGGGATTTTATATGTAAACATCTAAGTATTGTTACCCCAAAGTATAGTTACAAAGGAGAGAATAAGAATCGTAAACCAAAGCATGCTTTCCACTTGACACTGAGAGAAAACAAAGTACGAGTTTGTAAAATATTTTTTTAACATACTCTAGGGATAAGTGATAGACCGATTAGAACTGTATTGGAGAAGATGTGTGACGGTGGCATTATAGAGCCAGAGAAGAGAGGGAAACATGGACACCAACGCAAGGTTCTCGATGAAGTAGTACAGGGTATAAAAAGCCATATTGATTCCATTCCGCGTATTGAGAGTCACTACTTAAGGCAACAGACAAGTCGGGAGTTTATTGACGGTGGCAAAAATTAAATGGATTTGTACAGGGATTACAAAAAAATGTGTGAAATAGAAGGAGCCAGTCGGTGAGCAACATACTTATCGAAAAATATTTAATCAAGATTATAATATCAGCTTTTTCATACCAAAAAAGGACATGTGCGAGTTTTGTGCTGCTTTTGAAAATATAGTTGAAAAGGAAGAAAATGAGCTTAAATATCTAGAACATCACACAGAAAAAGAATTCAGTCGATTTGAAAAAATGAGGATAAGCTGAAGGTTTCAGAAATTTACATAGTAGCTTGCTATGATTTACAAGCTGTGCTACCTCTTCCGATGTGTAAGACTTCTGCTTTTTATTACAAATCAAAACTTAACGTTTGTAATTTCACTATTTGTGAGTTAAATAAAGACAAATGCAATTGTTACGTTTGGAGTGAAGTGGATAGCTTAAGAGGAGCTAATGAAATTGGTTTCTGTGTTTTAGAATTTATAAAAGAAAAAGCGTTAGCTGTCAATGACCCTAATTTAGAAATAGTTTTCTATTCAGACAATTTTTGTGGTCAACAGAAAAACCAATTTATGTTTTCTATGTACATGTATGCTCTGGCTAATTTTAGTATTAAGAGTATCACACATAAATTTTTAATATCAAGCCATACACAAAATGAGAACGATAACGTACACTCTGTTATAGAAAAACAAGTTAGGAAGTTTTTAAAGTCATCACCAATTTATGTTCCTGAGCAGTATATAACTTTAATAAAATCAGCCAAAAAACGAGGCAATACTGATAATGTTAAAGGAATGCTGTATTCAGATTTTTATGATTAAAAAAAATTAGCTTATGAATGTGGCACCTATTTTAATAAAGATACACACGGGGACACAGTTAGACTTGCCGACATTAAAGTCATAAAATTTGTTAAGGAAACCCATGGCGAAATAAGAATATTTTACAAAAACACCTTTACTGAAAGCCAGTTTAATGAAATAGCCCTAAATAGACAATCTTGCTCTAGACGCAATGCAAACCGTATGGGTTTTCCGTTGAAACCACTTAATAATACTAAATTAGAGTTAACTACCAGAAAAAAGAATGACCTAAAATCCTTAATAGACAGCAATTTAATCCCACGGTATTATGCAGAATTGTTTTACAATGGTATTTTGTAATTTTATTATCAATGTGATTTGTTGGATTTTGATTTTTTATATAATTTGCTAAGTTACCTAGTAAATGATCAAAGATTTATCTATGTGATTTACTTATAAGTGATTTATATTGTTGATTGATTATTACAATTCTAGTCGGCAGACTAAGTCTGATTTAAAGATTTTAATTATTTCAAGTAAGATTAGAATTGCCTGGTTAACACAGTAGGCTTGTTTATTAGGAGATAGATAATAAAGTACTTGATGTATACGGCTGACATTGCAGTAGGTACATAGATTAAGAATATGTTGATTTTTTAATACTTTATGTTTGCCTTAGTGAATTTAAGCTCAGAGAATTCGTTTTATTATTTTTTAAGAATAAATTTAGAATGCCTACTAGAGTTAACTCTGATTATTATTATAAAAAAAGTAACGGGAAAGGAGATTTTAAAAAAATTAGTTAGTGAATAAGCTAATAAGTAAGCTAACAATTTGTACTTTTTATTTTGTTGACAATAATTATTTAAAATACTGGGGTTAAGTCTGATTATTTTATAGTACAATGATTAAAGACAAGATGTTGTATTTTTGAATGTGTTTTGTTTGCGTTAGTTGATGGAAACTAACAGAATTTTATGTTTGGTAAACGGATATTCCAGATTTATTTAAATAAATTTGTATTTGAACAAAATGTTTCTTTTTATTACCTTTTGACAATAAGTATATGTTTCTTATCACTGTTAAAGTAAATAAAACTATTTTTGATAATTAAATATAGTTTTAAGGCTTTTCTTATTTATTTATTTTTATTAAAACATAAGTCCGTAGTGTCACTAAGACGAAATAAAATAAAATGATAAAAGTCAAAGTGACACTTTAAAATAAATAACGAAAAAGTATAAATTATATACAACTAAATCAATTATTTTTTGTTTTCATATTAGAGATACAATATTAACCCATATTATCTATATCAAAGAATGACTAAATTGTGCATGAATTCTAAAGTATCATGCATATTCACACCTCAAAAAATGTTTTTTCGCTCTACTGAAAAGTTAGGATTTTTGGATAGTGACACTTTGGTTGGTTTAAGCGTGCGAAATATTGTAATTGTTAATATTACCAAATTCAGGGGCAACGCCAGGTTACACGTAATCAAAAATGTTTTTTTTGCTGTGTGGAGTGGCGAAAGTATACCACTAAAAATAGAAATTATAGAAAGAGATGATGTTTTCTAGGAGTCGTAAATGAAAGAAAAGCTTGTGGCGTTTTATATGAATTGGCAGTTGCCTGAAATTGTTGATTCTCGTGAAGCTCAAGGGATGGCATTGCGAGATCACGGAGAGGAAAATGTTTCATAGTGCTTGAAGTTTCTACAATACCAAGCCGTAAAAGGGAAGTAAATGAAAATGTGCCTCGTAAACAACAGCAAAATAATAAGTATTGAAGCCTCATCACCTCACACACTGTCTTTAACTTTCGATGAGAATAAAGAAAACCTGCCGGGCTTGTAGCAGACAGCTAACTTTTGATGAGCTGTAAGCTCTGTATTTCGTTAGTAGATGATAGAACAACACATATTTTAAGCGAAAGAATTTTTTTATAATTTTCTATACAAACATTTATGAGGAGAGCTAACGAAAAAGCAGTAACTCAAAGTTTAGTTCTATAATTTTCTAAGCGACATAGCAGTATCTCATGAATAAGGTATATCCACATATATTTTTGATATTTCCTCTATTTTAAAAAATAATAATGGGTTGGGTTTCGAAACGAGTCGCCTGAAGTTGAGAGTATTGGTGGTGTAGGGGGCTTAAGGGAGTTAGTTTAAATCCCCTAAAAATAATTTTGGCTGCCGGAGTTGCGTCTAAATATTTTTAAACAATTTCCAAAAATTCCTAAATACTTCGGCAATTATGCAAAACGGAACGTAGTTTTTATACTTTAGTAAAGTTTTAGAAATGTCATTTTTAGGTTTTATGTGAAACGAAACGCAAACCCGCCATCTTAGAATGATCATTATTGATCACACAAATTTAACATTAGCTGTCAATACAGCTAATGTCAAATTTATGCGTCATTGCTTTCGAGTGCCTAGGGTTAGGTGCGACTATAATAAGTAACTAAATAGGTTATGTTAGGTTCTCTTTTGACCCTTAATCCGAAAATAGGAACCCTGCGAAGCAGGGCTCCATCAACCTTAGTTTATTAAACTAGTGTAAAGAATGTGGAAGTTGGCAGTGCCATACACGCCGATGTTTAGAGATATTTTTTTTACAGAGGAAACCAAGTATTTCCGGCAAGTAAAATGGTGAGAGGGGGTTCTGAGACCTCCCCTCTTCCCCCTTAATCACTCACAACCCCTAAAAACGGCGACGTATTTCGAAACCTTTACCATAATAATTATACCTATAATAACAATAAAACATCCATAAAGAAATAAAATAAATCAACTTTTACTAAACTTCAATTATCTCGTAACTCGCTTTACTTGAGTTACGGCTTTTGCGCTTAGTAGGGCAGTACTGTGGTTTTTAGGGTACCGTAGCCAAAAATTGTAAAAACGGAACCCTTATAGATTCGCCATGTCTGTCTGTCTGTCTGTCCACCCGTATGTCACAGCCAATTTATTGCAAAACAGATTTGAAAACTGGCAGGAATGGAATTAGATGTAGGTATTCTATGAACCGCTTCACCATTTTTATACAAAAACAAAACAAAAATAATAAGGGCCTCTCCATTCATGGAATTGACTTAATTTTTTTTATCATCTTACGGCTCATAGGTATTTACCTACTTTCGTCTACTATACCTATAACGTCTAATATAAACCAGTTTTGCTCATGGCGCTACTGAGAACAAAAATTGCGCTATGCCTATATTGTACAAACAGATTGATTTATGTAATTTAAATTTTAATATCAGTATCTCAATTCAATATGCTAAAACGTTTTGCTTGCGATTTAGAAATATTGGAATACGGATGTTGCCAGAATACGGCCGCACGCAACGAGAATGAAGAGCGGCGCCCTGCACAAGACGGAGCTACGCGCCCTTCACCTCCCCTGCTTCACCCCCTCATTTACCAAAACAGTCGCTTAGGACAGCGCCTTAATATATAAAATCCTTGCGTTACTGACTGACTGACAGACACGCTACAGCCGAAACTATTGGACGCAGAAGGCTGAAATTTGGCATGTATGTTCGTTGGGGACCGTAGGGGTGCACTAAGAAAGGATTTCCTGAAATTCCCACGGGATTGGCCAAAACGGGTAAATTAAAAAAAATGCAGGCGTAGCTGCTGGCATCCTCTAGTAGCTTATAAATTCCCACATGTTTCCGGGTTACTGAGGAGTTATCCCCAATTACTGAGATTACGTTTGTAAAGCAAGCAAAATGCTGAAAAATCTTCAAATGAATTACTTGGTTTGAAATTGTCAGCAACAAAACAAAATCGTCAAAAATTCTTGTTGCTCTACTGAAAGTTGTGTTTTGACTCTTAGGGAGTGAGTGGAGCATTTCTGGACACACACAGTACAGAAATGCTCTACGCACTAAAAACCACTGCGTTATTTTATACTAATATACAGGGTGTTTGGCGCATGGACCGACACAATTATTTGGAGGTTAGGGAATAATTCAGAAAAAATGGGCATATCCTAGTTTTCACCCCAAGAACACCAGGTCCTAAGTGTACCTGTACTTGAGATACGATTTTTTAATCATTTTTGCATTTTTCTGCATTATCACATTTAAAACGATAAAACTTTTTATTTTGTAGTCATATTTGCACTAGATAACTTTTATTGGATTCCTTAATGTACTATTATTCTTAAAAAAACATAAATTGTAAATGCAAAAAAAGTAATTGTCGAGCTTCAAATCTCTTATGAATGAAGTAATGAGTGCAAAATATGAAATTCTAAATTAATTATTAAAAAAAACTAAAAGCTCTTTTGAACTTCGATTACGTTAAAAAAACCTGTATTTAATACCCTTTCTAACGACGTACGATATGGCCTTAAAATCTTTCAATATGTAATCCCAAAACCAAAATGACTACCTAGCCAGTGTCAGGATAATGAAATAACAGTTTAGGTTTCAAAATGTTTTTATTGATAATGTTTACAAATTTTGTTCAGAGGGATACTTATACATAAGGGAATCCAATAAAAGTTTTCTAGTGCAAATATAACTAGAAACTAAAATGTTATATCGTTTTAAATGTGATAATTCAGGAAAAATGGAAAAATGTTTAAAAATGTCGTATCTCGAGTACAGGTACACTTAGGACCTGGGGTTCTCGGGGTGAAAACTAGGATATGCCCTCCCCTAACCAACAAAAAATTGTGTCGGTCCATGCGCCGAACAACCTGTATAAAGCTGAAGAGTTTATTTGTTTGGTTGAACGCGCTAATCTCAGGAACTACTGGTCCGATTCGAAAAATTATTTCAATGTTAGATAGCCCATTTATCGAGGAGGCTATAGGCTATATAACATCACGCTATGAGCGACGGGATCGGAGTAGAATCCTTAAATAACGCAGGTAACCGCGGGCATCGTCTAGTCGTATATAAATAAAGGATTATTTAAGCATGATCTTATCGGGATTCGGTCCGCATAAACAGATCCTCTTAGACTGTTCTGCAACCTTAATAAGTGTGGCTTTTACAAGCTATATCTCCTTCTTTATTTGTTACGTAAACAGCAATTAAAAACATATTCTTCGAGAAATTAAATAATTTTGGCAACATTACACGATAGCACGTGCCTCGGCACATGGGGTCGGCTAGTTAGTGTCGTGCTGCACGTCCGAATTACATAAATAGTGGCTCTTAACGAACTAGCCGCCATATGTGCAAGTGAGCTCGCACCCTATGTTTGCTACTGAGTTTTACATCATACGGTTTTAACTGTCTAGGCCATAAAGTTTGATACCCGACCTAAAGAAGGTGAAGTTTTTCTCACGGTGGAAACTAGTCTCTGATGGAGACTGTAATTTTACTTACTTGCCGGCAGTGTGAAAACTCAGCAACCATCTATTATACAATATGTTGATCTGCATTTGCAAAATATTGCTGCTGCAGCTGTTTTGCTTATACGCAATGTATATCTATTTGTACTTTTCTTGAACAAAAAAGTGGCCCAATAGTGGCGATGGTTAATTTCTTCCTCATCGTTATATTATAAGGTTCTTTCTATACATAGAGATACAAGACAATGAACAAAACAAAACGTCTATCTGTGTATTTGTTGCCACAAGGCACATATGGCGCCACAGTGAGATATAATATTTTGTACAAACGTCGAGATGAGTGATGGATGAACAGCTATTACGTGAGGGGGGAAACTTTACCAATTTCGTATATTCATGGCCTTGACCGTTATTTTATGAATATGTGCATGGAAAACAGTTGTTTATTAGTTTCAGTACATGTTCTGAAAAAGTATAAATTAGACCTGTCAACCGATCCACATTTACCAGCAGGTTGGACTACCTTTTCTTTTTCGTGTTGAGAAAAGGACATTTCTGAGCAGTTACATATTATAGACAAGGACATATTATATATAAACTAGTGGATCTCCGCAGCTACATACATTTTATTTTAATTGAACACAGTTCAATTTTATAATTGAACTGTCTCTACCCGGTCCTGTGGGAATTTTAGGAAGTTCCTCCTTAGTGCACAACTACGGTCTTTAAGGCATATACATGCCTAATTTCAGCTTCCTGCGCCCAATAGTTTTGGCTGTAGCTTGTTTGTCAGTCAGTCAGTAACGCAGGAATTTTATATATTTACAGATGTAATCTTACTAATCATAAAATATATTGCTATCGTATAATATAACTTTTAAATTCTACTTACAGCGCCAATTAATGTCAACCTGGAAATATTTAATCTTCGCACGTCCATCCTACGATGTAGAAATTCATCATAATGATTGAAGAAGCTTGTAATTTACGTGTTGCACGTGAGCGCTAAGGCGTAGCCAATTATACGTACCTACATACAACATTATTTCATACGTTTCACATCTTGCATGAGCTGACCACCGCATAGCAAGAGTCATAGCGATATACATATCCCGAAGGGTCCAACTTGTAGTTACAATTATAGTGCACTTTCAAAAATGTTATCGAAAACCGGATGGTTTGTATAATCATCATCATCATCATCAGCCTTTAACAGTTCACTGCTGGACTAGGCCTCTCCTTTGAAAGGAGGAATAGGCCTACTATACCACGCTGGCCAAACGGGTTGGTATAGGGTTTGTATCAAGTTTTCCTTCTCTTACAGTGATGTTCTCTGCATAATATGCTCCCTCTGTCGGCTCTTACGACACCCATGGGATGATATGGGGTGGTGACAATCCGTATTCTTAATCCGTCACCACACGGACAATAATGGGTACGGTTTGTATAATGGTTACCGAATAAAAATACAAGTATTTTCTTGACACAACGCGGAAACGCTTTTAAATAGGTGCGATAAAACGGCGCAGCGAAGGAAGTAAAAAGGCACCGCAGTAAATAAATGATCGTGACGTTCCCGAAGCCACCTCAGCTACGCCGCTACCTCCGAGCGAGACTCGGCTTAGCTCAATAAATATTTGTTTACTTTTTGTACAGGTTTTGTCATATCTCAGGCTCCGTATTGAGGGCTTCGTAAGTGATTAAGGAGATTGTGTATTGACATTTTACTGCAGCGACATTAAACTGTTTACATTGTATTTGCACAATAAAAAAATGACAACCTATTTATATACCGACATTTAGGCTCAATCTAAATATATACAAAAGATATAGTAACGTTACATAAAAAATATAACGAGGCAGGAGGGCCTTCATCAGTATTATTTCTCTCCATATTTTAATCCGTGGGCGTGCTAGTGGGCGGGAAACTCAAACGACGGTAAACTTTACACAAATTATATTTTCTTCACAAATCAGAACGAAAATCAAAGGTCTTACAGAAATCAATCGTCTTACACTTAACTAGTACTGAATTAACACTTAAATTATGATTATGCGCCTGGATCGCACGATATTGGCAATTTGTCGCAGGCGTGGTGCGCTGACCGCTTATCGTTCAAAAGGTGTTGAACCAACATGGCTGCCCCGCTACCACAGACACGACACTCCGCCTGAGTGAGCGCCAAACGCCACTCAATGAGGTTTTGATCATGGAGGTTTTAATATTCGATACTGCCGACAGCGCTTCAAGCGCCGTCACGGCCAGACTGACATACGACCGTCCTCGGGCGTTACAAAGCTTGGAGATCTCATATTAGGTTATCTGAAACAAAAGTATTTCATCACGAGGATATCCGCTCGATCATCCTGCCTCAACTAAGCATGAACCATGAGATAATAGCAAACAACTACGCTAAGTAGGTTTTCGTCGGTGAATTCAACACGGATAAACTATCATATCATTCATTAGCATAGCCTATAAGCAGGCATTTTGCAGAAGGGGTTGCCTTGAACTAAATTATAATAGTACACAACGATATTCATCTGGGCAAGACGAGTGCGATGTGGCACTGTCTCTTCCGCCAGGATCGACTCACATCTGGGCAAGACGAGTGCGATGTGACACTGTCTCTTCCGCCAGGATCAACTCACATCTGGGCAAGACGAGTGCGATGTAACACTGTCTCTTCCACCAGGATCGACTAACATCTGGACCAAGCAAGTGAGTACCTTCAGCCGACCTTAGTAGGTGTGGCCCGGACGACACTGCCTAGCCAGGATCAACTCACATCTGGACCAAGCAAGTGAGTCCCTTCAGCCAACCTTGGTAGGTGTGGCCCGGACGACACTCCTTGGCCAGGATAAACGCTCATCTGGTAGGGCCTCCCTTCGTCTCCACCTAACCAGGATAGACCACTGGAACTTTACCTCTAACCGGCGTAGCGGATTCCGTCAGTGAAATCGCTACGTCGACCAGGATCGACCACTTTATAAGGTTATCAACACTCAAGAAGTGACATTAACATACCAATGATTACAGATTATCTTGTTCAGCATAAATCTCTACTTCATTTTGTACATCCCATGTTTCAGGATCAGAATAGGTACTGATTGTTTCGGAATCTGCTGTCATGGTACAGGAATTCACAGAAATAGTGTCCGAGCAAGCGGTTAAGGTGTCAGAGCTGTTTGTAGATACCACAACATTATCGTCGGCCAAAGTTATGTTATCTACATCTTCTGGCGCCGTCTCGGCCTCATCATAATTTAAAAGATTTGTCGTAATTTCGCGTAAGCCGTCGTGACCCTGAGGTATTGTGCGTAAATTTTCGTGGGAGTACTTATATATTCGATTATAACCATCTAATCGTTTTAATTCGTACCGATCGTTATCTAGCACCGAAGTTATAACAAATGGACCCTTAAACTTTCGGTCTAATTTAGTCTGACTCCGTTCACTATTTTTAAGGAACACAAATTCTCCTTTTGAGAACGGCTTTATTTTTGCGCGTCCCTGGTTAAAACGACCGGCTTCATATTTAGCAGCTTTCTGTATATTAGACGATGCATCACTTCTAATAGTGTCGAGGTCTAAACGATCTTGTTGATCTTGGCCATCAACATTTATTTTTGACAAGCCTAAAGATTGTGCACGTATTCCTAGCATAAGTTCAGTCGGTGAGTATTTCGTAACAGTAGATTTTGTGCTGTTAAGCGCGAGCTGGATGTGTCCTAGTTCATCACGCCAGGTTTTATTTGGATCGTTTTCTATTATAGTCAACAGGCTTTTGAGCGTACGCATAACTCTCTCTACTTGCCCATTAGCTCTACTCGAACCCGTGGCAATAAAATGAAGCTGTATATTATGCTCAGCGCAAAAGTTTTTGAAATCAGAGCTAATATAACACCGACCTTGATCTGCAATGATTCGTTTTGGGGCTCCAAATAAGCAGACTGCCTTTTGGAGCGCATGTACAGCACTCTTTGCATCAAGGGAGGTGGTATGTTCTAATAAAACAAATTTAGTAAAGCCATCAATGATTACTGAGCAGTATTCTTTTAAGTCACTTTTGCCGCTAAGCTTTCCTGTAAAGTCTATATGTATAGTGTGCCATGGCACAGGGACTTTTGGTATCGGGTGTAGCTGTACGGGTTGAGATCCTGATGGACCCTTGGAGGCTTTGCAAACTATACATGAGTCAATAAATTTTCGTACACATTTTGACATTTCTGGGAACCAGTATTGCTCATATAATTTGTCTAAAGTTTTATCTTTACCTAAATGATGTATCTCATTGTGGGTGTGATTGATAAGCGTCCAGATCAAAGACCGTGGGACAACCGGCAACCAGGAAGTTGTTTTATTTCGATCGATTTTTCTATATAAGATACCATCTCTAACATCGTACGTTTGAGCGATTGTCTCCGGAAAGCCGTTATTATTACATTTTGCTATAAGGTCCTGTATTTCGCTGTCGCGTTTTTGCTCCACGGAAAGCCAATCTCGATGAAGTTCTATATACTGAACTTCCTTTGTATGTGTTCCACGGGAAGATGTGCATGCGACCTCAGTATTAGGAAGAGGGTTGCGCGAAAAGTAATCTGCGTGTTCCATTCCTCGACCTTCACGATAAACAATGTCAAAGTCGTAGGCTTGCAAGACAGCCCACCACCTATGCACACGAGGAGTAAGATCTTTTTTTGATTTTGAAGCCTTAAGTGAGTTGCAATCGGTAAAAACTACAAAGCGCCGACCGTACAAATAGTGTCGAAAGTGTTCCACAGCTCGCACTACTGCTAGAGTTTCTAATTCGTACGAGTGGTAGCGTGACTCTGCATCCGACGTACGGCGGCTAAAATATTCTACGACATGGGGCATATTACTTTTTCTTTGAATGAGAATCGCCCCATATCCTTCGGAACTCGCGTCGGTATGCAACTCGACTGGCAGTTCCGGGTCAAAAATTGTAAGGACTGGTTCAGACGTAAGAATTTGTATAACAGAGTTACGAATTTCTTCGTGCTTTACCGTCCATGTTATACCCATAACACACCCTTTAAATTTCGTGAGCGGAAACAACGGTCCTACGACGCGCGTGAAATTGGGAATAAACTTGCGAAAATAGGAGGCAAGGCCAAGAAACTGCCGCACCTGCGTAGCCGTTCTAGGTTGGGGGGAGTCTACCAAAGCTTGTATTTTCCGCGAGTTTGGTCTTATCTCGCCAGATTGAAGGGAGTATCCCAGATAGTCTACTTTCTGTTTCAAAAATTTGCATTTCTTGAGATTAAGTGTAAAACCAGCCTTCGTTAAAGCACCCAATACGACGTCTAAGCGCTGCAGCCCCGTGACTAAATCGGGCGAAAAACATAATAGGTCATCCATAAAAATTAGCGGTTTATCTGCCAGATGACTCAGGGCCCTAGTGATGCATCTCTGAAATACGGATGGGGCGTTCCGCAGCCCAAAAGGCATAGCGAGATACTCATATTGCCCCTCCGGGGTAACGAATGCTGTCTTCCCTATGGAATCCGGGTGCATCGTGATCTGGTGAAACCCTGACGCCATATCTAAAGACGAGAAATAATTCGCCCCTGAAAGCTGATCTATTTGCTCTTCAATCCTTGGCAAAGGATAATGCTCGGGCTGTGTATTGGAATTAAGTTCCCGATAATCTACACACATTCTGTATGACTTATCTTTTTTCTCGACTAATAATATCGGACTAGCAAAAGGAGAAGAACTTTCTTGAATTACCCCAGAGTCGAGCAATTCTTGGATTTTTTCTCGGACTATCTGTTTTTCCGCTGGGGCTAGTCTATAAGGACATCGTTGGACGATCTTGTGCGGGTCTATTAAACGTATCTCGCACTTCCCAGTATTTACGCGCCGGGTAGGAATGCCATCGGTGAAAAATTCAGAATACTTATTTAATATCGATAGTAATGATTCCCTATCAGAACCCTGCAAATCCGTATCAATAATAGTTAAATCCGGTTTAGTCGACCTTAATTCGCAAAAATTACTTTGTTTCTTATAACTGAACATAAGTTTATCGTTATCAATTTTAACACGTAAGCCCTGGTCTAAAATATCTCGGCCAATAATTATAGGGTCAGAAATATGACTGTCAGGTACCACATGAAAAAGTAAACTCACTGTTAGGTCATCTACAATCACGTCGCTTTGAATTTGGGTCTTACTTTGGACGTCATCACCGCCAATACCACTAAGATATACGACGCTATTACGCACAGTACCACCAAGTATGTCACAGTAGCTCTCTTTTAATAGTGAACACGATGAACCGCTATCGAACAAAAACGGAACTGACTCACCAGAAGATGTCCGCAGAATAGCCCTGGAAGGGCGGTGCTCGCATTGGTGGACTTCCTTGACCGCAGCTCCACTACCATTCTTCCTTTCCGGACAAGCAGTAGCTACGTGGCCAGGCTGACCACACACGTAGCATGTCACAGCAGTCTTCTTATCCGCAGCACGTAATGGATTCGCAGTGTCTTGAAGCTTCATCCCAGCGTCGTCGCGTCGCTTCCTACACTCAGCAATACGATGTCCAGTGAATCCACAGAAGTGACATTTCCCAGAGAATTTTTCTGTAGTTCGAGCTCTCTTGGCTTCAGATTCCTGAGGTTCAGTATCCAAGCGTCGCTTGAGGGACACTCCACCAAGAATGCGAAATAGTTGAGCCCTGCTGGTGACGGTTTGTGAATTTAGCTCCCGACGTATCAAGTTGTCCCTCTGGCACAACACCGACGTAACAAATCCCGTAATGACCTCTTCAGGCATCGTACATTTGGGTATTTGTTCGATGAGATTCCACAACCGCATTGCTGATTCAGACGCCGACTCTTTGGCACTTATTTGGAAACGTAAAACTTCATCGAAATAGTCTTGTATAAGTCTAGGTTTAGAGAACCTTGCGATTAAAATCTCCTTTACTGAACTCCACGTGATATCATTTAAGCTAAGTTTCGTGAGACATTGGGCTGCACGACCTTTTAGTGCACTAGTCAATGCAACGAGTAAGTCAACTCCTTCCAGACATCGGCTTTGCACTATCACTTCAGTCACTCTACACCAACCTTCGATATCCGAATCTGTCTCATCAGGGTCGAATTTTAGAAAAGACAATTTATTGGTACTTACAGGCGCTGCCTGCTGAACTGATAAAACACGGTTAAGCAATTGTTCCATGTTTTTCAAAAGACTCTCAGCACATGTAGCACTCAATCGGTTTGTTTCGTTTCCCTTCGATCCCACTTCTGATAACGAGGCAGGAGGGCCTTCATCAGTATTATTTCTCTCCATATTTTAATCCGTGGGCGTGCTAGTGGGCGGGAAACTCAAACGACGGTAAACTTTACACAAATTATATTTTCTTCACAAATCAGAACGAAAATCAAAGGTCTTACAGAAATCAATCGTCTTACACTTAACTAGTACTGAATTAACACTTAAATTATGATTATGCGCCTGGATCGCACGATATTGGCAATTTGTCGCAGGCGTGGTGCGCTGACCGCTTATCGTTCAAAAGGTGTTGAACCAACATGGCTGCCCCGCTACCACAGACACGACACTCCGCCTGAGTGAGCGCCAAACGCCACTCAATGAGGTTTTGATCATGGAGGTTTTAATATTCGATACTGCCGACAGCGCTTCAAGCGCCGTCAAATATAAAATCGTACTGAACACATCCTTACATAATATTATAAAACAAATTCGCCCTAAGCCCAAAGAACTCAAAAACTGCCGTACGAGTTTGTATACGGTTTTCAATATTGAACGCAATGATTCACGAGGCAGGTTTATGTTTATATTTTATCGCGATCTAAAACACCAAGACCTAGTTCATTATAAATTAAGAATAGAGCAGAGCAGCAATTTTAAAGCTATTAAGTTGCAATTGTACCTAAGTCAGTTTACAGTTTAACCCGTCTCCAAATCGATTAGGGCTTGAAAACATTACAAGCAAGCAACATGTTCAACCAAAATTAATAAAATTTGCAGCAACGTATCATAAGTGCAACCATAGTGCAACATATTTGTATTACTTATAAGAGGGTTCTTTCACGCGCTGCGGGGCGACTGCGGCCGGCGGCAGCGTTGTGTCGCGATGTTATCGTCGGCTGGGAGTGGACAGGCAGACGTGCCATCTGATACGGACGACGTGCGCTCCGCGTACAATACGTGCTATGAGTACGGGCCTTTATTCACTGCGAGCTTTATACTCTGGCGACTTGCTTGTGTAAATTGTTGGGTACCGCAAAATTAAAATAGGGGTTTTAAAGGTATTTTTATAACAGCAGACGTGGGTAGCTTACCTAATAGCAAGCTGAAGTGTGCTTTAGTAAATGTGTAATATCGGATATTATGTTCTAGGTGAAGTGTCTGAATTATGAACAAAGCCTTGCTGACAGTTAAAGCTTATTAGAGCATACAACAGCTTAAGTCAGGGTGTGCTTTCGCTCTACTGATCTGTCCGATCGTAGAGAAAAGGCATTCGAGTTTGCGCTCCCGGCTTGCCCGAGCTGTCGCAATCACTACCGATATCCCTTCCGTGATTGCGGCATCCTTTGTTACCTTTGACATCCTTTCCAAACACCAACCTCCTTTAACATTCCCCTATCCTATCCTGTATTTCCCTTCCGTTCCTTGTCCGAAGTAGAGGTGAAGAAGATGGCGCAATGGCTTTTAGGAGATTAAATATTACTCTATCCCAGGAGGGTACCGGTTCTACCAGAGAATCCCTCTCTGAGCATTGTCGCTCAGACTGCCCCATCGTATCTGGAGGGGGGGGGGGGGCGCGAAATTCCCAACGGCGACGCGCTTTGCCACACGTCACGTCTTGTCTCCCCGTCCAACATAAGAAGAAAGGCTGCTCAACAACTACTCATGGCCGATACCATGCAAACTGATCGGGAGTTGTTGAGTCTGAAAGAGCTAGCCGAGGAGTTGGAATGATTCTGTCGGATAGAATGAATGAGTGTGTGAAAAAATATGAATATGTCAACTCCAGGCTTCTTTGGATGCGATTAAAGCTTGGCTTAATGAAAGTTTTTGTTTTGTGTGTTTATGCTCCGGACATGTCCAAACCATTGAATGTCAGAGAGGAATTCTGGGACAAGGTTAGAGATGTGCTTGCTAGGTGTGAGAATAATGAGAGAATAATTATGTTAGGTGACTTTAATGGCTGGGTAGGTGTGTCTCGTGTTGGATATGAAAGGGTTCTGGGGCGATTTGGTGACGAGAGAGTGAATGAAAATGGTGAGTGTTTGCTGAACATTTGTATGGAGAGAAAGCTTGTTGTGACAAACACTTTGTTTAGTCACAAGATGATTCATATGTATACATGGCAAAGGCAGACAGAAAGAAGTATGATAGATTTTGTTGTGGTAGATGAACGTTTAAAAGGAAAAATGAAAGATACTAGAGTGTACCGAGGCTTGAATGTGGGTACTGACCATTTTTTGGTTGTTAGCCGTATAGCGGGACTAACAACTAAATGGCGCCATCGTCCTTGCATACACTCAACTGCCATAGAAAGAGTGAAAGTTGAAAGATTGACAGAAGAGGATATACGCGATCAGTATAAAGAGGCATTGGAAGAAAGGTTTAAAGAATTGCTTGAGGAAGATGATTGCGAGATAGAAGAATTTTGGAAAGAGTTTAAGAATGGAGTAATAGGCACAGCTACACAAGTATGTGGCGTAAGCAAGAGGAAGCATGTTAAAAAGATTTGTAATGAATGGTGGGATCAGGAAGTAAGTAGTGTGGTCGCAGAAAAACGCAAAGCATGGATGGACTTGCTGGCCATAAGAGCCAACAAAAGGGTTCAAGGTAGTGTGTCTGACAATGAGAGGATAGTGAAAGAAAAGTATGACAGGTTGAAATATAAAGTAAAAGAGACGGTAAAAAGAAAGAAAGAAGAATGTAAGGATAAATTTGATAGAAAGTTTTCTCAGCATTTTCGGGCCAATATAAAATTATTCTGGCACTTGGTTAGAACAGCCCGAGGCAAAGCAGGAGATTCGAAAGTTGGTGTGATGAGGGATGTAAATGGAAATATTATAAGAGATCATGGGGAAGTTTTGGATCAGTGGAAGGTATATTTTGAGAATCTGTTTTAACGAGAAGAAAGTGACACTAGGAATATAGTAGCGAATGTGGAAGATAATTGTGAAAGTATTATAAGTATGGAAGAGATACGGTATGCAATGAAAAGTTTGAAAACGGGTAAAGCTGCGGGATATGACAAGCTATCTGCTGAGATGCTCAAGGTAGGCGAAGGCGTCACCGCAAGCCTGCTGTACCTACTTTTCAATAAATGTTGGCGGTCCGGTCGTGTACCAGGGGACTGGAACAAGGCCGTAATTGTGCCACTGTACAAGGGAAAAGGGTCACAGCAGGAATGCAAAAATTATCGCGGTATAAGCCTCCTGAGTTTGTTGGCAAATTATATGCAAAGATACTGATTGAAAGAGTGATCTCTGAAACGGACAGTAAAATTTGGGATGTGCAAGCGGGATTCAGAAAGGGAATGGGATGTACGGATCAAGTCTTTTTCTTAAGGTCCATTTCAGAAAAAACCTTAAGTAAACACTAGAAGGTTTTCTGTGCCTTTATTGACCTGCAAAAGGCTTACTATCGAGTGGTGAGGGATGAACTTTGGTCAACACTTTCTGTGTATGGAGTGAACAGCAATCTGATACGGGCACTTGAATCCTTATATAGGGATTCAAGTGCCTGTGTCAGAGTAAACGGGGCCTACACGGACTGGTTTAACATTGATCGTGGTGTTAGATAGGGATGTGTAGCATCTCCGTGGCTGTTCAATCAATTCATGGACAGTTGTTTGACCGATCTGAAAGGGTCTGAATGTGGATTAAGAATGGGTGAATCTGTGTTTAAGACCCTGCTATACGCTGACGATCAGGTTCTTTTTGCGTCGTCCGCGTCTGATTTATAGCGTATGGTCACCGTAATGAATGAGGCGTATAAGAAGAAGGGCATGAAAGTGAATGTAAGCAAGACTAAGGTCATGGTCATGGAGAGGGAAGACAGTATAACTGAATGTAACGTAATGATAGGAGACGAAAAAGTGGAACAAGTGAATGAGTTTGTGTTTGTGTTTGTGAATGAATTTAGGCTATTTGTTTACGAGAGATGGAAAATGTGAGGGAGATGTTGAAAAGGGAGTGAAAGCAGGAAATAGTGTGAATGGCGCCTTATGGTCCATCATCAGTAGCGAAATTATCCCAAGTAAGGCTCGCCTTTCTGTACTGCAGGGAGTTTTGGCGCCAACACTGATGTATGGTAGCGAATCATGGGTCTGGCAGAAGAAGCATGAAAGTAGAATCAATGCTGTGGAGATGAGAGCTTTAAGGAGTATGTGCGGAGTAAGTATGATAGATAAAGTGCGTAATAGTGTGATACGGGAAAAGTGTGGTCTAAAGGAAGATGTAGTGACAAAGATTGAAAAAGGAATGTTGCGTTGGCTTGGACATTTGGAACGGATGGATGAAAGAAGAAATACGAAAGAAGTTTATCGTGCGAGAATGAATGGAAATGTCGGTAGGGGACGCCCTAGGTGGACGTATGCCGACCAAATAGGTGACGTACTAAAAAAGGGCCAAATTAAAAGTACCCATAATGAATGTCGAGGAAGCGAAAGAGGTATGTTTGAACCGAAGCATGTGGCGTTTCATAGTCTCTGCCTACCCCAATGGGAGACAGGCGTGACGATATAGATAGATAGATAGACAACAGCTTAAATAATCATCCAATAAGCGTCGCTGCTAGGCGATTAATTGTCAACTTCAATTTAGTTCTTGTTGGCATTTATTGAAGTTTTATTAGAAATATATAATAATACAATTCTTGCTCTAAACATTTCAGCGATCAGCAAGCTTTATTTATAAAAATAGCCTCAAATAAATATGTTTGTGTAAAGAGACCCAAAGATTGCATAAATACAATAACAATTTATTTTCCTTATTTACCCACTAACTAAGTCAATTAGCTATCAAAAGTGCCGGTGATCACCGCAGGTCAACTGTGAGACAATAAGATAAAACAACGCGTGTTCATCTGTAGAGGTCGTAGCTAGTGAATTGTGCTCGGTTCAGCGAGATGGATAATAGACAAACTTATTGTTGACACACGCTCCGATTGGTTTTCAATTATCAATGCTATGGTGATTTGTTTTGATATTTAGATATTAATTAATAGCTGAATATAAAAAGTTTGCGGTTATCGTATCAATTGTGAATAAGATTAAAAAATTTTCACCTGTAGAAGTCGTAGTTAGTGAATTGTATTCGGTCCAGCGAGCCGGATAATAGACAAACTTGATGTTAAACGACACGCGGGGCGATGAACACGCTCCGATTGGTTCGCTCATATCAATGATATGGTGATTTGTTTTGATATTTAGATATTTTTAAATAGCTGAATATTCATTATTAGCTGAAAATAAAATAGAGTGTTCAGTTGTCGTATCTGAGTGCAGCACTAGCGCTAACAATGATTTTTATTTCCTTAAAAAACACAACCATGCACTAGGAACAAAACTTGTGTTACGGGGTATTTTACAAATATTAAACGTTTATATGAATCGCAGGGTAAATTAATACAGACTACATAACACTAAGAATATGATTATTATTAATTTATTCTATTTCTCGAATCTCTCTTTTAATGATCGGTACCCGACAGATAGAACAGATGAGTGATCCCGACACGCATAAGACAAGTTTAAATCTAATTTTCAATAGGGTTGCTTCTTAATTATGTAGACTTCTTGCACGGTTAATTTCAAGACATAGATATTATGCTATCGGCAATATAGGTACATAATTAAGTACTAAAATGTTCTACAATCAGTATATGTCTATATACATACTTGATAGTCATTCAATAGCATGATTCAGAGTGTATTGCTGAAGCAAGTTTAAACTAGTCGAAGTTTAGAGTCGCGCGTCACTCGCTGCCAACAGTTTAACGAGCATTAGACGTTAGACGTATCGACGACGTCAGGTTAGGGCAAGGACAGATGCATCAGCGATAATATTAGCATCCTTCCAGTTATTTTTTGCCTATTTCTGTAAAGTTGAGCCGACGTCAAACAATACTAATAAAATAAACGTGAAAGTAGGTATTTTGATTTAAATCTTCTTTAACGTCGCAACGGAGCAACGTTATGGTATGATTTTTTTTTCTATGTGGAGGTAGTTTGGAGGTTGGAGAGTGACATTGGCTTAAACAAAGATCCTTCAGAAATTGAAACTGTCCACTTCGCTGCTCCTCCAGCTCATAGCTACATAAACTGAATGTGATTGAGTAATAAACTCTTATACAAATGTAGTAAAACTCCAGTTACATTAAAATATTGTTTATATATTTATATTTCAGATATACTTTTTCACTGTACATATATTATAATATTTCCAGAAGAGCCACCGTCCGTTTGGTACCGTCGCCAGGAATCGAATGCCCACTCTCGCCAACCGCCATTTTGAATTATTTCGATAGTGATGTGACTCGGTCGAGTCAATCGACTACGAATTATTAAATTCCAATCGATATCAATTTTAATAAAAATTGGGACCTTACACTCGTCCATCCTGACCTCGTGGATGTCCCCATACACGCAATCAAGCAAACTAACATAAACCTTACACTCGGCGAGAGAGGGAACTTACAATCACATTATAGAATCCTGTAAACCCATCCAATTCTTACAGGCTTAGTTACATGTTTTCATTGCCGCAAACCCATCCAATTCTTACGACAACGATAACATACACAAATTTAATTCTGCGAACCCATCCAATTCTCGCAAAATTAAATGCAATGCAATTAAATGCAATGCACTGGTGGTTGTAAAACCGTATTAATTAAATTACGTTACAATTATTAATGTAACCATGATTTTATTTATTAAATGTCTATTTTGTTATGTGAAAATTCTGGTCAGAATTGGATGGGTTGACTAAAATTGTAAGCTATTATAAGCATATTACTATGTAGCAGTTGCTGCTAGAATTGGATGGGTTAGCAGCAACTGCATGTTGGTAAATGTCAATCTTGCTAGAATTGGATGGGTTAGCAAGCATTGCATTATTTATAAAATGTATATTTTGTGATAAGACATCCTGCTCTAACTATCGTCCCATTAGCATCCTCGGGTGTATTGCAAAGCTCTTTGAATCTTTGGTGTATGCCCCTCTTTATAATCATTTATGTAATTATATCTTAGACAAACAACACGGTTTTGATAAAAAAAGGTCCACACTTAGCAATCTACTTGAATATAAAAACTATCTTTGCGGAGCCTTTGCTACTGGGGGGCAGGTGGACGCCATATATCTAGACTTTAGTAAAGCCTTCGACAAAGTTGACCACTCGCTGCTGTGTCTTAAGCTCGCACACCACGGAATACACGGATGCTTGTTAAGATGGATCATTTCGTATCTGAGTAACAGGAGCCAACTTGTAACTGTTAGGGGTTATTCTTCTGCTTCTGTACCCGTCTCTTCTGGGGTTCCGCAGGGATCACATCTCGGTCCGCTCTTTTTTATAGTATTTATTAACGATCTTATTAATCGATTATCCTGTCCTGCATTGCTATACGCTGATGACCTAAAGATTTATAATACGATAAATGAGACCACAGATAGTCAGGCCCTTCAGCGGGATCTCAACATCGTTACGGACTGGTGCCTATCAAACAATATGTGCCTTAATGTGGACAAATGTTTTGTTATCTCTTTTACCAGGAAAAAGCACAAAACGTTATACCCCTATTCAGAACGACGTGTTAAATAGAAAAGAGGTAGTAAAAGATTTGGGAGTTTTATTTGACAGGGAGTTAACATTCCGTTCACATTACGAACATGTTGTAAAGAGAAGTAGCAAACCTCTGGGATTTATTATAAGGTCCACTAAAGAGTTTAAAAATACTCAAAGCACCATGTGCCTTTATTTGTCTGGTTAGAAGTCTGGTTAGAAGTATCTTAGAATACTGTTGCCCAGTTTGGTCTCCTTACTATAAAACGCACATATAACATAGAGAGAGTACAGAGAAGGTGCTTAAAATTTCTTTCTCGTAAATTCAATCATGGTCGCTTAAATTATGCTGAAAGGTTAAGTAAATTTAATGTTGTCTCCTTGCAAGTCCGGCGTCAGAGATATGATTTGCTATATTTGCATAAACTGGTTCACTCATCTATCGATACACCGGCTTTACTCTCTTCTCTCAGCTTTAATACTTCACACAGATGCCGAAACCCTAACATATTTGCAATTCATGCTTATAAAAATAATACGTAATTCTATAATCAAATTTTTAGAATGTGTAGAACATATAATGAAATTGCACGTGTTAATAAAGAGGTGGACATATTTAATGCAAAATTTAATAAATATAAAAAGTTAGTATCAGGTGTCCTTAGTACTGAAAAGTTCCAAGTCTAGTCTATTTATGGTGTAAAGTTTATTTTTGGTGTGAAATTACAATTCACAGTTTAATAACTGTGATTTTAATTTCACCCTATTATCATTATTATTATTATCATTATCTTTGTCGTAAAAAGGTTTATTACCTAATGGTAATAAACCTTCTTACGATAACCAAGTGTATTGTTAACGAATCTAAATTCGTTATGTAACATTTTCTTGTCTTGTTTTGCACGAGTAATCTGCGTTGATTTATGCATGCTGTGTACACTACCTTAGGATTACTGTCCAGATTATATATTATGTTCACCTAACTACCTACTATGTTAAGATTGTAATCTGTTTGTGTACCTATTATAAATAAATAAATACATAGTAATACGCTTATAATAGCTTACAATTTTGGTCAACCCATTCAATTCTGACCAAAATTTTCACATAGCAAAATAGACATTTTATAAATAATGCAATGCTTGCTAACCCATCCAATTCTAGCAAGATTGACATTTACCAACATGCAGTTGCTGCTAACCCATCTGGTTCGGCGATACACCGAAACCCATTAGGTTCTAGGCGACTTGGGAAGGATTAATGGACTGTATACAAAGGATAGCGGGTTTTATCCGCCTAGGAGTGGATACGGGAAGAGGTGATTGTGAGTGGGTATAGGATCTTTCAAGGATGGAGGGCACTTACCTTATACGGCAATCTTCTTCGTTTCCGAAGGGCAGTCTCCTGGTGGTTTCGTGATGCAGCTGCTTGGTTTCTCTTCACTACACAGTCACTTCCACTTCCGAGCGGTTTTATAAGCGGTAATAACTTATACGGGAGCGGCGCGGTGATGCGGTATAGCGGACGCGTATCGCGAATCGAATGTTCTTGAAAGTTCTGGACTGTCACTCGCGTCGACGATCGCGGCGACCAATCAGGCGAAAGGCAGTGCCTCTTCCAGGGAGTGGGATAGAGAGGGACGGAAATATGGTATCGCTCGCACTTGTACGTGGAACGATTGATGTTGATGCGATTAGTTATAGATAGGAAGGTAGATGGCGCTACCATATCCCCCGGCCCTAAAGGGTTGCCTTTAAAAAAAAAATAGAATTGAACTTAGCTATGTTGGGTGTACTACCGCATAACCCATCAATAGGCTAAGACATCGATATGACAATAAAATTAATCTAAATTAACTTTATCGAAAACTACAAACGCAATAATAGCGAAAACTACTAACTAAATATTTAAACTAAGAGGTAGGTCCAACTTCAGGCTAGATCTCGCTGAGTTGGAAGCGGACAGAGACGTACAACAGGGCGCACGTAACTCCCTTTAGCGGTTTTCACGGTAACAACGCGGGTTGATCAGTGCCTCGACTTGTGCAAGGACAGTTAAAAGCTCTTCGTAAGAGAGGATCTGTTGACCTATAACTTTGAAGAGATGCGTTTTAATTACTTTGACCATGCTTTCCCAACATCCACCGAAATGTGGTGATGCTGGTGGAATAAACTTCCAGTCAATATGATCTATGGAAAGTTCTTCCTAAAGACGAGTACGATAACCCGCGACGTGATTGAAACAAGTAGCGGGAACAAGTTCAATCAATTTACTAACGCGGTTGGCCACAAAAGTCTGCTAGCGGTGAAGACAAGAACGAATCCAAGCGAACACTACTTTGGAGTCGGAAAATGCGTATACTTATTAATGGGGTAGTGGGGCAAAACTGTGTCTTGAACCTTGCGGAGCAACTGAGACAGCAGAAGGGCCGCGCACAACTCCAGTCTCGCAACCGAAATGGTTTTAACAGGCGAGACCTTAGACTTGGCACAAACTAACTGCACCGAGTAGTTAGAACCAATGCGGACTTGCAGATATACGACTCCGCCGTAAGCACGCTCGCTGGCGTCAGCGAAACCTATTAAGTTGATAGTACATCCATCTACCAACCCAAGATGACGCGGAATAGTAATTTGATTGAGCGCGGCAAGCTCAATACAAAACTGGCCCCAAGCGGCGACAATATGTTCAGGGGGTGTTTCATCCCACTCACACTTTGATAGCCAAAGCTCTTTGATCAAGAGCTTGGCGTACAAAATTGTGGGAGCCACAAAACCCATTATGTCCCATAGTCGAGCCACTGTGGACAGCATAGTGCGTTTGGCGCACTTATCATCTGGCGGTGAGACGTCAAACCGAAAACTATCGCAGGATTTGTCCCAGCGTAAACCGAGAACTTTATGCGGTACAGACTTCTCAAACTCAATGTCTGGAGAAGCTTTATAAGAATCTGATATGCGTGCGAGAACCTCCTTAGAGTTGCTTGTCCATTTGACAAGATCAAACTGGCCTCGCTTGAAAAGCTGAATGAGCTCTTCACAAAGCGAAATTGCTAGCGGAGCGGGTATGACACTACAGGCAAGGTCATCCATATACAAAGCGGGAGTGTAGTATAGTATAGTGTAGCGTAGCGTAGCTTAGCATTGCATAGCGCAGCATAGCATAGCATAGCGTAGCATAGCATAGCATAGCATAGCATAGCATAGCATAGCATAGCATAGCATAGCATAGCATAGCATAGCATAGCATAGCATAGCATAGCATAGCATAGCTAATTAGTGCTTTATCTAACACACCGTTTTAGCACCCACCTTGATCTCTTGAAGAGCAGAACAACAACAAGACGTAATACAATGAGAAGTATGTAACGTAGGTACGGTACCCATAATCACATACCCAAGTACCGTCTCAATAGCGGGCGGTAAATCATATCGCTCACTACGTACTATGTTAGTTAGTAGCAAGTGCGGAAATATTGAAGCTCCGATCAAAAGATCAATGCCTGCCGGATTCGCAAACTCCGCGTCGGCTAGCGGCAATGACTCGAGGTGAGTGAGTGATGCTACGTTTACATTAGCGTTCGGCAATGCGTCCGTGATACGCTACACGATAAGCGAAGAAATGTTAAAATTAATATTGCTATCAAAATGCGAATGTATTTTAATATCTACGGAACCCCTGCAATGCTTTTCTGATCCGCCTATCCCTTTGACGGTTGAGTTAGTATTTTTAAAGTTATTCCATAATCCGAGGCGTTTGAAGCATTCCGATGTTATTAGGTTGGTCTGACATGCGCTATCTAGCAGACAACGTACCATGTGCGGCGACCCATTAACATCATATACGATAACTTGCGCTGTCGCTAACAGTACCGTCTTAGACTCCGTACACTGCGTTTTAGCCCTGCGCGGATCATTATAGATGCGCGAGTGCCGTCCTCACGTGCGCGTCGCCCGCGCAATGGATGTCGTACACAACGATACTTCGCCCTCAGACGCGGAAGGCGCAGCTACCATGTTCTGCACTTGCGACGTAAGTGTGTCAAGGTTAGCGGCTTGACTTGACAACGGGTTATCTTTATCGAAATGTAACAGTGTATGATGTTTTTGATTACATGATCGACACTTTGTCTTACTAGAACAATTACTTGTTTTATGTTTTATGCTTAAGCAGTTAATGCAAGCTTTGCTATCTTTTACGCATTTAAAACGAGCAATTGGATTTAAATCATTAAAGGTGGGACACTTATAGTAATGGTCGTGCACTATATTACTGCACAGACACTTCTGTGAATTATTACTATTAGATTCCGAACATGTAACGTAAGATTGTGGTTTAGGGACCGAGTTATTATTACTATTTCGCGATTTATTCAACCTTTGTTTGTTGCTGTTAGTGTTAGAGGGGCCAGGTGAACCAGACTGCGTATTATGAAATATTCGACACTGATCTTTTATGAACGAAATAAAACTATCTAGTGTAGGTATTTTATTATTGCGTTCCGTCATCTCGAATGCGCGAATTGTATCAGTGTCAAACTTTTTTAATGCGAGTTGAAGCAACATAAAGTCGGAAAGATCTTCTAATTTTAAATTCCTAAGAGAATTAACCGCGGTTACGAAGTTATCAATAAACAGCTGGAAATTCGAGACAGACGCGTTGCCGGACAGTTTGAGATTTAAAGCTTGGTCAAAGTAGGTAGACGCTAGGACGCGCGTGTCCTGATATCTGTCAAGTAGTGACTGAAATATGGCCTGATAATTCTCAGCACTGGGTGTGACACCTGCAAATACGGACTAGGCTTTCGGTGACAGTTTACCTATTAAATAGTACAACCTGTCAGCATCTGTCAGAGAACCATTATCGTGCACTATAGACTTAAAACTCGCATAGAATAACGGCCAATTTCGTATATCTCCGTCAAATGACATAATCTCGATTGGCGGTAATCTCGGTTTGCGGGCAACGGGCTCTGCTTAACATTTACCCTCCAATTGCGATTGTATACGCTTAATAATACAATAAAGATCTTCGAATGAGGTATACGCCTGATAGTTCGGTTTTTCATCAGGATTGATAGAAAGTAATCTTGCGTTATAGTCGTCTAACAACTTATGAAAATCTGTTCGAATACTATCTACTGTCATACAATAACTGAGAAATGCTTCGCTATTACTGTCAGACATAGATGCGGTTTTTGAGCGTTCATATATGTTTTGAATGCGCTCACATAAAATATTGCGTTTCGCTTCTAAGATTGTCATCTCTTTGTCTTCCGACACGCGTGACTTCTTTTGTTGTGACATGCTTACGTAAGTATAAGCTAATGAGAACGAAACAAAATAAGAATATCTAATGTAACTATTATTTTACCTAAGTAGGCTAAGTAGGCAACACTTTAGAGCTGTGGAATTAAAAGTTGCTTGAAATATGAGATTTATAAGACAACTATGATAGTTCCAGAATTAATAATTTAATAAGTAGGTAGCTACATAAAAGTTTACCTACTGATGCGGGCGGAAATAACCATGTGACAGTTATGTGAATATATTAGGAGTATAGCTAGGTGCTATAACTGCCTAGGTATAGCGATATAACGTATAAAAACGTAAATGAATCCGACTCGTATGGATCAAAAAAATGGTTCGGCGATACACCGAAACCGATTAGGTTCTAGGCGACTTGGGAAGGATTAATGGACTGTATACAAAGGATAGCGGGTTTTATCCGCCAAGGAGTGGATACGGGAAGAGGTGATTGTGAGTGGGTATAGGATATTTGAAGGATGGAGGGCACTTACCTTATACGGCAATCTTCTTCGTTTCCGAAGGGCAGTCTCCTGGTGGTTTCGTGATGCAGCTGCTTGGTTTCACTTTACTACACAGTCACTTTCACTTGCGAGCAGTTTTATAAGCGGTAATAACTTATACGGGAGCGGCGCGGTGATGTGGTATAGCGGACGCGTATCGCGAATCGAATGTTCTTGAAAGTTCTGGACTGTCACTCGCGTCGACGATCGCGGCAACCAATCAGCCGAAAGGCAGTGCCTCTTCCAGGGAGTGGGATAGATAGGGACGGAAATATGGTATCGCTCGCACTTGTACGTGGAACGATTGATGTTGATGCGATTAGTTATAGATAGGAAGGTAGATTGCGCTACCACCATCCAATTCTAGCAGCAACTGCTACATAGAAATACGCTTATAATAGCTTACAATTCTGGTCGACCTATCCAATTCTGACCAGAATTTTCACATAACAAAATAGACATTTAATAAATAAAATCATGGCTACATTAATAATTGTAACGTCATTTAATTAATACGGTTTTACAACCAACAGTGCAATATATCAGCTCATACAATAATAAGCGCAATATGTGTAAAACACCACTATTACTAACCATTTAATTCCAGCACAAGTTAACAACATATTATGATCATAGCGACATAATATAATAACAAGGAATTAATATATTTATATATATAATAGAATGATAAGCTGTTTTATCACTTCGACAAAAATAAGCCTATAACAATACAGCTCTGGACTGTACCATTAATACCTAGGTACACCTAAAATAATAATTTTGGGGGGTGAAGTTACTCGCGTCCGTTGGAAACACCATCTTTTCCTAGACCCACCCTACATGTGCCCCCTGGGTGGTGCCACTCGAGTAACAACGCCGAGTCGTAGGCGGCGGTCAACTAACCAACTATCACAATGGACTGAAAAGCCTGTTGTAATGAAGGTAGGAAATGACGTTCATAACCCGTGACCTCGCGGTCATGTCTCGTGAGAACGGGGGTCTTGGCTTCACCGCCTGGGCCAAGAGGAAGACAACCTTTGCAACAAATTACTCCAATCTCAACGTGAGCAATGCCTGGAAAGCTTGTATGGCTGAGGACGTCAGTCGCTAGCGCCAACCTTGATGGACCAGGCTAACATCATTGTTACTCCAGAGAGAAGGCACAAGCCTTCTCTCTGGAATGGGCGTCACCCGGAGAGTGACCTCTTAATTCGACCTTTTTCGTCGGAACAAAATGAGTAAACCCAATATTAATACTACTAAACAACCACAACAGGTATTTACACCTACTCTTATCCAACAGGTATTCCATCCCAGGCTTTTTATTAGACAAAGATCGTCATCCTTAAGTGATATTGAGAAACTAGGAAAAATTACTTAGCCAAACCAATAGATATAGATGTTGAGGATGTCCAACCAGTACAAAACACACTTAATGCGGACATTTTTTAACAACCTGCTCCACCCCCTTGGCAACGTGCCCCTCTCCTAGAAGTTATAAAAGAGGAAAACATGGGACTCTCCTCCACACGCTGAAGGATGTACAACAAGTAACAAGTTCATTAACTTGCCTCTGGACCAAACGGACGAATCAGTGCCTGTTAACCAACCTAAAAGGCCAAACAAACCCTCACTAATTGTCCTTTATGGGATTCAAGACGTCAAGGAGCTTTCAAAGCTGATTGAGTCAGTCAGTAATAAAGTCATATTCAAGCTTAAAATTTCAACAAAACAGTGTTGCATGTACTTGCTAGTACCACTGAAGAGTACAAGAAAATAATAACTGTTATCCGATCAAATGGGCTTATCGGCTATACATTCACCCCAAAGGACAATAAAAGATACCACTTAGTCATTAAAAACCTCCATCATAGCACACCACATGAAGCCATCATTGAAGCCGTTGAGGAAAGTGGCAATAAGGTCAGAGGTGAAATAATCAACGCGTGGAGCCGAGAAAAAACCAACTTCTACGTTCTTCGTCAATCTTGAACCGGGCAACAATAATCCAGCAGCTAAAAACATCATGTACATCTAAAATCAGAAGGTAAAAATCGAAGACCCTCGCAAGTCTAAAACAATTGTTTAATGTCAACGATGTCAAGAATTCGGACATTCAAAGAACAACTGCATGAGACCATACAGATGTATTAAGTGTGGAGAGAACCATAGAACGTCTGAGTGCAATAAAAAACGATCGTAACACACCTGCAAAGTGTGCCCTATATTGCCGATGAAGACATAATAACTCGAAGCACAGGCTGACTACTCAGCATACTACCAACTTACCAGTCGTACAAACCACCGCTGCTACAACCTCCACTCTATACCCAACAACCACCAAAGATTGTGAACTACAACAAAGATCCTATGCAAGTGTGGTAGCCACCGAGACCGCAACGCAGTAAAAATCTACACCAGCTTCTGATAACACCACTGGTAATCAACGAAATATGACTCTTGAAAACATACTCATAAAACAAAGTGAGAAGATCGATCTCCTAATTCAACAAATGAGCTCCATGTTGGACCTTATCATAACTCTTATTACAAAACAACATAAATGACTTCTTTAAACCTTGCAACGTGGAACACTAATGGCCTTGCACCTAACCCTCATGAACTTGAAGCATTCCTCCACTCCAACAAACTTGATGCATGCCTTATATCCGAAGCACATACAACCAACCAACCACCGGACATAGCGCGAACTTTACCTGCCACCCGCATGGCAGAGCTCATGCTGGCTCTGCGATTGTGATTAAAAATAGCATAAAACACTGCCTACTGCAGCCGTACGCGACTAACCACCTACAAGCTACCACAGTGCGCATAAAAGACGGCGGTGGTCGTATGAACCTCTCGGCCATATTTTGCCCACCGTGATATTGCATAAAAGAAGACATGTTCACAGAATATTGCCAGTCTCTGGGGAATCGCTTCATAGCTGGTGGGGACTGGAATGCTAAGCAAACCTACTGGGAATCACTAGTAACCGTTACAAGAGGTCGAGAACTAAAAAAAGAGCGTCGATTCCAATCGACTAATATCATTATCTACTGGTGAACCGACATACTGGCCCTCTGACGTCAACAAGATACCAGATTTGTTGGACTTTTATATCACCAAAATATACACCCTCTTTACGTTCACATAGTATCAAGCCTCGACGGCTCTTCGGACCATAGTCCAGCGATGCTGATGATAAGCACAACAATCATTTAACGTGTACCCTATAATGAGAACATGTACAATGCAAAAACGGACTGGAGTAATTTTCGTGAATTTCTGGAATCCAATATAATTCTTAAACTTCCACTGAAAAATCCTGAGAACATTGACCACGCGTGCATATACATTACCATCTCGATACAAGTAGCGGCTTGGAAAGATATTCCTACTCTAGAAACACCCAATCGAAGAAAACTAATTCTAGTTGATATCCGCAGCAAGACATCTGAAAAGCGCAGACTTCGCAGAGTGTGGCAACATTCACGCAATAGAGAAGACAAAACACGACTCAACCGGGCGATCACTGAACTAAGCAGAGATTGCAAATGCACCGTTGAAACGAAAACTAGAAATGTTGGCTCCAAACTCAAATGGCCGGCACTCTCTCTGGAAAGCCACAAAATCCATGGCCCAACCTCAACCATGTCTTCCCCCTATAAGGTCCACCAACTCCTGGGCACGAACCGACCTGGAAAAATGTGAAGTCTTTGCAAACCATCTAGCCAGCGTATCAAAGCCTAATGAAATCAATGGTGCCGAGGACTCCGAGATAGAAGCAATCCTCAGACAAGACCTCCAACTAAGTCTCCCACTACGACCAACTACTCCAAGAGAACTGTCGAGAGTAATCTCAATTCTGGCATTGAATAGAGCGCCTGGCTTTGATTTGATCACTCCTAAAATCCTGAAGGAGCTGCCCAGGAAGTGTATTGTCTTCCTCACATGTCTCTTCAACGCAACCCTGCGTTTTTGCTATTTCCCGACTCTCTGGGAAACATCACAAATAGTAATGATCCACAAGCCCGGAAAACCGGTAAACGAAGTGACATCATACCGACCTATCAGTCTTACACCAATACTGTCTAAGCTCTGGGAGAAAATTCTCTTAACCAGGCTTAAACCACATCTTGATGATAACAATATCATTCCGAATCACCAATTCGGATTCCGGCAAGATCATTCCACAGTGGAGCAAACGCATAGAGTCTACCAAAAGATAAGACAAAGTCTCGAAAATAATGAGTACTGCTCAGCAGCATTTCTTGATGTCCAACAGGCTTTCGATCGGGTTTGGCATAAAGGCCTATTGTGCAAAATAAAGAGGGCCCTGCCCCACTCGTTCTACTTTCTCTTGACATCATATTTAAAAGATAGTACCTTCCAAGTCAAGCAACGCGGCGCTAGATCTTCTCTGCACACTTGTGACGCAGGAGTGCCTCAAGGCTCGGTCTTCGGCCCAGTGCTGTATAACATATTTACTCACGACCTACCGCAAGCCCCCAACGTAATTATTGCGACGTTGGCGGATGACGCTGCATTTCTGACATCTAGTAGTAACCCAGATGAAGCTAGTAGATTTTTAGAAATCCAACTAGACCAAACCTATAGCTGGTTGCAAAAATGGCGAATTAGAGCGAGTGCCCCTAAATCGCACCACATCACTTTCACGTTACGAAAGAAACTATGCCCAACAGTAAATCTTGGTCAAGTACCGCTATCTCAATCTACATGTGTGAAGTACCTGAGTTTCTACCTGGATTAATGACCTGGAACGAGCATATAATACATAAACGGAACGAAGCCAACTTTCGTTTTGAAAACCTATTGTGGTCACTCGGTCGCCGACGACTTCGTTGCAAGTTGATTTCCTCTTCCAAGCGCCTGAATCTGTCTCGTTCTCTCTCCAACTCACGCTCTTTGTCCCGGATGCTCTGGCTGCAGACGCTGCGATGAGCAGGGCTACAGCTCCGATAGCGACTTCTACAGTCCACCTCGCTGTGCAGTCGACTCAGACTCCACCCAGCTCCTTCGCCATCGCGTCCCGATCCACCGGGTTCTGGCGTCTCCAGGTGTCGGCTTGATCCATTTCCTTTAACTCAGAGACGAAAAGTTCGGTTTGAAGTTTTTTAAATAGACGGTAAATTAATTAAAATAAATAATCTATCTCGGAAACGGTGCGCGTTAGCGCAAAAATAATGAAAAATTCATATCCCTTTATAAAACCCCGCAGCATATTTCTTAGAACCCTTTTCTGACCTTAACATGACCTTGACCCTTGACCTCCGAACCACAACCAATAATGATACACTTTATCTAAAAAAAATAGACAGTCTTGGAGCTTCCTCCTCAAGCCCATGTTTGCACCTTAATGTGGCCTTGACCCTACGTTCACGGCACAAGCTAGCCATGATCAAGTAGTATTCTTTTCGTAATTATCCGTTACATACTTACACAGTCGCCCTCCTATATCCTCGAAGAGCTAGGCAGAGCTAGATATTGCTATACTCACTTTTGACCAGACCAAAAAAATCCCAACAACACATTGCCCGATCCGGGCATCGAACCTGGGATATGTCCCACGAGAAAATTTATGCCGCGAGACCAACGAGACAGTAATAATCCGTTAGACAATTATAACACTATGAAGAGGGTAATTTTAAATATGTTAGCGTTCAACCAATATTTAAAATATTAGGCTGCACGTACATTGTACGCTGGTAACAAGTATTCTTTTCCAATACATTTTTAACAAAAGTTTAAAACTAAGACGAATACAACCCCGCACACGTAAAATCATAATTTGAACTAAAACGAATATAAATTAATGTGAGCATGTACTTACCACTTCTGATTTGTAGTAAAACTCCAGTTACATTAAAATATTGTTTATATATTTATATTTCAGATATACTTTTTCACTGTACATATATTATAATATTTCCCGAAGAGCCACCGTCCGTTCGGTACCGTCGCGCGTCGCCAGGAATCGAATGCCCACTCTCGCCAACCGCTATTTTGAATTATTTCGATAGTGATGTGACTCGAACGAGTCAATCGACTACAAATTATTAAATTCCAATCGATATCAATTTTAATAAAAATGGGGACCTTACACAAAATTAAAACGGGTCTTATATTCGCGATATTTAATTAATTTAAGGTATACATAGCTATGTTTTACCGACGTTTCGGCCGTCTTACAACAGCCTTGGTCTCGGCAGGACTGATGTCATCTCAGGGTCATCCTTATGAAGCGCGGGTTTCAGCAGCTACCCGCACTTGTTTTTTATTTTAATTTTTATCCGAACTGTCGGTACGTCGACACACAACACTTATGACGTCTACACACTGATGAGCTGTGTTACTGCGGCGGGGTTTACATTTGTTGATTACTGGATTCCAAGTTGTAGACAGTCTGTATCCATCTTCCCGGTTGAAATTTGTATGCTTTTTGATTTCAACCGCTTCACGTACTATCCTGGAGTAATAGTGACGATCGGGAGATAAGATCTTTTTGTTGACGTAATTCGATCCAGTGGTTTGATCCAGACTCTAACAAATGCTCAGCTATGGCAGACTTGTTAATTTGCCGGTTTTTTACAGCTGTGATATGTTCCTTGACCCTTTCAGCGATGGTTCGTTTGGTCTGTCCGATATAGGAACTACCACAACTGCAGTCAACCTTGTAGACGCCAGGTGATTGTAGAGGAATGACATCCTTCGGGGTGCGCAGATTGTGTGCTACCTTGAAGAGCGGACTATATACAGTCTTTGTGGAGTATTTCTGTAGTACTGTTCCAACTTTGTCTGTCACTCCCTTTATGTAAGGCATATAAGCCAGTACTCTGCTTACTTCCGGTTTACGGTCCTTCCTCTTCAGACGTTGTATCTTCTTGTTGAATCCGTTGCACCTAAGTACATCCTGAACATAGACAGCTTACTGTTCAAATGTTCAGGGTCACAGAGGTCATACGCTCTGTTTACTAGTGAAGTCACTATGGATTCCAATTGTCGCGGGTGATGATGCGAGTATGCGTTGAGATACCTATCTGTGTGTGTCGGTTTTCTATTAACAGTGTGTCCTAAGGTACCGTTTTCCCTCACTGTCACTTTTACGTCGAGAAAGGGTAACGACCCGTCTGCCTCCATTTCAAATGTAAATCTAATATTAGGGTGTATAGCGTTTAAGCTATTTGCGAACTGTTCTACATCTTGCTTGTCGCGCTTCATGATACAGAATACATCGTCGACATACCTCTTCCATAGCTTTACATTTGATGCCTGCATGTCTATGGATTCTTCGAAGCGCTCCATCCAGATGTTGGCCATAACCGGTGCTACTGGGCTACCCATAGCCACTCCGTCGATCTGGAGGTAATGTTGTCCACGGTATAGGAAGTAGTTTGCTTCCAAACAATTTTTAAGTAGAACAGAATATTTGTCAGACAGACCGTTTTCCTTTAGCTTTCTCTCAACGACTTCAAGGCAATCCTGAACTGGAACATTGGTGAAGAGTGACTCCACGTCAAAACTCACCATCACTCCGTCTGGTTTCTTTTTTCACGCTCTTGATAATGTCAATAAAGTGCCGAGAGTCCTTCACGAAAGATGCCGTCTTACCTACCAACGGTTGCAGTACCTTGCTGATGTGTTTCGCCAAACCATATGTGGATGAGTTTGAGTTGACTCACTATCGGTCGCAATGGTACGTTAGTCTTGTGAACTTTAGGCAAACCGTATATCTTGGGCGGCTGCACGATTTGAGGTGTCGACGTACCGATAGTTCGGATAAAAATAAAAATAAAAAACAAGTGAGGGTAGCTGCCGAAACCGGCGCTTCACAGGGACGACGCTGAGATGACATCAGTCCTGCTGCGACCAAGGCTGTTGTAAGACGGCCGAAGCGTATGATGTATACGAATCGTGAAAGTTTAAAATCGATCAATAAACTCTTCTGAGGATTAAGAATAAAAGTGTCACTACCCCATTTTTTTATGTGCGTGTCATAAGATGCGACTATGGAAAGTACAATATCAAATAGTATCTTTACAAAAACTCGACATCAAACTTTAAACTAATCCGTTTAGCCAGTGTGGTACAGTAAGCCATTTCCTCCTATTGCCTCACAATGCTACATACTATTAAGCAAATTAGGTGAGGCTTGAATAAGGCCCAGAAATACGGTAGGGTAGCGTAATAATTAGATATTTTATATTTTGATTTGAATAGGAATAACCTTTGTTTATTACAAGTTTAGAAAATGTACAGCTAATTATCAGTTATTTCAGTGACACATTTTACGAATTTGTATTTAGACTAAAATTAATTTTCTACGTGAAAACTTGTAATTAGATCTAGTTCAATCAAATATTACTACAGTCAATTTCAAGTAAATTACATTAATTTGAAATTGGTTGTTTTGCTTTCATCAAATTACGGCCAATTATAACTTTTCACGTTTATTTCAATTTCAGACGAAATTCTAATTCCATTTAAGTTAAATTTACATTGTCAATCACAGCTAATTTTGGATATTATACTGATTGTCTCTTCATCGCCTTATGGTTGGCTGAGAGAAAAAACTAATAGTATTAATAGTTTTTGGTTCCCACTTACATACTCTCTAAGGCATTAAATATAAAATTCACTAAAAAAATTGAACTGACTTTGTAGCTCAGACTAATAAGCTGCCTGCTATTGACAGGCATTTTTTTTTGCATTTTAAGCTTTTTATGAATGCCTACTCAGCCATTGCTGACTAAACAAGCTTTTAGAATTAACCAAACGTCTTAGACAAGTTTTCATTTATCTTAAAGACTCAATTAACAAGATCTAGTTAGTTCTTGAACCGAGCCTGCTAAATCTGAGGACAAAGCGTACTTGCTTTTGAGACTCTAAAACATCTAAATGTTTATATTTATTTTTTTCTTCTTAGTTAGATAAATTGCTAATAAAAACCTAACCACTACCTTTTCACCTAGTGCAAATGAAATACGACAACCATTTTCCACATAATTTATAAGCATAATAATCATTCTTCTTATCGTTAGAGGTTTATCGATTCCCTCGGGACGCGGCACTTGGCAGCAGGTACAAACATTTGAGTAAGTTAAACCGCGCAGACACGGCTGAGTGACAACGAGGCCGATTGTAAATTCTGCTGCCTTCACCCTTCTGCTGCAAACAATAAGGTATATTTTCGTGTGGTTGGTAGCGGTTTAGGTTCGTTCATAAGGAGCCAAAAACACGACGGTAGCTTACAAGTTTTAATTTGGCTCTCGCTTGTCAACGCCTGGTGCTGAGAAGGTACGGGACCTCAGTAACTACACGACTAGAGCCTCATATCATTGTAAAGTTTTAACTGTGGTATGGGCGCCAAATTGCAGGCTAATTGAAGTGGAAATGTAATTAGTTTTGTATTATTCTTGAGATATGCAGAAGATTTTGCGTCAAGTTGTCTTGCTTGGTCCGTGGTGTACTTTGGGTTTATGTTTGTGGCTGATCACAACTTTGACTATGATTTATAGATGGGGACTGGGAACTTTTTTAGTTCAGCTTATACCTATAGTCCATTTGGTTACCTGAACTCTGAAATAATATTGCAATATTACTATAACATGAAAGTAGAATAAATGCCGTAGAAAAGAGAGCACTGAGAAGTATGTGTGGAATATCTTTGAACGACAGAGTAAAGAATTGTGTGATAAGAGAGTGTTGGGGGGTAAAAGAAGATGTAGTGACAACTATTGAGAAAGGTATGCTAAGATGGTTTGGACAAATGGAGAGAATGGATGACGAAAGACTGACCAAGAAGTTATATAAGTCAAGTGTGAATGGGACAGGAGGAAGGGGAAGAACTAGACGGACGTTTTCTGACCAGGTTGGAGACATCCTAAAAAAAGGACAGGTTAGAAGTACCCTTAACCGAAGAGCATGCATGAGAAATTTGATGGGAGTGAGTGAAGCAAGAGAGATATATCACGATCGTTGCAAATGATGGCATTCCGTAGTCTCTGCCTACCCCTCCGGGAAACAGGCGTGAGTCTATATATGTATGTATTACTTTAATAATTATATTTTGTACCATCGTTCGAGTCTTTTCGTCGTGGGGAAAGTCAAGGCATATCGATTATACTGTGTTAGAAATTCTCTTAAAGGCATATTACAATAATCTGATCCGGAACCAAACAGAGCTTGTACTATGGCAGCCAGATTACTGATAATATTCTTAAATACGCAATTAAAAGATCGGGTCTCCCTTGTTTGACCGAAAGGAATTTGACAAATTTTCACTTCCCAAAAAATGTTTCGCTTAATTTAATTTGCCAAATTGTTACATACACATACATACATACATAACGTCACGCCTTTTATCCCCGAAGGGATAGGCAGAGATGTATTTCTACACCCACTTTTCGCCAGATATACTTTAGTCCCACGTAATAAGGGGCGAGCCTATTGCCGTACGGGCACATTTCCAGACTCCGTGCTGCTACTGAGAATTTCGTGACAGAAAAACCCAATAACACTGCCCGACCCAGGAATCGAACCCGAGACCTCCCGATCCCACGCGCACATTTATGCCGCGAGACCAACGAGGCAGTCATCTAGGGTTTGATGTCGAGTTTTCCGTCTCTACACAAAGATGGTATTTGCATCGTGTTATCCCTTAGTCGCCTCTTACGACACCCACGGGAAGACAGGGGGTGGTGACACTTGTATTCTATGCCGTCAACCACACGGCAAATTATTACTTAGCAAAAAATCTATTCACAAAAATTTTAACGCAAACCTAATGTTTGTGAAATGAACGTTTAAACTATAACTTGTTTACCAACTAGTACTGCTAACATTTTTTATTTAGTCAAATATTTCAGTTGGAATAACAGTTTTTACGCAAAATCAATAATTATCCTAATCTAAATAGTTCAGTGCCGGGTAACCTTCTAAAAACAATCTCTTTTTTATATTAATGCAAGTCGTTTCTGGCACTCGCCGAGAAAGGGTAACGACCCGTCTGCCTCCATTTCAAATGTAAATCTAATATTAGGGTGTATAGCGTTTAAGCTATTTGCGAACTGTTCTACATCTTGCTTGTCGCGCTTCATGATACAGAATACATCGTCGACATACCTCTTCCATAGCTTTACATTTGATGCCTGCATGTCTATGGATTCTTCGAAGCGCTCCATCCAGATGTTGGCCATAACCGGTGCTACTGGGCTACCCATAGCCACTCCGTCGATCTGGAGGTAATGTTGTCCACGGTATAGGAAGTAGTTTGCTTCCAAACAATTTTTAAGTAGAACAGAATATTTGTCAGACAGACCGTTTTCCTTTAGCTTTCTCTCAACGACTTCAAGGCAATCCTGAACTGGAACATTGGTGAAGAGTGACTCCACGTCAAAACTCACCATCACTCCGTCTGGTTTCTTTTTTCACGCTCTTGATAATGTCAATAAAGTGCCGAGAGTCCTTCACGAAAGATGCCGTCTTACCTACCAACGGTTGCAGTACCTTGCTGATGTGTTTCGCCAAACCATATGTGGATGAGTTTGAGTTGACTCACTATCGGTCGCAATGGTACGTTAGTCTTGTGAACTTTAGGCAAACCGTATATCTTGGGCGGCTGCACGATTTGAGGTGTCGACGTACCGATAGTTCGGATAAAAATAAAAATAAAAAACAAGTGAGGGTAGCTGCCGAAACCGGCGCTTCACAGGGACGACGCTGAGATGACATCAGTCCTGCTGCGACCAAGGCTGTTGTAAGACGGCCGAAGCGTATGATGTATACGAATCGTGAAAGTTTAAAATCGATCAATAAACTCTTCTGAGGATTAAGAATAAAAGTGTCACTACCCCATTTTTTTAAGTGAGTGTCATAAGATGCGACTATGGAAAGTACAATATCAAATAGTATCTTTACAAAAACTCGACATCAAACTTTAAACTAATCCGTTTAGCCAGTGTGGTACAGTAAGCCATTTCCTCCTATTGCCTCACAATGCTACATACTATTAAGCAAATTAGGTGAGGCTTGAATAAGGCCCAGAAATACGGTAGGGTAGCGTAATAATTAGATATTTTATATTTTGATTTGAATAGGAATAACCTTTGTTTATTACAAGTTTAGAAAATGTACAGCTAATTATCAGTTATTTCAGTGACACATTTTACGAATTTGTATTTAGACTAAAATTAATTTTCTACGTGAAAACTTGTAATTAGATCTAGTTCAATCAAATATTACTACAGTCAATTTCAAGTAAATTACATTAATTTGAAATTGGTTGTTTTGCTTTCATCAAATTACGGCCAATTATAACTTTTCACGTTTATTTCAATTTCAGACGAAATTCTAATTCCATTTAAGTTAAATTTACATTGTCAATCACAGCTAATTTTGGATATTATACTGATTGTCTCTTCATCGCCTTATGGTTGGCTGAGAGAAAAAACTAATAGTATTAATAGTTTTTGGTTCCCACTTACATACTCTCTAAGGCATTAAATATAAAATTCACTAAAAAAATTGAACTGACTTTGTAGCTCAGACTAATAAGCTGCCTGCTATTGACAGGCATTTTTTTTTGCATTTTAAGCTTTTTATGAATGCCTACTCAGCCATTGCTGACTAAACAAGCTTTTAGAATTAACCAAACGTCTTAGACAAGTTTTCATTTATCTTAAAGACTCAATTAACAAGATCTAGTTAGTTCTTGAACCGAGCCTGCTAAATCTGAGGACAAAGCGTACTTGCTTTTGAGACTCTAAAACATCTAAATGTTTATATTTATTTTTTTCTTCTTAGTTAGATAAATTGCTAATAAAAACCTAACCACTACCTTTTCACCTAGTGCAAATGAAATACGACAACCATTTTCCACATAATTTATAAGCATAATAATCATTCTTCTTATCGTTAGAGGTTTATCGATTCCCTCGGGACGCGGCACTTGGCAGCAGGTACAAACATTTGAGTAAGTTAAACCGCGCAGACACGGCTGAGTGACAACGAGGCCGATTGTAAATTCTGCTGCCTTCACCCTTCTGCTGCAAACAATAAGGTATATTTTCATGTGGTTGGTAGCGGTTTAGGTTCGTTCATAAGGAGCCAAAAACACGACGGTAGCTTACAAGTTTTAATTTGGCTCTCGCTTGTCAACGCCTGGTGCTGAGAAGGTACGGGACCTCAGTAACTACACGACTAGAGCCTCATATCATTGTAAAGTTTTAACTGTGGTATGGGCGCCAAATTGCAGGCTAATTGAAGTGGAAATGTAATTAGTTTTGTATTATTCTTGAGATATGCAGAAGATTTTGCGTCAAGTTGTCTTGCTTGGTCCGTGGTGTACTTTGGGTTTATGTTTGTGGCTGATCACAACTTTGACTATGATTTATAGATGGGGACTGGGAACTTTTTTAGTTCAGCTTATACCTATAGTCCATTTGGTTACCTGAACTCTGAAATAATATTGCAATATTACTATAACATGAAAGTAGAATAAATGCCGTAGAAAAGAGAGCACTGAGAAGTATGTGTGGAATATCTTTGAACGACAGAGTAAAGAATTGTGTGATAAGAGAGTGTTGGGGGGTAAAAGAAGATGTAGTGACAACTATTGAGAAAGGTATGCTAAAATGGTTTGGACAAATGGAGAGGATGAATGACGAAAGACTGACCAAGAAGTTATATAAGTCAAGTGTGAATGGGACAGGAGGAAGGGGAAGAACTAGACGGACGTTTTCTGACCAGGTTGGAGACATACTAAAAAAAGGACAGGTTAGAAGTACCCTTAACCGAAGAGCATGCATGAGAAATTTGATGGGAGTGAGTGAAGCAAGAGAGATATATCACGATCGTTGCAAATGATGGCATTCCGTAGTCTCTGCCTACCCCTCCGGGAAACAGGCGTGAGTCTATGTATGTATGTATTACTATAATAATTATATTTTGTACCATCGTTCGAGTCTTTTCTTCGTGGGGAAAGTCAAGGCATATCGATTGTACTATGTTAGAAATTCTCTTAAAGGCATATTACAATAATCTGATCCGGAACCAAACAGAGCTTGTACTATGGCAGCCAGATTACTGATAATATTCTTAAATACGCAATTAAAAGATCGGGTCTCCCTTGTTTGACCGAAAGGAATTTGACAAATTTTCACTTCCCAAAAAATTTTTCGCTTAATTTCATTTGCCAAATTATTACATACACATACATACATATATACATAACGTCACGCCTTTTATCCCCGAAGGGGTAGGCAGACATGTATTTCTACACCCACTTTTCGCCAGATATACTTTAGTCCCACGTAATAAGGGGCGAGCCTATTGCCGTACGGGCACATTTCCAGACTCCGTGCTGCTACTGAGAATTTCGTGACAGAAAAACCCAATAACACTGCCCGACCCAGGAATCGAACCCGGGACCTCCCGATCCCACGCGCACATTTATGCCGCGAGACCAACGAAGCAGTCGTCTAGGGTTTGATGTCGAGTTTTCCGTCTCTACACAAAGATGGTATTTGCATCGTGTTATCCCTTAGTCGCCTCTTACGACACCCACGGGAAGACAGGGGGTGGTGACACTTGTATTCTATGCCGTCAACCACACGGCAAATTATTACTTAGCAAAAAATCTATTCACAAAAAATTTTAACGCAAACCTAATGTTTGGGAAATGAGCGTTTAAACTATAACTTGTTTACCAACTAGTACTGCTAACATTTTTTATTTAGTCAAATATTTCAGTTGGAATAACAGTTTTTACGCAAAATCAATAATTATCCTAATCTAAACAGTGCAGTGCCGGGTAACCTACTAAAAACATTCTCTTTTTTATATTAATGCAAGTCGTTTCTGGCACTCGCCGGCCGCTACCGCGGCACCGCTCGCTTCGCTCGCTCGGCTCTTGCGTAGGATCACAGTTCTAACCTTACCATTTTTTTTAATTAACCTACTCTAACTACTTCCATAAATAAACTAATATCACCAAACGTTTATTGTCTGAAGATTGTTTGCTGTGATAAATCATTTGATTAAAGACCAAATGCCATAATGATATTATACTAAGTAATATTTTGCCAAGTAAAAATTTGACCAAATAAAAATATGCGTACTAAAATCGTTCGAAATATTGCAATGGTATAAAACAAAAAACCGGTCAAGTGCGAGTTGGACTCGCGCGCCGAGGGTTCCGTACAAACCTGTAGGTATATATAATTATTTAAAAACATATGACGTGATGTAACAAAAAATTTTGGGTTTTAAAATTTTTTTCCATGTGCTATAAAACGTTGCTTTATGCCAAATTTCAAGATTCTAGATCGACTGGAAATACCCTTTAGTTTTGACTTGAGCATTTGATATGAATTCCAATTTTATTCCTCTACAGGTTAATGAAGAAAGGGGTGGCACCTTTAAAATTATTAAAAATATTTTAATCTTAATATATAAAATCCTTGCGTTACTGACTGACTGACAGACACGCTACAGCCGAAACTATTGGGCGCAGGAAGCTGAAATTTGGCATGTATGTTCCTTGGGGACCGTAGGGATGCACTAAGAAGGGATTACCCGAAATTCCCACGGGATCGGCCAAAACAAAATGCAGACGTAGCTGCTGGCGTCCTCTAGTTATATTATATGACGTAACTTAAAATTTATGGTTTGCGCAAATTTTCCTTTATCTGTATAATCTTTATCTGTGCTATAAGAGTTTGCTTCGTGCCAAATTTGAAGATTCTGAGTTCACGGGAAGTACCCTGTAGGTTTTGATTTCCTAGCGAGTAGTTGCGAGTTTTAAAATATGTTTAAATTGCTGTTTCTGTTGATTGCGTTGACATAGAAGTTTGATTTTATTACAGCTTAACGGTGTTATAGACCTGAGTATTTGATATGAATTTCAATTTAATAACTCTACGTGTACATGAGCAAAGAGGTAGTAACTTTAAAATTTTAAAAATGATTTTATTATATGATGTAACAAAAAATTTACATTTATGGATTTTTTTTCTTAATCTGTGCTATAAGAAGTGGCCTTGTAACAAATTTCAAGATTCTAAGTTCACGGGAAGTACCCTGTAGGTTTTGAGTTCCTTGTGAGTTTAAAAAATTTGCAGCATAAACAGCTGTATCTTTTGATAGCGTTGGCCTAGAAGTTTGATTTTGTTACATCTTAAAGATATTATAGATTTGAGTATTTAATATGAATTTCAATTTAATACCTCTATGCGTTCATAAGGAAAGGGCTAGTAACTTCAAAATTACTTTTTTTATTAAATGATGTAACTAAAATTTACGGTCTTCGCAAGTTTTCCTTTATCTGTGCTATAAAACGTTGGTTCGTACTAAATTTCAAGAACCTAAGTTTACGGGAAGTACCCTGTAGCTTTTGATTCCCTTGCCAGTAGCTGCGAGTTTGAAAATATAATAAAGTTGCTGTTTCTTTTGATTGCGTTGAGATAGAAGTTTGATTTTGTTACAGCTTAAAGGTATAATAGACCCGAGTATTTGATATGAATTTCAATTTAATTACCTTACGCGTTCATGAGTAAAGCGGTAGTAACTTTAAAATTAAAACAAATATTTTTTTATATGATGTAACTAAAAATTTACGATTTTCGCAATTTTTCTTTTATTTGTGCTATAAGACGTTTCTTCGTACCAAGTTTCATGAATCTGAGTTTACGGGCAATACCCTGTAGGTTTTGAGTTTCGAATATTTGCGGAAATTTGCAGCATAAACGGCTTTATCTTTTGATTGCGTTGCCTTAGAAGTTTGTTTTTTTCACAGCTTCAAGTGACCGTCGATTTGACTATTTGATATTAATTTCAGTTTGATACCTCCACGCGTTTCTGAGAAAAAGACTCTTGACAGACGGACGGACAACAAAGTGATCCTATAAGGGTTCCGTTTTTTCATTTCGACGTACGGAACCCTAAAAAGTTTGCTAAAATTGGTTTGGGTAATGAAATTTTGTCAAAATCTTTTCAGCAAAACGGCAGGATCCCTAAAAGATCACATCCAGACCGAATAAATACTTAATCGTGTTCATCACACAAAGATTTTTCCTGCTACGAATCAAACTCAAAAACTTCGGGTCACTAACCACTTAGAGTACTGAGGTCTGAATGTTCAATCGTCAGATAAAAGTTATTCTATAATTAATCTAGCTGAATGTGGAATTAACATAGTTGATCTATGTATTTTATTCAAAAAGCCGTTATTTTAACTAGATAAGTAAATGTAAAACTTCATCATCACACTTACTATAGTCACTTTAAAGATGACTGAGATAGCCAAACAAAAATAGTTTGTTCCAAAATTACTTCATTCCAACTAGAAACTTAAACCGTTGGTTGGTTTCGTGTACTTTGCGAGTTTGAAATTGTCTTATTGGGAAAGTTTCAATGCGCTTTAAACGCAAGGATCGTTCGCGGCCCTTCCCTCAGTGTGCAGTAACAATTAAAGCTTGGTAATCAAGTTTACAACGCTGTTTCGTCGCGAATCGAATCCATAGTATTACAGATATTAAAATGGGTCCTCCGCTTTAAGCCCCGCTCGTGGGCTTTTGCAAATAACGAGAGAGGAAAGATAAAGTTTGTCTCGTAATGAGAGCTGTTGAATATTTAAAAGGTGGCGTTAACAAGGGCCTCTCAGACAATCGGACAATGATTAGAGGCGTTCCGGCTGACGTGTTAAACTTCACACACACAAGCGCGGCAAGGACAGAGAGGGATACATTGTAGAGCTACGATCGATGGCTACTGTAAAAATGATAAGTATTTGGAATTGATTTGTTCAATAACTCTATATTTGTATGATGATTTTACAGTAGGGTAGCGTCAACATTTTTGCTAATAATTATACATTAATACCCTTTATAAGATATTGTTTGTAAGGATTCCGAGAAAAATAATTTAATAATACTTCAACTCTATTTTGCCCTTTATTGCCGTTTAAATATTTTAAAAATAAATCCTGTGTCGCTAAAGACATCGCAAACATAAAACTAATGGACAAAATGTATTCTCAGACTCAAAACAACATTTTATGGAAACCATAAAATGATAAATACATAGATTAAAATTTTACAGTATAAGTTGTCTCGTTTGGGGATCGAACGCACAACGTCTAAGTCTTTAAAAAATAATAGGGTTTTACTGGTGGGTCTGCGCACGTGTTAGTTTTAAAATCGCTAGTGTGCACTATGCACAGTAGCGAATGCCAGGTTAAAGTGCATACTAACGTGTAACGTTCACACCTGTCAATCTTTTGCAGAATCGTATTCTACGCGAAATCTAGATTTGATATCTTTAGTAGACAAGCCACAATAGTGTTGCAATTTTGAAATGGATAAAATTGGAAGTCGATGAACAATACAGTCTTTCACATGTATTTTCTCTGCCAGTAAATACTAGAATTTAATGAATACGAAAATATATAATTATGATAGCAAATATTAAGGCGAGGTTGCAGTACTTTTTAAGATTTTTGAACGTCTGAAAGTCCCATGAACTATGATATTTTTAATGAATAAAAATTAAAGTATAAAAGTTGAACATATCTTCTAGTAAATCGTAAAGATAGAAACACGATTTGGAATGATTGGCTCGATAAAAAAAAATGTCAAACATGGCACTAAATCACAATTTTAAACGTGTACTGCTTACAGATTCCATAATGAATTTAAATGAAAGTATTATCAATAGAAACAGCTCTTTATTTTAAAATAAATGGTAAAAACAGATTTCGTAATTTCGTTATCATTTTTCTCCAAGAAAAAAAATAGTCAAAATGTTGGCATTATATCGCTCGCCGGCCGTTCATCAGTGCCTGTCTAGGCGTGATTGAGGGCGGACGTACGTCGTTGCTCCGCAAAATCCCCCTCCACCCCCGCATGTACGTTTTCGCAAAAGTACAAAGTAATTCGTATTCCAAACTCCATCGTTCAAACCATAGACATACTAGTAAGAAACCGTAGACAGGTTACTGACAAGGTAACATGACGGAGCTTACGAGTGGCACGCATCGCGAACTTGCTCCTTGCGAAAAGCGTACGCACACTAATATAAATATGTCAAAACGACACACTAAGAATTAGATAAGATGTGTAAGTGAGATAGCACATCTAATCGCAAGCGCGAAATAACGAAAGATAAACATATACTCTCTGGACCGACGCGCATTGTGACATCATGCTGACCGTTTCACAAACAATAATTTGACTCATATGCGACATGATCACTTTGTCTGTCTTGAGTAAATTCAATTCGCCTCAAAGTAAATTTGATTAATTTATTTAAGGTAGGGAAATAAAAAGTCGATGTGATTTATTTATAACATTTATTAAAAAAGTAAATTTTATTCTTCTCATTTCATTCAATAGAAACCTAAAACAGTACGGCTGGTTTTAGTCTTACGCTGACGGCACGCGCACCGTCAGCGCTGATGGACGAGATATATGAACTTCTAGGAAGCGTTTTTGAATGACGCGTAGCTATCAGCGCGCATGGTGGTCAGCGCTGATAGCTACGCAGCCGTACGCGTCGCGCGTCGGCCCCGCGTAGCTGTCGGCGCTGACGATCGCACGAGCGCCTCTGCTTTCAGTGAGCGTTTTAGTGTCGAGCGGAGCGGATGTCGTCAGCGCATAATAATTAATATACTCCGCATTTTGATCGTCGTCTGTACAGTAAGGTGGTCAGTACGATACTAAAACGAGCCACGCTGAGCCTCAGCGCTGACAAACGACGCGCTGAGCTATGAGCGCCGACGGTGAGACTAAAATCAGCCTACGTTAATATAAAAACTGTGCGCTGCGGACCCACCGTAGCCCTGGCAATACCCCTGGGGCTATGGTGGGTCTTTTAAAGCTACGCTTTTTAAATGACTACCAGAAAGTGATCAGCTATCGATAGTGATTGCAAAAAACAGGTGCATGCGATTTTCGACCTTATTGACAATTCATTACAAACTCTTTTTTTTGTTTTTCTCGTTTTCTGGCATTATTACGTTAATAAAATTATAAAATCTGACTTATGTCAATTAGGTTGAAAATCGCATGCACCTGTTTTTTGCAATCACTGTCGATAGCTGATCACTTTCTGTAAGTCATTTGTTTTGTAGACGTTTATTTGTTTTGTAGGCGTTCATTCGTTTTGTAGGCGTTCATTTGTTTTGTAGACTGTTTTGTATATGCATTCGGATATATGAGCGCGATGTCGTGACACTACGGATCATTCCCAGTAGTTCTATTGAATACCCTTGTAAATCTATGTATGTTTATACATAGAACTAGACTGGGACATTTCCTATTACTTATCCCATTAGTTCTATTCTCCTCATCAAGTTGTGCTAATAGAATTAGGACAGTTCTATCATAGAACTGTTCAATAGAGCTACTGAGAATGATCCCAAAAATAGTAGAACTTGAAATTAACGAACTGAAATTAATAAACTTATTACACAACAATATTATCTGAGAGTACGGTTAAGCTTTAAAAGACCCACCATACCCCCAGGGGTACTGCCAGGGGTACGGTGGGTCGGCAGCGAAAACTGTGCAGTACAATCTACTTAGTTGTTTAATACCAACTATGGTTACTGTTTGAAAAAAGAAAAAACAAGAACTAGTGAATGGACTTTGATCATCCGTCAATGTTTGTAACTTACGTATGATTTTGTATTTCTATAATAATAATATATTGTGTTGATTCAGCCTCAAATCACTTTTATTACTTGACAAAAACACACATCAGTATTTTATTATTACGAATGTCCCATCTGGATACTTTGTTTTTTAGTCTTTGAACACGCACAATACTGCTTCTCTTTTACACTCGCTAAATGCTATTTTTTTTATTCACTCTATTATTTGTGATACTGAATTTATTATAAATAAAACGTTGTAATATTGTAATACTCATGAATGAGAAGTGATTCCATAACTTTTAGTCATTTTCCTACTATAGTTTGTGCAAAATCTCATTACACACGACGGCATTTTCGAATGTAACGTACACACACGCGAGTAAAAGAGCGAGCGCTTCCGACCGCAGCGCGTACGCGACTAAAGCCAAATGAGACATTTAGCCTGTTTTTAATGTGCCACTTTTGAAGTTCGCATAGCTCATCTACGGTTTTTTATTCGCTGCGCTGTGGCACACGCACACACGAAACCCCCCCTCACCTCCCCCCGCTCACTCGCTGACGCCACCGACGTGTTTTTGTTTTTGCGGGGGGTGAGGTCGAGCTACGCACTGTACTGCAACCCCGCCTTAAGAGTTTTTATAAGATTTGACATATACCTATAGTAACATAATTCTGCCAAATTTTAAGCATTGGTTACAATATGAATATTCCTATAGTTTGGATTACGGATAGCAGGGAAAAAACGCTCTATGAAATACGAATTCTGTCTCATCTGTTTAGAGTAGTAAAGAGATCTCGGGTGCCTCGATGTATGTTTTGGTTTTTCACGGGCTTATAAAAGTTATGGTGATTTTTGGCTGTATGGCTTGCTTCAAATCTTAAAAATAGATTTTGCACTCGTGAGGGTCTGAATACTTTATTTTTAAATCATCACCCCATTATTTAGATGTAAGATTTTTTTTAAGGGATTAGACAAGTGGTTTTATCATTATCACAAAGAAAATACTGTCCCATGTCGGGAGGAAGCATAGAACTGTTTGAAATTCGACATATTTTATTATGGCAGTTGTTAATATTGAAACCTTCGTAGTTTAACCATGCACTGAGGTTATTGTATTATTAGTGACCGCATTACTAGCTTTAGCATTTCATGGACACATTTTGTGAATAATGCAGCGTTAAAGCTTTAGCATATTGGCACTACGATCTGTTATTTTTTGGAGAAGGTTTATAAGCTGCGTATTTCAAGCACTGCTGCACTTCTTATAAACGTCCACTCCGTAAAGATGAACTAGTATAGAATGCGCCTGAAATTAAATGCTTCTAAGCAGCGTTAGATAGAAATTTGCATGTTTTCAAAGAATTTGTGTAATTAAAATGAAATCAATAATGAAATTTAATGATCTACTGGCTCTATCACGATGCAATTCTAATTCATAATGGCACTCTGACTCAAATTTCATTTGGTCTACTACGCTAGACAGATGGATATAAGGTCTTATGTCGAAGTACCATCTCAAAGCCATTATTTGCTACGTTCATTTACCCTAGTCTATGCTTACGACACAAATAGGGTAGTCACACTTTTTATTCTTAAATCCTAACTACATTAAAAAACAACATGTCTACCGGCAGCTAATACTTTCAATCAGTTGAGCTGCTAAACCTTTTCCAGAACAATAAGAAGGCATTAGATTTACAACCGGCGTCATCGCCCGACGGCAAGTGGCACGGGAACGATTCCACAACGTGATGTGACGATCACATCTTTCACCAAGTAGGGTAGGTGCATTCAAGTATGTTGTACGCCTTGATTTTTTTAAAGAGAACTCGAATGCTGTGTCGCAAGGTTTATAACCATTCAACGAACACAAAGTACATCCAGACTCTTAACAATTTGTGAATCTCACAAAGTATTGTCTCGCGAGGGAACCGTACACGTACACTCATCGCAATTTTATAACACGACGTGTTTAAACTACCACGCCATACATGCAGGAAATCAAGCATTGCATGTCTATGCTTCGGGGCGGTTTTAAATCAACTTATTTACCCAGTGGACACTGACGGTGCGATTAGTCCACAAATTTAATTGGTTGATCAGCGAGTCGTGGAGAGGGCTATGCTAAGAGTTTAGATTTTCATTTCAGAAGTGGAAGTAAAGAAGTTAGTAACATTCTGGAAGGAGGAATTACTGTTAAACGCCTTGGAGATAAGTAAAGTAAAGTATTATTGTATATTTTTCTTTAAAGAAATGAACTAGAAAATCAACAACATGAAATATGTACGAGTCCTGCTTTATGGTGCTAAATTTCCAATTTCCAACGACGACATACTGTATCTGGGGGCACGGCAGTGCCCCCACCAAGTCGAGCAAAAATGCGGCACGGCCGTGCCATCCTTTTCTCGATGCAATTCAGGCCATTTTCGACCCCCTATAAGTTCGTTGTGGATAAAACTAGAAGCCTGATTTTTTAGTAGCCATGCAGTCTTTGTATAAACATGGTGTATTTCAAATTGCATTCAATTTGAACTAGTAGTTTAAGAATTATAACGAGTCAAAATTCTTAATTTTGTCACTCACTGACCGATCATCAAAAGTCTAAGGCACTTCTATCAGACATGGAAGCTTCAAATTTAGAATATGATAAGTGTTTAGTATATGAATCAAGGAAAACTAAAATATTTTCAATTTCTTTCCAGTTTTCGAGATACATCAACTGCATAAATAACTTTGTAATCCCATATAAATATAAGGGATTACAAAATTACATTTACAGTTAGAGCTTTAATTAAGAAAATTCGTTGTAGGTGTACAAGAAGTAGAAGGTACCGTAAAGGACATAAGTAAGACTATCTACAAAAAGAAATGAGATCCCATAAAAACAATACTTGTCAAAAATACCAAGTCTCGCGACCGTAAAAAGTTGTGAGATCCATGTACCTAATACCAAGTTGGTTAATTAAAAATCTTTAATGTTTTAAACAAATATATTGACTTGGCAATCGCATTAAACAATCAAATTTATATATGTATTACTTATGAGATATATTGTGTTTTCATGCGATAGCCGAGTCAATCTATTTATTTAAAAGATTAAAGATTTTTAATTAACCGACTTGGTATTACATGGATCTCACAACTTTTACGGTCGCGAGACTTGGTATTTTTGACAAGTATTGTTTTTATGGGATAGTAACTTTACCGAAAGTGTGCTAAGCTATTCATGGCCCACATCCAAGTGCCAAATTCTTTCAGTACAACAGTTTACATTATAACTTGGCATTCATGTAGAAGACAAATGTCATGCGCCAAATATCAAAATAATTTGTGTACTTTAAATTTGATTTCTTAACAGTTTAATCTTATAATACATAGCTTATCAACAGTGACAGGGTTACAAACGACTTAATTACGCCTTCTATACAGGTAATAAAATATTTAGGGTGACTGATCGCTCGAAAAATGTTCAGAGTGTTAAGGCGAGGTTGCAGTACGGTGCGTAGCTTGACCTCACCCCCCGCAAAAACAAAAACACGGCGGTGGCGTCAGCGAGTGAGCGGGGGGAGGGAGGGGGGGTTTCGGGTGTGCGTGTGCCACAGCGCAGCATAAAAATTCCGTAGATGAGTTATGCGAACTTCAAAAGTGGCACATTAAAAACTGACAAATTCATGACAAACTTTTTTTTTCTAAATGTCTTATTTGGCTTTAGTCGCGTACGCACTGCGGTCGGAAGCGCTCGCTCTTTTACTCGCGTGTATTGCGTTACATTTGAAAATGCCGTCGTGTGTAATGAGATTTTGCTAAAGTAGTTAAACTATAGTAGGAAAATGACTAAAAGTTATGGAATCACTTCTCATTCATGAGTATTACAATATTACAACGTTTTATTTTCAATTTATAATAAATTCAGTATCACAAATAATAGAGTGAATAAAAAATTGGCATTTAGTGAAAGTAAAAGAGAAGCAGAATTGTGCGTGTTCAAAGACTAAAAAACAAAGTATCCAGATGGGACATTCGTAATAATAAAATACTGATGTGTGTTTTTGTCAAGTAATAAAAGTGATATGAGGCTGAATCAACACAATATATTATTATTATAGAAATACAAAATCATACGTAAGTTACAAACATTGACGGATGATCAAAGTCCATTCACTTGTTCTTGTTTTTCTCCTTTTAGTATTAAACAACTAAGTAGATTGTACTGCACAGTTTTCGCTGCCGACCCACCATACCCCTGGCAGTACCCCTGGGGGTATGGTGGGTCTTTCAAAGCTTAACCGTACTCCCAGATAATATTGTTGTGTAATTAGTTTATTAATTTCAGTTCGTTAATTTCAAGTTCTACTATTTTGTGGGATCATTCCCAGTATAGTAGTAGTATTGAACAATTCTATGATAGAACTGTCCTAATTCTATTAGCACAACTTGATGAGGAGAACAGAACTAATGGGATAAGTAATAGGAAATGTCCCAGTCTAGTTCTATGTATGTTTTTACAAGGGTATTCAATAGAACTACTGGGAATGATCCGTAGTGTCACGACATCGCGCTCATATATCCGAATAAATATGTTTTGTAGACGTTCATTTGTTTAATGTGTAAAACAAATGAACGTCTACAAAACAAATGAACGCCTACAAAACAAATGAACGTCTACAAAACAAATGACTTACAGAAAGTGATCAGCTATCGATAGTGATTGCAGAAAACAGGTGCATGCGATTTTCAACCTAATTAACATTAGTCAGAATTTATAATTTTATTACCCTAATATTGCCAGAAAGCGAGAAAAAACAAAAAAAAAAGTTTGTCATGAATTGTCAATAAGGTCGAAAATCGCATGCACCTATTTTTTGCAATCACTATCGATAGCTGATCACTTTCTGGTAGTCATTTGTTTTGTAGACGTTCATTTGTTTTGTAGACGTTCATTTGTTTAACACATTTTTATAAATACATATTTATTCGGATTTGTGAGCGCGATGTTGTGACTACCCTTGTAAAATATACATAGAACTAGTGGTAAATTTCCTATAACTGTTTCCCATTAGTTCTATTCTTCTCATCAAGTTGTGCTAATAGAACTAGTGGGAAAAAAAGTATCACTAGTTCTATCATAGAACTGTTCAATAGAACTAGTGGGAATGATTCGACAGCGCAAGGATGATGATGATGACGGGTCTTCAACAGTACCACAGATTATACCTATAATATACAAAGCATTATAACCATTAGCAGTAATACCTAAACGTTTTATTCTCTAATTTATCTCCTTGTTGCACTATATCATCGTACTAGCGCTTGTCTTCGCTTGTCTAAAAAAAAACGTAAGTAGTAAGTCATTATCATACGAGAGATAACACTGTTCAGTTTAATGTCCACGTAGCACGTTGGTATAACACTACCAGCATTTCAGCCAGGAGTACGGTTAAGCTTTAAAAGACCCACCATACCCCCAGGGGTATTGCCAGGGCTACGGTGGGTCCGCAGCGCATAGTTTTTATATTAACGTGCTGTTTTAGGTTTCCATTGAATGAAATTTACTTTTTTAATAAATGTTATAAATAAATCACATCGACCTTTTATTTCCCTACCTTAAATGAATTAATCAAATTTACCTTGAGGCGAATTGAATTTACTCAAGACAGACAAAGTGATCATGTCGCATCTGAGTCAAATTATTGTTTGTGAAACGGTCAGCATGATGTCACAATGCGCTTCGGTCCAGAGAGTATATGTTCATCTCTATTTCGCGCTTGCGATTAGATGTGCTATCTCACTTACACTTCTTATCTAATACTTAGTGTGTCGTTTTGACATATTTATATTAGTGTGCGTACGCTTTTCGCGATGCGTGCCACTCGTAAGCTCCGTCATGTTACCTTGTCAGTAACCTGTCTACGGTTTCTTACTAGTATGTCTATGGTTTGAACCATTGAGTTTGGAATACGAATTACTTTGTACTTTTGCGAAAACGTACATGCGGGGGTGGAGGGGGATTTTGCGGAGCAACGACGTACGTCCGCCCTCAATCACGCCTAGACAGGCACTGATGAACGGCCGGCGAGCGATATAATGCCAACATTTTGACTATTTTTTTTCTTGGAGAAAAATGATAACGAAATTACGAAATCTGTTTTTACCATTTATTTTAAAATAAAGAGCTGTTTCTATTGATACTACTTTCATATAAATTCATTATGGAATCTCTAAGCAGTACACGTTTAAAATTGTGATTTAGTGCCATGTTTGACATTTTTTTTTATCGAACCAATCATTCCAAATCGTGTTTCTATCTTTACGATTTACTAGATGATATGTTCAACTTTTATACTTTAATTTTTATTCATTAAAAATATCATAGTTCATGGGACTTTCAGACGTTCAAAAATCTTAAAAAGTACTGCAACCTCGCCTTAAATCAAGCCAGCGCCTCGGGTGGCTTAAAAACTTTAGTACTTGATAATACAGCGTCTCGTTTTCAATATGGCCACTGACACTTTTAAGCCAAAGTTTCAGCCAGTGTCATTAATTATAATATGGTGTGAGTGTTGAACTGATTTTTTTGAGTAAAAGTATTAATGTTTTCTATTATTTATTCTTTAGAAATACAACCTGAAAACTGATCCACTGATATCGCTAGATCCAGACACATATAATGGACACATATAATGGACACTGCTTAGAATTTAAAATGTCACCCTAGCCCCTATTCCTTCTCCCTCATCCCACTCCTTATCCTATCCCTTTTCCCAAACCTAAGGGGCGGCAACCCACTTGAGACTCCTGTGGTGTTGCTTGTGTCCATGGGCGGCGGTAATTGCTTACTATCAGGCGCTCCGTCTGCTCGTTTGCCGCATATTATTATAAAAAAAAAACTGTGAAGTACAGACTTTTTAAGCACCGATAGTCTAGTGGAATGACAAACAGATTACTACGCAGGGAGGCTCGGGTTTAAACGACTTAAAGACGTTTTTCGTGAAAGTGTATAGCCAACTCTGGTCTCGAAGTTTTCAGATCGCCCCACTATCATTGATACGATTTTATACTTTCCCGATCTCGGACTAATAGACTGTTAATTATCGCTTGCTAAACGGTGAAGAAAACGTGACAAAAAAGCATGCCTGAAAGTTGTTCGCAATGTTTTTCAATGACATGTGAAGTCTGCAAACACGCACATTTCCAGACTGCGTTCTCGTTTGCAAAGTGAGAACAGGCCCGTGTTCAGCAGTGGGATAGTTTATAACAAAATAAACAAAGAATCTTCCATTTATGACCTAAGTTATGAAACAATGCGTCTATTAGTATTTACAAACACTGAAATATGATCAGACCGAAGAACTGCTGACTGTGCTTAAATAATTATAGGTTTCATCATCATCATCCTAGCGCTGTCCCGGTTGCGCTCCAAAACCCACGCCTTGGAGCCCGGGGTCCTCTTTCCGGCTATGTCTCCTCCACTTCGCACGGTCTTCAGCATCCCTGGTGGTCAGTTGGTTGGCACGTATATCATCCCTTACGACGTCAAGCCAGCATTTCTTTGGCTTTCCCCGTTTACCGGGGCCCGGCGGCGGAGGTAGCATGGCAAGACATTTTTTACCCACGTAAGATGCCGGTTGACGTAAGACGTGGCCATACCAGCGTAGACACTCTTGCAGTTTGTCAGCAATGTCACGGAAATGAAGGCTACCCCGGATGCGGGAGTTTCTAATGCGGTCCTTCCGCGTGACACCACACATCCAGCGCAGCATGTTCATCTCCGTGACACGCAGACTCTGCTTGTGTCGCTCAAGCACAGGCCACGTCTCACTGCCATATAACAGGACAGGTCTAATGATGGATTTATAGACCTGTCCTTTGAGTTTAACCGGCATTTTGGGGTCACAAATAACACCGCTCACCTCACGCCATTTGGCCCAGGCTGCCGAAATGCGTGCCTTGACGTTGCAATCGATGTCACCGGACGCGTGCAGTACTGATCCCAGGAACTTGACCGGGTCCTTTCGCTGGGCAATGTCTCCGCCTATACGAATTGACGCGGGATCTGTACTGTTGCAGGCCAAGTACTCCGTCTTCGCCACGTTTATTTTCAGACCACCGTTCTCAAGCGACTCCTTCCACGCATTCACACGCCGCACCAAGGGTCCCCTGTCCGCATCAGCCAGCGCGATATCATCAGCATACATGAGCAGCCACGGGGGCTGCTCATGTGAGTCTCTGATGCTGTCTGACAGTACGTCTAATATGACACTGAATAGGTACGGACGGACGGTTTCATATTAGTTTTAAAATAATTTTAAGTAGGTATATTTTATTTAGAAACATTATAACGTTTAATAAATATTGTGATGTCTTCATAACTCAGATTAAAATCATATAGAGTAAGTGCCTTTAACGCCTGTGGCACAAGTTTACCCTAGTACAGGCATCTCATTATTTTACCGAAATGACTTTTTAAGAACTGTATGTATATTTTTGTGATGAATGAAAATTAATATTTTTTTATTATATTTTATATTTTTTTTTATGATGAAAGACTTTCCACGTGCACAAAACCGCGGACATAAGCTAATATTAAACATAAAAATCGTTCTGTTCTAATAAATTTACCACAATATGTCTATACCTAGAATAAGTTGTATAAGAAAACTAAAGTAAGACACATTTATGTCTTATGTCAGCAATAAAATACGGAAAATAAATATTTGTACGGGACGGTCATGGTCCATTGAACTTGTCATCTATTGAGATCGCACGGCTCTTTATTGTGACTCGGCCAAGTGACTCAGATATTATATGATTTTATTAGCTTCATTTGTAATCAAACCTTGGGGTCAACTTGAAATTTACTTACTTTTATTTAATTATTATTCTGCCCAGGATCTATAGGATAGGACTTTATCGACAAGGAAGGCAGATTTATTTAACTATTAATAGTAAACCTTTGAGTCTCTGTTTATTCGATCTGTATGCTAAGTCTTTACCTTACACGTCGTTATATATAAAAAACCAGCTGGCGAAATCGGATGTGAAGCGGATCTTAGGAAAAAAATATTTTATTTCATTTGTATAATATGAATGACGGAACAGTAGTGTGTTTTTGTACATTTTCTTTAAAATATTTATTAACATGGTCTTGATTAAAACCACCTCACTAAGTACTATGGTTCATAATAGATTATTTTATTCGATTTTATATACATTGCGGCGATCCATTGTTATTTATAAAGAAGACTTTATACCTTAAATTACTCTGTAATTATACTTATTAGCAGCAATATCCCGCCTACTACAAGTTAGGCTCTAAAAGCGACTGGCGTGGGCGTAATAATATACCACCTACAACCCTTTGTGATAAAAAAGTGGGCGTCTATTCAATAAACAAGTGTTTAATTAAATATTGCAGATAGTTTTTTAGGCCTTTTGACCAAGCATTTCCTAAACTAGATAACAATTAAAGTTAGTGTTTTCTTCTAAATGGTTGTTTTGATCTTAAAGGAACAGAGTTTTAGTCTTACAGGACTCTTACTATAATAGAAATTGTCTCATAAGACTTTTTTTTTAATTGTGACAGGTTATCTATTTTAAATGATTGATTGGTTGATCCACCTACTCGAGACCGTAGTAAAATGGCCATATATTCTATATATACACACATCAAAAAAGTCTAAGCAACACATACAAATTTCAATTTTACAATGTGTTTTCGCATTAAATCCTTAGTATTTTCTTATTTATATTATATTTTAAAGCATTAATCTGTATAAGCTGTATGCGAACGCGCATTGTCATGCATCAACATGAAATCAGAGCTAAGCGTTTGTGCGAATGGACAACTCAAGCTCAGTTCGTCTGTTCTTCATAATACCCGCCCATAACATAACTGTTGAGCCGTTGTATAGATGCACTTCCTGAACCCACCTCAGTCTTTCAGTATTTCCAGGATGACGGTACACTCTTACCCTTCTAGTAACAGGCTTGAACCCAAATCGAGACTCATCGCAAAATAAAATTTTATCCCATTGTTCCCGGGTCCATGTAATGTGTTCCCTACACCATTCATTTCGACGAGCGCGATTCCCGTGACGTATCGGGCACCTAATTGGCCGTCGCGCTCGTAGGCCATACTCATGCAGTCGATTTCGCCCAGTATGGCAGCTAACAACAACCCCATTTGAATTTTGTAGCCTTAAACCTATCTCTCGGGCGGTAAACATCGGCTGGCGTCTTGCAGTCAGTTGTATGTATCGATTTTGCCGTGTGGTTGTACACCTACCTCGACCTGGGTGCTGCTCAGCAGGATCTCCCGTTTTAGTGTAACGCTGATGAAGACGGCAAATAACGCTTCTGTTGATACCAAAATACCGAGATACCTGAGATTGACTTCTTTCCGCTTGCAACATCCCTACAGCTCTTTGCATTTCATCTGCGTTCATATGACGTCGCTCCATGACGTAAAAAATGTCTCAAAATCCAAATTTGTTCAAAACTTGTTCAAATTATTGTTTAAATCATAAAATTGATACAAAATACTAAATTTTAATAAGCAAAGAAAACGCTATAAAATTCGAACAAATGCATTCGCTTTTGAATTTGTGAAAAAAAAAAACGATACTGCAATTTTTTTTACAACCAGCCAGTATGTCTTCTATTGGTCCGTGTGGTGACGGATTAAGAATACAAAATGTCACCACCCCATATCATCCCGTGGGTGTCGTAAGAGCCGACAGAGGGAGCATATTATGCAGATAACAGCACTGTAAGAGAAGAAAAACTTGATACAAACCCTATACCAACCCGTTCGGCCAGCGTGGTATAGTAGGCCAATTCCTCCTTTCAAAGGAGAGGCCTAGTCCAGCAGTGGACTGTTAAAGGCTGATATGAAGAAGAAGTATGTCCTCTAGGTCAAAAAAGTTTACATAGGTATTACCTTCTTGGTAAGAAATGATATAATAAGTGATTAATAATTTGAAAAAGTATGTGTTGCTTAGATTTTTTTGATGTGTGTATATATATTCTACCACATACACACATCACCATCTCGTCCCAAACTAAGCAGGGCTTGTACTATGGGTACTAGATAATGCATAAACATACATATATACTTCTTTTTTTGTAAATACATACATATTATACATAGAAACACCCAGACCAAGACAAACATCCATATTCATCTTTGACTTGAGCAGGAATCGAACCCACGACATTCGGCGTAGCAGTCTCTTACACTCCCGCTGCGTCAACCAGTTGTCGTAGTATTTTAAGTAGTATAGTATTTTAAGTTCACTTTACAAGCAGACAGTCGCAAACAAAAATTGGTTACTAAATAAATTATAAAGCCTCGTACGTCATAACTCACAGTGAACCTAAAACCATCCATCCATGTTGAACAGACACGGCGCATAGATTTTCGTCAGCTCCAACTATTTATCATTTCTTTGAATCACATCCGTACTACGGCAGAGTACGTACGCTAGATATACGTCACGAGTTGAGTGATATTTGTATCATTTATTATTAAGAAGACGTACTGGAATACGCAGCTGCCAGCAAAATTCTTCACAATGAATGTTTCAGTCAGTTGTTGTGCTCTTAATGTAAGGATTGTAAGGCGCTCTGCATAAACAATCTTGCTCTGAGACGGAATAGCAGGCGAGCACATTGCCAGATGCCTCGTATATTAAAAAGCGAGCACATAACAACCGGTGGTATGTTAATATTGTGCCTGTACGTCCTCGATGGTGCCGACGGTGAATTCTGGTTAAGAATTGTGAGTGCCCCTTGCATCGCATTAATAAGGAATATTGAATTATTGAAAATCTGTATTTATATAGGGTAGAGTAGCTAATCTTTGGGAAAGTGATTCTGTCATCTGGTTAGCTAAAAAAACGAACCTCGGCCTAAAACGCGATACGCGTTGATTGCAATCTGGTCCACTTGTTACACTAGCTTTTGCGCACGGCTTCGCGCGCATTGTATTCGGGGTTACACAAATCTCTTTTATTGTACGGATACTTTAATATGACAATATGTGTGACGCGACAGTTCTGACAGATAGGACATACGCAGTACTCAATTATTATAGCGCATGCGTTCTTACTTCCAACAAATAGATTCATGCCCTACAAAGTTTGACCCTCTCTACAACCCTCCCAGACTAATTTTTGCAACTAATTGCATGACACCGTCTATGTCCGTCTCCATGGTCCAATATATGCCTATATTAAATTTCAATAAAATCGGTTCAGCCGTTATAGCGTGAAAACGGAAAATACATACATACATACGAGTACATACACACTTTCGAATTTATAATATGACTAGCTTTGGCCCGCCGCTTCGCGCGCGTTAAATTCGGGGTAACACAAATCTACTTTCAGTCTCAAGTTGTGTGAAGACTCCTGATTATTAAAGTCTTCAGAAACTCTATAGGGTACAAAGTAACTCGGGCAGTATCCATGACATTATCTACCGTTATCTACCGAAAGGTACATACCTAATAAAATCACATTGCATACAGTCAAATGTCAAAGCCATGATCTAATACATATTCAATATATCACTATAAACATTTTCGCATTTTTAATATTAGTAGAGAAAATGAACAATTTAATCAACGTGCACAATATGACATTATGTATGACGTGACAGTACAAATAAAAAGTGTTCAAATATCATGATAGTCATTAGGCCACTACACTATCCGTGCAGTGAGAATAGAGCCTAGAGTTACCTAACGCTTGAAATATTTTAAAAGCTAGTCCTTGTTTCGTAATTTCAAGACGATAAGTAAAGGAGCCTACCCTTAATTCCATTAAAACTCACTACGACATAAACTCATCAGAACATTGCGTAGATACGAGTGTCGTGTATTCTCCTTTAAAAATATGAACAGTATAGTAATAAGTTGTGTCTGAAAATGACACAACATCTTGCTCGCGACTTACCTGCGTGGAACAAACGAACGCGAACGCTCCGGACTGTCTGCCCAACTGCAAGGCTCCCGCATCTTGAAAGCCCCCGGTCCGTACTCAGTAGGGCCCCGTACTTCAGGGCCCGCTCTTCATAGTTACAGAATGGGCCCAACTCCCGCTAATTAGATCACGGTTACAAGACGACAGAATTACGTTCGACAATGCGATTTGTTAAATTAACAATGTTTGACTAATTTGCCATCTTGATGTTGAGTGCTCTAGTGCTGTATGTCTATCCGCATTACAGTTTGGATAAATTAACATTCTAATAAAACCGGCCAAGTGCGTGTCGGGCCACGCACAATGTAGGGTTCCGTAGTTGCCCATAATGACAATTATTGATAATAACTTCTGTTTCACATGGGACTAAAAACGGGCATCTTTACGATTAAGCCAGCGCTCCCAATGTAAACTCACAGAAATAGGTATTTATAAGTTAACTGACGATTACTCGTAAACTAGTGATGTCTACTTAGCCGTGATAGTTTTCCTTTTAAATTTGTTATATGTACTACAATTGTGATATTTTTCACCTCTTCCAAATTAATAGTTTAGCCGGCAGAGGGGGGGGGGGGGGGATACTGGAGTCTAAAAATTTTTTTCAATTCAAAGCTTGATATTTGACAAACCAATCACTTGATCGAAAAATAATTTGAGTAAACTAATAATATTTTTTTAAAACCTTTCCAATGATACCCCACATAATGGGGTACTCAACCAAAAAAAATTAAACCCCACTACATATGTAGGGGAGATAACCTTAAAAAATATATTTTCCTAAATTTTATTCTACAGTTTTGTTGCAATATTGTATGCCTATATTCATGTCAAATATCAGCTTTCTAGCACCAGGCGTCTTTGAGCTAGGCTGCGGACGGACAGACGGACGGACATGACGAAACTATAAGGGTTCCTTGTGGACTACGGAACCCTAAAAAGGAACATCTTGATTGCAGCAACTGTTTAAACTTCAGTGTAGTCTTCGGCACATTTTATGAATAAGTACTTATATTATAAACACCTAGTTCTATAAAAATAATCAAAATCTACTACTCCAAAAATCTATCTCTATCTGCTATTTAAAATAAATAATATCTAGCTCACTTTTAATATATAAATTCTGCTACATAGAACAAGGCTTGATAGCATACTTTATAGATATAGGTATAAATAATATAATGAAGAGTTAAGAAAGAAGCCCAAGTTATCCGTTTTCATGACTTATAATAATATAATCCTTAGACCGTTTCATTTCTTGCTCTCCAATCTTTCGTCCTTAATGCACAAAATGCCTTCTGAAAGACTGTATTTTTTCCATTCAGCAGTCTCGGGGCATTATTCATTCGGGAAAGATGTGGCCAATTAAGGGAATTATAAATGTTCCAGAGACGAGACAACTTGGAGCCGACGGTGGGCCGCATACTCGCACTCGGCAACCGCAACTGGATAAATGGACTCTTCATTCACAAGTTACTGGCTTGCATACCGCTTGATGTGTTACTGGACGTAGACTTGAATATTATATAAAGCTTCTATGCCGTTTGTAGCTTGTAAGCTGTGTCAAACTCAAACTCAAACTCAAAATCATTTATTCATTTAGGTCACAAAGTGACGCTTATGAACGTCAAAGATTAAAGTTAATAACTAGATGATTCTACATTTACATTTACTGCCACGTTCGCAATGCAATAGGTAGAACCACGAGAAAGAACGGGCAATAAAACTCGTGGCCACTCTTTTTAACTGCCAGTATAATTCTTTTACATGTTATATTTGTAAGGAGCTGCAACTGTTTCACATTGCGAGTTATCTACTATTGCAAAAGTTAATAGTTATTGATATCATACTCAAGCAATAAATTATGTTCATTTAGTAAGCCTCCCAAAGTGAATATGGTGAAACAGGAGCATCCACTTACGTCTTTTGATGTAAGCAACTCGCGAACATGACTGTTCTGATCTATGGTGGAACAGTATGTTCCGAAAAGTAATGGTATATGAACCTGCAGCAATTTACAATCTATTAGTTAGCAGTTCATGACCACGAGTTACCCTCACCTTACAAATCCGATAAATTATAATAAAAAGAGTAGAACAAGAATGCAAATGTAGTATAAAAGAGAATACGGTAATTAACTACACTATAAAACTGCCTATTGACCTAATAATAAAAAAAAATTGACCTAATAAAATAATATTTATTTCCAAGCGTACTTGTCGTCAAGATACTCATTTACGAGTAAACTATAATATGCCTTTAGTAAAAGATTATTTTTAACAATTGTCTGAAACGACCTCAAAGGCAAGTCTAAAATATTACTTGGTATTTTATTATAAAATCTTATACTAAGCCCAATAAAAGAGCTACGCGTTTTGTGTAAACGGAAATATGGTACACATAATTTGTGCCTGTTCCTAGTATTAATATTGTGAATGTCACTATTCATTTTGTAAGAATTTATATGTAGTCGTACATGCACTGGCATAAATATATTGCGATGCTACAGTAAGAATACCAATATTTTTAAATTTTTCTTTAAGTGAGACACTTGTCTTTAACTGGTAAATGGCCCTAACTGCCCGTTTTTGTAATATAAAAATATTTTCGATGTCAGCGGCCCTACGCCATAATAATATGCCATATGACATAACACTATGAAAATAGCTAAAATAAACCAATCTAGCCGTATTCACATCAGTCAACCTACGAACCTTCTTAATGGCATAAGCAGCTGAGCTAAGTTTCCCTGAGAGATATGTAACGTGCGCACCCCACTGTAATTTCGAATCAAGTGTTATTCCTAGAAATAATGTAGATTCAGATGTTTTGAGAACATCGTCATTTAGAGCTATACTAGGACCAAGGTTTCTGACATTTGGCAGAGCAAACTTAATACATTTTGTTTTTTTGGCGTTCAGTACTAGATTGTTTACATTAAACCATTTAGTTACTTGAATGGGCGCACTGTTTATTTCGTTACAATGTTCCTTATTTCTATCTACTTTGAATATCAAAGAAGTATCGTCAGCAAACAGTACAACGTCACAAATGTTTTTCAAGTAAAAAGGTAAATCGTTTATGTAAACAAGAAACAAGAAAGGCCCTAGGATGCTGCCTTGCGGCACTCCTAAATCAACAGGTAAGCCACTGGATTTTGAGCCGTTTATTTCAACACATTGGATTCTGTCACTTAAGTATGACTTAATGACTTCCAATGCTTTAGTTTGTACGCCGTAATGTCTAAGTTTGCATAAGAGCGTTTCATGGCAGACACAATCGAACGCTTTCGAAAGGTCGCAAAACACACCAATAGCATTTTGGGTATTTTCCCATGCACTGAATATGTGTTTAAGTAACGCTACTCCTGCATCTGTTGTCGAGTGACCCTTGGTAAATCCATTTTGCTCACTATGAAGGAGGCTGTTTAGATTATGTGTTGTACGTAACGGACTACCGAGACGATGGTCTCGGGTTCGATCCCCAGGTACCCCAGGCACACACCACAAATTTTTCGAAGTTATGTGTGTATTATAAATGTGTATAGCTCCGTTGATAATGTGTCAGGTAGATGGCAATAGGCTCGCCCTCTATAACATTGGGACCGAAACATTACTGGCAAAGTGTGGTTGTGTAATACACCTCTATTGCTTACCCCTTCGGGGATAAAGGCGAGAAGTTATGTATATATGTATGCCGCTAAAAAGTGTATGAGATATAAAAATTTATGATGTAATATGGACAAGTCCAATGGTTAAACTTTTGAATACTATTTGGAAAGGTGTATTTGAACTTTGATATTGCATCACCGTTAAAGCCCAATGTGAAGTTATTTTGAATAAGGGTATCGCTAACAGAAATATAAATCATAGTAACACTGTTTTTGATTGAGATTTCTCGATAGTAATCGTTAACTTAAATATATAGTAAAAAAGTGTTCCGTATTAAATCTATATCGTAAACCTCTCTCTATTCAAACAAAATACAAACATAACATTGGGATAATAGAGTGCCATTCTGCGGTGTCGGGCACTCCGCCAACCTCCATAGTACTATGCTGACAATATACGATAAAAATATAATTTGACCGAATGATACTCAGACTTTTACGATAGTCGGCAAGCGTACATACTTTTCAGATGGTGGTTAACAGTATAGTCAACGCATGTAACAAGAGTAGGTATATAGAGTAGCAACATCTTATCATCATTAGCAGCATCATCTTAGGAATTGCTTTTGTTACTGACGGTGTTGTTTCTAGCTTCATAATTTGGTCTAGTGAGTTAAAGAACCCGATCTAAGCCAAAAGTCATAGTTTCGATTTAAGGCCAGGGCCTCAAGTCTGTTATTACAATAGTGCCAAAATGGTCAATCACTGACTTCATAATTGTTGATTTTGACAAGCTTGGTAGTCTACGGTTACAATGGTGTCATGATGATTTTCCGATGGTCAACCCCTGACACTCCATTGAAAGACATGGCATAGATTGGTAGTCTCGAACATAATGACAAATCGATGACTGACGTATGCGGTAGTCTGGTAATATTTTGACAGTTCTTTTGATCAGTGACCTACCATCGTAACGCCATCGTGCAATCATTGCTTTTGTCTAGTGTTTGCTTGTGAAACATAGTGATAGACAATCAAAAAGTTTAATGTACTACAAAAAAGAGATAATGTATTAACTGCGAACTATTATTCTCGAGCTAACTAACAAGCCCGTCGCTTAACGAGGATGACTACAAATCCTTTTACGGATATTCCCGAGGCGAAATTTGTAAAAACGTTTCATCTTAGAGAGGAAAGGATTCAGTAAGGGAGTTATTTCAAAAACTCATTCCCCTTAAGGCCAGACCGCGTCAAAACGATAGAGTATCGGCAGAAATAAAGGTGAGAAAACTGAAGTTAATATTGATTTATTATTCTATTCCTATAAAGAAGAAATTTATTAATTAATGTTATATTCTCATTGCTGATTCTGGTAGCACTCATTTTACGCATCAGGATCTTACCAGACCTTGATTGGACAGGGTGCCCTCCATGACATTTCGCCAATTACTGTCACAGCCCACTAAAGAAGTTACAGAGGCATTATATAAAATATACCATCAATATATCAAATGGAAAGGAATATCATAGTTCGCCTAGTCCAGTTTGTGGTTTTCCAAATTTGATGTTCAAGTGTCTACTTGAACATCAAAATATACATCATGTACATTCTGCCTTCCGAAATATACAAGGACATCAAAGCTAAATACTCATATTCCAAACATAAGAAACAGGAAATTAAATAATATTTTCAAACGTTGTAGCTGTGCTTTTAACCCAACTATGGCAGAGCTCAGATGAACTTAGTTCATCTGAGTGGCGGAGCTAAAAAGAAAGAGTAATGTTTTTACACATTGGGAATGGAAGTGTTAGTAGTAGATAATGATATGACTATAGATAGTGACCAGCAGTGGTTTGGTACTTAAATAAATGATAATGTCATACCTATGTGATAGTTTGAAGTATTAGTACAATAAGATCTTCCTGATCTCTTTTTAATATTGCCATACCTACCTGAGAGAAACATTTATGTTAATGATGACTAGATAGTGACCAGGTTTTATATAATGTTCCTAATTTATCAATATATTCTACCTACATTTTATGGAGTCTTGTAAAGAATTTAAGTACCTATATAATTCAATTAAATAATGTCTGAATTATGATGAAAAGTGTTTTTAAATTAATCGCATAGTATAGAAGATCTTAGTATAAAAGAATATGATGTAATGAGTGGTGTGTTTATAAATATTTACTTATCTCTCTTACAGATACAAAATTCAAGCAAACGGGCAACTTCTTTATGAGTTTTGTGACCGCTTATATCCATCTGTTTGAGACATACATATATGTGAGGATTCTGCAAAGTCAGTATGAAGAAAGTTGCTTTGCTAGTAGATGCAAAAGTGAAGATTTATGATAGTTAGTATATGAGAATAGTGTTCAATTTTTGTGTCTATAATTGGAACCAATAATTCTTAATAAATTCATGTACAGAAATTATTTATCTTTAATAAAACAACATTGTTAATAATAACAAATAATTATGAGTTTTATTTTCCTTCTTGATACAGTTACAACACATGAAACACAAGTAATATTTTAATTGTAATAGGAATGTATCTATGATCTAACTCAATCTTCAATATTTTATGTTTTGGTTATGCCAATTCTTCTTCGAATATAAATACCTTTAGTAGTTAACTCGCTATCTTTAATTATAGTATTTACGCCTGTCGATATAATCACTTTTCTTTGAGGTGTGAACTGCATAACCTTGCTGTATCATTTCCTTTGGAATTTGTTATCCACAGGGCATTTTCCATTGATATCTTCGTTTTGGCTCTAAGAGAAACATACGAGCTACTCGGTATTTAACAATTCAACGCAGTGCATTGAGATTATTGAGAAATATAACAAACTAGGACTTTGTTTACAAAAATGTATGAGTTTTGAACTTTTGACAGTTCTTACTTCAAAACATGATTTGACTTTGACAGCTAAACAGAACAAATATTGAGTTGAATGGTTAAATTCATTGTTTTTTTGCTATTTACGAACTTTAATACAACTTTAGAGTGCTTATAACACTAGTAATGAATATTTAAAAAATATATAAATGAAATCTGGCATAAAAAATAATCAAATTTCATGGTAGTTTTTCATAAATCATTTCTTCTAATGGTTTTTTTTTATCTATGGCAATACAACAATGCCATTCTGCCACCATTCAATTACGAGACCACTGATCGATCACTGAACTATCATTATGAATTACCAGACTACGAACTTTTGTCAAAATGACAATGGGATCGTGTTGGAATCACGAATGTGTTTAAAATAGCAGACTTGAGGCCCAGGACAAACATGATGATTAAGACAAGTTTTCTGTATCTGGATGTAATTAATTTATAAGTAATATGTACGTTTTCAGGAATATTTAAGTATTTTTATCAGTTGCATACACACATCACAAACTCTGCGTAGTTTTGGATCAGATGATCATAAAAGAGTTGTCCTTACTCCTAGGATATTATTATTTTACTATTAAAATTTTAAGTGAACGCAAAATACATGTGATCAATGACGATGCTTCAAAGTTGCTATAATATTCGCGTAAATGTACCTATTCGGTGTTGTGACATTACCGTGACATTTGGCAGAACGTGGCGACAAGCCGTGGCGTGGCATCTAACGATAGTTTGGCACAAGTCGTATAGCGATGCGCCGCGACACGCCAGCGAGCTTATTACACTTACTCCACTCGTCTTACGCTTACTCCAACGTCTTGAAAGACATTGTGAAGCCTATTCCTCCTACGACAAAATCATTGTTTTCTCGGTCCGTCTAAGGAGACGGGCGTGCCAGAGAGACCTTTGTCAAGGATTACACTGAGGAACTTGTATGGTAATCCTGTATTACCATACTTTTGGTGACGACGTATTAACACAGTTTCTCCTTACCCGTGTAGGATTATTTGCTACGTTGTAACTGGTAATCCATATACTTTAAACACATGCAAATCAATCTGATCATGCTTTGAAGTCGTTCTAACAATTTTCATTCAGGTTTAGGTAGTGAAATGACTCAACGCGACGTCGTCAATATCAGTTTTCTCGTACGCTAACGCTCTACGCTTATACAGATCTTAATAACGAAGATTAAGCACAACGAAACTATGTTTGAATACTTGGTTACCAAAGGTCTATTAACTCGTAATCGCACCTTTGATAGGAACTGTACAATGATTGTTCAAGCGGACTCTGAAAATCACAAAATGCATACGATACACACAGAACGAGATAATATGTAATACTGGTTTTCCTACGTACCACAGACACCACGGCCCAGACTCGAAAAATAATCTTGTTGTTATTATTTTGCTAGGAGTATTTGTGTAGTATAGTGAAAATATAAACGATTTTTTTTTATTCAGAGTTGTAGTACTAATGCAAACGTAGATAGAAATGAGTGACAATTTAAGTGACAAGTGACAGAACTGAGCAACATGCCGCGCCATCACTAACAAAACTTTGACTCGAGTTGTCGCAAAATAACACGATGAGTTGGCTGGCGTGTTACGCGCTCTTTGCCAGTCGTAGCGAACGACACTTTGACGTGAGTTGTCGCGGCGTACACTACAAGTTCGCGACCGGATTACGCGTTTTACTGAGCAACTCGTAGTTACCTCACCATAACTATAGTTGCTTACCACGATTATTGAAATGTATCTTGTGTCATAATATATTTATACTGAAACTAAAAAAAAACAAATTTATATTTACACATAAAAAAGAAACAAATAAACACTGTCAAACCCATGCTTGTATTTGCAGCATGACTGTGATAAAAGGCAGCAGCACGTTGTAGCAGTACGCTAACGACACTTTGAAATAAATAATAAATATAATTATGAGTATTATCGTGCGGCGTAAAGAATATGAAACTCAGCGTGACACGAGCTTCACGCTTCACAACGAAGTTTAAATAGTTACAGCATGCTCACAGAACAGTTGGTAGGTAACCACTTTTATTGATAACGATGTTGAATGATTCGGTAAAACGTGTAAACTTATAGATCACTAGACTGCACCCGTGGTCCCACCCCTGTAGTACTTTATACCCTCACAGGAGAGGAATTTCCAAAAATCCCCTCTCTCACGCAGACATTATAGTTCGTGTAACTTGAACAAAGTTCTCGTCATAAATAGGATAATATTGTGACATCCCATTTATTTAGTCAGAGTGTCTTTTAAAAGGAACGTATTCAATAACATGAAGATGTTTAATAACTGATGACATTTAGTAATTTTTATTTGTGCAGAGCCTTTTACTAAGAAAATTGGTGACATGAAAGATTTCCTTGCTAAGTTGTCTAATTTTTAGTTAGAACTTGTTTTGGCCAATGATAGCAAGGAGGTACGTACTGCTGGCTCGAAGAATTGATGTTATTATTATAGCAAATAACAGCAACTACGTGTCCCTGATTCAAAGACTTACTTATTTAGCAAGAATATGTTATGATATTTGAGTATAGTGCAAGAAAAGTTAAGTACTGGGTATCAATTATGGGGCATGAGACTCTATAGGTACATAGATTACCCGTATGTTGTTAAGGATATAGGTAGTTTAAGTGTTACTTTTTTGTGGCCTATACACAGACATGCTGCCTTTATTCCAAATGACGCGCAGATGATATACCTATACATCTACAGCTTTCTATAACAAACTATAAATAACCTACCGTCAACTGTAAACAGATCGGCTCCGTAATTATTTTTTCAATAAAAATATAAATCAACGATTTAAAAACATCAAAGCTATAAAAATTGTTCGTGAGTTATAAAGTATAAGTACAAGTGTTATCCAGTGATAAATGGGACAAATAATCACATAAAACTCTAATCAAAGTGCAATAACAAACAGTGAATAATGGACTTCTCATTGTATACAAAACATTAAAACATAACATAACACAACAGTGCTAGTTCCGTAATAAAAAGTAAATGCATAACTTTGTCTGAATCACAGTAAAAATAATAAAAAGTGTTGTGACAATCAGTGCAAAAATGCGGCAAAATATTTTACGGATGAGTCAACTTAACGACTTTGTTTGATTCAAATTGCATACCAGTTGAAAAGGATACGTAATTTCGAACCAATGGTATCAGCACGCATAGCCGATTACTTATTGAACCTGCTGCTATCGTATCGTGGCGCGAGTTCGAATCCTGACAGTGACACACTTTTTGTATTTTGAAATCCTTTTTTACGACATATTATATACGTCAATCGACAATAAGTGGAAAATCAATCATGGAATTTGAAAATATAACTCTACGAAGAAATAAAACAATAATAAATTCCCGTAATTCTTCATTCGAGTCTACAATTTCTGAGTACAGTTCAAAAAGTCTACCACAATCACTGGCAACCGGTTTAACTTACGAAGAGTTTGAAAGACTAAAAGAAGAAATTGAACAGTTAAAAATGCAGTTAAGGTCAGCTAACAACGAAATAGATAATTTAATCATGGAAAACAGCACTTTGAAAAAACAAACACTAGAACAACAAAATTCCATAGCGCAATTAAAAAACCTATGTAGTAGACCAACAAATAGTACAAAAAAACACTCAACTACAAAAAGGAAAAAGAAGGTACAAAATTTAGCTAATATTACTTACAAAAAGAAACTTGATACAAGTTTCATTGATTTGGAGACAAAATCGTTTGAAGTAAACTCAACAGATGGCGCTGTATGCAATACGAACAAAAGCACAATTACACCACAAGAATACGACCCTAGCTTGAAGAAGTGCGTCCAATACAAAACAGATGGCGCTGTAATAAATCAGCCTAAAGAAAATAAAGTAAATACTAGCCAGAAACTACCTAAAACCAATACAAAATCACAGTTATTTATATTTGGAGGACAACAATTGTCAGGGTTGGCTACACTACTAATACAGTCCAGACAAAACACTAAGTACGAGAATTATCAGATTTTTTCTTCCACAAAACCATATGCCACCACAGAGGAAATCCTCAAACCTGTCTATAAACTAGAAGATTCCAAAGATAATTATTTAATCATATGCATAGGTGAAAATGACACTATCACAAATAGGATAATAATAGAACTTGTAACAATGTTAAAATGCTTTAAAGAAACTAACATTCTAGTATTCAATGTTTTACAGAACAGATATTTAAAGGAAAGAATGCTAAATAACAACTTAAAAATTATGTGTAACAACTTTAACAATTGTTCATTTATTAATTTAGAATATAATTATCCGTACAATAATACTAAACACTTTTATTTATTGAATGCATGTAAAATAAACTTTAAGATAAACTCACATTGTTATGACGAAAAATTTTTATGTTGTAAAAATATGTTATCACGGAACAAGGTGGAAACAGAATGCACAACAGTAACTATTCCTAAGAAGGGTACGATTCCATTTTATTTTAAGTCGATTAAAAATATACTTTCAGGGGACGGTTGTCATGAAGTTAAATCTAATACTGACTCTCTGAGCAAACTGGAGACAATAAACAACGAAACTCATAAGAAAGGAACCATACCTTATTATTTTAAAAAATAACACCATGTTTAAGTAGGCAGTCTGACACAAAGTTGCCGTCACAAGCAAAAAATTGTTTTCATCCTTAATTCAAAATATAACTTTAAAATATTTCACCAAAATATTGCTGGTACTATAAGCGAAACTGAAGAGTTAACATTTGCAATCCGCGAGCTATCACAAACAGGTCCAAGAATAGATGTCGTCTGTTTGACGGAAACTTTCATTAAAAAAGGTACAGAAATGCTTTTAAAAATCCCTGGTTTTAAACTAGCTGCATCATATTCACGTGACACTAAAAGAGGAGGGGTATGCATAATGATAGATAGCAATATACAGTATAAATTGTTGACTGATATTTCTGACTTGACATGTAAATTTAATTTTGAATGTTGTGGCGTAGAGATTGATAAAATTATGATTATTTGCTTATACAGAACTCCTAATAGTAACCCACACATATTTCTTGGAAAACTAGAACAACTACTAGAAAGGCTTACTAGAAAGCATAAAAAAATTATTCTTTGTGGCGACTGGAACTTGGACATCCTAAAGCCAAACAAAAATTGCGAAGAGTTGAAAAGTATATTAAAAAACTTTAATATCGAAATGCACATTAAACACCAACAAGGAAATTGTCATGTCTGGATCAGTTAACTAGCAACATTAAGCAAGTTAAAGCGGAGGTGCATCACCTTGCACTGTCTGACCACGAAACAGGACAAACTCTCTCGCTGAAAACTACTAAATCATACGAAATATCCAGTTGGTATGAGGCTGTCAGGGACTTTAATGGAGAAAATATGAAAACTTTTTGTAATTGCATGTCGTCTCTTACTTTCTCCAACGTATATGAGAAAAAGAACTTACAAGAAGCATTTACTGAATTTCATAGTCTCTTCAAATTATTTTTTGATCTGTGCTTCCCAATAAATACAGTAAAAAGGTCAACTAAAAAAGGGAACTACAAATGGTTAACGAAGGTTATACGAAGGTCATGTATAAGAAAGAGATATCTATACTTAACCCAGCAACACAATAAAACGAATAGAAAAATGCTAAATAAAAAATATAAATCATACAGCTGTATACTAAAAAAATGTATGTATAAGTCCAGACAGAAAAATATATAGACAATAATAAAAATATATGTAAAGCCACATGGGCAGTAATTAATGAAAACATTGAGGACCAAAATGCTAGAACACAAATTGGCAAAATAGTTATAAATAATCAGACATATGAAGATCCTAAGGCAATAAGTGACATATTTAATAATTTTTACATACAATTGACAAATAGTAATAATTTTAAATATAATGTTGACGAGATAAACAAAAATATTGATATTAATTATGAACATACAATATTTCTTCAACCGACAGATGCCATGGAAATATTCCGCATAATTAAAAATCTGAATAACACCAACACAACAGGAGTAGATGACATAACCACCAAAGTAATTAAATTTTGTGCACCACACGTATGTCAGCCGCTGTGTTATTTAATAAATTTATCTTTTGTGAAAGGTACCTTTCCAAAGATACTGAAAAAATCAATAGTAAGGCCACTTTATAAAAAAGGCGACAGCACTGCCATGAATAACTATAGGCCAGTGACGCTGATTCCAATTATGTCAAAAATTTTTGAGAAAGTCATGCTGAAAAGGCTTCAAGAATTCACGACACGTCATGGTCTACTTAAAGATGAGCAATTCGGTTTTAGACAGAATAGTAGCACTTCATTGGCATATTTCAATTTGATTAAAATTGTCACTCAAGCCATAAATGACGGCTTACCAGTCGCGACGATCTTCCTAGATATGAGCAAGGCGTTCGATTTTGTGGACCACAAATTGCTCCTGCATAAATTAGAAAGGTATGGGATAAGAGGAAAAGCAAACGACTGGTTGAGAGACTACCTAAATGACATAGTATAAAATTAAGTAATGGTCATTAGCTTTCACATATATTTTAAAGCTGTTGGTTTTACGCCCATTTTGACCGTGACCCTTTGGCATGTATCAATGTTCTTTGGGGACCGAAGGGGAGCACTAAGAAGGCATTTCCCGAAATTCCCACGGGATCGGCCAAAACGGGTAAATTTAAAAAAAATGCAGGCGTAGCTGCTATCGTCCTCTAGTATGTATATAAAAATGTGATCATCATCGCCCTAGCGTTATACTGGTTGTATCCAAAACTCTACGCCTTAGAGCCCGAGGTCCGCTTACTGGTCTAACCAGATATGACAGAATATCAACAGAGCGACTGCCGTCTGACCTCCGCAACCCAAAGGGATAGCTTAGTAACTTTACGCGATTAAGACCCGCTCATTTATTTTGTGTGATGTATACAAATCACGAAAGTTTAAAATCGATTAAGTATTTGCTAAAAAAAAAACATTATTTCTGACAAAATTTCCGGATTCAGACAGCTTAACTATTCCCGAAGCTACACAAGTCAGAACTCGTTGTCTTCAATGGTTAGTGCTGCTCAATTCAGTAACACAAGTACCTAAGGCGCAGGCCACACATAAAGGGCGTCGGGCGCGGACATGGCGCGGGCGGCTTCCTATTCCGTGCAAATTTTATACCAAGTGCATAGAAATAAAGCGCATTTTAGGATACACGGAATGCCGTGGCTCGGGCGTAGATATGACGCGCCATGACATGATCCGTGTACCTATCCTAAAATGCGCTTTATTTCTATGCACTTGGTATAAAATTTGCATGGAATAGGAAGCCGCCCGCGCCGTGTCCGCGCCCGACGCCTTTTATATGTGGCCAGCGCCTAATACAGTAGGATAGCGGCTGACGATTTTATTAAAAAACACTTTCACACATTGTGTAGAAACATGAAAACATTTTTAAATAAACGCGTATTCTCCATTAACTGAATAGAAACACATTCCAATGTGTAGCGTTATAACAATATTGAATGTTCAATCAATTCATTTAAAATGTGTGGTACTGAAACGGTGAACAGATCAAATAAAAAAATATTAAAATAATATAAATGCAGCCTTTTACGCCGCCCAAATAAATAACAAATATTTTCACAGATTCAGCAGACAATATTTTGAAGCATCCTATAGTAGATACGTTAATGTGCCGAAACTATTCAGTGAATATTTTTATTAAGTTCCAAGTATTCTTCTACGTGAATAGGACAGGAGGAAGGGGTATGCGGACGTTCTCTGACCAGATTGGAAACATCTAAAAATAAACCGGTCAAGTGCGAGTCGGACTGGCGCACCGAGGGTTCCGTACAAGCAAGGGTTATAAAATTATTTAAAAAAATATTTGATTCAACTAGGTTTTCGAACTTTTTCTTCTATAAACCGTTGCAATGTAATGCAACATTTCAAGACTTTTCTACGACTATTTTACGGTTGTTGCAATTTTTTCTTTGTCTGTACTATAAGACGTTGCTTCGTACGAAATTTCAAGATTCTGAGTTCACGGGTAGTAAGTACCCTGTAGGTTTTGATTCCCTTGCGAGTAGTTGCGAGTTTGAAAATATGCGGCTTATATTTCTGTTTCTTTTGATGCCGTTGACAGAGAAGTTTCATTTTGTCACAGCTCAACGGTGTTATAGACTTGAGTATTTGATATAAATTTCAATTTAATAACTTAACGCGTTCATGAGGAAAGGGGTAGTAACTTTAAAATTATTAAGATTTTTTTTTATATGATGTAACTTAAAATTTACTGTTTTCGCAATTTTTCCTTGATCTGTGCTATAAGACATTGATTCGTACAGAATTTCAAGATTCTTAATTCACGGGAAGTGCCCCGTAGGTTTTGATTCCCTTGCGAGTAGTTGCGAGTTTGAAAATATAATAAAATTGCTGTATCTTTTAATTGCGTTGAGATAGACGTTTGATTTTATTACAGCTTAAAAGTATTATCATCATCACCATCAGCCTGCCGTAGTCCACTGCTGAATATAATCCTCTCCAATGGCACGCGACTGAGCCCGATTTTCAGCTCTTCGTGTCCAGCCGCTGCCAGCCACTTTGCGTATATCGTCGCTCCACCTAGCCGGAGGGCGTCCTAAACTATTGCTAAGGCGCGTTCTCCACTCTAAAACACGACTACTCCATCGGTTATCGATTCTGCGAAAGATGTAACTAGCCCACTGCCACTTCAACGTACTAATTCTCTGAGCTATGTCGATTAACTTGGTTCTCTGACGCATTACTTTATTACGAATTCGATCCTTCAGAGAAACTCCGAGCACAGCCCTCTCCATAGCTCGCTGAGCGACCTTAAATTTGTGGAATAGTCGCACCGTCAGTGTCCACATCTCGGCACCGTAAGTCATAACGGGTAGGATGCACTCGTTGAAGACTTTTGTCTTTAGGCTTTGCGGTAGGGATGACGAAAAGACTCGACGGAGTTTCCTATATGTTGCCCAGCCGAGCTGTTTCTGCAAGCCTCCCTCTCGAAGTTGTTTCTTCTCAACTGCAAGGTTTGCCCAAAGTAAACGGACTCCTGAACAACTTCGAGAGGGACCCCATTTAGGATAATCGGTTCCGGAGAGTCATGTTCATTGAACATTATCTTGGTTTTATCCAAGATCATCCGGATATCGATGCGAGCAGAAGAATCAGCCAGGCTGCTCAGCATATATTGCAAGACTTGCACGGTTTCAGTCACGATAACGATATCGTCTGTAAATCTTAAGTGTGAGAGGTACTCTCCGTTCATGTTAATACCGCGTCACGGTCATAGTCGCGGCGTCATACAGACCTCTTAGCACTTGGACGTACGCCAATCGATTTGGCACCGTTGCAAAGACTCCAGATCAGACCAGGTTTCAATGGAGTCAAAGGCCTTCTCATAGTCCACAAACGCTAAGCACAGGGGTTGATTATACTCCTCTGTCTTCTGTATAATCTGCCGCACTGTGTGGATGTGATCTATGGTGCCATATCCTCCTCGAAAACCGGCCTGTTCGGCCGGCTGAAACTCGTCGAGTCTACGCGCGAGATGGTTCGTGATGACCTTGGAAAACAGCTTATAGACTTGGTTCAAGAGCGAGATAGGTCGATAGTTCTTCAAAAGAGTTTTGTCTCCCTTTTTGAAGAACAAACGACAATGCTCTTGCTCCACGCCCTTGGAGTCCTCCCCGAGAACTGGACGGAATTAAATATGCGTTGGAGCTGCACCAGTATAGGTTTTCCACCTGCCTTTAGCAGCTCGGTCGAATTTCCATCTTCCCCGGGGGCTTATCCATTTTAAGCTGCCTCAGGGCCACCACGATTTCGTCTTGGCTGACGTCCGGCAACTCTTCCGTGAAGTGGTTAAAGTGGCTCTTAGATCCTCGGAGTCGGGTTGGGGACGGGACGCTTTCGAGGTGTAGAGGTTGCCGTAGAGTATTATAGACCCGAGTATTTGATATGAATTTCAATTTTATAACTTAACGCATTCATAAATTTAAAAATTACTACCACTTTGGTAGTAATTTTTAAATTAATAAAACATTTTTTTATATGATGTAACTAAAAATTTACAGTTTCCGCAATGTTTCCTTTATTTGTGCTATAATACATTGCTTCGTACCAAATTTCAAGATTATAAGTTCACGGGAAGTACCCTGTAGGTTTTGTTTCCCTTGCGAGTAGTTGCGAGTTAGAAAATATAGTAAAATTGCTGTATCTTTTGATGGCGTTGAGATAGAAGTTTGATTTTGTTACAGCTTAAAAGTATTATAGACCCGAGTATTTGATTTAAATTTCAATTTAATAACTTAACGCGTTCATGAGGAAAGAAGTCGTAACTTTAAAATTAATAAGACATTTTTTTTATATGATGTAACTAAAAATTTACTGTATTCGCATTTTCTCCTTTATTTGTGCTATAAGACATTGCTTTGTACCAAATTTCAAGATTCTGAGTTCGCGGGAAGTACCCTGTAGGTTTGATTTCTCCCGAGTTCCGTAAATTTGCAGAAATTTGCAGCATTAACTGCTGTATCTTTTGATTGCGATGGCTTAGAAGTTTAATTGTTTCACAGCTTCAAGGCACAGTAGATTTAATTATTTGATATAAATTTCAGTTTGATACTTCCACGTGTCGTTCCGAGAAAAGGGGTCTTGACAGACGGATGAAAAACAAAGTGATCCTATAGGGGTTCCGTTTTTAAATTTCGAAGTACGGAACCCTAAAAAGGACAGGTTAGAAGTACCCTAAACCGAAGAGCATGTATTCTGTCTATCCCTTCGGGAAACAAGCGTAAGTATGTATGTATGTATTCTTCTACGATACCTTAAAAATGGTAACAGGGCTTTGACTGCACGAATGGCGTCATGGTTTAAAAAACTACCTCAAAGTTTAATACTGCGCCGGATATTGTGGGTTTGATGCCATAATTTCATATGCCATACTGGTATTTGCCATAATTTCATTAGAAATAACGCTACAGTTGCCATAATCGTGAAATGACATAACATGACTTTCACTAATTCCATTGGTCATAATCGATCAAGTGTCATAATAATTTAAATCCATAAATGTATTTGCTATAATTTTCGTTTTCAATAATGCCATTTTCCATAACTTTTATTCACCATATTAAAAAATAAATAAGAATAAACAACATTATAAAGAACAAAAATAATTACAATGAAGAAGAGTTTTTGAGAGCTTTGACCTCCAATTTAAATTTAAAATAATTTTGCTTTCAAGAAAATAAAAATTTTATATTACCTATACCTGCATTATGTTGATCAATAAATTATTATACGACACAGATTTTGGTAAAGGTTTCGAAATACGTCGCTGTTTTTAGGGGTTGTGAGTGATTGGGGGCGAGGGGAGGAGGTCTCGGAACCCCCCCCCCCTTACCATTTTCACTTGCCGGAAATACTTGGTTTCCTCTGAAAAAAAAAATCCCCAAACATCGGTGTGTATGGCACTGCCAACTTCCACATTATTCACACTAGTTTAATAAACTAAGGTTGACGGAGCCCTGCTTCACAGGAACCGTGATGATATTAATATGATATATATGATATTTTCAGATTAAGTTCAAAAGAGAACCTAACAACTTATTTAGTTACTTATTACAGTCGGACCTAACCCTAGGTACTCAAAAGCAACAAATTTGACATTAGCTGTCTATATCATTCAGAATACAAGATAGCGGTTGCGTTTCGTTTCATGAAATAAAACGACGTATTCCCAGAGACGAGTGGCAAAGACTGACGCATAGACTAATATATTATACCTGGACTGACGATGTTTTATTTGAACTACAGAAGTAAACACACTATTTAAAATATATGTCTATATGTCTAATGACAATAAAAGACAGATGGCCGGTACAATACATGGCCAGTGCTAATACATACTGTGTAGATATTAAACCTTCAACAATGACTACAGTCGCTTTACGTTTGTTTATTTTCTAAAGCACAAGAATGAAGCTCTGAAGGTTTTCAAGAACTTCAAAGCACAGGTGGAAAATCAAACAAATAGAACAATTAAAGTGATAAGAAGCGATAATGGTTTAGAGTATTGCAATAAGGAATTTGGATATTACCTAAACAGTGCTGGTATTATCCACCAGAAAAGCAACCCATACAGCCCAGAACAAAATGGTTTGTGCGAAAGATACAATCGCACAGTCGTAGAAAAAGCGAGATGTCTACTGTTTGATGCAAACCTGGGAAAAGAGTTTTGGGGTGAGGCCACCAATACGGCAGTGTATCTGCAGAATAGAACTGTGGCTGCTGCATTGGATAATAGAACGCCATATGAATTATGGACTAGCACGAAACCAGATATCAGTGATATCAGAATATTCGGTAGCACTGTCATGCTACATGTTGCTAAACAAAAGCATACAAAATGGTATAAGAAATCTGTAAAATGTATTCTTACAGGATATCCAGATAATATAAAAGGATACAGAGTCTATAATCCAGAATCAAGGACTGTGTTTACATTAAGGGATGTGGTTATTATTGAGCCAAAAATCAAGTCTGAATGTACGATTCTAGTACAAGACCAAAATGTTGCTTCAGTGGGGGATGAGGTTAAACCAGAACAATCCCAGAAGGTAACAGGTTTTGAATCAACATCTAGTCTTGAAGATAAACAACAAACCCAGAAGGTAACAAGTTTGGAATCTATATCTAGTCATGAAGATAACTCCAACAGTGATAATGATTATAAAGACTCAGAGAGTACACTTCAGCGTGAAAATGAAGGTTTCATCATGGACAGACCCAGACGAACACGGAAACCACCAGAGAGATATGGTATGTTGAATCTTTGTACAAGTACAAGCGCTGAAACCTATGAAGATGTTTAAGAGGTTTGACACTGCAACGGACCAGAAAAGAAACAGTGGACATTGGCCATGCAAGAAGAAGAAAAGTTAAAAGAAAATGATGTATGGGAATTATGTGATAGTCCACAAGATGGTAGGGTTGTGCAGTGTAAGTGAGTGCTTAGTGTTAATAAAGTCCGGTTCCGTGCATGTTTAGTTGCTATGAATGTTTGTATAAAAATATATTGGTTATAGGAGATCTAAGATAGGATCTATGTATATATACAAAAGTTAGAAATATTTTTTGTAGAGATATTATTTTTTCAAATGGTTGTAAAGAAACAATATATTTGAAAAATGTATTAGTTAGTATTTCAAACTTAAGAAAGTCATTGGTGTCAATGTGTTAATAAATCTGACAAATCTATCACATTGAACCAGTCTGATTATATTGATCAGGTGTTATAAAAATTAACTTGCATGTAATCTAAGGGGGAAATTTGTTGGAAAATTCCCATATCAAGCTATTGGTTGTCTTATGTACTTAGCAGTTCTAACCAGGCCTGATAGTACTTATGTAGTTGAGATCTTTTACTTTTGTATAGAATGTGTAGTAAATACAATTGTAAATGCTAAAGTATTTGCCTACAGCTGAGATGCCAGCTGATGTATTCACAAAGGCTTTAGCTGTTGTGAAACATAATAAGTTTTTGAATATATTAGGTATTAAAAGATTGTAATAATTGTGTATATACATATTGTTAGATATAGTGGGGGTGTTGAAGGTTTAATATCTACACAGTATGTATTAGCACTGGCCATGTATCGTATTGGCCATCTGTCTTTTATTATCACTAGACATATAGACATGTATTTTAAATTGTGTGTTTACTTCTATAGTAAGAAATAAAACATTGTAAGTCTTTGCCACTCGTCTCTGGGAATACGTCGTTTTATTTCATATTACAGTCGGACCTAACCCTAGGCACTCGAAAGCAACAAATTTGACATTAGCTGTCTATATCATTCAGAATACAAGATGGCGGTTGCGTTTCGTTTCACGTTTTTCACATAAAACCTAAATATCGCTTTTATTGATGCCACTAGTTTAATAAACTGAGGTTGACGGAGCCCTGCTTCGCAGGGCTCCTATTTTCGGGTTAAGGGTCAGAAAAGAACCTAACACAACCTATTTAGTTACTTTCACATAAAACCTAAAATTACGTTCCGTTTTGCATATTTGAACGAAGAATTTTTGGAAATTGTTTTAAAATATTTAGACGCAACTCCGGCAGCCAAAATTACTTTTAGGGGATTAAAACTAACTCCCTTAAGCCCCCTACACCACCAATACCCTCAAATTCGGGCGACGCGTTTCGAAACCCAACCCCAGATTTTTTATTCACAATTAAACCTAAAACTAAACCTCATATGGCGTCTACTAACTAAGCCTGACGGAGCCCAGCTTCGCGGGGCTCCTACTTCTGGGTGGTTTAAAAAAAAAAACCACGAAGACTAAGGCGGGAGCTCCCTTTTCCCTTCGCTCCCACCTTAGTCTTCTAACCTAACCTATCCGAGTCGGATTGCACTGAGTCGGGGTGTTAACGATAATTAATTTCGACCTAACAATATTATGTATTATTTTCATAATTATATAAAAGTTTGATTATGTCAAGAGTCGATTATGAGATGTGTTACTTATGGAAACTAATGATTATGATATACTTATGTTGTTATAGAAAGTCATTTTATGCCAAATAAAAGTTATCACTGTTGAGTTGTTAAGGCAAAAGTTATTAGTATAAATGATAATAGTACAAGTAAATATTATGATCGGGGATGATTATGGCAAATAATATTAGTGCAAATGAATTTATGGAAAACGAGAGAATACCCCCCACACGAATCAACACCTCGTGTAATGTAATAAATGTATTTGTTGTTTCGAGTCTAGTGTTTTTTGAATATTTGTAAAGTTTTCTCCTCGATTCACATACGTAGGGTAAAAAACAAATTTAATGCTAAATGCGGGCGTCGCTTTAAACACCATTTACATTTGTAGTATCAAAACTATATACCGCAACAACCGCATTGGTGCCTCTGAAACTGCGAACAACGTACCCACAACGCACGCACTCGTTAATACGGCAACTAATTCTCATTAGACGTAATGTGTTGCACCGCGGTCACTCTCACCTTGCAGATAACCCTACAATCACTGGGTTAGATTTCCTCCGAGATTTCCCACTAAAAGTATACTGCGGTGTAAGTGTCTAAACACACAATGTCGAAGGTACGCGACCGAAGTTCTGCGGCTGATTTTACGTTCCGATGTATTCGTCAGATATGACATACCATGAGTACCGAACTTACGCTCGTGCTACGAACTATGCTTGTGCGCTACTATAAGAAAAGTTGCCGCTGAAGTTACGCCCAACCGAAGTTACGCGCTACGCGTCAGTATTTCAAATAGCATTGCAGGCGTAATAATGCCGAACTTCGGTCGCGTAATTTCGGCATAGTGTGTTTGGACACTAAAAATGAGTTGTTGAATAAGAACGCCGTGTCATGTTATAATTCTTGCGACAACGGGTGGGTATATTGTGACGTCATTAGGCCACAATTCCATTTGGCGCGGTGACAAGGGGCAATTTATAAACAACAAGAGACGCGTGCGTACAATAGTGGGATAGTGGAGGCTGCACACTGTAGCCTTTCTGTACAATGAGAGGATAGATGGATTTATGTTTATGTGTGTGCAAATAGGAATGAGATGAATATATTGTAATACAATACTTACTTACATATGTAATGAAAGAAAGGGACCTAATTAATAAAATAAAGTGCTTAAAATTAATCAAGCATATTGTAAAATAATATGTATTTAAACATTCTGATTTGATGCAGATTAGTTGATTAATTTTAACAATGTCTCTAGAATATGAGACGGTTCTTACGGTTGTTACAGTAGCCAAGAACTATGCTTTCGAACGCCCACGACGATAAGATCACTAATTCCATGCTAATATACTAAGGCCCACTTGCGTAACGTTTGATTTAAGTCACTCCTTAATTTAAATTTTTTGAACAGAATTAACAACATAAAATAATTTAAGTTAAAAGTATTTAGCGTCCTCTTGCACAACGACATTAACGCTTAGATTTAGTTAAACATTTTATGAGGTCGGTAAAGTAGTTTCTACGTTTTGTTTCATGGTATAAAGCCTTTTTGTTACGATTTTAACGATGTTATGCGTATGCTTTCGCATAAAACCTTAGACTATATATACTTTGAGCATAAAACAAAACGCATTGTCGTCGCCTAGCAACGAAATGACAATTGACAAATAATAACTAGAAACTTTTGAGCATTAACCCTAGAACCCTACATGGGGTGCAGGTGCACCCCACACCGATTTGTTTTCTAAATATCTCAATTTCTTTAATGTCCAAGAATTCGCGCGTCGGAGTATTTTAGTTTGGTGTCAACCACTCGCGTTACGTCAATACCGTGACGAGGGCCGCGTTGTGTGGTCGCCTGTATAAGTGCTGTGGGGTACGCCAGTACCCCAGTCTAGTAAAATCGTAAGATTGTTAATTTATTACGATTGATGTATTTATATGTAATCAGTTATTAAATTTGATTATTTATTAAAACAATAGTCTTATATGAATTAAATACAGATATTTTTAGATATTATGAAGGTAAAATTCAATGAAGTTTATTTATTTTGTTTCGGATGGCTGTCAGCGGTTTGAATTACGAAGAAATAAGCTTAATTCAGACCACAAATCTGGCGAGGAAGAAATAGAAGTTGGGACCAGTTGTAATTCCTGGGTTCTTTACAAGTGATCAAGATCAAATAATAAGCCAAATATAAAATTTCAGCAGACAGTTTTGAAATTGGGTTTGGAACTGATACATGAACATTTGGAGGACCGTCACTGGATGCCAACTTAGTCCATTGCAGTAATCCTCAAAAAGGACCAAATCCTACAAGCGCTGTTGCTCAAACTACATTTAACTTTGTGTAATAAGGCTGTGTGTTGTGATCTCAAGTTACCGATTCTGTTTAGTAAAACGTATTTTCATGATTTTTTTTTTATTTTAAGGATTACAGTAATTTTAGTATGGGGTGTTCCAGCACCCCAGTGTAGGAATAACATGTGCGCCAAATAATGTAGAATTCTAGGGTTAACAAAACACAAGTAGGTATATTGCTATCAGTTATATAATCATCATCATCATGTCAGCCTAGGGACGTCCACTGCTGGACATAGGCCTCCCCCTGCTGCGTCGTCCGGTCCAGTTATATAATTATTGATAATTTTCGTCGCTAATGACAAGATGCCAACATCAGTGTGACAGTTCTTAAAAGAAATTAGCCACTAAACAGCCGATTTTCGGTGATTAATTTTGGCAGTTCTTAAATTATATTACTCGACAAATTTTTCGTTGTGCAAGACGCTAGTGGTGTTTAATACTTTTTTTCTCGTTAAATACATCTTAATTCAATTTAAGAATCGTTGTGCAAGTGGGCCTTAGTGTTCTTCTTCGTAGGATATCTTTACAACATATTCCAAATTGCACAAACTACCTGAAAACTAACGAGGCAGACAGTCCAATAGGACTTATTTTATTAATTATAGAGTAATCTAATTAATCAATACGACCCGAACGCTTCCATTTTACGCCGCAATGTACCTACTACTGTTTATCTTCAACATAAAGTTAATTCCAGCAGTGTGATTCTGTAAGACTTCATTTTAAACTTCGAATCTGAATCCGCTGTGAGTTTCTTGATTGGCATTCAAAAACTCGGTAGATAATTCGAATCTACACTAGCGCTCCTCTTGCGAGCGTGTTTGCGAGTTGAACTAAATTAACATCGAGATTTTGACAGATAAAGTAAGAGATGACGTAAAGGTGGCATTCTATAAGGTAATTCCACCGTCACTTCGACGCTCACTTCGCACTCAAAATCAAGGTCATTTTGAACCTTATGCGAAGTGAGAGCGAATAGCGACGTGACATGCGAGTTGTTGTTTGAATTTTACAGAATCGACATGCTGCAGGCTTCGCTCGCAGGTCCATGTTCGAGCTTTCACCCCAATTCATGTTTACAAATTGCGGTCAATATTCTATAATTCATTTTAGTGAAATACCAGCCCTAACAAATGGTATCAAGCAGTTTTTGTGAACTATCTGGCACTTCACTACATAGCATAAAACAAAGTCTGTCTTTTGTCTGTCTGTCCCTAGGTATGCTTAAATCTTTAAAACTACGCAACGGATTTTGAAGCGGTTTCTTTAATAGATAGAGTGATTCAAGAGGAAGGTTTATAGGTATAATACATGTATAAGCATTGCATTCGTGCGAATCCGGGGCGGGTCGCTAGTGTTAATAAATAAAATCCTTGCGTTACTGACTGACTGACAGACACGCTACAGCCAAAACTACTGGTCACAAGAAGATTAAATTTAGTATTTATATTCCTTGAGGAGTCTAGGGTAGCACTAAGAGAGCATTTTTGGTAATTCCACCCCTAAGGTCGTAAAACGGGGGGTCAAAGTTTGTATGAAACCTTTTATTCCTTCAATAGATTGACTCCAAACTTTGTATATTAGTTCCTCAAACGACGATAGTGAACACTAAGAATTACTTTTCTGGAAATTCCTCCCCTAAGGGTAACATAGGGGGTCAAAGTTTGTATGTAACTTTTTATCTCTCTAATGGATTGACTTCAAACTTTGTATATTGGTTCCTTAAACGACGATAGTGAACACTAAGATTTTGTTTTTTGAAAATTCCTACCCTCAGGGAGTAGATTCAAAGGTCAAAGTGTGTATGAAACTTAATATTCCTTCAGTGGATTGACTTCAAACTTTGTAACTTGGTTTCTCTAATGACCTTAGTAAACATTAAGAAAATCTTTTTGGAATTTCTTACTCTAAAGAGTTAAAAAGGGGAGTCGGAGTTTGTATGAAACCTTTTTCTTCCTTCATTGCATTAACTTCAAAAACTCAGTAACATTTTCGCCCGACCCGAGACTCGAACCCGAGATCTCCCGTTTGGCAGACCCATACGCTATCCACTGTACCACGGAGGCAGTCAAACTTTGTATATTGGTTCCTTATGTAACGGGTTCTAGAATTAAAACGCAGTACAGGTTCTAGGTGCGTTTATTGCCGCGTATTGTCTCACTTCTCTTGCCACGAGTATGACCGACCAACAACACGACACTGGCCTGAACACTAATGGCTGCAGTCTCCCACGCTGTTCCCTCCGGTAGTGTGCGGGGCAGGTTGCTCGAAGGGCTGCGCGTAGCGGGCACGCTACGCGCAGCCCTGGATCTGCCGATCCTCGCAGCCATGGATCCGCCGATCCTCGCAGGCCGTTGGTTCAGCTGGCAGGCGCCGGCGGTCTGAGTGCAATGAGCAGGGCAGGCCAAACTCTTCGGCAGAAGTGACGTCGATGATGGTGCAGGGTAGTGTAGCGGTCTAGGTAGAGTAGCCCGGAGCCTTAAGGTGGACCTGGAACCTGAAGGGAAACAGCATTAGGAAAGCCACAACCAATAGAGTCAGGCAGGCGGCGTCAGCCGGCCTCAGCTAGCAGGTAGAGAGATGGGCAGTAGGCTAGTGCAGTAAATGTAGTAACTCACCCGTAGCTGGGACCAGGATACACGTATGAAGTAGTAGTAGTGGCACGTAGTTAGGCACGGTAACAATCATTAGCGGTGCTGGTCTCTCTGTTGGCCCCTATATATACTGGGCCCTCCATCAGAATTCGTGTCGGCGCATAACCAAATATGGACAAAACTCACGAGCGCGGACGATGGCCTTCTCTGATTGGCCGAGCGTATGGACGGTATTATGACGTACACTCGGTAGGTACCGGTCATACGTTACAATACCGCCCGCCTTAGGAGAGGATTTTACGTGGCTAACTAGGAAAATCCGACTAGCTGCGTTAAGTCTATGAGCTACTGTCCAAGCTAAGACGGCATATAGAAAGAAGGAAGGGAAAGTCTTATACGGTTTGTAACAAATAGCAGAGACAAGAAAAGAATATAGACTGACAAAGTCGAACAAAAAAATGTGACTCGATAATTCGTTAACATAAATGACGAAAGATGTCGCTACGCGTATCGAATCGAAAAATAATTAGGGCAGAAGACGTGTGACGTCAGTCGTGCCTCCGCTAAATGGTACATAACACCACTGGATGGCGTTATATTCAATTTATTGCATACTTGTCTTAAATTAATAACGTGGACGAAAAACTACAACGTAGGTAGCCCTTGTGCAAGGTCATTCGGGAGTTGAGGCCCTCAAGGGTGCTCAACTTACCTACTACGGTACCACAGTCAAATAACTATCAATTGCTACCGTTCAACTCTTTCAATTTTAATTTTCGAATTATGTGTGTGGTTTAAGTACTTTAAGGTCTAAATTTGCAATGAAATGTTGCACTATACTTTGCTGGTTTGATAACAAAGCTGGCAGATGGCCTCGTAAGCCCACCGAGCTTGGGGTCGATTGATTTGTTTTGAGGAGCACTTTATACGCCTACATGATATCCGAGGTCTGATGATGAAGCTGAAAGGTGGTCACGGCATCTCTGTATTAAAACGTCCTAACTCCACCGAGTTTGGGCTCGATTGATTTGTCTTGAGGATCACTTCACACCTAGATGATAACCAGGGTCTGATGATGAAGCTGGAAGGTGGCCACGGTATCTCTGTGATAAAACGACATAACCCGACCGAGTTTGGGCTCGATTGCTTTGTCACCTAGATGATATCCAGGGTCTGATGATGAAGCTGGGAGGTGGCCACGGCATCTCTGTTATAAAACGACATAACCCGACCGAGTTCGGGCTCGATTGATTTGTCTTGAGGAACACTTCACACCCTGATGATATCCTGGGTCTGATGATGAAGCTGGGAGGTGGCCACGGCATCTCTGATATAAAACGACATAACCCGACCGAGTTTGGGCTCGATTGATTTGTCTTGAGGAGCACTTTACACCTAGATGATATCCAGGGTCTGATGATGAAGCTGGGAGGTGGCCACGGCATCTCTGTTATAAAACGACATAACCCGACCGAGTTTGGGCTCGATTGATTTGTCTTGAGGAGAATTTCACACCTAGATGATATCCAGGGTCTGATGATGAAGCTGGGAGGTGCCCACAGCATCTCTGTTATAAAAAGACATAACCCGACCAAGTTTGGGCTCGATTGATTTGTCTTGAGGAGCACTTCACACCTAGATGATTTCCAGGGTCTGATGATGAAGCTGGAAAGTGGCCACGGTATCTCTGTGATAAAACGACATAACCCGACCGAGTTTGGGCTCGATTGATTTGTCTTGAGGAGCACTTCACACCTAGATGATATCCAGGGTCTGATGATGAAGCTGGAAGGTGGCCACAGTATCTCTGTAAAACGACATAACCCGACCGAGCTTGGGCTCGATTGATTTGTCTTGAGGAGCACTTCACACCTAGATGATTTCCAGGGTCTGATGATGAAGCTGGAAGGTGGCCACGGTATCTCTGTGATAAAACGACATAACCCGACCGAGTTTGGGCTCGATTGATTTGTCTTGAGGAGCATTTCACACCTAGATGATATCCAGGGTCTGATGATGAAGCTGGGAGGTGACCACGGCATCTCTGTTATAAAACGACATAACCCCACCGAGTTTGGGTGGATTAATTTGTCTTGGGTAGCTGTTTAGGTACACCTAGATGATATTCGGGGTCTAATGATGCAGCTGGAGGTGGCTACGGCATCTTTGTAATAAAACGATGTAACCCTACCGAGTTTACCCTAGACGGCCGGTTGGCGTAGCGGGAGTGTAAGCGACTGCTACGTCAAAGGTCGCGGGTTCGATTCCCGCTCAAGTCAAACATTTGTGTGCATGAATATGGATATTTGTCTTGATCTGGGTGTTTCTATGTATAACATACAGGGTGTCACAAGACCCATCACCAAGCCGAAGTCTACTCGTTTTTCACATCGTGCCAAGTCATACTACGCGAAAATAATACCTGGGAAACAAAAAGAATTTTATGCTTAAAAAAAATTACAACTTTTAGTACCGGTAATGTATAGCGCGCGCTTGCAGACATCGTACCTACGCCGGCCGTATCTACCTATACCGTGCGCCGCGGTGGCGGCAGTTTATGATCACGTGGTCGCGCGGCCGAGGGGAATGACCTCGCAGCTGATTGATGTAGGCATACACTACGCGTCGGAAACTTTAAAGCCGTTTATTTTAGGGAAATATTGAAAATTTTGTTTATGTTTATTTGGCAGAAAGTGTACATTTATCATTCTAAACACGATTTTGGAATAATTCGAAAAAAAAATCGTGACTTTAAGGCTCAATATCTCCTGAACCAGTAATTTCCCAGGTATGGTGCCCAAGTAAAAAATGATCGTAATAATTGGTACTATATGGGGTTTCAGTTTTCGTTAAGGGTCTTTTTACACCCTGTATATGTATTTACAAAAAAAGTATAACTATATGTACCTAGGTATGTTTATCCATTATCTAGTACCCACAGTAGGGTCATTTCGCCTGTTCGCATCCATTTAGTACAGTTGGCAAGTTTGAAGGAGAAAATTGTGACGTCGCTGTGACGTCGCGCTCACACGGGTCGTCCAGGGAAGCTGGTCACTTAGCTCGTTGTCTGCCTGCAGCCGCCAGAAAGGGCCGGGCGCAGCCAGCGCTTCAGTAATTATAGTCCGTTGCAGGGCGCGGGCAGCGGGGTCGACTGGGCCGATTGATGCGTCAAGGATTGACGTCACAAAATAACAATGTAAATTTTTTTTTCCAGCAAATTGATTCAATGAAAAATGTATGTAATGCGTTCATTATATTTTAGTCTATATTATTATTAACTTTCACTTTTCTTCGAAACTTTGTTTTTTTGTTAAATAGACACACTTCAATATTTAAATTATAGTTCGTTTAGGCTGTTATTGTTTGCTGTTTATAAGAAAACCAATAATATTATCACGATGCCTGTATGTAACAGGTATGTAAACAAAAATGACAAAAAATAATTTAGCAATTTTGTTCACACATTATTTTTTATTGTTTTTAGATGTGAGGACTTGTTATTGGCTATCAAGCTACTAAATTGAATTGTATACTGTTACATTAGCTGTAAGTCTTCCATGTTTTTTAAATAAATAAATAAATAAAAAAATAAAAATATTTGGCATTTTACCCAGTTTGCGTCCAAAAAATCTAAATTGTGTCCACCTGTGGATCATTTCACGTCCACCAGCTTAGAGAAGGAATATAATTGGATGATATTGTTAATACAATCTAAAGAAAGATTGGCTTTTTACAATTTCTACATTTAAGATTAAATTTATAAAAAAATCAACATTATTATCATTATTAAATCGCTCTAAAGAAACTATAAATAACTATTTATTGTTTTCAACATCGATGGAACTTAAAATCAAAGATAAAAAAATAACGATACATGTTGTCCAATATTGTGGTCTTCGGAATAGCATAATTTTTTCATAATTATGTATTTTCTTCTCACGAATATCACTAAACGCTTTCTTTATTTAATCATCTTCTGATTTTTTTCTTATCCTGCTTCTTTCTTGTCTCCTAAGAAGTCATTTTGAATAGAAAAAATATGGAATAAAAGAAATTACGCATTTCATTGCACTAAATTCGTAAAAATCAGATTTTAAACTCAGTCTTAATCGAAAATGCGTTTTAAATTATTAAAAAATATATATATCATATATTTGTTATCATTTCTATTTCATTAAGAAATGGACGCAATTTGCTATAATATTATCCCTTGTAGGTATAGTTTGCGTCCACGTGTGATCGATTATTATATCGATTCATTCGATTGTATCTTTTATTACAATCATAATAATGTGGACGCAAATTGGTCATTTATTGCATACTATTAAATGTTAAAATAAACAAAATCCCAATTTCTCTCTCATATTTTAATCACATAAAAATAAATAACTAAAGAAAACATAAATAGACGAGTTGACGTCCTTTGCGGACGCAAAGTGGAAGTTTTATAAATTCGGTGTTGTAATTCGCGTCCACCTTATGTTAATTCTTAACTATATAAAATACAAGCTAATTCATAATTCATACTGTTCGTCTTTTCATTATAAATGTTTAGAAACAGCTATTTATCCTAAAATTCACATAAAACAATAAAAAACTTACCGTCAACCACGCCGCTGCACACTATTTTTTTTATTTATATCCCGCGCATCTGCACTCTTTTGTTGAACAACAAAGATTAACAAATTTTTTTAAACAGCATTAGCTGGGCGCATGGAACTTTAGTCTATTTGTGCGTATACATATATACGTTGAGGTATTGGCGGTACTGACTTTTCATTTTATTAGTGTGTTAGTATACTTATTTTCGAGCATTTTTAAAGGGAAGTCCGTAAAATGGACGCGAAGTGGGCGATGGACGTGAACAGGCGAAATGACCCTACAAGCTCTGCTTAGTTTGGGACTAGATGGTGTTGTGTGAATGTGGTAGAATATTATTATATAATTATAGTTTGGGCTCGATTGATTTTTTTTGAGGCACACTTTACACTTAGGTGATAATAATTATGATACTACGATACTAGCTATAGCGGTACCGGGTTCGATTCTCGGTTTAGTGGCTTTTTGCATTTTCTCATACAAAGTAGTTAATAACTATTCAGCCGACAGGTCTCACTCATGGTATGAGTTCGTGTGTGCGACCTTGAGGCATACATAGAACTAGTTCGTAGATGGTTGTTTACGAATGGTTACTAAATAAGTGTATCTACCTATAAAACCTATATACAAATCCCATCTTAATTGGTAATTTTATTTTGGTTTAAGCGTCATCTAGTGAAAATTCAATATAAACCGTTGTACATAACCTTTCGTGTTTTTACTACGCCATCCTTCCATTAGTACACATTCAAAAGTGATAAAATATTTACAACAGAGCCGCCTGCTGCTCTTACGATATTATCATGTTTACAGAGACGTGGCTACTGGATGGTATCTTTGACTCAGAGATCATGGATTCTCGATACAAACTCTACAGACGAGATCGATCTATTAATGCATTAAACAGTAAAACGGACGGCGGTGGCGTACTTCTAGCAATTTCTAATAAATACAAGTCGTGCCGTTTGCATCATTTTGAAAGTTTGTGCGATGATCTCTGGGTCAAGCTTTCACTAGTGGTTGGTAAGGAAGCTAAAGACATCTATCTTTGTACTGTATACCTTCCGTCACCTTTGCACCCTGGAGTTCTGGAGCATTTTGTTGATAATTCAAACAGAGTATTGGAAAATGTTACAGATAGCTTAATCATCGGCGACTTTAATCTAAAATCAATCGACTGGCTTGATTCTAGTGGCTCTCTTATCAGTTTTCCTCAAAGTGCGTGTTCCGGACTGGAGCAAACTGCTTGGGACTTTATTTTAATAAACAATCTGAAGCAATATAACTACTTATGTAATAAAAACAACAGAATCCTGGACTTAGTGCTATCCAGTCTGGAACATGTCACAGTAAGCGCACCCGTAGATGTTCTGTCTAAAATAGATTTGCACCATCCACCCGTATTAGTTGAACTCATGTTTTCACAGAATTTAAAACCACAGAAGCATATCACTAAAACTAAATTGAATTACGTCAGGGCTGACTACGCAGCCATTAATGCAGCCTTGGATCAGATCGATTGGACTGGTACTATGGAATCCTGCATGACTCTTGATCAGATGGTTCAAATATTCTATGATAAATTGCATAAACTTATTAATGATTATGTCCCAAAGGTGAATATAAAAGTATCTCGGTATCCGCATTGGTTCTCTAGGCAATTGATTAAGAGATTGAATGAAAAGAATCGATTAAGGCGACGCGTTAAAAAATATAATAATCCACTAGACGTTATTGCTTTAAATTTACTTAGAAAAAGATGTGATCATTTGACTACATCATGCTACAATGAGTATATTGCTGATATCGAGTCTAAAATAAAGTCTAACCCAAAGTACTTTTGGAGTTATCTAAAAATTAAAAGAGGTGGATCCAGTAACTACCCGAGTTCTATGTCTAATGGACCAGACAGTTCAAGTGACACCAATGTGATATGCAATTACTTTGCGACTTATTTTGCTAAAGTGTATCGGGTTAGTGAAAACGAGGCATCCGTGCAGTCGGGTGTGATGGATAGTCAAATGAGTAATAGCATATTAGGCCAATTAGAGATAAAACAGGAACACATTGAGCACCAACTTAAGATGCTAGATATTAACAAAGGAGCCGGTCCTGACAACATACCACCAATATTTCTCCGTAGAACTGCAGAGAGGATCTCACTTCCTTTGAGTTTAATATTTAATAGATCCCTACCTCAAGGTATTTTTCCAACCGTGTGGAAAGAAACCAGAATAGTACCCATATTTAAGAGCGGAAATCAATCAGATGTGGCGAACTATAGGCCCATCGCGATCCTCTCTGTACTCGCAAAGGTTTTTGAAGCGCTCTTATGTCCTGTGCTCTCTAGGCATCTGTCTCAACTGATAACTGAAAGTCAGTACGGCTTTGTGACAGGCAGATCAACAGCTACGAACTTGGTTGCATATGCCGAGGATGTTATTGAGTTGGTGGATGCGCGTATCCAGGTAGATGCCGTCTATACTGATTTCGGTAAGGCATTCGACACAGTCGATCATGGTATACTCATAACTAAACTTAAGATGTACGGTGTGTCGGATCCTTTACTGAGTTGGTTCGGGTCGTACTTGCGCGGGCGGATGCTTAGGGTGGTAGTGAATGGTTGCAGCTCTGAATCCTACATAGCAACATCAGGCATCCCACAAGGTTCTCATTTGGGTCCGCAACTCTTTCTTCTTTTCATCAACGACATTTGCAAGTGCTTCCACAGCTCGAAGGTATTTTTGTTTGCTGACGATCTTAAAGCTATAAAATCTATCAGCAGCTCTGCCGACTCGCTACTATTTCAAAGTGACCTCGACAGGTTGAGTGAGTGGTGTCAGTTTAATAAAATGTCACTAAATGTAAATAAATGTAAACATATAAAATTTACTCGAAAGAAAAATGTTATATGCACAACATACAAACTGAATAATGAAAAGCTAGAGGAAGTGAATGCGATGCGGGACCTGGGTGTACAGTTTGATAAAAAATTGAGTTTTATTCAGCACATCGATAATATTGTACTCAAAGGATCAAAAATGTTAGGCTTTGTTATGAGAGAATGTAAGAACTTTAAACACTCAACCACGAAAATTACTATGTATAACTCTCTCGTAAGGAGCCATCTTGAGTATTGCAGCGTTGCCTGGTCACCAACTTAAAAGGTTCACATTAAGCGTATTGAAAGGATTCAGAAAAGATTTTTATAGCATCTGACATATAATAGTAACCTGGGCAAAAAGCTAACATCCTACAGAGCTAGGTTGCAATATTTCAGGATGGTGTCTCTGGAGAAACGAAGAGATGTGCTGGATCTAGTGTTCCTTAAAAAACTCATAACTGGGTCTTTGGACTGACCACAGCTATTGAGTAAGGTCGCTTTAAATGTGCCACGAAATATACCTAGAACCTTAAACAAAAAGCTCTTTTGCCAGCCAACAAGTCGCACCAACTTACGGCGGCACTGCTCTTTAGCAAGAATGTACAACACGTACAAAGAACTAGACATAGATGTCGACTTGTTTCATGTTTCTGTGCCTGCCCTTAAACGATTATTGTTGTCTGATCGCCAAATTTAATTTTAATTGTTATTTCCATTATGATTTATTTAATTTCTAATCAAATTTTATGTCAATTTATTTCAATTCTAATATAATTTATAATAATATCAAATTTTAATTTTAATTTATTTTGTACTTTTTAATAATAATATCATTATTAATTATATATTTCTCTGCGCATAATATAGTGCATGTAGTGTTCTTCTGTAAGTAGTGAGACACTTAGATTTAAGTTTACAATGTATAATATACCTTGAATGTTACGGTGTACTCATTGTTGAAGAGCCAATAAAATAAATAAATAAAAAATAAAATGAAATACATAAATTAGCTTATTATGAGCAATATAACCAATTCTAAAAAATACTTAAACGACTTCAATGGCTGTTAATGAAGAAATAATTATATTTTTATGACTTGTCTGGCTGTAATTAACGTCGCGTGCTATTTGATCAGCGCCATCTTTATATAGCTCGCGATTTGAGCTTTTTCCAAGGCACACTTTTTTATTCGACTTTGTCAGTCTATATTCTTTACTTGTCTCTGCAAATAGTTAGGCACCATAGTGTATAAGTTTTAGGTCCTTTATGTGCCAAAACCCAATAGAATTTCCAGACGCGTCCGACAACTCGAAAACGAGAGGCGACTTTTTATTAATCACTGTGCACTTCACGAATTTAGGGGCTAGTTTCTTACAGAAGGACTTATCCTTGTCGCTCTGATAAAAAGTCCTTTTCCACACAGTGTCTCCCACATTAAACTCAGCTGGTTTACGGCGTAAATTATACGTTTGGGAATTCCTAGCATGAGCTTGAATGAGGAGTGCCTGAACTTTGTCAAATATGCCTGATAAGTGACCTATGTTTTCTGCGTAATCGTCCCTAGGTATGTATACTATATCATCAGCGTCCGTGTCGACATAGTGTGAGCCACATGGAACTAATTCACGTCCATAGACTAAAAAACTAGGTGTATAGCCCGTGACTTCATTAACTGCAGTATTTAATGCAAACTGCACCTTAGGTAGGAGAGTGTCCCATAATCTCTGGTCATTTCCTACAAACGCCGCTAAGGTAGAACCAATGGTTTTATTATAGCGTTCGACCGTATTCACATGTGGGGAATATTTAGGAGTATAATGAAGATTAGGGATTTTGTACTTGCGCAACATAGCTTTTAAAGTAGCACTTACAAACTGTTTACCATTGTCCAATATAATTGTAGATGGTATACCATGAACTAAAAATATTTTTTCTTCCAAAATATTAGTTATTATTTCAGCAGTTGTGCGCCTGATAGGAAAAAGTAGACAGTATTTACTAAAACAACAAGTTACTACAAATATGTGGGCGTTTTGTTTTCTTGTGACGGGTAATGGCCCCACCAAATCTACACTAATGGTTTGGAAGGGTCGTGAACACACTTTGGGTCGTCTCATGGTTCCCAATGGTGCATGGTTCTGATGTTTGTGCGCGATACAAGTGTCGCAAGAGTTTATGAACTTTACCACGTCATCGTGCATTTTGGGCCAATAGTAACGCAGTGCTAAGCGCTTGTAAGTTTTAAATATACCGAAATGCCCCGAAGTGGGTTCGGCATGGTTCTCTAATATGGCATTATTTCAATCAGAAGAAGGTAGCACTTCTTTCCATTCGAACTCCTTACGTAGCATACACCTAGATTTTATCATACGATACAGTTTATTATTTTTAATAGAATAGTCTGGATAGTCATTAGGCAACGATAAACAACCATTGTAGGTGGCTGAATACCATTGATCAGTGTCAACATTAGGGTTGTTCACGTTATTTTTATTATTATTCGTGTTAATTATATTTACAGGTAGGGATCGTGATAACGCATCTGCTATAATATTATCTGCGCCGCACCGATGCTTTATTTCGAAGTTAAAGGCTGACAGACGAACCGACCACCGAGCTAATCTACCAGTCGGGTTGCTCAACTTTAGGAACCATGTCAGTGCGGAATGGTCAGTATACACAACAAACTTTAACCCGTTATCTAAAGGACAGCGCCAATATTCGAGAGTTAGAACGCTGTTAGAACTGCTAATGTCTCCCGTTTTGTTATAGTGTAGTTTTGTTCCTGTGCATTTAGTGGGTATAGGTATAGGTAGCCATAGGTAGTTCCACGCCATCTATTTCTTGTGTAAGCAACCCACCGATGCCACTCGCACTCGCATCTGTGTGAACTTGAAAAGGTTTCTCGTAATCGGGACACGATAATATTGGTGCGGAGCTTAACAATTGTTTTAGATTACAAAACGAGTCATCAGCTTCCACCGACCACTGAAATGGTCCAGCTTTCTTACCAGTAGAGGTAAGTTTGTTCAAAGGACCGGCAATAGTACTAAAATTAGGTATAAATCGCCGATACCATGATGCAAGGCCTAAGAACCTTTTGACTTCTTTTTTATTCTTAGGCGTAGCATATTGAAGAATGGCTTCCACCTTACATGGGTCTACTTGTAATCCTTTAGAGTTTACTACGTAGCCCAAGTACTTCAATTCATCACGGAAGAATTTAGATTTTCTAAGTTAATGGTAAGGTTGGCCGATTTTAATTTTTCGTATACTTTATTTAATAGTGACACATGAGCATTAAAAGATGGCGATATAAGCATGATATCATCTAAAAAGACGAATACAGAGTTTTCGAACTCTGGACTGTTCGTAAACAAGTGATCAACCAAACGCTGTTTTGTGTCGCAGGCGCATGCGTTAAACAAAACGGCATAGTCACAAATCTAAATGTTCCTCTAGTAGGCACATAGAACGCAGTCTTATCACGATCACATTCGCGAAGAGGCGTCTGCCAAAAGGACTTAGCTAAGTCTATACTACTTAGATATCTAGCGTTCCTAAGATTGTCTAAAATTTCGGATACGTAAGGTAGTTTGTACGTGTCTTTTTTAGTAATAGAATTAAGTTTTCGACTATCTTAACAAAACTTTAGTATACCGTCCTTCTTAGGCGTTAGTAAAATAGGTGACGACCACGGGCTTTCGCATTTTTCTACCACTCCCAATGCAAGCATTACGTCTAATTCGTCAATAATTATTTTTAATTTCGCCGACGGTAACCTATAATATCTTTGGCGTATCGGCGCAGAATCGCCAGTGTCTATTGCATGTTCTATTAAGTGAGTTCGTCCTAACCCGGTTTTTTCGGTAGAAATCGACTCGTATTGCTTTATAATTAACTTAGCCGTTCTTTGTTGTGTGACTTACTCAACTCACTAAAAGATTGCAATACGTTCGTGTTACTCGGCTTATTTTCACTTAACACACTACACGGCAATGTTTTAGACATGCATACGGATGCGATATGGTAATATAGTAATTTAAATAGTTTCCAGAAATCGATGCCTAAAATTAAATTACTTGTAACTTCTGGAATAATATAAGCTTTCAATAAGTGGGTTTGACTATTAAAAGTAGTGGGTAAGTTGATAAACCTGCGCGGCAACAATATATTTCCATCCGCGGACCGAATCTTATTAGTGTTGTAACGCTGCTGTATTTCTAACCCGGTTTTAGTCATTACCTTCATACGGGAGTTGTTACCTAAAATTGTAATGGCTGAACCGGAATCGTGCAATCCACAAATAGGTAAACTGTTAATCGTTACGTTAACATAGGGCCGTAGGTCATTTTTAGGTTTATTATCCAGGATCGAGGCGACGGAATAACTAGAGAAATACACTTTTAGAGTGTTTAGCCAATTTCTCCAATCATCTTTGTCAAAATTGGTTGAATAGGTTGTAGAACCTAATTTAGGCTTTGACACGCCCCGACCCTGACCAACTAGTTTTTTGGTTTCGTAGATTTACACTTCGGGCAATTAGGGAATGTCACATCCCTACGGCCGCACTTGAAGCAAATTGCAAACCGATCGCGTTTGCACTCATTCAAACTGTGATCATTGATACGGCAGCGCGGACAGTACTTGGACGTGACCAGAGCGACAGAGCTAGGTTTAGACTTAGGATTCCTAGGTTCGTTGTTCTCAGTGTATTCGGGTTTTCCGGGTGTACCCTCTATAGTGAGAACGGGATAATTATTGTAGGAATTATTACGCGCTCAGTTATTAGGTTTGTGACTGTAAGCTAGGTCTGGTGCCAACGTGTCGTTACTATAATACGGTTCGCGGAATTGAGAGTTCAAACATTTCATGCGTTCATAGTTTAAACATAACGTCTGCAGTGTTGCCATACTGTCTATTGAAGATATTGATGGAGCTAGCACTAGCGAGTAGCATGGACGTATGTTATGCAATAGAATGTCTAACTTTTCGCGTTCGGACAATCGCTTTGACGGTGACAGCCTAGCGAACAGCTGATTCATTATCGAGAGATAAATAATTATAGTTTCGGTAGCACCTTGAGTACGTCGGCGGATTTCATTTAATAACCGGTAGTCATAATCGTACGGTGTGAAATCGTCTATTAATTTAGTGGTGAGTTCTTCCCATGTAGTGAAATATTCTTTTAGGCCGCGATACCAGTGAAGTGCGCTACCGTTGAATATTTCGAAGGCATACGATAAAATTTTAGTGGAAGGTAGATTACGCGCGGTTTGGAATTCGGTTACGCGTTGTAGGAACGCTCGGACGTATCCCGTACCGTCGTATTTTAGCTTGGACAGTTCGCTAACTTTCAAATGCTCGCAATGGAATACTGGGGCTAACACCGCCAGCGTCAAGGTAGACGGCGCAGGTTGGACCTCAGCCACCGCATCAGCTGAGCGAACACCTGATTGCTCAATGGCGGACAGCTCCGCCGAGAGCTTGTCGAACCGGCTGCACAATTCGGTAATACGTTTTGAATACGCCGTAGGACGTTCCATCCTACGCAGTCTATGGAAAATGTGGTTGAGCAGTGCGGTAGAACTCCTAGCTAGGTTCGCGTCGTAAGAAATGGATAACGAATCCACTCGCTTGGCCAGCTCAGAGACGGCCTCGCTAGCGCCCTCGAAGTCCACCGTGATGGCTAGGCCCGACTCCAAAATGTCATCATCTGGAATGGCTTCCAGTAAATTAGGGAGCTGCTTCCGCAGACCTAGGACAGAGGTAGCCGGCTCCTCACCTCTAATCGCGACCTTGTATGCTAGTTCATTTTTATTTAGTAGAAAGTATTTTATGGGGTGTGAGCCCATTGTGTATGAAGGAGTACCGCGTAAGTATAACACTACACACTACACTTAGTGCGCAAGCGTTCTGCCCTTACAAATGGCCTACTTTACGATTAGGCGTAAAAGTTTGACCGTTAGGACTAATTAGAAGAAACGTTAGAATTCAAATTTGCGAACTAGTACGTAGTAGGTAGTTACACTAAAAGGTAGATAATTAGTATAACAATAGGTACCGGTTCGCTATTTCACTGAAATATAAGCACTGAAATGAGCCAGTATTTAGCGAGAATACTTCATGACCGCGCTGAACTTTATTCTAACTGCCTAGCTTTTTATTGTTATACATATATGAATACTAATTTAATTAGACTTTATGCTACATATTTTTGGTGAAGAAATACGGATTTTCAGAATTTTTTTTGTGGTTTATTTCAACAGATATGCTATAAAGTGCCGAGTCAGTCCTTAGTGAGTAGATCCGTGGGATCAACATCGTCAGGATATTATTGTAAGTAACATCGGGGTCAAGTGCGAACTTGTCGCCTCTCAGGACTCGCCGCGGGAGGTTATTGCGAGACAATTTCAGCGAGACAATATTTCTTGGCGTTATCACTCGTCGGCGAAGAAACACAATAAAGTTGTTATATTTCACGCTTACAGCGAAAGATTCATTTCATTTTTCCGTATTTCCTGGCAGTGGCGCCCATCTGAGAGGTAGATAGATAAAATAGATGGATAAAACACTTTATTGTACACCAGGAAATACACAATATTACAATAGATTACAACAAAAACCTTAAAACTAGTGGTACAAGGGCGGTCTTATCACACATTGCGAAAAGAAAATTATAGTGGAGGGGAGAAAATATTTGTATATCAGAATAGATAATATGAAATATAATTATACTTATAAATGTAGCATAATTAATAAAAATAATACCGTACATAAAAATAAATGATAAAATATATTAATATATATATATATATATATATATATATATATATATATATATCTCTTCTTCTTTCTCTTAGCGTTATCCCAGTTTCAATCTGGGGTCCGCTTTCTAGTCTAACCGGATTTGGCTGAATATTAGCTTTTCCACGTCTGACCTCCGCAACCCGAAGGGATAGCGATATTCCATGGTTTAGACTAGTGTCAATTTATTTAGAAGGTACTGACGCCCTGTAACGACTGTCAAAGATCTTCATGACAATCGGGACCGACGGCTTAACGTGCTCTCCGAGGCACGGGACAAGCGATAATTAACAATTCAACACGCACATAACTCCGAAAACTCATTGGTGCGCGCCGTGGATTCGAACCCGATACCCTCTGCATGGCAGTCTGTTGGTATATCCACTCGGCTATCACTGCCTTACATACAATATGTATATACATATAAAATATATATATATACATATTTATAAATAAAATACTAATATTGATATATACACAAACAATACATAGATGAATAAATATGTAAACTAAACTATATACTATGGGTATGTGTGGTTATTAGTCATGATGAATCTGCCATATAGTGCTGAGTGACGAGATTTTTAAACATGTTTAAGGATTTAGCCCGTCTGATAGATTCGGGCAACGCATTCCATAATCGTACAGCCTGCACAGTGAATGTGTAGGGACTTTCAGTTTTAGGTTTTCTGATGATCGTAAGAACTTAGAATGTATATTATGAAGATAATCGAACCGATATTTGAGATACATGGGACAGGAAGGATTAAAAAGAATATTAAAAAGAAGACAAAGAATGGGAGTATTCCGTCGAAGGCGGATTGGTAGCCACTTGAGCTTGTTACGAAATTCAGAGACGTGATCATATTTACGTAAACCGTATATGAATCTTATACAGAAGTTTTGAAGTCGCTCAAGTTTATCTAGCTGTTCCTCATTGAGATCTAGATAGCTGGCATCGGCACAGTCAAAAATGGGTAGAAGGATGGATTGCACGAGTGCAATTTTAGTGGATATTGGCAGGAAGTTGCGCAATCTTCTCAATGATGCTGAGGCAGCGTAGAGTCGTCGACTAACATTTTGTAGCTGCACAGTCCAAGACAGCGTTTCTTCACATCATTACTTATAGGAATTACAACGCCACCAAAAGACACCTGGGGAAGCATTGACCATTGAACCTTTGTCATCATTCTGGAACTGCCGATAATAATGACCTGGGTTTTAGCAGGATTAATCTTAAGTCCATATCTATTGGTCCAGTGTGTAATTTCAGCCAAGTCATTATTAATAATTGAGATTGCTGACGCCAAGTTGTCAACCTTCACTTGAGAGTAAATTTGCAAATCATTTGCATATAGGTGGTAGGAAGAAGTTAAACTATTTGATATTGAATTGATAAAAATAGAGAAGAGTAAAGGAGATAAAACGCCGCCCTGAGGTACACCTGCAGCATTGTCGCACCATGGAGAAAAAATATCATCCAGATGAATGCGCTGCCGGCGTCCAAACAGGTAACTACGAAACCAGTCGATCACTGATGGAGATATGTTAAGAGAGCTTAAAATGGCAAGGAGAATGTCAAAGTCAACAGTATTAAATACATTGCTAAAGTCCAGCAAACAGAGAACTGTTAGCCTGCCGCCCTCCATGCCTGACCTTATATCGTCCGTAATGCTGACAAGGGCACTTGTAGTACTATGACCCGTGCAGAAACCAGACTGAAAGGGATTGAGAATATTGTTTTTTGAAAGGAAGGAGTTAAGTTGGTTATGGATGAGACGTTCAAGGACTTTAGAAAGGAAGGGTAGTATAGATATGGGTTGATAGTCGGAGAATGAAACAGGAATGGATTTTTTAGGTAAAGGAACTATATGAGCCTCTTTCCAAGCTGTTGGAAACACGCTATTTGAAATGGAATGATTAAATATATGGGAAACAATAGGTAGGATCTCATCGAGAATAGGGAGAATCATATTGCGGGTGATGCGATCACTGCCAATTGCGTTACATGTTATGGAAATGATGCTCTTCTTAACATCACATGCAGTAAACTGACTAAATACAAAAGGAGTATAGTCAGGAGTTGAAAGCGATGAAAGATGATTTAAGGTATTCATTTTAGTTGTCCTATTAAAATCGGACGAAGCAGAGAAATGCTGATTGAGCGAATTAATATCAATATCGGAAGAATTCTTGTTTTGATTTTGCTTCCCAACTCCTATTGATCTAAGAAATTGCCATACTTTCGCAGGGTCACCATTTTGAACAGAACTATGAATATGCTTGCGTTGTGTATCCCTACACAGCCTATTGCAGAGATTTCTAAGCTTTGTATACTTTTCTTTATTAGTTTCAGAAGGCTTGGATTTATATTTCAATTTTGCAGCTGTTTGTTTCTGAATAAGTATGCTGATTTCTTTAGTAAGCCAAGGCGATGGTGCATGTTTCAGTTTAAAGTAAACTTTCTCTCAAATATTTGAATTTTGCAGTCAATAGAGTCAGAGTCAAGTAAAGGTTTCCAATTTATTACTTTGACATCGTCGCATAGACGTTCAGTATCCATACCACTAAAATTCCGTAGCAAGAGAGTTCTTGACTTTGCCTTGAGAGGACGAACTTTGTAAGATAGGTAGATAAGATCATGGTAAGAAAATGCATCAGCATCACATTGGCCGTGCTTAGCGACATGACCAAGCGATGAGACGAAGATGAGGTCTAAAAGTGATGGAGCAGAATTAGGGAAGTGATGAGTAGCATTCAGGGGAAGAATATGCAGATTACTAAAAACAGAAATAGAATAAAGAGATGAAGAGCGTGAGTCGTTCTTAAGGAGACAGGTATTGAAGTCACCCATGATTATAGTTTGACTGTAAGAGGGAGATAGAGTGAGTAAGAGATTTTCAAAGGAGGAAAAGAAATCAATACGCAAAGAAGGGCAGTAATAAACCCCAAGAAGGATTTTGGTGCGATGCAGCTCGACTTCTAGGAAGAGATGCTCACCGGCATTGGATGGAGGCGGTTGTGAAGATATATTTACCACAGAGTAGGTAGAATAAGTAAATAGGTAGGTAGGTAGGTAGTAATAGTAGGTAAAATAAGAGCGTATATATATGGCAACACCACCGCCACCACTACCAGTACGGTCATTTCTAATGAGTTGGATGCCGGGCAAAGAATAAGAAGCAGAAGGAAGAAGACATGGCTTAAGCCATGATTCGGAAACCAGTATAGCATGGATGTTCTTACAGTCAAAGTTTGCCAGCATATCAGGGAAATGGGCGGGAATACTCTTAGCATTGATATGAATCACATTAAAGTTACTCGGAACATCAGAAAACAAAGTTTGCAGGTTGTCTGCCAAAGAAGGAACGCTAACAAAACTTTCGTTGTCGGAGCTCACTGAAAAGTAATCATCACTATCACTTTCTAAACACAACATAATAATTAAAGTAAATAAATAAATTTATAAATATATAAAATAATGTATGTAAAATAAAATAAAATAAAAAAAGTAAATATGAATATAGATACGATAAGTTAAAAATAGTCTTGCACAACCAAATTCTACAAAGTGCACCTGCCAGTTAAATAATAATGAACTATCAATAAATAGAAACAGCGTGGATAAAACGCAAACGAAAAAATAAAATAGGAAAACAGAAGGTGAGTATAATCCCAGGTAGCAAGCAAATAGAAATAAAGAAAAAAATTAAAGTTACAAGTAATCCGAAATCTGACCACGTAAACTACTGCGGCGTGTAATATTAGCCCAAACCAATGTGTATCCGAATTCTGAACGTAATATTTCAACTGTCATAATAATAATTGACAATAGTGATGTCTAAAAAGTTAATTTTATGAGAAGAAGTTGTAAGAAGCCGTGTGGTTGACGGCATAGAATACAAGTGTCACCACCCCCTATCTTCCCGTGGTGGGTGTCGTAAGAGGCGACTGAGGGATAACACGATGCAAATACCATCTTTGCGTAGAGACGGAAAACTCGACATCAAACCCTATACGACTGCCTCGTTGGTCTCGCGGCATAAATGTGCGCGTGGGATCGGGAGGTCCCGGGTTCGATTCCTGGGTCGGGCAGTGTTATTGGGTTTTTCTGTCACGAAATTCTCAGTAGCAGCACGGAGTCTGGAAATGTGCCCGGTACGGCAATAGGCTCGCCCCCTATTACGTGGGACTAAAGTATATCTGGCGAAAAGTGGGCGTAGAAATACACCTCTGCCTACCCCTTCGGGGATAAAAGGCGTGACGATATGTATGTATGTATGTAAGTTGTAAGAAGTCGGTAGGTATTACGGTAATAATTGTGATATTAAATAAGAAAATGAAATGTGAGAAGTGTGTAAGATACATGTTAAAAGAAAAACATGTGGGTAACACAAGTCGTAAACAAAAATAAATGTATAACCACCTAACTGGGATTACGTACAACATGAAAGAGGAAGATAACAGATACAAAGCAGTATTTTTTAGTCGCAGCAGCTCTTCTCGATTTTGCCGGCTCATTTTTCGAGGAGGAGGGCCCTGGTTTCGTCTGGTCCACGGCAAGAAGATGGTCGAGCTTTTGTACATCTACCAGGGAGCTGACGCGATGTCGTTCGCCGTGTGCACCTAGGACGTATATGAGCCCTTCTTTTGTCCAGCATTTCGTGACCCCAAATTTCTCCCGCGCAGCCACGAAGGTGTCATGTCGGGCTTTGGTCAGGAATTCAGACGCTGTGATGCCTGAACCCTTAAGCTTAGGTTTAGAGAACCAAGCTTTATCACGGACCAAGACACTCTGAAATTTCACCAAGATTGGACGGTGTCTATTTGGAGCTGAGGGTCTTCCCATGCGGTGACAGCGCTTGATGGAACTTGGTCCGAATTCTTCGAGCTTCAAGTGGGACTTCATGATATCGGTAACTGTCTGCACCAGGTCCTCGTTCTTTTCTTCTTTCACACCATGGAAAAGTAGAATTTTACGGCGGCCTTGCATTTCTAGGTGATCCACAGTGTGCACCAATAACTGAACCTGTTGCTGTAGACCCTTCAATGCATCCGTCACAAATGTCCGGAATAAGGCAAATTCAGAAGCCAAACTAGCCAAGTTAGAAGGAGGGTTTGTGTTGTTGAGTTGTTTATCCTCAAACTGAGTCATCCTCTGGTGAAATGTATTGTTTAGGTTATCAATAGTGCTGTGTAATGCTTCCATGGTTAATTGTATGTACGGTGAATTTAGACAGGAGATAACTTTCACTGGCAGGTAGCGTGTTATAATGAACTATATTAAATCATAAAAGTACTGAATTTGTGTTTAAATTAATTATTAAAATATTATAAAAACGAGAGCTAAAATTTTTACTTGTGGTCACAACTACCCCCAAAGTATCTGTCTGAGAGGTTGTGGGTGGGAAGGAAGGAATGGGGGGATGGAGGAAAGAGGGGTTTATATTTACGATGTTCCTGGCGTTCATCAGCTGATGCAGCGATTCTCTGTTCCGTTGACGCGCGGCCGGACGCCGCCGTTGTATTCACTCACTCGAAAAAACAACATTGATATCGTATCGATATCTTTGCATCGGAACTGGTATTGTGAGTGCACCATGAGTATTGCAGTGTCTACAAATGTGCGGAAACTTCGCAGAATAAATCGTAGTAGTACACGATAGCGGAAGCGAAGAAGTGTCATAGATTTTTCATAAATTTCATTGGCATTTAGTTATAAGATTACGATAGAATAGAATTAACAAATAAGAGCATATCCATGATTTTTTATTCATGGCTTGAAACAAGCTTATTGCATCCATGAGGTGATAAGGGATGTTTATAATATGCTTAAACGGGTTTAAATTCAAATGTTATATATGATATCTTGAAGGAACAAAGACCTTCAGTTCCTATGTGTCTGCGCTGCATAAACGCCTGATCATTTTAAATGGCATCAAGTTACTCGTTTAAGTAATACTGTACCTGACTCCTAAATTTATTTTACTTACACCCGCACATATTTTTGTTATTCGATTTCTAATTTTGTTACGCTGGCATCAATACGTAAAAACTGCGAATCATTGTAATACTTAATGACAAAAAAGCAAGATTAAAGCTGTTATCAACGGAATCTGAGGTTTTCATTACAAAACTTTGTCTACTATTACACATTAAAATTGGCGACCGCGACATCACGGATTTGCAAAATTCGGATCGAAGTACGAAAACAAAGAATTCTCGTCAAAAGGAAATCTACCAAAGATTGATTGTGGAGGACTACAGACGCAGGAACACTATCAAAGAAGACAACTAAGCCAGCCAGGTCGGTCAGCAGAAAGCGCCGCGCCCAGCCTTAGCTTCTACGACGACGCCACGTCGGGGTTCACCGTCAGCCTGCCACGCCAGTTCGAGGATTCCGTCAACATTTGTAGAACAGCTCGTGTTTCTATCAGTGCCAACAGCCATCAGCGAGGACCAATGCAGCCGGAAGCAGCCGTCTCGCCTATCAGTTAAGTGCCATTCCCATAGTTTACCCTAACACCTAAACCTATTTTTCCTATCAAAAGGGTCGCTGTTTGGTACATTCCACTTGTGTATTTCATTAGTTCAACAAAGTATCTAGCTAATTTAAAGCTTATTTCAAGTAAACAACCAGTAAATATAGTAAAATAGTGTAATTAAAATCCATTGTTCGGTGTGACAACTACCTACGTCATCATTTGTAAAATTATAAATTCTTAAAATACCAGTACATTCCTTAAAATAAGTTCATAAATGAACAATACTTGAGTATCTAAACACCAATTAGTAATATTGCCAATTTTTCTCATAGACACCCTCCCAATAGTTCGTGCCATTATTGTAGTTAACATTATTTCAAATATTTTGGGCCGACTATTCCAGAAACTCCATCGCTGCCTGACGCTGCCAGCTACCGCTAGCCGCGTTCGGGTGACGTCGGTGCATCGTCGTGCTGCCGAGCTGCAGCCGCGTGGCTGCGTTCGGGCCTCAGGTGCCGCCGAAGGAGTATCAGATAAGATTCTAAACATATAACTTTATTCCTTCATTTTGCGTTACTGTTTAGAACTCAATTAACAATAAGTAAATTTCGTAAAGTTCTCAGTGCTAGTTTACCGTTTGTTGTTGCTATTAGTATTTAATAAACAAAATGTCTCTAAGCGAAGATAAAGACTGTAATGCAAAACAATTGAAGGAACTGTTTGCTAAGCGTAGCTCGGTCAAAGGTCGTTTAACAAAGTTTAAAAAATATTTAGATGGAGTATGCTCTTCAAAATTGAATAAAACCCAAATTAAAGAGTTAGAAATTAGTATTGGTAAAATACGAGCTATGTCTAGCAAATTTGATGAACTACAGGCTCAGATTGAGGTCATTAATTGCGATAATATGGACTCCGAGATCGACGAACGTGATGAAATTGAGCAGATCTTCACTTCACATCTTGCAATTGCTGAAGAGCAACTTGATAAGTACAAAAATACTTCAAACGAATCTGATTTGCACAATTCATCACAATGTCATAACGATCTGTCATCTCAATGTCATCATGTTGATTTTAAATTACCACAAATACAAATCGCAAAGTTTGATGGCGCTTATTTCCGCTGGCTTGAGTTCCGAGATACCTATTTATCGCTTATTCATAACAATGAACGCATTAAACCTATTCACAAGTTCCATTATTTGGTATCGTATCTTGAAAAGGAAGCCGCGCGAATTATTTCCAATTTAGAGATTTCTGAAAATAATTATAAAACTGCATGGCAGCTTTTGTGCGATCGTTACGATAACAAGCGCCAACTTATAAATCAACACCTTAATTCATTGATATATTTCGAATCAACACAACAACAACACAAACGTGAATCGGACAAATCACTGAGGTTTCTAGTTGACCACGTAACTAAAAACTTGCGAGCATTGTCAAGTTTAGCAACGAAAGATGAACTGCTTGAAATGATAATTATTAAAATTCTTATACCAAAATTAGATAATCGTACTGCCATGAAGTGGGAAGAACATCGTAATAATTTGTCCAATCTCCCTGCTTTAAAGGATTTCAATAAATTCCTAACTGATTGCGCTGATGTGTTAGAAACTATGAATCAAAACAAGTCTGATATACCCAAGGTCACACAATCACGTCAAAACAATAATAACAATTCTCGTAGTACTAAATCCTTTTCATCTACAGTTCAGAACACCGGCTCTGTCACTAAGCAGTGTGTTGTCTGTACGGGTGACCACTGGATATACGACTGCCCTACATTCCTTGCGAAGAGCGTTCAGGAACGACGAGATGACGCATTTAAGTTGCACTTATGCTCCAATTGTTTACGAACTGGGCATCGTGCACGTGACTGCAAGTTGGGTCCCTGTCGTGAGTGCAAGCGTAGGCACAATTCACTCCTGCATTCACCTAATTTAAACAATACTAGTGCAAGTAATGCTAGTACAGTCAGCAGCAATAATACCAACACAGATCGTGGTTCAACTGAAATATCAGTAAATAATTCTATTAGTGATAATTTTATAGAAAATCACATTCTTTTATCAACAGCTATGGTTAATGTTATCAATCCACAAACAAACAAACAATTTCGAGTGCGTGCTTTGTTAGACTGTGGCAGTCAGTCTTCATTTATTAGCCAGTCACTTATGAACAAGTTATCATTACAGGTATGTGCTATTAATACTATAAACGTTATCGGTATAGGCAACAACTTAGCGGAATACGTAAACAAAAGTTGTATTGCCCGATTAAATTCTCTTAATGATGACTATAGTGTTGTACAGTCATTTTATGTATTAAACCAATTAACAAGTGTTATTCCAAAACAATCTATAGACATTAGTCAATTAAATATTCCAACCAACCTACAGCTAGCTGATCCTAGCTTTAATCGGCCTTCAGCCATAGACGTCTTGATAGGTGCAGACCTGTTTTGGGACCTACTCGGATGTGATCAGCTTGCATTAGGTACTAATATGCCCCAGCTTCGTAGCTCAAAGCTAGGTTGGCTCGTTGCCGGCCCAATTTCTCCAAGTGTAAGGAATTGTTCGTCACCTAAAAATATTCCGTGTCATGTTTCAATTAGTGATAGTGACGAATGCAATAATTCCAATATTGATTCTCATTTGAAAAGGTTTTGGGAACTTGAGCAGGTTCCAGATAAGCAATATTTTAGCAAAATTGAGCAGGCATGTGAAGACCATTTTTATCGTAATACTTATCGTTTAGAATCGGGTAGATTTTGTGTGAGGCTGCCCCTAATTGATAATCCAGATTGTTTAGGAGATTCTTACGCTATGGCTAAAAAACGATTGTTGTATTTAGAAAGACGTTTCCGTAAGAATCCAGAATTAAAGTTGAAATATTGCAATTTCATTCAAGAATATTTAGAGTTAGGTCATTTAGAGGAATGTCCGACTACTAATCCCGTTCCATCCTATTATCTTTGCCATCATGCAGTATATAAGCAAAACAGTGAAACGACAAAGACTCGTGTTGTCTTTGATGGATCGGCACGAACTTCCTCAGGTTTCTCTCTGAACGATCTGCAGATGGTCGGTCCCAATGTTCAAGACTCAATCTTTTCTATTTTGATTCGAGCTCGTCAGTACAAATATATTTTGACAGCTGATATTGAAAAATTCTTTAGAATGGTTGAATTAAATGAAAAGGATCGTAATTTACAATTAATACTTTGGAGAAGTGATGAGTCCAATCCTATCAAAACTTTACGTCTGAAAACCGTAACTTATGGTCTTGCAAGTGCTACATATTTGAGCACCAAGTGTTTGTCAGTATTGGCAGAGGATTGCGATGACCAGCTTATAGGTAACATTATTAAACACGACCATTACGTCGACGATCTGGTCACCGGATCAAACGACGAGTCCAAGCTATTATACATTCAACGCAAGGTGTCGGACACTTTAAAGTCAGGTGGGTTTAAACTACGTAAATTCAGATCGAATTTACCAAGCATTTTATCATCATCAGTCATTGATCAGAATGATAAGGTTAGTTTAAGTGAATCTAATAATACTTTAGGATTAAATTGGAATCCTAAAACCGATACCCTTCAAATATCGATTGAGATTCCCAATAAAAATGATGTGGTTACCAAGCGATCGATACTGTCTGCATCATTCAAGATTTTTGATCCTCTTGGAATTCTCAGTCCATGTGTAATTATACCTAAAATGTTACTTCAGTCCTTATGGCTGAACAAGAAGGGTTGGGATGAACCAGTTAGTTCCGATATCCTGGAATCCTGGAACAAGTTCATTGGCAATTTACATTTTTTATCAGATTTACAGATCCCGCGCTTAACACTATGCGAAGCTCCTAATTATATAGAAATACATACCTTTAGTGATGCTTCTCAAGTCGCTTACGGTGCCTGTGTGTACCTACGGTCACACAACTTAGCTGGCGAGGTAAAGGTAAATTTACTGTGTGCTAAGTCTAAGGTGGCGCCGTTGAAACCGATAACAATACCGCGTCTGGAGCTTTGCGCTGCGCTATTAGCTGCAAAATTGTGTAAGACAGTTACCAGCTCTCTGCGATGTGATGTCAATCGCATCATTTACTGGTGCGATTCCAGCGTTGTCCTCAGCTGGTTAAATGGTAATTCTGCAAAGTTAAAAACGTTTGTAGCTAATAGGGTAGCCGAAATTAATGAACTTACCGATAGTTCGTCGTGGCGCTATGTGCCGACTGATCAGAATCCAGCTGACCTGATCTCAAGGGGCGTGAGCCCAGATCAAATCATCAATTCTAATTTCTGGTGGTCAGGTCCAAGCTTTCTAATACAGCCTGAATCCGATTGGCCCTATTTAAAGAAATTAATAAATGAATCAGACTTACCTGAGATGAAGTCCACTTCCGCTGTTGTCCTGGAACCAGCAACAGAAATTCTAAAAATAGATAAGTTTTCATCGTTTTTAAAACTGAGACGTGTATTTGCGTATGTCAATAGATTCATACATAACATAAGATATAAATGTCCTAAAGATAAATTATTTGGTAAATTAAATGTTAGCGAATTAGAATTATCTTTTATTAGCTTATGTAAAATTGCTCAGCAAACTTCATTTACTCTAGAGTACAATCTTTTGTTAAAAAATAAACCTTTAAGTAGCAAGTCAACACTTTTGTCACTTTCACCCTTTTTGGATGATGACAAGGTGATGAGGGTCGGTGGTAGGATAGAATTATCTAATTACAATTATACTAAAAAACATCCTATACTTTTACATGCTTCTCATCCACTCACTAAATTGTATTTTAAATATGAACACTTACACAATATGCATGCTGGGCCTCAGCTGTTGCTGGCCTGTGTAAGAGAGACTGTGTGGCCTATAAATGGTAGGCATTTGGCCCGCCGCACAGTACATGTTTGTGTTCGATGTAGACGTATACAAGGTAAAACATTAACTCCCATGATGGGAAATTTACCTGCACAGCGCATCATACCTGATTTTCCATTCCGTACTGTGGGAGTTGACTTCGCTGGTCCGTTCCTAACACTAAATAGAAAGGGTCGAGGTGCACGACTAATTAAAACCTATTTATGTTTGTTTGTATGTTTTCGCTATAAGTGTGTGCACCTGGAAGCCGTCAGTGATTTGTCCAAGGACGCGTTTATCATGACGTTACGCAGATTTATATCGCGTCGAGGTAAGCCAGCGGAGATATTTTGCGATAACGGTCGCAACTTTGTTGCGGCAGCTAAAGAGATTGGCAATTTTCTTAAAACTAATCATGAACCTGTAGTTAATTTTGCTACCAATGAAGGCATAAAGTTTGTGTTTTCTCCCACGTATGCTCCACATTTCGGCGGCATCTGGGAAGCCGGCGTTAAATCCGCGAAATACCATTTAAAACGCGTTATGGGGAACCATCATTTAACGTTTGAGGAGATATGTACTCTCTTCACACAAGTGGAAGCTGTGCTTAATAGTCGACCTTTGTGCCCACTCTCCCCTTCCCCTAACGATTACCATTTCCTATCTCCCGGTCACTTTCTGATAGGGCGTGCCCTAAATGCATTGCCTGGTCCATCGCTCGAGCACGAGAACCAGAACAACCTTCAACGTTACTTGAAGCTTGAACAGATTCATCGGCATTTTTGGCAGCGCTGGGAAAAGGAATATATAGCTGAACTACAACAGCGCTCCAAATGGCGTACTAATTCAGCATCCCTGCAAGTTGGAGATTTAGTTCTTCTCCAGGAGGATAACGTCCCACCACTGAGCTGGCGAATGGGACGAGTCAGCCGCCTGTTCCCTGGAACCGACGGCGTCACACGAGTCGCAGACGTGGAGACTACCAGAGGCTGCTTCAGGAGGCCTCTCACACGGATCTGCCCCTTGCCTACATCTTTACCGGATGACGACTAACGCAGTTGAAAGGAGTCTTTCAACGGGGGGGAAGATGTCTGCGCTGCATAAACGCCTGATCATTTTAAATGGCATCAAGTTACTCGTTTAAGTAATACTGTACCTGACTCCTAAATTTATTTTACTTACACCCGCACATATTTTTGTTATTCGATTTCTAATTTTGTTACGCTGGCATCAATACGTAAAAACTGCGAATCATTGTAATACTTAATGACAAAAAAGCAAGATTAAAGCTGTTATCAACGGAATCTGAGGTTTTCATTACAAAACTTTGTCTACTATTACACACTATGTTAACAACACAATGCGTCCTCAAGACGTTACAATATTATGATAAGCACATAAAAGAACATTTATTGCTATATTATCATGATCTTAAAATTTAATATGAAACTGGTACCAAAATCAGGCTGCACTTGGTTTAAGCTTTATCCATTATAGTGTGAGTATGTTGCTAACTTTGAACTGGGACCAACGGATTCACGTACCCTTCGAAGCACGGTGGTGCATTGATATAAATGCCACAGTCACCCATACAAGTGCTGACCTCTGTGAATGTTGCTTACCTTTGCCGAACTACTACGAACGGCTCGCAGGTCTAGTCATGCTGTAAGCACTGTCTTTAAATTGAGATCGCAATATTGAAATACAAAATATAATGTAGGTACCTTATATTTAATTTTAAGATAAGACTTTACACTTCACCAGTTGCCGTGGCTTCGATATCAATATGAACCACATATTGGTGCGATCAGCAAATATTTGTAAAGAGTTTGAAAAGTCCTTCGGATCTCAAGGATAATCGCCATCTCAGAAAAAAAAATTATGACTTTCATATGTAAGAGTGTACCTGCAATGTTATGTTTATGTAGAACCCTTTTATTTTTGAGGTAAATCGTTCAAGTTTTGTAAAATTCCTCATCTCTGTCATTGAGTAATGTGCCCAGACAGCATTGCCACGCTGCACGTCGCATGGGAACTTTGATTCTTTGAGCAGACGCATAAATAACGTAACATAACTTCACGCCTTTATATCTAAAGGAGTAGGCAGTGGCGTATTACGCACCCACACTTCGCCAATTACGTTTCGGTCTCAATATAATAGGGAGCGAGCCTATTGCCATCTACCGGACACATCATTAAGCCAGCGATAATAAACATTTTAATACACACTTTACTTTTGAAAAGTTAGAGGTGTGTGCCTGTGGTAACTAGGGATAGAACTTGAGACCATCGTCTCGGCAGTCCGTTAGGAACATCACTAGGATATCGCCGCTTTTAGGCATAAATATAGAGCTTTCAGAATGTGTAGGCACTTGTACAGAAGCCATGCCTCCAGAATCGTGAGTTTAACACAAATAGTGCGTAAACATTCCCGTCACGTTGTGATAAACCGTCCCGAACGCCGCACTCCATAATCTAATTAGTACTAGTTTAAGCTGCGTAGCCGCGGCCCGCCGCGATGAGCAGCAGGTACCCGCGCGGCGACGCGGCACTCGTCCGCGTAATTTAATTAGCAATTTTAATTAATTTTAACCTTTTGAGAGAGTCGCGCTAACGGTCTACATTATTCATGTGGAAGGTTTGGTGCGATTTGCATCAGTCCGGACTTATATACAACATGTTATAATAAAAGTAATCTGTAAAGTAAACAATAAAAAGGCGGGGTATTTTGAAGCTTTATTTAAAAAATCAATTGTCGCTCCGTTGTGCTACGGTTCGGTTCGGTGCGGTATGGCTCGACTTGGCAGTTTTTCTCGCTTTCCTAATAACAATTTAATTTGTGCTCGTCGCGGCCAGCTATTCTCCTTTCGCCCCTCTTCCCCCCCTCTCTCCTCTACCTCACCCCGCCGGCGCCTTGTTTACAAAACATCTTATTACTATCAAGAGGTTACAATCTCGTTACAGGCACAAGTAAATACTTTTGTTCGCTGTTTAATCCCTTCACAATATAACGTTGATGGCCAAACTTGGAAAATTAATGGCCAATATTTTGTGTAATGCGAATTATTGTTTAGTATTTGGGCGGCGAGGCAATTGTTTTAGACTTTAAGATTGTTGTGACACGTGGATTATTAAGTGAGCCTGAAAGAAAATTCTTATTCCTAGAATTGGCGCCTTTGACTTTACATGCTCGAGATGAAAATTTAATTTGTCAAAGGAACTCGATAAGATCATTAGTGTATAAATGAGTAAATAACTCCACAACTGCCAGGTACCCAAATTATTCATGCATATATTTCTTAAATATGTATTTCTGACTGTATTTGAACTATATTAAGTGTTTTCAGACATTTCACAATACAGTCAGAAATACATATTGTTTAGCCATATATATAATTTAAACGTACGAAACGCATATATTGACCAAAAAAAGAAAATATATTATTATTTTTTAAATTTTGTTATTTGTTATATTTTAGTTATATTTAAATATTTCAATAAGCAAAAGGCTTAGATTAACGATTAACGATTGGTATCGCTGCGCTATACCGTAGCGACAACAATCATTAATCTAAGGCAAAATACTTTATTATATTTGAATTAGGATTTGTTTTTTATTGGTGTGATATAATCCTAAAGTAAGGTTGTTCTTTATCCAGTAGATATATGTGTAATTAATTAAACTGATGTCACAAAGTAGATTTCGTGAAGGTGTGAGCTGTTGAACTCGGGTCCAAACTAATTCAATCTCCACCCTACATTACATATTAGGCCATTTGTAATTTATTCAAACGGCTGGTATTTAACTAGTTAATATTCCGTACGGTCCGGGGTTCGAGCGTGCGTAGTGTCAATTCAATTATTGGACCGACATTATAAACTAGACCGTACTGAAGTAACATTTTGTCGCGAGGGACATTCGGCTAATGTAATTATATCTTCAAAAGTGGTTTGAAGGAAACCTTATTTTCACGGTAGGTTGAATAGACCACACAAGCGTGTTTACCCGTGTTATACTTACACCAGACGATGACCGTTACTTCGCCCGCCCATACTTATAAAATTAAGCCCGTTGGAATTGTAGTGTTTCTTTAACTTCTATGTACCAATATAAGACTCCATGTATCCATATTTGTGACTCAGATATCAATAATTAAATAAATTTCTGGAAATCCCTTTTCATTGCATGCCTGCTCCCCAATTCGACATGTCATGTTTCAGGTTTCACGCCCAATCATTTAGCTGTGCGTTATCTGTCAGTCAGTCAGTAACGCAAGAATTTTATAAACATATATCTACACAAATTACCACAGCCCAGAAGAAATTGCTTGTCCGCACGGAATGCTCTTTAAAACATTGAAATCACATAGCTACAATTTGATGTGAACGAGAAGTGTGCATGCACCAATACCTCATGACAAAAATCCAATGAAATAAAACAGATAAAAATGTACGCAGATAACTAAAAATATGCATACGTGCACTACTTCCAAAAGACGAATCTGTTCAACAAAGATATATTTTAATTATAAAATTACACAGTTCACAGAGGTTAAATGCTGAGGGATCGGGAAAAATGAAACGTAGCGAGTCGCAGACAACGCGAGCATGACGTACGGCCTTGGTGTCAAGTTGCGATCGGCGAGGGTGCGATGTGGCGCGGTGCGATGCGATGCGACGCGACACGGCGCAGTTTGGCACGGCTCGGCGCGTAATTATCGACGTTCGCTATTTTTACTTCGCAGCCGCTTGTCCACGATCCCATGACACCGATCTGTATTAATACCTGTACCTTAACGGTACCGATGCGAATCACAGCCGCAACGCACCCTTTCCATATAGCTATGTATATCACGTCATACCATCCGCCACACGAGATTGTAGCGCGAATGTTATTTGCAGCGTATATTTCGCAATTCGTAAGACTGCTCAGTAACCGTCTGGAGGAAATATTCAACTGTCTTATATCGGTCGTAAATATTGTTTCTAAAAGATTTGGTTTATTTACATGGACGTGTGTTCCCCCTGTTTATCTTGCGGGAGTTCGGCATAAATGTATCGCATTTTGTGCTTGATATAAGGACTGACTTATAGCAGATGCGGTGTGATAGCTACATATACTTATATATTTTATCGTATTAAAAATTTTCTTAGTGATCAAATACATCAGAAAAAGTAAATCATTTGCGAAAGTGTTGTAAAAATTCTGTCCATATTGTGTATTACTTACGACCGGTCCCAATTATTGACCTAATTCCATGCATATGGCTACTAAAGATACTTGATATTTTGGCAAAAGGTCTACAAAAACATGTCAAATATGCCAAATCCAGTAGCCAAATCTATGGACATATCAAATAATATTAGGCCCGTAAAATGGTGATTGGTGTAAAATAACTTAAATTGTCTGTAAAAGCAGTCGCAGTCTTTTCTACCTGACACATTTTCTTTTTATTTCTGAAAACGGAAAGAAAGAAGAAAGAAAGAAAGAAAGAAAGAAATATATTTATTGTAAAACATGAGTATACATCAAACAATATGTGCAAGGTCTTAAGAATAACAGGTAGATCTGCATGTTTTGCCATTAATGGCGTACAATAATAAACATGTTTTTTGGTCCGGAAAAAACCAAAAAATTGTATTTGACTCTACACAACAAAAAATAAATAATTAACTAAATCCTAAATAAAAATATTGATTAGAAAATATCGTACATAACTGCGAAAAAATGTCAAGTTAAAAAAAATATATAATTTGAAATTAAAAAATTAAATTTTTTAATTTCAAATTATATATTTTAAATCCATTTAATTAATTGTGCTCATTTAAAAATTCCGTTATGCTGTAGTAGCATTTAGCAATGAGATATTTTTTTAAATGTACTTTGAACAGAGCAGTAGGCATTTGTTTTATAGGCTTTGGGATTTTATTATAAATGGTTGGTGCTAACCAAAAAGTACTTTTTTGCATCAAAGCCGTGGTTGATCTCGGTACGCATAATTTATTATTATCTCGTCTATTGCGAATGAAGACGTCTGATAATTTCTTAAATAAATGTGGATTGGTCCTTACAAAATTCGCTATTTCATAAATAAATAATGAAGGCAGACTTAAGATGTTATATTTAATAAAATACTGTTTGCAACTATCACTTCTATTCAGACCAGACATTGCCCTAATGCACCTTTTTTGTGACTTAAAAATAAGTTCCTTATTGGTGGAGTTTCCCCAAAATATAACCCCAAACCTCAATAAGGAGCCGACAATTCCATGGTAGGCAGTTATAAGCGCATTCGTACTCAGAATAGGTTTAAGTTTATAGAGGGCATAAGCACAGGAACATACTTTTTTATTTAATTCTTCCGTGTGTGCTTTCCAGTTCAGACGTTTATCTATGGTTACACCTAAAAATTTTGCTGTGTCTACCTTTTTTATAACAGTTAATTTGTGTTGAATATTAATATTTGGTGCTTCTAAACGTTGACTAAAGGACATCATTTTCGTTTTTTCAAGATTGATTTTTAGATTATTGTTATCTAACCAGTTTACTATTGAATTGATGGTATTGTTAATTTCTTGTTCATGTCTATCTTTATTTATTGAACTAATAGTGACAGTACTGTCATCGGCAAACAGCGATACTGGATAATTAGTTACTAATGGCAAGTCATTTATGTAGATTATGAATAACAATGGTCCCAATACGCTACCTTGTGGGACTCCATATTTAACTATACGTTTTTTGGATGAATAAATTTCTTCTTTTTTAGTGTTAATATTTATTTTGGAAATTTCTGTATATTGCTTACGGTTTTTAAGATAAGATTCTATGAGATTGACTATATTGCCTCTAATGCCATAAGCTTCTAATTTACGCAGGAGAATATTATGATTAACATAATCGAAGGCCTGGGTCATGTCGCAGAAAATGGAACATACCGGAGTCCTTTTATCTACATTACTCATGACGTTATTTATAAAATCGAAAATTGCCATGTTGATCGTTTTATTCTTGCGGAAACCTTTCTGGTCTTCTGTGAGAATGTTGAATTTTTCTAAAAAGTTATAAATTTGATTGTATATGTATTTTTCAAAAACTTTTGAAATAATAGGAATAAGTGCAATAGGCCTGTAGCAGTTCATACTCTGTTTGTTGTCTTTTTTGAAGATGGGTTTAATAATACTAGTTTTTAAATTTTCCGGGTATGTGCCAGTGGTTATACACATGTTAATGATATGGCTGAGGTGGTCACAGATATTATAAGCGATTGCCTTTAGGATTTTAGTACAGATCCCATCATATCCAACACTTGTAGTATTATGTCATGTGGAGTGCTTGGTGCCATGAACATAGAATGATTTGATTTGGGAATATTTACAGTTACGTCCTTACCAGCGCCTGGTATTGGTTTTATCTTTTCTATGAAAAAGTTATTAAAAGTATTCGCAATCTCTTGTGGCCTAGTTATAATTTTATGGTTTGTTTCTATGGAAGTGATGCTATCCTTTGGTAAATTGAATTTAGACCTATTTATAATTGCCCAAGTAGCTTTGGATTTGTTTGTAGATGATTTTATTTTATCATTGTTTTGTGCACGTTGTGTTAAATTCATTATATTTTTATATATTTTAGAGTATATACTATAGTTCCACATAAGTTCTCTCTTTTTTTTGCTACAAATTTTTATGCCCCTTGATACCCATTGAGGTTTTACTTTGGTTCTTATTGTAACGTTTTGGAAAGGAAAACATAAATTATATAGCATCATAAAAGCTTCCAAAAACGCATTATATGCTGTGTTAGGATTATTTGTCTGATAGATTTCAGAAAATGAATTTTTTTTAATATAATTTTTGAACTTTTTCGTGTTTTCATTACTGTAGTCTCGTCTATTTGTTCGCCAATAGTTTATTAAGATTTTTTTATTAACCGGTAATTTTAATACTTGCGCTGTGTGGTCTGACAGGCCAAAGTCAATCACATCAGATTTACATTTCTTTCCTAAATTATGTGCGATATTATCTATACAGGTGCCGCTCGCGAGTCGAGTTGGCTGATTTATTTCTAGCTTTAAGTTATAACTTAAGAGTAGACATTCTAAATCTATCAAAGTTTTATTACGCTTCAGACAATCAATATTATAGTCACCTGCAATTACGACATTTCTTTTTAAATTTTTGCTACTAATAGGTATATTATACGGATGCTTACTGGTTGAACTACCTAAAATTGAGATGTCTTATACCCAGAGTGAATGCTCAAATGTTAAAGATTGCGTTTGAGCACGTCGAGTAAACACGGTTATGTACAGAACTAATTATATTTAGACGAGCCGTACTCGGCACTCGAGTCTGTGAGTACCCAAATACATTTCTTCATATTCTGAGTATATGTGCTCTAATTTTGTTCGTAATAAAATATTTAACGGCCTTAATGAAAAGCTCTCGTTATGTGGAAAAATCGAGATTTGTTTGAGTGAACATGTTTGCGTTGATAATATTTTTTTTTGTTGAAAATGAAGTGATGGAGTGGCTGAACAAAATATGCAATATGTGCATGAAGTTTGAAGGGTGAGACTGCGAGGTCAGCGGAAACAATTGATTTAGCCTATGTATAAGTAGTACAAATGAAATGCAGGCTTTAAAGTTTATTGCTGTACTGTTTTAGATGGAATATAGAAAAGCAACCGATATAACATGTTCTGATTTAAATACATAAAGATTACTAATATAAATGGCGTGCGTGTTAACACTACAAATTGGTATCAAGGAAATCAAATGAAGATTAAAATCAGTGAACTTATTAATTAACTTGAATTAATTAAAAATTACGAGAAGTTTCGTAATGAGGATAGTTTCCATAAGCTATCCATATTTTTTTATTTATTCATAGACTCACGCCTGTATCCTCGAAGGGGTAGGCAGAGGTGTAATTTTACACCCACAATTCGCCATGAATTTTTGGGTCCCACGTAATAGGGGGCGAGCCTTTTGCCATACCGGGCACATTACCAAACACCGTGCTGTTACTGAGAATTTCCTAACGGAAAAACCCACGGCATATTTATGCCGCGAGACTTATCTATACATTGAAAGTGTGTAGGCAATCCAAAGATGCCATCCCCCAACTGAACAAACGACTCTCGCAAAAACTGCTGCACTCCAGCAGGCAACACTCAAGCATCTGACTGGCATAATAACCGGCCACTGTCCACTAAATAAGCACTTCTACAATATTGGCGTCACGGACAGCCCACTATTCGGGGGCTGCATGGAAACCGAAGAAACACCCGCTCATGTGATTCTAAGTTGCACCAGCGTTAGTGACCAACGGACGAGGTTCCTGAACAATCCCAGAACCATGAGCGAAGCCATACGTAACATTGGTCAACTCATGGCATTCTGGAAGGAGCTTTCATAGTATGAGTAGTAAGCGACAGCCGTGTCGCTGCTCACGCACAATGACCTAATTTAGTGGCTAAGTGCGGAAAACACCTGTCCAACTAACTAACTAACTAACTAACTAACTAACTTATCTATACATATTATAAAATGAAGTGTCCCGGTCGTCCTAACTGTCTGTGTGAGTACGATAAACTCAAAAACTACTGAACGCATTTTCATTAGATTTCCACCAATAGATAGTGTGATTTCTAGGGAAGGTGTTAGTGTTAGTGTAAATAATTCACGTAACTATATAGGCAGTCCAAAATTTTCATATTCACCATTTCAAAAATTACCTTGACCAGAAATGTGTTCCACGTAAATGGCGTAAACGTTAAACACCCCAAATGTGCTTGCCTAACAAAACCGCATAGAACCTAAGTAGCATTTTCGTAGGTTAATTATGAAGTTATCTATTAAATTTATATAGTTTAAATTATAACTTGAATCAAACTTAGATTGATAGTGTCAATAGCAGTTCCCTACAATCTCAACATCATTCTCAAGAACATTTTATTCTATGGAGTACTTTCAGAGCAGCCTTATATCAGAACGTTCTAGAAACGAAGTAACACAACACAATAAATGAAAACGTTCGCAATAAAGTCAGTGACAGCGTCGGGTGCCGCAATCGTGGTGTACGTGAGAGTAGCTAGTTGTACGTCCTACAGAGTCTGGTGTACGTCTCCGGACTTAGTATGTGCGTCTCACAGACCCCGGTGCAGCCTCGCCATTCGTTATATCAGATAACATCGCCGGAACTGTGTGTCACCGTTGAGTACGGAACAGTAGTACACAGAATGCAGTGAGCGAGGTACATACGGTGAGGCATCGCGTTGCAACATCGAGTTTATTTTCATCTTACTTTTTGTGGCAAGTCTGTGCGATCACGGTTTAAGTTGAACTGGTAATTTTGGCGTGAAATTGTTTGTCCGTCTTATAAACATTTTTGTATAGAAAATTGTGTCTGCAAATATAAATAGTAGCTCTACAACATTGACAACATTTCATGTCAAAACATAATTTTGTTTCGCTTGCGTCAGAGCGCCGAAGACTTATCTTACCAACTCTAGAAACCGCGATGCTCTAAGATTTCACGCAGACTGAAAAGGTTTTACCTATGTATCTTTATATTTTTTTTTACCTCTTTGATGTTATTACAAGTACCGCCATTATAATGTAGGTGTCTCGCCATCCATCGATTGATATAAAAAGAGAAGTGAAGATCTCATCATAGCAGCCAAATGAGTTTGTATTTTTCCATAGGGACGGGTATCCGTGGATATTTGTGTACATGCCAAGATTGATTTCCCGCACCATATGTGTGCTATAAGTACATACGTATAGCTGTGTGCGTGTGCCAAGAACGAGATCGCAGCTCCCTCACGCAATACCAAGCTTACGTTTCATGAGTAATTATCGCGGCGTAAGTACTCCGAGCTTTTTTCTCGGTTAAACCAGCTCACTTACTTTCTTTGGCACTCCTTTGTAAATTTAACAGGTACTCATTTTTTATAAAGATTCATTAAAGTCATAACTCATCCTTTTTTTAAACAACAAGGTAGTCTCCAGTCTTATACACAAAGGCTGGGGGAAGGCTCGTTTTAAGGTAGCCTTTTTATAGTATCCCTTGGGAGTAGTTCCAGGTCTAGATCTAATACCTTGGATACGCTAGCGTATCCGAAGTATTTCAGCCTTGAATATTGTTAAAGTACACTTTTCAACAAATATATTAATGCGTGTTGGTGTTGGAATAAATATTTCAGGAGAAAAAGATTACGAAATAACACATAAGATTTATTATTATGTCCGTTGCCCAATTTTAGACAGATGCCCATGATACATGTTACGTAGCCTAAGTTTAACAGGAGTAATTATAACACAGTGGGCCAAAGAGCTGCACTAGACCATTGTGGCGAAAACATGAGAAAGTACGTGCAGTGGCAATAAAAAAAAGGGTACATTTCATATGACCTTTGAACTACTGTTTGACATTTAGGCACAAATTAACCACGTTCGGAAGGTTTGATACTATAGAAAAATTTAGAAATAGAACGAAATAATAATGATATCTATCAATAAGTTCAAGTGAACCTCTTCGTACACTGGTAAAACTATCCCTTTGGCTTGATTCAATATATGCAATTTATATGAACATCCGTCAAAAAGCTCCACATATAAAATGTACCACCGCTGGACTTTTCGGATTTTTGCTGGTCCAGCAAAAGCTCGTAAAGTCGGCCTTAATATGTACAGCTCTTTATAGATTATTACAATTTATTTCAATCACGAACGCAGTAAAGTTCTATCGTGTCTATATTTCTGTGAACAAGTACTATATTATGGAACTGATCCACCTGAGCATTCACTTGTAACAGAAAAACGAGCATTCGCCATTTTTGGTTCCGTCGAACTGAACAACGAACAGAGTCAAATATTGCTACGAACATCTTCAGGATCTTGCCAGCGAATGCTCTAATCAGTAAAAAGGTCGAAGTGAATTTACAGTACATTTGCTAGAATGCTCGCCAGAACGCTCGATAGAAGGCTCACTAAAACACTCTCGTTGATTTTTCTGTTATATAACATTCGCAAGGATGTTCATTACAGGTGCTGTATGCTCAAGTGTATCAGTAGCATTATGTATCACAAGTGTATCAGCACCATTATGTATCACTATGTACTGTTTTCGGTGAACGCGTAGTGTGCTCATTAATGATGGATGAACACCGCGAGTTTATAATTAAACATGCGATATCTAGTAAAGGTAGCGTTCGGTAACTTTATATATGTAGGTATACTGATCGTTGCTACCCAATAGAGTGACGAAAGGATTATGACAAAACTTTTGAAGTGTTTGCATAGCACCCTGAGTATTATTTACAAAAAAAATAATGAATTCTGACACAGAACTTGAAAGCTGTTGATAAGTCCGAAAACGTCAAAATCAATTAAGTGGACCGGTTGCATTACTGACTGACTGATAGACAACGCATAATCAAATGGAGAGCGTACGGCCGAGGAGATTTCATCATCAGCCTTTAACAGTCCACTGCTGGACTAGGCCTCTCCTTTCAAAGGAGGAATTGGTCTACTATACCACGCTGGCCAAACGGGTTGGTATACGGTTTGTATCAAGTTTTCCTTCTTTTACAGTGCTGTTGTCTGCATAATATACTCCCTCTGTCGGTACAACACCCATGGGATGCTATGGGGTGGTGACATTCCGTATTCTTAATCCATCACCACACGGATTACGAGGAGATTTAGTAAATAAATAAAATTAACATGAAGTGTGCGTGCGTAGCTGCGGGCATTCTCTAGTTTAGAAAAACATCGCATATTACTTTAGCATCTCCTTGTATATAGAGACCTTAAATAATGTTATATCCTATCGTATCCTAACGTATTACTAGTAACTTGACAGTTACACGCAGATTTGCTGAAGTAGATATAAATTAAAACTTCCAGTACTTAAATCGTGATGCTAATGGATACAATATTAGAAATCATTTACACACGTGGACATCTATTTCTAATCAATATCAGGTATAATTAACATCTTACCCACTTAAAAAAGGAAGGCCTACCAATCATCACTTAATTTATATCATTAGGAGTGAGATTGCAATAATACCTTCTTTAGTAGATATTACGAGTATCAATATGAGAATCATCATCAGCCAAAAAATCATATTTTCTGCCCAGATTCTACTTAGATAAATTAGACAGAGCAAGTTATTATACACATATGTATGTACAGATGTGAAATTGTTTTCCTAGCTCTTTTGTTACCATTTTCCCGGTATTCTTGATAAGTGTATTCTTACGTTTACGTAAAGGTTTCACATTGAAACGAAACTATTCTCACGAATTTTATCGCGTTTTATTTTCTTTTACAACTTTTATCTGCTTTTATCCTCAGGGTTTAGATACATTTCAACGTCTGTGGCGACGAGACAGATAATCTCGAAGTGCAAATAATCAGGAGTAAATCTGCTAAAACCATTCACACTTGAATAGGAGGATTTAAGATTTGTTTTTTATTAAGGGAACAGCGGGAATTCTTCTTGGTTTCACTCATAAGTGGTTTGTGAGTAATAATCGATATGATTGAGCCGGTGCGACTGGAGAAGTGTGAACTTAAGGGCGAGATCAAACGAGCATAATTTTGTGAGTTGTGACCGTTTTATTATTATTATATTTTGAGACGTTCCGGTGATCTTTACTCTGTACTGGTGGCTCGTTTCATATATCTGTCCGATTTAAAAAATAATTTAGTGTGAAGTGATCGCACTTTCTATTTTGTTTAGTTTATCCGAGAAAATCCTTCAGGACTCGGAGACTATAAGTACTAATGAGCTGAAACTTATCTTAATTATTATATAAATTTTGTGATATCACCTACAACATAAGCTACTAAACTAAAAAAATATATAGTATGTATGGCTTTGTGATGCGGTCTTCCGTTGACTTTAAGCATACAAGTACATTTATTTATTAGTACAAAACTCTAGTTAGATCCCAACTGGAGTAAGGTGTAGTGATATGGAATCCTTATTACAACAAATATATTGAGAGTCTCGAGATGGTTCAACGTAAATTCCTTAAATCCACGCATTGTTTCCGCAACTCACCTTCATATGACCACTTACTAAATAAGTTTAAAATAATGAGCTTGAAGTCAAGACGACTGTTTCTAGAAACTATGTTTCTCTATGATTTGTGCAGTAACAGATATGACTGTCGCGATCTAATAAACAAGATATGCTATTTTGTGTCATAGTCTAAAACTAATGCTGGATGCCGCGCACCTATACGACGAATATGTAAAAAATACAATGAGCTATTCACTGAACTTGATGTATGTAGTATGCCTGTTAGTAAATTTCGCTATACACTAAAAAGAGCCATTGCAGAAATTCAATCATAAATGAAAAATAATTGCGTCAAAACACATAATTCCGATGTTTGTAAGATTTTTGCCATAAGTTATTAAGTGTCATAAGTTTATAATGTAAGCTGTGGATAACGGTGTGGGTTGCACATTTAATCATACTTCAATGTATATTAGTTATAAGAACATAATGTGTAACTGTTTGTTATTCCTAATTAATAAATAATAAATAAAATAAAATACTTGTAAATGTTTTTCTATAGCCAAGCCAAACACGTTATTTTGAAAGTGATTTTTTCATTCATTTGTTATATTGTGGGTTATCGTTTGACAGGTGACGGCAACTACTAATTAACTGACAGTATTTGGGGTCATATTAAAGTAGGGTTTATCTCATAATCTGTATGTATAAATGATACGGCATGTCTATTCCTTGGCATTACCACCACATACATACATACATACATACATAGACTCACGCCTGTTTCCCGGAGGGGTAGGCAGAGACTACGGAGCGCCATTTGCAACGATCTTGACATATCTCTCTTGCTTCATTCACTCCCATCAGATTCCTCATGCATGCTCTTCTGTTCAGGGTGCTTCTAACCTGTCCTGTTTTTAGGATGTCTCCAATCTGGTCAGAGAACGTCCGCCTAGGTCTTCCCCTTCGTCCTGTCCCTTCCACACTTGCCTTATATATCTGCTTGGTCAGTCTTTCGTCATCCATCCTCTCCACGTGTCCAAACCATCTTAGCATACCTTTCTCGATGCTTGTCACTACATCTTCTTTTACCCCACAACACTCTCTTATCACACAATTCTTTACTCTGTCAGTCAAAAAAACACCACACATACTTCGCAGTGCTCTCATTTCTACAGCATTCATTCTACTTTCATGACTCTTCTGCCATACCCAACTATCACTACCATACATAAGAGTAGGTACTAACACCCCTCTATGGACAGCCAAACGTGCCTTTTTGGACACGTTTTGGCTACTCATAAACGCCTTCAGAGCTCCATTCACTCTATTACCTGCATTAACTCTTCTTTCAATATCTTCTACATTCTTACCATCTCTTGTAAACAGCGTACCTAAATATACAAACTCATTCACTTGCTCCACTCGCTGTCCATCGATCATAACATTACAAGCCGTAACGCATTCCTCCTTTTCAAAAACCATAACTTTCGTTTTACTTACATTTACTTTCATTCCCTTCCTCTCTAACGCACCATGCATGATTGTTACCATCTCCTGCAACTCCTCCGCTGAAGACGCAAGTATAACCTGATCATCAGCATAAAGGAGGCATTTGACAAGTAACTCATTCATCCTTAATCCACAGTCACTATTTTTCAAATCTTGCAAACAACTGTCCATGAAGAGGTTGAACAGCCACGGCGACGCTACACATCCCTGTCTAACACCTGTTTCGATGGTAAACCAATCCGTGTACGACCCATTTATCCTCACACAAGCTCTAGAATCTTCATAAAGGGATTTCAGAGCTCGTATGAGGCTGCTGTTCACCCCATACATCGACAGTACCGACCACATTTCATTCCTCACCACTTTATCGTAAGCCTTTTCCAAATCCACGAATGCGCAATAGACCTTTTGACCTTTGGCCAAGAATTTTAGAAAAGTATTAGAAAAGACTTGATCCGTGCACCCCATACCCTTTCGGAATCCTGCTTGTACATCCCATATTTTCTTGTCGGTTACTTCCATAACTCTTTCAATCAGTACCTTCGCATACAATTTGCCAACAATGCTGAGAAGGCTAATGCCTCTATAGTTCTTGCAGTCTTGTTGCGAGCCTTTTCCTTTATAAAGAGGCACAACCACCGCTGTGGTCCAGTCATCAGGTACTCGGCCGGTGCTCCAGCACAAGTTAAATAAGCGCTGCAGCTGACCAACTATGATGCCCTGTCCAGCCTTCAGCATTTCAACTGTAATCCTATCATATCCTGCAGCCTTACCTAATTTCATACTTTCCAACGCCTTCACAATCTCATCCACACCAATATCGCTTTCATCATTGCTATTATTACCATTAATTTCGTCGATCGATGTCTCTATCGCCGTTCTTTCATATAGACCTTCAAAATACTCCTTTCATCTCTTCAGCACGCATGATTCACCATTCAGTATCTTTCCATTCTTGTCTCTGATTGACGTGTATTCTGAGGATTGAGTTCTTCCTCGAACTGCACGAACGGATTTCCAGAAAAACTTTATGTTTCTCCGGAAATATTCAGATAGTCTGCTATCAAACTCATCTTTCTTTTCCTCTTTTTTCCTTTTAACAATTTCTTTCACAATTCTTTTTGACCTAACAAACTCCTTTCTTGCGTCATCTATGTCATCACTCGTTGCCTTTCCCATTCTTTCATTTGCTCTGGCAGCCAACCAATCTAACCAAGCTTTTTTCTTCTCTGACACTGCTGATTGTACATCCTTGTCCCACCATGTATTCTTAACCTTTCGTACTTTCCGTCTCTTGATCACACCACATACTTCAGACGCTACACATACTATCTCTTCTTTAAAATATTGCCATAATTCTTCCATATCATTTATGCCATCGAACCTCTCAAATCTTGCTATCAATCTTCGCTTATACTCATCTTTCACATCTTTTTCTTGCAGATTTTCTACTTTTATTCTTTCTAGGACCCTATTTTCATAATGTTCTCGGTGTCGCCATCCTTTAAAGAGTCCACTTATCCGGCTCATCACCAAGAAGTGGTCTGTGTGGATGCCGATCCCTCGATACACCCTTGTATCTAACACATTCTTTCTCAAACGTTCATCTACAATTACAAAATCAATCATACTTCTTCTAACATTCTTAGCCTCACGCGTATACATGTGTATCCTTTTGTGATCAAACATGGTGTTTGTCACACAAAGGCTCCACTCTAAACAAACCTCAAGCAAAACTTTTCCATTTTCATTCACAATCTCATCACCAAATCCACCTAAAACCCTTTCAAATCCATCTCGTTTTACTCCCACCCATCCATTAAAATCACCTAACAAGATCAATCTTTCGTTATCCTTACATTTCCTCAAAATCGCTCTTAAGTTCTCCCAAAATTCCTGCCTTTCGTCTTGTTCTTGCTGTGACATACCCGCTACTATATTGACCGGGGCGTAAACCCCTACAATAAAGAGACGAGTAAATCCTACTTTCATTCTCATCCACAATAGTCTAGCATTTACACATTCATATTCCTTAACGCACTCATTCATTCGCGCAGACAGTATTAAACCAACTCCCTTGCAGGCTCTGGTGGTACTGTCTACCCCAGACCAATAAGCCGTGTAGCTGTCATGCTTGGTGGGTCCACAACCTTTCCTTTTTGTCTCATTCACACATAGAACATCAATCTTTCTATCATCCATCATCTGGCATACTTCATTCAATTTACCATCCATTCCTCCTCCAACATTTAATGTTGCAAACCGGCTTTCCGTAGGCCGCTTTTCGCCCTCGCGGGAAACGAGACGTGATGGGTTGCGAAACGCGTCGCCGCCGTCTGGAGAAATATTATTTTCAGTTCTCATAGCGTTCCCACGAGTAATAGGGATTTAGAATGTCCATCCCCGCAGAGCCCTGTACGGGGGTAAGATGGAATACTAGCTGTGCCCTGTGACCACCAACACATGCACCCTCCGTTAGCGACCAGCTTGCCCTCTGGCCATGAATCCCTCGGCACGGGTCGGTTGACACCTTGGATTGGGGTTTGTTTTCGGGTATGCTCCCTGAATTTTGGTTTTATTTCGGAGTTTTCCTTCTCCTAGACGGGTTGCCATCCAAAGCTGACGAGACCCATCCCCCCAAAATGAGTGGTTTAATTTCGGAGTTTTCCTTCTCCTAGACGGGTTGCCATCCAAGGCTAACGAGGCCCATCCCCCCGATTACCACCACAAGAGGATAAAATACTCATACTTGGGCGAAACCGTGGGCAAGGCCTAGTAGAGAATAAAAAAATCACCATCAATGCTAACTAGGCTACACATATTTAAGAGTTTTTCATGACTTTAAACGTAGGTAACATGTAGGCGATTTTTTTTTTTGTTGTTACCAGTCTCTTATAAGACATAATATAACACTGGTCTCAATGCGTGGCTGGACGCTCTAGATCCGATTTTAACAACTAATATTAGTCTCACAGTAAAACAAAACCTTTAGAACAAAGTCAAATCGGCCAGTCCAATCTCGACGGGCGGAGCGCACGTGACAAATAGAGGCTGGCGCGAGATTAGCAGACTCGCACAATTATAGCCGGCGTTAGGACTAATTCACATTATCGAATGATCCTCCCCCCCCTAGCTCTCTCGCCAACCCACCACCCCACTCTCCCCTTTGAAGCCTCTCGTAACTCTGGTAGCTCTGATGACTGCACCTGCCAGGGCTAATCGAAATAAACGCAATCATAAATGCATGATGCATGTTTTAATAGCTAACTGACTTACCTACTTTTTGTTTGTGTTTTATATTATGTTATATGTTTGTGTATTATGTGAATCTTCGGGTACGTTTTATAGTGTTGGTACGTGAACAAAGATTAATTTCTATAATTCACCAAATGCATGTTTAGGTGTATTTTTTTCGGGTTTATAAAAATCTTCTTAACCTCGGTAGGTATTACTTCAAGAGCATGATGATTGAGTTTATAGAACATTTGTAAGTCGTGCTCAAAATCATTTTCGTCCTCATAGGTGTCTGTATCTGATAGACTGTATGTATGCTTATACAAATGAACTAAACGTTTAAAAGGTACTGAGTGAGGTTTCACGTTAGCGCACGTTGCTTCAGAAACGAATGATGTGAGCATCGCGTGTTGCTTCCTCACGAAACAATCACTACTCATCACAAATACATTGTCTCAGTACTCTTGTTGTATTCGAGGGTTCGCGATTCCTAGTGAATAAAAGTGAGTTAAGACTTTTATTACCTTTATAACTCTTTTTTCGTTGAGAGGCAAATTTAAGAGGCCAATTTTATATTACAAACAAACCCTGTGTCAGTAGACTTTATCAATCAACTGGCTCAAAGAACACACTAAGGTATATTATCCGGAAATTAACGAGCACCGTCGAAACTGGCCCTTAGTTACTTTTTATCGCTATTTTGATATATTTATAACATATATCACAAAATGTACACGCTACACTATGTCCGAACCCTGAAGCATTTATATGCATCAGGGTTCGGACAATAGCAACAGTTCGTTCTAGAATCAATTAGACTTTGTTTCATTGTTTTTGATAAGAGAATTGTACCAAGCTCTCTGTATTGAAAATGTTCTTCAAAAGTACTTTTGTAATGTGCATTTAATTATACTTACCATATTTTCTAGGTCAGAGTAACCTGATTGTATATTTAAATAAGACTATAGCGTACTTATTATATTTTTTTTAGTTCTTAATGTCGAAAGTTGAGTGTATGTAAATGGGTGCCGAGCTTGAGCTTTGCCCTATAGTAAAACTGTGCAGCCTTATAAATATACTAAATCTAGATGTCGCCAGCGGCTTCGCCCGCCTCAAATTTACATATAATGCTTCCACTTGAATCATTTTTAACCGACTTCAAAAAAAGGAGGAGGTTTACAATTCGTCGGAATCTTTTTTTTTATGTATGTTCCCCGATTTCTCTAAGACGCCTGGACCGATTTCGAAAATTCTTGTTTTGATTGAAAGAGTATACCTCCTAGTTGGTCCCATGATCATCAGGTCAGGATCTGATCATGGAATCCTGAGAAATCGAAGGAACTCTTCAAATTTTATAAGCACACTTGAAGCGATTTGACCCTAACAACCCAATGCCGTCGAGTTTGGGCTCGTTTGAGTCGTCTTTTACATGGACTTTGATGCTAGATGATTTCCATAGTCTGATGATAGAGTTGGAAGGTAACCAAGAGATCTTTGTGATACAATAACCCAATCTCATCGAGGTTAAGGTCGTTTGATTCGTCTTTACACTGGACTTTGGTACTGGATGTTTTGCTGGGTCTGATGATGGAGCAGGAAGGTTGCCATGGGATGTTTGTAATACAAAGACGCAATCCCATTGAGCTTGGGCTCGTTTGATTCGTCTTTACATGGATTTTAGTGCTGAATGTTCACCAAACTCTGATGATGGAGCAGGAAGGTAGCCATGGGATATTTGTAATACAATTACGCAATCCCATCGAGTTTGGGCTCGTTTGAGTCGTCTTTACATAGACTTTGATGCTGGATGATTTCCATGGTCTAATGATAGAGCTGGAAGGTAACCCAATATCATCGAGTTTAGGGTCGTTTGTTGGTCTTTACATGGACTTTGGTACTGGATGTTTTCCAGGGTCTGACGATGGAGCAGGAAGGTGGCCATGGCATCTTTGTAATACAAAGACGCAATGCCATTGAGTTTGGGCTCTTTGGATTCGTCTTTACATGGACTATAGTGCTGAATGTTTACCAAACTCTGATGATGGAGCAGGAAGGTGGCCATGGGATCTTTGTAATACAATAACGCAATATCATTGTGTTTAGGCTCGTTTGTTTTCTCTTTGGTATTGGATGATTTCCGAGATCCGAAGATGGAACTGAAACGAACGTGTTTAGGCTATTTAGTTGAAAACAAAAAATACTTGAAATTGCCAGAAAGGTACAGGTCTACATTTCAGAATTGAGGCACGTAAGGAAGGCCTCCCCATCACGTACCTCCTACACTATCCTATGTACCACCTTTTACTATTTTTTATTAGTATACCACTAAAAAGAAAAAAAAGAAAAATTATTTTTATAAAAAAACAAACCAACTTCAAAAAACACTAAGGAACTAAAAAACAAAAAATAATTGGTTTTGGAGCAAACATTTTTGAATTCGGTGCCAAGCCCTTACGCAAAAGTTACTAAATTACAAACTACCTATTCTATCAACAATGAAAGTTATATAAAAATGTGCAGAGGTTGTATATTCAGATCAGAAATACTTTGCTTGGCACCGACTCCAAAAATGTTTGCTCCAAAACCAATTATTTTTTGTTTTTTAGTTCCTTAGTGTTTTTTGAAGTTGGTTTGTTTTTATTTAAAAATAATTTTTATATCTATTAAAAATACGCATTAAAATCCGTTCCGTTTCAGTTTTTAAGATTTAAGGATACATAGTGACAGACAGACAGAAGACAGACTTAATTTTATACTATGTAGTGATGTCTATAACATTTCGCATATAACTTCGTGAAGTCAGGGGTGGGCGCCGTGGGTTTGGACCTATACCCTCTGCGTAGCAATCTGTTCGTGTCCATACTAGATGATTTCATAATTGTAAAGCTTTATAGAATAAAAATAGTATAGATGATTATGGTTAAAAGTGTAACTGGGTTTTTCCGAATTCTCAGTAGCTGCACGGAGTCTGGTGATGTGCCCGGTAACGGCAATAGGCTCGCCCCTTATTACGTGGGACCTAAAAAATTCATGGCGAAATGTGGGTGTAATATTCACCTCTGCCTACCCCTTCAGGGAAACAGGCGTGAGTCTATAAAGAAAAGATGATTATGGTAGCTAGTCAATACAGGGCAAGAGTCTGAAATCAAAATAGTAGAGCAACGCTCGTTACAGCGTGAATGGGTCGGTCAATTGTTCGCTCTATGCAAATCCACGTTAAATATCAGTATTAATATAGACGGTAATCTTTCATGACGATCCTCACTTCCTATCATTTAAAACAGGGGAGGAATAATAAGAAATAATGAGAAGAAGAAACGAAGAAGGGGAGAAACTTTGGGAGATGGGCTAGAATGGTTTGATCTTCTCCGTTCACGCATGGCTGGCGGCGCCTCTTTCATAAAGTGGGTAGTTGAAGCTGTTAAGGATCATTTGCATCTCTTGTTGCAGGACAAATTTATAATATAAATTAATGAACCTTTAATCCTTATAAACAAACACATCATGATCAATAGCCATTTAGATATTTAGATCTTACTGAATAACTATTATTATTTTTATGCCTCGCAATTTTCATTTGCTAATGTATTGTATATTAGGCAAAATACTTATAGGTTTATTTACTACAAAAAGTGACATACATAACATAAATACTCGAAACAGGCATACGTTATATGCCCCTTATCATCGTTTACATAAAGTTAATAATTCTTTTGTAGGGCTAGGTATTCGTATATACGATAAAATACCAATTAGTCTTTTAGAATTACCATTTAGTACGTTTAAAAGTAAAATAAAAGACTGCCTTATTAGGAAAGGTTATTATACCATTAATAATTATTTCAGTGATAAGGATAGATGGTCACTTACACCAGCCAACTCTTGATCTTTGTACTTATTTAGAATTTATATAGATACCTTGCTTTTTAGTATTTTTTTATATAATATCTCTAGTTCTTTTAAATAACTATCCATGTATTATTAGGTCATTCAACTTACTACATTTACATTTGCATTGTTGTTCCATTAATTTAATTTAAAAAAAATTGCTACTGTGTTAGATGAAGATAACTCGTGATCATGGGCTGTACACTAACATCTTTGTAAATTTTGTGTATTCATATACCTATCGTCACTTCCTGTAACATACATTTCCATCATAGTTCTGAACATGATCGCGAGTTGCCTACATTATAAGACGTAAGTGGATGCTCCTGTTACACAAGATACACTCTGGAAGGCTACTACAGCACTTAATTTTGTAACTGCATTAATTATTTAAGTATTATGTATGTTCCTAATTACTATTTACAAGTAATTAATTACAATCTATTGCTCATTATTATCTATATCTACCTATTGCATTGCGAACGTGGCAGTAAATGTAAATGTAGAATCATCTAGTAATTAACTTTAATCTTTGACGTTCATAAGCGTCACTTTGTGACCTAAATGAATAAATGATTTTGAGTTTGAGTTTGAGTCAATGTGAAACAGTTGCAGCTCCTTACAAAAACAAAATATGTACCATAATACTGGCGATTAAAAAGAGTGGCCACGAGTTTTATTGCCCGTTCTTTCTCGTGGTTCTACCTATTGCTTTGCGAACGAAGCAGTAAATGTGAATGTAGAAGCATTAAGTAATTTACTTTAACCATTTGCCTTGTGACCTAGATGAATAAATGATTTTGACTTTGACTTTGACTTGACTTTGACTTATGTCAAGACATAAAATTGTGAAATAAATTATCATATAGAAAATTTGTAAATCTTTTCAATATATGTAAAGTGCGAGACAGGGAATTATTTTTAGTTTGCCATTGAAAATGCTATTCTCTACTGAACACGTTGGCAGTTTTAAAAGTTCATATTCTTTTTTCATGACATGGAATTATTATCAAAGGTTCTGGTATTTTTACCTATTGGCAATCTTTGGAGCTTTCAGTGTGCACAAAAATTGCGAGTATTACTCTCATAGATCCAACGTAGTGAATACGTTTCGTAGCTCATTAAGAGCCGTGGCTTTACAAGTAACTTTTAAAACCTTTTTTAAATGGGCAATTAATTCTCCCAAAATAATCTCCTTATTATATTAATTGCTAAGATTAACATGATTTACATACACAATAATAAAGTTGTTTACCAGTACCAAATCTACTAAAACATTCGTAAGTAGACGATTTTATTATTGATGTGCTGACGTTTGCAATAACGAGTTCGGGAACAGAAGATATCGGTAAACCAATTTATGTCGCGTTGTCGTGAAGAACGCGTGAAAAAAATCGCATGGGCGGTCGCAAAATAATTAAGGCTCATAACGAACAGTTCCCTGGAGTGCACGCGGGCTGATGAAGAGCGCGATCGATCCGCCGCGCCGCTCGCACATCTCCCCCTCCCTTCTCCTTCCCTCCCGCCGCGTACGCGCCCCGCGCCCTCGCCATCCCGCTTATGACACCTATGCCGGCATCCGAGATGAGCCGAGGCCGTAGCACCCGTGATTGCATCGTAGCGCATTCCGTACGCTACGAGTGCTACGACACATAGTATGATCACGGTCTACGTGATGCGCTACGAACTCCTTCACTGATGATTTGTCTTTTTTATAAATAAAATTCGGGCAAGTGCGAGTCTGACCGGCGCACCGAGGGTTCCGTACGCATTGCATCGTGTATCAAGACGAATTTTGCCCGTTTTTTATGTCGAGTGCCTTTATAGAATATTGCTAAAATAAGTATAAGAAAAGTTTTTCTACTGTTTACATGAATGACCTCCTTAACTTTAGCAGTAATCGCAAAAATATTTAAGTACATTCCTATCTACAAAACCGTTCTTGGAGTTATTCTTGTCTTCATACTGTAAGACCTTGCTTCTTGCAAAATTACAGTACTCTAAGTCCACAAAAAGCACCCTTTAGGTTTTTATTTACAAAATTCATAAGAATTGGTACAGCCGTGTGGTTGACGGCATAGAATACAAGTGTCACACCCCCTATCTGCCGTGGGTGGTGGGTGTCGTAAGAGGCGACTAAGGGATAACACGATGCAAATACCATCTTTGCGTAGAGACGAAAAACTCGACATCAAACCCTATATGACTGCCTCGTTGGTCTCGCGGCATAAATGTGCGCGTTGGATCGGGAGGTCCCGGGTTCGATTCCTGGGTCGGGCAGTGTTATTGGGTTTGCTCAGTGGCAGCACGGAGTCTGGAAATGTGCCCGGTACGGCAATAGGCTCGCCCCTTATTACGTGGGACTAAAGTATATCTGGCGAAAAGTGGGTGTAGAAATACACCTCTGCCTACCTCTTCCGGGTTATAGGCGCGAGACTATGTATGTATGTATGGTAAGAAATTATGTATAAAAGGCCATATTTTTTTATTGCACTGCGAAAGATCCTTGGTTTTTTCACGAAACTATGGCACTGTAAATTTAAGTACCTAACTAATAACCCTCGAGCAACTTTTAAAATGACAGATGAATTCGTTTTTCGACGTGACATCTTCAGTCTATCGTGAACAAATCGTAACGCGCATGCGTAACTTGACTTGTCCGTCTAAGCGACAATTATACATATTATTATTAATGACAGACATTTTGTTTACCATCTCAACAGTATTTTATTCATCTCGCTGATTGAAATTAAATATTTTCTTTCACACAATAGCACAATTTTATTTATTTACCTTATTTGAGGTTGGTGCTAATTACGCTAGTCCTCTAAATCTGTATGAGCGCCCATACAACTTAGAGGACTATCTTAAATGGAGTCTACTATGTATATATGGGGACACCCTTAAATTTGCCACTTTTTATTTTTTGTAATTTTTCCTTTATTTGTGCTATAAGACCCTGCTTTTGGCCAAATTTCGTCATTCTAGTTCAACGGGAACTACCATAAATATAGGTTTTCGACCCAAAACCTATAGGGTACTTACGGTTGACCTAGAATTGACAATTTTGATTAAAACCAGGGTCTTACAGCACAAGTAAAGGAATGATTCCGAAAATTAAAAAAGTTTAAAATTAAGGTTAATTTTGGTACTTACAAGTTTCCGCAAAAATCTAATTTTGACCATATCTTTTTATCGGGTTGACCCAGGACCCTGATTTTTATACACCTAATAGGAACCATAGACCTTAGTATGTGGTATAAATTTCAATTTGATAGGTCCACCCGTTCCTGAGAAAATCGGTGGTGACACATGGACAGACAGACAGACAGACAGACGGACAAGAAAGTTATCTTATAAGGGTTCCTTTTTTACCTTGTGAGGTACGGAACCCTAAAAAGTTTATTATATCAAATAAACTTGATAAATACATAAGTACGATGTTTCTGCTCAAACTCGTCTAAAACCACTTACCGAACTCAACATGATAAAATGAATATTTGAGTGCAACCGAATTTGTGATCTCATTAAGCTTATTAAGTAAGTTAACAGTAATAAATCAGCCGCGGGTTCTCAACTCGCGTACAGATGCGTTATCGAGTTAATTAGCCTCCATTATACTTTTCAACAACAATAACGTAATTGCAAACATCCCTCTACGCTCCAGTAAGTTCGTAGATTCTTTAGGCTCGATTCACAGAGAAAAAGCAGCGGACGGCAGCGCAGCAGCGGGCCGATATCACGTTAAAGAACTTTAAACTTTATTTTCACTAATTAAATGCATAATATTGCATGAACACTTTGCACGCAGCTACGGGTCACGCGGCCGCATCGTCAAGCCTTCAAACCATGATATGCACTATAGCTACTGCGATAAAGTCTCAAATTGTTTGTCACCAATCACTGCTGTGGCGCCGCTTTCTGTGTGACCAGATCCTTAACGCTCCAAAAACTCGTATAAGATAATAAATATTGTTGGTGAGTGTCACAAGTTCAAAGTAGCCGTTTAGAGGGGGGGAGGGCGGTCACGCTCCGTCTGCCCTCCACGTTGACTGGTGCGTTTTTGACTTTCAAGAGATATGTCTCTTTTCATATCTGATTTCATATATTGACTGCACGGTTGGCGTAGTGGTTTAGGCGGCCGCCTCGCCGCCTGACGCTGTGCCGAGTGTTGTGGGTTCGAATCCCACACGAGGCAACACTTTGTGTAATTCACAAATTGTTGTTTCGAGTCTGGGTGTTCATTGTTTTAGACGACCGGTTGGCGAAGCGGTAGTGTAAGCGACTGCCACGCCGAAGGTCGCGGGTTCGATTCCCGCTCAAGGCAAACATTTATGTGCGTGAACATGGATGTTTGTCTTGGTCTGGGTGTTTCTATGTATAATATGTATGTATTTACAAAAAAAAGTAAATATGTATGTTTATCCATTGTCTAGTACCCATAGTACAAGCTCTGCTGAGTTTGGGACTTGATGGTGTTGTGTGAATGTGATAGAATATTATTATTTTTGTATGTTTGTAAAGTCCCCCGCGACGCAGGATTTAAGTAGTCCTAATGCGGGAGTTGTCTTGTAAAAACAAAAAAAAAATCTGATCAAAGACAGATGGGTAACCATCAATCGTGTTAATTCTAACATTTTTAAACTTTATTATTCATTTTTCAGAAGCTTTGCCGAAGTGACATTTATTTTACATCTGTAAAGTATTTGCCTTAATAAAGGGACCTATTTAATTTATATCTGACCAATTATTCGTAAATATAATTCATACACGTAAACTATAAGTAAATATTGTGTTTATTATTAACTTGTAATAAAACGTCGCGTTTCGTTTCACATGCTAACTTTTATGACGAGACAAGATAATTTTAGACATTTGAGGTACCAACATAGACTGGCATAAAGCGCGTAGCCAATTCAAAACTACTCCTACGCATGCCTTACGCCTAACTTTTCGGCTCACACGTATGACGTCTGTTAGAGGAATAAAAAGTCCATAACACGAGACACTGGTAGCGACAATCACTTTGTCATCTCTGCATTATACATATTCATCATCATCAGCCCTATATATTTTCTGTATACCGCTGCTGGGCTCGACCTGAGAATGGTTAGGCCATAGTCCACCGCGCTAGCCTATTGCGTGTTGGCAGACTTTACATGTCTTTCGAGAACTTTATGGAGAACTCTCAGACATGCAGTTTCCCTTCACCACTAAGCAAGTGATAATTAACAATTTTATACACATTTTCCCCTCTTCGAAAACTCGTCGGTGCGTGCCGCGGTTTTGAACCCGAGACCCTATGCGTAGCGGTCTGTCGGTCTGTGCACTACGCTATCGCCACGTGCCACATTAAACATTACCTATTTAAAACAAGTGTTGAACAGTCCTAAATAAGGATATAAGAAGGAAGGCGCCTCAGATTAAATTTCAATCCCGTACTAACTATATCTGTGTGCAAAGTCCGAGTGTATGCAGCCTGCGGTGTCGGCCAATATCTTTGAGTGGTTCTAACGCCAGAGATGAGAGCCTAGTAGTGGCTGGATGGCGCCGAAACACCGCTTTGCACTCGTCATCTTACTTTTCACATATACAGAAGGATATTTATGTACTTAGATATTATTGGTTATTGGCTTGAGATGATTACATTTTTTATCTCAAGTCCAAAAAACATGTGATTATTTTGCACTTCAGCTTACCTCAGTAACAGTACTGCGTTACTGAGGTAACAATGTATCCATTTAAACCCTTTTACTATTTATCCATCTTGGAGGACATCGAGCGGCCTAAAAATCCAACCAATTCAACCATCACGTTACCAAAATATGTCACTGTAGCCAGCAGCGCAGCGTCAGACAAATCGGTTGTATGTTGTAATGATCCAACAGTGTAGATTGAAGCGTATCATATTGACTAAGACAGTCCGATTTGTGGTTGAAGTGACTAACAATAGGACTTTATATCAGATGGCAAATCATGCTACTTTTAATGGCTATGAGTTTTCCATATAATACACAAATTGCATAAATCCAATCCAACGTTTCCCTGTGGCGCAAGGCCTTCAGTAGCCCAAAATCTAACCCAGTAACTGGGAGAATTCAGTAACTGCTTGGGAACAACTATTCACTTTCCCTTACAGAATTCTACATGCACAGGAAGACCGGCAAACAAGAAAAACCTTAACAGCCAAAATTAAAGAAAACTGTAATATTTTGGCCTCCAATCTAACGGCGAGCGACTACAGATACGACACTTCTATTAGATCGCAGAAAATGCGCCTTTTAGTGGTCGTGCGATAGTTCATGAGGGAGGTAATGAGCTGGGATTGTTTATCGGGGCTATCAAACGAGTTAATAATGCTCTATAACAAAAAACATCTAAGAATAAAAACATTTTTCATTTGCCAACTTAATTTGTGCAATCGTAGAGCAGATTCGATGTTATAAACTTTAGGCTACATAGAAAAATTAAGACATCGTTTATCTTCTGTAATTTAAGTAAAGTCGTGTACGCACGACCAAATTGCTCGATGTTTGTGTTCAGCGTGTTCTTGTTCAATCGTGCGGACACGACCTTTACACATTAAAACATAAAATTTGTATGTTTGGATCGAGATATTTGTGCTCTTGAGATGAAATAAAAATATTTTTTAAACAACCAGACGTATACTGCGATGTACCGTTTGTTTCTTTAAATGAGATAGGCTAACACTACACAGAAACCTATGAGCGCCACTCGAAGTTCGCTATTCAAGAAGTGCTGTGTTTTCTGGCGGGCTGTCAAATCTGGTAAGATCCGTAGGAGGATCCTGATTGCCAAGGCAGGAGCCTTGGATACAACCGAGATAACGCTAGGAGAAGGAGGAGCATACACGTGTACACGTCTAGCTCTAACACCAACTTTGACCTTTGTACCGTTCATATGGCGTAGGAAATAAGTATTAAAATAAAATTGTACTGCAACTGTCTGCCTCCGTGGTCCAGTGAAAAGCGTTTGCATCTGGAGATTGGGAGGTCCCGGGTTCCATTCCCGAGTCGGGCAAAAATGTTAGACTTTGAGTTTTTTCGAATTTTCAGTAGCAGCACGGAGTCTGGTAATGTGCCCGGTAACGGTAATGGGCTCGCCTCCTATTACGTAGGACCTAAAGTTTATGACATGGCGAAATGTGGGTGTAGAGTTACACCTCTGCCTACCCCTTCGGGTATACAGACATGTCTATTTATAAACTGTTTAGGTGCCTTTATATGCATTAACACGTAACACACATTAAACAATACATTCCAGGCTTTGTACCACCCACCTCTCACCTGCCTTAGATACAATTACAATGGCATCTGTGAGTATTGTAATAAACCAAGTATTTCTTAGAATGCAAATCGATATCCTTTGGATCGTACGAGTATCTTATAACAACTCTAGGTATCTCAGGTATGATATCCGAATTGAATAACAGGTTGAATCAAAGCTGCTTAGTTATTTCGTAAGCTTATATTATTACAATTTAACTTGTATTGAAAAAGAGACAGGGCTCTTTAATCTCTAAATAGGTACAGGTTGACTCTAGAACGAGATTAGTCTTTGAAAATGTCGACGCGGTTTGATAGTATCAGATACATTTAAACCTTTTTCTATTGACCGTAATCGTATAAGCTTATTATTACAAAACCCAAGCACAGCGTGTTGCTCCTCTTTTGAATGTTGGTTTGTCGCATTGCGTTTCAAAAGTTTCTTGTTTATTATTCCCTGTTTCCGTATTCACTCTAGACTCTTGAGCACGAAGTCATGTCACACCATTTTTGAGTTGGAATGTCATTTTAAAAGTTTGTTACTGTTTAAAGAGAGTGCGAAAGAAATAATTCTGGAACATTCAGGAAAATATGTTAGAATTAGCTATTCTGTAGGTATAATATTAAGGAGACGATTTATTTTATTATGCCACGCTGTTTGTTAAAAAATAAATAAACTGGATTTAAACGAATAATTTAGAATTTGACGCTTGTGCGAATTTGCATCAACAACCAACGGAATGCCAGTAGATTAGAGGTAAATAGTATCTCAATCAAAAATAATAATTCAGGGATGAGGGATAAAGACTTGCATACGAAGTCTGCCCGTCTTCATCGTAAAGTGAAATGAAAGTACCTTAAACCATATCTAAAACCGATTAAAAAGAGAAGAAAATATACATACCTATTAATCCCATGTTACAAATATGAGCTTTCTAGACTGAGCCATGACGGCTGTTCTCCGAATTTAGAAGGCCAGCGACCCATGTGAAACTGTTTAATCCATTAAGTTTAATGGAAATTAAGTAAAACAGTTGTTTAGTCCATTTAAGTTGGTGGTTAAGGATAAAGTTGCATTTATCAAGAGTTAAACGAGTATCCAGACAAGGTTTAACAATGTACCTACCTAATAATGTCTAACGTCCCTTTCTTATATTCTATCTATCGATGGATTTGGCGCAATTTTGGCTACGAGAGATAAATATTTGACATAAAGCTCCATACAAGATATTATTACGACAAATAAGAATATATCTCTAGTAGCCAAATCGATAAATATATAGAATATTTTACTAAACATTTTTTAATAAAATAATTTTGGTGGGACCTACCTTAGTTGATAACAAAATAATACCACAAAATAATCGTATATTTAACCGTATTCATGCTTCAACTTTGTGAAAAACACATAGAGTTGATAGTCGATAGTCGTTCGACTGATTAATCAAAAAGCGAGCGATGTAGCTAATTTATTATTTTTGTTGAGCAACTATGCGAACCATACTTTGCCGTACTTTTGTTAGGCAAACTGCACGATTGGTAGATTCAAAGCTATTCTCAAACGATAGTTAGACAGAAAATGTTTTACAATTCTTGAATCCCGAATAGTAAAAGGAAACAACATGGCTTATCCTTATGAGTCAGAAAGGAGATTTCTAAGAGAAACACGCTCCTCAAGTCAATTAAAATATGATGGTTGATTTATTACATAAATTTTAATCACTTTATGTGAGTTTTAAATGACCTGTGAAGGCTATGCATAATAATAACCTTATCCTCATTGATCTGCATCCATGTGATTTATGATCTCAATACTTGCCAATAAATATCCATATATTAAGTGCGTCATATTGTAAAATAGCATAAACGTGTACCGCCGTATTGCTGAGGTAAAAGAAAACTTGTGTTGTTTAAGTTACCTAAGTAGGTGTTTGCATTCGTGCGAACTTAGTTAGTGCAAAACTAACACGCCATCACCTGATCTCAAACTGAGCAGCGCATGTACTATGATAACCAGATATTTTTAAATACACACGTATTACATATAAATATTTATTTTTATTTACTTCACTTTATGCACAAACAAGTGTACAGAGGCCGACTTAATCCCTAAGGCATTATCTATCAGTCAACCTTTGGGTGATGCAGAGATAAAAATATAATAAGTGCATTAATTTAGCGTTAAAAATACAGAAAAAAATATATAGTATAATAGATTATTCGAATAATTCATTCATAAAATATATGATGTGGTGCATAGGGTTCCCACCAAGAACTAAGGGTCCCAAGCCACCCCCCCGTGGGATCTCCACCTTGTCGTGGTGGGGGGGCTCAGTAACCGTGGATTGGTCACCCGCGGTGAAGCTAAGAGGGATCCAGGAGGGGACGCTCCGCGTGGGCTTGACGGAGGCCTGCGCAGGATGCGTCCAAAGGGGCGGGTGCGAGGGACAGTTCTTCTGTCCCTCGCAGTCGGGTGCGATCGCGGGAGGAGAGGCGTGTCGGTGTTGCGTTGCCGCACGCCCTATCTCCCGCGACCAAATGGGGGCGCATCATCGTTGCGTCGCGGTGGGGCTGCAGAGGAAGTGGAGATGCGGTGTTGCGTTGCCGTCCTCCCTATCCTCTGCGGCTGCTGAGTGTTTTGGCGGCGGAGCCCAACACCTTCATCCGCCGCCAAGGGGGTTTTGTTCGGGGCCCGCCTGACCATCTGGCGGGCCAATACCCGTCGGGGGGTAGCGAGGAATGCTTCAGCGATACCCGACCCTCCGACACACGGGTACGTGAGGATCACGGGTTGGTTTTTAGTCAGTAAGAGTCTGACAGTCCCCTTCGTCCTTCCCCCAGGGCGGAGGGACTCCATGAGGATTTTCCAACCCGACACCAAAAAAAAAAAAAAGAGGGTCCCAAGCCAACCTCACCTGCAAGTGTTGCACCTGCCGATCAACGGACGAGGCTCTGGCAAACCAAATGTCCCAATAAGCGGCAATAGGCTCGCCACCTATTACGTGGAATCAAAACACTGGCGAAAAGTAGGCGTTTAATATGCCTCTGCCTATCCCTTCGGGGAAACAGGCGTGAGTCTATGTATGTATGTATGTAAAAATACAGAAAAAAATATATAGTATAATAGATTATACGCATAATTCATTCATAACATATATGATAAACCTATTTCCATACCCTAGATATATAATTATTTATAAATACATACATACATAATTAAATTATACTTGAATATAAATATATTATATATTTATAATAAATATTATAAATACATAAACGGTGATTCCATTATAGTCTAAGATCCGTAGAAGAGCGACCTTCACCGATCTGTTTATTAGATGAAAAGTATTTTATATCAAATTTTGCATGTTACATAATATATCGCGAATGGGTTGGTAAAAAAAATCCCGTCCAGGCTAAAAAAAAATGTCAACCGCTTTTCCTGACAGGTTTTTCGTAGGCAACCCAATATCGTCGTGTTCACAGTGAAGTAGCGGTCATTTTAATATAAGATTTGTCTATTAAAATAATTGATAAATATAACTAATATCAACTTAATAGTCGAAATGTTTATACCTGGCAACCCTACCAAATACGCCAGGAAAAATTGACAACCCTATGTTAACGTACCCTTTAGAGTTCATACATTCGGTTACTACTAAATTTATTCATTAAACGCGTAAATGCAATGTCAAATGAAAAGTAAAATATATTTTTTTTGGACTTTTCCTAGTCTGGACCGGCTTTTTTTTGCTAACCCATTCGCGATAAATATTTTGACATGCAATATTTGATATAAAATACTTTTCATCCAATAACGAGATCGGTGAAGGTCGTTCTTCTACGGTTCTTGGACTATTACAATTCAGCCAATGTGTCAATGTAAATCTGTCGAACTCTAGTTTTAAATGTGGAACGGTTCGTGGACTTCCTGATTTCTGGCGGGAGAGCATTCCAGAGAAGGATGGACTGGATATTAAAAGAAGCATGTAGCAAGCTAGAGCTGTGAGAAGGACAAGGAAGAAGAAGATTGTTTGAAGTGCGAAGATTTTTATCGTGGGTATTGCAGAGATATTGAAAATGAGGAGTTAAATAGACAGGAGCATTAGGAGATTACAGTAAAGAATAAAGTGTACACAACGTACGCAGGTTGCGACGTTGGCGGATAGGTAACCATCGTTACTTTATTCGAAACTCGGAAATATGGTCATACTTACGGAGATTGAAAATGAATCTAATGCAATGCTCCGTTACATAGCAGATAATAAGCTCATCATACGTGTATATCAGGTCCTATGTCAGTCTATTATACAGTATTGTATCACATCATGGGGCGGGGCTCCAAAATCCATAATGTTGCCGATTGAACGGGCCCAAAGAGCACTTCTAAAAGTGGCAACCTGTAGGCCTTTTCGCTTTCCCACGCACCGCCTATATGAACTATGTAATGTACTAACTGTACGACAGCTTTTCGTAATGTATATTGTCCTAAAACAGCACACCACGCTAACTTATGACACTAATCTACCTAACAATAAGAGGCGTAAAGATATTGTATGTACTGCACTTTCCGAATCTAAATTCGTCTTCACAAACAGGTTTTATGCTTTCTAAGGGCCTTTTATATATAACAAGCTAAACAAAATACTGTTTATATATGACGTAAATTATTTCAACTGTAAGCAATTAGTGTATAAGTATTTACAATCTTTGGATTATAAGCAGACCGAAGATTTGCTAATATTGCTAAAATAAATTGTACCTTTGTCATGACATTGTTATTGCATATTATATTATAAAAATAACTCCGAACTATGCATTGTTCTTGTAGGTATTCATCTAATTATGTAACTCTATAAATAGTGTAGGCAGTAATAAGTATTAGTATAAACATTTTAATTAGTAGTAATAAACATATCGACGGTTAACCGTCAAGACCTCCTAACTCAATAAGTCAAAATTTTACAGGAGGCGCAAAAAAACTTTTAACTTTGATACAAATGTGAATATGAGTAAAACAAAAATATAGTTGGTTTCAAATATAATTATTTACAATATGCAGATAAATTCATTTCTTTACTTCACTCCAATAATTGACTAGGTTAGTTAAGAGTAATTTACACTTTTTTTTAAAGGCTAAATTTGTAGATAGGAGGTCTTGTCATTTCATTTAGGAGGAATTGGTCGCAAAATTAAAATGGATTTTACAAGAAATAAAAAATAAAAGATATTTGCATTATTAGAAAATAACTTTTAATATAAAAGATAGCTAAATCACAATGTTTCATTAACTTACTCAGACATTATTTAGTATCACTAATATATTAATAATTAATCAGTCATTAATTGAGATCTCAGTTTTGTACTTCTTTATTTTGGCATCAATAGTTTAAATAAATTAAATATGAGGCAAGGAATCGTAGAATGACTGACAATCTAGTGGCAGTAAAGATTTCAATTCTTGAAGATGTTTGAATTTAGAATCGGCAATCGGTAACTATTTGCTGTGTAATGGTTCATATTGTTCTATGATAGGAAGTCTTTTTGGTCTTTGAGGAAGTTCTATCCATTCCGAGTTATAATCAAGTTTTACTTTAATCAATCCGTCTGGTAGGTAAGAAATAGCTTTGATGTCCGTCACTTTAGAGTCACCGGGTTTTCTACCTGGTCTTATCGAAGAGTATCGCCATATTTTAGGATCTGCATAGTTAAGGAAAAAATTATAGTACAGCATACATGTCTCATACGGAAAGGGTTTGGTTCTTGCTTCTTTTGTAGCTGTTACATAATCGCTTGGTAAATTTATTGTCCTATTTTTAAGCTTCCTTTCAATACAACTATGAACTGAATCCCCTTCCATCTGGGAGTGTCCTACTTCTAAAAACTTTTGGTACACAGCCACGTTATAACGTATATAAAAATTAAGTAAAGCATTAGCTAGAACATTGTTTCGATTTTGTGCCGCACAACCATCTGAGTATATTATAATAGGAATATTTTCCGAAAGACAATGTTTCTCAAAATAATCTATAAGCATGGTCGCAAACGTAGAAGATGATAAGTCGGCTTCAGTTTCCGCGAACCAATAGCACGTAGCATCGTGAGTTGCCACATTGTAGACAGAGTACCTAATTATGTAGAGCTAATTTGGTTTTTTAATATACTGCACTAGCAGTCAAAAATGGACAAACTTTTAGGTACAGCTTGCAGGTCAACGTTTAAAACTATACATTTACGTTCTAAAGCGTACTTCTTGTCTTTTTCTTTTTCCTGTCTAGCAGTATTTTTCCTGAAAATATGCTGCTGATAAACATCTTCAGTTAAATTTCCGTTTTGATAGGTCAAACAAGTGTCGCACATGTCTTTTTTTAATTGGTGTAAGTATTGCAATATTTTTATTTGAAAAAACAGTGTCAAACTTTTTTATTGAAAATGGTCTTGAATTTTTATCATTGCAGAACTGTTTATAAATCTGGTATAAGTGAGACTTATTGCGAAAAACTGGCTCTATAAAAAGTTTACTGGTATCTTTTCTATTATAATGAGATGGTAGCTTGGGGATGGAATCAAAGAATTCGTTTATTATTACATCTTGTACTATCCGACCTTCACTTGGTGTAACTTTTCTGGATCTACATTCATTTTCATGAGAAGGAAGTATTCCAGATCGACTCTTCTTCGCCCATGATTGGACTGTAAAAGTACCAAGACAAAGGGTGTTAATGAACATATTATATGTCTTTAGTAAGAGGCAAGTAATATTTTAAAGTGCCTCCACGACGTGACGGGCCTGAAGTGGTTACTCGTTTTTTACCAACAACAGTAACATTGTTACCCACGTAAATTTTTCGTTGTAACCAATCCATAGATTTCCAAAAAGCTTCAAAGATGTTATTGCGGTTGTCTTCTTTAAACTCATCACAACGGCGTACTGCAGATTTTTTACAAAAATCTGATGTGCATGTAGGACCTATTGATCTTTCATGTCTGTTCTTATTATGCTGAACTTTTTTACCTCTTGTCGCATCATAGCCTAAATAGCTCTTACCTTCCATCCGTAGCCTCTTGTTGAGATTCTTTTTCCATTTTTCAGGATCAGCTTTCTTTCTCCTTCTTGTGCCATCAGACATATCGCCATAGAATACTTCTGAGTTACTTTGCAGCTCTTGTACTGTATTCTCTACATCACTCATAGAACTGTCAGAAGACGAACTTTCTGAATCGGGCGCCGAATTGAGTACAATAGCTCCTATGTGCTATTAAACTGTGTGAGAGTAGCGAGCGATCGCGAAATTTTTCAACAACTAATAACTTCTATCTACATATTTTTTGTTTTCAACTGATTTCTTCATAATAAACTGACAATATTATACAAAAAACATTACAATTATACTAAAATAATATCACATATACATAATATCAGTAAAATTTTGGCAATAAATAAGAAAAAACAATAAAACTTACTTTTAAAGTGGAGCGCGCACGAAACTCGCGACGAGTTCATACAAGTTGCGAAGCACACACTGAAGTTAGCAGCAATTGCCGCCAAATTTTGCACGCGTATATTTCGGAGGTATTGGCATGACAGAAAAAATACTAGAAATATTGCGAATTCTATATAGGAGATTTTAGTATTGTGTGAGATAGATTTTTTTGGAATTTTTTGAGAGGAAAAAACATTTTGTCCAAATATGTTAGTTAGGAGGTCTTGCCGGTTAACCGTCGATATGATAGTGCTCTTACCGCCTGTGGCACAGGTCCAACCTAGTACAGGCACCCATTATAATCTAGTACTTACTTACCTTAGAATTATATATACTATTATTGTAGAAAGATAAATAAATAAATATTATTATATTATATTATTATGATGGGAGAAACCAGGAGCAAGATGTTGGCCATGGGAACGGACGGAAGAGGGAGAAGATGTGAGCATTAAGTCCAACCAGGAGTCCTCCCCGTTAGGGTTGTGGTGAGTGGCTTGAAGAGGCAAAACGTGGAGGCTGGCAGACTCAATAATGTGGATAAGTTTGAGGGAGCGAGAGGAAAGATCAGATAAAAGATTAGTGTTAAAATCGCCCATGATGACGTGATGTGCGTACTCAGAACCCAAAGATTCTAAAACCTATTCTAAATCAGTGAAATATTGACAGAAGGAGGACAATATACTACTCCAAGAACCAATTTGGTTCCCCTGACCCAAACCTCTAGAAAAAGATACTCCGCAGATATAGACTGTGGAGAGGAAGACGCCAAAATTTTAAATGCTAAATTGCTACGGAGATAGATAGCAACCCCTCTACCACGCCTGTCAATCCGATCATTGCGAATTAAAACAAAGTCAGTAAGTAGGTATGAAGTAGAAAGAAAGTGAGGTTTGAACCAGCTCTCAGATATCAGGATGGCATGAACGTTGGTATCGGTAGAAGTGTCTAAAAGATCACTATAATGACTAAGCACGCTTTGTCCATTTATATGGCAGACGTTTAATAAATGATTAGTGTTTGTGTTAAATTTTGCCCGTAAAATGTCGCCTAGTAATTGATTGTCATTTATTGAACAGAAGCTGTCGTCCCCAGACAATCCAACAGAGTCATTGGCAGAAACAAAAAAAATATCATCGGATATAGACATATATAATAATATATAAAATAATAAACGTAATTGTTAATAAATAAATAATATTATTATAAATAAAAATATTCGCACGATGTTGACTGCTAGTTAGGTATACATCTCTGCCCCACCCGCCAACTGACGCACAAAACTGTAATATAATGAAACTTCAAGTAATGTATAAATTTACACTTGAACAAAAAAATTAAAACACACGTAAATCTAATCTACAATACTATTGAACTAATTTAAAGGTTCATTCCTAAACGCATTCTCTTATGTCATACTGCAATGTCACTTTGACAGAAACATTTTTGACAGACATAGCTTACCTACATTGAAAGAAATCAATAAATAAACACATTTATTAATTAATGTGATTGTTCAAATGTGGGTGAACGAATTTAAAATGTAATAACATAAACAACCCAATGACGCGAGAAACAAACAGCAATAACCATCGATATACTAGTAAAAAAAACCGTAGATGAGTTATGCGAACTTCAAAAGTGGCACATAAAAAACAGGCTAAATGGCTCGTTTGACTTTAGTCGCGTAATCGCTGCAGTCGGAAGTGCTCGCTCTTTAACTCGCGTGTGTGTACGTAAACATTTGAAAATGCCGTCGTAAGTTTTTGCACAAGCTACAGTAGAAAATTACTAAAAGTGATGGAATAACTTATCATTCGTGAGTATTACAATATTAAAACGTTTTATTTACAATCTTATACTAATATATTAAGCTGAAGAGTTAGTTTGTTTGTTTGTTTGGTCAGGAACTACTGGTCCGATTTGAAAAATTCTTTCAGTGTTAGATAGCCCATTTATTGAGGAAGGTTATAGGCTATATAACATCACGCTATGAGCGACGGGAGTAGAGCAGTAGCCTTAAATAAAGTGGGTGTAACCGCGGGAATCGTCTAGTTTATAATAAATTCAGCATCACAAATAATAGAGTGAATAAAAAAATTGGCATTTTGCGAGTGTAAAAGAGAAGTAGTATTATGCGTGTCCAAAGACTAAAAAACAAAGTATTCAGATGGGTCATTTGTAATAATAAAGTACTGATGTGTGTTTTTAAATTAACGTACTGTTTTAGGTTTCCAGTGAATGAAATGAGAAGATTAAAATGGTTGGACATTGTTCGCAAACAAAGAAAGGGCAACGATTGGCAGTCAAATAATTCCAGCAGAATTTGTTCTTTGCATTTTAACACTAGAGTACACGCGTGGGCTACATATGTAGCCCATGTTGTAATATTGTCATAATATATTGGTGGGACTAGGTATGCCACAGCGCAATCGTTTTGTGTATTCCTCGATTGGTTCTCCCCGCTCTTACTAGTAGAAGGCCTATTACATTAGCATAAAGATGTGCGCAAAAATTGCCCTAGAAGTTGGTGGGCTACACCTGTGCCCCGCGCATGCATTTAAGGAAAATAATTGCCCAGTACACAAATGTGCACAGTAAATATTGTAATTTTTTGTATTATTATGGCATATTAACGGTCAATCAGTAACATGGCATGTATAAACGGTCTCACAATAATATAAAAAAATAATATTATACAAATAAAAGTGACCTGACCCTTCAAGACATGTACACTGACGTCAGTACCTCAGTTCGCAGCCCGGCGGGGACCACTCATCATATCCCTGTAAAAGTGGGTGTCCAGTAAGGATCGGCTCTCAGCCCTCTTATATTTATCATAATGATGGGCTATCTTACACGGGAAATCCAAGGCGAGATACCATGGTGCCTTTTGTACGCAGATGATATCGTCTTAGTTGCAGAGTCACTGGAAGAGCTCCAGCTTACTTTAAATGAGTGGCAGCACGCGCTCGAAAGCAATGGTTTAAGGATTAGCAGAACAAAATCAGAGTATATGAAATTCATATACGGGCAATAGTGCACGTCAGTCCTACAGATAGATGGTATTCCTATGCCACTGGTGAAAAAAGTCAAATACATGGGCTCAACCATCGATGTAACCGCCAACTACGATGCCGACATTTTACAACGGATAAACTCCGGCTGGATGAAGTGGCGATCGCTGACAGGTGTACTCTGCGATCGCAGGATGCTCATTAAGATCAAAGGGAAAGTATATATATAAAACCTGCGTTAGGCCTGTTTTATTCTACGGCGCGGAGTGCTGGACTACAAAACGTGATCATGAATCCAAACTTCACGTCACTGAAATGAAAATGCTACGTTGGGCAGGCGGTGTAACCAAGCTGGACAGAATCAGAAACGAACATGTTCGAGGAAGTTTCAAAGTTCCAGTCATACCAGATAAATTGCAGGAAACCCAACTTCGCTGGTACAGACATGTGATGCGCCGCGAGGAAGACTACCCAGTTAAAATCGCGCTTAAAATTGACACAGGCAAACAACCCCGAGTACGCCCAAAAGCTACTTGGTGGAGAAACCTTAACCAACTATGCAATTTGATCCTAGCAGATATAAATGACAGAGCCAAATGGCGCAAACATATTCAGAGGTCCGACCCCAAATGATATGGGAAAAGGCACGGAGAAAGAAGAAATAAAAGTGACCTGACGTCAACCTGAGCGTCGTATTTTCCAGCAAAATATAGGTACCAAGAGCTATCAAACTGAAAGGCAGGCTACTACAGGATTAAAAGAACATCCCCAGCGACAACATATGCCTATTCGGGGAGGAGTTGGTTGGTATTTATTCTGCAGCGCTCGCAAGCAATGCAGCAAATGTATGAGGCGCATTTGTAGTGGACATCAGGAAGGTGTGCGTCCTGATTGCTCGCCAATAGAAACACATAAACTTTAAGGTAAATATTACATTCCAAAATTAAAATAAGACTATGGCATCTCAAGTCTGCCAAATATTGATGACTTAAAAGTCATCAAGTAGTTTTAGTATATGTCTGATATTATAATTAAGAAGACAAGTCATGATTAAGGTTATGTTCCATTCTGATTATAATAAAGATATCAATAAAGTAAACAATGAGTTTTATTAATTTGTTTACTTCTTCATAGAATTAATTGATCTACAAATGGACTACACCTGTAGCCCGCGCGTGCACTCAAGGAGTATAAATGGGTGCGTTCACTCTAGTGTTAAGCATGATTATAAATATTGATCAAGAAAAGGAAGAATCTTTTTAAAAAAACAGCACTCACTTTTTTCGAGGTAATTTTTCCTTTAAATATGCGGGCGAATCAGCCCAGAAGTCAAGTTTATACGTAAATTAATCATGCTTTGACACAACCACCAACTTCGAACCACCGCTTGCATTTAATTAAAACTATAATACAAAAATATGTAAATGTCAGTCTGTATTCAGAGCACAAGAATAATTCCGAGCTGAATATTACGTCAAAAAGGCAAAAAATTATTTTAAATAAATCACATCAACTTTTTATTTCCCTACCTTAAATAAATAAATCAAGTTTACTTTGAGGTGAATTGAATTTACTCCAAACAGACAAAGTGATCGTGTCGCATCTGAGTCAAATTATTCTTTGTGAAATGGTCAGCGTGATGTCACAATGCGCGTCGGTACAGAGAGTATATGTTTATCTCTTTTTCGCGCTTGCGATTAGATGTGCTTTCTCATAATATTTTCTTGGGTTTACGCGAATGTTACACATTGAAATTAAACTACAGTTTACGGATTTTATCGCGTTATATTGGTTTCACTTGTTTTTACACTTAAACCGAATGATTTAGAAACTACATTTTAATTACTAGCCGACGTTTCGAATTCTTTACAGGATTCATGTTCACGGCAGACTGAGGTGGTATTTGTCTTTGTCTTGAATTTAAAAGTTATCTCAAAGTACCCGAACATTTTTCAACTATTGGTGTTACTATCTACGCAAAATGTGCTCACTGTGTCTTGATGTCTTCTGGTGACTTTGTCCTTATTGGGTTTCATTAGCCTGATAACAGGGTCCCAAGCTGGAGGAACATTCCAACCATCTTCCCTATTGAAATTAGGATGTTTTTTAATTTCAATAGCTTCTCGTATCATTCTTGGAATAAAGCGGTGTTCTTTTGCGAGTATCTGTGGTTTATCAAATCGCAGGTAATGGTTGGTTCCTTGTTCTACATGTTCACACACAGCAGACTTCGTCGAGCGTTTGTGTTTAATGTCAGCTATATGTTCCTTTAGTCGAATGCCTATGCTTCTCTTGGTTTGTCCAATGTATGAGAGCCCACACTCACAGTCTATCTTGTAAACCCCGGCCTCTTGTAAGGGTAACTGACTCTTGACAGATGGTAATAATTGGCTTATCTTCGTTGGCGGCTTGTAGAAAGTTTTGATTGAAGCTCGCTTCAAGATGTAGCCAATCTTGTCGGTCACGCCCTTGATGTATGGGAGGACAGCAGGTTGTCTCTCTACTGTGGCTGGCTTGTTCTTCGGGGATCTGTGACGTTGGCGCGGCGGTCGGAGCTTGTTGTCTTGCAGAACTTGCTTGACATGTTGAAGCTCGGCGTCCAGGTGTTTCTTGTCACAGATCCCCCGGGCTCTCTGAAACAAAGACATTCCTACGGTAGCTAACTGTTTAGGATGGTGGTGAGATTCACCGTTTAAGTACCTATTTGTATGTGTCTTTTTCCTATACACAGTGTGGCTCAAAGAGTTGTTTTTGTTCCTGATAACAAGTACATCTAAGAAAGCTAAAGAATTGTTTGCCTCTAATTCCATTGTAAATTTTATCTGGTTGTGAATAGAATTAAGATGGTCTAGGAATACATTAACACTATCTGTTGGTAAAATTGTAAAAGTGTCATCTACATACCGCTTGTAAAACCTCGGTGTGATGGTGGCAGTCTGCAGGGCTCGCGCCTCGAAGTCCTCCATGAAGATGTCAGCAACAACAGGCGATACTTGTTATCAGGAACAAAAACAACTCTTTGAGCCACACTGTGTATAGGAAAAAGACACATACAAATAGGTACTTAAACGGTGAATCTCACCACCATCCTAAACAGTTAGCTACCGTAGGAATGTCTTTGTTTCAGAGAGCCCGGGGGATCTGTGACAAGAAACACCTGGACGCCGAGCTTCAACATGTCAAGCAAGTTCTGCAAGACAACAAGCTCCGACCGCCGCGCCAACGTCACAGATCCCCGAAGAACAAGCCAGCCACAGTAGAGAGACAACCTGCTGTCCTCCCATACATCAAGGGCGTGACCGACAAGATTGGCTACATCTTGAAGCGAGCTTCAATCAAAACTTTCTACAAGCCGCCAACGAAGATAAGCCAATTATTACCATCTGTCAAGAGTCAGTTACCCTTACAAGAGGCCGGGGTTTACAAGATAGACTGTGAGTGTGGGCTCTCATACATTGGACAAACCAAGAGAAGCATAGGCATTCGACTAAAAGAACATATAGCTGACATTAAACACAAACGCTCGACGAAGTCTTCTGTGTGTGAACATGTAGAACAAGGAACCAACCATTACCTGCGATTTGATAAACCACAGATACTCGCAAAAGAACACCGCTTTATTCCAAGAATGATATGAGAAGCTATTGAAATTAAAAAACATCCTAATTTCAATAGGGAAGATGGTTGGAATGTTCCTCCAGCTTGGGACCCTGTTATCAGGCTAATGAAACCCAAGAAGGACAAAGTCACCAGAAGACATCAAGACACAGTGAGCATATTCTGCGTAGATAGTAACACCAATAGTTGAAAAATGTTCGGGTACTTTGAGATAACTTTTAAATTCAAGACAAAGACAAATACCACCTCAGTCTGCCGTGAACATGAATCCTGTAAAGAATTCGAAACGTCGGCTAGTAATTAAAATGTAGTTTCTAAATCATTCGGTTTAAGTGTAAAAACAAGTGAAACCAATATAACGCGATAAAATCCGTAAACTGTAGTTTAATTTCAATGTGCTTTCTCACTTACATTTCTTATCTAATTCTTAGTGTGTCGTTTTGCCATAAGTTTTTATATTAGTGTGTGTAAGTTTTTCGCGATGCTTGCCTCTCGTAAGCGCCGGTTGCCTTGTCAGTAACTTGTCTACGGTTTTTTACTAGTATGTCGATGGCAATAACTATGTTTCTGAACTCTGAAAACACTGTCAATAGCTAATTTATGTATCAGTACAGTGGGAAGTGTTTGGTAATACAACTAAACTCGCTAAGAGATGCGTGAAACAAGTAAAAATTAAACAATATAGTTCTACGTGGTTTTGTTAGACGTGCCTGTTGATACCTTGGGGTACTTTAATAGTATATAAAGTATTGACATTTCTTCACTATTATTATATGCATTTTTGACATTTTCAATAATGAAGGTAATTTTCCTTATTTTATTTCATTTTATTATGTTTACTAATTTTATGTGTACAATAAATTTTCACATGCCACTTGTGGCAAAAATAGAAGGACCATGTACCAATCTGACCACCTTATTGTACTGTATTTTATGTGGAATAAATATCATTTCATTTCAAATATCATTTCATTTCATTTCATTACTTCTGCAGTAAGGGATTCAGCTCATTTAAGGATGTGACTTTGTGGCGACTCCCATCCGAGGTCTTGATGTTAACTACGCCGTCTTAAATCCAGCACCCACGCATGCCAAAATGTAGCCTCGCCTTACTGAAGACTGCCTGACGCGCCCTAGTCAGGAACTCCCGGACAGAATATACAACCAGTCGCATGAAATAATTATGCTCACCAGACAAAGATATTTCCTGGTTGTAATGCCAAACTTCCACCTACACCAGACCTATGCCTGCACCTTAACAGGCAGGGTCCCTTACCGCTAATTCAATTTAATCGTAATCAGATGAGCTGTGTTGCCGCAAATCAAATACTTATGCACATCACATACGAATATTGGTTTTTATATATGTATAGTAAGACGTACCTACTCTTACTAATACTGATTTCGTTCGTACTAGAAATATGGCAGCGTACTTTTATTATGATTAAAGTAGGAAGCAAGCGTTCTGTTGATACTTACTTATAGTTTTACACACACATTTTGGATGATCCCAACGCCGCTGCTGATTCTGTTGCTGATGTGGTGCAACAGGGCATGGAACTTTTCATCCCATCCTCTGTGGTCCCCATTGGTGGCAAATTTCGGCCTTGGTTTGGTTCATCTTCCAAAAAGGCTTCTCGCAGGAAGCAGGAAGCTTACCAAGCCTGGGCTGATGCGGTGGCGGCAGGGGATGAAAATACCAGCGCATTAAAAAAGGAGTATAACTTTGCCTCCAAGTCCTTCAAAAGAGACATTGCTAGTGCGAAGACGAAGCACATCGGTAGAATTGGCGAGAGGCTTGAGCGCCTTCCTTCGGGAACTCGTGCATTCTGGTCTTTTGCCAAAGCTATCGAAGGGAACTTCTGTAAGCCATCCTTTCCACCGCTACACATCGGAAATGACTCCTTGGCCCACGACGCAAAGCAGAAAGCCGATCTTCTGGGCAAACTCTTTGCGTCCAACTCGACCTTGGATGACGGGGGACAGGAACCGCCTATTATACCGCTGTTGAAGGGCTGTATGCCGGATATTCGGTTACACCAGCGCGCAGTCCGTATGGCACTTCTGTCCCTCGATATCCATAAGTCGAGTGGGCCTGATGGAATTCCCCCTATTGTGTTGAAGATCTGCGCTCCAGAGTTGGCACCAGTTTTGACACGCCTTTTTCGTCTCTCCTACTCATTTGGCGTAGTCCCAACATCGTGGAAGACAGCATTGGTCCACCCGATCCCTAAAAAAGGCGATCGCTCTAACCCGTCCAACTACAGACCCATAGCCATAACCTCCCTCTTCTCGAAGATAATGGAGTTCATAATTAACTGCCAGCTCCTTCGGTTTCTAGAGGATAATCCGCTGCTTAGTGACCAGCAATACGGCTTTCGTAAGGGTCGGTCGGCTGGTGATCTTCTAGTATACCTGACACATCGTTGGGCACAGGCGATCGAGACAAAGGGGGAGGCTTTGACGGTCAGTTTGGACATAGCGAAGGCCTTCGATCGGGTCTGGCAGGCACAAAGAGCTTCTTTCGAAGCTCCCTTCCTATGGGCTGCCCGAGAAATTATGCGAATGGGTCACCAGCTTTCTTACAGACAGACTCATAAAGGTCGTAGTTGACGGTGAATGCTCTGACGCCTTGTCTGTAAATGCTGGTGTTCCTCAAGGCTGCGTGCTATCGCCTACTCTGTTCCTCCTGCATATCAATGATATGTTGCTAGATAGCGGCATTCATTGTTATGCAGATGACAGCACAGGTGATGCTTTATATACCGGCCACGCCAACATTTCTCAGGAAAAAGTCATCGAGAGCCCACATAAACTTGTGGCTGAAATTGAGACCTCCTTGGAGATGGTCTCAGATTGGGAAAGACTCAATTTGGTCCAATTTAACCCCACAAAGACACAAGTCTGCGTTTTCACCGCAAAAAAACTGCCGATGGTCGTATGTCCTCGTTTTGAGAGCACCCCCTTGACTGCCTCCTCCAGTATTGGAATACTTGGTGTCGACATATCGAGCGAAGTCCAGTTCCGCGGTCACTTAGAGGGTAAGGCTAAGTTAGCCTCGAAGAAGCTTGGCGTGCTAAATAGATCGAGATGGTATTTCACTCCGGCCCACCACTTGCTCCTTTATAAGGCGCAGGTCCGGCCGCATATGGAATACTGTTCTCATCTTTGGGCAGGGGCACCCCAGTAACAGCTTCTCCCTCTAGACCGCATCCAACGGAGAGCCGCTCGAATTGTCGACTGCCAAGATATTTGCAATCGGTTAGACCGCTTGGCGCTGCGTAGAGATGTAGCCTCGCTATGCATCTTTTATCGCTTCTACTATGGGGAGTGCTCCGAGGAATTGTTCGGATTAATCCCTGCCGCCTCTTTCCGCCATCGTTCTACGCGACAGCATTTCCATCCCCATCATTTAGATGGTTGGCAATCCACAACGGTGCGTTTCTCTAGAAACTTTCTGCCTCGCACCTCTAAACTGTGGAATGATCTATCACCTGCGGTTTTTCCGAACCAATACGACCTTCAAACCTTCAAAAAAAGAGCGTATTCCTTTTTAAAAGGCCGGCAAGGCACTTGTGACTCCTCTGGTGTTGCGGGTGTCCATAGGCGGCGGTAATCGCTTAACATCAGGCGATCCGTCTGCTCGTTTGCCCCCTATTCCATAAAAAAAAAAAGTTTTTTACCGTAAAATTGCTTGCAAAAATTTAAACTTTTCTATCTTTTTCACTTATTAGTAAAGCTTTACATTTAAGTCTTATCTAAGTAGGTAGAAACTGAGGCATTATAAATTTATTATGATGTACCAATGGTAACCAATTAAAGACTAAAATACCTTAAAACTTCTCATCAGTATTTTTCATCATCATCAATCAATCTGTATATATAAAATTCTTGCGTTACTGCCTGACTGACAGGCAAAGCACAGCTGACACTACTGAGCACAAGAAGTTCCTTGAGGTTTGTTGGGGTGTACTAGCACATGAGTAGATAAACGGAACAGAGACACAGCTTCATACAACAGCGCGAATCGGTTGCACTACAACAAGCACGCGGCTTAGGTATGCGTGACCACTGGCCGCTTGTCGTGTACGCGGCGAGACTGGAAAAAACCGGTTTACGTAGGCACAGGCAGTTGACAATCTTAGGGTTATTACGACGCACGTTGTTTGTTTTGTACGTTGCAAGTTTTAATATTTTAATGTAAAAACGTGGTGTTTTAATATTAATTATGGTTGTTTATTGTACTGTGTGTATGAATAATACTAGATGAAATAATTCAGTAATTATAAAGATTTTAACGATGGTAACGTGCAATTGGGTTTTTTAATTAGGTATACCTCCTGATAATTTTGTCACATTTGTTGAATTGCTCGAGCAAAAGTTTCGCGAATATTTCGATCTTGAAATAAATATTGTCAATGTTGGCAACGAAATACTTAACATGTTTGCATGTTGTCCACCAGTATCTCCTAGCCCGATCCCCCAGAGGATCCTCATGAACTCATTAGTTGTGAAATTGTGTAAAAGCAATTAATGTTTACAAAACCAATGACTATCAGAAAGTGATCAGCCATCGATAGGGATTACAAAAAACAGGTGCATGCAATTTTCGTCCTTATTGACGTAACTCAGAATTAATAATTTTATTAACGTATCAACGTCAGAAAGCAAGAAAATACCAAAAATAAAGTCTGTCATGAATTGTCAATAACGTCGAAAACCGCATGCACCTGTTTTTTGTAAGCCCTATCGATGGTTGATCATTTTATAGTCATTTGTTTTGTAGACGCTCATTTGTCTTACACAATTTCTTTTTATATTTATTTTAGATACCTATCCCCGTGGTAAAACTAGTGGCACATAATAGCTAAAGGAGATTCCTATGTTTATTAGCAAAATAGATCATATTACCAGAAAATATTCAACACTATTAGTGGAATCGTTGTGAATGTCAAATAAATCACGTCGTCACGTCGTGTCCTTGGTAACAAATGTATATTTTTATTCCGTGCTTTTAAAAGTTTCAGGTGTATGCCTTTTTTGGTTCAACTCGCTATTTTATTTACAACTGTACTTCTGCCGTATAGCGAATCCGTCGAGTCCAAGAATCTGCCCAATCCACGAATCTATCGAGTTGGGAATCTGCCAAATCACGAATCTGTCCAATCCAGAATCTGTCATATACCTACCGAACAAGCGATTTGTCATAACCTATTGTGACAACCTTACCAAAATAGGTAACAAATTGACAAGCTCTTAAGAAGCTGTCTCTCTGTTCGGTTTATTTACTCATGTGGTACTAGGGTGGGCTTACCTGAAGTTCCCAAGGAATTGGGCAGAAACAGTTAAATTACCTCTATAAAAACGTAGCTGTGGACACCTCTATTCTACCATAAAAACTTTCCTCTCATATTCATTATCACACAGAAACTTAAGCTAAGCACAAAAGGCATCACCGTGGATCTAGAATTAAGATAGTAATTAACTCTGTAATTTAACAGACAGTTAAGTTAATAGATACACAGTGTACAACTTGTTATAAACATTGTGAACATTATCTTAAGCGTGCTTGCGATAAGTCGCACTCAGCGTGTCGCAGCCCTTTCGTGTTGTGACGTCATAGCCAAGCAGCCACAATGGAAAGCCTGTAGGAAGTAATCAATCATGGTGTCGCCGGCAACTAATTGGTAGGAGATGAGCCGCCGAGCGAATAAAAAGATGTTATTATAAAACGGCGACGGCTGCCGTGCTGTGTCGTCTTAAAACCCGTCGGATATCAGATAATTATCCACGTCTACAGAAAATGCTTCATTGTGTACGAAATAGTAAATATAAGTTGCTAAGAAAGCGACTATTTACCCTTTGGTTCGAGTTAAATGGAGTTGCAGTGTTGCCCCCGGCATTCAGCTTGTGCTATTAGGTTTTGATGTAAAAGAGAAAAGTTGCGCTACTAGTAATGAAAGCTTAAAGCGGGTTCCTATTGGATTATAAATTAAACATAGGTATTTAACGTAAAGCTCTGTAATTATTTCTACACGATCATATGAACGTTACGGTGTAACTGTTATTGAAGAAATAATTACCAATGTAGGTCATTTGCATGTTTTTGTGGTCTACTCGCGAAAAGTAATATAAAAAACTCTTAAGAAAGGCTAAACATATTTTTCTGCCTACAACGCTACCAATAATTAGCTCTTATCATCAGCTGAATTTATAATCTGTCCCACTGCAGAGCAGGCAAATGTGAGTGTGTGGCCATCTCTACATAGTGTTGGAGTTTGCAGACCGCTTGAAGGCTTCCGACATAGCCAATCTATTTTAATCCTGAGACAAAAACTGGTACCGATGGCTTTAGATGTGCTGACGTAAATGCAGCAACCCATCCAAATGGTTACCTCTTTGAACGTTGCATAACTGCAAATCTATTATAAAGGCTGTCAAGAGACACTATGAGCGCCACAAGTCTAGTTTATTACAACATCCCTTTAAAAACTGTGGTTTGTTAACCAAACTTTGTTAGCCAATTCTAAGATAAAATTGACATTGTGCACTTGTTCTGCGGCATACATGTTCAACCAAAGGACAATAGAATAAGTTTCTGTTGCGTTGCGAAACCACAATCTGCACTTTACTAGATTGTATGCCGCCGTTTCGAATTAATTGTCAGTCTACGAGTCTGCACTGCGAACGTGTTGATTTAGAAGCGAATTTTACTCTTATCGGTGTAAAGAGCACTTGCCTTAAATAAGCGGAACAAGGTCATACAATTATGCTTGTAGTAGTAGAGTACTCTCAGAATATGGCTTATTTACTATCCAATGCAATTGGCTGGGTTAGAGTTCGTATTCTCGTATACATATGTATATAGTGAGTGCTACTGACTTATCGCCGTAATCAATATCCGATCTATCAATGGATTTGAAGATTAGTGTGTGCATATTTAACATAGGCTTCAAACAAAATTTGTCAAATATGTAGCTCTTAATCTTCAAATCGTCCATCCTCCAGGTAGATCATCCATGTGCATTGCTTGACAGGCGAATGATATATTTTGGCTCGACTCGACGCGCCTGTGTCAAAGCGTGGAATCGAATGCAAACTGACGAGACTTATGGATTTACAACACGTAAGTCCCTAACTACAGAAAATCTAGACCTATTTAATTAGAATAAACGAAGGCATTGACACATTTTACAACATCTTTTGCCAGATCGTGTAGTCACCTAGGTAGTAGGTAAGTTTTATTTAGAGCCTTAACTGTCTTAACTGCGTAGAACTAAACATTTTTGATAATCAAACTCATTATCACTAGTATAGTAATCTGAGACGTTGCTATGGAATACAAACATAATATCATCACAACTTATTTCTAAGATCCAAAAAGACACTCGACAAAATGAATAAAAAGATACAGAATGTCTTATTATTTTCTCATACCTATATAGGTTTGAGGCATAGAGGAGGAAAAATCATAACCTAATTTTGTTAACAAGATCACAAGCACGTAAATTGTAATAAATTAGAATTGGAGGCGTCACGCGCTGGAAAGATGACGACGCGGCACGTCGCTAGCTCGGCAAGATTATCGCGTAATGTGCCTACTGTTAGCGGCTCAGACAAGTTTTATGCGAGGCTCGCATTTTTCAGCCTCATTATGTACAGATTACGTATCAGACCCACGACACCTCTAATTACAACCAGCGGAAAACGTTCAAGTTCTGATCGTGTTTCTCGCACTTGGATGTACCTACCGGCCTACTTATTTTTCGTTTTACAGCCGGTGGGCTTTTAGAGATTTGTAAGTACCTACTAAAGCTAATTTGGCACAGAAAGTTTCTAATATGAGTTATAGCTAAGATGAGCAACTAGCTCATGTCTAAAGTTCTCATTATCCGTTTGGGAATCTGCTTATGGGTTAGAAACTATTTAGGTCACATAAGTAAGGACACAACAACGATTAACCAATGCCGCAAAATTAAAAGTTGCAATAGACAAGTTATTACTACAACAGTCTTATACTCCTCTCTGTCCATTATCTGAAGAAGATAATTATCTTAACATGGGCATCCATTTGAGTATGAAGACTAGCAAGTCCGATATAACAGAACTAAATTAATAATTCTCGTCGAATTTAAATTTAGCTATACACCACTATTTTTTAATTAGTACAAACAATTTAATGGGCTCTAAGCATCTTTAACTAATCATATTTATGTATGTAAAAAGTAAAAATACTAAGTTCCAAAACTGTCCACAAAAATACGTAATGATTAGTAAATGCATCACTAAATACTATGGTGTAGTAGTAATTTTACGCGGCACTGCTTCACTGATAAATTTGTGCAAACTCGAAGCTCGCCACCCCCCAGTTTCCTCTGCGCCCGCGCCGCAGTGATAAAATTGAAGGCGGTAGCGAGCGGATCCTTTTTTCGCCGCAACAATTTTTGTTTGTTTACGTTTGCCCAACGCGATGGCTTATCAGTTCACATTACGCGAGTGCAGCTGTGCGTTTGTACAGGAAGTGTTTAGAACCCAGTGGATCGGTCAAGGCGGGCCTGTAGCTTGGCCTCCATGCTTACCACTGTGTACAAAAGTGAGCCGGTTAGTGTCGAACAATTTATTTAAACAGCGCGTATAGGACGCTTTTGACGCAGTGAAAAGTCAGAGAAGCGTACTTTTCTCGTTAAAAAACAATTTAATAAAACTAGCCCGTCTGTGTATTGATAATTGGTAGCGCCATCTACCTTCCTATCTATAACTAATCGCGTCAAGATCAATCGTTCCACGTCTAGTGCGAGCGATACCATATTTCCGTCCCGCTCTATCCCTCTCCCTGGAAGAGGCACTGCCTTCGCCTGATTCGTCGCCGCGATCGTGAACGCGAGTGACAGTCGAGAACATTCCGCTCGCTGAGAACGCCGTCTCGATACCGTACCGCGCCGCACCGTTGTATGTGATTTATTACCGCTTCCACCAAGGAAAACCCGCTCGCGAATGGTGAATTAAAGTGAAAACAAGCAGCTGCATCACGAAACCACCAGGAGACTGCCCTACGGAAACGAAGAAGGTTGTATAAGGTAGGTGCCCTCCATCCTTGAAATATCCTATACCCACTCAATCACCCCTTAGCGTATCCATCTCCTAGGCGGCGAAGAACCGCTATCCTCTCTATACAGTCCATTTCCTTCTCCAAGTCGCCTACCCTACCTACGGTTTCGGTGTAGCGCCGAACCATTTGTTTGGTCCTTCGAGCCGGATTTATTTACGTTTTTATACGTTATATCGCTATACCTAGGCAGTTATAGCACCTAGCTATACTCCTATATTCACATAACCGTCACATGGTTATTTCCGCCCGCATCAGTAGGTAAACTTTTATGTAGCTACCTACTAATTAAATTATTATTTCTGCAACTATCATAGTTGTCTTATAAATCTCATATTTCAAGCGACTTTTAAGTCCTCAGCTCTAAAGTCTTGCCTACTTAGCCTACTTAGGTAAAATAATAGATACATTAGATATTCTTATTTTGTTTCGGTCTCATTAGCTTATACTTACGTAAGCATGTCACAACAAAAGAAGTCACGCGTGTCGGAAGACAAAGAGATGACAATCTTAGAAGCGAAACGCAATATTTTATTTGAGCGCATTCAAAACATCTATGAACGATCAAAAACCGCATCTATGTCTGACAGTAATAGCGAAGCATTTCTCAGTTATTGTATAACAGTAGATAGTATTCGAACAGATTTTCATAAGTTGTTAGACGATTATAACGCAAGATTACTTTCTATCAATCCTGATGAAAAACCGAACTATCAGGCGTATACCTCATTCGAAGATCTTTATTGTATTATTAAGCGTATACAATCGCAATTGGAGGGTAAATGTTCAGCAGAGCCAGTTGCCCTCAAACCGAGATTACCGCCAATCGAGATTATGTCGTTTGACGGAGATATACGAAATTGGCCGTTATTCTATGCAAGTTTTAAGTCTACGGTGCACGATAATGGTTATCTGACAGATGCTGACAGGTTGTACTATTTAATAGGTAAACTGTCACCGAAGGCCCAGTCCGTATTTGCAGGTGTCACACCCAGTGCTGAGAATTATCAGGTCATATTTCAGTCACTACTTGACAGATATCAGGACACGCGCGTTCTAGCGTCTACATACTTTGACCAAGCTTTAAATCTTAAATTGTCCGGTGCCGCGTCTGTTTCGAATTTCCAGCTGTTTATTGATAACTTCGTAACCGCGGTTAATTCTCTTAGGAATTTAAAATTAGAAGATCTTTCCGACTTTATGTTGCTTCAACTCGCTTTAAAAAAGTTTGACACTGATACAATTCGCGCATTCGAGATGACGGAACGCAATAATAAAATACCTACACTAGATAGTTTTATTTCGGTCATAAAAGATCAGTGTCGAATATTTCATAATACGCAGTCGGGTTCACCTGGCCCGTCTAACACTAACAACAACAAACAAAGGTTGAATAAATCGCGAAATAGTAGTAATAACTCGGTCCCTAATCCACAATCTTACGTAACATGCTCGGAATCTAATAGTAATAATTCACAGAAGTGTCTGTGCAGTAATATAGTGCACGACCACTTATACAAGTGTCCCGCCTTCGATAATTTGCATGCAACCGCTCGTTTTAAATGCGTAAAAGATAACAAAGCTTGCATTAATTGCTTAAGCATAAAACATAAAACGAGTAATTGTTCCAGTAGAACGAGATGTCGCTCGTGTAATCAAAAACATCATACACTGTTACATTTCGATAAAAATAACCGGTTGTCAAGTCAAGCCGCTAACCTTGACACACTCACGCAAGTGCAGAACACGGTAGCTGCGCCTTCCACGCCTCGCAATGAGATATCGTTGTGTACGACATCCATTGCGCGGGCGGCACGCACGCGCGGACGGCCTTTGCGCGCTTGTAGTGATCAGAGCAGTGCTAGGCCGCCATGTATGGCGTCTAAGACTGTTCTGTTAGCGACAGCGCAAGTTATCATATATGATGTCAATGGGTCGCCGCACATGGTACGTTGTCTGCTAGATAGCGCATCTCAGACCAATTTAATAACGTTAGAATTGTTCAAACGCCTCGGATTATGGAATAACTTTAAAAATACTAACTCAACCGTCAAAGGGATAGGCGGATCAGAAAGGCATTGCAGGGGTTCCGTAGATGTTAAAATACATTCGCGTTTTGATAGGAATATTAATTTTAACATCTCTTCGCTTATCGTGGAGCGTATCACGGACGCATTGCCGAACGCTAATGTAGACGTAGCATCACTCACTCATCTCGAGTCATTGCCGCTAGCCGACGCGGAGTTTGCGAATCCGGCAGGCATTGATCTTTTGATCGGAGCTTCAATATTTCCGCACTTGCTACTAACTAAAATAGTACGTAGTGAGCGATATGATTTACCGCCCGCTATTGAGACGGTACTTGGGTATGTGATTATGGGTACCGTACCTACGTTACATACTTCTCATTGTATTACGTCTTGTTGTTGTTCTGCTCTTCAAGAGATCAAGGTGGGTGCTAAAACTGTGTGTAAGATAAAGCACTAATTAGCTATGCTATGCTAATTAGCTATGCTATGCTATGCTATGCTACGCTATGCTACGCTATGCTATGCTATGCTACGCTATGCTATGCTAAGCTACGCTACGCTACACTATACTATACTACACATCCGCTTTGTATATAGATGACATTGCCTGTAATGTCATACCCGCTCCGCTAGCAATTTCGCTTTGTGAAGAGCTTATTCAGCTTTTCAAGCGAGGCCAGTTTGATCTTGTCAAATGGACAAGCAACTCTAAGGAGGTTCTCGCACGCATACCAGATTCTCATAAAGCTTCTCCAGACATTGAGTTTGAGAAGTCTGTACCGCATAAGGTTCTCGGTTTACGCTGGGACCAATCCTGTGATAGTTTTCGGTTTGACGTCTCACCACCAGATGATAAGTGCACCAGACGCACTATGCTGTCCACAGTGGCTCGACTATGGGACATAATGGGTTTGTGGCTCCCACAATTTTGTACGCCAAGCTCTTGATCAAAGAGCTTTGGCTATCAAATTGTGAGTGGGATGAAACACCCCCTGACCATATTGTCGCCGCTTGGGGCCAGTTTGTATTGAGCTTACCGCGCTCAATCAAATTACTATTCCGCGTCATCTTGGGTTGGTAGATGGATGTACCACCAACTTAACAGGTTTCGCTGACGCCAGCGAGCGTGCTTACGGCGGAGTCGTATATCTGCAAGTCCGCATTGGTTCTAACTACTCGTTGCAGTTAGTTTGTGCCAAGTCTAAGGTCTCGCCTGTTAAAACCATTTCGGTTGCGAGACTGGAGTTGTGCGCGGCCCTTCTGCTGTCTCAGTTGCTCCACAAGGTTCTAGACACAGTTTTGCCCCACTACTCTATTAATAAATATACGCATTTTCCGACTCCAAAGTAGTGCTCGCTTGGATTCATTCTTCTCCTCATCGCTGGCAGACCTTTGTCGCCAACCGCGTTAGTAAATTGATTGAACTTGTTCCCGCTACTTGTTTCAATCACGTCGCGGGTTATCGTACTTGTCTTCAGGAAGAACTCTCCATAGATCGTATTGACTGGAAGTTTATTCCATCAGCATCACCACATTTCGGTGGATGTTGGGCAAGCATGGCCAAAGTAATTAAAACGCATCTCTTCAAAGTTAAAGGTCCACAGATCCTCTCTTACGAAGAGCCTTTAACCGTCCTTGCACAAGTCGAGGCACTGATCAACTCGCGTCCGCTTCCAACTCAGTGAGATCTAGCCTGAAGTTGGACCTACCTCTTAGTTTAAGTATTTAGTTAGTAGTTTTCGCTATTATTGCGTTTGTAGTTTTCGCTAAAGTTAATTTAGATTAATTTTATTGTCATATCGCTGTCTTAGCCTATTGAGGGGTTATGCGGTAGTACACCCAACAAGCTAAGTTCAATTCTATTTTTTTTAAAAGCAACCCTTTAGGGCCGGGGGGATATGGTAGCGCCATCTACCTTCCTATCTAATCGCGTCAAGATCAATCGTTCCACGTCTAGTGCGAGCGATACCATATTTCCGTCCCGCTCTATCCCTCTCCCTGGAAGAGGCACTGCCTTCGCCTGATTCGTCGCCGCGATCGTGAACGCGAGTGACAGTCGAGAACATTCCGTTCGCTGAGAACGCCGTCTCGATACCGTACCGCGCCGCACCGTTGTATGTGATTTATTACCGCTTCCACCAAGGAAAACCCGCTCGCGAATGGTGAATTGAAGTGAAAACAAGCAGCTGCATCACGAAACCACCAGGAGACTGCCCTACGGAAACGAAGAAGGTTGTATAAGGTAGGTGCCCTCCATCCTTGAAATATCCTATACCCACTCAATCACCCCTTAGCGTATCCATCTCCTAGGCGGCGAAGAACCGCTATCCTCTCTATACAGTCCATTTCCTTCTCCAAGTCGCCTACCCTACCTACGGTTTCGGTGTAGCGCCGAACCAATAATGGTGGTGGACATTTCGAAGAACAATTGAAATACCTGTAAGTAAAGTAAAAATTACCTACTTAAGTAAATAATAATTTGATGCGGGCGGCTCAAGATCGGTCTGTGTGGAGAACCTTGAGGGCCTATGTCCAGCAGTGGACGTCTCTAGGCTGACATGATGATGATGAAATAATAATTGTAAATAGCAGCTGATTCTAACTTCATAAATACGCCAAAATTACTCTTTTCTTTTATTACAGAATACCTTCTTTTATTTTGATATGTGTTTGCTTTCTAATTACAAATCTCCGTATTCAATTACTTGTAAAACGGTAAATTTTGCCGGTCCTAAGACAGGATGAAGTATGAAAGAGAGGGTAGAATTTAGAAAATTAAAAAGTAACTACCTACACTTACTATTTTGCTTCATTTTATTGTCTAAGTCTACCTGCATTATAAGTGCGTTGGAAAGAATGCGTAAGAGTAGGACGGAAAGTAAGTACTATCAATGAAGTAGTGAATGGATTGTAAAATAATTACGTCTATGATTTAGGTGAGATTTTCAACAAAAAACAAATGACTATAACTTTGCTATTTATAGATATTATGAAATTCTTACGTATAATAGCTCATAATTTAGTTATAGCTTACATCACATATATTTATGATAATAATGTCTTCGCTAATATGTTTTAGTACTTAAAGTTTTTGTACTAATAAAAAAAAGTAGTACGTATGTCTACTTTGGTCAGCCCACTTTGCAAATTTGTTAAACAAATCAGCCAGCTATTGTACTTCTAAACATAGGCATCCTTTTATCTCAAGGAACATTTCAACGGAGCTCATTTTGGAACGAAAAAGCATGAGGGCGTAATGGATATGTTTCGTGTGTGAGAAGTGCAATTAAGGGCCATCAGCGCTCTCGTACATTGCGTGTCTGGTCCGCGTGCGAGTTGAGTGGAGTGTGTAATAAACATAATAAATAACACAATTAATTTGGTCGCAGGCTGTATGTAGATGATTCATCATGTCTTGTGTTCGCACTGGCTGTAGCGTGCAGCTGTGTGAGTGAGGCTAACGAAGCAGCTGTCGGTTCACAAGTACATGGTATTACTTAGACAACTAGATGATTAGAGCGGTTTCTCTCGTTGTTCTGAAGATGTATTATGATTATGAAAGTCTGATTCATTTGAGTTGATTTTATTTTGATGTTGTGCAATCAGCAATCGTGTAACTATCCACAGGCCACAACTTAATATAATTATACAGATTTATTAAAAGATTTATAAAGATTAATAAGCTCGGTTAATCTTTCAATTGTTTCGTGTATCATGAATGGATGTCTAGACAGAAGTTTAAGGTAGAGCATAGATATATATAATTTCTACGTAGAAAATGAACACTTGTTAACCAAGGCACCAGTCCCTTTTATAGGACTACAGCATATTATTAATTCATATTTGAAAAAAAACAGCATATGGCAAGCTTTTGCTTGGTATTGAAAATGTTTGAAATAGATATATTGTCTATAATAATTAGTCGAGTAAATTAGTTTAGTAACATTTTTTATCTACCCTCCTCCTCGCGTCGTGGTCCTCATTACTGAGAGTCGTGATTCCTCTGATAGGAGATCAGTTTTTCTTTCATGATGCTCCTCCATCTGTGTCTATCCTTGGCGACGTGAAGAGCATCATGCAGCTTGGTGTTCAGCGTTGAGCGTATTTGGTCAGACCATCTTATTGGGCTGCGACCTTGTTATTTATGGTTATTAATTATTGTGACATTGGTCACATTGTATGAAGTGACAAGTCATTTTCTTCCGTTGAACTTGCCTCTTGAAGCACATGTTACGAAGAATAAAACTGCCGCTTTTGATTTTCCCGGCACGGTTTAGTGAGCCCTTGATAAATTTGTGCTATTACATCGAAACTTTTGAACTTTGAACATTTTGTAAATTGTGAATCCTGTGTCATCATGCCTCGTGCCCTCATGTCCTGAGGACATCAAGTTTTTAGGAACAGCTATGTAGATATAACATTCTCTATTGTGGCCAACTTAGTTGTGTGTTTATCTAACTTAGTTCCAGGCCTGACATCAATGAAGATACAGGTTATTGTACATCGTTTTAATTCTTAGCGCTGAGTAACTCAGTCCAATATATGTCAGACACTCCTTGCGTTGCCCTGGTCAAGTGGATGTATGTAAATTAGTTTCCACTGCCTTTTGCAACATTTCCCACCTGTTTAGGGCAACTAGAACATATTGTTAGCTATATTTATAGGTTAGATTTTTGAAGTAAGCAACAATTCAAACTCAATACGATATACAGAATAGTCTTCATCGATATAATGCCTCAACTGTTGATTTTTGTCTAATATAGCTCTTGCATAAACATAATATCGACAGTTGGGTTCGCGAAAAAATCGGTCGAATTTATCGGAACAAAAGAATATTTCCAGTGAACCACTAAAAACATTATTTGCGAATGGTTGGTTCCACAAAAGTACTATGTAACGGCAAAGTTCTAATCACAAGCCAAATAAAACAGTTTGCCATTTGACTTTGTATATTTTTTATTGTTTTTGAGTTAATTCTAAAATTTTTCAATTTTAGGCCCACTTCTGTCCATAATTTATACAGCAGACATAGGTAGAACTATAACGCGTGCTAGATTCCACCTGTATGCTGACGACATCCAATTGTACGTATCCTGTAGGCTCCGGCCTACAGGTCACGTACAATTGGATGTCACACGTGACACGAGCTGCTCAGAGTCTGTGGGTGAGATGGGTAAAGATTTACTCAATATATCAGACTGGGCAAGCAGAAACTGTCTAATACGAGTAACCCAAACAAGTCTAAGGCCCACTTGCGTAACGTTTGATTTAAGTCACTCCTTAATTTGAATTGGTTGAACAGAATTAACAGCATAAAATAATTTAAGTTCAAAGTATTTAGCGTCCTCTTGCACAACGACAACAACGCTTCGATTTAGTTAAACAGTTTATGAGGTCGGTAAAGTAGTTTCTACGTTTTGTTACATGGCATGAAGCCTTTTTGTTAGGATTTAAACGATGTTATGCGTGTGGTTTCGCATGAAACCTTAGACTATATATACTTTGAGCATAAAACAAAACGCATTGTCGTCGCCTAGCAACGAAATGACAATTGACAAATAATAACTAGAAACTTTTCAGCATTAACCCTAGAACTGAACCCTGAACAAATCGGTGTGGGGTGCAGGTGCACCCTACACCGATTTGTTTTCTAAATATCTCAATTTGAGTAGTTTGGAGTATTTTAGTTTGGTGTCAACCGCTCGCGTTACGTCAATACCGTGACGAGGGACCGTGTTGTGTGGTCGCCTGTATCAGTGCTGTGGGGTACGCCAGTACCCCAGTGTAGTAAAATCGTAAGATTATTTATTTATTACGATTGATGCATTTATATGTAATAAGTCATTAAATTTGATTATTTATTAAAACAATAGTCTTATATGAATTAAATACAGATATTTTTAGATATTATAAAGGTAAAATTCAATGAAGTTTATTTATTTTGTTTCGGATGGCTGTCAGAGGTTTGAATTACGAAGAAATAAGCTCTATTCTAGACCAAAAATCTGGCGAGGAAGAAATAGAAGTTGCACCAGTTGTAATTCCTGAGTTCTTTACAAGTGTTCAAGATCAAATAATAAGCCAAATATAAAGTTTCAGCAGACAGTTTTGAAATTAGGTTTGGAACTGGTACATGAACATTTGGAGGACCGTCACCGGATGCCAACTTAGTCCATTGCAGTGATCCTCAAAAAAGGACCAAATCCTACAAGCGCTGTTGCTCAAACTACATTTAACTTTGTGTAATAAGGCTGATTTGTGATCTCAAGTTACCGATTATGTTTAATAAAACGTATTTTCATGATTTTTTTTTTATTTTAAGGATTACAGTCATTTTAGTATGGGGTGTTCCAGCACCCCAGTGTAGGAATAACATGTGCGCCAAATAGTGTAGGATTCTAGGGTTAACACAAGTAGGTACATTGTTATCAGTTATATCATCATCATCATCATATCAGCCTAGGGACGTCCACTGCTGGACATAGGCCTGCCCCTGCTGCGTCGGCCGGTCCAGTTATATAATTATTGATAATTTTCGTCGCTAATGACAAGATGCCATCATCAGTGTGACAGTTCTTAAATGAAATTAGCCACTAATCAGCCGATTTTCGGTAATTAATTTTGACAGTTCTTAAATCATATTACTCGACAAATTTTTTGTTGTGCAAGACGCTAGTGGTGTTTAATATATTTTTTCTCATTAAATACATCTTAATTCAATTTAAGAATCGTTGTGCAAGTGGGCCTAAGTTTTTGTTCATTGGCACTAGGGAGATGGTGAGCAGAGGGCGGGAGTGTGAGCTGGATGTGAGGATCAAAGGCTGTCAAATAGAACAGGTACTAGAGGCTCGGAACCTAGGTGTTATATTTGACTAGTGCTTGCACTTTGAAACTCATATTGCAGGGGCAGTGCAAAACTATTTTTATAGGTTGAAACTACAGTATCAGATTCGACCCTATATTAGTGAAGACATACGTATTCTCCTATGTGAAACATTGATCTTGCCGAAACTGAATTATGCAGACACGGTGTATGGTGCCTGTCTGATAAACCGAACTGAAAGGCTAATACAGCGGGTGCAAAATGCCTGTGCACGATTCTGTTTTCATGTGCCACCACGCTCACATATCACACCCATACTAAATAAAAACAGGATCCTGAGGATGTCATCTCGCAGGCAACTACACCTGGCCTCACTTCTCGTGTCTACGGGTAGACCCAAATACCTCTATAATAAACTTACATGGTCCAGCGACCTCAATAAACACAAGACGAGAGGGTCTACTAACCTATTGGTTATGCCTAGACACCAAAGTGCTGCCTTTCGTGGTAGTTTTAAAATAACTGCAACTCACTGTTGGAATAACCTGCCACCACCTTTAAGAACCCTGAAATCAAGGTTCAGTTTTAGTAGAAAATACGAGCAACATCTCCTAAAATAACAGGTTCAGCTTTAATTTTAACAACTTACCACAACACAGCAAACAATTCAGATTGTTCTCACTGCATGATTGTATTGTCATTAAACCAGCCAGTGACGCATTTATTTATTTATTTTATTTTATAACTTCATACACAAAACATGTATAGGCGGACTTAATGCCTGAGGCATTCTCTGCCAGTCTACCTTGGGGTGATGCAGAGATAGAACAAGGTAGGTGCAAATTGAAGTAAAAGGAAACATGACAATCCTAATAAATACTTAAAAATGAAAAACATAAATTCCAATGTCCATACATAAATACTACTTAATATAAAAACAAATAATTATACTAAATACATAGAATATGCATATTATAAGTACATAAATATATAATGTAATAAATACGTATACATAATATATATAAATACATAAGTATATTATATATTAAATATATTTAAATAAATTACCTCTGAGATGCTCCTGCCAGTTGGTTCAGTAAGAACTGCCGTACTTTTATTTTAAAAGTGAAGCGACTGGTGGCCATCCTGATTTCCAGAGGAAGAGCATTCCACAGAAGGATAGATTGGATAGGAAAAGATGCATGAAGGAAATCGGAGCTGTGTGAAGGGCAGAGAAGGAGTCGATTATTAGAGGAGCGTAGGGTTTTATCGTGAATAGAAAATAGGTATTGGAAGTAAGGGGTTAGATAGGTTGGAGGGTTGGGAGACATGAGGATGGAATAAAGGGTAGTGAGAGCACGCAAACTTCGGCGTTGACGAATAGGTAACCAGTTCAAATGGGAGCGATAAGTAGACACGTGATCATACTTACGAAGATTAAAAATAAATCGAATGCAGTTATTGAGAAGACGGTCAAGTTTATTGAGGAGGTCTGCATTCAGGTCGAAATAACACACATCACCATAGTCGATAACAGGGAAAATTAAAGTATGCACCAGCATAGTCTTAGTCTTGGAAGGTAGAAAGTTTTTTAGGCGATAGAGAGCACGTAGGGTACCAGTAACTTTTTGGCTAATGTTCGACACCTGTGCACGCCAGTTGAAAGTGGTGTCGATATCTAAGCCTAGGTCTTTGACAGTTACAGAGTATTCAATAATTGAACCATTATACGTTACTGGCGGCAGTGTAGTTGTATCAACTTTGTTCAAGATTCTTTGACTACCTACAATAATTGCCTGACATTTAGACGGGTTAACAGTAAGACCAAAAGAATTAGACCAGTTATATAAATAATCTAAGTCTCTGTTAATGCTCTCAATAGCAGAAGGTAAATCTTCTACACTGGCTTGAGCATAAAGCTGCAAGTCATCGGCATACAAATGATAAGCGCATTGAAGATTCTGTGTTATCATTTCTTACATATATGTACATAACTCCAAGGCCAGTTGTTACTTGTTGGGATTTTCATTTCCTTTTGCTCGGCTCAAAACTGTGTTTATGTACTCCCATATAATAATAACGTTTTGACGCACTAAAGACACATAAGGCAAATAATCCGATGTATAGGTCGAGGATAACGATGTATATTGTAATGGTTCACAAATAAGCATGTTATACACGTTTTTAAATTTAAAATTGTCTCCAAATTATTGGTGGTTTCCACCATTCTCACTTTGGCTTGGCGTCTAATTCCAACTTTTAAACGCCGCGCGATCAGCGCGTGCACGGATAAAAAAGAGTCATGGACGTGCGCGCACACCCATACCAGAGACAAGTGACCATGGTGGAAGCTTACCGATTATCCATTCGTGTATTTAGTTTTAAGATTTAACTCTCACTCGTGCAGCATGTATATATATATTTTTTTATGTTCATGTCCATAATATATATATTTTATTTATTATTTATTTATTAATACAACGGTCCCAACAGAATACCAGCGCCATCTTGTGTCTCAAGATGGCAATATGCTGAGTTGGGAACCGATTCTGTTTATGTTAGGATGTTAGTTTTTATGTTTTATATTTCTGTCAAAAACTTAAACAGAATAAATGGGTTTTTCTTTTCTTTCTTTTCTTTTTTTTTCTAATAACATGAGAGCGTCTCCTATTTAATCAGTCACCGGGGCGAACAGCAGTAACGCGTTTGCTCGGGCTTTGGTAGTTTCTACCTGAGATTTGGGTGCCTCTGCCAGCAAGTTTACTGCATTTGCCAGGATCTACAACAACCAAAGAACTTTTATTTCTGCTAACATTGTCAGGTTCTTGAAAGCTATATATCAAGAAAATTTCGAGGGCATACCTTTATCGATTTTGCATTCGACCTAGCAACGGCCAAAAAATGTGACCGTTCAGAACTATGTTCACCCAAGCTTCTTCGAACTTTGATATCTGCGAGTAACAATGCCTAGAAATAAAAATGTTTTCATTATATTGAGAAGTTCTTTTGCCCATATTGTTCAAATTACTTCTGTTTGATCTTCGCCTCGCGTGTTCAGTAGATCTATTTTATTGACTGTTACTTGTACCTGTAATCGAATTTAAATAGTGTCAGTGGATGAAAAATACGCACTGGTTTACCAAATATTTACATAAAATGTAAATAGTTGGTATCCAGTGCATCTGTTCACAAACTCCTTAAGCTTACTGCTATAATACTACAAGATCAAGTTATTTTATGTACTACTGTTATCATCATCAGCCTCTAACAGTCCACTGCTGGACTAGGACTCTCCTTTGAAAGGAGGAATTGGCCTACTATACCAAGCTGGCCAAACGGGTTGGTATAGGGTTTGTATCAAGTTTTCCTTCTCTTACAGTGCTGTACTATGAATAATATGCACCCTCTGTCGGCTCTTACGACACCCATGGGATGATATGGGATGGTGACATTTCGTATTTTTAATCTTCTATCTGTTATACTGGACTGAAAACAGGATGTACTTATGTGTGCTGTTGGTGTTGTAGAACTAAACTTCTATCTGCAACCAACACTACCGGTGAAGGATCAATTGCTATTCGTCGCTTCTACTGCAGTGCTGTAATCATGATTTCAAAAAAATTATCATACATTTTATTTGTTACAGATTTGTAACTTACAGAGCAGGGTTCACTTATGTGTAGTGTGACCGTAGAGGGAATTGCAGAACATACATTTTCTATTGATACTGCTGATAAAGCATCACTGCTTGTCGTCATTTGAGTGCCTGTAAAAACATTATTTTTATAATTCAGACGTCAAAAGTACCTATGGATTAAAACATAAATGTTCAATAAGGAGAATAATTATCTTTTATCTCACTTTGATTTTTATCTAGGTCATCCAATTTTCAACTTTGTAGCATCTGGAAAGAATTTTAATAAGTAACAGAATTTATTATCGTCGTTGGGTTCGTCGTTATTACTGTCTTGGATATCACGTGTTATAGGTACGTTAGTACTCACATCCTAATCAGGTAAAGTTCCTACTTGGACCATTTGAATTCGCATTAGTGTCGACAGTATAGTCCGAACAAACCAGTGAAACGATCCTATTCTCCACTGCCGACAAAGATGGAGAATTTGAATGTCTCTTACCAATTATCCCTTTTTCCTTATTTATTTTCGCAGCTTTAAAGCAAGCTCAACTCTTAATATCTCGCCAAACCTGCAATTTGACTGCACGGTTGGGATGGTGGTTTAAGGGGCCGCTTCCCTGCTTGACACTGCACCGAGTGTTGTGAGTTCGATCCCTACACGAGACAACACTTTGTGTGATTCACGAATTGTTGTTTTGAGTCTGGGTATTTATTGCGTCCGTTAGTTGTGTGTTTGTAAAAGTCCCCCGCGACACAGGATTTAGTCCTAATGCGGGAGTTGTATTTCCTACCAAAACTAAAACTAATTTTAGACACATTATTCAAAAGCTTTAAGCTTTAGCTATTAAGCAGCGATAGCCTAGTGGAGAGACCGACGGACTGCTACGCAGAGGGTCTCGGGTTTGAATCTAAGGCGCCCACCAATGACTTTTCGAAGTTATGTGCGTATTAAATTGTTTTCTTTCACCGTTTAGGTGAAGGAAAACATCGTGAGGAAACCTGGGCCCATGCCCAGCAGTGGGACAGATTATATACAGGACCGATGATGATGATGATTCAAAAGCAGCTTACTTTAGTGGCGTATCTTCAACGAATTAATAGTGTCACGAATTTTAGGCACGAGATATAAAATTATGCAAATTAAAGTACGCAGAGTATAGCTTGTTAGGCAGGGACATTTTAATTAGCCGCTTCTTAAAAAGACAGTGTTGAAAATATTTTTATGCCGAATTAGACGTTACGCGAATAGTATTAGCACAAATGAAGACACTATAAAAAGCATTCTTACATACAGGGTGATTGGTAATTCGACCAATTCCTTGAAGGAGGTTATATTTGAGGTCTTCTGCAACAATTTTACTCCCGTCAACTAGGAGTTCAAAATTAACAATTTCTGAGATATCGAGCTTTAAAGATTTTTTGAAATTTTCTACCTTGTCACCAAAATAATCGAAATTAAAAAAAACTATTCACTTTTTGGCTCTAAATTGTTACTTTTTGGAAAACTTGTTAACTAGCTATTGTCCTAAACAAAAATTTGGGTAATTTTTTCAGTGTTATAAAAGTGGACTATAATTGTACCAATATCGAAAGGTTATGAACCCTTGATATTTTAAAATTAGTTTCTACGTCAAGTGTAGTGCATAGTTTTGTTAATAAATTCATTTTAATTTTCAGCAAAATCATCCAAATATATACAATTTCGTCACTTTGGACCCTTTATTTCTAAAATCTTGATATATTTTCACCAAAATTTTGGTTCAGGACAATTTTGGACCCCTAGTTGACGGAAGTAAAATTATTGCAAAAGACCTCAAATATAACCTCCTTCAATGAATTGGTCGAATTACCAATCACCCTATATAAACAAATACGAAATAAGGTGTTACCAAAAAGCGTATGAAGTTGTTGTGTGGTTCATGGAAAAGAATTAAGTAGGATTTATTTGCTACTAGATAAGGTTTCGGTAGTGCTCATGTAATCCACAGTACTATTATTACTCATAAGACATTTTACCGTCATCCACTATTGCGGCAACTTTACCGACCAATTTGGATAACTGTTGAGCATTGTTGCAAGTTCCGTCCAACCTAATTCGAATATTTTTCTGCATTGGTAAACTGGGAAACGTTTCGAGGCTAAGTAAGGCTGTGCTTCCAATTTAGTTAGTAAAGCTTCTATTTGACTAGTCATAGCTCTTGATTGGCCTTTTGGAGGAGTCTATAATAGAATACAAGTGAACAGCCGTCGCAACGGCGTTTAGAGAAATCGGCTGCCGCTTGCTTGTGATTAGCCGTCGTGATAGCTGATTGGCGTCAAGCCAAGTAATGTGGTAACGCAGTCGGCTTAAGCCAATTTGGCGTCAGTAAGTTTGGAGACTTCCTAAATCTTTTTTATTGAATCAAATTGAAATGTAAAGCGACGATAGTCTAGTGGTGTTCGTATCGGACTACCGGGTCAATGGTCTAGGGTTCGATCCCCAGGTACTCCGGGCACACCTATGGCTTTTCGAAGTTATGTGTGTATTAAAAATGTTAAATGTCGCTCGCTTAATAATGTGCCCAGTAGATGGTAATAGGCTCACCCACTATTACATTGGGATCAAAACATAACTGGCGAAGTGTAGGTGTTTACTACTCCTCTGCCTACCTCTTTTGGGATAAAGGCGTAAAGTAATGATATGTTATGTCAAATTCAAATGTCGTCTCTACTTGAGACGTGCGTGCGCGGAAAAGTCTGTGACTACGATTTCGTTCAGATTTTCAAGTAGGTCGTGATTTCGCACAAACATAAACATGTTTACGTCGACATAGTATCCCAGTTTACGATACGATCACTATCTCGAGACTGTCGTCTATGGTGTGCAAATAAAATAACATATGCATATCTGTGGATGGTTCTTCTATCCTAGAATCAGTTAAAGCAAGGAATGGCAGAAGTTCTAGCTCTATGCTTAAAGTCAGAAAACACGCTAGGAAAAGTACCTATCTCTAAAAGCAATTCGTATAACTTATTGTCTCCAATATTCGAAGGCCATAATGTTTTAAGTAAATTCACGATGTATCTCATTGATATAGCTGCAATATCTTCATATTATTGGAATCAGTGTTCACCCCTTTTCAATATCGCGTAGAGTCCCTTGTTTTCCATACAAACCAATGGGTATGCCAGGCAATTTGATTTGTTGATCTATTTCCGAAGCATTTACGTGACCGTTGAACAAGACTTCGCAAGTTAACAACAGCGAATGACTTACGACGCTCCCTCATACATAAAACATACAGATAACGATGGCAGCCACTTGCCCCAGATTTATGAAAATAGATGCTCTCGAACATTCACGATAGACAGAAACTAAATTCATTGCAATATTAGATTAGTTCTATAAATTAGAGCGAGTTTGAACGTCGGTAGCGGTGGAGTGGCAACTTCTACGTCATCGTTTGCTCAGTTAGTTAGTTAGTCACAAACAGACCGCCTGTCAGTCCGGAGCCAAGTGGGCCTGGGAGAGGTGTGTGCGGCGTGCGGGGGCAACTGAATTATAAATTAGTGAACCGGAGTGTGTGTGCTTGGTGCGGAGGTGGGGGGCGAGGGGCAAGGATGTTTGCTAAGATAATTGTCTGGTTCACCTCGCGCTCAGGCGCTGACACTTGCAACCCCGGAGTATAGATGAGCCATTGACATTATGTGCGGTGTACACTGTCATGAGATTGAACGAGTTAGTCCGATGGTACACAGTCCATAGACTCGGACATCTTCAGTCAACATGGTAATGGATAGATATACGTTTTAAGCCGGGATTAGCATATCAAATCTTCAGATGATTTTTTTTTTATTTATTTATATTCTTGGAAAACCTACAGCTAAGATAACATGACAGTGATCATTCTAGTAACTGGACAGCCAATTACAAGTTTTCGCTTCTAGAAGATAAAATAAAAAAAAGTATGTGAACGGTCTCGGCAGACAGAAAGAACTATAGTTATAATATATTATAGCTAATTGGTTTGTACACAAAGGCCGAAAAAAATAATTCTATAATACGGTCTATTCAATTAAGCATATTACTGAAAGATGGATTAAGGATTAAAGAATTTAAGGCTAGAGTCTATTAAGTCTAGGAATAAATTTGAGGGTCAAATTTTGTAAAGTCACCAGATTTGTTCCTTCAAAAACGAACGGATATGCGAAATGCTTGCGTAGAGAATGGTGGTATCTTATGCCACGAGTAGCCGGTGCTCGGTCGGGGTCGCACAATTTGATAAAATCGCAGCTCGCCTCCCGCGCGCCCCCTCCCGGCACCACCTGAAAACGCTTCCCGGGGGTCTAGTATGAGTTTTGCCCTCGATTGTCACGGTGACGATATACTAGTTGACGGGAACAATTTCCATACATTTTCTAAAAGCGGCCCTAGCGGATGGTAGTGATCGGTAGAGATCGCTAGGACGATCGAGTGCAAAAGTCATACAAGACCCTCTGATATAATTTACGATTTCGCTGGTACGTTAATACGGCTGGGCGCGCGGCGGCCTGTGAGCGCTATTGACCGCTCCTTATTGGATTACAAGCACTTTGAGCGCGCGCCACTGCGCTCTAATCTACCTCGAGATAATTACGTCACTGTACCAGAACCTACTAATACGGTTTGTGTTAGTTACATTATTAATATTACTATATTAACATGTTGCATGCATCTCAAGTGGAAAATCCGACGGACCGATGGAATTAACTCTAAAGGATGCCTTTGTAGAGCCCGTTACACACATTTATTCTTACATGTATAAATTTGTGTAATGCTTGAAAACACAGTTACTCTGGGAATTTCATTAATTTATATAGTAAAGTAACTAGTTAGCCACATGTTTTGGATTCGTGAGGTCCCGATAAAACGCTTGCACGTTGTCAGGTGAGCGTGTCGGGGGTGAGGTGCGGTGAGCGACAACGGGGGGAGGGATCAGTCGCTCGCTTCACGCGGATTAATTAAACTTATGCCGCGGCCTCTTGTCCCGCTCCCATTGTGTCCTCGCCACGGCTAGACACCCCGCTCACGCGAAAATAAACCTTATCTCCTTGTGGTAAAGATGTAGGTATGCGCAGTGTATAGTTGGTACTCAGCTTGTACGTACAAACCACACGGCGAAGGTGCACAATGGGCGCGTATCCGCTGTTTATTAAAGTACTGCTGTCGGCGACAAAAGAGCTCCATACACAGCGGCGAGCGCGCGACACTTAGATTTTGGCGCACCACAGAATGCGCTACAAAAAACATGTAGCGATTTGACGCGAAACTCGCATTGTACTGCAGTTTTTTATTTGCAACACAAGTGCAGTTGTATCAGTGTGGGTAACAAGTGCCGCGACACCGCAATCACATCGCATGCATGACTTCGCGCCGGCCTGCGATTTTGGCCGACTTTATTTTTAATTGTTTTGCATTATTCAGTGTTACAAATGCGTTTTTTTGTGAGTGGGTTACCTCGGATGCGGTTTGTGTTGCCGCTTTAGCACCTGTTTTGTACATACTCGTAGAACCACAGTTACGTACGTATGAAAAAGTGTTGAATACAAATACCTATTGTTACATTATCTCTTTATTCTCTTACTATTTTTAACCAATGAAAAAAGCGACATTTATCTAGGGATGTTTACTTGTAGTCATCTTGTAGAGTTGCCAGGCAGAATGTTTTGAAGAGGAATTCCGATTCATTTTATCGGATACGGCACTACGGGTCGGTACTCCACGAATAATGCCATAACAGAAGCGTTGTTGCTCCAATAAAAATAACGTATTCATTGACCTGTGTAGCTACTGTCTGCTTGGTTTGGTCTAAGTGAGAACTACCGCAGTCGCATTCAATGTGATTGCAAATGCTACGCTATAATAATTTAATTCTAGTCAATTATAGGCAATCATACATACATAGACTCATGCCTGTTTTCCGGAGGGGTAGGCAGATACTACGGAACGCCATTTGCAACGATTCTGACATACTCCTCTTGCTTCATTCACTCCCATCAAGTTTCTCATGCACGCTCTTCTGTTTAGGGTACTTCTGACCAGTCCCAGTTTAAATTGTCTCCGAACTGGTCAAAGAACGTCCGCCTAGGTCTTCCCCTTAGTCCTGTCCCATTCACACTTGCTTTATATATCTTCTTTGTCAGTCTTTCGTCATCCATTCTCTCCATGTGCCCAAACCACCTTAGTATACCTTTCTCGATGCTTGTCACTACATCTTCTTTTACCCCACAACACTCTCGTATCACACAATTTTTACTCAGTCGGTCAAAGATACACGACACATACTTCTCAGTGCTCTCATTTCTACAGCATTTATTCTACTTTTAAATCTCTTCTGCCATACCCAACTTTCACTACCATACATAAGCGTAGGCACTAAAACCCCTCTATGCACAGCCAAACGTGCCATTTAGGACACGTTTTGGCTGTTCATAAATGCCTTCAGAGCTCCATTAAGGCAATCAAGTTGTATTTATAAGTTACTAACATTGTCCACGGCGCCGCCCACGTGAAATATACACTTCAACCTTCCTCAGGAATCACACTATCTATTGGTGAAAACCGCACAAAAATCCGCTCCGTATTTCTTGAGTTTATTGCGTTTATGCAGAAAGAAAGAGATTTTTTATGTTACGACAAGTATAGATACTCACCTTCTCACATTCGTAAAAGTAATATCATCACTTACTTTGAACGCTCAAACATTTCTCTCACAAGTCTGTTGCTATGGTATTCACTTTATAAAATTAATTATTCAATTGTAAAACTTGAACAAAAATAAGTCAAGCAAAAACTGAGTTGAAATTCATTTGAAGTATTTGCAACGATGCACCTGTTTTGAGAAATAAGAAATGTTCAAACTAAAACCGAAACCTGAGTGAACGGCGAGGTTCCACCTTTCCAGTTATAATATATTACTCTATGGTTCCACCACTACATATACCATTTCGCTGAATAATTTAACGAACAGACTCTATAAAACTTACACAGATTATAAAGAAACGCTGAGTATGTAATCAATACTTTTCTGCCTAATGAGGGAAAAGAAGGATGTACTTGAGCATTTATTGAAACGCTCAATGAATTTATACTTCTTATCATTATTCTACGAGGGAATTCAATCCCAACTGAGATAATAACAGCATTTTCCCAAGAGACATTTTGTTTTATTGTCGTCTCAAAAGTCTCAACGACTCACACGCTTCCGTCGAGTCCCTTTCTAACAAAGATACAAACACATTAAAGATCAAGTCAAATGACTGTTATTATAACAATTAATGAAAAGTGGGTACTTATGACGTAGGGTAATAGACTTACAGTCATCCACTGTAAGTATAGTTGAGAAGAAAACCCCATTTGATTTTGAAGTACTAAACCAGCTCATTAATGTATTGTTAGGGGATACCTGCAGCTTCGCCTGGTCAATGTTTCTTTTTTAAATCTAACCGTGTGTTCATCCCTTTTTAATGCACCTCTAAGGTCCCAAAGAAACGTACATGCAACATTTTAGCTTCTTGTGTCCAATAGTTCTGGCTGTGAATCTGTGTACTCTAGATTGTCGTCTGCTGTGTGCCAATAAAATAATATAATTATGCATATGTGTGGAAATTTCTTCTAACCCTAAATCAGTATAAATAGGGAGAATACTCAAGCTTTTTGCCAGAAGATACTGAAGTGTCGCAAAAGAAATAAACAGTCACAGACGTAGCGTCTGTACTTAATTCGATGTCCATGATATAATCAAATACATTGTACCTGAATTATATACTTGGTTACTTTATTCATGATCTCAAATATGGGTAATATAAAAAAAATACATCTCGACATGGCCCATACTAGTTTCTGTCAATATTGATGTGAATCTTTATTTGTTACTAGTCGACGCCAGCGGCTTCGCACGCATATATTTTCGAATTTCCCGTTTTGCCCGATCCCGTGGGAATTTCGGAAAATCCCTTCTTAGTGCACCCTTACGGTCCCCAAGGAACATACATGCCAAATTTCAGCTTCCTGCGCCCAATAGTTTCGGCTGTAGCGTGTCTGTCAGTCAGTCAGTAACGCAAGGATTTTATATATTAAGATTATAGTGTACCTGAAGTTTTATTTGTACTTTTATTAAATATTATGATAGTCATGCTAAACGACCCATGTGGTTTTTAAAATTCACGTTTTAGAAGTGCCGTATATTACCCATAGAAAATCCAAACTATTTTTTTATTTTTACGATTAACATTTTGTAACATCATTATTTAGTAGATATTTAAGTTCTGACTTGGCAAAACTGCGTTTGTATTCAACAAGCAATCAAGTTACACGTTACAGCGGCGATTGGGCATTTTGCGGCGTGCTTATTCTATGAAGTGTGGACTTGTCGCTGTGCGTTGTGGAGAGAAAAATTAACTTTAAAAGGTTCCTTTTTGTACCCTACCTACATATTAAAACAGCAAGTGATTTAGATATTGTATACCTCTGTAAATATGGTATTATTATCATCTTATTAAATGTAATCACGATAATATAAAATATACTTCGAAACATAAAACTTTAAGTCCTTTTTTTACACTTTGTGTTTGAATTAGAAATATTATTTATGATAAGTCAAATCGATTATATCGGTTTAGTAACGTTAAGTTTAGTCTATTGTAAATTTTGACTATGATCACACTGAACTGTCATTCACTTCTTTTTCTGAAAATTTGTCTTGCGCTCACGCAGTCTTGAATTCTTGCGTTTTTGAATTGAAATAAATTGATCGTCTTTTGGAAAGCTCGTCCTAGTAGCTTCGCGAATTGTTTGTGTTTTGTGATAAGAGATAAACACTTGTAAAATTAAACATTGTAAAACTGTGTGAATCCGTCAACGTGCATCGTTTTCTGATGAAGGGCGCCGAACTGGACCCTGTGGTATCTATAACGATTTGCTTGTTATTTTGGCCAAAATTATGAGTCTAATCTTATATGTCAACTCAAGAGCATCAGTGAAGATTTGGTAAGCAAATTAATATTGTAAACTTACTAGTTGTAATTCGCTGTGCAATCACAGTAATATATGTTTAAACCTTTGCCCTGGGCTAAGACTGGATGAATTAATCGCTTCCACTGCAACACTACCCAATTTTAGCCCGGACTCTAAACACTTTGTATTAATTTTTTTTGTAACGTAACAATAATGAAGTAACAAAAAGGAAGTAAAGGCTTATTTACATCGATTGAAATTTTAATTTTTAACTTTGCCTAACTGTAGCATGGAAGGCCATTCTCTAACCCGTCTAAAATAGTAGTTTAATTTTTAAATAGTTTATGATAAATACAACCCACTGATGCAAAATAATAAGTCTAAAATAATTCAGATTTGCATTGCATTTTTATTTACATTGTGAAATAGCCCTATTACTTCCTTTTTAGTAACCTATTTGTATCTGTTCTCATTTTTGTTTCGAAAATCGTTTTTGTTTCAGTAACGGATGCCAGGAATCGAACCTTTGCTAGTCCGCTACAGTGCGCTGGTGGTGTGTGACTGGCGAATGTTCCTACGACGATGTGTGTTCTTCTATATGTGTGGACTGTATGGCTTCTATCTATTCGGGGCTTGAGAAATAAAACATCTTCATACGTTGAGAGCGATGCTGTTCAGGTGTTCGGTGCTTGATGGTTACATATGGTTACTTGGTCACGAGATGGTGGTTGGGACGCCATCGAATTGGCCGAATACATGGTCGCTTAGGTACTTCGAAACTTTACCTTAACGACGACCACCGCACTGAACACGTGCACAGAGAATCTTTATTTATTTTGATTTTCGTTAAGGTACAAATGTGTATTTATCTTAGGCACTAGGTCTAGGTCTAAAAAGGTTCTATCTATTGGTATACAATACCTACACCTAACTGCTTGCGTCACAAAGTTATTCTAGAAAAACTGTTGAAAAATGTCGCCACACAAGGGCCCGCCCACTATATTTTCTATTGAAAAACTATTAAATACTATAGTTACATATGTAATTTTGGTAGGCCGTTGTGTGCAACTATATGGGGCATCTATCAAAACAAGCACCATTAAAGTATCTTTATTCAATTCGAAGTTATTACATGAAAACCTGCGATGCATAAGAAAAAATACAGATTTTCTTAAGTAAACACTATCGTACATAAACAAAGTTTATGATAAACATGCAAATGTTTGTTATTATGTTTATTTTAACTATATAAGGTAAAAACTAGTAATAAGAAAGTATCTAGACATGATTTCAAGCCTATACGAAGCTAAAAAACACTTATAAAACTATAAAATGACTATGTAAACAAAACAGCTGTTTATCAACTATTAGTTCTTATGATTCTTATCTGTTACAACTGATAACACTATTTATGATCGATATCTAGGTCCCTACAGTTAGCACAAGTTTTAAACTAATGTTCACGTACTGTGTAGTACTTCTTATTGACATTTTAACTATTTTCACTATTTTAGCATTATTTTTAACACTTTGACGCGTCCGGGAACCGAACCCGGTGTACCGCACGATTGGATAGCACTGATTTTATACGATTTTCACTCGCGGTTTCGAATACACTGTTCACTGTCATAGTTTTTAATGTCTGTCGCGAACATCTCTTCCGCCGTGCAGCAACGCGCGCAACCCGTCGTGTGGCGGTGCTGCAGAGCACCCGGTGAAATAGCCCTATTACTTCTTTTTTGTAACCTATTTGTATCTGTTCTCATTTTTGTTTCGAAAATCGTTTTTGTTTCTGTAACGGATGCCAGGAATCGAACCTTTGCTAGTCCGCTACAGTGCGCTGGTGGTGTGTGACTGGCGAATGTTCCTACGACGATGTGTGTTCTTCTATATGTGTGGACTGTATGGCTTCTATCTATTCGGGGCTTGAGAAATAAAACATCTTCATACATTGAGAGCGATGCTGTTCAGGTGTTCGGTGCTTGATGGTTACATATGGTTACTTGGTCACGAGATGGTGGTTGGGACGCCATCGAATTGGCCGAATACATGGTCGCTTAGGTACTTCGAAACTTTACCTTAACGACGACCACCGCACTGAACACGTGCACAGAGAATCTTTATTTATTTTTATTTTCGTTAAGGTACAAATGTGTATTTATCTTAGGCACTATGACACATACATATATGTTCTTTACATAGTTAGATAGGTCTCAAAAGGTTCTATCTATTGGTATACAATACCTACACCTAACTGCTTGCGTCACTAAGTTATTCTAGAAAAACTGTTGAAAAATGTCGCCACACAAGGGCCCGCCCACTATATTTTCTATTGAAAAACTATTAAATACTATAGTTACATATGTAATTTTGGTAGGCCGTTGTGTGCAACTATATGGGGCATCTATTAAAACAAACACCATGAAAATATCTTTATTCAATTCGAATTCATTACATGAAAACCTATGATGCATAAGAAAAATTACAGAATTTCTTAAGTAAACACTATCGTACATAAACAAAGTTTATGATAAACATGCAAATGTTTATTATTATGCTTATTTTAACTATATAAGGTAATAAATAGCAATAAGAAAGTATCTAGACATGATTTCAAGTCTATATGAAGCCAAAAAACACTTATAAAACTATAAAACGAATATGTAAACAAACAGCTGTTTTATCAAGTATTAGTTCTTATCTGTTACAACTGATAACACTATTTATGATCGATATCTAGGTCCCTACAGTTAGCACAAGTTTTAAACTAATGTTCACGTACTGTGTAGTACTTCTTATTGACATTTTAACTATTTTCACTATTTTAGCATTATTTTTAACACTTTGACGCGTCCGGGAACCGAACCCGGTGTACCGCACGATTGGATAGCACTGATTTTATACGATTTTCACTCGCGGTTTCGAATACACTGTTCACTGTCATAGTTTTTAATGTCTGTCGCGAACATCTCTTCCGCCGTGCAGCAACGCGCGCGACCCGTCGTGTGGCGGTGCTGCAGAGCACCCGGTGAGCGACGCCTCGTCACTTGGGCAGGGGGACCAGCTTCTTAGCCAGCCGTTTGAGGACGCCTGCTGCTGTGCGCACCTCGACAGTGCGTGTGGCGCCGTCTGCGCCCGGGTAGACGGCCACAACTCGACCGTGCGGCCAGGTATTGCGCGGGAGTTGGCCGTCGGCGATCAGGACAGGGTCGCCGACCTCGAGGTTGAGCCCAGACCCATGGGGCTCCCGCCGGTGTTGCAGCTCGGGTAGGTACTCGCGCACCCAGCGGCGCCAGAACATGTCGGCGAGGATTTGGGCGCGCCGCCAGTGTTTGCTGCTGTTGAGGTCAGCCTCGCTGAACTCGCCCAGTGGAGGGAGGCAAACACAAACAGGATGTGGTTCGGGGTGATGGCCTCGTTGTCTGCTGCATTGACGGAGACGTGTGTGAGGGGTCGACTGTTTACTGTGTACTCGACCTCACACAGTAGTGTAGCTAGGACTTCTTCGTGCGGATGGCGCTCGTGAAGGACCGTATAGAGGGCGGTCTTCACGCACCTGACGAGGCGCTCCCATGCGCCCCCCATGAATGGCGCTGAGGAGGTGATGAAGCGCCATACGATGCCACGGCGACACGCTTCTTCGGTGACGGCGTCTCGCATCTCTCGGTCAGCACCGTGCATGTTGGTGCCCTTGTCCAAGTAGATCGCTGCGGGGCAACCTCGGCGCGCTGCGAACCTGCGCAGCGCCAATATTGCGGAGTCGGCGCTCAGGCTGGCGGCGACCTCCAGATGTACTGCCCTGGAAATGAGACATGTAAACAGTGCCACGTAACGTTTGTGACGCTGTCTACCGACGGTTACGGAGAGCGGCCCGAAATAATCAAGGCCCGTGTAGGTGAAGGGCCTTTGATGGTGAGCCAGGCACGTCATCGGATGGTCCCCGGTGGCTGGCTCAGGCGGCTGCGTTTTTCTAATGCGGCATGGTAGACATCTATGTACTATTTTCTTTGTAGTTGGCCGCAGGCGAAGAATCTAATAGTGTTAGCGTATTTCATTGATTACCAACGCTGTACCGCTGTGGTGTAATTTTCTATGTGTCCAATCAAGGTATAGCTGCGTAATATGATGATTGCCGTCTAAGATTGGCGGTATCTTTGTCTGTTCGGAGATTTCTTCTGTAGCTATTATACGACTGCGTAGAGTGATCATTCCGTTGTTCATCTCCACGGATAACGAAAACAGGCGGCTGTCTCTGGCGACACCTCCTCCGCGCCGCAGCTCCCGAAGGTTGGCGCCGAAAGGAGTTTTCTTGTCCCGCCTTCACAAGAAGGTCCTCGGCGTCGCGGTTTTGTTCAGCGGTGAGAAGCACGAAGTTTCGGGAGTCGGCGGCTGGACGAGGTGCCGCTCTCCCCGACTTGGTGTTGTTCTTCGTCTTCGTCAAGTGATGCCAATCTGGATCCTTCTGTCTATTTTTCTGCGTTCCTTTATATAGAACCTTCTCTGCGGGTTTCTTACACATATCTATAGACTGTAGATTTCTCGCTGTTGCTCGTAAGAGCCTTTTCCGTTTGGGAAAACTATACAGGTCCGGTACGGCTTCTATAATTCGCTGTGGTGGGCGACTATTTACGTAGGATGCAATGCACTGCTCCCCTATTGTCTTAACGACGGTAGGCTTGACGGCGGCCTTCGAAACTATGGGAGAGTGCACGTGTCCTCTATCTAATACTATAAGATAGTTCGTCTCTTCTGTTTCTATATTTCTATTCGTAAACGGTTTCATTTCTTTGTGACAGTTTCTCGGTTCTATAGTTTCTATACTTGCGAGCCTCTTCGCTGCGTCTTCATAACTATTCGGTACGACGTGTGCTTCTTTCTGTAGAAGGGCCGTCTCTATATTTCTATTTTCTAGGTCTATAGAACTATTTCGTTACACGTCCGTCCGCTTCTTGGGGTCCGTGTTCGGTTGACGTGGGTTCACTATGAGCGATCCGAAAGCGAAATATTCTTCGAACGACGTATCTATGTTTTCATGTCGAGCGGCGAGTCCGTTGACGTAGTGTACGGTGTTTCCCAAAGTGCGTGAGCGCGCGCCGTGCAGCACCCATCCCAGCGACGTAAGCGACGCCACCGGTTGATCGTTGGGTCCCCTTCGTACTGCGTTCGCTATGAGCAGGTGCCAGTTGTTTTGTCCTATTAGCACCTTCGGTACGCCTATGTCGTACACCAATTTCTTTTTGATGCCTTCGAGGTGTTTGCAGTCTATCAGGTCCTCTTCGGCGATCTTCTGCGGCGATAGGTGCAGGCTGGCTACGGTGCGCGCACACAAAGGCACTTGTTTGCTCTCGGCGCCGGCTCCTCGTATGTGTACGTCTACGCATCGCGACGTCGGCATGTCTATCGACGTATCGCCTATGGCACGGATCGTGAAAGGGTCCAGGTTCCCTTCCGCGCCGACTTCCTTGGCTATGTCTTCGTCTATGAGCGATACGGTGCTTCCGTCGTCGAGTAGGGCGAACGTACACGCCTCTCCCGCCGGACCGACTATCTGCACGGGCACTATCTTCAAGTACGCTTGAGCCTTTGCACGTATGCACGAACTGGCGCCCGTTTCTTGCTTCTCTATGTTCACGTCTTCGGTCCTATGGGCTCCCCTATCGTAGTGAAGCAACTGGTTGTGTGTAGCGCGGCATCCCTCTACACCGCACTTCTTGCGCTTGCACGAGTGTTCAATTCGGCGTATGCGTAAGTAGCGAAAACACAATCTATGCTGCTTTGCTAGCTGCCATCTCTTCTCTGCGTTGGCGTTACGAAACGTGCTGCAGGCCGACGAGTAGTGTCCTTCGCGTTCACATATTCTGCACTTCGCGTTAGACGTGTCTGTAGGGGTTCGCTTCTCCGTCACCGTCGCCGTGTATGTCCTCTGCACGGTACGTCTGCTTGGCGGCCCATCGGTGATGTTCTCAGCCGGTGCGAACGCGCTACAGTAACGCGCGTACTCCGTCACGAAATCACTAAATCGGCTGAGGTCTGGCTTCGAATGGCACTTCTCGGTGTACGTCTTGTACCACTGCACACGTAACGAGTTCGGTAGCTTCTCGGTCAACACACGCACTAGCTCCGCATGGATGAGGTAGTGTTCCTTTTTCAACGCACGAAGTGTGACGAAGCCGCTTCTAATCTTGCTCGCGAACGCGCATATGTCCTTAGGTGCTTCGCTACAGTGTGGCAGGATCCTCAGCTTGTCCGTCTCTGCCTGTGCAATCGAGTCTGGTCGTCCGAACTGCAGCTCCAACTGTTTCATGATTTCTTCCGGTCGTGCATGCCCAATCAGTTCGAGCTCACTGTTTCTAACTCTCTTCCCTTGAGACTTCTTCTCAATATCGCCTTGAACGACAGCCACTCCGTGTGCGCGCCGCCGAACGTCGGTAACGTCATGATGACTTTCGAAACCGCCAGGTGTGGTGCAACTATCGATGTGTCCGGTGGCTTCCTGTCAGCGAGCGGAGCGATCGCGGAGGTGAGATCCGTGATGAACGGCTTCAGCGAATCACCTCTCTGTTGATGAACGTCCATCTTCTGTGAGGGACCGCCCTCACAGAAGATGGACGTTCATCAACATCTTCTTTATCTATCTTCTGTGTCCCGTCGACGTCCCTCTTCTTAGCGGGCGCCGATATCACTTCTATATCTTCAGGGCCGGGCTGGGGTTCCGGAGCCTCTTCCAACCACAAACGTACATAATCTTGCTTCGACTATCCATCCTCGTCGTAGTCATCGGAGTCCGCCTCCTCTTCAGCCTTCTGTAGTGCTAACTGTAGTTTTATCTTCAAAATTTCTTCGCGGGCCAACAACACATTTCTATTGGAGCGTCCCGTAGCTGCTGAGCGTTGGTCGCGTTCCCTCGTTGGCTATTTTCTATCTCTATTTTCTATCATACTATGTTGCGCTGTACAAACGCTCGATCTATCGGATGGTTGCAACGTCCTTTCCTGTACGTCTTCATTCTTTGACTGCACCTCTGCTCGCTTCCTTGCATCTTGAAGCGTGATGTTTCGTTCGTCCCTCCCCGCGGGGCCTGGGGGGGCGGCGGCGGCGCGTCGCTCCCAACTGTTGTTGACGGCGAACGCGGCGGCCCGTCGTGACAGACGACCGCAGCGGCTGGATTGCGGGCGGCGGCGGCGCGGGCTGGGGTACTGGAACTGCGCCTGGCGCCGGCTGCTCCCCCGGCGACCTCGGGAGCACGACCTCTTGAACGCGTCGTAGGCATTCTTCTATCTTCAACGAAAAACGACCAACAAATTTGACGGATGCCAGGAATCGAACCTTTGCTAGTCCGCTACAGTGCGCTGGTGGTGTGTGACTGGCGAATGTTCCTACGACGATGTGTGTTCTTCTATATGTGTGGACTGTATGGCTTCTATCTATTCGGGGCTTGAGAAATAAAACATCTTCATACATTGAGAGCGATGCTGTTCAGGTGTTCGGTGCTTGATGGTTACATATGGTTACTTGGTCACGAGATGGTGGTTGGGACGTCATCGAATTGGCCGAATACATGGTCGCTTAGGTACTTCGAAACTTTACTTTAACGACGACCACCGCACTGAACACGTGCACAGAGAATCTTTATTTATTTTTATTTTCGTTAAGGTACAAATGTGTATTTATCTTAGGCTAGTGCCTAAGACAAATGCAGTCAAATATACATAAGATAGAACCTTTTGAGACCTATCTAACTATGTATAGAACATATATGTATGTGTCATAGTTGACACATACATATATGTTCTATACATAGTTAGATAGGTCTCAAAAGGTTCTATCTACTGGTATACAATACCTACACCTAACTGCTTGCGTCACTAAGTTATTCTAGAAAAACTGTTAAAAAATGTCGCCACACAAGGGCTCGCCCACTATATTTTCTATTGAAAAACTATTAAATACTATAGTTACATATGTAATTTTGGTAGGCCGTTGTGTGCAACTATATGGGGCATCTATCAAAACAAGCACCATTAAAGTATCTTTATTCAATTCGAAGTTATTACATGAAAACCTGCGATGCATAAGAAAAAATACAGATTTTCTTAAGTAGTATCTATATAAACAAACTATCGTACATAAACAAAGTTTATGATAAACATGCAAATGTTTGTTATTATGTTTATTTTAACTATATAAGGTAATAACTAGTAATAAGAAAGTATCTAGACATGATTTCAAGCCTATACGAAGCTAAAAAACACTTATAAAACTATAAAATGACTATGTAAACAAAACAGCTGTTTATCAACTATTAGTTCTTATGATTCTTATCTGTTACAACTGATAACACTATTTACGATCAATATCTAGGTCCCTACAGTTAGCACAAATTTTAAACTAATGTTCACGTACTGTGTAGTATTTCTTATTGACATTTTAACTGTTTTCAATATTTTAGCATTATTTTTAACACTTTAACGCGTCCGGGAACCGAACCCGGTGTACCGCACGATTGGATAGCACTGATTTTATACGATTTTCACTCGCGGTTTCGAATACACTGTTCACTGTCATAGTTTTTAATGTCTGTCGCGAACAGTTTCCATTTAGTAACTGTACATTTTTTTCTAATATGACCCATAAGACCATTCTCAGGTTTTAATGTATGCCGTTAATATTGCCGCAATACCTTTATATTATTGGACTCAGCAGTCAGTCCATTTTAAGCATAGATCGCGTAGAACCCCTTGAAATCCATAAAAACCAATATGCGAGACAATATTAGCCACTCAGATACGTGACAGCCTCAGTCTCTGTCATATTACAAACAATTAATCTCTTGTATCAATACGCAATGTTTCATCTATAAACAGCTTAATGAAAATGCATCAATTTTTGATTGATCGATTTCCGAAGCATTTACGTGACCGTTGAACAAGACTTCGCAAGTTAACAACAGCGAATGACTTACGACGCTCCCTCATACATAAAACATACCGATGACGATGACAGCCACTTGCCCCAGATTTATGGAAATAGATGCTCTCGAACATTCACGATAGACAGAAACTAAATTCATTGCAATATTAAATTAGTTCTATAAATTAGAGCGAGTTTGAACGTCGGTAGCGGTGGAGTGGCAACTTTTACGTCATTGTTTGCTCAGATAGTTAGTCACAAACAGACCGCCTGTCAGTCCGGCCCCGAGCGGGCCTGGGAGGGATGAGCGTGGGGTGCGCGGGCAACTGAATTATAAATTAGTGAACCGGAGTGTGTAAGGGCTTGGTGCGGAGGTGGGGGGCGAGGGGCGAGGATGTTTGCTAAAATAATTGTCTGGTTCACCTCGCGCTCAGGCGCTGACCCTTGCAACCCCGGAGTATAGATGAGCCATCGACATTAGGTGCGGTGCACACTGCCATTTGAACTAAAGAATAAACAGGATTGAACGCGTTGGGTCGACGGCCGTGGTCACAGCCCGTAGATTCGCCTTACTAAACTGCCGCATCTCATCGTTTATCGTTTAATCAACATGGTAATGGATAAATTATCGTTTTAAGTCAGGATTAGCGCTTCAAATCTTCAGATGAAATTAAAGTCTTGAGAATAAATCTGAGTGACAAATTTTGTGAAGACACCAAGTTTTCTGTTAAAGACGAACGTATGTAAGAAGTGCTTGCGTAGCGAAATGTGGTCTCTTATGCCACGAGTAGCCGGTGCTAGGTCGGCGCACAATTTGATACAACCGCAGCTCACCTCCCGCGTTTATCCCGGCACCACCTGAAAACGGTTCCTGATATAATTTGCGATTCCGCTGGTACGTTAATACGGCTGGGCGTGCGGGGTCCTGAACGCGTGCTATTGACCGCTCCTGATTGGATTACAAGCACTTAGAGTGATTTACCTCGAGATGATTACGTCACTGTACCAGAACCTACTAATACGGTTTGTGTTAATAACGTTATTGATATAAGTGTATTGACATGTTATATGCAGCTCAAGTGGAGAATCCGGTGGACCTATTATGTAATTAACTCTACAGGATACCTTTGTAGATCCCGTTACACACATTTATACTTTCAGCGATATATTTGTGTTATGCTTGAAAACACAGTTACTCTGGGAATTCGAATTTATGAAGAAACTAGTTAGCCCCATGGTTTGGATTTGTGAGGTCCCAAAAAACGCTCGCATGTCGTTAGGTGAGCGTGTCGGGGGTGAGGAGCGGTGAGCGACAACGGAGGGGGGGATCAGTCGCGTTCGCTTCACGCGGATTAATTAAAACTTGTGCCGTTGCCTGTTGTCCCGCTCCCATTGTGTCCTCACCACCGCTAGACACCCTCTCATGCGAAAATAAACCTTGTCTCCTTGTGATAAAGATGTAGATGTGCGCATTTTATAGTATGTACTCAGCTTATATGTACAAACCACACGGCGAAGGTGCACAATGGGCGCGTATCCGCTGTTTATTAAATTACAGCTGTCGGCGACAAAAGAGCCCCGTACACAGCGGCAAACGCGGGCGACACATGGCGTTATAATGTAGACTTATAATTTGGCGCGTCACAGAATGCTGTACAAAAAACATGAAGCGATTTGACGCGAAACTCACATTGTACTGCAGTCTTTTATTTGCAACACAAGTGCAGTTGTATCAGTGTGGGTAACAAGCGCCACGACACCGAAGGGACATCGCATGTAAGACTTTATTTTTAACTAGCTGTGCCCGCGGCTTCGCCCGTGTGGAAGTCGGTATCCTTTAAGTATCCCTTTTTGTGGCCTTGATAAAGTAAAATAACATAATGATCGGTTGATGAAACTCCCACTCATAAGTTTCTTACTTACTGTATTAGAAAAGTAGTAAGCTGTAGGTACCCGCCACCTAAACTCTTAGCTCTTTCTTTTCATAAACACCTACTATCTGGTCGGATTACATAATTATTAGTTAATTTGAATCTTTGCACTTAAAAAGTAACACTTGAATAGTACCTAAGTCTGCGATTCTCTACTATGTAATATAAGCTGTAATGGTGTGCAATAAAGAATATTCTACTCTACCGACCACTAAGTTGTAATCTAACGCGTCGCGCCCGCCGTTAAGGCAAACCGCTTCCATTTTATATGAAAACCGTAAACGACTCCAACAACTATTTGCAGCGCACTGTCTTTCGTTAGTAAAGTGAACTCGCGATAATTTTATCTACAACGCCTCTGTGTACACAACATTTTGTGTGACGTTGTCTGGAGCGTGGACAAACAGTTTGCTTGAGTCGCTTACCCGGGAAAGGGCCACGTAAAGTTGACCATGCGAGAAACTCTCGTAAGATCCACGGCAGCAATTTTTAGCGTCTGCCCTTGAGCTTTATCTATTGTCATTGCAAAACAGACAGTAACCGGAAATTGTATCCGTTAAATTATACATATACATATCCGCATTAGTTATTAAGTGCTTCGAACTCGATTTGGGCAAAAATCTATTTAACTTCTTCACTAATATTTATATTGTCAGCGCTGGATCTTAACACCGACTTTTAATTTTGCCAGTGGTGCGATCTAGGGGAAAAAGTACCGCTAAAATTATACTTTTAAGTAATACTAGATGGCACCACAGGCAAAATTAAAAGTCGGTGTTAAGATCCAGGGCTGACAATATAAATATTAGAAAAGAAGCTATAACTGCTTTTGCCCAAATTGAGTCCGAAGCACTTCATAACCATTGCGGATATATGTATATTTTAAATTGCGATAACTTTTGATAGAATAAATGGATTCTGATAAACTAAAGACTAAATGTTAACCAAAGAGACAAACTATGCGTTTGTCATTATCTCGATACAAACAATTTAGTGTGTTGCTTGAATTCAAGTCTATTAAATTTATTGAATGACACTGCTAGGCTCCCATAGGTGATAGCGTGATGATTGTTGTCCAAGATTGTAATCGGATCTTCAGGTAATATATTGGTGAAAACCACATCAAAATCCGTTCACTGGTTATTGCGTGATGATTTAACAAACATACAGACAGACAGACAGACAGACAATAATTCCAAAAAAAATTGTTTTGTGTTCTATATCGATAACATGTCACAATAAAATTGAAATTTCGCAAAAATATTCAATGTACAGACAAAGTGCTCTTTGAGTTTTATTTTAATATAGATTGTTTTACATTATTCAGTATTACAAATGCGTTTTTTGTGAATGGGTTACCTCGGATGCGGTTTATGTTGCCACAGTGTAGCACATGTTTCATTCATACTCGCAGAACCACAGCTACGTACGGATGAAAAAGTGTTGAATTCAAATAGTGTTACATTATCTCTTATTTTTAAGTTAACCAATGAAAAAACGGACGTTGTTTTCAATTTGATGATATAGATACATTTACTTAGGGATGTTTACTTGTAGTCATCTTGTATAGTTGCCGGGCAGAATGTTGTGAAGAGGACATCCGATTAATTCCATCGGATACGGCACTACGGGTACTCCACGAATAATGCCATAACAGAAGCGTAATTGCCTCAATAAAAATAACGTATTCATTGACCTGTGTAGCCACTGTCTGTTTGGTTTGGTCTAAGTGAGAACTACCGCAGACGCATTCAATGTGATTGCAAATGCTACGCTATAATAATATATATATTTCATAGACTCACGCCTGTATCCCCGAAGGGGATACAGGCGTGAGTCTATGAAAGGAACATATCGCAGTCAAGGAACATATCGCAGCTGTAAAAAACCGACAAATTAACAAATCTGCCATAGCTGAGCATTTGTTGGAGTCTGGAACAAACCACTGGATCGAATTACATCAACCAAAGGTCTTATCTACCGATCGTCACTATTACTCCAGGATAGTACGTGAAGCGGTTGAAATAAAAAAACATAAAAATTTCAACCAGTAAGATGAATACAGACTGTCTACAACTTGGAATCCAGTAATCAACAAATGTAAACCCCGCCGCAGTAACACAGCTCATCAGTGTGTAGACGACATAAGTGTTGTGTGTCGACGTACCGACAGTTCGGATAAAAATAAAAATAAAAAAAAAGTGAGAGTAGCTGCCGAAACCCACGCTTCTCAAGGACGACGCTGAGATGACATCAGTCCTGCCGCGACCAAGGCTGTTGTAAAACGGCCGAAACGTCGGTAAAACATAGGTATTTATACCTTAAATTAATTAAATATCGCGAATAAGGCCCGTTTAAATAAAATTGTATGATGTATACAAATCGCGAAAGTTTAAAATCGATTAATATAATTCTAGTCAATTATAGGCAATCAAGTTGAATTTATTAGTTACAAAACTTCGTCCACGGCGCCGCCCACGTGAAATATACACTTCAACCTTCCTCAGAAATCACACTATCTATTAGTGAAAACCGTACAAACATCCGTTCCGTAGTTCTTGAGTTTATTGCGTTTATGCAGGAAGAAAGAGATTTTTAATTTTACGAAAAGTATAGATACTCGCCTTCTAACATTCGTATAAGTAATATCATCACTTACTTTGAACGCTCAAATATTTCTCGCACAAGTCTATTACGGTTTTTACTTTATACAAGTAATTATTCAAATGAAAACCTTGAACAAAAATAAGTCAAGCAAAAACTTCGTTGAAATTCATTTGGAGTATTTGCAACGATCCATCTGTTTTGAGAAATAAGAAATGTTGAAACTAAAACTAAAAGCCTGAGTGAAGTACCGCAGGGTTAAACCACGATAGATAACATTTCGCTGAATAATTTAACGAGCAGACTCTCAAAGAAAATCTAGAATTCTAACACTCATTAACAGACACCTAACTTTATACGTTACTGAATAAAGCGAACCAGCTATCGCTCCAACAAATTTAAATTTTATATTACCGTTGAAAATTTAATTTTCGAACGTAACTTCGGCGAATAAAGTTTACACAGATTATAAAGAAACGCTGAGTATCTAATCAATACCTTACTGCCTAATGAGGGAAAAGAAAGAAGAACTTGCGCATTTGTGGAAATGCTCAATGAATTTATACTTCTCATCATTATTCTACGAGGAAATTCAATCCCAACTGTGATAATAACAGCATTTTCCCAAGAGATATATTGTGTTATTGTCGTCTCAAAAGTCATAACGACTCACAAGCTTCCGTCGAGTCCCTTTCTAACAAAGATGCAAACACATTCAATTTGAAGTCAAATGTCTGTTCTTACAACAATTAATGACAAGTGGGTACTTATGACGTAGGGTAATAGACTTAAAGTCATCCACTGTAAGTACAGTTGAGAAGAAAACCCATTTGAATTTGAAGTACACCAGTTAATTTATTTATTACTAGAAGATGCCCGCAGCTTCGCCTTAAAATTGTTTTTTTTTTAACCGATGCTGCCCGAACCCGTGAGAATGTCGGCAAACCACTTCATAGTGCACCCTACGGTCCTCAAGGATTACATACGTGCCAATTTTCAGCTTCTTGCGCTCAATTATTTTGGCTATGCGTTGTCGGTCAGTCAGTCAGTAACGCGAGAATGTTATACACATAAGAAGTAGCTATACTAAGCAAAAGATATGTCCTGTGGTCATAACTGCCAAGAGTATTATTCGGCAATGCAGCAATAATATTCGTCACACGAATATTTACAAAATTTATTGTTTTGTTTGTGGCATAGCTTAAAAAGCTGATTTTTCTTTTAGCAATTAGGTACAAAAATATTGAAACAGGGATTCTACGTATAAAAATATTTGTTCTTAATAGAATATCCTTTATTCATAACAATTTGGATAGAATGCCTCTCAGATTAGCTATTTATAAGAGTCACATCACAATTTTTACCAAATCTTTTCAACTATGTCCGCTTGTTAAGCCAGGCGTAGAGTGCATTAACGATGCGGTCTGAGTCCCGCTGTGTAATCGAAATCTGTGCCAAACTACGGACTAGCTAAGTTGAAAGCGGGTGCTCTTGAATTTTTTCAAGTCCGTTTTAAAGTTAAACGCTAGCTGGCGGCCGACTCCAGTTGATATTCACGCGGAAAGTTGGCGTCGCGTCGCTTTAGGCGCTTATTTATTGCGTGCTGTTTACACCAACTGTGGAACAACTTTGCACATATCTGTACTTTGAACGCTCACGTCGACGGTTCTAGTCAGGTGTGGATAAACTATTTCTCGTTTTCCGTAGGTACCAGTTATTGTGGCTTGTTGTGGAGGTATATGGTTACTATAATTGTCTGAAACTTGAACTTTTATACGTTTAGTGTTCACTTTATCAGTGCAATGTCCTAAGTATTACAAGTTATGAACGAGCGATTTGTATAAGTTCTTAGTCTACTTACGACTGATTTTACTCTGTTTACATTTTAATAGAATATGTTCCGCCTTTTTCACGTTTAGCAATGACATTGTTATCTTAATTAATAAAGTAAAAAACATTTTACAGCAAAAATAAGCAAACACGTAAATTAAAATGCAAACGAAAACCTTCAAACTTCAGAACTCGATTAGGGCAACGAAATTTGAAATTCCATACATAAATACATACATAGACTCACGCCTGTTTCTCCGAAGGGGTAGGCAGAGGCATATTAAACGCCCACTTTTCGCCAGTGTTTTGATCCCACGTAATAGGTGGCGAGCCTATTGCCGCTTATCGGGATATTTAAAATTCCACTCTTACTTAATGCCATACGAAAGCACAATAACAATGCTATTAATAAATATTGTTGTGGCAGATAAGCAAGCGAACTCGCTCTCTGGCCAACACAACACAACGCAACGTGCAACGCTTCGACCACAACGCCACCGCTATTTATTCGCATATTCGCGCATATGTCATACTGTTTTTTCATTATTCTAGACGAAACTTAGGCGGGTTGTACATTCATACATGATTTGTTGTCTTAATAAAACTATATGATAAATATTTACTGCTAAGATCATAATTATCCAAAAATCAAAGATCGAAATATAACCAAAACGGAATACATCAACATTTGCGATGGTTGTATGACTTGCGAAATCGACTTTAAATTCGAAGATCCAATTAGAAAAAACAAATGATATGCGGACGGCAAAAGGCGTATCCACCAAAGATGTACATGACTAGGTGCACAAATTGCAAAATCGGAGATCTACGGAGATCTGATCTGCAAACCATAGTTATACCATAGTAATACCAACTGGTTAATGGCTGCATTTTTACTTAAGACAGCGAAGTACAATGCAGCTAAAGGGCGGACAAAACATCAACTAAAGTACACTATTTTTCTAGCCTCGATTACCGGGTACGTTTCCACTCCATTCAACTGCTAGTCCTCTGTACGCAGCCTAAGCCCTAGAATAGTGTATATGTATTTCATTTTAGCGAATTGATGTTTATTTAACACGGACGGTCCCGGCCGGCGAGGCGGCTTTTGTTCAACCGGCTATTGTAACCGCTCTCAATGCTATTTTATCTTTACGTCAAATGTATTTAAACATATCGCATACATTTACAATGGGTACAGCACGTACGTAAGTAAGCTTATGGACGGTGTTTTCATCTCTTGTTATTCGAGTCTGTAGCGGGTAATAGAAGCAACTTTCTAGTAAATGAAACTAATTTTTATCTCATAGAATTTTCCTGGGCTTACGCAAGTGTATTTTGTTTTTCTATTAGGTCTATTACATTCAAACAAATCTACGGTTGGCGGATTCTATCGCGATATATTTGTTTTAATGAAATTACACTTAAACTGAATTATGGTACACATAAAATATACGGCATGAAGTAGTCCATAATGTTTTGAACTCTGGTACCCAAGGTAAGATTAAACTTGTGTTTTGGGTACCAGGGCTCTCGCATAACTCAGTGTGTGCCGGTGGTAGGTACAATTTTATTATAGAGGAGTCAGCTTTAGCATATCCTCCGTCTGTGCATAAGTTTTACCCATTAGCCAACTTGCGTAACTCTTTGCTTGACGTAACTCTTCTGCATTGCGTTCTTAAAAGTGGGTAATCATTACAGCTTCTGTTTACAGTATTGTATAAATGACTGCGAATGACATAGAAATTACGTGCAGCTAATGTTGTTCTATAGCGAGGGGTGCGGCAAATTTTGTAGCTCCGGCGTTTTTTTGTGTAGTCCGGATCATACGTTAACGAGGCATGTTTACGCGTTATTGTTTGGAGCACAAAAAGTTGTCTAACAGTTAAAATTGCACATTCTTTATGGAGTTGGGTAGTAGGGTACCGGAATGGCTTTAAAGCCATCACCTTTAACACTGCTCGTTGTGCTCGCTCAAGTGGTAATAAATGGGTTTTGGCCGCTCCGCCCCAGACCGATATACAGTACGATAGCACAGACTGACACAGAGCAGTGTAGACAGTTTTTAGTGTCTGACTATCTGCGCAATGGCGAAGTTTTTTAAAATGAATATCATCTTACGAATACGACCTGTGAGACAAGCAAGATGGCATTTCCAATCGAGGAGATTGTCAACACATACACCAAGATATTTTGTGTGAGTAGATCTAGTTAATTCAAGGCAATTACAGGGTAAGGACGAGTGGAGTGGAGAGCAAGTGTGGGCTTTGAGTGTGTAGGTGTTCAGTGACGGCTGTGTGGAATTGGAGGGCGAAAAGGTTAGAAAAGTAGTTTTGTCTAGGTTCAATGTTAGTAAGTTAGTCGATAGCCACTGCATTACTTGGCGCAAAGCTTGTTCGGCTTGGGAGAATGTTTCGAGCCAGGTAAGACCTGGCTCGAAACATTACCACGCATAAGTAGTGCAGTGTCGTCGGCGTAAGAAAAGATAGAACAATTAGGTATGGACAGATTGTATAAGGAGTTAATATAAAGGTGGAAGAGCGTTGGAGATAAGACCGAGCCTTGTGGGGCACCGAAGTAAAGAGGAGCACTATCGCTGACGAACGAATCAATCTTCACGCACTGTTGTCTGTCAGATAAAAAATCTCTAAATATTCTGTGTGCGTATCCTCGAATACCCATCCTTTCCATCTTAAGAAGGAGGTGTGGGACAGAGACAGTGTCAAAAGCTTTTTTGAGGTCGAGAAAAATGCCTAGGCATTTTACATTATTGTTCAGGCATTCCACCACCTCATCAACAAGAGAGGCCACTGCATTTTCTGTTGACCTTCCGGCTCGAAATCCGAACTGGTTTGAGGCTAAGATGTTGTTCTTTGTCAGAAAACTTAATAGACGAGTATTCAGTAGTCTCTCTAGTATTTTGGACAAAACAGGTAACACCGATATTGGTCTGTAGTTGCTGACACTGTCTCTGTCCCCACCCTTGTAAATAGGGTGGACTATGGCTTTTTTAAAACATTTACGGAAGGTACCACTTGACATACAACTATTACAAATGTTTGTAATAACTGGTACAAGGGTATTAGAACATCTCTGTTACAGCAATGTTGGTATGGTATCCCAACCGACAGCGGCAGCGCTTTTTAACCCCTGGACAATGCGTAAAACCTCGTTTTCATCCGTCGGCATGAGAACGAAAGAGTTTTGGTTAATATTGTCGTCTGGTTCATATATACTGCTCTTACTTTGAGAATTAATTTTGATCAATTCCGCTAAGTCACTACCTATGGTGGAAAAATATTTGTTGACTTTATTGACAGCATTAATTTTATCATGGTCTATGTTTAGGAGTTCTTGGGGTGAATCTTTTGAGGGGCCAGTTTGAATAATATTCTTGATCACCTTCCAGGTTGCTTTGGGGTTATTTTGTGCCTTTTGAAATTGATTTACCTCGTAAGCGTTTTTAAGTCTTTTGAGTAGTTTATTGCAAAAGTTGCGATATTTGATATAAGTTATCTTAAGAATGTAGTTATTTTGATCGCTTTTCAATTTTCTATCCATTGAGTCCCTATTTCGGATACAACGTAGCAAGCCCTTGGTAATCCACGGCTTAATTATCCTTTCATTGGACGGGACTTTTATTAATTTCGAGTATGACTTTATAATTGAAGCTAAGCTTGTTACTAAAATTTGGGCTACAGTTTCTAGATTTGATGTATTAATTATGCCACTGATGTCCGTATTCGACACTTCTGCAAACACGGAGGGATAATCTATTTTGACGACACTTGTTCTATAGCCTGCTGATTTATGAGAGGTTTCCATACTAAGAAGTAGAGGCTTATGGTCGGTTATAGGGTTTCAAGTATGAGTGTGGTTGTTTTTAAATTAGATTTTAGAAGTATATGGTCCAAACAATTTCTGTCCCGGGTAGGTAGTGTGTGTGTTGGTAGGAGACCGTGGGAAACTGACATGTCAAGGTAGTCGTTAGCCTGTGCGCTCAAGTTACTTGGCATAATGTTAATATTCATGACACCGATCACGACAATATTTTGATAATTTGAGATTGATGTGAGAATCTTATCTAGGCCATTTAGAAAGTTATCGATATTGCGGTTACACGGAGGACGATATAATGCTACTACTATCAAATTAACGGAATCTATTCTACAAATTAGGCAATTGGCTTCCGGAACTTGCATTTCACTAACTACATGTAACAAAGTCTTTTTTACGTAGACAACAATGCCGTCGTTCTGATTTAAGTAGTTGTTGGTATTATAATTCTTATGGGTGTTTAGTGATTGGATGTTATTCGTTTTGCTAAGCCAACATTCCGATAGGATTATTATGTCTGGCAGGACGTCCATGCTACTTAATAATACAAGAAGCTCGTCAAAATTGCGGTTAATGCTGCGTATATTAACGTGTAATAGTTTCAGTGAGTTAACATGATTTGTTATGATATCTTTACATTGCTCTGGGTAGCAAACATGCGCTTGTGGTGAACTTATTCCGTCTAGCTCACTTGAGATTTGGTTTAAATCAAGCATTGTGTGAACGATTGTACGACGTGATATATTGGCATTTTATATAGTTGATCCAAAAATGTAACTGCGTAAACTGGACAATTTTTTTTTTTTTTTTTAAAAGGCAACTCCCGCACTAGGAATAAAACCTGTGTCGCGGGGGACTTTACAAACATACAACTAACGGACACAATGAACACCCAGACTCGAAACAACAATTTGTGGATCACACAAAGTGTTGTCTCGTGTGGTAATCAAACCCACGACACTCGGCGCAGTACCAAGCGGCGAGGCAGCCGCTTAAACCACTACGCCAACCGTGCAGTCAATTTTTTATTATTTGAATTATTTTTAATATCGCCAGTTTCATATATAGACTTGAATGTTGAATATTCATAACAATTTGTGTTTTGTAAATAACAATGTTTCGAGTGATTTTGGGATTTTGTGTGTGAGATTGTTTCGTGAAGTGTGTCAATTTGTGAAATACGTGCGTGGTTAAAGTGTATTGTTCGTCATATAACAAAATAAAGTAAGTGTAAGGTATCATACTTGTTATCGACAAGAATATACTGTTACGGAATAGAAAATATAAATATATGGCCAATACCTTGCTCCCTGTTTTTCTCACCATGACCTCATCTACCTATCCTATCTCCTTAAACCTCCTAAACCTCGCCCTAAGGTTCTGCACATGCGTTGTTTTGGACGTATGGATAGCGAGAAGCTGCAAAAGGATGCTGCTCTACTGGATTTGTCTTATTTGTTAGCAGCCAACACCGTAGATGCAATGGTTTCGATCTTCAACAATACTGTAATCGGCCTCTTTGATAAACATGCTCCTATCAGGAGAATTAAATTAAAACGTCCCCCCGCTCCTTGGCTCACTAGGGGCGTTCAAATGGCCATGAGGCGCCGAGATCGAGCTTTCTGGAAGTTTAAAAAGGAGCGATCTGACGAGAACTGGAGTCTGTACAAAACTGCAAGGAATCGGTGTAATCAGATGATACGAAACGCTAAACGCCGCCATATTTTCGACAATATTAATTCTTCTTCCTCTGCTAGTATCTGGAAGTTCCTTGGGACCATAGGTATTGGCAAACAGCAACGGACAACTCCTCAAATTACGACTGGTTTGGATGATTTAAATAATCATTTCACATCGTCTTCTCAACTGGATCTTCAAACCAGGCGTAATACAGTTGACTATATTGCTGGGCTTCCCCGTCCTAATGTTGCAGCATTTCATTTTTCTCCAGTTGCATTGGGTGAGATCAAGAAGATTATCCTGTCTATTAAATCCAATGCTGTGGGCTTTGATTCTATCAGCCGCCGCATGATAATCCCGATCCTTGACCATCTTATCCTTCCTATATCCCACATTGTGAATTTTTCAATTGACAGTGGCTCTTTCCCCTCCCTGTGGCGTAAAGCCTTTGTTATTCCGCTGCCTAAGATCACGAACCCTTCTCTCCCTAACCATTTCCGTCCTATCTCTATCCTGCCTTTCCTATCTAAAGTGCTGGAAGCCTGTGTACATAAGCAGTTGTCTGAATTCGTGTATCAAAATAACTTGCTTAGTCCTCTGCAATCCGGATTCAGGCCAGGCCACAGCACGACTTCTGCACTCCTCAAAGTGACTGGCGATGTTAGGGCAGGCATGGAGGACACTAAAGTCACTGTACTGACTTTGGTTGACTTCTTGAACGGCTTTAACACCGTTAGTCACGATGTCCTTCTATCTATCCTCTCCTATATCATGATCTCTCCTGATGCACTGGAATGGTTCTCATCGTATCTTCAGGAACGCCAGCAGTCTGTTCGCTGTGATGAAAGGTCATCTAGTTGGCGCGACATTAGCTCTGGTGTTCCTCAGGGTGGCATTCTCTCTCCTTTACTATTCTCTATTTTTATTAACTTCTTAACTCCTAATCTTTGCTGTTCGTATCACCTTTATGCTGATGACTTGCAGTTATACTCCCAAGCGAGAGTGGATGATATAACAGTGGCCATTGCTGATATGAATAGGGACCTTGAGTCAATGATGGCCTGGTGTAATAAATTTGGCTTAGCCGTGAACCCAGCAAAGTGCCAGGCCATTATTATAGGCAGTCGCCGCTTAATACCCAGCATAGACTTAAAAACGTTACCACCAATCATGTTTAATGGCTTGGTTATTCCATACTGTTCTGAGGTAAAAAACTTAGGTATATACATGGATACTACTCTCAATTGGCAAGCGCAGGTGACGAAAGTCAGTCAGAGGGTCACTGGAACTCTTAGAGCACTTTACCGGTTCAAGAATTTCCTTCCTTCCAAGACCAAGACAATGCTTGTGCAGGCCTTAATATTTCCCATAATCGACTATGGTTATATGTGCTATTATGACCTGAATGCAGAACATCTCAATAAGTACGACCGACTTCTCAATAACTGCATTCGATTCATTTACAATCTTCGTAAGTATGACCACGTCTCTACTTATCGTTCCGAACTTAAATGGTTACCAATTCGCCAGCGCCGGTGTTTGCGTGCTCTCACTACTCTCTTCTCTATTCTCAAGTCTCCTTCCCCCCCAACTTATCTCACGCCATACTTCCAATATCTATCTTCCATAAATGATAGAAATCTCCGTTCTTCTCATAATCTTCTTCTTTCTTGCCCTAGTCACACTACTGGGTTCGTCAACTCTTCCTTTGTTGTGCAGTCTATTCTCTTATGGAATACACTCCCTCCTGAAGTCAGAATGTCCACTAACCGTTTTACCTTCAAAATCAAAGTACGAGAGCTTCATTTCAAGAGATTAGAGGAATCAGCACATCACTCTCATCCATTATTATAAGTATTTATGTATATGTAGTATGTATATATATTTAGGTTTATATATGTATATATATATATATATATATTTATGTATAAGTAAGTTTATATAGAACTATTTATTGTGTATGTATTATATCCCTATTATGTATAAAATAATTATTAAGTTACACAATAATTATTAGTATTAAGTCATAACTACTACTCTAGTTTACAGTCTAATTGCACCTACCACTTTTATCTCTTCACCACCTTAAGGTTGACAGGTAGAGAATGCCTTATGGCATTATGTCCACCTTTGTACATTGTTTGTGCATAAATTTAAATAAATAAAATAATAAAATATAATTACATGCAAGAATATCTGATTCATTATGAAAGCGTAACTTATATAGGTATAATTTACTATTAATCTAGTATAATTATTGTAATTTTGATAATTTACTGAGACAAGCCATTGAGTATATAATGGTAGCATCCATACCTTCTTGTTTTCGAAGAAAAATCTTATTGTTTTGCACCCAACAAAATTTGTAATCGTGTGAATTGGCAAACTTACGGGCCTCAAAAAATAATTGTCTTTGGCTAGTCGGGAGATGTTCTGCAACGTATACTGGTTTTATTTCGCCTGCAATGCCAAGGTGTGAGATCAGCCGTAGTTTCGTTATCCCTCCATGGTATGTTTCTTATTTCTATACAAGCCGATCTGGTGCTTTGTTGTAGATCCAAGATTTTTCTTTCCAAGTCCATGATGTAGGCACGCTGTTCCTGCCGTTCCTTCTCTAGTCTTTCTAAAGTCTTCTTCATGTCTTCATACGCCATATTTATATACTCAAAAGATTTCTCTATATCAACATTGATCTTTTGTATTTCCTTGTTTTGTAATTTAACTTCTTGTATGTCTTCTGTTATTTTGTTTAGTAAGATATCTTGCTCTTCTTTCAATGAAGCTAACATAGACATAATTTTATTCTCAAAAGCTATGAGGTTATTTGGCTGTTCGGGTGAAAAATTGGGCCGGAAACGCTTGGAACGTGAGGTAACATTCATGGGCTCTGGCTCTTTCTCCTTGTTGGATACAACGCTGTTTCTCCTTTACTGGGGCCTCACTCGGCGAATGGGCTACTCGCGGCATTTTTGTAACAACGAAGTAAAGTTTATAATATGTAACAACAATTATATTATCGCCGGGTAAGCGTAGTCGTAGCGCATAGGTGAATCAACTGTAGACCTGTTCAAGGTCGGTGAGTCACCGCACGCGGCGACACTGTGTGGCGTGCAGTGGTAGCGGTAGCGAGCGAGTGGGGATGCGACGCAGCGCGTAGTTTGTAGTAAGCCGCGCAAAGCAGATAGTTATTTCGTTCGGTGCGCTTACGTGTCGATGGCGGGGTCGTAAAACATGCGGCGTTTGGCGCAGGCGCTTCGAGTTCAAATCCACGCCGGAACGACGAATCACCAAACTGCACGAAAGGTGGCGAAACACTTGCAGTCTATTTATCCCTTTCGGGGGGCGGCGCTCCGTCGTAAAAAGTCCGTATGAGTAAACGAGAATTTAAAATGTACACTTCGGCCAATAAGAATTTAGTAATACTATTTAATTGTACATTTGAGAGCACACGCGACACACGTCCACTTCCAGTGAATGTCGGAGCGAGAATATCAAGAATTACAGCAATCGAAACTTCGGATAGTAATAAATAATAACTATAGTTTCTAGATCAGTCTGTTTGAATGAAAAGTTAGTAAAACCAAAATATCAAAGCCGTATTCTGGGAATCCAGTCTAGAAAGACGATTGATAGGTACGATTACAAATTTGGCAATTTGAACAACATTACATTTCAAGTGTAACATAGTGGTCTCCATAAGCATGTAGTAACTCGTCTCAAACAATCTATTTTCACACTAATCACCAGCCAATATCCTTACCATATATACGCACCGCCAAACTATTTACAATAATACAAACCGATTGTCAATTTTCTGCCACAACGCTTTCACCCGCACACTCACACACATTAATGTATGTAGATTGTGATCGCGTCGGCTGAGACGCGTCGATCACGTCGGTGGCGCGTACATACGTCATAAACATGGCTGAGCAGATCCATCCCTCCCCGCACACCTTTCTTTCCCTCCTCACACCCCCGCACAACCACGTCACCCCCTCACCCGCCCTCGTCCGGCAAAAGGCACCAAAAGCTGATAAAAGTTTCACGCGGACGAGAGTGGCCCGCTACCTGGCTGCACACATGAAACCCTCACACTCACATACGCACTCACATTATTACGTATGTATAGAGAACATTCATACGTATTGGATGTTTAAGATTTAATACGTCGATGTTTTAGTAAGTGATTGAGTGTAAGTTTATTTGTTTTGCCTTCCGTTAAAGGTCAAGGTTCAGAGAAGGATTTGGGTACACACAAGTCCACTTTCAATAGAGCCTTGTCGATGGATTCCAAGTAATGTTACCAAATAATGTTAGCATTATCTCTTAATCTTATATATACAAAGGCTTTATAAAAACGGTACGAATCAAATGTTTTCTTAGAAAATTCCTCGTAGGTCGTAGCGTCGTAGCGCCGTTACGACGTAGAGACACAGAATAGATAGTACTTACGTACAGAAGCATCACTTCGCAAACCAATTTAAAGAAATTGCGACTCTTGCTACTAAGCAACAAAGTGCAATTCAGCTCGCATAAGCACTCAGTGCCTACCGCGATATTCACCTAATCGTTCCCGCTCTCTAACACATAACGCTGTCGCTGTCTAGCGCGTAGTGACGCACTAGCTGTCGCGCTAGGGTTGTCGACTTGCTGCTGCTACTATATGCTGTCTATCTACCTACTTGACCACCTAATAATAAATAATTATCCTATGTTCAATGCGTATGGTTACACGGTAAATTTTACTAAATTAAAACAAACTTACATATATCCTTGTTTAATGATTAGTGATATTTGTGATGACTTACTTCAAGTAGGCTTGACGAATTCTTAGGAAGTATTTTTCGTCTTTTCGCTAGAACAAAAACCACAAAAATTCTGGTCGTTTACATTTTCACTATACTAATTCTTAATTATTTCCTACTATTTCCTTATATTCCTATTTTTGGTTACGTCATATTATACCCGTTTGATACAATAAGTGTAACTTTACAAGAAATCATCATTGCCAAATCAATACAAAATTGATATTCATAATAGAGTATAATATTGTACAGACCCAGTATAGCTTTTACCATACACGGCAAAAAGATATATTAAACATTTTTAGCATCTTTTTTATTTATTCAATACAATTCTATATTCGAATTATAGGGATCACACTCAATACGGAACATTATGTATATACCCACGTAAACAACAACTTCATGCAAGGGACACTCAGTGTGGTGACGTGAGCTCAACGCTCGTTGAGAACAGTTTGCAACTACCTTACATTTATGACATTATGTGCGATACAAAAAAAAATCGAATAATGTAACTACCATCGTCATGTGAATTGTATGATTTGTGTGGATTTCTTGTTTATTGTGATAAAAGCATGGTCACACATGGCTATGCCGCCGTCGATCACATTATGAGCATACACGGTAAAACTCAAATTACCTAGTTTGTGTTTGCATCACAAGTATAAGTGAATTGTGTATTGTTATTATGTTGTAAATAAATAAAAATTAAAAAAAAAACGCGTGGACCGATTAACATGATTCAAGCCGATAAAATGGTTTTTGAACTAGATCTTTAATTTGACACTATAATCGTTGGGATATCTCAACAAACAAAAAAACAGATTTTCAAGTTGTTCTCGTAATTATCTAATACTTATAATTATGTAACTATGAAGTACCTATATACCGCGTAACAATTCCTTTAAAAACTATCTTTCGAACATCAAACCATAAAACTAGGATTCTGTACGATTGTCAACATCATTAAATCAGAAATAATCAACACCTATTAAGTACGTAATTTGGTGTTAATTAGTTTAGCTTACCTTTCCGCATCTGTAGGTAATGTAAAAATGACACACTTTTATCTCCATTTTTCGACACACATCCGTGAAATGAGCAATACTTTGCACCAGACTTGAGATGAGACATTTTTGTTGTTCAATATTAAATTCACGTTATTAGCAAATTTAATAGCAAAAATCGCTCTGCGCGCTAGCGGTGACAACCATGACAACCGACTAACGACGCGGACTTGGAAGCCGCGCCAAAGTGTAGGCAATTATCGCTGTAGGTACAGCCAAGTGAAGGAGGCCTGGTAGAGATAGCGTAAAACCTGTCAAACAAATAGTAACTAAGTGGCACTAGTACCAACAAATCGGTTTAGTAGTGATACAAACTTGTGATAGGGTATGTAATAGAACTTCGTGAAACAATGTAGTTGTAAAATGAATTATAGTGTGTAGATTTTCTCTGGAGCTCTGGTTAATGCGGAACTTCATAACTGCATTAAATTACAAAGTCTAGGGTAGATAGTTTTATAATTGTCAGAGTCCAAGTTAATCTTGGCTTTATAATACTTAGACTGCCTCAGTAGTCCAGTGGCTAGCGTATGCGACTGGCGAATGGTGATCGGAGGTGCTCGATGCTATCCTAGTACTTATTCGTTTTAGTTGGTTCCGACACCTTGCATTTTTATTTACTTATCCTCGTATTACTTAATAGCGCCTCTTTATCCCACTTCAGTCCCGACGCGTCACGTAATGAGCGGCCGGATGTATTATCACGAAATATTGTTCCTTCATGTTAATACACCCTTATAACCCACACTGAAACAGTAGACCATAACATAAATCACTTTTCCAGCAACATAAACATGCAGCTATAAATAAATTATTCCAACGAATTGTTTTTGACGGGAAATATTTTCGGTTATTACGTCATGTTATCGAGCGCTTACACGACGATTTAAAACCGTAAATGGTGCCCAACTCTCGTCTGAAACAGTCACAATATTTGACGTCGGAATGGCGTGATGAAAATAAATCATAAAGAATTTAAGCCAGGGCTGGAGTGAGATAGACGGTGGTCACGCGATCACGATACGCCGGCCCGTGGTGGGTGACGTCCATTCAATCCATCTCACGTAATGAATGTCAATCGGAATCGAGGACAAAGCTCTGTGGAGAGTAGAGGTGCGCCGATTTGGCTCTCGTCTTCGGCTCTCCACTATCGACATTCGGCGCGCGCCTGATGTCGGTTCGGCCGACCGTCATTCATGTCGATATGTAGCCGCCAACGCTGCTCCTAACTGTTCAATAATTCATCTCGTTTAAGTAAAACTCGCTATTACCTAAAAAACCGTTTATTTTTACGGTTCTATTTGTACGAACAATTTTCAATTTCAAATGATTGTATTTTACAATGATGCATATTTAATGTTTCTATTTGAAACTAAATGAGCCGACGTAAAAAGTACAATATTTAGAATAGTTTTGTGTATTATTCAAATAAATTAAAATATATCGTACACCTGTCACACATACATAATAATATAGCAGATTGTAGCCGGTAGTAGCTATACCGTGTCGTCAAATGTGCCAGCAAAGGATACGAGCGCTGAGCAATCTAAAAATTAAAGCGCTCGCCGGCAAGGAAGCTGACCACGTCAGACTTATTGGGTAACAATATTAATAGTATTAGAGATCTAAGATACCATGACGCTGAAGGTTTTGAGTTTGTAACCGGTGGAGGAAAACGGCAACCTACATACATGTTCCACAGTGCTTATCTTACTGTTGTTGATAGAATCGTGAAAATCTTTCTCGTATTGAGAAGAGGTCCATGCCCTGCGCTGACACAGTTCACAGGAGACAATTATATTATAATTTTTTACAATTAATTACGACTGATTTCAGACGTCTTGCCCCATGCCATCCTCTACTAATCGAATTTGTGACTACTAACTTTGCAGACGTCGAATCTGTCACTTATTTCAACAAAATTCATTAAATGCATAGATACAAAACCATTAAAGCGTTGTAGTGCTTTGTTAATTTCAGCATGAATGTATGCACTCACAGAACATTGACGTTAAGTAACAGTACCTTTCTAAACTGTTGTGTTTTCAGTGAGTAAAAGTGCCGGATGCCTTATCCCCTTTTCCAACTTGTAATGCCACTACTCGTATTCCTCTTCCCAAAAGGCTTGACTCCTCTGGTGTTGAAGGTGTCCATTGGTGGCAGTTTGCCTCCTACAATATAAAAAATAACCTTAATACATTTACAAGAAATCAGATTTACTCGTACAAAGGTGATTCCGTATCAAATAGGCCGATACTGTAATTGACATGATCGTATTTACCGCCCGGCGTATTGAGGCGACCAATACGCCTTACGTTATTTATGTCAATAATAATATAATTTACAATTTAAGCCGACTTATTTGTCTCCTGATATATTAGTGCTTAAGTTTTCTGCTGGTATAATCAAGTACGATTCCGAGGTCAGGCAATGTGTAACTATAACAAAATTCTTTTCTATGTATAATCTGTATAAACTAATGTAGTAGGTACATATTATATAGTAAGTTATGTAGGCCAAGTAATTTATATTTATTTATACTCTCACGCCTGTATCGACGGGGTAGGCAGAGGTGTAAATATTACACCCACATTTCGCCATGAATTTTTAGGTTCCACGTAATAGGGGGCGAGCCTATTGCCGTTACCGGGCACATCATCAGACTCCGGAGGGCTGCTACTGAGTATTCGGAAAAACCCAGTAACACTTTTGCCCGACCCGGGAATTAAACCCGGGACCTCCGATCAGCAGTCGCATACGCTATCCACTGGACCACGGAGGCAAACAAGAAAAGTTGATTTTTTTTTGTTTGTTTGGTTTAACGCACTTATTTCAGGAATGACAAGCTCGATTTGATATTATTTTTGTGTTGGATAGCTCATTTATCGAAAGGTTAAAGGCAACATAGACAATATTATTTATTGTCTATGTTGTATGTACATTATCAGTAACGCGGATGTATTCGATGAGCTCATCTATATGACGATCATGATGAACTGCATGCAATTCAATGTACATTCGGTCAAACATATAATGAACGTCTAGTCCACGGCTACACTAATCTAACAAATCAGTCAAAGTTATACTCCTTCTTGATGAACTACTTGAATCATATCAAAGGATAGCAGTCGCTACTACTACCCAACATGATAACGTTCGTCGCGCGCGCATAATTTAGTTAGCAAGTCGCGCAGTGTAGCACGAGAAATACAATGCTGACCAATAGTGCTACTTGTGAAAGCTTGAATGCAGTTTTGATCTAGTTTTGTTTGAGATCTTATGATTGTAGACAAATTAACTATGTTTTTCTCAGTTCTCGTGGTGGAAAATGTGCTCTGTGATTAAATTATTTGTTCAAGTTTTGATTTGGGTAAAGAATTACTGAGTGATATCAGTCTATAATAGTTTCAATTCGCGTATTCTATCTTAGCCGGGCTATTTACAAACACTTTGGTAACATGAGGCAGAGAATATTGTATTGTACATGCGTGAACCTATCATAGTGGCTAACATCAGGCCGTCCAACTTAAAATGCGTATGTCGTATAAAATTACATTATTTGGTCGAATTTTGATAAAAGAATATTGGTAAAATATTGTTATGTTTAATTTTAAAATCGCAAAGAATTGCAAACTAACACAGTAATTATTTTCAGGAACTGTCCTCTAAAACTAGCAGCACAAGGCCATTGATATTTCATAAAAACGTAGTTCCCGTGACCCCGTCATTCACAATTACTCGTTAGAGGAATACATCCCGATGTATTAACATATATAAACTCCCGAGTTTCAGCAAGTAAGCCCGAGCCGCTCTAGGCCAGTGTCTCACACACCTCACCGCCGCACCAAACTCACATTTCGAATTAAAGAGAAAACCCACAGACGAGGTTCCGCCACTAGACCGAACAAGAAGGAAAAGGCAGAAGTAGACAAAAACCATGATATTTATACTACTAGAAAACCGTGGTTATGATTATATTACACTTCAGGCTTTGTGTAGGCGTGAATAATGCAGCCATAATGCATCTACGTCCGTGGTGTAGCTAACGAACGTGTTAATCCGTCACCGGCGCATAATTAACAAAGCAATAGTATCGCAGTGTGTTACGACAGGCGATCATGGTGAGCTAATAGTGCTGGTTTTATATGAGTCATCTATTTTAGAAGATTTGACTTAAAAAATCTAGAAGATTTAGTTTAAATCTTGAACAATGGCAACGGCTCGAGTTATGTCGCCGTAACTACGACACCATACAATACTACTCATTGTAATTAGGCTATTTAGATAACACCGGAGTAACTTCCCGGAAATATATAAGAGTACATGCTTATGGTTACTACGTGAATCATTATACATATGAAACGACCCTTTGTTAAGATAAGTTAGTTGTAAGATCTTGTTTAATAAAATGATCAGTCTGTATCTGCTCTTCAAGCGGTAAACACTTTGTTTGCTTTTTAAAAAACCTTCGGCCTCCACCCGCTACCTAACTGGCGCAGTCGGTATCTCGCGTTCTGTCGGTCACAGCAACTTTGAAGATATTTGAAGTCCAAGTTTCCGCGGCGCGAGCAAAGAACCTACAGTGGGCGCAGTGCAGTCCAGAGCTAGCAGCAGGAACGGCTGGAAGACAACAGACTCACCAACATCTACAAGCCTCTCATCGGCAATGCTCGTGGGGTAAGTGTAAACTCTATTTACTCCCGAGATTTCCTTATTTACCTTCCTCGACACAGTTTTGCAACTATTTGTATAATACTTTAGCGCATCTAGTGTCCAGGTTGCATCGTATTAGATACCCAATTTATCTGATACCATATTTTTGTCGCTGCTTCTTCACTTAATAGTCCCTTTAGACGGTTTTGGATTAAAATGGCCACCGAAAAAAGGTACTTTGAGGAAAAGCCTGTTTTAGAAGAGAAGCCGGTAACAACCGACTACTCAACGTTCTCAAAATTGTTACCAAGCTATGACGGGAACAAGAGAACACTTGCATACTATATTGAAGGTGTGGAGAGTGCTCTCGAACTTATTGCCAACAAAGACGACCCTTGCATTGCATGTCTTGTAAGAAACAAGTTGTCAGGTAAAGCTGTCAAAGCCCTCTCGGAGAATCCTGGCTCAAAAACGTGGCCAGAAATTAAAGAAGTGTTCAAAAAGAAATTCGGAGAATTTAGAACGGAAATCCAATTAGTACAGGAACTAGTGAACGTCACTAAAGATTCGAGCTCTTTAGAGGCATTTGGTGATAAAATTAGACTCTTAATGAGTACATTGATATCAGCAGAACCTACCAAACACGTTTATTACGAACAAATGGCTCTCGAAACATTTTTAGATAAGCTAAACCGGATCACAGCGGTTTTAATTAGGTTAAGGCACGTAGAAAATCTAGAGCAAGCCATAACAGTAGCAAAACAAGAAGAAATAAAACTACGCAATAGACGTGCCGCGCAAACTAAATCCAATGAAAAATATAAACCTTCCGCGAACAAATCACAAAAATCAAATTCATTTAACAATTCATTCAATAAAAAAGATCAATACGCGAAAAATAAACCATCTACGGAGAACGCGGACGCAAATAAAAAGAAAATACACTTCCAAAGTGAACCAGAGAACGATGACGATAATCAATCGTCATTCGAACAAGACAACGATGGAAATGTATCGGACGAAATAGACGATGAAAATTTTCTTCTAGACCTTCAAAACCACTTGACAATGTAGCCTTTATAAATAATACACGTAATCAAAATCGCTTACCATATATATACATAAGTGAGCTAGGCGGCAGATTTCTATTAGACACAGGTGCCTCACAATCACTTATAAACCCCAGCATACTAGAAAATAGAAAGCACATTAATTTTGAAATTAAAAACGAAACCCATTATATAAAGACAGCTCAAGAGTTGCATACATAACACTCCCTAAAAGGTTGTTTAACAGGGATATCACACACAAATTCCTTATTTTAAATTTCGATCCAGACTTTACAGGACTATTAGGCTTAGATTTATTAATACCACTCAAATGTAAAATTGACATAAAAAACTTGGTACTTCGCACAGAGAACGCGGATATACCAATAAGGAACGACATAAAATCATACAGTAAAATAAAACTTAAATGCGAACAAGTAATCAACCTATTATGTAACTATAAAGAAGGCGAATACTTTGCAGAAGGAGTAACAACTAAAACCGGATTGGTCTTCCCACCAGCTTTAATCTCAGTAAAAAACGGAAACGCTCTAACTACCGTAATTAACACATCAGATAAAGAAATAATTTTCGAAAATAGCTGCCACTTAAACCTACAAAGATTATCGATTAAACAAAACAGTAATAAATCACATAACCCCGCGAAGGACATCGACAAAATTCAAAGAGAAAACTTAGAAAGACTTCGTACAGATCACATGAATCCTGAGGAAAACAGGGAAATCAAAAAACTATGCTATAACTATCGTGACATATTTCACTGCGAAGAAATACCTTTAACATTTACTCACGACATCAAACACGAATTACGAGTAACAGACGATAAACCTATTTACGTCCGTAATTACAGACAGGCACCTAAACAAAAAGAGGAAATTAAAAAACAAATTAATAAACTCCTAGACCAAAATATAATTCGCGAAAGTAGCTCACCTTGGTCCTGCCCAGTTCATATAGTACCCAAAAAAGTCGATGCTTCAGGCGAACAAAAGTATAGGTTAGTAATTGATTACAGAAAACTCAACGATAAAACTATTGAAGACAAGTACCCCCTACCCAACATAGAGGATATACTAGACAAATTAGGACGAGCACAATACTTTACAACACTAGATCTAGCCTCTGGCTACCATCAAGTGGAAATGCACCCGAAAGACATAGAAAAAACAGCCTTCTCAATAGACCGCGGGCATTATGAGTTCCTTAGAATGCCCTTTGGCTTAAAAAGCGCACCAAATACATTCCAAAGATTAATGGACGTAGTACTACGCGGCATAGATAACGTTTTAACATACCTTGATGACGTAATCATATACTCTACGTCATTACAGGAACATATAGACAAAAGTAAACAAGTATTCGACCGTTTCAGGACGCATAACCTTAAGATTCAGTTGAATAAATCAGAATTCCTCCAAAAACAGATGAAATTCCTAGGACACACACTCACAGACAAAGGCCTTCAGCCTAACGAAGATAAAATTGCAGCTGTTAAGAAATTTCCCATACCTAAAACACAGAAAGAAATTAAATCATTCTTGGGATTAGTAGGATATTACAGGAAATTCATACAGGACTTCGCCAAATTAACTAAACCCCTCACAAAATGCTTAAAAAAAGGCAGTAAAATAAACCTTACGCCCGAATACATAGAAGCCGTTGAAAAATGTAAAGAAGTACTAATTAACGCACCTATCTTGCAATACCCAGATTTTGATAAACCGTTTATTCTCACAACAGACGCATCAGACGTAGCTATAGGCGCAGTATTATCCCAGGGTCAAATAGGCTCCGATAAACCCATAGCCTATGCCTCACGAACACTTTCAGATACAGAACAGCGATATTCGACCATAGAAAAAGAATTGCTTAGTATAGTATGGGCAACCAAATACTTTCGCCCTTATTTGTACGGAAAAAAGTTTACAATATACACAGACCATCACCCTCTAACATGGATAATGACTATCAAAGACCCAAACTCAAAACTCACACGTTGGCGATTAAGACTAGCAGAGTACAATTACGACGTACAGTATAAGAAAGGTAAATCTAACACCAATGCCGATGCATTATCTAGAGTTCAGATACTACACCATAATCAAAACGTTCTAGACAACAACGCGAACGACCCACAACCTAGCACTTCTAACATTGACCCGGACCTAGCAAACATAGACATTCGTACACTATTAGGTATACCAACCACCCCGGCCATTGTAAATCCTCAACAATCACAAAATAATGAAACCATAACAGACAAAATACCAGAGATAGACGACGCAATGGACAGACAGCAAAAACAATTTCATATCAGAAAAACACCAGGAGAAAGCTATAGAGTAGACGATAGATCAAAAGAAAAAACGATAATAAAAGACATATGGATCCCTATTAATAACACCGAGGATCAAATAACACAATTCCTAAAAGAACATACTATCCCAGATCGAGTTTTCCACTGCTACTTTCACCACGAAGGATACTACCCATTATTTTGTAAAGTGTTCAAAAACGTATTCGGTAATCGAGGACCAAAACTAATTAGATGCCTAAATAGAGTCGCCCTAATAGAGAACCCTTCAGAACAGATAGATTTAATAAGAAAATATCACGAGGGTAAAACCATCCACAGAGGCATCCAGGAAACCTATAAACACATTCATAGAAATTACCATTGGCCAAATATGTTAGTTTCCATACAAAAATTTATCAATAAATGCGATCAATGTCTTAAGAGCAAATACGAACGCAATCCATTAAAACTACCATTATCTCTTACCGATACCCCACACAAACCAATGGAACATATGTTCATGGACCTCTACAGCAGTGGAGGAACAACGTTTTTAACCTTAATAGATAACTTTACAAAATACGCACAAGCTTCACCACTCACAGCTTCAACTAGTATTCATATAGCCGAAGCATTATTGAGCCTATTCTCTACCATTGGCGTACCTAAGAAAATTACAACCGATTCCGACTCAAAGTTTGACAACGAAGTGATAACAGAAATATGCGCAATGCACAACATTCACATACACTTCACCACACCGTATAACCCAAATTCTAACTCACCAATAGAAAGGTTACACTCTACCTTGGCAGAAATAATAAGAATCCAAAGATTAACCGATAAAGACGAACCAACAAACCTAATGAAATACGCAATCATAGCTTACAATAATACAATTCATTCCTCCACCGGTTTTACGCCATTTGAGCTATTATATGGACATACAGATAGTAGAAACCCACTAGAGTTACACTGTCCCAAAGAATTCTACCAGGAATACGTGCTTAAGCACAAACAAATTATGGAAAATACACAGAAACTAATAAGCGAAAAGTTATCAAATGACAAACAGCAGGTAATAGAAAGAGCAAACAAAAACACGGAAGTTGCACAATTTAAAGTAGGAGACACAGTGTACAAACAGGTAGCTAAAACCGCGAGAAATAACAAACTCGAACCAAAATACCTCGGCCCATACACAATAGTACGTATTCACCCAGAACAAATAGCTGAAATAGTAGGCAAACACGTAAATGCAAAAACTATTAGAGTCCACTTCCGCTTACTAAGGCGCCCTGAAAATGTTTCAGGAACGCCATCGCCTGCATCGCAATGCTCCGATTCGCCACAGCAACGTCAATCATACAGCCAATAGATAACCACAACGGGATATTGGTACTGACAGAAGCAAAAGCACAGTATCAAGTAGATACCTACCATTTAGCTTTAATCTACAACGTAACAAAACTAAAAGATATTTATATGGATATATGCAGTAATTACTTCGCTATGAAACTAAAACAGAATTCGTCAATAAATATTTCTACTACCACTAAGCAAATAGATTACTTAATAGATACAATAGAAAGTAGATTAGTTTACTTAGGTTCGGATACCTTAGGTTTAAAATCGATTTATAGAAATAAGCGTGGTCTCGTCAACGGGCTAGGCTCTATAGTAAAAGCGATCACAGGTAACTTAGACCAGGAAGACGCGATTAAATTCGATAATGAAATCAAAGCACTGCAGTCCTCAATAAAAAACAACAGATTCAATCAAAAAAGAACTATGAGCATCATGCAAACCTTTATGGACGAATACGAAACAAACTTAAGACATATAAAACACAACCAAGAAGAAATCTACAGGGCAATAGATAGATATTCGAATAAAAACACAGAATTTGAAATGAATTTCGTAACAACTGGAATATTTAACAACATAGAGAGCTCGCTTCAACAACTCTACGATAGACTAGAAACATTAGTAAACGCTTTGACATTCTCACACCTTGGTAAAATGCACCCGAGTATAATAGAACCGTCATACTTAATAGAAGAACTTAACTTAATACAAAATGAACTAGACATAATGCTGGCCTTTCCACCAAATATAAAATACATTCACTTATGGGAAGAAGCAATAACAACAAAAGCATATAGCACTAACGAAACAGTTAACTTTATTTTAGAAATACCGATAGTTGCAGAACAACCCTTTAATCTCCTTCACCTGTATTCTATACCCAACAATAACAACACAATACTAGTCCCTAAAAGTCCTCTCCTAATCTTGGGAAATAACGAGTTTGCATATCCTCATGAGCAATGCACCAACATAGCGGAGGACGAAGTCATCTGTAAACATCTAGAATGGCAAACACTCCTTCACTCAACGGACTGCATTGCCCAATTAATACAACATCAAGAACCACACAACTGCACGTACGCGACGGCAACCTATCGCAGCAACATAATTCAACAGATACGGGAAAACTCCTGGATCGCAGTACTGAAACAGGAAGAAGTTATGAAAACCACTTGCGGCAACGATGTACAATATCAAAGAAATAGCGGTGTATTTCTTATAACCACGGACAATAATTGCAAAGTGCAAATCGGAGAGAAAACACTAATGACGCACAAACAATACATTAACATGAAAGAAACCATACCTCTACCACGTATACACGAAACACCAAAACCTATACCAACAAGGATAAACTTAGAAAACGTCGAACTAGACAAATTGAAAAACGCCTTACACCAATCAGAAGAGGTAAAACTCGCCGAAGAGGACCCAGTCTTCATACCTAGCATACCCAGCTGGCCATCCATAACACTATACATCACAGTCTTCCTGACCGGAGTTGGAGTAGCAGCCTACAAATTCTGGTGGAAACCCAAGTCGGCGCAAACCTCAGCACAGCAAGCCGAAGAACTCCAACATCAGTCGCTGCCTTCGGTGCGCCTCCATCTTAAGGGGGGAGGAGTTATGTCGCCGTAACTACGACACCATACAATACTACTCATTGTAATTAGGCTATTTAGATAACACCGGAGTAACTTCCCGGAAATATATAAGAGTACATGCTTATGGTTACTACGTGAATCATTATACATATGAAACGACCCTTTGTTAAGATATGTTAGTTGTAAGATCTTGTTTAATAAAATGATCAGTCTGTATCTGCTCTTCAAGCGGTAAACACCTTGTTTGCTTTTTAAAAAGCCTTCGGCCTCCGCCCGCTACCTAACTCTCGGCAGATATAAATTTTGTCAGTAAAATATTATTTGATTTTCTGAGAGGAGAATTTGACAATCTGCTTGCCGTCTGCCAATTTGTCTTACTGCGTAACGACGGACTGTGATACATTTTTGTGTTTGTAACTCTATTGCTAGTACAAGACACGATAGAAAATATACATGGCGAATTTCAAGATGGCCAGCCCACAGGTTATTTACTTTACAGTTACAGCGCATCTCTTGATATTTTAAGTTATTATTTAAGTGTAGTATTTATATCTCCTACGATAGTAAGTACGTAACTTCGTACACAGTATTATACCAAATCTAGGAAATATAATAACACCAGGCAATTATTTTATTTTAAACTTTCTCCTTTAACTTTTCAGGCATACGCAAGGAGCTAAGCTAGATTCGTTTATTGTAACAATCTAATTTGCATTTCTTTAGTCACACGGGGACTTGAAGGATACGCACAATATATTATAATGTTCCCTTCTTCCATTCTACCTTAACTAAAGGTGCGATCACTTATCATGTACTCAACAATACTATCCGGGTTATGATGTCTGTCTGACAAGGTAGGCTGTTGTCACGACCGTACTCGCGGTATATTTCTCATTCTCAATTTTTGTATTAAGGAGGATATGCAATGATAGCCTATTGGAGAGACTAACATACTGCTATGCAAAGGGTCTCAAGATAAAAGCCACCGCACGCACCACTGACTATTCAAAGCTATGTGCATATTGAACAGTTGATTTACGCTTGCTTAACGGTGAAGGAAAACGTCGAGAGGAAACTGCATGTCTAAGAGTTATCTTTTATGTTTTTGAAAGACCTGTAAAGTCTGACAACAAGTCTCGCTCAAATGAGTTAATTAGATTACGTAAAATGGTTCCTTGTAGGTTACTACGGAACCCTAAAAAACAACCAAATTACTTCCTTTCCACTTTTTACATTTCTTTCGAAAATTGCCTCGATTTTTAAAGAACGTCTAAGCTGAAATTTACTTTTTCTGTGTGACCCGCATATTTATTTGCACTTCATTACTTTTTAGTTCACGCTTGGCAAGATCCCGTATAACACTGTTGTCCTTTACCGTGACCTTCAAGACATTTCGCCAAGGATGTAAGGGATACCCTCCCTCGGTCCTCTCTGCGGATTATTTAGAGAGGCCTTCTCATGTTTCCGTGAAAATATTTAGGGAAATGACTTGGCGCATCGCGTTGATGGTAAAGAAAACAATGCTAAATGGGCATTATTCTAATAATATAATTAGTTTTCTTGTGTATGAAAAGTATTGTTTACATATACTTTTGGACACTTCTATTTAAAAGAAATCTCCATAAAATAAACTAAGAAATCTTGTTGTTTTTTATCAACTGAATAGTTTTATTTTATCAACCAATTTAAATAACTACTTATGTATTATATGTAGTCCAGATATTGTGGATATACTGTACTCAAATTTACTGAGTGTATAGGGCCGTATATATTTTATCTATCTATCGATGCTTCACCGTCCTAACGTTATCCCCGGTTGCATACAAGACTTGTCTCGAAGTCCGGAATACACCTCTGGTCTAACCAGATATGAGATTTTTCTACGACACCATTATTGAAAGCTAATAGTCTTAGCCGTTATTACTCCATGTATTATTATAATTATCTTATTAATTCATGATAATAGCGCCATCATATTTCCTAATATTTTATCATTATAATCGTTATTGTATAACAAGTAAGTTAACTTCGCTATATTTTGCTAAAACTCAGTTCGATCAGAAGTTGACGTTGAACTAACTGTATTTGACAAGTTTCACTTTTGTATTAAATTATACGCATAGTAAATTACTGTATTGTGTGAATATTTGAAACGTTCAACTAAATTCTTGTTGAAGCAGAACATTTATAATTAAGAAAGCATATAAAGCACATTTATGCATAAAATCTAGCCGTTGCAAGCATTTTCATAGTTTCTTGATAAAAAATCTCTGTATTTTAGAACAATCTTTCTGCGTCTATTTTATCCCATTCATCATTATCATCAGCCTTTTGTAGTCTACTATTAGACATAGGCCTCACCTAATTTGCGCCACAAATCCGTAGAGAAGAATTTATTCCTATATGGATGAAATATTAATAAATCTTACCTCTGTGGGTTTATAAGTACGTCATAAAAGAAATACAGCTATCCATTTTATTTATTTGCCGTAGCTTTGATTTTGCGATGATTTGACAATCAGGCTAGTATATTTGCAAAGATATGTAAGTTGTTTTTTCCGACTGCACAATATTTTCCATAATATTTTGCATGTTTACCAAAACAAAGTTAGGTACTCATTGGGGCACTAAACTAACATGCACGTCTGCACGTATACGAGAGTTCATTTAGTAGGTTCTGCATTGAACTTGTAAACCCAAACAATGTCTACTACATTGCTACAATTATCTTCTTTTTCTTAGCGTTATCGCAGTTTCAATCTGGGGTCCGCTTGCTAGTCTAACCGGATTTGGCTGAATATTAGCTTTTCCACAGAGCGACTGCCTGTCTGACCTCCGCAACCCAAAGGGATAGCGATATTCCATGGTTTAGACTAGTGTCAGTTTATTTAGAAGGTACTGACGCCCTGTAACGACTGTCGAAGATCTTCATGACAATCGGGACCGACGGCTTAACGTACTCTCCGAGGCACGGGACAACATTGCTACAATTATGTGAGGCTTTATTTTGAACAGAAACCTGGGTTAGAGGCCGTGAGAGCCGGAGGCAATACTTCTACTTCCATGTGTACACCCACACATGTGAGAAGCACGTATACACACGTGTGTACGCACGATGCAATACACACACACATATTTATACAGACGCATTGCTAACGGACCAGCAAATACGCGATTTGTGTAATCCGGACTGAGAGCATAAATAACTATAGATAGCGTATATGTACGGTTTTGTAGTACAACGGTTAAAATGGAGACTGTAAGAGATATAAGGTCTATTTTTAGTACTTTATATTCGATTGCTTGTCCAGTGAAGCTTATGGTATCATTCTTCACGTCGAAATTACAGTTTTCGAATAGGATAATACTATCTTAGGTTATCTATCAGATAATTGCCAGCAATAAGGAAGTATGTGTGTCCCATAAGGGGCAATGCTCGGAGGTAACAGACTCTAACAACATAGTAGACAAAATCTATCATTATTTCTATTACACCCCCTGCCTCTCTAGGAACACAGGAATGAATGAAGTATTTAAAGGTGTTTGTTAATATTAACTATAATTATTTTTTGGAAGACATTCATAAATTTAGATTTTATGTTATAATTTGTAATTTGATGACCAGTTGGCGCAGCGGTAGTGTAAGCGACTGCAACGCCGAAGGTCGCGGATTCGATTCCCGCTCAAGTCAAACATTTGTGCGCATGAACATGGATGTTTGTCTTGGTCTGGGTGTTTCTATGTATAATATGTATGTATTTACAAAAACAAAGTATATATGTATATTTATCTACTATCTAGTACCCATATCACAAGCTTTGCTTAGCTTGGGACTAGATGGCGATGTGTGTATGTGAACTGACTGTGTCACGACGATGTATTAAGATTTTAATTGATATTTTACAGTGTCTCCAAGAAATAATATGTTATAAACTGATATTATCGCGTATGATTTTTCTTTGAAATTTTATTATTGAGCATTTTATTTCATTACTTTGAATAATACTTTCGTAGTTAAATTACAATGTATGGTAAATAAACTGCAACCAAACAACTCTCAGGCAGACTTAAGGTACTTGGCGCGTTAACATCAAAATTATAAAATAGTTTCATAGTTTTATCTAAAAGACTTCTTTACAGTAACCAGCTCTCGGGCTATACTATGCTTACGATTGTTTTCCAATAAAAAACTTATTCAAACTATTAGAAACATAAAAGAACAAACTAATGGCTCTAGTTTCTAGCAAAATGCGTTCGATTTTTATTAACCCTGATATCGAACGTTATATTCACTTCGCCCGTGCTTCTTAAAGCAACATTCCAACCATTGGATTGATTTTAATTCCGCAGTTTCACTTGGTAGTGAATGAGAAATAATTTTATAGTCTCTGTAGAGTTAATCTGGTTTATCTGTTTTTCTCCTGTTGAGCTCTGTGCAACAGACTGTACATATTATGTTAATACCATAATGCACGAATTGTACAATTTGCTTGAATGTTCATGTGTTTCGCATTTTGTAGCTCCATGGGTCCACTTTTACACGCCGCTGAGTGCCACGGTTTGTAACTATTTAAAGGAGCAATTTATGGATTCATGCTGTTTAAGGTACACTATATACTTTTCATAGAGAAATGTACACTTGTTTCGTGATGGTGGTTATTTTAGCGACACACACTCGTGTCATTTGGGGTTGTTATGTTTTTGGTTGCTAATTGGTCGATAATTAGCTGTACGACTGTGTACCTAATGTATGTGTCTTGGCAGTGCAAGGATGTTTGACACTGCTGACATTCATGCCATGATTTGATAGATCAGCTATCACTGGTGTGTTTGTTAGGATTGCAACTCTTGTATTAAAATGTTCGATTTATTTATTTATTTATTAAAGAACTGCCACATGATACATATTAAAATTACAATAGATAAATAATTATGTCTATAACACATGTTCTGATATGCATCAAAATAACGGCGTCCTTAACATTATTTACTGCAATTCATTATAGTCTTTAAATTTTCTGTAAGAGACCTAATCTGCATAGAAATCTGTTCATATGAACTTCTCCTTGTTATTCAAATAAATTTTTAAACATTGCTTTTGCATGAGACAATATACATGAACTATCCAGAAGCCAGAATATAATACCAATAATCTTACTGTAACCGCATGACTTCTACCAGGCTTAGAACGCCGCATACAGTTCCATACAAACTTAAACTTTTTCCTAAACGTTTAAAGCACAGCTGTACATGAGTGCGGGTAAAAGATTGGGTGAGGTCCCGACAACGGTGCGGGAGGACGAGGCGAGTGCGGTTAACGCAAGTAATTGGATCCGGGAGGATTATACTATATCGCGTCCCTAAAGTACGTAACGAGTTTGCTGCTTCCACGAGAAACAAGCTTCCGATCCGGACTATTATGCGTGTATCCGAATACGCACTATAAGCAATGATTTTGAATTTAGATAGACGATTATGTACTTTAGATAAAGGGCGCATTCGTGGCTTGTTGGTGACAAGTCTTTGTTAAGTTTACGATGCTTGTAGATTAGATATATGTCTCACTGTGTTTAGTAGAATAATGAAAGTTTTAGTTAGTTAACCGTTAAAAAGTCTCCTATATGTTTTTCTTACATGAGCGTCCTAGTGTTATCACGCTTGCATCTAAGACTTCTATTTTGGAACTATTAGGCTTCCAGGTTTGTCTAAAAAGATTTTGCGAAATATTAAATCGAGCTTTTCTACAGAGCGTTTGTGGGCATCCCCTATTTTACAGTATGTATATACACACTCAACATAACATAATAATATTATATTATGTAAATATATAATATTATTATGTTATGTTGAGTGTGTATATACGGCATACAAAGAGGACTTGCAAGCTTCTCCAGCCGAGATGGTATACGGTGAGTCCCTTCGTCTGCCTGGTCAATTTTTACAGCCGTCGCGTCGGCACCTGACCCAACCGACATAACCGATTTTTCCTCTCGGTTACACCATTTTGTCGCCAAACTTAGTCCTACTCCCGCTGCGCGTCATACTAAGGATAAAATATTTGTATACAAGGATTTATCCTCTGCATCCCACGTATTTTTAAGAGATGATTCTGTGCGTGGTTCATTACAGCCCCAATACTCCGGTCCGTATAAAGTTGTTGAACGAGGAGATTATGGTTAAGGGAAAAATCGTCACAGTATGGATAGACCGCCTTAAGCCGGCCTACCTACTCGTAGACACATCTTCTTCCCCAATACCAACTCCATCTCCTTCCCCAATTCCAACTCCATCTCCTTCCCTAACTCCACATCATCCAGTATAGGGTATACCGGATCCTATCCCTATCCCGACCAAGCCAGCCCAGTCGCCTACCAGAACAACTCGTTCTGGCCCCAGGGTTCGGTTTCCCGATTATTATCGACCGTAGGGACGGTCTCTGGGGGGAGTGATTTGGGCATCCCCTATTTTACATTATGTTTATACACACTCAACATAACATAATAATATATATATTTACATAATATAATATTAACATTTATTTACTCAACACACTACAACATTTAAATAATATACCTATTTATATTTATTATAATTCCCTTATGTTATATATGTACACATACTAAACAAACAAACATCCAAATCAACATTATATATTTACATACAAACAGTACACATTACAAATACACTACACATAAACTATAATCCGGCAATGTCGGACGATGCGGTGTACGGTGCAATGGAACCGAGCATAAGGAATAGGCCGCTTTATTTATCAAAGCTCGGTCACTACTGCATCCGGTAGTTCAATAGATCGTTAACCCATTACTTGCAAAAAACAGTCTTCCGTAATACGTTAGACGCGAAGCCCATGTCACCTACCGCTAATTTATTGTGCCCCTACCGCGCATATTTTATAATCGTGAAATTAATTTTCTTTATTTCTTTACTTTCGTTATTTCTCTTCCTTTCGGAACTTTATGTGTATTGTGAACGTTATTGTGTACTTGTGACTTTTCGTATCTTGTGTGTGTGAAAAAAAACTTTCTTCTGTGTACCGTATAAACTAGTGACTTTCATTTGTGTTAAACCCCTGGACTAAAAAGGTACGTCTAAAGACTTTACATACCACACGACTCGATACAAGTACCACTCATACTACCATACGTTAGAACACAGCTACCCAAAGGGATAGCCACATTCCATGATATAGATCAGTGCCCCTTTATCCAAGGGTTAATAGTCGTCATAATGTGACTTCATAATGACTATCAAAGATCTATATGACAGACGGCACCGAAGGCTTACTTACTGACTCTACGAGGCACGGGGTATTTGGTAAGTAAAAATTGAATACGCTCATAACTTCACAAAGGCAGTGCTGCGCGCCGTGGATTTAAAGTTAGAACCAGAGACGGCAGTAATGACTACACGAAATCTTGAATGAATGAATAATCGAATCGGTAGATCAGCACATAACGTTCTATGATACACAAAGTTTAGAAAATCTTCTGCTCTGGGGGGATGGTAGTAGTAGTGATCGGCTATCTGTTAAATGAAATCAATGTTAGATATTTAAGTAGGTCTATTGCATGTTCCCGTATAGGATTAATGCAGCTGGTATTAAATCTGTAACCGACCTTGGTCTTACGTGGACTTAACTGTATCCAATCTGACTAACTAACGAATTCAATATTCGATCTATAGATAGATCTGTAGATTTTAGATTCGTTTTTGACATAAGCTCCATACAAAATATGCCAACACGAATCTCGTATCTCAAAATCCATGTTTGGATCGAATACTGCAAATGGCCGTTAACTGTAACAATAAGTTGAAGTACGTAATAATGATTATAAATCTTTAATAGTTTAGCATAAACTTCTTATTAAAAATAAACTAAAATAATTGTCTATCATCCATAGCAAAAAGCAAACACGTTTTAGCTGAAACCGAACGGCATTACATCGAAAATTTCTTAAACCATAAAAATAATATAATTTGTCTAATACATTTAGTACCTACACAGTGTAGGAAGCCGCAAGTCAAGGTCCATTGACCCCAGCGCGATACTAATTCATCCATGAGTGAGTTCACTCTGGTACTTTATCGGAAAGCTCTAAAATTGAATGTTCTGCTTTAATTCAATTAGCAACATTATTTGTAAAATATTGTATACATTTTGAAATAAAGCTTACTATTCATGGTTTGCGAAGCGGGTTTTCAACAACAGACCACATACATACTATAAAACAGATAATAGAAAAATACAACGAGTGTGGCCTACCTTACTATTTAGCGTTTGTAGACTACAATAAGGCGTTCGATTCTATCAAACATGGAAAGATCTGGGAAGCACTAGCTTATCAAGGAGTGGAAAAGAAGTATATAAGATTAATTGCAAACATTAACGAAAATATGACAGCAAACATTAAAACGGAAAGAACAGGAGTACAATTTCAAATTAAGAAAGGTGTAAGACAGGGAGTTCCTCTATCACCCAAACTTTTCTGCGCGACGCTTGAACAAGTTTTTCGCAATTTAGACTGGACTACATACGGAATAAGGATAAATGGAAGAATCCTCAATCATCTTCAATTTGCTGACGACCTTATAATAATCGCTGCCGACTCTAATCAACTAAATATTATGCTCAAAGAACTGGTTACGAAAAGTAAAGAAGTAGGCCTTCAAATGAACGTAACAAAAACCAAGCTGATGACGAACCGTTCAAAACCAACGATTGAAGTAAACAACATCACAATAGAATACGTCGACGAATACACCTACCTAGGTCAGATAATCTCCCCCATACATCTTACGTCCAAAGAAATGCAAAACAGAACAAATGTAGCATGGCAAAGATATTGGTCTTTAAAGGAGATTATGAAAAACCCGTCAGTACCACTCAAACTTAAAAGTAGAGTCTATAACTCTTGTGTCCTGCCAGCCATGACGTATGGGTGTCAAACATGGGCGCTGACTAAAGACAACATCAACAAATTAAAAACATGCCAACATGATATGGAGAGAAGTATATTAAACATCAAAAGAAGGGACAAGGAAAACCTAAGTGAAATAAGAAGAAAGACAAATATCGCAGACGTATTGTATACCATCAAAAAACTTAAATGGCAATGGGCAGGACATCTGATGCGTAATAAAAAAAGCAAATGGGCAAAGATAGTAACGGAATGGTATCCTAGAGAAGGAAAAAGACAACAGGGAAGACCATGCCAAAGATGGAGCGACGATTTGAAGGAAACAGCAGGTGTTATATGGACTAGATTATGTGACGACCGTATTCATTGGAAGAGCCTGGGAGAGGCCTATGCGAAAGCAAAACAATCTGTGCCGATGTCATAAGAAATTATTATTGTAATTTATTTAAACTAAGATTGTAGATTGTTAATAAAGGCTATTTTTATTATTATTATTCATGGTATTGCAGTTTTGTCATGACTTTTACTATGAAACGATCACTGAACTGTTATAAAGCAGCGATAGCTAAGCGGAGATAGCTGTCTGCAGAAGGTATCAGGTTCAAAACCAAGACGATGTTCGACGTTCGATGTCGTACTTATCGAAGACGAAAGTCTGAGATGCAACGAGAATAACGCTAGAATAATGATGATAATCAACAAAGCATTGTATCTGATAACTTAATCCATTATTATACTGCTTGTACTTCGTTTCTTCTGGTATTTTCTCACGTATTTTACGTCAGAAAGACAAAAACAGATTGTAAAAACAGCATGACATTTATTTTGATAAGGATTAACTAAGAGTTATAATATTACTAGTATGATCATACGCATCAATGTCTGCTTCGTATAAATACTAATTTGGCGAGAATTAGATAAACATCTTCTAATTTCATTAGCTTCTGACTACTTTTATCATGTATATTTTACGTTTAAGTTTTTTTCGCTTACTTGCTTAGAATTAGACCTTTATATTTTGACAGCCAAATATACTAGAAACTTTTAAACACTCGCGTTGCATGGTTAAGAATATATGTATATACGGGAATTAACGCGAACATGCATTAGGTATTTACAAGCCAAATATACTTTTGTCAGCAGAGTTTTAAGGTATAAAAAAACGAATTCGTTAGTAATGAACTAACGAATTCGTTTTTTCTACTCGTGTTTTTGTTCTGAATATCGATGAAATAATAGTCTAAGATCCGTAGAAGAGTGACCTTCACCGATCTGTTTATTGGATGAAAAGTATTTTATATCAAATTTTGCATGTTAAAAAATATATCGCGATTGGGTTGGTAAAAAAAATCCGGTCAAGGTTAAAAAAAATTGCCAACTGCTTTTCCTGACAGGTTTTTCGTAGGCAACCCAATATCATCGTATTCGCAGTGGAGTAGCGGTCATTTTAATATAATATTTGTCTATTAAAATAATTGATAAATATAACTAGTGTCAACTTAACAGTCGAAGAATTTATACTTGGCAACCCTACCAAATACGCCAGGAAAATTGACAACCTATGTAAACATACCTTTTAGGGTTCATACATTCGGTTAGTACTAAATTTATTTATTAAACGCGGATATGCACTGATAAATGAAAACCCAAATACATTTTTTTTCTTCTTTTCCTAGTCTGGACCGGATTTTTTTTGCTAACCAATTCGCGATATATATTTTGACATGCAAAATTTGATATAAAATACTTTACAGCCAATAACCAGATCGGTGAAGGTCACTCTTCTACGGATCTCGGACTTTAAGTAATAATAATAATAATAATAAGTTTATTTCTCAAAAATTGTACAAACCACTTACAGCTGAACAAAAAACAATGGAATTTTGGGTTCACAATAAAACATGGCAAGTAGTGTTTTTGTGACTCTGGTACCCAAAGAAAGATTGAACTTGTGTTATGGGTACCAGGTCTCTCAGAAATTGTCGGCAAAAGTTATATAGTTTAGTTGGAACGTGATTACAGATTAAGAACATGTGGTTATTACACAACGATCCAAAGTACATGTGTGTGTGTGTGTGTGTGTGTGTGTGTGTGTGCGTGAGCGTGCATGTGCGTGTGCGTGTGTGTGTGTGTGTGTGTCCGTGTGTGTGTGTGTGTGTGTGTGTGTGTGTGCACGCCCGGAAAAGTGTTATACACATACATATATATATCTATATTATAAGATTGATACCTTAATTAAATTTTCTGTTTCATCATAGTTAAGTGTTAAAAGCTACTCATGTATTTTTATTTTACAAGAATGTTTTGGAAGATGGTATATATAACATAGTTTATTAATTTGGTTGTATAAGTAGTTACCGAGTATGTGATGATGACGCTGAGCAGTAGTTGTTTTTGACTTGTACGTGGGGCAAATTTTGTATTGACGACGGCGTTTAGCGATATTTGCGTCATATTGAAGGCTGCAATGTTTTCGAAGTATGGTATGTAGCACAAAGATCTGTCTCACTGACAGTACTTTACATTCAGAGTACAATAATGATGTCGGGTATTTAAAGTTTTTGAAGTTCATCACCTTAAGGACAGCTCTCTGTGCCCGTTCCAATCTTATAAAATGTGTCTTTGGGGCCCCTCCCCATACAGAGATACAATATGTGAGTATTGATTCGCACAAGGCATAGTAAACAGTTTTAAGTGTTTTCGGGTCTGCAGAGTGTCTTAGCTTTTTAAAGATAAATATGAGCTTTCGTACGCGCGCGGTGAGATTATCAATGTGAGTCTTCCAAATCAATGACCTGTCAATATGTATCCCAAGATATTTGACTGCAGTAGACTTAGTGCATCTGATACATTGGAACAAAGTTGATGCGATTGCCAAGTCGTTTCTCTACTAAATTATTATGAAAATTTTATAGGCACATCAAGAATTTTAGAGTCAATTCAATTATTATGGCAATAATAAATTTATTGGTGCTGTAGCTCATACTGTGAATGCGAAGCCGTGTGATAGGGCTGCTGGGGTCAAACGACAGGCCAAGCCAGGCGGATAGTCAAAGTATGCCGACCGCTAGCGTGAGCCTGTTACTACGGGACGTTAAGATCACCACGGTGGTTTTAGTGTATACGCATTACGCATTGTATTTTAGGGGACAGTCTTACACACTTACTACGCTAGCCTCAAACTTAATTGGTAAGTATAATAATATAGAGTGGGTGATCGGACGGTGTGTAATAGGGTTTCCGTCACGAGACTAAATAAAGTAGCCGCATTACATCAATAATATACGTTCTTTTATCGCGAATCTTGTAATTGTATATATAATTGTAATCATCATCATGTATAAATTAAGTCATCTAGACTGAACGAACTACTGAAGCTAGCTGAATATAATTATAAAACTTGGTCAGCACGTAATTTCACATATACCTTGCACTTTCACATATACCTACTAAATGATTTTAAAAGCACCCAGTAACAAAGGTTTTTTTTAATAAACGTTGAATACTTAGAGCAGGCGAAACCATGGGTGACCGAAAGGTTAACATTCAATGTAAAGTATTTTCCGAGCTCTCAAACTCATCACCTAGGCACCATCTGTTTCGTTAGTATTTGTTCGTTGCTTGTACAATAAATCAACAGCGGAGCACCGCAGACGTACAACGTGTATATATCCCTTCGCCCTGGGGGGACGGACGAAGGGGACTGTCAGACTCTTACTGACTAAAAACCAACCCGTGCTCCTCATGTACCCATGTGTCGGGGTAGGGTTTCACCGAAGCATTCCTCGCTATCCCCCGACGGGTATTGGCCCGCCAGATGGTCAGGCGGGTCCCGAACGAAACCCCCTTGGCGGCGGATGAAGGTGTTGGGCTCCGCCGCCAAAACACCCAGCGGCCGCAGAGGATAGGGAGGACGGCAACGCAACACCGCATCTCCTCTTCCTCTGCGGCCCCACCGCGACGCAACAATGGTGCGCCCCCATTTGGTCGCGGGAGATAGGGCGCGCAGCAACGCAACACCGACACGCCTCTCCTCCCGCGACCGCACCCGACTGCGAGGGACAGACAAAACTGTCCCCCGCACCCGTACCGTTGGACGCATCCTGCGCAGGCCCTTCCAAGCCCACGCGGAGCGCCCCCTCCCGGGATCTCTCTTAGCTTCACCGCGGGTGACAAATCCACTGTTACTGAGCCCCCCACCACGACAAAGTGGAGATCCCACGGGGGGATCAATGAATACCTGAATGATAAATTAATTACACTATGACATTCCTTATTATTGCAATAGAAACACTGACATTTAATGATACCTACTGACATTTTTATTTTTTTTAGTTATAAGTATAAACGATTATTAATTAATTTATGCAATTATAGTTACTATTCCAAATGTAATGCTAATTATTCAAAATATTATTCTCAATATTTTAATGTCTTTTAATATTTGCGCGCCATTTTGTGGCAGAATATGCTGGACGTTAAATTTATAACACATGTATGATACCATATTCTAGAAAATAAACGATATTCTATTCTATTCTATTCAAACAAATGACTACAGCATACTAATAAAAACATCCAACCATAGTTACGTGATCACTTTCCGAGGTGATCTATGATCACTTTACACCTCGCCACGTGCTGCTAATTGGAGTGAAATTTCAACTTGTGCCTTCAATGTCGGCGTTCATAACTGATGCTACTACCTACACCAGCAGAGTAATTTATTTTTTTACGATTAATATTCACTCACGTATGTGTCTTTTTTTTTCTTTAACCTTTTACGCTCCGAAACTTCAACCTGTGTTGCGGAGGATTTTACAAATATACAATCAACGGATACAAAGAATACCAGACTCTAAGCAATTATTTGCTGGTCTCACAAGGTGTTGTCTCGTATATGACATAAACATATGGCATAATATAACACAACATAACTTCACGCTTTTATCCCCTAAAGGAAGGGCAGAGGTGTATTACCCACATTTGGGTTCCCCCATATACATTTGGAAAGCGAATCCATAATTCGGTTCCCATATACACAGCACATAGTGCCAGTCAGTGTAGTGCCAAATCACTACGCCATTCTTTCAGTCAGATGACAGTGTTATCAAGTAGATAGTGAGCCGCGTACTCTTATCTCAATGTAACTATGTAAGTTAAATGTCTGTCAGTCGTAGCCTTACCCCAGGGAGGGTTTAAACCGAAGATTCATTCGTTCTAGTTAGGTTTTATGGGCCAAAGACCGAGCTTCGCTACAAGCGGCTTTTATACGGGCAATTGATGGCAGCCACTCATACTGCGATTGTCAAACATCACAGAATTTCATTATGTTACATTGTGAACATAACGCTGTAGTCTGTTTAAGTAAAAATGTTGTAAGCTCCCGATTGAGAGGCCATTACAAGACGCGATCGCACGATTCAATTGTTTTGATGGTTTTTAGATCAATCACTGGCTACAGTGTATACTTTGAGTCAGAGTAGGCACGTAATGAGGCCGGTATCGTCTTGTTATAAACAACATTATCTATAGCAGTTGCTACGCGGAGTCACTAATCTCAAGACTGATGCCACTGAGGGTTGTGGAGATCAGACGGCAATTGCTCATGGAATAGTTGCCCTTTTTTAAATAAAATATCTGAATAGACTTCAAAGCGAAGTAAAGCCATAATAATTTATTAATCCGCGATATTAGATAAATTTCAGCTTCTTGCGCCAAGTAGTTTTGGCTGTCTGTCAGTTAGTCAATACTACCCTCTCACAGAAAATCGACGTAAAGTAACAGTACCTAAACTGCTGCGTTTCGTTCGGTGAGTGAGGGTGCTGGAGGCCCTATCCCCTATTCTTTCTCCCTCATCCCACTCCTCATTCTATCCCTTTTCCCCAAGGGGCGGCAACGTACTTGTGACTCCTGTGGTGTTGCTTGTATTCATGGGCGGTGGTAATTGCTTACCATCAGGCGATCCGTCTGCTCGTTTGCCGCCTATTGCAATAAAAAAAAGTCAGTGACACAAGAGTTTTATTTACATTGATTGATGATAATATTTTACTAGCCGTTATAATAACTTAGCCAAAACATTTATAAACACATTTTCATGTTCAATAGTTACATCTTTATTTATACATTTAATAAAACGGACGGTATCGCGTGTCAACCAACACGGTACATTGATAAAATTAAATAGAACAAAATAATATTCATAGTTATAGTGAGCAATGTAAACTCTACATGTTTTCTTACATTTATGCGACGTGTACTAACTAAGTAAATTGTTTTGATTTGCTGGATATTCTGTATGAGATGACTCTGGCAGCTAGAAGCAATTTATGTAAATATCGGATTTTCAATGATTAGATTTTTTGAAGTGGTTTAAATATAAGAGCTTAAGCCTTAATAAAGTCCGTCTTTATTTAGTAGGCTTTAAATTAGACGTTTAATTTTTGTAACAACTTTCAGTTTTGTAAACTTTATCATCATCCATGTAATTTTTAATGTGTGTTTGCGTGTAACTGCCAAACAGGTAAATATAAAAGATTTTTGTATTCATATTTTCCTATTTCATTTTGTGGTAGATCTTTAGACAACCTTTGAAAACACTAAGGTTGGCTAAATACCTTTAATACCGGCCCCCGCAATCCCGATCACCAAAACTGAGTATTTTTATGTAAACTATACTAAATAGTTGTCAAATTTTCATAAAATACGTTCAGCTCATTATCTTAAATCGTTTGTATAGATGACATGACTCATCTTCAAGTCTCAGCTACGACTTTCCAAGCCTCGGAGAATTGGCAAAGTCGTCGGTCCGGCCAACCACCTATAGCACTCAACGTAAGGACTCCGTACTCTTCAATATCTCGTCAATTGAACTAATCTTATATTGTCCACTTCCTCTTCAATCCCGGAAATCAGGGGGCCAATTTTCTTATTTTTATATGACATTGAGTGGTGTAATGAGTACGAATTATCTGTAAACCCGACCAAGACCGAACTAGTTATGTTCACACACAAACGCGCGCTGGGTACTTACCGATTGCCCAGGTTATTCGATACAGAGCTTAAGCTGTCTACCGAGGTCAAGTACCTAGGTGTCACTCTCGACAGCAAATTGACATGGAACAGCCACATGGAAAATAAGCTCAATAAAGCCAGCATCATTTTCTGGCAGTGCAAGAAGATGATAGGAAAACGCCTATCCCCCAAAATTGTCTTATGGCTCTATAAGACAATAATACGTCCGATGGTAAGCTACGGCGCAGTAGTGTGTGTGGTGGCCTAGGACCAACCTAATAACGGCCGCCAACAAGCTTCAGAAGCTTCAAAGACTTGCATGCCTAGCGGCCACGGGCTGTATGAAAACAACGCCAACAGCGGCACTTGAAGTGTTGCTGGATCTGCCTCCATTGCACCTGTTCATACAACAGGAAGCAACGATGTCGGCAGTCCGGCTGAGAGCCCTGAAGCTCTGGAAAGACACGAATACACCGCACACTAACAACTTAAATACACTCTTTAAAGAAGTTCCTATCACACAAGCAATAAGCGACCGCATACCGAAACAATTTGTTTTAGACAAGAAATACAAAATCCAACTGTACGAGGATCTGCACGGAGGAGCAGTTAACCACAACGAGCTCACGATCTTCACAGATGGGTCCAAAACGGATACAGGTACGGGTTCAGGAGTATTCTCCGAGGACCTAAACATCAACATCGCAGCACCGCTGGGAGCCTACAACACGGTCTACCAGGCCGAATGTTTTGGCATAATCCTAGCTGCCACAGCAATCATGGCACGTGAGGTAAGGGAACGATCCATTAGGATCCTCTCAGATAGTAAGGCTGTCCTCTCAGCCCTCAAAAGCCATACTATCACCTCGGCACTCACGCTTGAATGCCACCAGAAACTAACAGAGGTAGGTAAACTAAACAAATTAACACTGCAATGGATCAAGGGCCACAGTGGCTCAAGAGGGAATGACGCAGCCGACGTACTCGCCAGAAGAGGGGCCACTTTAGAGGTGGTGGGACCCGAGGCCATTATTCCCCTCCCTTCTGGTTTTTATCGCAACCTGGTAAGAAATAGGACCAGGGCCAAACACAACCAGTCCTGGATTGGTATTGAAACATGTAGGCAGGCCAAGGAGGCTCTTCCCGCAGTAGACGGTAAGATAGCCAAACAAATCCTCCGGCTGTCCAAACAACAACTACGGACAGTCACGGCCGCCTACACAGGACACGGATTCTTTAATAAACACCTATTTACTATAGGTATCACCGACAGCCCGCTGTGCAGGGCCTGTATGGCAGCAGACGAGACGGCAGCCCACCTGCTCCTCGACTGCCCTGAGGTCGCACAGTACAGGCAGCAGTACCTGACCAGATACAGCACCCTGAGGGAGGCCGTGGGCCACATCAAGAGTCTGCTGGCCTTCCTCGAAGAGCTGGGGTGGCTCGAATGAAGACACCATTCCCACCCGCACGCAAAATACACGCCAAGACGTGGAGTTGCGGAAACAGCCCGTGCCATCAAGTATCAAGTAAGTATGACATTGATATTATATTTTGAATAGACTCAGAAGCGGTATTCTGATAACCTAATCTCATTGTCGTATAATTTGAATTAAACAGTTCGTCGTTGACACATATTTTGACACTTGTTTCAATTTACAATCTCGTTACAACTTCGTTCAATTATCAGATAATTAAGAAGAATACGCTTTTTGTGACGTAAGTATGACACTGACATGATATCGAAACTATATTTATTTAGGAGAATTGGGCTCCTGATGTCTGACGCTTCGTAGAAAAACTAATATTGAATTGTGGCCGGTCAGATTACAAAAAAGATTTGATTTTTGTTCTAAATAAATAAACAAAGGACCTTATAATTGTTACTATTAGGGCCGGGTCTCTTTTGTTTTCAGCATCTAGCACATTATCTATTCTTCTTAGCCAATTTGGAATAGGTTACATTGGTTGGTAGTTTGGTTTTGTCTTTTGTCCTATTTTTTTCGTCTACCACTGATAAAACAAATACATTTTATCAATGGAATATTTCTTAGCTAAGTTGGACAATGGTTGAACGTATGTAGTTGTATATTTTACCTAAATGCGTTGTTGTTCAATTAGGTACTACTAACGAGTAAAAATATTCATATCATACGTGCCTAGTTCCTTCTTTTGGGCTAAGATCTATATCATAGCAAATATGGTACAGACCCATCAAAAGCAAGGCTCAAGTTTAAAAAGTGGTTATCATTTGTCAGTATGCATTTATTTTTTTATCACCACCAATTATATTTACCTAGGTATCAACATTTTTCAAACGATAAAAAGCAAGGCTACCAACTACCGAAAAATATTTACATAATACAATTGAGAGGCTGAGCCATCGGCGGCTTGCTAGTGAGCAAGCCGCCGATGGCTCGACGTTCACAGGTCGTAACTTCCTTTTGTCAACCGAACAGAAAAGTTCGGAACACGGATATTCTCTCGAACCAAACTAATGAAACAAACTAGCGAACATCGGGCGTGAGCCGTGAATGGCGTGCGTAACCTTCAACTACCGCTATGGTTCGGAAGTTCGCCGTTTTCCGCGCGATATTTCGCTTAGGACGAGACCACGCTCACTCGCACGGTATTAATACATGTACTGTCACAATCTGATTACACATCTTATCGTTGTTTACCCCAGTAAACATGGCGGAACGCTTTCCTTATAAATTGTGCTGACCTTCGACTCGACTATTACGTATATATGCTGCGTTTGCCCTGTGAGCCAAGAGGGAGATGTTTCCGAGAATCGACATGGGGTCGCTCTATCCTTGACATGATAAATATATCGAATTTCTGGAAAGATTGTAACATTATCTTTCAGTGGTTATAAGGCCCTTGTCTAGCGCTAATTTTGTCGCAATACGAGATAATATTGCGGCTTTTCGACCACGGAACGCACCATTATTTCCATCATGAACTGATGACTTGAATTCCCAAAGTTTCATGTAGATATTTGATATATTTAATTGTGAACCAACACCACATACTCGTATCACCTTGCTTGTAAGTCGTTGGCGTTTGTAACGTACTGTGGATACACCTAATATTTTCAGAAGCCGGAATACTTAATACACGTTCCGACATTACTAGTAGTGTATTAGATACTTAAGAGGCCGTTCCCGTTTTTTAAGCCATTTTGGCGATTAACACGCGCGGAGATACGTGATTGTGACTCAGATATATCAACAAATGAAGAAATTAACGATGATACTATTAGATCACTTCGTTTACTATTGTATGACTGTAGTAAAAATAAGTGTTTAATTACCTAAAACAGAAAAATCAAGTTTCCGCAAAGCATGTTTTGAAGAAATCATTTTATGAGCATTACGCAATGGTCCATGACATCGAAAATAATGTGAGTAATTAACTTTTAAATGCATCTATGACATAACAAGATCCTGCCCCTTGGTATGATTGTGCCAGAATGTTAGGTTTCATTCAGAAATAAACCAAAAAATGTTACGTAAAATGTCATTAAATTGTCAGTTTACGTCTAAATGGATTATTTTTTATCGCATAAAATACACTAAGAATTAAAAAAACAAATAGTCTCTAATAATATTTGATATAATACCTTGCTAGGAAAAAAAAAACAGCTTCTGAATGTGATTACAAATATTTTAAATTAATTTTTAAACGAAGCTAGAAATCGTTATATAAATCCTGTACGAGCCTACAGAACTTTAGACCGCGCTGAGCGCTCATCGAGGTAGGACGTGTGCCGTTTGCCGTTGTCACTGCGTCTGTGTGCGTGCCTTGTAAACACCACTGTATTTATAGCGCGACAAACCCTTCTTGATGTGAGTTATTATTGTTGAATATGTATAATAAAATAATGGTAACGAAATCGATGCTCTTATAAAATAAATACCGCAAAATTCAAAATTACTACATTCACTTAGGTCACAAGGTGACTCTTATGAATGTCAGAAATTGTATCTAAATATATATTAAACTCAAAAGTGACTGACTGACATAGAGATCTATCATCAAACAGCCCACACCACTGGAGGGATCAGACTGAAGTTTGGCATGCAGGTAGATGTTATGACGTAGGCATCCGCTAAGAAAGGGTTTTGATCAATTCTACCGCCAAGGGGATAAAATAGGGGATGAAAGTTTGTATGAAACTTTGTCAATTTTAAACTGATCGGGCTGAGACTTTGCATGCATATAGCTATTATGACGTAGGCATCCCCTAAAAAAGGATTTTGATACATTCCATCCCTAAGGGGATAAAATAGGGGATGAAAGTTTGTATACATTTTCATAGATTTTCGACTGATTGAACTGAAATTAAAGATTGGAGCTACTATGATGAAGACGTCCGCTTAAATATGATTTTGATAAATTCAACCCCCATGGGGATATACTAAGGGATGATGGAGGATGTAAATGTATTAGTTTGAACTATCAGTACCTAGTGGAACGAATAAATTAAGACGAACAAAATAATTTTAGTTATAAATGTTGACAATAGATAGCGTTGTGCAGTTACGTCATTTTTTTAATCGAGGTGTTAAGATTTTTTGCGGATTAATGACCCTCTCCAGTTATTACTTAACGTTCATCGTCAGGTAGGTTAGTTGTACAATGTACGCAGTTGGTTGGATGTTGTTGGTCGTTAAATCGTTTTGGTTGCTGTATAGCACATACCATACCTAAATATTTCTAGCGGATTATATTTGACGATTCTGGCTATTTTCTTGGAATGTATTGGATTGCATTTGCTTTGTTTCGTATAAGTAGTTTTGGTTTATAGACTCAGCTTTGTATTTGGTATTCATTTTGTTTTCGTTTAGTTTGAGCGTAGGTTTTGTCGGTTAGACTTTTTTAAAATGGCTAAAGAAAATCTGAACGTTAATGGAGAAGTTCAAGAATGTACTGTCGTCCCTATTGTTGGTGACGGTGCATGTTTGTTTCGTGCTCTCTCTTATTTAATGTACGGAACACAAGATAGAGCGATGGTGCGTTCAGACATTGTCACATATGTGGTTAATGACTGGAGCAAGTTTTCAATTATGACCCACTATTCACCCAATGGCTTGATAGTTTTAGCGCCTTATGGCAGACTAGAGGGAGCCAGCAGCTACGCCTGCATTTTTTTTAAAATTTATCCGTTTTGGCCGATGCCGTGGGATTTTTGGGAAATTCCTTCTTAGTGCACCCCTACGGTCCCCAAGGAACATACATGCCAAATTTCAGCTTCCTGCGCCCAATAGTTTCGGCTGTAGCGTGTCTGTCAGTCAGTCAGTAACGCAAGGATTTTATATATTAAGATTAGTTAAGAATATTGTGTAAACACCAAGCCGAAGTCTACTGGTTGTGTACATGACTGCCAAGTCATACTTACAAAGAATGGTACCTCAACCTGGGAAACGAATGTTTTTAAGTTTTTACATTTTCTAAACCGTAATTAAAAGCGCGTGCGTGCTGTGCTCAAAATACCTACTTATCCATATGGGGTCATAAGTCGTCTAAAGAACATATTGGTGGAGTAAATGCATAGATTTTATACCTAATTAGAAAAATTCCATACTAACTTTGAGCCTCAATATCTCCTGAACCAGTAATTTCCCAGGCATGGTGCCGAAGTAAAAATGTTCGTAGTGATTGGTACAACATGGGATTTCAGTTTTCGTTAAGGGTCTTTTTACATACTGTATACAACGTTACTTATTTGTATACTTAGTGTAAAGGATGATTCACGTTACACCGGGCCGTGTCCGGGCCGGGCCCCGGCCGGGGCACGGCCGTGGCACGGTCAAATATTCATAGTATTGATTTGTATGAAGTAATTCACGTTAGGCCGTGGCACGGCCGTGCCACGTCCGGAGCACGGCCGGGCCACGCCTGTGCTCTGGCCGTGGGTATTGTTTCCCGGCTGGAGGGCAGTTGATGATTTAGGCCGGAACACACGGATCCATAATTATATATATTATGGTATATTACGGTATGTTTTTTTTAGAAATCGGCGAGTGACCACAGGTACGCAGCTATAACTTATATTTTTACTACGTCACCAAAGTATGTCGACAGATATCGGACAATATATTTTGGTATAGCACGATACATGTTCGTATAGCAAGACATATTAACGCATATTTTGATATATTTTTAGAACACAGGGTGTTATTTTTCATCTGTTATTGGTGTGCATGTTGAACACAGTAATATCCTCTGCGCCCGCGACTCAGCCTTGACGCCCCTTTGTAGTAAAGGTACTCTGTGCGCCCTCTGCCTGTTTCCCGTCGTCAATGGCAATGGCGATAGTTGCCAACTCAATTTGTGAGAATTGCATTTTAATTAGTAATAATTACAAACTATCACCTCGTGTGACGCTATTCCAACAAGTACCGACAGGCACGGCCGTGCAATGAATGCTCGGAAACAGCCCGGTGTAGCATGAATGCCTAGCCCGGCTGGAGCATGCTGGATTCGACACGGCCGGGCCCCGGCCCGGCCGCGGCCCGGTGTAACGTGAATCATCGAGCATTGATTGCACGGCCGTGTCTGTCTGTTCAAGTAGGGATTGCGACAAACGAAAGAGAAACAATACCCATCGACATTACGACGCCGTGGCCCGTCCGTGGCACGGCCGGGGCACGGCCCGGCCACGGCCTAACGTGAATTACTTCATACAAATCAATACAATGAATATCTGACCATGCCACGGCCGTGCCCCGGACGGGGCCCGGCCCGGACACGACACGGTGTAAAACGTGAATCATCCTTACCGTGTCCCAGCCGTGGTCCGGCCGGGCCCGGCCCGGCCCGGCCCCGGCACGGTGTAACTAGAATCATCCTTAAACCTATTAGGAATATATAGCACAGACAGCCGAAATCGCGGCTAAATGCAGCTGTTCCATTCATTTTGTTAATGTCAAAGTTCAATTTTGTATGGAACAGCTGATTTCCTTTGCAACATTTTTATAAAGTTCCAGCAAATAAATATTTTTTAATAATGACTCAATCACCGTCTAAGCGGTTTGATTATTAATAAGGTTTGATTATTAAATACTTCCTGCCAGAAAAAAATTGAAATGTTGGTATGTAGGTATATGATTCTTGTGTTATAAACATCGATCACTAATCACTAGTTATAAATGGTGACAGCATGGTATTGAAAACAACATGTGACAAAACATTAAGACGTTACTTTTTAGGGTTCCGTACCTAAAAGGTAAAAATCGGCACCCTATTACTAAGCCTCCGCTGTCTGTATGTCCGTCCGTCTGTCTGTCTGTCTGTCATCAGGCTGTATCTCATAAACCGTGATAGCTAGAAAGCTGAAATTTTCACAAATTATGTATTTTAGTTGCCGCTATTACAACAAATACTAAAAATAAAAATAATGAAAATATTAAGGGGGGTCCCATACAAAAAACGTGTTTTTTTTTTCGTATTTTTTGCTCAAAATTACTAACTGTAACAGGTTTAATTTTCACAGAATATGTAGTTTTATATTACCTTTCAAAATAAAAAAATAAATTTAAAAAAAAGTAAATAAAACAGGGGGGCTCCCATACAACAAACGTAATTTTTAAACAATTTGTTACTCGATCTTAATAAACAGGTAGAAACTTAAAAAGTATTTAAGTATACATACAACAAACGTGATTTTCTTTTATAAATGTTGGTACGGAACCCTTCGTGCGCGAGTCCGACTCGCACTTGCCCAATTGTTCTTATTTATTTTAGCAAACAGTACATAGCGGCGATGATGGCTATCAGTTGATTTATAATAGTACAATAAATGAGGAGATGGATACCCCAGAAAAATTTCGGCTACTTTTTCAGCTCAAGTAACATCTCATTTATATTGTATATTAATATTTTCAACCGACTTCAAAACGGAGGCGGTTCACAATTCAGTTGTATTATTTTTTCATATTTTTTAATGTTTGTTACCTCACTAATGCATCATTTATGTACCGATTTGGATTTATTTTTATTTCATAGGATTTAATTATATTACTTCCAGCTTGGTCTCATAGAAAGTTTTCCGAAATCGGTTCTGTATTTTGGATTTTATAACAGAATAACTAGAATTTGTATTTATTGTAATCTAAGTAGGTAAATGAGATTGCATGTTTCTACGACTGTTTGAAGTCGGCTTTTTTTTAACAAAAACAATGGAATCTACCTGGAATTATTACATTCAAACATCAAAATACGTTAGTCAAAATAATTCTGTATTACGATCATAAAATGTATTGGTCAAAGTATCAATTTGTTTTGTCTCCGTGAGTTCACTGCAAGGTAGATTTTGTTGGGCTACACAGACGCACACATTGACACCTCGATCGCGTTGCCCGCGCGCTTGGCGTAAAATACCTATTCACGCAGTCCGTGAATTTGGGAACGGACTCTTAAGAAAATTGTGCTTACACCTTCCATCTAGCAACCATTAATTATTGCTACATCCCATACTAATTTTAAATTTAGTTGTATATGGCGAAAAATATAGCAGTATTGAATTTTATTACTTACTTCTAATCGGAGTTTGTTTGAAACTCGATGAGGTCAAGACTATATTAAGCCAAAACTTAAACTGGATCGTCAACCACTTCGATTAGTATTTCAACGATATTACTCTTTCACTGTAGGAAATCATGTATTACAGTTTAACTTCTATCCTTAGTATGACAAAGGCTTAACCGTCCATAGTTGGGCACAGATTTTGATTTTTATTTTATTTATTTATAGTCCCATGCCTGTATCCCTGAAGGGGTAGGCAGAGGTGTAAATATTACACCAATATTTTGCCATGAATTTTTAAGTCCCACGTAATAGGGGGCGAGCCTATTGCCGTTACCGGGCACATTACCAGACTCCGTGCTGCTACTGAGAATTCGGAAAACCCCAGTAGCACTTTTGCCCGACCCAGGAATCGAAACCAGGACCTCCAATCAGCAGTCGAATATCTATTTAATTGATAATGAAATAAATATTCAATATCTGTCACCCTTAAAATGTGTCCTTATTATTTTAAAGTAGGCTTTACTCAAGGTTCCTCCCGCGTGAAATATTATGCACCTAAACCATCTCAGGAAACATACTATCCACTGGTGTAAACCGTGTATAAATCTATTCGGTAGTTTTTGAGTTTATCTCGTTCAAACATACAGGCAGGGTGCGGCGGAAACTCTATATTATACTATCTTAAATAGATTATTCTCTTTTCAAAATTGATATAATTATAAAATATAGATCAATTTTGTAATAATTGCATGATCTACACAGTCATTCAGGATGACCTTATTTTAGTATAGCTACAACTGATTGGTACAACCTCAGGAAAAGTCAACAATAATGCTGTCTGAGCTTTAATGTCACCCGAGAGAAAGGTCACCAAAGGACCCGACGTTTATGAGAACAATCAGTCACAAACTAACGACCACTTTTTACATCTGAGCTATTTTTATTTAATTTGTCAGTCATCTTGCAAATAAATTTAACCTTATAACCTTATCTACATATGTATATCAAGCGAACGCGTACAATAAAGTTCACGTTACCTTCTAAGAAATTTCTTATTTAAATTGTTCCTCAGTTGGGCTCTAGTTTAATCGTAAAGATGTACCAAACAAACTTACTTTCGCATTCATAAGACTTTATTTTGAAACTGAGTAGTTAAGTTATTTACGACAGAGCAATGTTTCTCTTACATTAAGGCTCGTGTTTGTTTGTCTTTGACTCAGTCGTTATACTACATGCTTGGGGGCCCCTGCATACGGAAAACGTCTAAAGGAATTCATCAGTTAGTGCAAAGCTAGCGGATACAGAGATGGACTTAATTACGAATGTTCTTAGTTCGAATGGACGCTACGCGGCAGCAAATGAAATTAAACATCCCAAGTACAAATAAAAACTTTGGTAATCCGCATGCGGCTTTCGAATAATAAAAACGGTGATCCGCATGCGGTCTCTATGACGTGACCTAATAAAAATCTTTTAGACCACGAATGCTTTCAATGAAAATGAGCCTGTAGACCAACAGTACCATGTTATCGGAAGAGAGTATGAATTATGACGTCACGAACGTTGACGAAATTGAATTTAACTTTGTGTAAATTTTATAAACTAAGCTGGTCAAAGAATGTGTTTTAATATTCTCTAAAGGCCGGCAAGGGTGGCAAATATGTGCATATATCTATAAGGTAACATCATATCATAGTCCATTACGATTTCTAATAATTTCATCTACAGTCGTAAAAAATAAATCTACTACGAATACTACGACGGACTTCGCAAACTTTCACCAAGAAAAAACGTCTGACACAAAAGTACAATTTGCAAATTACATAGTATTTCTATGTGGTGACACAACCCACAACAGTCATCGGTAAGGCGGCCGCTAAAACTACGCTAATCAGTTTGACCAACAATTTCAAATCAAATTTACACAAAAACCAAAATAAATTGCACTGCCATTCCAATGTATTATTTATCTCCGTTGGATGTGTATGCACGTATCGTCGCCGTCCAATCTCTGTATTTTATTATTGTATAGCGAGTAGTCGGTCGCCACGCCAACGTCACTCTCATCTATCACGGTTCTAATCCCACATGTGCTAGATCGGATGTACCTATGTTGCCGCGATATGTCTGCAGCGGTCTTATTAATCGATTCGGTTGTAAAGTGTTTTGCGGGAAATGTGTTGAAGTAAAATTGGTTGTGCATGTACAGTTGTGTATAGTTTATAGTTTGTTAAATGGTTTATATTTTGTATCATATGAAAAAATCATCATCAGTCATCATCATCCTCCCTGTATGACCTCCGCAACCCAAAAGCATAGTGATATTCCGCTGCTTGCAAGAAGATCGGGTTCAAACCATCTAACTAGTAACATTTCATACTTGTTTATTTCCGTTTTCTCATGCCTCGGAGAAGTCGGAGAGCACGTTAAGCTGTGGTCTTGGTTGTCATAAAGTTCTTTGACACTTGTTATGAGGAGGCCGTTCCTCTGAATAAACTGACACAACTGACAATATTGCTGACCCTTTGAATTGTAGACGTCAGACGATAGTCGCTTTGTGGAATAGGCGATACAGTTATATTTTATAGGTTGTAGTTGTACGAGTATCAACGGTTCAGATTATATAGGTACTACGCCTCATCAAGTGATTTGCTTTGAGAATTGATGAGCATCAGTCTTAGATTAATTACTTTAGTATCTTTTGAACCCTTGGTATTGCTACTATGTTGCCTTTTCAAATTACGTCAAATTGTTTTTGAAAGTTTGTTTCTTATGCCCTTTGAATTATGTAACGAAACGCTCTTCGGGGAACGTTGAATGTTTCGGTACTCTGGCATTAAAACTATGAATACATAATGAAGGTACCACGCTTTGAGTGACATTTTATCGTGTGTTGCAATCGAACTTCCCACAGTACAATTCCGCGTACCATACAATTAAATATACTTAATTACTATGAATAATGCGAAGCCACCCAGGACGCAGGCAGTAGTTTATAATATACTAGACGTCGCCAGCGGCTTCGCCTGCGTCAATTATACATATTATAAACCTTCCTCTTGAATCATTCTATCTATTAAAAACCCCATTAAAATCCGTTGCGCAGTTTTTAAGATTTAAGCATACATAGGGACAGACAGACAGAAGAATTTTGTTATTAATTATCGCTTGCCCCGTGCCTCGGAGAGCACGTTAAGCCGTCGGTCCCGGTTGTCATGAAGATCTTTGACAATCGTTGTAGGGAGTCAGTACCTATCTTCAGATAAACTGACACTAGTCTAAACCATAGAATATCGCTATCCCTTTGGGTTGCGGAGGTCAGGCAGGCAGTCGCTCCGTGGAAAAGCTAATATTCAGTCAAATCCGGTTAGACTAGTAAGCGGACCCCAGCTCGAAACTGGGATAACGCTAGGAGAAAGGAAAGAAAGGGACAGACAGACAGAAGACAGACTTTGTTTTATACTATATAGTGATTTAGAGTAGATTATATTGAGTTAAATAAAAAAACCATCATACAAAATGTTTGTATGCCGCTGAAGCGACTTACGGAGTTAGAGGAGAAGAATCAGGAACAAGTCAGCTTTCGTAGAAGAGTAGAAGGAAAAGAGCGCAGAGCAGTTCAGGATAGTTTAATTAGAAGCACAGATAGGAAATTACAAGAGTAGCAAGATAGACAGATAGTCTTAAAGCGAAATTAAATATTCCGACACGCGTACTACAAACTACAAAGCTCGTAACGGCGTAAGCTCGAGTGGCGCGGGCGCGACAGACGTGCGCTTCGCGTGGGTTCGTTCTACGGACTGTGTGTCGTGACGAGTGGTCGCTTGCGCAGGCAGCGAGGAGGACCGGTCGAGCGTCGGCCTAATGTTTCGGCTGGGTCCGCATTCCACAAAATGTGTAATAACGAACTTATGCTGCTGTACGTTTGACCTAATAAAAGTTTTTATGCAATTTTTGTTACTACTTAATTAAGTACAGTTTATAATTGAATTGTACATAGTAATGACATATAAATTAAAGTCATAGTTTTATATACCTATATAAGATTTTGTACATATTTTAAAGTTAAGTTAGGTTAATTATTAACAATTTATTTAATTATTAGTTTACATTAATAAATATACTTAGGTGTAAATAATTTTAGTTACATTACTAAGATTTATAAAACTGTGACAATACTAACCGTGGCAAAACAGCGTAGGTACGCTACACCGCTAACTGCATAGTGCGCATGGCTTTAATCGCGTTCAGACGTATCAACCGTCTTGCACCGATGGTGCACCTTTCTTGCACTACGGGTGCGGTACCGGACGCGGTATTTAAACATTCGTTAAATAATTTTGTATGATGTATACAAATCCGTGTGGTGACGGATTAAGAATACGGAATGTCACCACCCAATATCATCCCATGGGTGTCGTAAGAGCCGGCAGAGGGAGCATATTATGCAGAGAACAGCACTGTAAGAGAAGGAAAACTTGATACAAACTCTATACCAACCCGTTTGGCCAGCGTGGTATAATAGGCTAATTCCTCCTTTCAAAGGAGAGGCCTAGTCCAGCAGTGGACTGTTAAAGGCTGTTGATGATGATACAAATCGCAAAACTTTAAAATCGATTACTAAAAACCGATGTTTGACCGTCAACACGTCAGAAAAACAGAGGTATTTATTACGTCAGAAAAACAAACAGGAAGTTAATTTTACGCGATTAAGTCTCGTTAAATAATTTTGTACAATAATTATAGACCATGTTTGACACCACGTCATCAACAAAATTGTCGCTTTCTTTGCACAAATATAAATAAATAAATAAATTTTTTATATCATTTTCTACAATTTATAGGTTACACATTGCATTCGGAGTCTCCTTTTAAGATAAATAATGCCTGTGATAGGATACTCCGCTCTTCCGATTTATACAAGCCTATAAATAAAGGGTATATGCCCATACATATTATATAAGGCTGCCTCGTTGGTCTCGTGGCATAAATGTGTTCGTGGGATTGGGAGGTCTCGGGTTCGATTCCCGTATCGGTCAAAGTGTTCTTGAGTTTTTCCGTTAGGCAATTATCAGTAGCAGCTCGGAGTCTGGTAATATGCCCGGTACGGCAATAGGCTCGCCCCCTATTACGTGGGACTAAAATAAAGCTGGCGAAAAATGGCTGTTGCAATATACCTCTGCCTACCTTTTTTTGGGGGTATAGGCGTGAGACTATGTATGTATCTATATTATACAATAGTAATTTAATTGATTAATTTGCATGCAAATTACTTGCTTTCACTCATCTAGTGAAAGCAAGTAATTTCTTAAAAATAAAATATAACATTAAACATAATTCGAAAAGCTTTGCGCATGGTATTGCTATGTAGATATGTATGTACGAATCTATACACCAATATAATTACTTTTTATAAATAATAATATTAATTACTGTCGAGGTAGAAGGCAGGCGGTCGCTGGCTGGTGACTGCGACACAATAACTTGTACTGAGAACACTCTACATAAGCAACGTCACACACATACACTTGTGTTCTCCTTCTCAGAAACGACGGCGGGTTAGATACCAAGTGCCACAATACTGTGAAATAAAAATACTTTTGCCTAATATTATTTTTCCATTGTATTTTTCCTTGTATTGTCTAACCTATACATACTTAAGTCATAAAAGGTGCAGTTCTTTTCAACGACGTGCCTGCCGACATTATAGGCCTTGTTATTTTAACCTGTCTAGTATTCTACTACGAAACATACATGGGATTCATAGGATTTAGTCTAAACGAGACTAAGTCCGAATTTTCAATACTGTGTTAACTAAGCTGAAACATACAGAGAACCGATAGTAAATCATCTTTATTTTCAGCTATCTACACGATTGCAACTAAATAAAGTATAAAAGCGTTAATTTTCAAATTAAATTCAGTAATATTATATAAAATAAACCGATCTACCAATTTAGAACATAAAAAAATCTCTCTTCGATCTGCACAGACTCGTTTACTTAAAATTATCATTGTCATGTACGCTATAAACGTTTGAAATAAGTATAGCAATATTAATGTTTGAGTCGGCCATCCCACCAGCGTGTCATTAGCCAATTATTTCTCATTTTCTACGTCACTATTAGCCGCAAACTATATCACGCACTAACAGCCTTCAATTTGCATCCATTTATGTGAAGTGCAATTTCATACGGTCAACGGGAAGGGTAAATAATTCAATGATTGTTTAAACTGTCCCAACGTGATTAAGATAAATGTCATATAATAATTATATTATATAGCTATCACAAATCAAACCAAAAATATTACGTCTTCTACAATGTAAAATGTGTACAAAAAGATAATACGCAAAAGGAAAACATTAAGTCGCGGAGACGCGTGTACAGACTAAATCATTTCACTTAAGTATTTTTCAACTAATAACAAATATAACAGAAATGCTGGCTTGACGTCGTAAGGGATGTTATGCGTGCCAATCGACTTACCAACAGGGATGCTGAAGACCGTGCAAAGTGGAGGATATACAGCCGGGAAACGGTACCCGGGCTCCAAGGTGTAGGGTTTGGATAGCAACTGCGACAGCGCTAGGATGATGATGATGAACAAATATAATGTAGAACAAAAATATTTTTCTTAACAATAAAATAGTATCAAATTCTACGTCAGTACCGGGCAGAACTTTAACACGAAAGGCTATTGCGTGTGGAAACAAAACTAGCGTAGACAAAGTAGAGGCACCTGCACCAGCCATACGCCACCGGCCATTGAACAACACCCTTCTCCTCCCTATCTCCTCTCCTTAGAACTTGCTAGAACACATACCACACCTTTGATCTGCACAGTTTGGCTTAGAGATAAGTCGTAGTAACTATTTCGTAGTAACAATTTCTCGAATGCATTCCCGCACAGTGTGGTGGACTATGGGTTAATCCTACCCATAATGGGAAGAGACCTGTCGTCAGCACTGTAATAGAAAGTTAATGTTGATGATTATTTACTTATAACGTTATCAAAACCTATTGAAAACGATCGACCTATCCAATCGCCCTTTTCAGCTAGAAACTTTGGTACCCTAGTATCAAAGTTTCTAGCAATTTTAAGGTTTTCATGTTTTTTTTTCAGATAATTGGATTCATGAGTGGTAGTTAAGAAATAAGAAGCACCAATAAAAAAGCAGCAGTAATAAAGAATAAGGATAGGAGTGAGCTAAGGCATTTTAAGACTAAAAACATCAGCAGCTTTTTGGACGGTGATAATAATACCAGTCAATATTTTAAACGTTTTGATAATAACATAGCAAAGAAGTTATTATGCTTCCAAAACACGGGACGAAACGATCTGTCCTTAAAACAATCAAGGACGAATCATATAGTAAGGCCAGGTAAAATGCTCCTAAAATTCTACTTACGTCGTATCGGAACACTTAGACTTAAGATTACTTAAGACAAAGCCCATATAAAAACGCAAGTGCCAAACCATCCAACAAAAAGCTTTTAACAATGAAGCTTCAAAGGTAAACAAAATCTGTTCTAAGTAAGTAAGTAATATAAGACGATAGTGATATCTTATTTATACGTCACCGGTAAGCCAGAGCCGTGTATCTCCGTCGCTAGACTAATCCTCTCCTCCAGGAGCACCGCTATAGCCTCCTGTTCAGGGACTTCCGCTAAATAAAGACGAGGACAAAAGAAAAGTAAGCGGGTCGACTCCATCCCGATGCGCAATTAAACTACTGTTCTTGTTGCAAAATAACTGTGTGTTTTTGCTGAGATTAAAAGAGGCTCGAAGGCAAGTGGCCGGGTCAAAGATTAAGTGACATCAAGCTGGCTTTTAGATGTGTGCGTCGGGGGAATTGAAGTGTGTTTATTGTGTTTGTGTCATTTTGAGATGTAAGTATTGAACTTGCTAATGGTATGGATGATTACACTGAGAATATACTCTAATATTAAGTCAAAGAGCAATTCGTATTGCAATGGAAACAACATTGATTTCAAGTAATTTTATGAATTTGTGCGCCATGTAATAAATAAGTTAAGTATATGTGGTACCTAAGAACTGCATAATACCCTTCTACTTTAGCATTGACTCCAGGATGACTTAACAACATCGACATTAAAATGACTAATAGCTTGTCAACATGTAAGCTTATGATCATGCATTTTTCTAATAGACTCACGCCTGTATCCTTGAAGGGTTAGGCAGAGGTGTAATATTACATCCACATTTCACCATTAATTTTTATGCCATGCATTGAATATTGTATACTAACATGAGACTACTGTGCACGCAAACAGGAAGCCACATATTTTGACATCCATGTAAAAAATACGACAAAGTATGACTGCAGTACTATAATGATTGTAGTAAGTCAATGCTATAAATAGAAGATCTCAATTTACATCCCATTCCCATTATTGTCAAAAATCGTAAGGGCACCGTTTCAGCAAAACGATCGAACCCTTACGCATACGTTGTACTAAAATAACTTAAATTTAAGCACCGGTACACCATTAAAGTAAAAGAGAACGACGCAGCATCCCACAGGGTTGATTGATACGTTCACATTATTTATCACTCATATCAGCCCCGGGACGGTCTATTAACGTTAAACTGGGTCCTTTACGACTTTGTAAGGACCAGCCCCATAACTGATATGTGCGGTCCTGACTTACTGATGTTATGTCAAAGGATGGAAGTTTTAATGTCAATTTGCTTAACCCAAGGGGCACGAGAGTGCTGTAGGACTACGGGGTACTTTTTGCACATTCACAAACACGTCGCTAGGTTTTATAATGTGTCGGAATAATTCATATTGCGCCGGGTGGGTGCATGAATATGCAAAGGTTCAATCACCTGCACCCTTCACACATCCTCCCTCTCTCTTTCACCCCGCCCAGTGGCACATCCTCGTGACCTACGCACTACAGCGCCGATGCGCTCTAATTGCACCGCATAACCGACACATTGAGATAATTAATGCTATGGTATGTTTGTGCGCTTTTTTTTAAACATGAGTGCGTAGATATCAAATGAGTTTATTTAACTGTGTTACAGATACAAATATGACTCAAATGTGAGCTGAACTAATAACTTTATATCCTACTTATTACATAAAATGACGGTAGTAATCACGATTTTCCTAGTTATGTTCAACCATTTACTACTAAATATCCTTGTCAAATATAACAAACTGTGTCCTTAAACTGTTTATAGGCATATACTTAGGTAGGTATATATAAAAGATCCAATAAGAAAAATTGCCAAAACTAATACGTACTAATACGTACGTAAAAAACTAACCGTCAAGAAATGAATCATGTCTTGCTATGACAAGTAGCAGTTCGCACTTTTTTGACAGGTTGATGTACTCCTGTGGCTAAAGAACACCTAATACGCAGCCGAAAGTATGCTCGTTTTAAGTTTGTATTCCCTCCATTATCTAGTGGAGGGAATATTATTTCTTCACAATGTTTTTCATTATGCATATACGTCTTTTGAATTTTCGATTGGCATAAAACTTTGTAACGAGGTAACGAATAAACTTATTTAAATTATATCGATAAAAAATATTCATTTCTATCCAACAGCTTCTGAGAAATTCTTGAATAAAAAATCTCGTTTGTCGGACGTAATCTCGTGGTATTCTCTCGTTTTCCATAAATTCATTTGCATTAATATTGTTTGCCATAATCATCCCCGGTCATAATATTTACTTGCACTATTATCATTTACACTAATAACGTTTGCCTTAACAACTCAACAGTGATAACTTTTATTTGCCATAAAATGACTTTCTATAACAACATATATCATAATAATTAGTTTTCATAAGTAACACATCTCATCATCGACTTTTGACATAATCAAAATTGATATAATTATGAAAATAATACATAATATTGTTAGGTCGAAATTAATTATCGTTAACACCCCGACTCAGTGCAATCCGACTCGGATAGGTTAGGTTAGGTTAGGGTTCTCTTTTGACCCTTAAACCAAAAATAGGAGCCCTGCGAAGCAGGGCTCCGTCAACTTAGTCCACATTCTTCACACTAGTTTAACAAACTGAAGTTCAATTAATTATCGTTAACACCCCGACTCAGTGCAATCCGACTCGGATAGGTTAGGTTAGGTTTGGGATCTCTTTTGACCCTTAACCCAAAAATAGGAGCCCTGCGAAGCAGGGCTCCGTCAACTTAGTCCACATTCTTCACACTAGTTTAATAAACTGAAGTTGAATTAATTATCGTTAACACCCCGACTCAGTGCAATCCGACTCGGATAGGTTAGGTTAGGTTAGGGTTCACTTTTGACCCTTAACCCAAAAATAGGAGCCCTGCGAAGCAGGGCTCCGTCAACTTAGTCCACATTCTTCACTCTAGTTTAATAAACTGAAGTTGAATTAATTATCGTTAACACCCCGACTCAGTGCAATCCGACTCGGATAGGTTAGGTTAGGGTTCTCTTTTGACCCTTGACCTAAAAATAGGAGCCCTGCGAAGCAGGGCTCCGTCAATTTAGTCCACATTCTTCACACTAGTTTAATAAACTGAAGTTGAATTAATTATCGTTAACACCCCGACTCAGTGCAATCCGATTCGGATAGGTTAGGTTAGGTTAGGGTTCTCTTTTGACCCTTAACCTAAAAATAGGATCCCTGCGAAGCAGGGCTACGTCAACTTAGTCCACATTCTTCACACTAGTTTAATAAACTGAAGTTGAATTAATTATCGTTAACACCCCGACTCAGTGCAATTCGACTCGGATAGGTTAGGTTAGGGTTCTCTTTTGACCCTTAACCCAATAAAGGGAGCCCTGCGAAGCAGGGCTCCGTCAACTTAGTCCACATTCTTCACACTAGTTTAATAAACTGAAGTTGTTCAACTTCAGTTTATTATCTATTTTCTTCTTAAATTATTGAAAACGAAAATTATAGCAAATACATTTATGGATATAAATTATTATGACACTTGATCGATTATGACCAATGGAATTAGTGAAAGTCATTTTATGTCATTTCACCATTATGACAACTGAAGCGTTATTTCTAATGAAATTATGGCAAATATCAGTATGGCATATGAAATTATGACATTTTAAATTATGGCAAAAATTAGTAAACCAATCTCGTTGCGAGTGCTACTCGTGCTACGGAGCTACGCCAGCTCGTATCGGCTACAGTGACATTACAATCTGCTACGTTTTTCACGGCTGTAATAGCTCCTGAGTCAACAGTCTTGGCGAGCCTTATTTTATATTTTAGATGTGGCGGCTAGTAAGAAATGTTATTTTTAAGATTTGTATATATTTTTCTGCATTAAAATGCATGCGAAGTAGTAGAGCAAAGTTATTTTATTCATTCTCTATACAAATTAAACATCTCTATGTATAAAATGCTCTACGGGGGATTCCTTAAAATCCCCAGGAGGTCGGAGAGAAATGATTATATCAAAACAAAATTACATAGCTGCGGATTTCCTCTAGTTACTAGAGGTCCGAATGTTGTCTTTTTTTTATAGTCTCACGCATGTATTCCTTGTAAGGCTAGGTGACACATTTAGACATGTTATGAAATTTAGGTCCCACGTAATAGGGGGTATGTAATAGCTCCTATACGAGCCTATTGCTATTACTGGGAACATTGCCGACGTGACTGAAGCCTGTGAAACCTATGTATTTCAATTATTTCATTTCACCGCTCATCTTCATCACTCTTAGGGAACGAATAACATTAAGAAGATTGCTGCACCATAACCATAACAGGCTGCATGTAAGAACAGCCTTAAAATTCTTTGAGAACGTACGAATGAAGTAAATGTTTGATTCTGTTGTTAAATGTCTGTTCCGCGCAGCAAGAGAACTTTTTGTTTTTACACTAAAGTTAGCTCATTGTGACTATGTATGGAGCACGTAACCATAAAACCGGCCAAGTGTATGTCACGCCACGCACAATGTAGGATTCCGTACTAACCCTTATCCAGTGACCACTGACCAGAGGATAGAAGGCCTCAAGCACATTAGGTATTCATTTTATCACTCGCAAGTAAAAGTTTAAGTTAATTAAATAATCGTCAATTAGTGCAGTCTAATTAGTCGTTAAAATTTTCATTAAATTTCAGTATATAGTATAGTCACTATGTACCATTACTGTAATATTCATGTATGGTATACTTACCATACTTGAATATTACAGTTAAGAATATAGACGGGGGAAGAAGACACTTTGCGGTAGAACAGAATAAAAATCCATTAAAGGAAACCTTTATTTATTTTGAAATATCTATGTTTCGCCAACATTAAAAGCTGTATATTATAATAAATTATGACCGTTTATGCATCAGTATACACTTATGTACATTCTGAAGTAAAATGAATTCAACATTCAGCAAATGTGCTGTACAAAATAAGCTCACAGCCGTTGAAGTACTCAGTAAAGGATGGGATTGTGTGTTGTGTGAGTGCTGCGTCTTTTAGTATCGCATCGCATCGTTGGAAAATTCACAGTGAATCAGAAGTTGTTAAGTATACACAAGGAATAGTGAAACATCATTCAAATGGTAATGGTGATTGCTCTTGAGCTGCAAAAAATACGTCACGAAATTTGAACTCATTATTAGATTCTGATATAAATCAAAATAAGGACTGTCTCTGTGGTCCAGTAGCAGCACGGAGTCTAGCATTGTGCCCGGTAACGGCAATAGGCTCGCTCCCTATTACGTGGGACCTAAAATTCATAAGGCGAAATGTGGGTGTATTAATACCTTTGCCTTACCCTTCGCGGATATAGACGTAACCATAGTTAAAGTCAAGTGTGGTGCCGGTTGTCAGAAAAATACGTTACTATAATATGTATTCCAAATTAATCATTACTTGACCTACTATATAATGCACATTAATCATAACTCGACCCAGAAGTTGTACTTTTTGACAATCTCTTGAATGATGAGGAAGGTACCATCGAAAATGTATCAAAGGTACTTTTTCCCTCAATCTACTGGTATTGTTAACGTTAAAAATTGATCGCTAATCTATCATTATAAAGAAAATCTAATTCATTTAACAATCAAGTTTAATAGACCAGGATTATCCATCACTACTTCACATGCTTGTATACCACATCCTCAATATTTTCTATTCATTGGAAATGCAGTTTCCCGGGCTGTTACATACTCACTTACTAAATAATTAGAGTAAAGCCGGATTATACGCTCACTTCGTGTAGACTCTACTGTGAGAGTTGCACTAACTTTGTGGATAGAAAAAGACTGAAAATACGCTCTAGTGGGATTCCAGCTTTTGATAATGTGAGATTCAATTACGTTGGCAAAGTATTTGCATGATAATTTATTCGAAGAGGAACTGTTATGTAAAATGGATTTCCATTTCACATAACAGTTTCTCTTCACATAAGAGTTCTGTCATATGTTAAATTATCCAATAAAATTCATATGTATTATTTATAGGTACTTAAATTGTCATATAGGTCATAAAAATACTTTTGTAATCGTCAAGACCATTGTAAGCATTGGGTATAAAACAGTTACGTTTGTCGATGCAATACCATTTGTGTTGTATGTTTGTATAGTGACAAAGAATTACATTAAGTGCGGGATTAAAAAAAAATCCGGCCAAGTGCATGTCTAGCCTCACGCAATGTACGGTTCCGTTTATGGTAGTTACACACATTACACGTATACCTGTACGTACGTAAGTACAGACTTGTACAAGAATACTGTTGCGCGAGTTAAAATAATTTTGCGCAATTGTCTTGTAACATAAGTTCCAGTATACTTGTGCAAGTCAAGACTTGCGCAGGTTATGATATTATTCCAAGGATATAATAACGACTCGTTCACAATATTAATTTTGTCGTTTTTAAATGTAAGTTTAAGTTAGTCAAATATTACTCCTTAGTTAGTAAAGTTTAATGAGCCGTTATACTTTTCATTGATAGTTCATCCTGCCATATATTTTCAGCCCTCTAACGTTGCGAAACGGACATGGTGAAACTATAAGGTTTCCTACCTGTTTACTAAGAAAATTAGAAAAAATAAAAATGCTAAACGAATAGGGTATTACACCATTTTTTGAAAAGTGTCTCAAGATGATCCTATGAGTTTAAGAAAGTAGTAGAAAAATTACGAAAAATATATTCAGTTGATAAGTAGTTTTTAAACAACTTTTAAATTTACATTTTAAATGTTCGCGGTTTATCAGACAAAAACGTTGGAAGCCATCTTGCTTACGCAACATAATTAGTAAGCAACGTATAATGCCTGCATTTTTGACAGTCACGTGGTTTAGTTGTTTATAATTCTACTAAGTTTATGACGTCATTTGACGTAAATGACATTCGTCATGGCGGCTGCCGTTTTGCGTGATTAAATCACAGATACCAAAACGGAATTCTTTAAAATGGTTTTAAAATTCTATATACTCATTTTATGAGCTATAACTAATATATTCCGTATGTTTTCCGGTAATACTATCTTAAATATACGTTATTATATTTTTTTTCACATGGGGTAAAATACCCTATTGTCAATGACCAAAATAAAAAAATCACCAAGCCGCCAAGTTATAAACACTCTTTTATTCAAATGACTACCAATTTGGGTTATTTCTACTTGACTTACTATTAGTACATATACAGGCATTTAAGTTTATCTGGTTGTTGTTATGCTTCCACGTCTTATTTACAGCATAATTTTATTCATCGTCAGTTGAACAGAAAATGACATTCCACGCAAGCGAAGCGGTGGGCACGGCTAGTATATAAATCTTTAAATAATTATATATTTCTTGTGTGTGTGTGTGTGTGTATGTCACTGAACTCCTCCTAAGCGACTGGACCGATATTCATGAAATTTTTTGTGTGTGTTCAAGGGGACTTGAGAATGGTTTAGATTCACAATTAAGTCCACTGGAAAATGTTTTTTATTTAATTTTTAATTTGTAAGTAGTTGTTGATTTTCGAATGATTCACATTGGAACCGACAGGCTGCGCTACCATCGCAGTGTCAAATCTATATTAATAATTTCGTCAAGGGGTGCAGTAGACTCGATCAAAACCTTACTTGAATAATAAAACATTTCGAGTCGACAACATAATTATAGCCATGAAATTCTGACTGTCAAGTATTTTGTTTAATTCTAATGGTTCTGACAGACAAATCGCAGTCGCTATATTGGCCACTCTATCGAAACGTCACCGATACCGGATAACATTTTGAGTACTACTAAGTCTTAGTACGAAGTAGTTTGTATGTGTAAATACTTTTTGCAGTTATATAGTATCCGCCCAATAAAGGAGATTTGTGTTACCCCGAACATAGATGATATACTATAACTAGAGAACCCCGAATTTACGCGTGCGAAGCCGCGATAGTTTATAATTAAAATGCTTACTACTTGGTTAATCTACTATCAGTTTCTACGAAGTCGTCGATTGCTTGCCTTACGGGTAGTTTTTAATTGAAAAGGTATTGACTTAGAAGCATCGTAAGTTTACATGTCACATGAAACGATCGCTACTCTATATTACTGAATAGGAACGAGACTCATTAATATAGATGGCATAGTGGTTTATGAGATCATCTTGCCATTTGATACAACGCCGCGTGTCGTGGGATCAATACGCTTACAACACTTGTGTTTACTTTGTCCAAAAAATGTTGTTTTGAACCTGGGTCAATAACACCCAGACCCAAAACAAAAATTTGTAGTGTGTTCTCTGACACCCAAAATTAATGAAATCCGAAACTGCAGAGATAGCGGTAATTAAATGTTTTTTTTTATCCAAAGCTTATTGGTAAGTTTATTAATGGATGTTAAAGGTATGTGTTTTCAAACCTAACTGCTGAGCTAACAGGCTCTTCAAAGTTTTCGCGAAGACAGTCCCAAATCAAAACACAGTAAGGGACTCCGAACAAATTTTACAGGAGGGCAAAAAAAGTTGATTTTATTATGCCTTACCGAACTATGAATCTACAGCTGAATATGATTCTTGGAGATGGTAGATAAGATTACTGTCTACATTTTTGCATACTAAAACTTCAAAAATATAATTTGAAGCACGTTGTATACCACTTACTAAGTTTGGAATGGGATCCAACACTAACCATTGCCCATGGAAACTAAACCAAAACACAGTAAGTAATAAGACATTATTAGGTTTTGTTTTTTTTGAAAACTTTTAGTTATGATAAAAGTTATGATAAATAAAATGAGTAAATAAATATTGCAGTCAAACACATTAACGAGAATTAACCATGTTTATTATTCAAATTCTTAGAAGGTGAAGTAATTTAATGTGAAAAGTTCCAAATTATAGTGGAAAACGAGGAATTAATAACAAAAACAGATAAACTCAAAATACGAAATTTGATGTTTTCTCACTAATTTAAACCCTAATTCCTGGAGATAGAAACTCCGACGGGTGTGTGCTATACTGTGTAATTTTTAGATTTTTTGGATTTTTGACATATTAATTCCCAAATCAAAAACCTAGCAAGTGGAAATTCCCAACCCAAAACAAAGTAAGTACGTGTGCCTTGCTGTGTTTTGAACTGGTTATCAGCAGGTTACTAGGTTTTTGATTTGGGGTTTGTGGTTTAGTCTGTGCACTTACTAGGTTTTATGGTATCGCTATATTGGGAATGGAGGCCTTTATTCAAAAAAGGGTTTTTGCATATTGTGGGCATTTACTGTGTTAAAAGCACCATGCTTTTTTTTTTTTTGTAAAAATCTTGATTTCGACAAAAATGTCCCTTACTGTGTTTTGATTTGGGACAGCCGAGTTTCCATATATTATGCTTGTACGGTGAAACCATAAACTACAATATTCAAACACCTAACACAGCATTTTTACCGTAATCTACAGTTTTATAATAATCACTCATCAGTATTCAATAAGCACCGGACTCAATTAGCGGTCAACGCGCGAGCTCTCTCGCTCCTTTATAATATTCCATAATTTGGTCTATATAATATATTAGTTATTTATATCTCACTACCGAGTCTCATTAGCAAACCTACAAATCTTTACAAAGCTTTCCTGGTCGAAGCTGTGCTGGTCAGTCGAGTGACATGCTAGGTTTTTTTTAACTTGATCTGGGATAGGGTATCTCAGCTCATTATCGCTCAGCTGCCGCACATAAACTTTTCCGTAGTATGAAGAGCGCCACGCTTCTGATGTAGCCTTATAACATTAGGGGAGATAGATTTTATTACGCAGGCGACGCCGTAATCCTACTTCGTTATAATCAATTTTCGCGTTACAGCCTCGAAAGTTTATTAACGGCAAAAATTGCGTCAGTTTTCTGCTACATGTAATGTATTTGTAGGTATAGACTTACACATGTATAATACCTATTATTGTGCTCAATGAATCTACACGTATTTTAAATTTGACCAAATAGTCTGAGCGAATCTTTCACGCTGCTTATCAGAAATACCATAGAGCAACAAATGTCAGTCAGTGTATTGTACTTGTGTTTCATTGCTAGGCATAAGGCATTCCCTTGCATTATATAGTATGATGAACCTTAGTATCTATGAAAACACAAATAATATAATTAAAAAAAGTCCGAGCTTATTCTCGGCGATCAGTCAGTCTAATTACGAAATGTGGTACATAGCGTGTTAATTTAATTATAAAAAGAATCGCACCTAACTAGGTAGAGCAAAGATAAGAGGTGATGAGCACTGAATAAATTCATAATACTTTTGTATTTAAATCCGAAGTTGAATCTCAAGGAGCCCCGTTAATTGCGAGTGTTTCATTAAAACTTAGTGCTGCGACGATGGCGCCTGGCTCACCGGCACGAACAAATAAGATCTATCGATTGCCTGTTCATAAATACACAACGATTATTCATTGCGCGCTCAGCACGCGGACTGCCCGTCTAAGCTCAAAACCCTATCTAATCTAACCCCACACGCAATTTTATACCCTATTTTTATACACATTAGATAACTGTTTGATGTAAAAAGGTGGACTTTCTGTGAGGCTTCCAACCTCATACATAATGTAAGGTCGCTATTGCCTGCCGGATCCGGGCGCGATTTCATCCAAGATGAGGCTCAAATCTTAAGTGGTGATATTTATTTAAGTAGACGCTTCTGTAACACCTTTCGTGTTTCGGTTGGAGTTCCGCGCTTCGTACAAAGGGAAACTGGAATATCTGACATTAGGTATGTAGTATACGGAATGTAGCTGTAATATGCGGTCATATTTAAGCCTTGTAACGTGTACATACTGTAGGCGCATGGTACATTTATGACTGATAGATAACTTTAAGTATGATGATTCACAAAATCGAAAGATAAGCATATCTTTTACTACAACTCAATTATTGTCTGAACTTTATTAAAATCTCATGGCTTTTTTTAAATTGAATTTAAATTGTCTTTCGGCGTATGTACCCAAGGGTTGTAGCCAATAGGCTATTAGGTCCTATCCGAAGTTCCAGTACTGTCGTTGATATGTTTATATGTCGTACAGAATATGTCCCAATGAACAATTATGAATTAACCACCAATTTCTATTTTTAATTACTGTTACTGATTGATCGTTATATTGTTTTTTTATCATTCAGTGATAATAACTTTCACTTTCTGATCGATCGATTACTGTTATTTTAAGACTGTTAGGTGTTTATAAATAAAATCGCATAATAATTATATATATGTATATTTTTGTAATACTCAGATATAAATTACATTGTAAAAGCTCAAAGTAAGGAGTACCTGTGCTATAAAAGAATAGTAGAGAGACGTAGATTGACTGTACGAGTTCACGTATTGTATTTTAGTTAAATCAACCACCTCGATTTAACACTGCGCTCTGTACTGTAGATTCGGGATTGGGTCAACACTTTATGTGATCTATACATTGTTGTTCGAGTCTAGATTTTCTGTACATCTTAATGTATAAAGTCACATCAACATATCTATCTTAAGTAGCCTTGCAGAACCACTTACGTAAGACTATACTGTAGCACTTTGATTGCTTTTTCCTGTAAAATTTTCACCTTATTTTCTTCTTTCAAGTGTTTAATGGGTGGTCACAAAATTAGGCATCTTCATCTAACTCTAAAGAAGTCTACTACTACATAAGCATCAACCAAGGCTCTCACTCTCAACACAGACTCAACTTGAGCGACCCAGATCCAACTGCTTCTTGCGATCTTAACAATGGACAAAAGTTTTCACGTTTATTTGTCTAGTTTTTACCATTATATTTAGTCATATTTACAGGTACACAGAACATAGAATCTGTATACAAGTATATAAGCTTCACGGTTGGGAACGTAGCCAAGCGCACTTCACAGTACGAAGTTTTTGTGTGACCTCTTATTAGTAATGACCACGATTCTACTTTGAATCTGAAGTCTACAATTCAGTTCTTTGTTAAATTCACTTGGAGTAAATAGCATGTCAGTGCTATGAAATGCTATTACATACATACATACATACATAGACTCACGCCTCTTTCCCGGAGGGGGAGGGTAACGATCCTGACATACCTCTCTTGCTTCATTCACTTCCATCAAGTTTCTCATGCATGCTCTTCTGTTTAGGGTACTTCTGACCTGTCCTTTTTTTAGAATGTATCCAATCTGGTCAGAGAACGTCCGCCTAGGTCTTCCCCTTCGTCCTGTCCCATTCACATTTGCCTTATATATCTTTTTGTCAGTCTTTCGTCATCCATCTTCTCCATGTGCCCAAACCATCTTAACATGCCTTTTTCAATGCTTGTCACTACATCTTCTTTTACTATTCTTTACTCTGTCGGTCAAAGATACACCACACATATTTCTAAGTGCTCTCACTTCTACAGCATTTATTCTACTTTCAAGTCTCTTCTGCCATACCCAACTTTCGCTACCATACATAAGGGTAGGCACTAACACTCCACTATGCACAGCGACGTGGGATCAAAACACTGGCGAAAAGTGGGCGTTTAATATGCCTCTGCCTACCCGTTCGGGAAAACAGGCGTGAGTCTATGTATGTATGTATGCACAACCAAACGTGCCTTTTTGGACACATTTTGACTGTTCATAAACGCCTTCAGAGCTCCATTCACTCTATTACCAGCATTAACTCTTCTTTCAATATCTTCTTCATTCTTATCATCTCTTGTAAACAACGTACCTAAGTATACAACTTCATTCACTTGTTCCACTCGCTGTCCATCGATCAAAACATTACAAGCCGTAACGCATTCCTCATTTTCAAAAACCATAATTTTCGTTTTACTTACATTCACTTTCATTATTTTCCTCTCTAACGCACCATGCGTGATTGTTATCATCTCCTGCTATTAATAGAGGTTAAAACTATACTAGACTAGGTTCCTTTGTTTGCCATGCTGTACTCGTACCTATTACTAAATACATTCGATATTAATTTTAAATTACCTACCGGGATATGAAAACGTAATTTGGTTTCGAGACACCTACTAATACTTATTATGCAGACATTCAGTTAGAGCATTTAATAACAATGACCACAATAACACCTCCGTATATCGCGACAACAGGTTTAAAGTAAGTAAGTAATTTTTTTTTTCTTGAAAATAATAAAGATTTGTCGGTGGCGTGATTCCATTTTATGTTTAGTAAATATACAATATTTAAGTTTGTTTGAGTAAAGTCAACAAAATATATTGCTTCTGTCGAATTAATAATGTGGATTTCAATTACCACGCAAAACAATATACCGTTGGCAGTGCAGTGCAAAAATAATTGGTTCAACATACTGTTTTTATAGCATTCTAACATTAGGAATTTACATTTAGGGTTTGCATTTAAGTATATTATAAATTCAAACATATTTTTTGCGTAATAGACTCTGTATTTCATGAATTTACGGCTAAATATCATTGGTTTAGATTAAAATTTTCTCACAAAATAGAAAAGACTTATAATGTTAATATTACAAAAATAGGCGGCAATAGGCTCGACACCTATTACGTGGGATCAAAACACTGGCGAAAAGTGGGCGTTTAATATGCCTCTGCCTACCCCTTCGGGGAAACAGGCGTGAGTCTATATATGTATGTATGTATTACAAAAATAAATACTTCAAATTATTTATTGTTCTCAAAACGACAAAATTTCGACACTTTTTAACACAGTATCCAACATTTTATTAATAAAATATTCCAATCCATTTTAACAGAGTACCGCTCGATTTTATTCATTAATTTCGCTTTCACGGCTCAACAACATGGCCAATTTCAATAATACTGATCTTATATTCCGAGAAAAGACATTGGTTAGTTGTCTACGTGGGCAATCGCAATTTAAACAATTATATCTATCTATATAAGTTAATGCAATTACATAAACTTAACAACTGAAGCAAGAGATTTGAAAGAACAGACACTTTTATCACAAGTGGATAATTCTTAACATTCGACACCTTAAAAGTAAAATAGAGGTCAAAAGTTTCTGAAAGCCAGCTACTAGTAAAAATAAACTGTAAGACAAGATTTTAAAACACATCTGATTAGAAATGCCATTAGAATGGAATAAAAATAATAAAACTTTAAAAAATAAATCAAAGAGTCTAATGGATTAAGACTAAAGTCATAATCATTGCAGTATAAGTCTAATAGATTTTTCGTTCATAAGATTTGCTTTGTACGGCTTATACATTTAATTGCGGTTATTGCGGATTTGTTTAAAGGGGGGTTCAATAAATCCGTTGTGTGGTATTTATGTAAATAAGTCTCAACTTTATAAAATATTATCGAAGGCTAATAATAATGATAATATCATTATCATCGGCCAATTAAAAGAGCAATTAGTATATTATACTAATTGCTCAATTTATTAATGTAGTTTAATATAGCTTACATAATAGAATAGCACCCGAGTTAACCGAATAACGACCCCCACGCGGTCGAAGCCGTGGGAAAAGCTAGTAAGTTGGTCGTGTATTTTCTCACATGCGGGGAGATAATATTATACACGTGCTGCAATTATCTATGATCCTACTCATTGCCATCATCATTATAGCACCATGACACTTAATTCAGTTTAATCGAGAAACTGCCATTTGAGAAGTTCATCTTGATAGTACTTTCACTTTTTACTTAGTTTATAGTAAATAATTATATTTTAAAACATAAGAAAATAAGTTAACTTTTCGAATTAAAATCAAATACAATAACCGTCAAATTTCGGTTCCGTTCATAGTACTTTCACTTTTTACTTAGTTTATAGTAAACAATTATATTTTAAAACATAAGAAAATAAGTAAACTTTTCGAATTAAAATCAAATACAATAACCGTCAAATTTCGGTTCCGTTGGAAACCTTAAAATTAGGCGACACCAATATTATTACGTAACCCAGTCGACATAAACCAACACTACAATTCGCATAGGTCTGTTTAATAATTAGCTTAAAACCAACATGAACATTACAAATCCCGGCATAAAACCGAACACGTAAATAATAATAGCGCCCGTTCTCGCACAATAATTAAACATTGAGTTTGAATGCCCCGTACGGAAAACATTTCACATCGATTTCTCTACGTATCCGGTAGAGGTCGAGCTACGTTGCTACGGAATGTTATGGAGCTACGGCGCTACGGGCTACGTAGAGTGCTACGGGTGGGAGAGAGGTTCAGTAAAATATAAAAGCGTCAATATTTGTAAAAAATAACCTACCTGGGCTTATTCGCCCTTGCTCCTACACATATGTAGGCATAACCGTACCACATATCGTATGATTGGACTGCAATTATTATATTATTCGGTTGCTAATTTGAACGTTATTGTATTCTATACATTATTATCACGGTCTATTTGGTTAATAATTTTAAAATGTCGGTGGATAATTTCATTCTCAATTTACTGTAATAGGGTAGTTTCCAGAGTCAAAATAATCACATTTTATTTAGTCCGTATTTTAGATTATAAAAAAATATTGGACACGTATTTTTTTCTTTTTTCGACTAAATAAAAAATAACAAAGATATAGCCCATTAAAGGTGACATACGTGTGACGTCACCCCTTGCGAAAAAATGCAGCACGGCGTGACGTTATACGTAACTTTAATGAGCTATATCTTGGTCATTTTTGGTTTAATTTACAAATAAAAAAATACGTATCGCTTATTTTTGAATAATCTAAAGGACGGACTTATAAATTTCTTTTCGTCAACTAGCCTATTGCGACAATTAACATATTGGTAACCTGTGACACTATAACGTATTTACATTGTAAGTTTGTAATAAAGTTCAACAAACTGGAAAAAAAACGATTTGGACATCTTTTATAACAGCCCATCGCAACTCAAGCGTAAGTACCTACTGCAACCATAAATTTTAGATGATTAATTATTGGTGTGTACGTAGTAAGTTATTTTTTTTTTAGGAATTTAAACTTTCGTGGTCATTTAAACTTATTTCAAATTGTCTTTCAGGATATATACCACGTACCTTTGTTTTGAGTAACCGAAAGGAGACCGTCCAAAGTTGGCTTGAACGTGAACAATCGTCTGAAAAAAAAGTAAATTACTCAAATTTTTTGTTTTAATATATTATAAATATTTATCGCTATCCAGTAGTAGGAAATAAACACATAATAATTATGGATTTTAAAGTACTTTCATTTATTTATAAACGTGTAGGTACTTCAATGGACTATTTGAATGGTTGGGTGTTGCCTTGTAAATAATCGGTGGAAAATATCGTTAAAAAGTGTTTAACAAAATCACATTTTAAAGCGATTGCCGAAACCTGAAAGTACGTAGATATTTTTTTATATTTTTGCTATTTTATATATTTTTCAGACGACAGTCATACTTAACGTAAAATAATGATATTATTTTTAATAATATCAAAATGGTAAAGTATGTTGGGTATTTATTTTCATACTCCAGCAACACTTGACTAACTTGTCAATTCTGTTAGTGGTACCGTCATTAGCTAGCTTTGCGTTCGTTTCGTGTGATCGTACTATGAATTTGTGTTAGCTGTTCTTTTTCTACTTGTGCTTTCTAAAATGGACTCCGAATGTTCTCCTCATGACGACCTTGGCCTACCTGCGGACCCAGTACCCGCTTCGAACGATGACTTGTGCTTGAACATGAATGCATTGCATCAATTGTGATGCACCAATATTACACAGCGGAGAAGGCATATTCTCAATCTTGTGGAAGTACGATAAGTAGTGACGTGTACGACAAGTGAATACTTCAATGGATTGCACCGCAAGTGGTAAGTTTGTATTTGGCATTTCAACAACTTACATCGATCATTTTTAACAATGTGTTTTATTTTATTATTCAACTGACTTGGTACTAAACTTCAAAGAATAATGTTTTCTACTTAGTTTACGCTATTGAAAATTAATATTGTAATTCCACTTTTAAATTGTTCACGCCCAGGCCAAAGTCCGTTACATTGTGGTCGGTATCCTTTCGGCACTGTTGGAAGCGCCATGTTCACGGATGTACTGATGTTTAGGTACATCCGTGAACATGACATTATATCCCGAAAGACAATTTAAAATAAGTTTATAATTTTTTACTTTTCATTATTGTTTGTGCTTTGTCTTAAAATTTACCTAGAAGAAGCTTTCAGTTAAGATGTTATTAAAAGTTAGTTATTGCATGTTTAGCCTAAAAGCTGCAATATAAATAAATAAATTTATTGCCATTAAGAAGGTTCGTAGGTTGACTGATGTCGATACGGCTAGTTTGGTTTATTTTAGCTATTTTCATAGTGTTATGTCATATGGCATATTATTATGGGGTAGGGCCGCTGACAGCGAAAATATGTTTATATTACAAAAACGAGCAGTTTAAGTCATTTACCAGTAAATGACAAGAGTCTCACTCAAAGAAAATTTAAAAATATTGGTATACTTACTGTAGCATCACAATATATTTATGCCAGTGTTATGCATGTACGACTACATATAAAATCTTACAAAATGAATAGTGACATACACATTATTAATACTAGGAACAGGCATACATTATGTGTACCGTATTTCCGTTTACACAAAACGCATAGCTCTTTTATTGGGCTTAGTATAAAAATGTATAATAAAATACCAAGTAATATTTTAGACTTGCCTTTAAGGTCGTTTCAGACAATTGTTAAAAATAATCTTTTACTAAAGGCATATTATGGTTTAAATGAGTATCTTGACGACAAGTACGCTTGGAAATGAATATTATTTTATTAGGTCAATTTCTTTTATTATTAGGTCAATAGGCAGTTTTATAGTGTAGTTAATTACCGTATTCTCTTTTATACTACATTTGCATTTTTGTTCTACTCTTTTTATTATAATTTATCGGATTTGTAAGGTGAGGGTAACTCGTGGTCATGAACTGCTAACTAATAGATTGTAAATTGCTGCAGGTTCATATACCATTACTTTTCGGAACATACTGTTCCACCATAGATCAGAACAGTCATGTTCGCGAGTTGCTTACATCTAAAGACGTAAGTGGATGCTCCTGTTTCACCATATTCACTTTGGGAGGGTTACTAAATGAACATAATTTATTGCTTGAGTATGATATCAATAACTATTAACTTTTGCAATAGTAGATAACTGACAATGTGAAACAGTTGCAGCTCCTTACAAAGATAACATGTTAAACCATTATACTGGCAGTTAAAAAGAGTGGCCACGAGTTTTATTGCCCGTTCTCTCACGTGGTTGTACTTTTTGCATTGCGAACGTGGCAGTAAATGTAAATGTAGAATCATCTAGTAATTAACTTTAATTTTTGACGTTCATAAGCGTCACTTTGTGGCCTAAATTAATGAATGACTTTGACTTTGACTATTCCATGCTATGCCTTTTCTAGGTTGTGTACAATCTAAATACCTGTAGCTAAGTGATCATCTTGGTATATAAAGACAGTAACATTTTAGTAATATGTGTTATAATGTGTGAGATCTTTATCGATACCTTTGGGTAGAAAGGTCGTATAAACCAAAACCCGACTTTTCAGGAGAGCAGAAAAACAATTTTTTTTTACCTAAAAATTCATAACTTTTTTCTTTTTGAAGTTATAAAAAAATGATCTATGAGAAAGGTTCTTAAAATTTGCGAATGAAATATAAAATCATCAAAACCTATCTATCTTCTTTAGTTTTTAAGTAAGCTTGAATTTACGTTTAAGAAAAATCAATTCCTGGTTAATACATCCCATGAAAATGTAGTTTAAAAAAACTGTATAGGTCGTATATCCATTTTTGTTAAGCTTATGGTCACATTTTCTGTCGTAAAAACCCATTTTTTTGTATTAAAACCATTTATAATCATAGATCAATTGAATTCTGACTAATAAACAATCCTGTTACTCTCAGAATAAGTAGGAACTCAATTATTATTATTCTAATACCCAATAATAGTCGATTCAAATAAAATAAAACTACCTGAACTACGAAATTTAATTCAATAATTTATTGAATTGAGTACATTTAAATATATAACTTAGTAAGTAGGTACGTAACTTAAATAAATAATAAACTGAAAACCGATACCAGTGATTCAGTGCATGATAATGAGGCCCTTAGCGGTCAAATTTTTCCAGTTTTGGGTAGACACTAAGGGTGCTTCTACACGGTGCATGTAGCTGGAGCAAGTAAAGGTGCGGGTTACACGCGTGAGTAATATGCGCAAGCTACTTGTTCAAGTTAGTCGCTTGTACTTGTACATGGTGCAAATAACTGGAGCAAATAAAGACGCGGGCTACTTGCGCAAGCTGTGTGTACAAGTTATTTGTTCGTAGTCAAGAGCTAGGTATATGTGCATGCTATTCGCGCGGTAGCTTTATGACTCGAATCGCGTCAAAATATCTCGATGAACGAAAATTCTTTAAAATCATATGTTAAAAATGTAATTTTAACAAGTAACATGCGCGAGTAACCCGCGCGCGCCGCAGAGCACGCGAGTTACTTGCGCGGGTGGCTCGCATTGGTACATGCTCGAGTCGCTGGACCCGCACATTTTTTTAAACGATATGTTTACGGTGCATGTAACCCGCGCAAGTGCCTCAACATGCTCAAGCTACATGTGCCGTGTACAAGCACCCTTATAATTTTAACAGGCTACCATCACTGATCAGTCTTATGAGGCTACCACGATTAATACCTACAAATCGCAATAACTACGTGCCACAATTTATTAAAGCTAGAACACTCTTGTGAGTATATATATTATGCGAGTAGGTGCTAAGTTCGGTAAGTTGTAAATGAATTATTCAGAATGATTATTTTTATACTCGTATATCCATTTACTTAAATTACAATACATTTGTTTGATCTGCTAGGAATGGATTAAATGATCACGTAACTTCAAGTTGATTCTGAAATGTAATTACATCACATAGAAATTTAAACTTTCGTGCTATCACTAATTGTAAATTGTGATTCGGGCTATATACTACGTACCTACTTATGAATACAAATTTATATCATAAATAAGTTGCTTTTAAGTACATAAGTTAGTTACGTTTAGTGCTTGACTGTTGTATACATGATCTATCACAGAAATAACAATGATGCGACTACAGTATTCATTTATTTTTTACTATTGGTAGCGCCATCTACCTTCATATTTATAACTAATCGCATCAACATGAATCGTTCCACGCTTGTCTAGTGCGAGCGATATCATATTTCCGTCCCTCTCTTTCCCTCTCCCTGGAAGAGGCACTGCCTTGCGCCTGATTTCGTCGCCGCGAACGTCGACGCGAGACAGTCTCGAACATTCTGCTCGTTAAGAACGCCGTCTCGATACCGCTCCGCGCCGCGCCGCTGTATGTGATTTTGCCGCTTCCACCAAGGAAAACCCGCTCGTGAGTGCTAGTGAAAACAAGCCACTGCATCGCGAAAACACCAGGAGAAAAAGAAACGAAGAAGCTATAAGGTAAGTGCCTTCCATCCTGGAAATATCCCATACCCACTCCATCTCCTCTTCCCTTAATTCCCTCCTAGGCGGCTAAGAACCGCTATCCTCTCTATACAGTCCATTAATCCTTCCCAAGTCGCCTAGAACCTAACCGGTTTCGGCACCACGCCATACCATTTTTTTTTTATCCATACGAGTCGGATTCATTTACGTTTTATACGTTATACCGCTATATCTAGGCAGTTATAGCACCTAGCTATACTCCTAATATATTCACATAACCGTCACATGGTTATTTCCGCCCGCATTAGTAGGTAAACTTTTATGTAGCTACCTACTTATTAAATTATTATTTCTGCAACTATCATAGTTGTCTTATAAATCTCATATTTCAATCAACTTTTATTTCCTCAGCTCTAAAGTGTTGCCTACTTAGGTAAAATAATAGATACATTAGGTATTCTTATTTTGTTTCGTTCTCATTAGCTTATACTTACGTAAGCATGTCACAACAAAAGAAGTCACGCGTGTCGGAAGACAAAGAGATGACAATCTTAGAAGCAAAACGCAATATTTTATTTGAGCGCATACAAAATATCTATGAACGATCAAAAACCGCATCTATGTCTGACAGCAATAGCGAAGCATTTCTCAGTTATTGTACAACAGTAGATAGTATTCGAACAGATTTTCATAAGTTGTTAGACGATTATAACGCAAGATTACTTTCTATCAATCCTGATGAAAAACCGAACTATCAGGCGTATACCGCATTCGAAGATCTTTATTGTATTATTAAGCGTATACAATCGCAATTGGAGGGTAAATGTTCAGCAGAGCCCGTTGCCCGCAAACCGAGATTACCGCCAATCGAGATTATGTCGTTTGACGGAGATATACGAAATTGGCCGTTATTCTATGCAAGTTTTAAGTCTACAGTGCACGATAATGGTTCTCTGACAGATGCTGACAGGTTGTACTATTTAATAGGTAAACTGTCACCGAAGGCCCAGTCCGTATTTGCAGGTGTCACACCCAGTGCTGAGAATTATCAGGTCATATTTCAGTCACTACTTGACAGATATCAAGACACGCGCATTCTAGCGTCTACGTACTTTGACCAAGCTTTAAATCTCAAACTGTCCGGTGCCGCGTCTGTCTCGAATTTCCAGCTGTTTATTGATAACTTCGTAACCGCGGTTAATTCTCTTAGGAATTTAAAATTAGAAGATCTTTCCGACTTTATGTTGCTTCAACTCGCTTTAAAAAAGTTTGACACTGATACAATTCGCGCATTCGAGATGACGGAACGCAATAATAAAATACCTACACTAGATAGTTTTATTTCGTTCATCAAAGATCAGTGTCGAATATTTCATAATACGCAGTCTGGTTCACCTGGCCCGTCTAACACTAACAACAACAAACAAAGGTTGAATAAATCGCGAAATAGTAATAATAACTCAGTCCCTAATCCACAATCTTACGTAACATGTTCGGAATCTAATAGTAATAATTCACAGAAGTGTCTGTGCAGTAATATAGTGCACGACCATTACTATAAGTGTCCTACCTTTAATGATTTAAATCCAATTGCTCGTTTTAAAAGCGTAAAAGATAACAAAGCTTGCATTAATTGCTTAAGCATAAAACATAAAACGAGTAATTGTTCCAGTAGAACGAGATGTCGCACGTGTAAACAAAAACATCATACACTGTTACATTTAGATAAAAATAACCGGTTGTCAAGTCAAGCCGCTGACCTTGACACACTCACGCAAGTGCAGAACACGGTAGCTGCGCCTTCCGCGTCTGAGGGCGAAGTATCGTTGTGTATGACATCCATTGCGCGGGCGACGCGCACGCGAGGACGGCACTCGCGCATCTATAATGATCCGCGCAGGGCCAAAACGCAGTGTACGGCGTCTAACACGGTACTGTTGGCGACAGCGCAAGTTATCGTACACGATGTTAATGGGTCGCCGCACATGGTACGTTGTCTGCTGGATAGCGCGTCTCAGACCAATCTAATAACATCGGAATGCTTCAAACGCCTCGGATTATGGAATAACTTTAAAAATACTAACTCAACCGTCAAAGGGATAGGCGGATCAGAAAGGCATTGCAGGGGTTCCGTAGATGTTAAAATACATTCGCGTTTTGATCGGGACATTAATTTTAACATTTCTTCGCTTATCGTGGAACGTATTACAGACACGTTGCCAAACGCTAATGTAGACGTAGCATCACTCACTCATCTCGAATTATTGCCGCTAGCCGACGCGGAGTTTGCGAATCCGGCAGGCATTGATCTTTTGATCGGAGCTTCAATATTTCCGCACTTGCTACTAACTAAAATAGTACGTAGTGAGCGATATGATTTACCGCCCGCTATTGAGACGGTACTTGGGTATGTGATTATGGGTACCGTACCTACGTTACATACTTCTCATTGTATTACGTCTTGTTGTTGTTCTGCTCTTCAAGAGATCAAGGTAGATGCTAAAACTGTGTGTAAGATAAAGCACTAATTAGCTATGCTATGCTATGCTATGCTACGCTATGCTATGCTGCGCTATGCTGCGCCATGCTGCGCTATGCTGCGCTATGCTGCGCCATGCTGCGCTATGCTGCCCCATGCTGCGCCATGCTGCGCTATGCTGCGCCATGCTGCGCCATGCTGCGCTATGCTGCGCTATGCTGCGCCATGCATCGCCATGCTGCGCCATGCTGCGCTTTGCTGCGCCATGCTGCGCTATGCTGCGCCATGCTGCGCTATGCTGCGCCAAGCTGCGCCATGCTGCGCTATGCTGCGCCAAGCTGCGCCATGCTGCGCTATGCTGCGCCATGCTGCGCTATGCAGCGCCATGCTGCGCTATGCTGCGCCATGCAGCGCTATGCTGCGCCATGCTGCGCTATGCTGCGCTATGCTGCGCTATGCTGCGCTATGCTGCGCTATGCTACGCTATGCTAAGCTACGCTACGCTACACTATACTATACTACACTTCCGCTTTGTACATGGATGACATTGCCTGTAGTGTCATATCCGCTCCGCTAGCAATTTCGCTTTGTGAAGAGCTTATTCAGCTTTTCAAGCGAGGCCAGTTTGATCTTGTCAAATGGACAAGCAACTCTAAGGAGGTTCTCGCACGCATACCAGATTCTCATAAAGCGACATTGAGTTTGAGAAGTCTGTACCGCATAAAGTTCTCGGTTTACGCTGGGACAAATCTTGCGATAGTTTTCGGTTTGACGTCTCACCGCCAGATGACAAGTGCGCCAAGCGCACTGTGCTGTCCACAGTGGCTCGACTATGGGACATAATGGGTTTGTGGCTCCCACAATTTTGTACGCCAAGCTCTTGATCAAGGACCTTTGGCTATCAAAGTGTGAGTGGGATGAAACACCCCCTGACCATATTGTCGCCGCTTGGGGCCAGTTTTGTATTGAGCTTACCGCGCTCAATCAAATTACTATTCCGCGACATCTTGGGTTGGTAGATGGATGTACCATCAACTTAACAGGTTTCGCTGACGCCAGCGAGCGTGCTTACGGCGGAGTCGTATATCTGCAAGTCCGCATTGGTTCTAACTACTCGGTGCAGTTAGTTTGTGCCAAGTCTAAGGACTCGCCTGTTAAACCCATTTCGGTTGCGAGACTGGAGTTGTGCGCGGCCCTTCTGCTGTCTCAGTTGCTCCACAAGGTTCAAGACACAGTTTTGCCCCACTACTCTATTAATAAATATACGCATTTTCCGACTCCAAAGTAGTTCTCGCTTGGATTCATTCTTCTCCTCACCGCTGGCAGACTTTTGTCGCCAACCGCGTTAGTTAATTGATTGAACTTGTTCCCGCTACTTGTTTCAATCACGTCGCGGGTTATCGTACTCGTCTTCAGGAAGAACTTTCCATAGATCATATTGACTGGAAGTTTATTCCACCAGCATCACCACATTTCGGTGGATGTTGGGCAAGCATGGTCAAAGTAATTAAAACGCATCTCTTCAAAGTTATAGGTCAGCAGATCCTCTCTTACGAAGAGCCTTTAACTGTCCTTGCACAAGTCGAGGCATTGATAAACTCGCGTCCGCTTCCAACTCAGTGAGATCTAGCCTGAAGTTGGACTTACCTCTTAGTCTAAGTATTTAGTTAGTAGTTTTCGCTATTATTGCGTTTGTAGCTTTCGCTAAAGTTAATTTAGATTAATTTTATTGTCATATCGCTGTCCTAGCCTATTGATGGGTTATGCGGTAGTACACCCAACATAGCTAAGTTCAGTTCTATTTTTTTTAAAGGCAACCCTTTAGGGCCGGGGGGATATGGTAGCGCCATCTACCTTCATATTTATAACTAATCGCATCAACATGAATCGTTCCACGCTTGTCTAGTGCGAGCGATATCATATTTCCGTCCCTCTCTTTCCCTCTCCCTGGAAGAGGCACTGCCTTGCGAAAACACCAGGAGAAAAAGAAACGAAGAAGCTATAAGGTAAGTGCCTTCCATCCTGGAAATATCCCATACCCACTCCATCTCCTCTTCCCTTAATTCCCTCCTAGGCGGCTAAGAACCGCTATCCTCTCTATACAGTCCATTAATCCTTCCCAAGTCGCCTAGAACCTAACCGGTTTCGGCACCACGCCATACCAACTATATGATCTCTATCTGAGTAATTGCATGTCAAACTTGTGTGGCTTATATGCTCTTTGGCCAGATTTTGTTTTCTATTTTAGCTATAAGTTGTACAATATTATTTTTCATTGTATACACAAACACTCACACTTTTTACTTAAACATATTCACACATACACATTCTGCATCAACTTATTAGGATACTGCTTCTACAATACTTTTGGAATAGCGCTATTAGCACCCAAATCGCTTTTTAAAGCTTGACTGATATATTGCGTAAACCATGTATTATTAATTTTCATTCGCTATTTTTTATTGGAATCAAATCAATGCGAATCTTATCCCATTTTTTTTTTAATGCTTGGCGATGTAATTTTAGACGACATTGATACTTTTGGCATGGTTCACTCTAGCATATGTAGGCCTGAGCAGTGTTCAGACTTTATTAAGGCCTCCAACAAATCATTAAACATTATGCACTTGAATATCCGAAGTGTCAACTGCAATTTTGATAACTTTACAGTGTTTTTGGCTAGACTTGATATTACTTGTAAAATATTGATACTTACTGAATGTTGGCTAAAGTCATGCTCAGCTATCCCTATTTTAGAGGGATACGCCTCATACCAAACTAGCAATCCCGTAAACCAAAATTATGGTGTTATAGTTTTTGTCCAGAATCACCGATAGATATAGCATCTCAGTACCCAAATTTTCAGATGCCAGTTGCTTAGTCTGCTACTTGGAACAATATAATATTTCTATCGTAGCACTTTATCGATCGCCCTCAGTATGTAACACTGAAAAAATCATAAATGGCTTAAATGAAGTTCTTACATCCCTATCAGCTCATAAAAATGTACTTATTATGGGAGACCTCAACATTGATATATCTGCTAGTGACCTCAGCCAGCATGCTCATGAATATCTTAATTTAACTGCATCTCATGGGCTCTTGCCCACACATCTGTTTCCCACTCGTGGTTCGTCATGTTTGGATCACGTACTACTTAAATCGGTATTAAGAACAACGACCTTAGTAATTCATACATACATCACTGATCACAAACCAACTTTTATTAATATTGACCGAAATCTCTCAACTGTGAAAACAAGACTAAATCACACCAAAGTCGATTACTCAGCTGTCGTTGCAGAAATCTCAGAAACCGATTTCAATGACATTTTGAATATTGAAGATGTAAACGCAGCTGCTGATCTATTTTTTGATAGAATTGTCTGTATAATCAAAAAACACTCCAAATTGACACACATAACATCAAAATGCCGAATAATTAAACCTTGGATAACGAGGGGATTGTTCCGCTGCATTCGAAACAGGGACGACCTGTGTAGAAAATAAATAATGATCCTGAAAACCATGTACTCAAAATAACTTACGTAAGATGCAGGAACTTTTGTAACAAATAACTTAAAAATCTTAAAAGAGAATTCGAGAGAGAAGAATTTTGTAAGGCAAATAATGATGCCAGGGCTACATGGAAAGTTATTAAAAATATCACCTCTACACATCGTAATGTCTCATCTTGTAGAGATCTTTTGAATTTGGCCTCGGATCAGCTTAGCTCAATAAACAGGGTTAATGACTTTTTTGCTGGTATAGGAAAGCAACTTGCTGAAACGTTTGACTCCACTGCATCTTCCTTGGAACACCCGGCTGAGCTTGGACCATTAGGCTCCTTCGTGCTTTTACCCACGGATGAGTCCGAGGTCAAAATCTTGATTCTGGGTCTGAGGTCGGATGCGGCGGCTGGTTGGGACGGTATCTCGGCGCGTCTTTTAAAATCTTGCCTGACATCATTAGCACCTGTTATTACGTACATTTGTAATTCGTCTATCTCCACGGGCTACTTTCCCAAGGCCTTTAAAAATGCTAAAGTTCATCCGATTTTCAAAAGTGGGGATAGACACAGTATCAATAACTACAGGCCTATATCCATCTTGCCAGCAGTTTCCAAAATTCTAGAGAAAATAATAAACAAACGTTTAGTTCACTACTTGAAATCACGAAACATCTTAGCCCCAAATCAGTATGGTTTTAGATCTGGTATGTCTACTGAGGATGCTGTTGGTTCCCTCGTAGATCATACTGTAGCTATGTTGGATAAAGGCAAGAAGTGTTTGGGTATTTTTCTTGACATTTCCAAGGCTTTTGATACTGTGTCTGTTCCACACCTACTGCTCAAACTGGAAGCCATTGGCATCCGTGGTGTCACTTTGAAAATTTTTCAGGACTACTTAAGTGACCGATCCCAGAAAGTCACAATTGATGGTTTAATGAGTGATAGGAAGCCCAGCACTTTTGGAGTACCCCAGGGCTCGATTTTAGGACCAACGCTATTTTTAATTTACATAAATGGCCTTTGTAAGCTATCTCTGCCAAACTGCTCAATCTTTACCTATGCGGATAATACGGCTTTACTATTACATGGTGACAGCTGGACAGAAACATACAAATACGCCGAAGATGCTCTGAAAATAGTGATGAACTATCTATTTGCTAATTTACTTAAAATTAATCTAAGCAAAACAGTATGTATGCCGTTTTCATTGAGTACCTCTATAACAGGGCAACTTGATACACCTATTCTTAAAGCCCACATCAATTTATGCTGTCCAGGTTCTCCTAGGTTGCAGTGCAACTGTCCGCAAATAAAACTGACTACCGTAGTTAAATACCTAGGTATCCAAATTGATCACTCGCTAAATTGGAAGGTACATATTGACAACCTTATCTCGCGAGTTCGGAAGCTAATATCCATTTTCAAAAAGCTACAGATTTCGGCCGATCCCAGTACGCTTAAAATGGTCTACTGTGCTCTCTGCCAACCCGTGCTATCATATTGCATCACAGTGTGGGGTGGAGCTGAGAAGACGCATCTGCTGAAACTGGAGCGAGCGCAGAGGGCTATACTCAAAGTAATGCTTTCCAAAAATTACAGATTTCCTACCACATTACTATAAGCAGAATGTAGGGTGCTAACAGTCAGAAAACTTTTTGTACTCAATACTATTCTCAGAAAACATAGCACTCTACAATATGATGCAAGTTATGCTGGGGATCGTCAGTTCTACAAAGTTTGTCCTACACATAAAACCAACACAGCAACTGCTCAACGTCTTTATCATATCCTAGGCAATTTTTTGTATAACAAAATAAATAAATTTTTTGACATATATCGTCTTCCCAGATATACACCTGCAAAGGCACTGTTTGCAAATGGCTTCATTCTCAAAATTATGAAAAAACAGAAGAATTATTTAAGATCTCAATTTTATGATTTGCCTACCAATTTTAAAAAAACGCAGAACATATTCAAAGTCTACACACATTCGCACAAATCCACACAACACACACACACACACACATACACACACACACATATACAAAATATGCTAAGTCTGTAAAAAGTAACCATAGAATATCAGTTACCTCACTTACAGCTAACTACTTAGAAATTTTACATTTTATTCTAATTCTGTGTTCTCATTAGAAGCAATGTAACTGCTTGTAAATAATTATGTGAAATCTGATACCCACAACACAAGTTAAATCTTACCATGGGTACCAGAGCCGCAAATACTGCATACTTTGTTATATTCTCTTACATTAATAGTATTATATTATGTTGTTCTACCTACATGTAAGTGGTTAATGTATAATTTTCTTGGAATTAAATAAAATTATTAATATTATTATTATACTTGTTTTTTTATTTAGTTGCAATTATATGAATTACTTAGTATTTAAGCCTTAGTACAAAGTCCGAAGCACCCGTTACCGGCGAGCATGTATGAAAAGAGTAATTAATGTAGAGGAAGCGGGTGAGGTTTACAAGGATAGAAGCAAGTGGCGTTCTGTTGTCTATGCCTACCCCGTCGGGAACAAGGCGTGATCATATGTACATATGTATGTATGAACAAAGGCTTTATTCAATAATTGGCATATTGTTATGGGGTAGAGCTGCTGATATCCAAAATATTTTTATATTGCAGAAACGGGCAGTTAGGGCCATTTACCAGTTAAAGACAAGAGTCCCACTCAAAGAAAAATTTAAAACTATCGGTATTCTTACTGTAGCGTCACAATATATTTATGCCAGCGTTATGAATGTAAGACTAAACATAAATTCTTATAAAATGAATAGTGACAGACACAATATCAATACTAGAAATAGACATAAATTATGTGTTCCGTATTTTCGTTTGCACAAAACGCATAGCTCTTTTATTGGGCTCAGTATTCGCATATACAATAAATTACCAACTTATATTTTAGACTTGCCATTAAGTTCGTTTCAGGCAGAAGTTAAAAAGAATCTTATAAATAAGGCATATTACAGTTTGAAGGATTATTTTGATGACAGGAGCGCTTGGAAGTAGTTGTTCGCTTTTGACTAGGTCAATAATTAGTAGTTTTATTTTATAGTGTAGTTAATTACGATATTCTCATTTCATACTTTGCATTCATGTTCCACACTTTCATTATAACTTTGCGGATTTGTAAAATGTGGGTAACTCGTGGTCATGGGCTAACTAATAGGTTGTCGATTGCTTTGGTTTCATAATACCGTTACTTTCTGCTTCATTCACTTCTACCATAGTTCTGACCATGTTCGCGAGTTGCCTACATTAAAAAGACGTAAGTGGATGCTCCTGTTTCACCATATTTACTTTGGGAGGCTTACCATATGAACATCATTTACTGCTTGAGTATGATATCAATAGCTACTAAAAATTTTACTAGTAGATGTCTACAATGTGAAACAGTTGCAGCTCCTTACAAAAATAAAATGTACCACCATTATATTTGTTTGAAAAGAGTGGCCATGAGTTTTATTGCCCGTTCTTTCTCGTGGTTCTACCTATTGCATTGCGAACGTGGCAGTAAATGTAAATGTAGAATCATTAAGTAATTAACTTAAATTTTGACGTTCATAAGCGTCACTTTGTGGCCTAGATGAATAAATGATTTTGATTTTGATTTTTGATTTTGATAATTTATTGAATTAAGTACTTGTAATAATTATGTACAAAAATAAAAAATACTATCAAACATTTTATAAATGATTGAAATGCCTGATTACTTTAAGTTAGAAGAAGTTTGATAATTTTTGTTTTTTTTATGACTTAGATAGAGAAGATCTTTTTATTTCACTTTTCAGTTTAAGTTGTTATAATTATTTTTCAATTTAAAATGTTAAGCCTGTCAGGTATGTTGTACCATTATTGAAATAAAAGTAAATGTTGATTAGAAGGTATTATAATACCGAATAAATGTTTATTTCGTATTTCAGGTAGTTTTATTTAAGAATTGATTTTTTCTTAGACGTAAATCCAAGCTAACTTTAAAACTAAAGAAGAAAGAGAGATTTTGATGATTTAACCTTTTTCATTCGCAAATTGTAAGAATTTTTCTCATAGATCATTTTTTTATAACTTCAAAAACAAAAAGTTATAAATTGTTATGTAAAAAAACGTTTTTCTGCTCTCCTAAAAAGTCAGGTTTTATACAACCTTTCTACCCAAAGGTATCGATATGCAATAAAGATTTACGACATCGAATTTAAACTATTCTAAGGTAATGCATTTAACACGTTAGGGCGTATGAACCATTTACAATTAACGACTTTTTTCGCCCTGATTTAATAAAAAAATATGGTCATTACATCATAACAAGACTACAAAAAGAAAACATTCGGCTTTTACACTGAAAATTTACCTTTTTTAAGAGGCCATGACCGAAAATTTCTGGGTCGTATTGACCATTTTTGTGCGAATTTCTGCATTTCATATATACAGATCGATAGAGAAAAAAATTCTGAGAAAAATGGTATATATAACTCAATATGGCCAAAATGGTTTATACGACCTTTCTACCCAAAGGTATTATATTTATATGTATAAAATTCTTGCGTTACTGACTGACTGACAGACGAGTCTCAGTCAAATATATATTGGGCGCAAGAAGCTGAAATTGTGCATGTATGTTTCTTGGGCACCGTAGTACGAGCATGGGATTTCCCGAAATTTCCACGGGATGGGGAAGAAACAGTAAAATTTAAATAAAATGTGCGGGCGTAGTCGCGGGCATCCTCTAGTGAAATATATAGCGTTGAATTTGGTGTGAATTAAAATAATGAAGAGTCCTTTTTTGATCGTTTTTAATCGTTACAGTGGTGAAACAGTGAAAGATAACTAGAAATGAGTACGTATGGTTGTTGATTTATGTATGGATGTTAGTTACTCTTTCACCTAAAATCTACGAAACAGATTTGATTAAGCTTTGCTATAATATCATTTATATATTAGAATACCTTGTATCCTGAAAACTGCCATTGATACTATAATATACAGCATTTGTGGGAATTAGCACGACGACAACGCACTAGAATATTCTTTACATCATGTTCGAGCAAGCTATCGGCTCTAAATTACAGCTCATCAACTTTTGCGACGTCATAAACCACGTCTGCAGGGCCATATGAGTCGTGACGTCATCGGAGTGTGACATTAACCATAAACTTAATCAAACGATACATTGGTGCTGAGGGACCGCGTTCCGTTGCTAACCGTCTTACAAAGCCCGCGATGGTCACTCAACCGCATGTTGACTTTTATGTGTTGTATAAACACTTACATGAAATTGATGGTTTTTATTATGCTGTCGTTAAATTTGATCAACTACTATATTTTATAGGCAAAGGTTGATGATGTCGAACAAACTTAAAATAATGCAAGCAGAAAGTATTGAAGGATACTTTCTGCTTGCATTACTTTATCGTTGCGTTTTTGCTATAACAGTACCTAACTATGTAAAATTGTGCTATATCAAATACAAAATTTTGAACTCTACAAGGGTTCTGCCGCAATCTCAATGATTTTCTAGTTGCTACAAAGAGATTTGATTTTTAACCGAGTTCAAAAAAAGGAATCTTTTTTTTATGTATGTTCCCCGATTTCTCTAAGATGCCTAGACTGATTTCGAAAATTCTTGTTTTAATTGAAAGAGTATACCTCCGAGTTGGTTCCATGATCATCAGGTCAGGATCTGATCATGGAATCCTGAGAAATCGAAAGAACTCTTCAAATTTTATAAGCACACTTGAAGCGATTTGACCGTAACAACCCAATGCCGTCGAGTTTGGGCTGGTTTGAGTCGTCTTTTACATGGACTTTGATGCTAGATGATTTCCATGGTCTGACGATAGAGTGGGAAGGTAACCATGAGATCTTTGTGATACAATAACCCAATCTCATCGAGGTTAAGGTCGTTTGATTCGTCTTTACATGGACTTTGGTACTGGATGTTTTGCAGGGTCTGATGATGGAGCAGGAAGGTGGCCATGGGATCTTTGTAATACAAAGACGCAATCCCATTGAGCTTCTGCTCGTTTGATTCGTCTTTACATGGACTTTAGTGCTGAATGTTCACCAAACTCTGATGATGGAGCAGGAAGGTAGCCATGGGATATTTGTAATACAATTACGCAATCCCATCGAGTTTGGGCTCGTTTGAGTCGTCTTTACATAGACTTTGACGCTGGATGATTTCCATGGTCTAATGACAGAGCTGGAAGGTAACCCAATATCATCGAGTTTAGGGTCGTTTGGTTGGTCTTTACATGGACTTTGGTACTTGAAGGTTTCCAGGGTCTGACGATGGAGCAGGAAGGTGGCCATGGCATCTTTGTAATACAAAGACGCAATCCCATTTAGTTTGAGCTCATTGAATTCGTCTTTACATGGACTTTAGTGCTGAATGTTTATCAAACTCTGATGATGGAGCAGGAAGGTGGCAATGGGATCTTTGTAATACAATAACGCAATATCATCGTGTATAGGCTCGTTTGTTTTGTCTTTGGTATTAAATGATTTCCTAGATCTGATGATGGAACTGAAAACGAGCGTGTTTAGGGTATTTAGTTGAAAACAAAAAATACTTGAAATTGCCAGAAAGGTGCAGGTCTACATTTCAGAACTGAGGCACGTAAGGAAGGCCTCCCCATCATGTACCACCTACACTATCCTATGTACCACCTATTACTATTTTTAGGGTTCCGTAACTCGAAATGAAAAAAGGGAACCCTTATAGGATCACTTTGTTGTCCGTCCGTCTGTCAAGACCATTTTTCTCAGAAACACGTGGAGGTATCAAACTGAAATTTATATAAAATAGTCAAGTCTACTGTCCCTTGAAGCTACGAAAAAATCAAACTTCTAAACTAACGCAATCCAAAGATACAGCCGTTTATGCTGCAAATTTCTGAACTCGCAAGGAAATCAAAACCTAACAGGATACTTCCCGTGAACTCAGAATCTTGAAATTTGGTACGAAGCAATGTCTTATAGCACATATATAGGAAAAATTGCAAAAGCAGTAAATTTCTTATTCAAAATCTATCTCAATGCAATCAAAAGATACAGCAATTTTACTATATTTTCAAACTCGCAACTACTCGCAAGGGAATCAAAACCTACAGGGTACTTCCCGTGAACTCGGATTCTTGAAATTTGATACGAAGCAACGTCTTATAGTACAGATAAAGGAAAAATTACCAAAACCGTTAATTTTTAGTTAAATCATATAATAAAAATATTTTAATAATTTTAAAGTTACTATCCCTTTCTAGTTAAGTTACTATCTCTTTCTTAGCTGTATCAAATTCAAACTTTTATCTCCACGCAATCAAAAGATACAGCAATTTTCCTATATTTTCAAACTCGCAACTACTGGCAAGGTAATCAAAACCTACAGGATACTTCCCGTAAACTTAGATTCTTGAAATTTGGTACGAACCAACGTTTTATAACACAGATTAAGGAAAAATTGCGAAACCCATAAATTTGTAGGTTACACCAGATAAAAAAATAATAATATAATAATTTTAAAGTTACTAGCCCTTTCCTTATGAACGCATAGAGGTATTAAATTGAAGTTCATATCAAATACTCAAATAATATCTTAAAGCTGTAACAGAATCAAACTTCTAAGCCAACGCAATCAAAAGATACAGCTGTTTATGCCGCAAATTCTCGCAAACTTTTGAAACTCACAAGGGAATCATAACCTACAGGGTACTTCCCGTGAACATAGAATCTTGAAGTTTGGTACAAGGTCACTTCTTATAGCCCAGATTAAGGAAAAACATCCATAAATGTAAATTTTTAGTTACATCATTAATAAAAACATTAAAAAAAAATTAAACTTACTACCTCTTTCCTCATGAACGCGAAGAGTTATTAAATTGAAATTCATATCAAATACTCAAATCTATAACAACGTTAAGCTGTAATAAAATCAAACTTCTATGTCAACGTAATCAACAGAAACAACAATTTAAACATATTTTGAAACTCGCAACTACTCGCAAGGGAATCAAAACCTACAGGGTACTTCCCGTGAACTCAGAATCTTGAAATTTGGCACGAAGCAATTTCTTACAGCACAGATAAAGGAAAAATTGCGAAAACCATAAATTTTTGGTTACATCATACAATTAAAATATTTTTAATAATTTTATAGGTGGTACGGTACTCCTTTCTTCCTGAACCCATAGAGGTATAACATTTAAATTCATATCAAATGCTCAAGTCAAAACTAAGGGTACTTCCAACCGATCTAGAATCTTGAAATTTGGCATAAAGCAACGTTTAATAGCACATAGGAAAAAATTTGAATGCCCTAAATTTTTAGTTACATCACATATTTTTTTAAATAATTATATATACCTATTGGTTTGTACGGAACCCTTGGTGCGCGAGTCCGACTCGCACTTGACCGTTTTTTTTATTTGTATACCACTAAAAAGCAAAAAATAAAAATTATTTTTAAATAAAAAAAAACAACTTCAAAAAACACTAAGGAACTAAAAAACAAAAAATATTTGGGTTTGGAGCAAACATTTTTGAATTCGGTGCCAAGCCCTTACGCAAAAAGTTACTAAATTACAAACTACCTATTCTATCAGCAACGAAAGTTATATAAAAATTTGTAGAGGTTCTATAGTCAGATCAGAAATACTTTGCTTGGCACCGACTCCAAAAATGTTTGCTCCAAAACCAATGATTTTTTGTTTTTTAGTTCCTTAGTGTTTTTTTAAGTTGTTTTTTTTTATTTAAAAATAATTTTTATTCTAAAATCTTTTCTCTTTGTAATAGCGATAATAAGTTATCTGTACACCACTCTTCATTTTTGACGCATGGTGGAAACCAAACAATTTACGAGGTAACCCTCCCAGACTGAGCCTGTAAAGGACTCAGCCTTGGGAGAGTGTGGTGACTTCCCGAAGGGAAGCGCCGGGATTACCCACTAAAACCACCATGGTGTTCCTCTATCCGATCCCACTGAATGTCGGGGTCACGGAAACTGCATTAGCGAAATTTTCTGTATTTAATCCGCTTATATACCATATTTCTGTAAGGGAATCAAATAGTTGACAGTGTTCGTAAAAAAATACAAGATAAATAAATATACGCACTCAGTTCTTAAACGACTTTACCTTGATTCTGTTGCTGTACTCATTAAACTGAAATTAGTCCATTACATGGCAATAGGCTTGCCCCCTATTACATTGGGACCGAAACATAACTGGCGAAGTGTAGGTGTGTAATAATACACCTCTGCCTACCCCTTCGGGGATAAAAGGCGTGAAATTATGTTGTGTTATGTTATGTAGTCCAGTACTGTCTGTTACTAATACCTATAAATTACAAGAATATCTAAAATGCTGTTGTAGAGATGTTAATCTTATTGTTGGTTTTTGCGGCACACCTTTAGTCGACACGTCTGAACGTGTCACGTATTACTTACTTACGCAGTTAAAGCTTATTCATAGGCGTTAAAAAAGATTTTGCTATCGAGTGTACTAAATTATATTAGCACTTGCGTCTGCCTGCGGCTTCGTAGGCATGAGATGTTTATCGGGACAAAATAATTGTGTATAAGCTTCTTTTATTTTTACAAAGTTTCGCCAAATTCTGTACAGTAGTTCTTATATGAAATAATAAAAAAAACGTCCATACTCGCACAAACTCTAGCATTTATAATAGTAATAAGTATGATGAAAATGGCCTTGAGACGAGTTGCAGATAGACAATAAACATGATCATAATTCAGTAAAACCAATGGTCAACTGGACTTAGCAGTGGGATCAGTTGTTATTAAGTATAGAACTCACTTTTTAGTCCGTATACTTCTTCATTGAGTGTAATAGTCCAAATAAGTAACATGTGGCGGCCCTGGGATCTTACTCTATAATGAGTGATATGTAAATTATTTACATTGTTACACGTTAAATAAAACATGTTCGCAGTCCCGATATTTCAGGTAAATTCAAGGCCCAAGTTTGTCGACATCCACACCCAGTGGACTAGACTTAACTAACCAAATATGAATCAAAGTGAATATTAAAGTGACGTGTGGTGAGAAACTGGAGTGGCATTCATGAATATATTCCAACTTGAGTGTCTGAAGAGACTGGACCCAAGTATGTTTTATTTGGTCCTACATACTAAAAACATAGGGTTTCTGTCCCTCCTTAGGGATATATTTGGTGATTTCATATTCAGTATTTACATAGACTTTTTAGGTAACGATTTTTTTTGGTGATAACGGTAGTTCATTTGTAATATATCTTACGGTTTGATTTGTAGGTAAGTATTCTTTAACCTCGCAAGTCCTAGGTTATTTTAATAGCCGCATTTATATCTGCCGGATGTACTGTACCAAGTACAAACTAAGATTAGTGCTTCAGACAGAGACAAAATATTGTCGGTTTTACTAAGTTTTTGAAGAGTTATCTAGTTCTTAGTATTTTTTACGTTATATAAATACTGAATATGAAATCACCAAGTAGATCCCTATCTGCTTGGTGATTTCATATTCAGTATTTAAATAGATTTTAAGTTAAAGATTTTTTTGGTGATATCGGTAGTTCATTTGTAAGGATATGAATAGGGATATAAAAAATATGGGTAAGCTTTTATATCGTAGAATCGTAAATTTCTGGTATAACTTACGGTTTGATTTGTAGGTAAGTATTCTTTAACCTCGTAAGTCCTGGGGTTTTTTAATAGCCGCATGTATATCTGCCGGATGTACTGTACCAAGTACAAACTAAGATTAGTGCTTCAGACCGAGACAAAATATTGTATAGTTTTACTATGTTTTTAAAGAGTTATCTAGTTCTTTATATTTTTTGCGTTACGTTTAGCATCTGTGGCACCTTAGTACAAATATTATTATATAATAGTTACCAGTACAAATATTAAAAATAATTTGTACTTATTAAACTGAGCGGTTAAGACTTCTTAAGCTTAGTCAACATGTATAAATCTGTAAGTAGCGGTGTCAATTTACTGTTTACAATAGAACGTACTAAGAAAATGCTAACAAAAATCTTTCTTACACACACAGTTAATTAATAAACCTTAGGAAAATTTTATCTCATTATAGTAACTACTGTAGTGCTACTACGTGCAAAATCGGCAAGTAAACAGGTTGCATGTAAAGATAAATTTATAAACTGTGGAGGATAAAGGTGTGGTGTTCCTCCAACTAGAGGGAGGAGCCTCTTACCAAGCTGGGTGGTCGTGCTTGGTGGCCTGCAGGCCGACGGACATACTTTCGAAGTTGTATATATGCTGCTTGGCTCGCAAAAGTTGATATCGCGGTTCAGGATTTTTGAATTTTTCCCGCGTTGTTAGGTGGCGAGTGTCGAGGTAGTTCTTTCATTATTGGCTAGATGGCGTTGTGCGGGTGTTATGTAGCTGGCCGCTACAAAACTTTATGTCATTATTATCATACAGTCCTCATCTTGGTTCTTGGATGTTAATTTATTCAAATTTAAAAATTCAAATGTTTTATTGCTCACCATATGTATTACAAGTTCTACAAAGATAAGGTATAGACCAAATATGGACCCTGTCAGGCACGGCAAAATAGATAGAAGAGGAGAAAGGAGGAAGCCACTGTTATTATTAAAATATTGCAAGATATTGAACATAATTATTTTTATTTTTAAGTAATTAATTTTGCTTAAATAATAATAATTAATAATAGTTAAATGGTAATCATTGTATAAATAAATTAATTATGGAAATGCAAATCATCATCAACAGACTTTAACAGTCCACTGCTGGATTAGGCCTCTCCTTTGAAAGGAGGAATTGGCCTACTATACCACGCTGGCCAAACAGTTTGGTATAGGGTTTGTATCAAGTTTTCCTTCTCTTACAGTGCTGTTCTCTGCATTATATGCTCCCTCTGTCGGCTTTTACGACACCCATGGGATGATATGGGGTGGTGACAATCCGTATTCTTAATCCGTCACCACACGGATTTCAAATGCAAGCACTTATTAATCACTGTATTAATTAAATAATGTTAGTTTAGATTATATTTTGTCATTTAGTTACTCATTTAAATTATAATAGCTTTTCTTGAGCAGAAATTGTCTTAACTTGGTAATAAATCTGTTGTATTTATTTTCGTCTCTTATAAAAGCTGGTAGGTTATTGTATATTTTTACACACATCACAAATGTACTGGTTGACTGCATGTTTAGTCGCGAGATGGGTAGGTTTCGTCGGCTTCCGTGTCTTAATGTAATTTTCTTTTGTATGTCTTCTCTCTTGGTAAAAAAAATTGGATATTTGCGAACAAATTTACGTTATTAAAAATATGGGTAAAGTATAGGTTTTTAATTCTTGAATCACTTTCAAAAAGGCTTGCAGCTATTTATTTCGTCTACGTTTACTATTATTCTAATAAGCTTTTTCTGGAGTGTAAATGAGGTAGGTGCGCGTCTTTACTATTCCCCCATAATATGATCCCGTACTTTAACCAAGCGTAGGCATATGCGTAATATGTAGCCAACGCAGTTTTGACATCTGTTGCTTTTTTATCTCACGGAGCGCATATGAAAATTTAGACAGCTTTGCTCTTATCCTTTTAATATGCGACTTCCAGTTTATCTTGATGTGAGAGTCTAGGCCTAATAAAGTTATTAAGTACCTCCAATTATTGATGTCCCTTGTATGTGAAGTCTATGTTAATCGGTATTTTTGGCGAGGGTAAAATGTTATTATTTTAGTTTGATTAAAATTAACTTCGAGACTATTTGCTGTCATCCAAGTTGATGTGGAGTTTAGTATGGTGTTTAATTTATCATTTAGATTAATATTATTGTTTCAGGAGGTTAGTATGGAGATATCATCGGGGAATAATACACATGATTTGTCTATATTGTTTGGGAGATCGTTTATGTATATTATGAATAAGAGACATCCTATGACGCTTCCTTGCGGGATAGAAGCATTTATTGCCTTGGTGTCTGATCGTATAAGTTCAATATTTTTTGTGATATTGTTGTAATATTTTATTTCCACTAATTGTTCTCTATTTTGTAAATAAGATACAAACCAGTCATGACATTTCCCTCGGATTCCTATGTTGTACAGTTTATCTAATAATATTTTGAACTGTACTTTATCGTAGGCTTTTTTCATATCTAGTAGCAAACCAACTGAATACTCTTTTGAGTCGATGATAGTAAGGGCATCCTGAATGTATTTGTAAACTGCCAATATGGTTGAACGGTTTTGGCGAAATCCATTTTGACAGTCATTGAGTATATTGTACTTTTCACAAATTTTGTACACACGGTTACACGTACCTTTCTCAAATATTTTTGGGTGGGGCGATAATTATTAGGGTCGATTATTTATTGATAATCCTAGACTAGATCGCTCATCTCATCACTTGCACTACGCTCATGGTACAGCCTTGCACTTGTACCTCTGCTTATCCGCACCAAAATCGTCGGCTACGTGCTTTTTAAGCTCGATAAATTGAACCATATCTACGAACTACCTCTTTTAAATTTTCGTCTTCAGGCTCCTAAGACGAAGAAGAGCTGTTACAAAATACTTCATTGTGTTCAGGTGTATACACGTTTTCATTATATCTGAGTCACCCAAGTCAAAAATTATTGAAAGTTTGTTAAATTTGATAATGAATGAAAGCTGAATTAAAAAAATCACACGCAATAAAGGCCGGACTAACTTCCACAAGTACAAATTTATATGTAACGAACTCCTAACGTAGCATGACAAGTACAATTTTTTTGACTGGTCATAAACCTCCTTAAATACAAAGGTTTCTTTTAAATTTGGTTTCATTAACGATAATTGTAAATTATTTTTACTGATTCATCTAAAAAACACGACAGAACCCAAAAGGTAATTTTGATATAAACAGATTAACTAACCTCTCGCCGGCCGGCAAACCAACCGTGAAGACGTTTTGCTGAAAAGTCACACTGATACCATAAGTTGAGATGACCCGTCTAGTATTACGTTATTGAAGATAGTATATAGAATGAGAATAGCCGTAGCTGAGTGGCCTTTCAAAGATATCTACACGGTAAACTAGGAATGAAAAATTTATACTTGGGTGAGTACATTAGCCAGATAATCTTGCTATGTATTTCAAAAGTCAGGACTGAACTACTATGCTGGATATGTACTTGTATAAGTACACGGGGACTTACGAGGTTAATGGACATTTTCTATAAACCGCATGGATTCTAAAACAAGTTTAAAATGAATAAATAATGATAAATTTGTTATTTTATTACCACACATTTCCTTTCTTATCAATTAAATCCATAATAATAAATGAGAATACTAATAACACCATTTTATGGCAAGGATGGCCAGGTAGAATTCGCTTCGCTTCTAGCGATAGCGTCACTCCTTGTACTCTACATTTATACGATTAACATTCCTTTGAATGTTCATACTGTTGTAGAATAAAGTATTCATAAATAAGTTCGTAATCTACAGCTTAGTTCTTACAGCAGCAACACTCATCCTAAAACAAGGATTAACCCAAAACAAAGAGATTTACAATACGCACCCAACTCTTTCAGTCACACTTTCACATCATTTTTTGTTTATTCCAGTAACACTGATGGTAAACACTATATAAATATATAGTTATAAAAAAATTAGAATTTAAGGCTTTCGAGGTATAAGGTGGTTACCTACGCTAACCACTGTGACTAAAAGGGCTATTAAAACTGCAGTAAATTCAATATTTATGAGTATGAGATTGTTCACTTATAAAAAATATGTATAAAAAATAGGTGTGTAATACAACTCTGCCTTCCCCTTCGGGGATAACAGGTGTGAAGTTGGTGGTTATGTCAAATTATAAAAAATAATAAACATAAATATAATGATGTTAGTTTCGCAGTAAGTGAGAGAAGGCTGTAAGTTCGATTTCCACCCATTACAAAATGTTGTATGATGAGCATGTTTATTTTTTATCTCTTTGATATCATCATCAGCCCTCTATACTGTTCCACTGCTGGGCACGGGCCTCTTCTCATTATGAGAAGGGTAAGGCCATAGTCTACCAAGCTGGCCAAGTGCGGGTTGGCAGACTTCACATGTCTTTCGCGAACATTATGGAGAACTCTCAGACATGCAGGTTGCCTCACAATGTTTTCCTTCACCGATAAGCACGCGATAATTAACAATTTAATACGCACTTAACTCCGAAAAGTCATTGGTGCGTGCCATGGATTTGAACCCGAGACCCTCTGCATAGCAGTCCGTCGGTTTCTTCCACTCAGCTATCGCTGCTCTGCTCTCAGCTATCTCTTTGTAGATGTTATAATATATCTATTATATGTATGAATGTTAGAATATATAAGTATGTTTTGTAGTTATCTGGTTGCTTTAGTACAAGCTCAGCTTCGTTTTTGGTACCCAAGAGCAGTGTCAAGCTTAGATCTATTTCGTCGAGACATATGACGGCGTAGAGAGCCCTTGATTTACAGAGCGCAGCAATTATGTCTAAGTAAGAACACAAATATGTGCATAAGAAGTTAACTGCTTCTATTCATACATAAAATATGCTTTGACAACTGGGTAATGAACAAAATGAAAAAGGAAGAGACGCCTCCCACTTGCCCTTTCTTCGATCAATGGCATCACTTACGTCGTTTCGATCGAAATTATCTACGTATTTTATATAAATATACATATAATAATATGGTCGTTATAGTCCTTTACAGAATTGGGACCCAGAATACAAATTTTGTCAAACATGTGTACGAGTATGCTACATTTTGTTTTTGGCAGACTGCTATAGATAACTTCAAATAGTTAGGCATTTAAATTTTATCATAGTTTCGTCTATTGCAAGTCCTTTAGTAGGTTTGTAAAAATACTTTAAGTTTTTTTTGCAATATATCAAAGTGAAAATCGTAGTTTGTGTAGTTCGTCGTATTGATACAAAACTAGCCCCAATCGTCATGGTGGATACTGTAGCTAACCACCTTATGTTTTCATTCATAATACATAACCAACACCAAAAATAACGTACTTTTATTGAGAAACCATTAGAGTACATGATATTTTAGAGAACAAATCAAAAATAATATCATTATATTGAACTTCTAATTTATTTTAATTTTTTTTCACTGGCGCAGTCAGAAACTCTTCTTGACCAACTTTTTAATTCAAAGTCCTTACGAAACGTAAGATTTGCGGTGTCGTAGGAAACTAAATTGTGGTTGTTTAGGGTTCATAATTATTATCATATACGTTTAAAAGTTAATCGATAGAGAGGCCCTTATTTTATATAAAAAATCCAAAAAATGTGGTTAGCAACACTAACCACCAAGACTGAAAGAGGTCTGGGAACTGGTTAAATCTAGTACAATGTGGCGGCAATTCGTCGCTAGAAAATGTTCACATCTGGCACATTATATTAAGCCGAATATACAGTTTATTATCCAAATGCGAAGGAAACATGGGACTCATTTAGTATGCGGGTATCGTTCCAGTCTTATGAGGAAAAGTTTAAAAGACGGTACAGGTATACAAAGGTAGCATCAACTACATATTCGTACAGTATTTACAGATTATATGCTCTGGCTGGAACAAGGGTATGTTTATGAACTTATGACATTATTTACAGAAAGAAAATATATTTGAACGAATATTTTATGTAGAACCGGTTGACATCACCGTCCTAACTTACCCTAAAACGAATCCTTGTTGCATCCAAGACTTTTGCCTTGGAGTCCAGAAGCAGTTTTTTACAGATTGGTAAGTGCGTTTTCTCCGTATACTTTGGACTGCCATGAGAACGAACGAGTCCATATTAAGAGAGCTGAACATAACCACAAGGCTCTCCGCAATATGCCAAAATCGGGCCCTAAGCTTTTTCGGACATATCATGCGGTCTCCAAAACACTGTATGGAGAAGCAGGTAATCTTGGGTCACATAAATGGAAGACGTGCTCAAGCCAGGTCACCTACAAGACGGTCTGACACGATCAAGAAGGCGGTGGGCGGCAGCATGCAACGAGCATACGGCGGCGTACGCCCGCTCCTACTGGAAACAAATATGTGGTCACGATCCTCAGCAGTGAGGCACCGAGGAAGAAGAAGAAGTGCATATAGCCATAGTATATGGCTCCTTATTTAGGTAGCAGAGGTCAGAGGGCAGGCGCTATGTGGCAAAGTTGACATTCGGTCAAATTTAGTTAAACTAGCGCCACGCCGGGCTTATATCATTTATAAATAAAATATTTTTGAATTAAGTGCTTAAGGTATATTTCCATCGAATTGGAAAATGCTGTTGACTTCCTCCAAGTTTATTACATACATATGTGGATAATTTGTGTCCGATCAAATGATCGGACACAAATTATCCACATATGTATATAGATATATAGAGATATAAATATATCAACAAACATGTATGCCAAATGTGTATATCCCAATATAAATTTATTCAACAACTTTTACTTGAAAAAAGAATTGAGTTGTATCTTAATGATTTTGACCCAAAAAGGCTATGTGTCATTAAACAAGATTTTTGTTTGAAAACTTTAGTAACCATTAATGAAGTCATCTCAATTCAAATATCCATCTCTCAGAACAACGAAATCTATCGAAGCACAAGTCACAAATGCGTACACGTCCATCCAAACCTCACCATTTACGATATTAATAGATCATCAGGGGCCCAATTTTCCTAAATAATTACAGTTTCGATATAATGTCAGTGTCATACTTACGTCACAATTATCGTATTCGTCTCAATTATCTGATATTTGTATGAAATCGTAACGAGATCGTAAATTGAAACAAGTGTCGAAATATGTGTCAACGACGAACTGAAATAAATCAAATTATACGATAGTGACATTAGGTTATCAGGATACAGATTCTGAGTCAATTCAAAATATAATTTCAATTTCATATAAAAATACGAGAATTGGCCTGCAGTTCACTACAACAAAAGCATTTCGGTCGCGCATCAACATCCTGTGTACCTAAGGCCTCCACAACTTGAGGCGATTGATGTCGAGAGAAGGTCATTGCACCCTGTAGCGAATTGGCTAAAATACTGCGCTGCTCCCTATAAAAACTATTTGGAGTGAACGGATGTGGCTTTCCTCCATTAGAGAGAAGACCAGGCTAGGTAGCGTGGTCCAACGAATATTGCTGAGAACGCAAGTATAGTCATTGACTGTGAAACTTTTAATAGCGCCATTTATATCTTCGTAGCTACGTGGAGGTCCGTTTGCATTCAAGAATATTAGAAATTAAAGCGTCCGGAATTGTATTACATTATCAAACATCCATAAAAAAACATGCATATGGTGATTTAGGCTCCAAATTTAATATTATTGACTAGCAGTCACCCGCGGGTTCGTCGGCTCTAACACCTTTATTTTCCCCCATTAGGAATGGCCTATTAAAATCCATCGTGAGTGGGTGTCTACCGCTGTCCAAATTTAATGGCTCTAGCTTCAGATTTGAAATGAAAAAAAAAATATGAAAGAGACTCTGCGATAATAAGTCAGTCAGGAAAAGTAAGTACCTAATTTTATGTATATGAACATGATAACAGGGAAAAATACTAAGCGTAAGAAATTAAATTAAATAGAGGTCACATTTCTTCATCACATTCGTTTCATGTCCTTTTACGAAATTAGATATCCCTGTATTCGGGTGACAGGTTAAGTTGATAGATTGTGGTGTGTGATGACTGATGACCCTACAACCCTCTTACTACAGGAACGTAGCCGCAACCTCCAATGTTTTGACACAAATATTGTTTATGACGTCAGAAAGTTTTCGTCCAACAAGCCAGCTGCAGGGTTTGGCATTACACTAGAAGACAAATCTAAATTAAGAAAGCCTTTTTCCCATCCGTTCTCGAACATATTATAATAATATAATAATAATATTCTACCACATACACACATCACCATCTAGTCCAAAACTAAGCAGAGCTTGTACTATGGGTACTAGGTAATGGATAAACATACATATTATAATAATAATAATAATAATAATCATCTTTATTGTACAAATGCCAAAGAAACTACAAAAATTAATCTATAACAAAAAATTGGTTGCCTGTAAAGTCGGTATACGGGCGAAAGTTTTACGTGACAACGACTTTGAGTGGTAAAATAATTTTAATGTGAATATTCATTCGTATAGTAGGAAGAAGGATGAAAGACGCGTGCCTTTCACTTTTTATGTCTGTCTCTCTCGCTCTTAGGCGGGACGCGTGCCTCTCACTCGCTCTCATTGTGAGCGCATAACGTGAGCGGAGCGTAACGCAGTTTCTTGAAGTGTCACCCGGCAAACCAATTTATAAGACGTTGTCACGTCAAAAGAAAAATAACAGATAGTACAATAGGCGGCCTTATCACTCTCAAGCAATCTCTTACAGGCAACCTTTGGATGGATAAGAACAACACGTATTCAGAAAAGGGTAGTTTGGCGATATTTACCAATTTAGATATATAATACGAATTCTTACATATACATAAATAAGTACATACATAGATAAATAACTATATACACACATATATAACTATATACATACATAAATAAATATACAATACATAGATATTTATATTATTGATACATAAATTTGTGATAAATAAATGAAAGGAAATAGAAAAATAAGAATTACAAGAGTAGTAAGATTAAAGAGACAAGTAGTATTCTTGTTGATATTGTTTGAGCTTGTTTAATTGGCATCGGCAATGCATTCCACAAGCGAGCAGCTTGGACGGTAAAGGATTTATCGTAAAATCTACTGGAATGCATTGGTATAGCCAGTCTTAGATTCACCGATGACCTTAGAGATCTAGAATGCGTGTCAGAAAGAAACTCGAAGCGTTCTTTTAAGTAATGGGGAGTAGAAGGGTTAAAGAGAATGTTATAAAGTAAAGATAGTATGTGAGTATTCCGTCGAAGGCGAATTGGGAGCCACTTGAGCGAATTGCGGAAATTGGAAACGTGATCATATTTGCGCAATCCAAATATGAATCTTATACATAAGTTTTGAAGGCGCTCAAGCTTATCAAGTTGCTCCTCCGTGAGATCTAGATAGCTAACATCAGCATAGTCAAGGATAGGTAATAGAAGAGAATTTGCAAGCGCAATCTTGGTGGCAGTCGGCAGAAAGTTTCGCAATCTTCGCAACGTCCCAGCCGCAGAAAACAATTTTCTGCTAACTTTCCTAATTTGAGGGCCCCAGGATAAAGTTTTATCAATATAAACTCCTAAATCCTTCACGCAATCGCTTATAGGTAAAGGAATACCATTAAAGTTGACTTGGGGTAAGCAGGTCCAGTCAACACGCGCAATCAGCCTGGGACTACCGACAACAATAATCTGTGTTTTCGTAGGGTTAATTTGGAGACCAAACCTGAGGCTCCATGCAGCTATACGATCTAAATCACAGTTGATAATGCGAATTGCTTCAGACAACTCATGTTCAGGAGCTTGAGTATAAATTTGGAGATCATCTGCATAAAGGTGGTAGGATGACTGAAGTTGATAAGAGATAGAATTTATAAAAATTGAGAAAAGTAAGGGAGATAGAACGCCACCCTGTGGAACGCCGACTGTAGACGTACACCAGGAAGACAAGGAGTCTTCAATCCGTACACGCTTTCGACGACCAAACAGGTAACTGTGAAACCAATCAATCACTGGTGGAGATATGTTAATGGAGCGTAATATGCCAAGCAGAATATGGAAATCAATAGTATTGAAGGCATTACTGAAATCAAGTAGACAGAGAACAGTCACGTTGCCATTTTCCATACCGAGCCTGATGTCGTCGGTAATATTGATCAGTGCCGTAACCGTGCTGTGACCTGGACGGAAACCGGATTGGAGTGGATTGAAAAGAAGGTTTTTATTAAGGAATGTGCTAAGTTGGGCATGGACAAGGCGTTCGAGAACTTTAGAAAGGAATGGTAGGATGGAGATTGGCCGGTACTCAGAAAAAGAAGACGGATTGGGTTTTTTAGGTAAAGGAATAATTTGGGCGTCTTTCCATATGGTGGGAAAAACGCCCCCAGATAAGGAATAATTAAAAATATGACACAGGATGGGAAGGATTTCATCTAATATGGGAAGGATCATTTTCCGGCTGATACAATCATTACCGACTGCGTTAGATGCAATGGATAATACGCTCTTTTTAACATCACACTCAGACAGTTGATTAAAAACGAAAGTTGGATAATTTGGGGTTGGGAGCAATGAAAGATCATGCAAAGTGCTAGCTTTGGTAGTCTGATCAAATTTAGACGAAGTAGTAAAATGCCTATTTAGAGAATTTATATATATTTTATCAGAAACAAGATCATGTGAAGATTTTCCAACTCCCAAAGTTTTTAGAAACTTCCAGACCTTAGCTGGATCTTCATTCTCAACTGAGCTATGGATGTATTGGCGTTGTGCTTTCCTACACACCTTTTTACAGTGATTTCTGATAGCAATGTAGTTGTCCCAATTGCGAGAAATAGGTTGACATTTATATTTTGTTTTAGCTATAGCTTTCTTAGACAACAAGACTTTAATTTCAGTGGTTAGCCAAGGTGATGGTAATTGTCTAACTCTAATTGCACGGACTGGTGCATGGACATCGTATAGACGAATAATAGCGTTACTAAATAATTGAACTTTCTCGTCAATGGTCTCTGCGCTTAGTAAAGGACTCCAGTCGATCAAACTTGCATCTGTACGAAGATTTTCTACATTCATGCCACCAAAATTACGTTGCAGAAGAATTTTTGTTTTTGTCTTAGGAAGACGAAGTTTATAGGAGAGAAAGATAAGGTCATGGTATGAAAAAGCATCAGCTGGAAGCTGCCCATGCTTGGCGACAAGAGAAGGTGAGGAGACAAACATAAGATCAAGGAGAGAAGGAGTAGAATTTGGAAAGTTATGTGTAGCATTTAAAGGGAGGATGGACAGATTACAAGATTCGACAATACTACACAAGGAAGATGAGCGCGAATCCTTTTTTAACAAACAAGTGTTGAAATCACCCATGACTATGGTATGACTGTAAGCAGGAGATAGATTTTCTAAAATTCGTTCGAAAGAAGAGAAGTAATTTACACGACAGTTAGGGGAATAAAAAACACCAAGCAGGACCTTGGTATAAGCTAGATCTAGTTCTACAAAGAGATGCTCGCCGGCATTAAGCGGTGGAGGTTGTGCTGACATACTAACAACATTGAAAGGAATGTGTGTACGGAGATAAATGGCAGCACCACCTCCACCACTCTCGGTACGATCATTTCTTATTAGTCGGAAATTAGGAAGACAGTAAGAAACAGACGATAAGCAAGGTTTTAACCAAGATTCGGAAACAAGAATAGCGTGGATATTCTTACAGTCAAAGGTGGTCAGCATATCCTGGAAATGGGCCGGAATACTCTGAGCATTTATATGAACGACATTAAAGTTCCCAGGTACATCGGCAAACTCACACTGCAAAGTTTCAGCAAGAGAAGGAATGCTTTCGAAACTATTGTTATGGCTACTCACAGAAAAGAAACTATCGTTATCACTACTTAGTGACTGATCTAACATAATATAAAAATAAATATACTAAATAATATATAAATAAACTAATAAAATTAAAGTACTATCTAAGTTTGTCTAATCTATACTTTTTTTTGTAAATACATACATATTCTACATAGAAACACCCAGACCAAGACAAAAATCCATGTTCGTGCACACACATGTCTGACTTGAGCGGGAATCGAACCTGCGATCTTCAGCGTAGCAGTCGCTTAGATGCCCGCTGCGCCAACCGGCCGTCATATTGTGTTATGAATACGTATATGTCAACTTTCATTATATTATTTTCATTACTACTTATTAAATTGTTTCGGCTATAGTCGTCACTGCTTTGAAAAGGGAAGAATGAGGAGAAAGGGAGATCATGTGAATCTATATACTCACCTCCGGCTAAATCCACATTCCGACAGAGACGCAGAGCCTAAACCTCCCAAAAAAATATTGACATGAGATTAAGACTGTGGGTTCCTTTTATAACGTAAGCACCCGGTAAGTCAGGTTATTTTTATTTACAAGTTTAGAGCAGACAAGGTCGCGGGCGACTGTTAGTCCTAGAATAAATATCAAAGTAAATTCCCACTAAACACGCCCCTGGTCTAAGCATGTACCATTTGTGGCAAAGTTAACATACGAACTCACACAAACCCCACAAACAAGTACTTACACTAACAACGGTAACTTTCGATGTGTAATCAGAAACAGTATTCAGTATAATTAGCTTTTCGTTGGGGGTTTATGGCTCTCGAACTATGCAGGAGCAAATATTAAGTCAGTAGGCCACGCACTGCGCAGGGGAGAGTCGAGAGCTGTGGGTCGCCGCACTCTATGGTGGGATTTAACGCCTCTCGAAGGGACTCTCACCTCTCACCCTTACGCAAACCCGTGGCCGCCTTTTAATCATCGTTTTGTTGCTTTACTAATAGGGCTAATTATGTCGTAATAGTTTTTATAGCCCTCATTACAGTTGGAACCCCTTGATTGGACTTTGATTGATCTTGTTTCGACATGCTTTCTATGTATTTGTTTGTGAGTATGTGTTTATTGACTTCTGTTACTTATTAAGTTGTTTTGATACTTTGGGATGTAAGGTCACAATACTTTTGTAATAAGTATTATCATAAACGATGACTGTAAGATATGACGATACTTTTATAACTAGCGTTACCGATATATTTTATTATTGTAGACTGAGCTATACTATTTTACAAAACAGCCTTACACAAAAATTAACAAAACAGCTTAACCATTCGGATATTAAAAGCATAAAGCTTGAAATAAGGAATTTATACAAATATTTGTTTTTACCAAAATGTTTGTACGCGCATTAAACTTCCAAACTTCTATACCAAATTGAATAAATCATTTTCGTGTTCGTTATGGTCAGGGGGAGGTAATGTGAAAAAAAAAATTATGACACGAAGTTTGCTGGGTCAGCTAGTAGGTCTAAACAGGTATACTTGTGAAAATTCGATTCGTATTTTGAAAAGTACAATGCGGTATTTTGAAGTCAAAATGAAACAGAAAAAAAGGGTTTTCTGCTAACTCAGTAGAATCCTATTGATTTAGTTCCATACTCTAAACAAAAACTTTTAACTCAAAGAAAAGTAGTTTACCTACGGTAAGTAACTCAATAATATTCTAACCAAAGCAAACCTTGTAGTGTTTACTTCAACTTTCAAAAAGAAATAGGATAGGTGTTATTCTTGATAAACTCCAAACATTAGCTAGACGTAAAAAAAACTTTTACTTTACGTGCCGAACTGGACCCTACTCTATTAGGGTGAATAAAATTCCTGTCCATTTGTAGTTTTCTCCAGATATTTCTATTTGAACGAACAAAAAATCCGCGAGCGGTGAAGTCCATGAAAAGGTTTGGGACGTGGGGCGAGTCATTAGCGTCGCTTTATCTATTTCCGAGGGAGAGGGGGCGAGAAGGGGAAGGGAGGGGGCAAGAGAGGTAAATTTTAAAAAAGCCCGTCCTGCGGGACCTTTGCCTCGTGGCTCGCTCATTACCGCGACCCACCGACACTAAGTTTGCTCTTATGCTCCAACTTTTTAAGCACCCCTAGTGCAGTACTTCAAAAGTGAGTACTCTTAAGGGTACACTAACTAATACTAACTGCGTACGTATTGTATGAGTGCATTTGTATATATGCGTGACTACGGCGTAAAAATACGCTTTAATTTGTACTCACTTGTTTGGATGTTACCTCGGTACATGCTTTGCTGCATTATGCTTCTTTTCATTCATCTCCTGACTACGGCTGCTGGTGTAACTCAGGCCAAAACCTCCAGGCAATTATAATGTACCTCACCATTATTTTCAAATAGTTACGCAATATAGACTCATTTTAAATTGTCGTTCGGGATGTATACCTTTTGTCGTTCGGGATTTTACCTTTGTTTGGAGTAATCGATATTTCGGCACTGATGCAAGCGCCATGTTCACGGATGTATAGACTCGGTTCATAAATATTACAAAGTGAACAAATTGACAATTAGTGATGTCTTTTTGTCATTATCTAAGAATGTAATACTATTTAACATGAATGAGTAAAGTACAATGAATTTAACGAAATAAAAGTAAGTTACCTTGATTTAACTAAAGGGTAAGTTTGTATGTATACCTATATTTGTGGCCGCCTGTTTGATCCCTCTTTCAACTCAAGCACTGTTGACCTTTAACATAAAGAAATTCTCGGAGGCTCTGTATCTGGAAACGATTGCTTTGAATATATTTCGAAAATAAACCCAACGGGATTTTAGAAAAATAATATGGAAAGGTCACTTCAATATTTGACTTGTACTAAGCAATTTTTTGATTATAATACAAAAATGATGCTGAAATGATAATGATATCTAAGTGAGTGAGACCCTTAAAAGCTTGATCTAATACTTGCTGAGTCTAGGTAACTCTCGCATTATTTAAAACTACTGCCCTGCACCCTTGGGTCATAATGTGATGTTATATATAGCCTATAATCTTCCTCTATAAATGGGCTACGTAACACAAAAACAATCATCCAAATGGAAACAGTAGTTCCTGAAATAAGCGCATTTATACAAATTAACAAAATGACTCTGACCAGATTGGAGACATCCTAAAAACAGGACAGGTTAGAAGTACCCTGAACAGAAGAGCATGCATGAGGAATCTGATGGGAGTGAATGAAGCAAGAGAGATATGTCAGGATCGTTGCAAATGGCGTTCCGTACTCTCTGCCTACCCCTCCGGGAAACAGGCGTGAGTCTATGTATGAATGTATGTAACAAACAAACTCTTCAGATTTTAAATATTAGCATAGATAATAAAAATTATTCTCAATTCAATTCAAAACTATTCCAAAATTTATTTCATTTCATAAAATCTGAAGCTCTATAAATTGTTTCACAAAACTGTACCACATAAAATGTCGGTTTTCTATCTACTTGGCTGCTACAAAAGCTATTATTTTTCACTAGTGTCTAGCGTACAACAAATCACTCAACGATAGTGGGCCAAAAAGGCAAATAACGGTGCATCTTACAGCAATGGCCGCATGACCGACTTTCGACTCGGCTAAGAGCCCTTGTTCATACGCTGCATCCCATCAATGCAAATGAGATGCCTTTACGTTCTTGTTTATTGTAGTAAGATGTATTGCAAACAGTTTTGTAGGTCAGAACAACGCTAAGTTAAGTAAAGTTTCTGGTGACTGATGTAATGAAGTTATACTAAATAATAGGCCTACTAACATTTGTGGTTAAGCTCACGCATTAAAAAAGTCATCAAAATAATGTGAAAGTAAGCTCTATGAAGCTATCCAACAAAGTTTAGTTTTACTTCAGAAGTCAAATTTGTCGGTTTTCTGTTAAAATTATAACATAAGCCATCCAAATTCACGATCACTTTTATACTTATCCCAACCTTTGTTGTAAGAAGATTGAACCCACACAACTCTGGACTACATATCTGGAGTTCTTATCTCAGGACAAGAATCGTTAGGCCATGTCGGAGGTTTGGGGTGGTCTGAAAACTCCGACACCAGAGTTGGCCACACAGACAAATTAACTAAAAAGAAAGAACCAACAACTGTGAATACGGACCTTTATATCGAATCTGGAACATTTACGAGCGTGCCGGGAGCGGAGCCGCGCTGGGGCCAAATTGTAAATATTTCGGAGTACGCTATTGGATTAAGGTGCACTAACCTCCTGGTTTCAAGCCGCAATACAAACAGCAAGAGTGCTCTCCTTATTTGTTGTGTATAAGCTGTGGCAATTTATCTACACTAATATTATAAAGAGGATTTTTTTTTTGTTTGTTTGTAATGGATAAACTCAAAAACTACTGGACCGATTTTAAATCTTCAATTCACCATTATAAAGCTACATTATATGCGAGTAACATAGGCTATAGGTACTTTATTTTAGAAAAAAATAGGGGTCCGTAAGATATTTGGATTTTTCGGGTACGCGAAGTAGTTCCCTCAGGACGCGGGTGAAATCGCGGGAAACGGCTAGTGTCTCATATTTTAAGCAGATGTAAAAAATTAGTAATGGCACATGTGTCTTCACTGCGTCAAAAATCTAATAAGTAGGATGCAACTTTACATTTAAAGGTATCAGATCTGGGGGCACGGTAGTGCGGGGGCACTACGGTGCCCCCAGATCTGATACCTCACCAAGTCGAGCAAATACGCGGAACGGCCGTACCATCCTTTTCTCGAAGCAATTCAGATCATTTTCGACCCCCTATAACTTCGTATTGGATAAAACTAGAAGCCTGATTTTTAATAAACCATGCAAGCATTATATAAACATGGTGTATTTCAAATTTCATTCAATTTCAACAAGAAGTTTAAGAATTATAACGAGTCAAAATTCTTAATTTTGTCACTCACTGACCGATCATCAAAAGTCTAAGGCACTTCTAGCACACATGGAAGCTTGAAATTTAGAATACGATTTGTGTTTGGTATATGAATCAAGGAAAAACTAAAACATTTTTCAATTTCTGTCCAGTTTTCGAAATACATCAACTGCATAAATAACTTTGTAATCCAATATAAATATAAAAGATTACAAAATTACATTTGCAGTTAGAGCTTTAAATAAGAAAATTCCTTGTTGGTGTACCAGAAGTAGAAGGTATCGGAAAAAACAGAAGTAAGGCTATCTACAAAAAGAAATGAGATCCCATAAAAAACAATACTTGTCAAAAATACCAAGTCTCGCGACCATAAAAAGTTGTGAGATCCATGAAATACCAAGTCGGTTAATTAAAAATCTTTAATGTTTTAAATAAATATATTGACTTGGCAATCGCATCAAACAATCTAATTTATACATATATTACTAATGAGATACATTAAAATTAAAGATTTTTAATGAACCGACTTGGTAGTTCATGGATCTCACAACTTTTTACGGTCGCGAGACTTGGTATTTTTGACAAGTATTGTTTTTATGGGATTCAGTTGTCAAGCAACTAGTTGTTATTGTAAACCATCATCATGTACACATAGTTTAATAATAAATTATTTTTAAATTGAAGTATCAAGTATGCGTTTATTCCGTTTAACTGATTTTGACTTACAAAATCTAGTGATAGATATCTGTGGGGTGTGGACTACGCACATACATTAATACGAATATAGATATGTATGTATTTGAATGGGTTCTAATCTCAGGTTGGAAATGACGTCCAATGCCAATAGACGAATATATTGCCTTCATCCGGAGATGTTTGGAGGCTCTAGGGTATAATCTACAGATGGAAATGTGTAAGGTAAGGTAATATTTAGCTTTGAGTTTCCCAGTGTTCATTTTAAATTCTTTTATAAGGCATTGATTTAGTCTGTCATGGATGTGGGACAACACAATTATTATATAATACACCGTAAATCAAACTTCATTAAAAAACATGCACGTGGATATTATGTTTAGGGTACTGAATTTTGCCTGCAATTAAAGGAGTTCAAACAAGTTTTAAGGGATCGCCTTAAAACTTGTTTAATGCACAGTATCGCTCCAGAGGCATCTTAGGTACTTCTCCCATTCAGTACCTACCGAAACGAAATTATGACTGAAAACGCACTCACTGCGTAAAAATGTTGTCAATGTGCAATCACTCCGGTAGTACACAACGAGTGCCAGAACGATCAGTGACTAGCATAGTAGTAACATCCACAAGTAACGGTTTGGATAGCTTGCCAAACAGCATGTCGATCTCATTTGTTACACTTACAGCCAAAAACGACGGCAAGATAACAATTTTATTCGTAAAATTGAAGTTGGGAAGGTTTATTAGTTTGGTTTTCTAATTTACTACTTAGATGGCTTTTAAAATAAAACGTTGCCGTTCACTAGCCGCATAAACATACAGACTAAATGCTACTAATGTGAATGCACTTAAAGATATACAAACAAATATGTATTTATAATGTTCATTTAAAAACTATATTTTAGATTTACATTCAAAACAAAATGCTCAAAATGTTCAAAGTCTTTATTCGTATACTAGAGGACGCCAGCAACTATGCCTGCATTTTTTTAAATTTACCCGTTTTGGCCGATCCCGTGGGAATTTCGGGCAATCCCTTCTTTGTGCACCCCTACGGTCCCCAAGGAACATACATGCCAAATTTCAGCTTTCTGCGCCCAATAGTTTCCGCTGTAGCGTGTCTGTCAGTCAGTAAGTAACGAAAGGATTTTATACATTAAGATAAGGCTAATATATAAGACTTTAACATTTTGAGATATACAATATTGTACAATGATAATCAATAATTCTTATGACAAAATTGACGTAAACTTAGGACGCGCCAGTAACAAACAATATTGCAAATGCTATAAGAAAAACAAATGATTGAATATCACAATAGAAAAATTCACTCCAAAGCACGGTATTAGCAATAAACGCAAATTCAAGCAGTCTGAATTTTGGATACTTTCCAACTTCAAAAAGAAGTAAATTTCTGAAAAGAGTGAAAATCTAAGTCTTTAAAAGCTACTACCGAAAACTAAATCAACGTAATTTGATGGTTGTATATTCAAATACATTTGACTTATCAGAAGCAATAATCTCCCACAGTCAACAGAAATATCAAGGCATAAAAATAACCATCCACTAAATTCCACCACCATTTTCAGTTGCACCTCTGCTCAGACATTCCATCACCCATTTATCATATATATACAGGGTGTAACAAGACCCTTAACGAAAACTAAAATCCCATGTTGTACCAATCAGTACGAACATTTTTTACTTCGGCACCATACCTGGGAAATTACTGGTTCAGGAGATATTGAGGCTCAAAGTTAGTATGGAATTTTTCTAATTAGGTACAAAATTGATGCCTTTACCCCGCCAATATGTTCTTTAGATACCCTATAACCCCATGGATAAGTAGGTATTTCGAGCATTGCACGCGCGCGCTTTTAATTGCAGTTTAAAAAATGTGAAAACTCAAAAAAAAAATTGTGTCCCAGGTATTATTTTTGGTTAGTATGACTTGGCATGATGTCCACAACGATTAGACTTCGGCTTGGTGATGGGTCTTGTGACACCCTGTATATATGAAAGGGAGTGGAATGCAAATGTGTGTAAACTAAAGCATAGCGTAGACTTTCGGCATGTAAGCAGCGCATTCCTTGCCGACGGCGTGTTTAACTTGAATTTCAATTTGAAGCCCTCGGTATGGTGCGCTGATGCACTCCCATATTTGCATCCATCTTTCATTGAATTCGAACTTTGCGACATGTCTTATTCACCTAATCTGGTGTTATTAGGATTACTGCATATGGTTTGAATGAATGAGGGTAGGTGTAGACAGTCCACAACGCTAATTATACTTGCCGCTTCTTTAGGGAGAAATAAATAAATTAGTAACAATGGACATATACATACGTAACAATGTAGATATTACCGCATTGTAATAGAGTAAACAATATGGTCAATACCTATCTGGCTCATGAAATGTATACATTCTACGATCTAAAATAGTGTCAAGAGAAAACCTTCCCTGGACATTCATCGCATCTTTACATGCTTATAGAGACGGGAGTGATAGTACACAGGTTCCGTGGGAACGCGACCGTCTTCTTAGTAAGTACCCATCGCGGAGACAGGAGTCCCACTAGTTCTAATTAAACTTTCGTTGTGTCAATGAAAAACTAAGAGCCCGCCAGCTCGGGACTTTCAACATAAAAATTTCAACATAAAAATAAGAATATAGAAAGACTTTCAACATAAAAATACAAGTAATTTTGCATGTAATAGTGTTCAAAAGTTATGTCATTATTGTTAGCTTCGACAATATAATTTTAGATTCACCACACAAAAGTAAGTTTATTCAGAAATAGTGTTCTCACATTGGGTATTATTTACATACGCCGTTGATAGTACTGTACAGAATTTAGTGGCAGAGAAGCATTGCAGGTAGCGGCTTAGTGTTCGTGTAATAGGAGCGGTAGCTCGGGTACCCTTGCTCTAAGGTTGTGGACTTAGATGAGCGGAGTTCAAGCGGTAGCGATAGTGGGACGGGCACGTTACCGGCCGAGAGCAAGCATGGCTCGAAAACGGGGCGTGGCTAATTGTCAACGCAAAAGTGGCGACTGATTTTTATTTCCAATCTTTAAAATACAAACGTTGAAATAAGACTAAATTTCTAGTCTTAATGAACTAAAGTATTCATAGAACGAAACCTCAAATAACCGTATAACCGTCGCCGCACGGTCAAAAATACGACCCAAAATTACGCTACACTCATGAGTACTATGCATAATATAAAAATAGAATGCAAAGTCAGAGTTGTCAGTTATATGCATAGACCACTCATGTGCTAGCTACCTCAGTCTCGCTGTCGCTACCGCTTTTGTTTTTGACCACAGCCGTACTTCGTTGCGCTTAAAATATTCACATATTCATGTGAGCGCGGCGCGTATTACCAAAGTTCATGTGTCAGCGCGTGGCGTCTATCGCTATTCAATACGTACTATTATTAACGACAGTTTGACGACACTGTGAAAGCAGCAGTCTCGTCGACGCCTCAGCGCTCGCATGGCACGTTACATACCATGTTATAAGTACGAAACTTTAAGACCTTCACGGTTTTAAAGTCGAATTCATAGTAGCAACGTATAAAGTAGGTACGTTGCATGGTGTAATATAAAATAATGCAAAAGCTAAGGTAGCTCGGAGAAAATTGAGCCTTAAAGCGTCCAATTTACTCTCTAACGAAACATGCACCATATACTATTGTGGAGTATAGATTTTTCTATGGGTTACAATTTACTCGTTCCATTTGTGCTGAGCCAGTACCGCTAAAATACTAGTAAGTATCTAGTTCTAACAATATAAACATCATTAATTAAGTCTTGGCAATCAATTCCTTTAATGGTCTTTGAAAGTCAGATATCGAATATATTACTAATTTTAAATGTTTCAGATTTTGGTATTTTTATGTTTATAGCTTGAAGGACTAGTCGATTTAGTGTTTTTCGAAGTGCTTAGTATATTTTATGCTCAACTTTTATTATGACAAACAAATAAAAGTATAAGTTTGCGATCAACGTTTCGTTTGGGCGTCAAGTTTTGAAATTGAGTACCCACTAGAACCGAATCTAGTACCTTCCCGATCACGACTGTTATAAGACGGTCGAAGGGTCGGGGAAAATCAGAAGTATTTATATCGGAGTTTGTTAACGTGATTAAAACCCATAAAATAAACTTGAATGAACGAATCCCTTTGTTTCTCACGGACAAAGCTGTATGTCATTATGACCTCGAAAATGTAAGAACTTATCATTATTCATTTTTAAAACTAGCTCGTACGAATACGAGCTAGTTTTACTACCTACTCTTAAAACTAATCCATTTAAAAACCGTCGCACGTAACGGATTCCTTTGACAGACTCAATTAAATATCGTTTAATTAAAAGCTTTTGAAATTGTTCAGCACTTCCAGTGATCAAACAAAACGCGGTGAATAATTACTAATATTATTCCTTGATATTCTCCTAAATCGGTATTATGATTATCAGATCGTATAGGCTAATATTATATTGGTTTGCTCGATATGAAACTCGATTTTTTGTACACCAAATTAACTAATTTTAATCAATAATTATAGAAACAAGAAAGATACAAATGGCTGCCTTATTACTTCAGACCAATATATTATAGGCAAGCTTTGGATGGACCAGAAAGGACCTCTAAATAAGGGCAATTAAGCGATTTTATAAATATACTTCTATGAATCATAACCATGATCGTAATTACTAACTCATCGCTACCCCAGTTGTAAACAAGTCTTTCATCTTGTATGCTTTCTAATCTAGCTTAGAACCCCATTTATAGCGATCAGATAACTGATTGTACGATATCTCATACTATTGTACGGTGCTTAGAGTTATTTGTAACAATACAACCTAATAGGATCTCATAAAACATACACAAATACATAACATATATAAATTTTACTCAAGGCACAAAATTGATAGATGTTGCGATATTTCTAGAAGAAATAAGATAAACTGAGTCAAATAACCGAATTGAACGGCAACTGATATATCGAATAGTTATGAATCACCTCCAGTGTCACTATTATATTCTGCTACATTTTGCAGTACACCAGACCTGCATACCTCTACTCCAGTTGATAATTTGAAATTAATGAATAGTCTTAATGATAGTTTTGCATAAGTAAATTACTAACAGCTACGATAGTACAAAATCAAAATAGCTCTTTAAAAATCACAGTTTGTTGGTTTTACTGAAAAAAATCAGCGCTCAAAATGAGACTTGCCATCTCCAGTAAAAAGGGGTGGGTGACCGTTTGTGTAACATCTATGTTTTGATGCCCACAAAACACTGTAGTGCTCTGATGAGCACTACAGTGTTTTGTGGGCACATAAAGTTGTTGTTCAGGAAGTTGGAGGACAAGAATCGATAGGCTTGGACATGCCAAGAACTTTGGGCAGAATATAAATTCTGACACCAATTGGCGACACTATGAAATAAAAAAGAAAGACTAATAAAAATAACTACGTTAAAAACAACCGACTTCAAAAACGAAAAAGTTAAAAATAATAAAGATTTAATATTAATTAAATACTACCTATTATTTATATGTGCTATTTACTAATAGGTTTGAAGTCGGTGCCAAGCCTTAAACAAATAATAATATTTAAATCACTTAAATGAATACAACCAAATGAATACAATGAAATGGCTACTATAAAGATAAAGATGCGTAAATAAACCTAATAAAAAGAAATGTGATCTTAATATTGTAAGCAGCTTCAGTTAAAACGAAGAATAATGAAAAAAATTTAATACGAAAATGTATTCAACAGAATATGAATTCATGTGAATTATGAAATGCCTTCTTTAATTAAAAGGCTTTTGAAATTTGATTTGGCATCGACTTCAAACCAATTAGTAAATAGCACATATAAATAATAGGTAGTATTTATTTAATAATAAATATATATTATTTTTCATGTTTTTGTTTTTGAAGTCGGTTGTTTTTAAAATAGTTATTTTTATTTAATACTTTTTAGTGTATTGTTGTATTGATAACTAGTTATGGGTAGACCGGGTATACCTACAAAAGGTGCTGCGCGCTGTAAAAATGCTCTTCGGGACACAGTTTCACGTTCTTATGACACTATTAAAGATCCTGAAAAACGTTTGTTGGTCTAGAAAGCATATATGAAATCACGTTTACGTCAAGAAACTCTTGAACAGTATAATTCTAGACTCGGAAAGATCCAAGAGCGTCTAACAAATGAGTCTTTTGAGCAGAAAGCTAATAGACTTGGTCTCATTAATAATCGACAAATCTTTGATCATGGCATTACCGCATGATTTACGTCTTTGAAGACACCATTATGATCATTGTGCAAGTCAAATAGACTTTTATAATTACTGAGTTCGTATGGCCACCTTCTGACTACTTCATCGGACCCTAGAGGATCCTAGTTACCACTCGCACCAAAGTGCTCGTCAAGACGAATCAAACGAGCCCAAACTCAATAAAGTTTTGTCATTTAATTACAGAATTCCTATATTATTCCTCCATAGGAATAATATAGGAATTCGATTCACCTTTCGATTTCAACATCAGATCAGCTCTATGTCTATGTCTGGCGTTTAGCGCGTCTACACCGCCTTTTATACCCTTAGGAATGTTCTAGATACACTTATTTCGATTTTCGATTTTTTTAATTTATTTGTTTTTCATGTCCTGTCTCTTTTTAACCTTTCCATTCCTTCTTAAAGTTTCTATAATTTCTAATTTTTATTCGAAATATTTAAATAATCTTTTCTTTTTATATTTGCCAAATATTCATAAACATTTTCAATATTTAATAAAAACCAAAATCCACACAATTGTTAGGACTGAGATTTGAAGCCACGCCTTCAGAACGTAAAGCGGATGTATTATCCGCACGGCCATCGCCTTGTTGTCAGATAGTGGCGAATTTAGCGAACACTTGACAGAGTGTTTACGTCATCTAAGTTAAAACTGTCATTTCCAAATAATGAAATAGTCTGTAAACCTTTTTGCTAATTATTATGTTTGACGACCGGCCAGTTTGTAGTGTAGACGTCAGTAGTTACAGAGTACCTTTTTATATCAGTAGTCCTTGATGACCGTAGTGATGACAGTTTGACATGACACCGGCCGTCACAATATTATACAGGGTGTCACAAGACCCATCATCAAGCTGAAGTCTACTCGTTGTGAACATCATGCCAAGTCATACTAACCAAAAATAATACCTGGAAAAGGATTTTTTTTCAAGTTTTGACATTTTTTAAACCTCAATTAAAAGCGCGCGCGTGCAATGCTCGAAATACCTACTTATCCATGCGATCATAGGGCATCTAACGAACATATTGGCAGAGTAAATGCATCGATTTTGTACCTAATTAGAAAAATTCCATACTAACTTTGAGCCTCAATATCTCCTGAACCAGTAATTTCCCAGGTATGGTGCCGAAGTAAAAAAATTTCGTAGTGACTGGTACAACATGGGTTTCAGTTTTCGTTAAGGGTCTTTTTACACCCTGTATATATTTCAGACATCGGGATAGGTGAAAGTAAATAAAAAAATGCTCATAAAATAAAAACTACTGGGCCTACATGAATCAAATTTTAATGGGACAAATTCGAAACTATTCCGCATCAAACAAAAAAAGAATCACGTAAATCGATTCAGAAACCTCAGCGAAATCGGTGTACATACATCGAAAAAAAAATATATACCGGCCGAATTGAGAACCTCCTCCTTTTTTTTTGTTTGAAGTCGGTTAAAAAGACCATTTACCCCATTTTTACTAAAGTAACTTTCACTATATTATCCTTTCTCTAACTCTGCATCCAAAACATCACCTCAATCATTGCTAGCAATTCGTACAACTGCTTAAAACTAAAACAATAATCTTGCCCGAAACAGCTGTTGTTTGACAAACTACGATAATTATCGTTGCGGGAAACTGTTATATTATTATAGCAACTATGTAAACACAATTACTACTTAATTGGCTTTCAAGACCAATTCTGCTTTCACGATAACAAATATACGTACGTTATATTGTACTAGCGTTCCCTTGTGTTTCAAATACGTTATGTTATTTAATAACTTAGGCTTAGGAAGTCTGTTCGTTACTTAAAAAGGCAATCGCTTTCAGATTAAATCGGCATGAAATTCCATGCCTATAAACATGAGATCCTATACAAGTTTAAAAACGTAGCAACTTTAGAAAGTGTTGACTCATGTGTGTGTGATTGAGTCCAAAATATTGAGGCGACGAGATAAGCCACTACGCCATATGCGCAATATCACACAAAACGCCGCGCCTTAAGAAATAAATTGACGTATTGCTACGGCAGGTAAAAACATCTAGTAAAAAATAATAAACGTCTCATTTTTTTACAAACCTGGTTATAAATAACTTGCACGTTTTAGAGTAAAATTTTGTAAGAGGCTGTTAAAAATTATAAAAATATTAAAACCACTTAAGCTAACCGATAAACCAACTACAGGGAAATATTTCTAATCATTTTTCATTATAAATAAATTTAGAAAAAATAATAGGATAAAAAATGTGCCAAAATCGATTCAGAACTTTTCTGCGTAAATTTATAAAAGCTTAATTGTGTAGAAACAAAGCAATACATACGAGTGTCTAAGTTAACATCCATTAAGCTATATTTACAGTTGCCAGGTAAAACCGGCAACAACTAAAGCTACGGCTTTATGAGAAGAATATTGGCAAGAAACTTACGCTAAACCTTTTTAAATCCCAGGAAAAAGCGATGATGTGGTCCTTACAAATTATATCTGCAACGTGCTCCAACTTTATTTTAACTTAGCTACGTAAGTCTCTAGTGAAATTTTAATCTAATCAGTGACACAGGTATGGTTTCAGCTGTTCAGGCAGTAAAAGAGGTTTGGGTTTTAATATCTCGTAATCATTTGCCGATACATATTTTCTATTAATCTTACGAGGTAGTATTATAAGATCGAGTTTTTTATACATGAATGGATGTTTGTTATTTAATTCTCGCACGATAAAGTATCTCAGTCTTAAGATATTTAGCTAACAAATCAGAATAGGGCAAATCCCATACTAGGATTGCCTTAATTATTGTGATCCATTAATTGATGTATGAGTGTTCATTGTGTCCGTTAGTTTCATGTGTTTAAAGTCACGTGTGACACGTAATTAAATCCCAGTGCGGGTGTTGCCTTTTAAAAAAAATAGAGTGAGTTAAAATCTGCAAGTATATAAGAAGTACTAGCGGTTTCAAAAAACTATTTATTTGTCATCAAAAATCTCCAGTACTTTTACTTACTTAGCTAATGGAAATCCAATTACAAAATAAAAATCCTTTTTCACAAAACTTAAACCTTAAAAGAGAGAGACCTTCACTAAGAGAATACGAAAGTATCTCGTGATACTTGTATTCTCATCGCATTACAAGATCTCGGGACGTCGGTACCACAAACGCTTAGTGCATACGAGTTTTAGGTACGTAGCGAGTACTCACGACTATTTACCATTGGGCGCCTTACACACGAGCGAGTAAATTGCGACAATGTTATCTCAGAATTTAAATGTGTACAGACATACATAGACTAACGCCTGTTTCCCGGAGGGGTAGGCAGTAACTACGGAACGCCATTTGCGTCGATCCTGATATATCTCTCTTGCTTCATTTACTCCCATCAAATTCCTCGAAATATGTAATTCATTGAAATTCATTCGTAAGCACAGTATAATGACATCAGCATCTCTTCGATCGAAAATCCGTCGAAGCCAATTTCTCTAGATCAAGCAAATCTATATTTCGCTTATGACAAGTACAACTTACATTTCTGTCTAATATGTCTCCAGACTAAAACTTGCGACACATTACGATCCGTAACCGTTTACAACTTTTTGCGACATCTCGTAGTATTTAACCGACTAAAGCTGACCGGTTTCACAGCGGTCTGTTTAATAGTACTCGGTACTTATTGCTATTATCGGTAGATACGTAATGATACGTTTCGTAACTGGTCGGTAATATTACCCACTTAATTTTAATCTCTACTGAGCTTGCGAGGTTTTGTTAAGAGAGAAATTGAAAAATACTCCACTTGGTAACTAACTGGTTTGATGTATAAAGTAGCATTAGATGTTGTTTTTTGAGGTATTATATACCTTACGAACTGTGCCTTGAAGGCTATAGGCATATTAGGCATTTTACATGGCTGACTACGCTTCACAGTAGTTTTGTGATTCCTTAAAATAATTATAATAGTACAAAATCGTTTTGGAATTGCCTGGCATTTCCTGAGATAAAAGTTTTTAAGCTTGCCAATTTTCAACTGACTATTGTATTGAGCTCTGACTGATAACTGATTTGTGTTATGTGAATGAGGCAGTGAGAGGCACAATGTATGTCGGTTTGATACGATTTGGAGAGGCTGTTGATCGGCAGTAGTATTTCTGTAGTGGATGACGACTAAGACGTTTCGATATCTGAAAACATCTGATGTCCTCGTATCGCAGATGACATGCCAATTTTATTTCATCTCAGAGCCCAATGAACAATTTTGTTAAAAACCGATATACTTGTACTAAACCATATAACAGAGGTAGAGTTTTATTATATACAACAAAATTAAAATAATTTTAGCATAAAACAATTATAACTACTTAAATACCATATAACAATAAAACAACTAATCAATAAACATGTGCAATTTTCGGTTTGAATTGCAGAACCAAAATGCAGTAAACGTCTCAATAGGTTAATCCAATCAATTAACCCCTTACCAGGCCTCGGACAAATACTGTAGTAATAGTGATTTTTTTATAGATTTATATGAGTAAAAACGTTTAGTATGGGATTTTATCAATTATATTTAGAAAATTAGCTGAAACCTGAAAAAAGCCACGTGGGAATACATAATCCCATTGCCTCTCTAAACGTCGACTTTAATATTTATATATATAAATTAAACAAGTATTTTTGTCATTTTGTTAGCATTTTAATTTTGTTCAATCTTGCAATGAATAATTTTGGGACATAATCTGAATAAAAATCTTCATCTGCATCAGTTCATCCTTTGATAAAAACATCTCATGAAGCTCATTTTCGATCACATGAATTTGTAATACCTGTATAACAAAAAATACACTCAAGTAGGTAAATGCTGACTGACAAATCAATAACGACAAAAGTTTATCACTACCTACAATTTATATTTCGATAAAACAATACGTAATTTATTCTTAACTTGTAATCTCTATGACAGTGAGTAAACGAAAAAGAAAACCCGCGGAAAAAGTTACTACAAAATAAAGATTTTAATTCACCAGGCAATGGACATATTACTCCCACAATAGAAAGTCTTCACAGGCTAAGGTTATATGATTCCCCACATGATTTATTTTGTTATATCATGATATTTTTCAAATATTTACGTATAATTTATGTACATATCACTAGAAAAACTCAAATTCTACAACATATAAAAAAATGGTACGACTTACCTATCGCCGATTCGCCATTATGAATAAAATACACCGCACTTCCCACGAAAACAACAGTTAGACGGACAACCATAGAAGAAATGGCCGTAAAAGTGACATTTGCGTTTCGATTGAAGCAAGTTTTTTTGTGACCATAGGTAATATTTCGATTTGGGCGTTTTTGACAGTTTGTGGTAGATTCTTTACCAAAACCTGGTAAAAACTTCCTAAAATCGATGTGGGAGGACCTCAATCCATAGCCTAGTTAAGGCACAGAATAAAGAATAGTACTAACGTACAGAAAATTCACTTGTCAAACCAATTTATTTAATTTGCGACTCTTGCTACTAAGCAACAAAGTGCAATTCAACTCGCATAAGCACTCAGTGCCTAATGCGATATTAACCTAACCGTTCCCTTTCTTTTCTAACACATAACGCTGTCACTGTCTGGCGCGGAGTGGTGCGCTAGGGTTGTTGACTTGCCGCTGCAACTATAATATTTATTCATCGTCTATCTACCTACTTGACCACGTACCTAATAATAAATAATTATCATATAAGTATCCTATCCCACTATTTGAGCTCGTAGAACAAATACCACAAAAATTCTGGTTGTTTACATTGTTACTATACTGATTCTTAGTTCTTTCCTAAACGCGTGGACCGATTTACATGATTCAAACAGATAAAATGGTTTTTGAACTAGATCTTTAATTTGACACCATAATCGTTAAGATATCTCAACAAACAAAAAATCAAATTTTCAAGTTGCTCTCGTAATATAAATAAAATAAAATCAAATTTTCAAGTCGCTTTCGACACACAGTTATTTGAGCAATACTTTGCATTAGACTTGTGATGATACATTTTTGTTGTTAAAGGCGTTTAGGTATATAATTTGAAGAGTGTATGAACACGGCGCGTGAGAATACGGAGCGGTCGCACTCGTTGCGTTGCGTGACGTCTAATATGAGCGGCGCGCGGCAACCCACTAAATCCAACCACGTCGACGTGGTCGGCCGAGGTACTTGTAAGTTTGTACCTAAAATGCGAAGTGCGCCCGGCCTGGTTAAGGGTTAATATGTGTAAATTATCTAAGCTGGCAAAGAGATTAAAGCCATGTTATAACTAAAATTTTAGTACAAAACACACCCGTAAGCACTATAGACATACTAATTACGTCTTCAAAGCACCCCGACAAAAATCATCTCCGCACCCCCACCTGCCTGAAACAGCACAACCACAAAAACACAATTATCGTTACATCCTAATCCTAACAAATACGTTCAACCATTTCGTAGACTAGCTCAGGTGCACAACTTTCTTGTAAGCTCGTTATATTAACCATATATTATTATATTTCCTCATAAGGGTTAACGCACACATAACGGACTGGCAATGTCTCAAACTAGTAAATATAATGTACAGTTTTGTTTAAATAAAACTTTACATGTTTAGTCTGTTTCCTGCAACGATCACTTTTGAGCACCGAAACGGTTTTTCCACGCAAAACTGGCGTGACTTTAAGTTATTTGCCGCGAGGTCAATATTCTAACTAATTCAATGATACAATATCCGTTAGTGTTTAAGTCGTTAATCAGCCATCATAAGCGTGGTAATGCACAGCCGTGAACGCGGTGTAACCCAGTTGTAAATGAGGTGAAACCTAACAGCAAGTCTAATGTCACCTAGCCTTAGCGAGGCTATGCAGTTATGTGTCCGTCTCGATATACGTAGGTGCGCCAACCATAAAAAGGGGGAAAGCAACGAAATTACTCCGGCACCACAAATCCTGTCTAGAAGGTCGCTACCCCATCACAGTAAAAGCTTTTTCTTTCTCAAATTAACTGGTGGTATATATCGGGAAGGGGAGAGTGGGGTATGGCTTCGAGATTAACGTGCTCCCCACGCCCTATCTATATTTTATCAGTGAAGTTTAATTACACACTCGTTGTAAAAGTTCCAAGTTCATATCTACTCAAGTAATCTGTTGGCACGTGGTACGTTGTACATAAAGTTATGAAACCTTAATTGGCTTGCGTATGACGACTTCGCATGTGTTAGGTATAATGTAGATTATCTTGGATATTATTTGTGAATTTAAATGTAATTGGAACAACTTTTTGTACTTATTCAAAATTATACTTAACTAGTCATTAATATTTCGAAAGGCTTTTTGGCAAAGCCGAAGAGATACGTGGATACCCAGAGGTAAAAATAATTATTTACATTTGACTCTTTCTTTAATGTCTTCAATCCTATTTTGCTCCTATACAATGCATCTACATACTTTATTAAGAATGAAATCCAAAGTTTGCATACAAACGCACTTCGGTTAACCTAAATTTTGATGAAGATTCGCCTATTTATAAATGTAATTAATATCACAACGGTAACGTAATCTTCACACTAACCTATACATAATAAACCATTTTCCTATCCTTAATAAAACATCTTATCCCCAATTATCTGTTTATTTGTTAAATATCCCATAAATAATCCCTAGTGCTTCTTAAGTAAATAATAAAATGTTATTCTATCCTAATTCAGACTTACTTCCTAAAACGTATTTTTCAATTCGTGAAGAAAATCGTCGCTATTTCTTATTCTTGTGGTAAATAAATCTCAAGGAAAATATGCAAAGATATTGCTAAGTAAGTAACTTAGCGTCAAGCGACAGACGATGAGTACTACGACAACACAGCTACGACGTAGCGGAATCTACGAAATGTCTACGGAGCTATGTATCAATTAACTGATTTATTTGAACAAGTAGATTGGATTGGAGGAATATTTTGCATCGATTCTGATTTGAGTTTTTGGATTTCATTATTTCAGTGGTTTGCTAAGTGTAATGGGAGATAAATGATGGTATGCCATAAGTCCATCAAATCTTTTTGATATAAATGAAATATAACATTGATTCCAATCATGCGATAAACTTTTACTATATACTAACAAGGTTTAGGCAGTTTCTGAAACGTAATATATCACTTCTCCATTTGAAATGTAATATTTTACTTCTCCATTCAATTAACAGCTGCAAAAAAACCTTTACCCTGTTTTATTTGTTTGTTTACTACAATCGTTACCCACTGTTCATATTATGTATGTACGATATGTCGGTGGCTATTTCTACAACAACGCCGTGACGGATGCTGCTACACGATAATAGATCTCCTGTGTTCACTACTCAGTGAGAGCACCGATATAGCGCAGAATTGAAAATGTTTTCTTTTAAAAAGGTTTTAAGAATTGAGGTTACGAACGTGTTCAAAGACTTTTTTTGCAGTGACGAGCTCTCTGAGTAATAACATTAATGGCTATTTTAAATAATATACAACACTGTCCAGGCAAGTGTTAATGTGCAGATATCGATTTTGTGAACCAATTTGGTACTCCTAACGCTACATCTTTATTTTAGGTAAAAAGTTACGATTTAATTGATACATATATATTGTATCTTTAAAATTTCGTATTTAAGTAGCGATTAAATAAGTAGGAGTTAAAAAAATGTTGGGCTCAAATGATATATCCCATCCGATAAATAGAAAAACCCTAGAACGGCTTAGTTCAAAAACAAAATAATATACTTCTACTACTTCATACTATTAAGGATGATTCACGTTACACCGGGCCGTGTCCGGGCCGGGCCCCGGCCGGGACACGGCCGTGCCACGGTCAAATATTCATAGTATTGATTTGTATGAAGTAATTCACGTTAGGCCGTGGCACGGCCATGCCACGGCCGGAGCACGGCCGGGCCCCGGCCGTGGTTATTGTTTCCCGGCCGGAGGGCAGTTGATGATTTAGGCCGGAACACACGGAGCTATAATCTCGCTCGCCACCTATTACGTGGGATCAAAACATTAGCGAAAAGTGGGCGTTTAATATGCCTCTGCCTACCCCTTCGGGGAGGCAAGCGTGAGTCTATGTATGTACCTATGTGAAACATTTCATGTCAATATTAAATAAATAAGTACATAGGTAATTGAAAAGAAAACCTTTTTTTTTATTTACCTGAGACAAACTGCTAATCGTTCAGTGGGAGGAATAGGCTAAGATACTAAAGCATTCTTTAGACATTCTAAAATAACAATAAAATTTGGTCTCATCATTTTCTAACTTCTTATACAGTGTGGCGAATTCCCCTTCCGTTTCGCGTTTCCTCCAGGCTGGGTATAGGTACACGAAGATGGGGTATACACCCCATCTTCTTTTGGTACTTTCGGTTCGTTTTTCCAATGCTTCGTCGTCAATGGCAATGGCGATAGCTACCAGCTCAATTTGTGCGAATTGCATTTTAATTAGTAATAATTACAAACTATCACCTCGTGTGATGCTATCCGAACAAGTACCGACAGGCACGGCCGTGCAATGAATGCTCGGAAACAGCCCGGTGTAGCATGAATGCCTAGCCCGGCCGGAGCACGGTGGATTCGACACGGCCGGGCCCCGGTCCGGCCCCCGCCCGGTGTAACGTGAATCATCGAGCATTGATTGCACGGCCGTGTCTGTCTGTTCAAGTACGGATTGCGACAGACGAAAGAGAAACAATACCCACCGACATCACGACGCCGTAGCCCAGCCGTGGCATGGCCGTGGCACGGCCGGGCCACGGCCTAGCGTGAATTACTTCAAACAAATCAATACAATGAATATTTGACCGTGCCACGGCCGTGCCTCGGCCCGGACACGGCACGGTGTAACGTGAATCATGCTAACTGTGTCCCGACCGTGGCCCGGCTGGGCCCGGCCCGGCCCGGCCCCGGCACGGTGTAACGAGATTCATCCTTTAAGCTCTGCTCTCCGCAACTAATGTAACCACCACACATACGTCACGGAGCACAAGTAAACTGGCGCTGATGAATTTACGACGTCATCAGTGCGAGGCAGTCGTTACACACGGAACATAAACATGTGACATGCATGTCCTTCCATCCGTCTAGCTAATCATAATTATTATGACATGTGCAGACGTGGAAGTGAGAGAGAGGGAAGCGAATGACGTCATTGGAATGCACATGATCTGTCGGCCGCAGGATTTATGTTTCACTCTTCGCAGTAAAACTACACACTGTATCACATGTGTATACATATAGCTGAGACAATATAAAGGTATATAGTACATACATACATACATAGTCTCACGCCTACAACCCCGAAGAGGTAGGCAGAGGTGTATTTCTATACCGACTTTTCGCCAGATAAAGTATATCTGTACTCCCGTGTCCCACGTAATAAGGGCCGAGCCTATTGCCGTACCGAGCACATTTCCAGACTCCGTGCTGCTACTAAGAATTTTGTGACAGAAAAACCCAATAACACTGCCCGACCCAGGAATCGAACCCGGGACCTCCCGATCCCACGCGCACATTTATGCCGCGAGACCAACGAGGCAGTCGTATAATAAAAAAATAAAAAAAATAAAATAAAATATCTTTATGAAATAAAGATATTTTATTTTATTTTTTTTAAATATTGGCAATATCGGCCCATACAATTTGCAGTACAGGTACACAATAATCAGTAATTCAGACTAGGTACATTTAATTTTATTCTATATCTATTTAAATTTAATAATTCTATTCTTTTCAATAATATATTAAATAATTACAATTTAGATTTCATAATAAATTTTTAAAATGTCAACATAAAAATACAAAGTTTATTATATACTAGCTGCTGCCCGCGACGTCGTCTGCGTGAACGCTATACCTACAGCACCTAACTATTAATTAATACCTACGATTATACCTTTAAAAAAATACGCGGTGGCGATAGCCCAGTGGTGTATGTAACGGACTGCCGAGACGATTGTCTTGGGTTCGATCCCCAGCTACCCCGGGCACACACCTATGACTTTTCGAAGTTATGTATGTATTAAAAAATATTAATTAATTATCGCTCGCTTAACAATGTGCCCGGTAGATGACAATAGGCTCGCCCTCTATTACATTGGGACCGAAACATATCTGGCGAAGTGTGGGTGTGTAATACACCTCTGCCTACCCCTACGGGGATAAAAGGCGTGAAGATATGAGAAGATATACCTTTTAAAATAACATTCATTTACCCGTTTCTTCTTTATATTTCATACCTGCAGAAAGTGTAGTAACAGAGGGAGACTGTCTTTTGTAAAATTGACCTTCAAAAAGTGCTGATTTTCAGCCTGCTTTGAATAAATGACTTTATGGTGATTCTGCTGAATTAAGTCATAAGTTGTGACTGAAGCAGATGGAGAAAATAAGGAATACATAATAGGGTAAAATACATACTTATAGGACTTCTCGATATACAACATTAGTGGTTTGGCTCTCCGCAGCCAAAATGTAAAGAGAGTCAGGACTGGTGACGGGGGAGCAAGCGACATATAGGACACCCGCTGCCCTCAATGTCTGCCTCTGCGACTTATTGATGGTCTTCGCGAAGCAAACACTCACGGTAAACTGTATGCGCTTGAATTATGAGGTATAAGAGGAATGCGTGGTATAAATACTGCCTCGCCGACGCCACAACCTGTAAGAATTTCCTAAATGGTGTGTCTGTGGAGCGAGATGACTTTCAGGCGGGTCACGTTACACAACTTTGGAGGAGATAGGTTCCGAAGAAGCATAATCGGGACACCGACCTTCAGCTTGATGCTATGCGCTGGAAGTTCACTTGCTGACAGGGAGTTCAGAAATTCCACGGGATAATGTGTGGCGTTTTCTTGCTCGACGACAGTGTTTATAGAGGTGTAGATCACTTCATTACTCTCAATTTCCGAGAGAATGCATTCGTTAATTGCTACAGCCTGATCATTTTTGGGCGTCAAAATAGGCCACTCACACACTCACGAATTCTGCTATTACGGTATACAGCTGTATAATTCTAAGCTGGATACAACTCTACTGAGAGACTCTGAAAGCACCACCTGTCCACCTCTCTCCTCTGGTAGAGTGTCTTCGCTAAGACTTAAAAAGACATCTTAGAATTGTTGAGCACGTGCATTGACGCCAAGCTGAGCTCTCATATTAATGGACAAGCGCAGTATACGAACTCGTGATCACAACAAAGATAATTTCAACGAAGCACTCACCTTGTCCGTGTGGTGATGGTTTAAGAATACGGAATGTCACCACCCCATATCATCCCATGGGTGTCGTAAGAGCCGACAGAGGGAGCAAGAACAGCACTGTAAGAGAAGGAAAACTTGATACAAACCCTATACCAACCCGTTTGGCCAGCGTGGTTTAGTAGGCCAATTCCTCCTTTCAAAGGAGAGGCCTAGTCCAGCAGTGGACTGTTAAAGGCTGATGATGATGATGATGATGACTCACCTCGTCAGCCTTCGATCCCCGCATCACCACGGGAAGCGTTTGTCGGGAATCGTCACTGAACAGAACTGTGACCACCCATTAAATGCTCGTTCCTGCGGATGTCCTGCAGGGTTCTGTCCATGGCCTGAACTGCCTTCCTATTGGCCATCGTACGCTTATCCCATACGATCAGAGAGCAATCCTTGAGCACGTGTCCCTTATCACTGTTACGTGACACACCACAAACGGGTATTACGGCGCTCTCTAAATCGATGGGAAATTTAAACATGGTATGTGCTGTCTTGCCACCCGGAAGCAGTGTGGCAGCGATTGCCGGCGACGCTACAGCAATGACAATTTTGCCTTGCCTCCTGACCTCTGCAAGTATGCCAGTAGTAACAAATGTTTTTCCTGTTCCAACAGGAGCATCCAAGAAAAACATTTTAGCCTGGCTTTGCCCAACGCTTTCAAGGACGGTGTCGTAAAATTCGTAAGGTGTTCATTTCAAATTGTCTCAGCGTTATACTCCCAATTTTCACGGTCTTGATGCGGTGATGATTGGGAAGCTGGTAACAAATATTTGACCATTGGATTGCCGCTGATAGAAATGACTACGTCTTGAAGTGAACTGAGACAGGTGTACAGCACGCGGTCATCAGTTACTTCGACTTCGTCTCTAGTAACACGCCTCAAAAGCTCGTAGAAAATCTTCAGACAGATGATAGCGATACTTCTCCCAGAAAGCTACCGCGTTCGCGACTCCACAAAACACCAAGATGACGTCAAACAGATGACGCATGCGGCTGGGACTGTCACTGACGCTCGCCTCCGCGAGGTTGTCATCCCAGTATTGGTCACCGAGAAAGTGACGTACTACGCAGGCTGTGCGGTAAGTGGGATACTCCAAGCCATCAAATGTCCTCAGAAAGGCGAAAGACGTTGGGCTTCGGACCGTGTGAAGTAACAACCGCAGAAAATAGCATTCGACATTATTTGTGTGTACGGTATAAACTCTACAAAATGCGGTGTCCTTGAAACTTCCCGGAAAACCTTCCACAGCACCTCCTCGTCAACGTCGGTTAAATACACTCTTTTGCTTGTCGTACGTGTAATATGAAGGCATCTCGTCATACGCAAGGGACCTCCCAAACTGATCGATTTTACAGATCCTGAAAAATGGCAAGAGAGTTGTTTGACGCGGATTTTCCAAGTGCCCAGCAACGCTGTCGGGATCAAAATATATGCGCTGGCCGTTCTCTAGGTGGTCGTGTAAATGCATTACGGTAGGATGCTTCTCATGTATAGAGAACACCAGTATCCGCCAAACCGCTTCAGACGTAACAAAAATGTGGCTGCGTGTGAGTAAAATATAATCTAGATAGTTCCACATCTCACTAATGTTTATATACAGTTAATCCAAACAAAGGTACGTGCTATATGTATATCCCGGAAAACAATTTAAAGCAAGTTTACATGCGACATGAAAATATATTAATTAAGAAGCAATAATTACACCAATGTGACCAAAATGTTTATTTTGTACTAACTCTATTACTATTTATTCTGAAAAAAAATGATGAAAGCAATCAAGTGTGGCGATGGTGTAGTTAATTAATTAAATAACTTCAACTAATAGTCTTGTTCATCTCTGAAACGAATTAAAAATAAAATTTTAAGATGAAAATGTACAACTCCATCTATGACTTTTGAAAACAACTATTAACGTCGCCAACATGTTCAAATTTAAATTATTTATATCCAAAAAGGGCTTACACATGTAATTCGACTTGATGTTTTTGAACTCTCTTAGATGGCGCTGCATTAAAATTGTTTTAATTCTACTTATATCCAAATAATTATTTTTATCAGCCTAAGTTACTTATATTGCGTGATTTTTATAGTGTGAAGCTAGCTTATAGCATAGTTAACATAATAACAACATTCAAATATGCATTGTTACATTACACGTTGTTACAGAATGCGTTGAAGAAATAAAGGTTCTCTGCTCGTTCCCTGTAGGTCATAGCGTGATAATATGTAGCCTATGTGGTGACCCGACTTTTTGATAATATTTGTGCCACATTTGAAGTAAATCCATGCAGTAGTTTTTTACTTTATCCCGGATATAAGGACAAACAGAGAAACAGACAAAAATTCTAAAAACTATATTTTTGGCCTCGGTATCGATAGTAGATCACACCCCAAGTATTCTTTTAAAAAAATATTCAATGTACAGTTTTGACTTTCCTACCATTTTATTATATGTATAGATAATATCTATTTTAATGTCATAATATAATGTCATTCATTTTAATTCAATTACAAAAAAATTAATAAGTTTAAACATTTTATTTATAAACATTTTATAGGTATCTAAAATGTTATAGAATCAATGAGGTATTTATATTTTTATTTTTATTCTAATGAGACTAAATTATATTTTATTCTAATTCTAATGAAACTAAATTATTTTTTGTACATTATACGATATTACAGTTCTTTTATTTAAAGTTTTAGATGCCTGTTTATGCAGTGTCTATATATATATATAAAAACAGTCGAGTCTGGCTGCAATCATTGCTAGCACGGTATTCGAGCTGGCCCGCACCCTGTGCACCAGGGACGCGCACCGCTTGCGCATGGTGGTGTGAAAACAGTCGGTGCGCGCCCACGCAAACATGCCCGAGGCGCTGCAGAAGCGGGGCAGCCCCACCACCGCTCTGAATGCGTTATTGTATTGTACTCGGAGAGCGTTATAGCTACCACGCATGTAATCAGCCCATAGACTGCACGTGTATAAAGATGTGCAGTATGCTTTAAAAAGCGTTATTTTAATTGGTATTGAGCATCGTGCAAATCTACGGGCTATCATGTTCGCTCCCGTGCACGCTCAATATCTACAAGGTCTCTCAAATCCTCTGTGATCCATTGTCCTAAGTATTTAAATTGATTAACTCTGTCTATGTTAACCCCATTAAGCCGTACAGATGGAACAATTTGTGGGCACTGGCCGCCGGTTGGAAAAACCATGTATTGGCTCTTAGTGGCATTGTACAATAAGCCATGCAGTCGTGCGTACTCCTCACATTTCTGTATTAATTTCCTTAATCCACTTATTGACGCAGACAACAACACCATGTCATCAGCGTAACTAAAATTGTTGCAACAAGTATTGTCAATGTGGCAGCCGACATGGCTGTTGCTGAGCGCGACAATAAGGGCGTTAACATATAAATTGAATAATGTGGGTGATGTTAACCCACCCTGTCTTACACCACACTCGAGCTTATACGGCTCCGACATTGCACCTGCACATTTAACACAATTTATCTGGTGTGAGTACCAATACTTAAAAATATTGGCCCACTGTTTAGGTAAGTTAATGTTTTCAATTTTCTGCCATAAGATGTCATAATGGACCAGGTCAAAAGCTTTTGACAAGTCGAGGAAGCACGCGTAGACAGGGGTATTACGATTGGTGTAGTATTTGACGGTCTGCTTAAGACACCGTATTGCGCTCTCAGTAGACAGTTTGGGTCGAAACCCAAACTGATTGTCATGCAATTTTACGTATTTTTCTGTGTGCCAAGCAAACCATCAAATACATTTGCGATTATAGTCGCGAGGGAGATAGGCCTATAATTGTTTTTATTCGATAGGTCTCCAGTTCTATCCTTGACTATAGGTACTATTATGGTTTTCATCAAGTCGTCAGGAAGGTAAGAGTGGCTCACACATAAGGAGTATAAAAGGGCCAGCGTGCAGTAAATGTTCAATGCTGAGTCCGTCATGGCCTGGAGATCTGCTTTTCTTCATACTCCTTATTATATTTGTTACTTCTTTGGCCTTAATTAATGTCTCCACTGACTGCCCTGTCAGATCAGCATTGAACACCTTGCTGGCTGGGCCCAGCGGAGATTGCACAGTGAAATGTCTCCGAAATATCTCCGAAATGCTCTTAGGATCACTCTCCCCATCAACACTCACCGGAAGACCAGGACGTGCATTCATCCTATTGGTATCCTGCCAAAACCCCCGAAAGTCACCTTTTGAGTGCTTTTTAGCAAGAATGTCCATGTGTAGTTGTTCTTTGTGAACTTGGCACCATTTAAGCCGCGATTTGAACACCTTTCTACCAGAGGCGGCTCGTGAAAGATTATATTGGGTGTTCACTAAAAAAAAATTACTGCTTACCATTTATTTTGTGAATGCTATTACAATTAATAGTAAGACGTGCTAAATCATCGATACCTACCTCAACCGTCCACGCAGTATCAACTCCGGCGCCACTAAACGAAATACACGGAAAACAAAAAACGACTTCTTACTTCCTTCGCATTTTTGCAACCACATAACCAAAGCGTTTTATCATATTTGTAGTTTTTTTAAGATTTTCACAGTTTTTTATAAAGTTTATGCTGTTATATTCCATATTAGTTACACAATTTAACTGTCTTTCTTAAACAAATACACACAATCACACATACAATGAACTATATTTTAAACACAAATCCTTTTCTAATTACCAACGCACTCGCAGAGAAATGTTTTGCTTTTGTTTACATTCAAATTTCAAATGATACCGGCAAAACACTATTAAAAAAAAACGGCGCACACGTTTTAATTTTTCTTCGTGACAAATGGTCATACCATTTAGTCGGGTAATATATTCGCGCATGCGCACCTCGTCAAGCTAGCCAGGAGCGGCGCTCCGTATTTGGCTTATTTCTCATACAAATCTTTTGTCTCACGCGCCCAGCGCATAGAACGCTCTCTCTTTCGCACTCATTACATTTCAGTATTAAGCGTTGTACTAAGCTTTCGTCAACGAAGAGCGCTGTTATGAGCGCTCCACTCAACAAAAATACCTATGTAGGTTTCAAGAGTGTTGACAAAATTATGATAAACAGCTTAGTAGTCAAATACTTATTTGTGGATATGCATTATAGAAAAGAGAATAGGTGTGTATTAAAATATTGAGTATGTTTATAGAAAAAGTTTATATGAGTTGTATACATATATTATATAATTTTGGGAGTTCACTGCTCCAGCGCTCCTTTGAACGAGCCGCCACTGCTTTCTACTTTCACGCATAGCGTCATATATACAACCGTACTTTGGTTTACCACATAACACCCATTCCAAGAAATTATTCCTGGCCGTCCGGTGATATAATATTACTAAGTATTTATTGACATTTAGTCTGATAAGTAATCCAAATATTTCATGGAACATTTAAAATATAAACTAACAAGTCAAATCGAGAGCCAAATCACATACGCCTACGTAGGAGACGTAGGCGTATGTTTTTTGCATTTTAGCCTTCACCGTTAAAGCGGCTGATAATATATTCATAATACAACGCAGGTGCCCAAAACTTTCGGCTCACTTCGCTCGGCCACAAGGGCATCCTTGCTCTTGTTGTTGTAAACATCGCCAGCTCCTACGCCTACGTGAGAAAAACTTCTAACAAATATTTAGACAGACGTGCTACTCTTTTACTAGTATGGTAAACAGGTCGATAATCTTGACTAAAAATACTATCATATGTTCCATATTGGTACGATTTATTGACTACATACGCCTTATGCTCGTAGCGATATTCATTTGTTTCAAATTGGTACGATTTATTGATCAATTTAACTAATTATTCTCTCAGCGATTAGCTATTGGAGAGACTAACAGACTGCTGTGTAAAGAGTCTTCTTCAAGCTTCAGAGTCTTCAAGGTTCATTGTTAATTATCGTGTACTAAACGACGCAGAAAAGTATCACGCGGAGATCTGCATGTGTATGAGACTTCACTTTAATGTTTTCTTAAAATATTAAGGAAAAAGAGTCTTCTCCTTTTCTTTAAGATTGGAGAAGAGAAATTCCTACCAAAATCCGAACAATAAGCTATCTAAAAGAACAAATAATCTTAAGGAATAGGAAGCTTGTTAAATTGAGCTGCAATACAGAGTTTATGTGTGTTGCAATGGCAATGAGTAGGATTTGACTAAATTCTTTTACCAATCATTATCAATGAGACAATTTTACTTATTAGACTTTAAGTTGTGCCCTCAGTTACAAGTATACCGCAGTGCGAAAATAAAGCCCAATATATCGAACTTACGAGTATGAGAGTAAGTTTTAATTTGACAAGTCTAGCGAAGCTATCAGTCATCATTATTATATTGTAACTAAACAACTTTTGGGCTAACATTCCTTATTCAGACTTAGTATATTGAACAACAAAATGTATAACAAAGTTGTAGACGAGATTACACGCTTCGTGACTATTCATTGAGTTTTATTATTACAAGTGCAGACTTTGGCGGTCGGGATAAGTTTCTAGACAATGACTATCTACGGAATTCAATATTCGAATTATAGATAGATCTGCAGGCTTAGCCAAGACGTCTTTCTGCAAACGCTAACGCAAAAGAATGTATGGAGTGAACGCAAAGTCACGTGATATAATCAAACAAATAGAAAAGTCGTAGCCAAATACACAACGCATAAAAAGCATTCGCATCGATAGATTAAACTCATCGTTTCTGCGATGTCAACCGAAAATGGTAGCCAAGTTGCCAATTTCGGCCAAAACTAACGCTATTAGCGTCGATTGCGTACGGATAACAATCGAATGATAGAACCCTGCAGAAAACGCAAAAAATAATCCCATAGACGGTCAGCCTGTACTCGGCCTAGAGCTCCTTGTTAGGGCCTCGCTAAATCACTATGCCTAAAACATTGTTTAGCTATTTCAGACGCAAAGGGCCCATTTAATACAGCAAGGGGCCACTTAAGTGTTCTCCAGGTAAGTTGATTATCGCGATTCACGTCATTGTTTATGTTTCAAATTCCTTAGAGGGTCAAAGTTTTTAAGTAATAAATATTATTTAAGCTTTAAAAAACTCTAAATGTTTAAGATTATATATGATTATATAAAACTTTAAACGAATAAACAAATGTTCTGGTTCGAACGTTTGTTTCACTCGCATAAATATTTACATTACCTTGATACTTGACGCGCTTGACGCTTCAAACAACGCAAGGCATGTACTAATAACCATTTTGTGTCGCAGAATGTGCGTGTGACACTAACGCGTGTTGTTGGCTACCAATTTTGCGTTTTCTTCGATTGCAAACGCGTTTGCGTTTGAAATCGGAGAAAGGCGATGGAAACGATACGTTTGAGTTTTGGCTAAGCCGGCTGTAGATTTTAGATTCGTTTTTGACATAAGCTCCATACAAAATATGTCAAACACGAATCTAAAATCTACAGATCTATCTTTAGTTCGAATATTGAAAATGGCCGTAAATCTATCAAGCTAAGACCTTGTACATATAAACGAGTTTGTGTGTGATATATTAAAGTTGTGTATGTGTGTGTATACTGGTGTCACGTTTCACGTTCGTATTACAGTAATAAGTTGTCTAAGTTATTGTCGTCCGGGCGCACCGGACGCCGGTCGCGTCACCATGTGTGTCCAATGGACCAAACAATATTATATATTATGTCGTCAAAATACATAAATTGTAGGCGCGAGAGGGGATGAGGTATAAGCACACGTTTGGTGAGGGACCTTGTCACAGTAGAGAAAGAACAGTATACCAAGTAGGATGCTGAGTTTTTCATCTGCTTACCTCGCATAGAATTTTAATTGAATCTTGCTTAAGAGTAGAATCTTTAGTAGTGTTATGGTGAAAATTGCCGGATATTCAAATATAAATAATATGTGTTTTGTTAGAACAAAACGCGACGTTATAGTTAACGTAACTTTATTTGATCAATGATTGGACTAGCTTTTAATTTGAATTTTTGGATTGTCAGATAAATTATAATTCTGGTCTTACAAAATAAACATATCTTGGTATTTGGTCAAATAAACCTCGTATTTCTCTATGCACTTTATGCTTCGGGATCCGGGATATAAAAATAGTCTGCTGATGGTGACGGAAACCTATATTTACATATTAGTAGGCGTATGTCGTTTGTATGTTATTGAGAACGACTAAGGGTTGAGCTACACCTATCAGCACCGCATCGCACTTTCCTCTGTCACTTAGGACTGTCATTTACTAGAGCGAGAACGAGAGAGGGAATCCGATCGCCTTTTCGATTCCGCGGCGTGCTGACGCGGAATCGAAAAGGCGTTGTTAATATCTTGAAGGATGTTTCAAATAACTCGCAGATATGCTTACTAGGAAGTGAGTCAAGCATCGCTTAAAAGAAGGCTTTTTAGGTCAAGGTTAAGGGGTGCCGAATTTTATTGAAATTGGTTCACTCAATTACTTTAATTTGGAACGTCTTGTTTGTTTTTTTTTAATTAACGAGTATCTAAATTCTGTCTGTAAAACAGCCTTCAACTGATGATATTTTTGTGGTATGTCACAGCAAAGGAAGCTTTACTAACACTACTTGCTATGTACTTAATTTTCTTAAAAATAATTTTCACGTTATCCTGTGACGGCTTTTTGTACGGTTTTCATTACTATATTGTGTGATTCCTGAAGGATTCCCACTAATAGATAGATTGATTCCTAAGGAAGGTTTAGGTGTACAAATTATGCAGGCGGAACCGCGGGTTCAGTCCAGTATTTATATAAAATTTTAACATATTGCAATCAACGCCAAAATTTAAAATGAAATAATAACAAAAGCATAGTTTACAACAGCGTTCCGATCATATACCAACAAAGCACCGCCATAACTCCAGCTTTATTAACTGGACAATCAAACCGCACAATCAAATTACACGCACAATTCTAAAGCAGGCAAATTAAAACAAAAAGGAGGTACCGGAAAGCAATTTTTGCGACGAAAGAAAATATCACTTATATGTATGACGACAAAGTTAAAAATTAAAAACACATCAAAATGTTTGGGCAAGCCTTGGCATTAAGTCTGTATGACATTTGTGATGATTTTAATGAAGTTACAACTATGGTTTCATAATTCTAAATTAAGATAGTTTCGATCGTAAAAGACACGATATAATTACTGACCTGTCCACTGGATTGAATAGTACAAAACCTCCGTAGTAGATTTATTAAGCAATACTATTATAAAAATTTTATAACACTATAATCCGTTTGATAAAAATATTATAGATAAATCAATACCTAATAAACAATACCAATACAATACCTAACAAACAATATATTAATTGTAAGAACTTTTGTATTGTCTGACACGGACAAATTTTTAAAAGGCATACAATTCTTCTGCTTATATTGACGCAGCGCCGCCCTTTCCCGCTCCGATGGGCAGGCAGGCTTACATTGCTGCTGGGGTTCGAGATAGCCACCCTTATCTCCCTATGTGGCGGTCGATCGATATTGTTATCAATTAAACCCAATTTGTTTCCATTAACGCTCTTGTTAAGGACCCTTGATACCGACGGAATTTGTAACGGCTTTGGGATTGTCTTAGCTGTTTCCGTAAGGATATGAATAGAGTAGGTGTTATGTGCAGTTTACGGGTACAACTGTATGGTGAGGATTGGTTTTGAAACGACTGAATGATGTAGTGACTTTGATGTATGTGAGGAATTCCGTCAGTTATTTTTGCGTGTAAAATTGCCAGTTGTGGCAATCGTGCTCACGTGTTTCTTTCTTTCTTTCTTTTTCTTTTCCCTCTTTGGTCCAGCAATGAGAGATACCAAACTTCTGACGCGCAGCCATAAATGTTTCGTGTCGCGGCTTGGTCAAGAACTCCGTTATCGTGACACCAGTGCCCTTGAACTTCGTTTTGCCATTCCATATACTGTCACGTACAGAGAAGCTATTGAGCTTCAAAACTATGGGCCTAGGCTTGAGGTTGTTTGATGTACGCCCCATTCAGTAGCACTGCCGAATATCAGTAATAGATATATCACTCTTGAGGTGCTGCTTACATACATGTACTACCACTTTGGCATTATCCTCTTTGCTGCCCTCTGTGCCACCGTGCATCAGCAACATTTTTCGCCTGGTCCTCATCTCCATTGAGTCCACCGTTTGTGCAAGAAGCTCAATCTGGTTCTGCAACCCATTCAGAGCCTCCATCAAGAAGGTCTTGAACAAGCTGTATTCAGAGGTCAACGCCGGCATGGTTGGAGTTCCCTGTGATTTGGGCACCTCAGCTTCAAAGTCTGCCATCCGCTTCAGGAACATATCTTTTAAATTGCTCACAGACTCTTGTAGTGCTTGAGACATATTGCAGTGAAATGTGTGATGAGTTGGAATTTATTAATGCAGGAGAGTGTCAACACTATACTGACAGGTACTGTTTGTATTCAATTAAATAATGTAATTAAAACTTATAAAAATATGATTTGACTATTTATTTTACAGTTTGAAAAGAAGAGCTATTACCTTTTAATTTTAGTGCTACAACTACCCACATCGTCTATCAATAATAAATTAATGGGCAAAATCCATCTACGATGGGTGAAAAATGCCTTCGCGACAATTTAAGGGAAACCCTTAAATCACCTGTAGAGTCATATTAAAATATCAATTTCACTGCGCAAGCAATTTTAGACCTCTTATATCTTTGTTTATTGATCTCTACATGCGTGGAAGGACGATAAAACGATACAAGGACAATATATACACTACCAAGGTTATAAGAGGCGAGTGCATAATTATTTATACACTTTTCTCTTGCCATTTTAAGGCAAACACTTTATTATTTAATATTATTTTTTGAGCGATGTGCGATGTAAAATTATATCAGAGCTCCGAAATGCTGTTTTGCAGAACATTTTATATTATACTAGTATGTGCTAATTAACTTACCACTAAGGATTCCGAAGACCCTAGGAAAGTGGAACCCGGGCTTCTAGGCGAGGGTCTTTTATCGCAACCGGGGCAAAGCTTAGACGATTATGATGATGTTGAGATTGATACAAACCTTTTGCCAACTACTTTTGATTCAGATGAAGTATTCTGAAATTCACCCGAAATGAGTTAAATAAAAATAAACCATTTATTCAACTTACCGCCGTTATAGTCTATAAACATACTTTCAACGCGACATATAAAATCAAGAAACTGCCCACATTGCCAAGAAAAAGAAATATGTCGCCAGCAAAAGAACAATGCCCATTTTTCTTAGAGACGCCGGCCCAGGTGTGAACCGTCAAAAATCGTAGTAGTTGTTATTGCATTCGATAAAAGAGTGTTAAACTAGAATTTTGAGATTAATTAGAGGTCGGCCACATTCATAGTTTTATTACAAGAAGTACTTTTTATGCTCAAAAAACATTAGGTGTGTACGTACTTTTATTAGGATAGTTACAGTATTTCGTAGTTTTGAGTAGAAAGAAATGTGTTAATCGTTTGGTAAGGGTAGAAATCCGAAAGAAAAAGCCAGAAGTCGTAAAACATCCACAAACATTCACAATGCACACGGGCAAATAACAAACATAATAAAATAAATTGACTATGACATTATTGACATTTACTAACAGTCAAAAAAGTGTTGCCATTTTGCAGTGTTTAAATAATATTGATTAATCGATATAGATTTCGGATAAGGTTATCAATCTATATATTTGGTTCAAAATCGAAGTTATTTGTGGTTAATCGCATATATTCCTTAAAAATACACATAATAAAAATGTTTAAGGACCAAATAATGATTTGATAGTCACTAAAATCATTTTGAGTAGAGAAATGTTAAATACATACATACATAGACTCACGCCTGTTTCCCCGAAGGGGTAGGCAGAGGCATATTAAACGCCCACTTTTCGCCAGTGTTTTGATCCCACGTAATAGGTGGCGAGCCTATTGCCGCTTATCGGGATATTTTGTTTGCCAGAGCCTCGTCCGTTGATCGGCAGGTGCACCACTTGCAGGTGAGGTTGGCTTGGGACCCTAAGTTCTTGGTGGGAACCCTATGCACCTAGAAAAATCGATTAAGATAATCGATTTAATATTATGAATTATTTACTGGCAATTTCTGATCTATAACGTGTTGGCTATTTAGACATTAACACATCTTTTTAAACCTATTTATTGATTATGTTTCTCGGCACACTTTTAGTATCGCCTATAAATTAAGTTATAAATAAAAAGGATTATTCAACAACAAATTGGAACTCTATTGTGCTGTTCATGAGTTCCAAACTGGGCCAGAAATGGGCATTGTTCTTTTATCGTGTTTTTTCGTAAACCGTCTGGTAGTCCTCGTCCGCTAAATATCAGGGGTCATTCATAAATAACTGAGCAAGTGTAAATTATCGCTTGCCTCGTGCCTCGGCGAGCACATTAAGCTGTCGGTCCCGGCTGTCAAGAAGATCTTTGACAGTCGTTAAAGGGAGTCAGTACCTATATTCAAACTGAAACTAGTCTAAACAATGGAATATATCTAGCCCTTTGGGTTGCGGAGGTCAGACAGCCAATCGCTCTGTGGAAAAGCTAATATTCAGTCAAATATAGTTAGACTAGAAAGCGGACCCTGGGTTCTAACTGGGATAAACGCTAGGAGGATTATGATGAACATGACAATCTCGTGAAGACGTCATTACACTGGCAGCTCGACACACTATGTTTTGCGTTGCTAGCAGCACATTCCTAAAAACAAGCAGATAGGGAGCTTCCCCTGCTGATAAGCGGGAGTATTTGTTAATCCGTTCTACTCAACGTTGACATGGCGAGCCCCATTAACCAGACAAATTTTGATAAAATAGCTAAAGATTAAACTACAGCGATAAATATTCAAATTTATTCAACGCAATAATCAGTAACAGCTACTTTGCTCGTAATATCACTAAAATTTCATCTAGCACCGCTAGGCAAAAGTTATGTAAAAATGTGTTAAACACGAAAAAGTCTTTCAGACCTTAATCCCCCTAATTTCATTAAAACTAACAACCTCGATCTACAACTTTTTCCGCCACTAAATATTCCGTTTAAGCTGAAACATTTTTATTCCATTTTACCTTAACATTTTTATACTTTTCTGTTTATATTTCAGGTTGATTAGATAAAAATCAGCTATCAAAGATAAATTTGGATAAAAAATTTATTTTCTTTTCTAACAATAATGCATCGTGATTTACATTGCTTATAAAAGGTTGTATCCCTTTGGGTTACGGGGGTCAAACAAAAAAGCAAATATTCTGTCAAATCTGATTAGGCTAATACTAACTCAAGCTCCAAGGGGAAAGTCAGCTGCATGGAGCCTCAACAAAAATGATAATCATAAGGAAAAGATGCTGATAAAGATGAGAATTAAAATGTCGTGGTGGGTGGGTACTAGGGTTTAAATAATGTGAATTCAATAACAATTTTAAATTTTCATGAAGCCCACAAGCTAACTTCACATGGGTAAAGCATGAAATCCTTTCTAAAACAATCAACACTTCACTAATACCTTAACATTATTGAAAATAAACATTTATATTTCGACACTGACGACAACTATGTTCTGTGAAACTGGTCTTCACCAGTTTCACAGAACATAGTTGGAGTCGTCAATGTCGAAATATAAATGTTTATTTTCAATAACAAATATATATATAAATTCAACAATAATCTTAATATATAAAATCCTTGCGTTACTGACTGACTGACAGACACGCTACAGCCGAAACTATTGGGCGCAGGAAGCTAAAATTTGGCATGTATAAGAAGGGATTTCCCGAAATTCCCACGGGATCGGTCAAAACGGGTAAATAAAATAAAATGCAGGCGTAGCTGCTGGCGTCCTCTAGTAATAAATAAATTCCCATTATGTAAAATTCTTCTGACAGCACGCATGGCGTAGTGATTTTAACAGCCTTGCAATATCTTACACCGAGTGTTGTAACTTCGAACCCTACGCGAGATATTATATACTTTGTGTGAGCCACAAATTGTTGTTATGTTGAAGGTTTATAAAGTCCCCGGCGACACATGATTTCTCCTAGTGTGGCCGTTATATTTTTAATACTTAATTTTTCGTCACATGAAAATACGTTGCTGGGTGATTGACTAGTGACACGCCTAAGCCTACGTCAGGCAGTCCTCGTACAGTAAAAAATTGCAATTACAATTTATGAGCAGAATTACAGAAAAGATATCGTTTGACTAAAACGCCGCAGAAAAAGCTGATGTACTGTTAATCTGGTTAAAGCAGAGAGCAACCACGGACTCCAAGTCATGCAAAACACACTATGCCGAACTTACGCGATCGAAGTTCAGCATGATAACGCCTGCAATGCTATTTGAATTACTGACGAAACACTATACTGGAATTACGTCGCGTTATAGCGTACAGCGTAACTTCTGTCGGGCGTAACCGCGTAAGTTCGGCGGCAACTTTTCTAGTAGTAGAGCACACGTCATTATACGCGACCGAAGTTCGGTTCGATTGCCGACGAAGAAACTATTAGTAGAGCATACAGTATACACGGCTGAAGTTCGGTTCGATTGCCGACGATGATACTACACAAAGTTGCGACACGAAATTTCGGCGCGTAAGTTCGGCACTTCATCTTCATCTTCTTGCCCTGGTCCCAATCTATTTGGGGTCGGCGCAGTACGTCCTTCGCTTCCATTATTTTCTGTCGCCCGTCATCTGATCATTTACCCCTTTCTCTTTCATATCCATCCTCACACAGTCCATCCATCTTTTCCTTGGCCTCCCTCTCCCTTTCCATCCCTCTACCTTCATATTCATCACTTGCTTACCTACATACATATCATCTCTTCGCATAATATGTCCATACCAAGCCAAACGACTTCCTTTCACTTTCTCGTCTATAGGCGCCACTTTCAGACTACCTCTCACGTATTCATTCCTAATCTTATCTATTCTCGTAACTCCACACATCCATCGCAACATTCTCATCTCTGCCACATGTAATCGTTTTTCATCCATCTTCTTAGTAGCCCAACACTCAGCTCTATACAATACGACAGGCCTTATAACCACCTTATATATGCGTCCCTTGAATTTCAAAGGCATTTTAGGATCGCATATTGTGCCCGAGACCTGTCGCCATTTCATCCATCCTGAGTTGATCCTTTGCCGAACATCTCGGTCAATTTCGCCGTCGTGTTGCAGGAGTGAACCGAGGTAGCGAAAGTCGGAGCATACTGGTAGGGGTATACCGCCGAGTGTAACCGGGCTTGGACTAGAGAGGCCGCCAAAGTCACAGAACATGTATTCAGTTTTGGTTCTGCTTATCCTAAGGCCTACGTTCTCCAGTCTCTGCCGCCACTCCTCCAGCTTGCTCTGCACCTCCTGTCTACTTTCTGCTAGCAGGACGATGTCGTCGGCAAACAGCATGCACCAGGGTGCCTCTTCCTGTATGTCCGATGATATGGCATCCATAATCAGCAAAAAGAGGTAAGGACTAAGAGCCGACCCTTGGTGCAAGCCTACAGCCACATCGAATCTGGCTGTGATTCCAGCTGCGGACCGGACTTGCGTGTGGCATTCAGCATACATAGCTTGGATCAACTTCAGGTACTTTTCAGGCACTCCTTTCTTCTTGAGGGCCCACCACAAGACTTCACGCGGTACCCGGTCATATGCCTTTTCGAGGTCAACGAATACCATATGCAGATTTTTATGCGCCTCCCTGTATTTTTCACAAATTTGGTGAAGTGCAAAAATGGCATCCTCCGTACCTCGACCAGGCATAAAACCGAATTGGTTACGTGAAATCTCACTCTCTGCTCGCAAACGTCGCTCAATTACTCTCTCCCATACTTTCATACTATGAGGCATTAACTTTATTCCCCGATAATTGTTGCATTCCTGGACATCTCCCTTATTTTTAAAAATGGGCACTAGGTAACTGCTGCACCATTCCTTGGGTACTGTCTCCTCATGCAACATTTTATTGAAGAATAAAGTCAGCCACACCCATCCATCCTCCCCTAACACCTTCCATGCTTCTACTGGTATTCCATCTGGTCCTAATGCTTTCCCATTCTTCATTCCACTCACAGCCCGTCTTACCTCATCCTTACATATTACATTCACTAGTCCAATATTCTTCGCCTTGTTCTCAAGCATTTTGCACCAATCATTCTCTTCATTCATTAATTTTTCAAAATATGTTCTCCATTTTTCTTTAATCCTATCATCATCCGTAAGAACCACTCCTATTTCATCTTTCATACACTTGATATGGGATACATCCCGCGTAAGTTCGGCACTTATGGTATTTCATATCAGCCGAATATGTCGGAACGTAAATTCGGCCGCGGAACTTCGGTCGCGTAAGTTCGGCATAGTGTGTATAGACACTAAATGGCAAAGGAGACTACGTTAAGATAATAACAACGATAATACTCACATACGTCTTTAGATTTATTTGCCGAAAATAAAAACAACTCATCATCCTCTTAGCGTTATCCCAGTTTCAATCTGGGGTCCGCTTTCTAGTCTAACCGGATTTGGCTAAATATTAGCTTTTCCGCAGAGCGACTGCCTGTCTGACCTCCGCAACCCGAAGGGATAGCGATATTCCATGGTTTAGACTAGTGTCAGTTTATTAAGAAGGTACTGACGCCCTGTAACGACTGTCAAAGATCTTCATGACAACCGGGACCGACGGCTTAACGTGCTCTCCGAGGCACGGGACAAGCGATAATTAACCATTCAATACGCACATAACTCCGAAAAGTCATTGGTGCGCGCCGTGGATTCGAACCCGATACCCTCTGCATGGCAGTCTGTTGGTATATCCACTCGGCTATCGCCGCCGAAAACAAAAACAACTGCGATGTATAAAGTAAATATCAAATGAACAAAATAAATACACAACGTCGAAATTTATTCCATCTCACTGAGATGTTGTCAACAAACAAAAGAATAATTATTCCATTACATACACACACACACATACACACTGGTACATACAGATTTTTTGAACAATCATATGCAAATATTGTTTAATTCGCCAATCGTTCTGCAACTACTGTAGCAGTCTGTTGAGCGATATTTGATTAATACGCGACGGAACGATTATTCTACTGTTTACAGTATTAATTACAGTTATAATTTTATCAGGTACTTGTTCGTATAAGGTTTTGTGTACGGAACCATGGATATCCATCCTATGGAAGGATTTACGTTCCATACAAACTGACAAAGAAACGATCTACGGTCGAAATATTGAATGAAGGATCATGATGAAAGCAAAATGCTTGGTAACTAGCTCGATATGAGAGTAATACCACCTGTGTTCACGACCCGATATTATGTTTTATATATCTTATATTAATGGCATAAACAATTATAAATAACAAACGACATTGTAATAATAACTTTGGATACATAGTCAACTCAGAGAACTGCAAGATTGTAAATTAGAAAACAGGAAAACTGTCGTACTAAGTGTAAGAAAATACTAAACTTTTCTTTAATTTCTGAAACTATTAGAAATACAACATGGTCATTTCTTACTTGTGTTTTTTGTCCGTGTGGTGACGGATTAAGAATACGGATTATCACCACCCCATATCATCCCATGGGTGTCGTAAGAGCCGACAGAGGGAGGGAGCATATTTTGCAGAGAACAGCACTGTAAGAGAAGAAAAACATGATACAAACCCTATGCCAACCCGTTTGGCCAGCGTGGTATAGTAGGCCAATTACTCCTTTCAAAGGAGAGGCCTAGTCCAGCAGTGGACTGTTAAGGGCTGATGACAACATTTCTTACTTGTCAGATATGGCCCAGGTATTATAATTATCTTCTTCGTTTTCACGTGAATGTGTGAGCAACTCTGGTAACGAAGATTTAAGACCGCTCTGCCCGATGGCCTCCGACAACCCCAAAGATTCCTGGAAGTGAGGAAGGCACCGACACCAGCTTTACGTGACCTTGGAAGCCCGGTAGCCCTCTGAGGTAAATGCCCCAAGCAGTCACCCATCCGAGTGGTATCCTCTGCAAGCGTTGCTTAACTTTGCCGTTCTAGTACCAAGAAGTCAAGTTATGAGCGCCCAGATATAATTATATAAAGCACTATCAAACTTTACCATATAGCTTCCAAAGCATCCCTTGAATAGCGAAGCGAGACAATAAGCTTGTTATGAAATAAGTGCACAGTGGAAGTTGTAATACATCTACCTGACCACGATAGACAATCTTTCCAGACACAATGCACTGCGTTGCACAGTGAATGAATATAAAATATAATATTACATACATACATAGACTCACGCCTGTTTCCCCGAAGGGGTAGGCAGAGGCATATTAAACGCCCACCCTTCGCCAGTGTTTTGATCCCACGTAATAGGTGGCGAGCCTATTGCCGCTTATTGGAACATTTTGTTTGCCAGAGCCTCGTCCGTTGATCGGCAGGTGCACCACTTGCAGGTGAGGTTGGCTTGGGACCCTAAGTTCTTGGTGGGAACCCTATGCACCCAAATATAATATTATCTATAAATATTAATAAAATGTCTTACCAAAGATCTCGGTGGTGTTCCTGATGATGTTCTTGAGTGGACCTATAAGATTAACTCATAATTTTGGCCAAAATAACAAGAAAATCGAATAAATACCACAGGATCCAGTTCGGCGTCCTTCTTCAGACCAGGATGCACGTTGGCGGTTCACAAAACTTTATAATGTTCGATAAGTTACAAATGTATGACTTTTATCACAGTTTACCGATGCCAGCACTAAATCAGGCGGCGTTCAAGACGGTTTACAGCACGAATTAACTTCGACACCACTATGACTCGCGGAGCACCCATGTGCTTTCAAGGCGCGATAATTCCAATAGAAGACAAATCCGTAGGTATTAATTTACTTTTGTCAATCGCTCACAACCTCGTCGGACAACTTCATATAGCGAGGTTGTTAATTACTATAATTAACTCAAAAACTCAAAATTACAATAAACTGCGTCGGCGAAGAAAACTTTTTATACTGGGAAACGGACGATGAACCAAAGTGAGTGAATGACAGTTTTTAGTGTGGCCATAGTCAAAATTTACAATAGACTAAACTAAACGTTATTAAATCGATATAATCGACTTGACTTATCATAAATAATATTTCTATTTCAAACATCCACCCGCCCTGGACCGGTCTACCGGTCCGCTAATCACGTGACAATGTTGCAACCGCTCTCCTCAGAATTGAACCGTCCACCAAGACCTCAGCAAATCGGGGAACTCCATCAGCCCTAGTTACCAAACGAAGAATGCGCCCCCTGCGCCATCTGCGTGGCGGAAGGTTAGCCTCCTAGATCAACACGAGGTCACCAATCTTGGGTGTATCGGTCTTGTCGGTCCACTTAACGCGTTGCTGGAGTATGTGCAAATATTCCAAATTCCAGCGTTTCCAAAAGCTCTGAGTAATCTGGCGTACCAATTCAAAACGCGAGAGACGACCAAGTCTCGTATCAATATAGGGGTACTCAGGCAAGGCGACAAGTGGGCGACCAATCAAAAAATGGCCCGGCGTAAGGGCCTCCAAATCATTCGGATCTGAGGAGACCGGGCACAATGGCCGAGAGTTCAAAACGGCCTCAATCGTACAAAACACAGTAGCGAATTCCTCAAATGTAAGGACAGATTCACCGATTGTCCTGCGCAAGTGTGTTTTGGCCGATTTTACAGCGGCCTCAAAAATACCACCCCAGTGTAGACAATTTGGTGGGGAAAACAACCAATTTATCCTACGTCGGGCAAGCCTATCCCTATATCAGCCTTGTTGGTTTCAAGGAAATTAACAACATCATTATAGGTGCCCTTGAAGTTAGTGCCGCAGTCAGAACGGATCAAGGAAGGCAGCCCTCTGCGGGGTACAAATCTGTCAAATGTGGCTACAAACGCCTCGGTCGTAAGCGAGGAGACCAGCTCTAAGTGTACGGCCCTTGTGGAGAGACAAACAAAAACACAAAAGTAGGCCTTAACAGTCTTGCTGTTTCGAAGTGTCGACGTTTTCACCAAGAAGGGACCTGCGAAGTCCGTGCCAACACCGCCAAACGTCCTGCTCTCAGTTACGCGATCTGCCGGTAAGTCTCCCATCAAGGGCTGCATGGTAGAAGCCTTGAGCTTATAGCAAGGGATGCAGCGAAAGACCACACTGGGAATAATTCTTCGGGCAGACAAAATCCAAAATTCGCGTTGCAAAATGGCCAACAGGGCATTACAACCAGCATGCGAATTTTTAAGGTGGCGGTCAGTTACCAACAAACGTACCAAATGACCGTCTTCGGGTAACAAAAGGGGGTGACGTCCTCCGTAAGGGAGGTTGGAGTTCTTGAGACGCCCTCCAACGCGCAAGAGACCCATATCGTCCAAAAAGGGGTTCAATTTAGATACAGCTCCCGATAACTTTGATCTCCCTGACTTAAGGTTAGCAATCTCCTTCTCAAAATGCGCCAATTGCACGGAACGAATCCAAAAGGTGAGGGACTCCTGTCGCTCCTGAGGTGAGAGAAACGGTGTCAGTCGTTTCTGTTGTGGGTGTCTAAAATTAAAAACAAAACGCTTTATCCAAGCAGTAACACCTAACAACTTGTCAAGGGAGCTATAACGATTCAACAGGAAATCGGGGTCGAAGGCGCATTCCACCTTCTCAAGAGCGAGTGTTCGTAGACCCGGCAAATTGGAAGTATTCAAAACTGGCGTTCGAGGCCAATCAATTTCTGGTCGACTCAACCATTCCGGACCCCGCCACAGCGAATGACCTATCAAACTAGGCGTCAAGCATCCGCGCGAGGCACAATCAGCGGGGTTGAGCTCACCTGGCACGTGTCTCCAAACAATCTTGACTTCGGATTTCTGGATTTGAGAAACGCGATTAGCAACAAGTACCTCCAACGTGTGGACAGACGCCTTCAACCAACAAAGAACAATTTGGCTGTCTGTCCAGGCGTAGGTCCCATTAATACAAATGCTTTTACCCAAAGTACTGGACACGTGGTTCAATAAGCGTACAAGTAGGGCTGCTCCCGATAGCTCCAATTTCGGGATGGTCAGAGATGTCCGAAGGGGTGCCACCTTGCTCTTCGCCATGATCAGGGAAACTCTCACCTGACCTGAAGCACTGGCTGTGCGCAAGTACACCACGTCCGCGTGACCCTCGGAACGTGGTCACATCACAAAACCCGTGAAGGGTGGCCTTGTACTTCCCGGGAGGAAGGATGGGACGAGGCAAGGAGATCTCGTTGACGGCAGGAAGTGAGGATACAAAGGAGGTCCATTCCTCAACAAGAGTACCGCGTAGAGGTTCGTCCCAGATCAATCCTGCTGTCCAAAGCTTCTGCAAGAAACATTTTGCCCAAAATATGACAGGACAAATCCAACCGTTTGGATCAAAGGTTCTGGCGACAGTAGACAACACGAGCCGTTTAGTCCAAGAACAAGGCAATTTCAAGTCTACGTTATACGTAAAGATGTCTTGGACTGGCCTGTACTGGACGCCGAGAACAGCCATCATGGCGGGGTTGTCAACAATCTCAAACAAATGTGGATCCTGCTGATGATCCTCGGGTAAGCCCTCCAAAAGCGCTGGTGAGTCGGAAATCCATTTGCGCAACTCATAACCAGCGAAGGCCAAAATACCTATCAATTCGTCCCGCAGGAGGATCGCCTCGTCCGCTGTGGAGGCGCCCGAGCAAATGTCATCGACGTAAATATCGTCCTTCAAGATGGCGGAGGCTCGTGGGAAACGTAAGCCTTCGCGGTCTGCGAGCTCCCAAAGAGAACGTATTGCCAAGTAGGGGCTTGACCTTAACCCGTACGTATTAGTATTGAGCTCGTAGACGACCATGGGATCGCGAGGATTCTCTCTCCAAAAGATCAGCTGGAAGCGACGGTCATCAGGGTGGATAATAGTCTGCCTGAACATCATTTTTATGTCGGCCACAAAGACAACCTGATGTCGTCGGAAGCTGGTGATGACGTCACAAAGGTCCTTGACCAACTTGGGACCAGAATGCAAGCACTGGTTCAAGGATACGCCTGTTGAAGTCTGCGCAGAACCATCAAACACTGTGCGAAGCTTGCCAGTCGATGGCTTCAATACCGCATGATGAGGGAGAAAGTAATGCTCTACAGAACGCCAATCCAAATTTGACACGGACATGTGTCCCAACTGTTCATATTCTCTCATGAACTCAATGTACTTCTGTCTGAGCTCCGGATCACGACCCATGCGGCGCTCCATAGCCAACAATCTCTTTTCGGCTAAAGGTCGTGACTCACCAAGCGGAGGCCGAACAGACTGAAAAGGCAGCTTCGTAATAAGCCGACCACAACGGAGTCGACCAGTGTTGTTCTGGAAGAACAGCTCGCACTCCTCAAGCTCTGGATTCAAACGAGCAGCTTGAGGGGGCTCCTCTACTTCCCACCTCACCTTCCCAAACCTCTGAACCGCATCAGAAAGAGCAGAGCCTACAGCCAACAAATTATCAAGTTCAGGTGGAGGGGGGTCCCTAGGTACAGTCGCGGTCTGAAAGTGTTTACCACTTTAAGGCTTATAATTGCATGAACACATCAATGACACAAGGACGACGATATTGTACTAGGCAACCAACCTATGATAACATGCGTTGCGTAGCAACTGGTGTCAATAACGATTTATTATTCCATATTTATAATATACGTTCATTTAATTACAAGCGTGGTATTTACAATTTTACACTGAAACTAAAATATTTGTAGTCTTCAAATAATGTAATTTTAAACTTACTCTTTACGATTTTGGTATTTGTAATTAATAAGTTTATCAAATGACTTTTACATTGACAGATTATAATGAAAGGGATGGCGAAAATACGACATCCTGAATATAAAACCTTTTTGAAAAAAATACAATATTTATATCGTCTAGCGTAAGACTGCCTCATTGGCCTAGCGGTAGTGCATATGACAGCTGATCATGAGATCTCGGGTTCGATTCGCGGGTCGGGCTCCGAAAATGTTGCTAAGATTTCCTGTTAAGAATTTCTTAGTAACAAAATTAGGAATTTTTGTCAAGAAATTCTTAATAATTAGCCCGAAGTTGGCGGTGTTTCACTCCCGTGCATCAGAAAGCACGTTAAGCTGTGGCTGCCATGATCTATGGCAGTCATTAGTGGGAAGTCAGTGCCCTCAAATATGCCTACTGACTACTGGTCTAACCTTAGAATGATGTTAGTCAGATGGCAGTCGCTCCGTGTAAAAACTGATATTCAGTCAAATCTCGGTAGACCAGTAATAGCAGGCCCTGGGCTCCGAAGCGCAAGCTTGGGATGCAACTAAGAAAATGCTAGGGTGATGATGATGATGATATCGTCTAGCGAAAATCAGGGCGCGGTCAGAATGTAAGCTATAATGATAGTGGATGGTATGCTAGTTACGTTAAAGCGCATGCTGATCACATAAGTGAGCTTTTGTTTAGATAGTACCATTTTATTACAATAAGTAAGTGTTTTTATAATAATATTAAAATACAGAACATTTACAGCAAAATAAATGCAATTCTGTCATTATGTCAAAATATTTCATCGACCTAAACATATTCATACTCTTTTTGTTTGAATCGATGACTTACCAATGATTGAAAAGTAATAAGTACTCAGATATAGCATTTTAGACCTTGCTGAACCCAGCGTGACAAAGAATGTAATTTGAAAAGTGGTAAACATTTTTAGACCGCGACCGTACAGGTCCCATCAAAGCAAATCCAAATATGGTCGGGATGGCAGTCAAACCATTTGGCACCAAGACCCTTTTCCCACCAATCAAAATTCCACCGAGCACATCAGAGCCAATCAACAAATCGATTTGTCCCGGTGTATCAAATTTGGGGTCTGCCAGTTCCAATCCCGATGTCAAATTCACCACAGCAGCAGGTAGCTGCTTCTGTGGATGCATAGCCAAAATATTCTTCAGCACAATAGCCGAGGTTTTAATCCTCGGGTGTGAAGATTCAAAAGGGGCAAACAAAACTTTAACTTGCCCTTCAACATTAGAGGCTACGTCACCTATTCCCCGTATACAATTTGGAAAAGAACCCATATTTAATTTAACCAGCCCTACCAAATAAGTGGAAATAATGCAACCTTGTGAACCTGTGTCCAATATTGCACGGACAACAACAGAGGTCCCCGTGGGTCCCCAGACCCTAACAGCAACCGTAGGTAGGATAACGGTCTCAATGGGGGTGGTTGGCGTTATAGGGCAGGGGTCAATGACCTATTGTTGCCTGGGCGGCGACCGTTGGCCAGGACCAGGCAAATAGAAATGGGGGTGCGGCTTGAAGTCCTCAAAGGCGCGATGACTCGATCCGCGCGCCATCTGTGGGGGGTCATAATGACGCACCCGCCCAAAACGAGGTGGGCGCGAGTCAAAGCGGGGACGCTCTGCCAAAGGAGGGGAATACCTGAGGCAGCAGTCATGGTGCTGGTGACGTTGAGCGGTCGCACATACAGGTGCGCGAGAGAGAGGAGGCGTGCGCACGCTACGGTTCTCCAAGCGGGGTGAGCGGCGATCAATTAAGCGAGGCGACTCTCGGCTGCGCGCCGGTGAGCCTCGGCTGCCACCTTTAAAACACCCGCCCGTGCGCGGCGTCGGCTGATTGAACAAGCGGCCTACCTCTCTGGCATTCATGCAGAGAATGTCCAAATGCTGTCCTCCACAGTGAGGACAGGGGCGAGACTTGGGGCAGTCTCGTTGGTAATGGGACCCCAAGCAAAAGAAGCAAAGGCGGCGGGCATTCGCGATGCGCCTACGAGAGGCCACATGCAGGTCCAAGAATGCCCTACAACTTGCCGTTCTGTGCCCCGTGACCTTGCAGTAAGAGCACTCCGCTGGGCTCTGCGTGACTGCAAAGCGAGAAGGGCGCCAGGCAACATTGGCTCGGGTGTGAACGCGAGCCTGCTCCTTGACCTTGGGCGGCTGCGTCTTAGCCGGCGTGTCACCACCGGAGTTGTCCAAGACCCGGCACTCATCCTCGAGGAATCTCTCCAGGTCAGCAAAGGGGGGCAGATGGGTCGCACTATCCCCACCAAAGCGCTGTTCAAAACGCGACCTCAGGTCGGCAGGCAGCTTCTTAAGTACAATGTGCACCAATAGATAGGACCATTGGTCCACGGGCAGGTCAAGGCACTTAAGTGCATTGATTGCCACCAAAAGCGGGTTCAAAAGTTGGATGCACAACCCAAAGACCCGGGTGAGCGTGGGCAAACTCAAAATCTGTTCAATATGCGTGTGAAATCATTAACTGACACTTCGAGACAGCAAGCGCTGAAAGTGCGGAATTGCTGTTCCACACTTGCCAGGCGATCATCGATCCGCTCATACCTTTGTAGTAAGGCCTGCTGGTGAATTGGCTGGTTCACCAAGGCACTAGCCGAGGCAAACCAGCGCAAATCTGATGCAATAGCACCAGCAGCCGCACGCAAGTCCTTGATAGCTGACATAATCAAATTTCAAAAGAGCCCGGACAAGCGTTAAATAATATTAACAATCAAAACTTAATATTTGTTAATTCTTTGAAACCAACAAAGTATTAGCCTGTTTACTGCTGGTACAAGCAAGTGACAGGTATTTACTGCCCATCAAAATTAATAACAAGCTCAAATCTGCTTGTTTCAATATATTGACATTAGGACAAAGTTATCAAAGGTTTGAACTTTAAATCAATTAATTAATTATTTGTAACAGACAGGCTCACTGGGTTATTTATGATATACAATAGAAAGTAAACACAGAATATGTGCTACCTAACTATATTATCTATATATTATAACAAAACAAAAGTTTATTAATGTGACCCGCCCAAGATGCAAGGTCAAGTTGGTTGTTATAATGTTTTAAACTCAATATATGCAATTAACTACGCTCTGCTACCAAAAATTATGTCTAGAATTACCGTAGGCAGGTAGGAAATTGTTCAGAGTGCACAGTGGAAGTTGTAATACATCTACCTGACCACGATAGACAATATATCCAGATACAATGCACTGCGTTGCACAGTGAATGAATATAAAATATAATATTATCTATCAATATTAATAAAATGTCTTACCAAAGATCTCGGTGGTGTTCCTGATGATGTTCTTGAGTGGACCTATAAGATTAACTCATAATTTTGGCCAAAATAACAAGAAAATCGAATAAATACCACAGGATCCAATTCGGCGTCCTTCTTCAGACCAGGATGCACGTTGGCGGTTCACAAAACTTTATAATGTTCGATAAGTTACAAATGTTTGACTTTTATCACAGTTTACCGATGCCAGCACTAAATCAGGCGCCGTTCAAGACGGTTTACAGCACGAATTCACTTCGACACCACTATGACTCGCGGAGCACCCATGTGCTTTCAAGGTGCGATAATTCCAATAGAGGACAAATCCGTAGGTATTAATTTACTTTTGTCAATCGCTCACAACCTCGTCGGACAACTTCATATAGCGACGGTTGCGAGGTTGTTAATTACTATAATTAACTCAAAAACTCAAAATTACAATAAACTGCGTGGGCAAAGAAAACTTTTTATACCGGGAAACAGACGATGAACCAAAGTGAGTGAATGACAGTTTTTAGTGTGGCCATAGTCAAAATTTACAATAGACTAAACTAAACGTTACTAAATCGATATAATCGAGTTGACTTATCATAAATAATATTTCTATTTCAAACATATGGACGTCACATTTTATAACATTACCGTGGACGTGTAGTCTCACAGACTACCACACTTTCTAGTATTTTTATTTTAACAAGATTACGCAAAAGAGCTTCAAAATTATATTAAGCTTGAAGTATGAGTTAGTTATAGTGAAAATACGTTAAAATATAATCTACGTTTGTTATTAAATATCTAGCAACATACAAAATCAAAACATCGGGACAGTCTTCGGGTTATTTTAAGTGTAGTTATGTATTTTGCAGTTAAGCAATTAAAATAATAAAAGAAAACAAAATATAACTTATTTTTATTAAATTCTAACATTTATGAAAAGAAAAAAATAAAAAAAATATCTTCAGACATTAAACAACAAAAATTCTGACAACTGCTGTTTACGCTTAATTATTGACAGTATTTTTCTCGAAGAACGAGAACATTGTAAGCATACTGGCTTGTTGTATGGGACGCCAATGTGGGTTGTTATGCTATGCTTCTTTTCAGGACAAATTCTACATGCATTTCCTGTCCTTTTTATGAGTGGTAGTGACTAGTGTAGTTATGGACGTGTAGTCTGACAGGCTACATGTGATTTTTAAATAAAGACTACTCACGTATTTTCATCGAATGGCGCCACTTTGTGCTTTGCTGATCGTTTCGGTACTAAAACTGAAGCTACTGAGCAGCTCAAGTATGAGGAGTAAGGGGAAGTTTACTGAACTTAGAAACCAATATTCTTCCGGAGCTTGTGAGGCTACACGTCCATACTTAAAGGTTAATACTATATTTATCTGGTATATTCCGTCTTATTTATTGTTTTTTATATTATACTTTCTATTCCCTCCCGATTAGTTTGTTTAGTGCCTTTGAGAAATCTAGCACATTGTTTTCCTAGCCTGAATATAGTTTTTTTTTCTTTTTCTCCTTTCCGCATAGTGGCAATCTGTTATAATAACAATAAGCCACTTTTTTGGCCGATTTATACTATTAAATCAGTAACTGTCGGGTTGTACTGAGAGGGTTCCTAATTCTTATCGGCCTCTCATTTCAATTTGTCTGGAATCTGTTTCTTAAACTAGGAATGTCGTTTCGTTTAAGTCTCATATGCTGTAGGCCACCTTCTCCACTCAATGCCAGTGCGTATTGATTAATATGCTGGGAGAGTCTCCTCTGGTATTTTATACTATGTTGAGCTATTTCTTGCTTTACCGTATTTATGTGGAGATCAAGATGTATGTATTTGTTGCTGTTACATTGTGGGATTTGAAACATTGCTCTTAGCGCTTTGTTCTGAAACCTTTGCAGTATCTCGATGTTGCTGTTACTCGCAGTACCCCATAGCTGGATGCCATACATCCATATTGGCTTGAGTATACTTATGTAAACCATAATTTTACTGCTGTTGTTTAACTGGGAATGGCGTCCGATTAACCAGTACATACTGCTGAGTTTACTATCAAGTTGTTTCCGTTTCATCCAAATGTGCTTCAGCCACGTTAGTCTCCTGTCTAATTACATACCGAGATATTTAGCTTCGTCTCTTTGGGGAATTTGTTCATTGTTTAACGTTACTGGGGGACAGCTGTCCTTTCTGAGAGTAAAGGTAACATGAGTGAATTTGTCCTGATTCGCTTTAATTCTCCACAAATTCAGCCACTACCCAGTTTCATCCATGTGGATTTGAAGCATCGTTGACGCTGTTTGTGGATTACTGTGAGTTGAAAGCAAAGCTGTGTCATCTGCATATGTAGCAATTGTCGTGTGGTCGGAAATTGGAAGGTCTGCGGTGTAGATGAGGTACAATGTAGGGCCCAGTATGCTCCCCTGTGGGACACCTGAATTGATTTCATGGAGGGCTGAACAAACGTTGTTGTATTTCACCAGGTAGCTTCTTTTGTTGAGGTATGATGTAAGTATGTAGAGGAATGAATGCGGAAGCATTTTTTTCAGTTTGTATATAAGGCCTTCATGCCACACCTTGTCGAAGGCTTGGCTGATGTCCAGAAAAACAGCAGAGCAAAACATTCTGTTTTCAAAACATCTACTGATGACGTCCACAATGTGGTGAACTTGCTCAATCGTGCCGTGTTTTTTTCGGAATCCAAATTGATGATTAGGCAGTATTTCATCGAGGCAGTACTTCATCCTATTGAGCAGTATTGACTCAAACAGTTTTCCTACAACAGGTAATAGGCTGATAGGTCTGTATGAGGTTTTCTCTTGTGGGGGTTTACCGGGATTAGGCACCATTACCACTTGTGCTATTTTCCATTGGCCTGGGAAATGCTGGAGTCTTAGGCATGTATTAAATATCTTGACTAGCCCCATAAGTCCTTTATGTGGTAGTTGTTTTAATAGGATTGAGTCAATGAGGTCATAGCCTGGCGATTTGTGGTCTGGTAGATTTTTTATTTCCCGTGATAGTTCCTTCGGGCTTGTGCTTTTTAACCCTTGAGGTGCGATCAAACTAAAGGCAAAGTGCCACAAGTGCAAAGGGTCACGTTGCTGCAAATTTTCATTGGCATAGGTTACCGGAAAAAAAAATATTATGACACCTTAATATAATTATATCACATAAATTGCATATCATTGTGTTGGTTATAAAATCAGCTATGATAATAATAACATAAATTACTACTAAATACTCACCTTTCCGGCAAAACAAGCTTACAAACTTAGAAGTTTGTTATTTTTCACTGGTTCGCACAAACATTTCATCACATATTAATGAATTTCATTACTTGTTTGGTTCATAAACACAAAAACATTATGACATATACCTTTAGGTTTTCACACAATACATTATTTATTTGTAACAAATGAATCTAACGCCACTAAAAAAATTATAATCCGAACGCGTAACAAAAAGTTCGCCGTGCCGGGCCGCCATGTTACTGTAGCGAACACTGTGGCTGTGAATTATTTACCGCTTGTTCAATCAGCCGACGCCGCGCACGGGCGGGTGTTTTAAAGGTGGCAGCCGAGGCTCACCGGAGCGCAGCCGAGAGTCGCCTCGCTTAATTGATCGCCGCTCACCCCGCTTGGAGAACCGTAGCGTGCGCACGCCTCCTCTCTCTCGCGCACCTGAATGTGCGACCACTCAACGTCACCAGCACCATGACTGCTGCCTCAGGTATTCCCCTCCTTTGGCGGAGCGTCCCCGCTTTGACTCGCGCCCACCTCGTTTTGGGCGGGTGCGTCATTATGACCCCCCACAGATGGCGCGCGGATCGAGTCATCGCGCCTTTGAGGACTTCAAGCCGCACCCCCATTTCTATTTGCCTGGTCCTGGCCAACGGTCGCCGCCTAGGCAACAATAGGTCCACGGGCAGGTCAAGGCACTTAAGTGCATTGATTGCCACCAAAAGCGGGTTCAAAAGTTGGATGCACAACCCAAAGACCCGGGTGAGCGTGGGCAAACTCAAAATCTGTTCAATATGCGTGTGAAATCATTAACTGACACTTCGAGACAGCAAGCGCTGAAAGTGCGGAATTGCTGTTCCACACTTGCCAGGCGATCATCGATCCGCTCATACCTTTGTAGTAAGGTCTGCTGGCGAATTGGCTGGTTCACTAAGGCACTGGCCGAGGCAAACCAGCGCAAATCTGATGCAATAGCACCAGCAGCCGCACGCAAGTCCTTGATAGCTGACATAATCAAATTTCAAAAGAGCCCGGACAAGCGTTAAATAATATTAACAATCAAAACTTAATATTTGTTAATTCTTTGAAACCAACAAAGTATTAGCCTGTTTACTGCTGGTACAAGCAAGTGACAGGTATTTACTGCCCATCAAAATTAATAACAAGCTCAAATCTGCTTGTTTCAATATATTGACATTAGGACAAAGTTATCAAAGGTTTGAACTTTAAATCAATTAATTAATTATTTGCAACAGACAGGCTCACTGGGTTATTTATGATATACAATAGAAAGTAAACACAGAATATGTGTTACCTAACTATATTATCTATATATTATAACAAAACAAAAGTTTATTAATGTGACCCGCCCAAGATGCAAGGTCAAGTTGGTTGTTATAATGTTTTAAACTCAATATATGCAATTAACTACGCTCTGCTACCAAAAATTATGTCTAGAATTACCGTAGGCAGGTAGGAAATTGTTCAGAGTGCACAGTGGAAGTTGTAATACATCTACCTGACCACGATAGACAATATATCCAGATACAATGCACTGCGTTGCACAGTGAATGAATATAAAATATAATATTATCTATCAATATTAATAAAATGTCTTACCAAAGATCTCGGTGGTGTTCCTGATGATGTTCTTGAGTGGACCTATAAGATTAACTCATAATTTTGGCCAAAATAACAAGAAAATCGAATAAATACCACAGGATCCAATTCGGCGTCCTTCTTCAGACCAGGATGCACGTTGGCGGTTCACAAAACTTTATAATGTTCGATAAGTTACAAATGTTTGACTTTTATCACAGTTTACCGATGCCAGCACTAAATCAGGCGCCGTTCAAGACGGTTTACAGCACGAATTCACTTCGACACCACTATGACTCGCGGAGCACCCATGTGCTTTCAAGGTGCGATAATTCCAATAGAGGACAAATCCGTAGGTATTAATTTACTTTTGTCAATCGCTCACAACCTCGTCGGACAACTTCATATAGCGACGGTTGCGAGGTTGTTAATTACTATAATTAACTCAAAAACTCAAAATTACAATAAACTGCGTGGGCAAAGAAAACTTTTTATACCGGGAAACAGACGATGAACCAAAGTGAGTGAATGACAGTTTTTAGTGTGGCCATAGTCAAAATTTACAATAGACTAAACTAAACGTTACTAAATCGATATAATCGAGTTGACTTATCATAAATAATATTTCTATTTCAAACATATGGACGTCACATTTTATAACATTACCGTGGACGTGTAGTCTCACAGACTACCACACTTTCTAGTATTTTTATTTTAACAAGATTACGCAAAAGAGCTTCAAAATTATATTAAGCTTGAGTATGAGTTAGTTATAGTGAAAATACGTTAAAATATAATCTACGTTTGTTATTAAATATCTAGCAACATACAAAATCAAAACATCGGGACAGTCTTCGGGTTATTTTAAGTGTAGTTATGTATTTTGCAGTTAAGCAATTAAAATAATAAAAGAAAACAAAATATAACTTATTTTTATTAAATTCTAACATTTATGAAAAGAAAAAAATAAAAAAAATATCTTCAGACATTAAACAACAAAAATTCTGACAACTGCTGTTTACGCTTAATTATTGACAGTATTTTTCTCGAAGAACGAGAACATTGTAAGCATACTGGCTTGTTGTATGGGACGCCAATGTGGGTTGTTATGCTATGCTTCTTTTCAGGACAAATTCTACATGCATTTCCTGTCCTTTTTATGAGTGGTAGTGTAGTTATGGACGTGTAGTCTGACAGGCTACATGTGATTTTTAAATAAAGACTACTCACGTATTTTCATCGAATGGCGCCACCTTGTGCTTTGCTGATCGTTTCGGTACTAAAACTGAAGCTACTGAGCAGCTCAAGTATGAGGAGTAAGGGGAAGTTTACTGAACTTAGAAACCAATATTCTTCCGGAACTTGTGAGGCTACACGTCCATACTTAAAGGTTAATACTATATTTATCTGGTATATTCCGTCTTATTTATTGTTTTTTATATTATACTTTCTATTCCCTCCCGATTAGTTTGTTTAGTGCCTTTGAGAAATCTAGCACATTGTTTTCCTAGCCTGAATATAGTTTTTTTTTCTTTTTCTCCTTTCCGCATAGTGGCAATCTGTTATAATAACAATAAGCCACTTTTTTGGCCGATTTATACTATTAAATCAGTAACTGTCGGGTTGTACTGAGAGGGTTCCTAATTCTTATCGGCCTCTCATTTCAATTTGTCTGGAATCTGTTTCTTAAACTAGGAATGTCGTTTCGTTTAAGTCTCATATGCTGTAGGCCACCTTCTCCACTCAATGCCAGTGCGTATTGATTAATATGCTGGGAGAGTCTCCTCTGGTATTTTATACTATGTTGAGCTATTTCTTGCTTTACCGTATTTATGTGGAGATCAAGATGTATGTATTTGTTGCTGTTACATTGTGGGATTTGAAACATTGCTCTTAGCGCTTTGTTCTGAAACCTTTGCAGTATCTCGATGTTGCTGTTACTCGCAGTACCCCATAGCTGGATGCCATACATCCATATTGGCTTGAGTATACTTTTGTAAACCATAATTTTACTGCTGTTGTTTAACTGGGAATGGCGTCCGATTAACCAGTACATACTGCTGAGTTTACTATCAAGTTGTTTCCGTTTCATCCAAATGTGCTTCAGCCACGTTAGTCTCCTGTCTAATTACATACCGAGATATTTAGCTTCGTCTCTTTGGGGAATTTGTTCATTGTTTAACGTTACTGGGGGACAGCTGTCCTTTCTGAGAGTAAAGGTAACATGAGTGAATTTGTCCTGATTCGCTTTAATTCTCCACAAATTCAGCCACTACCCAGTTTCATCCATGTGGATTTGAAGCATCGTTGACGCTGTTTGTGGATTACTGTGAGTTGAAAGCAAAGCTGTGTCATCTGCATATGTAGCAATTGTCGTGTGGTCGGAAATTGGAAGGTCTGCGGTGTAGATGAGGTACAATGTAGGGCCCAGTATGCTCCCCTGTGGGACACCTGAATTGATTTCATGGAGGGCTGAACAAACGTTGTTGTATTTCACCAGGTAGCTTCTTTTGTTGAGGTATGATGTAAGTATGTAGAGGAATGAATGCGGAAGCATTTTTTTCAGTTTGTATATAAGGCCTTCATGCCACACCTTGTCGAAGGCTTGGCTGATGTCCAGAAAAACAGCAGAGCAAAACATTCTGTTTTCAAAACATCTACTGATGACGTCCACAATGTGGTGAACTTGCTCAATCGTGCCGTGTTTTTTTCGGAATCCAAATTGATGATTAGGCAGTATTTCATCGAGGCAGTACTTCATCCTATTGAGCAGTATTGACTCAAACAGTTTTCCTACAACAGGTAATAGGCTGATAGGTCTGTATGAGGTTTTCTCTTGTGGGGGTTTACCGGGATTAGGCACCATTACCACTTGTGCTATTTTCCATTGGCCTGGGAAATGCTGGAGTCTTAGGCATGTATTAAATATCTTGACTAGCCCCATAAGTCCTTTATGTGGTAGTTGTTTTAATAGGATTGAGTCAATGAGGTCATAGCCTGGCGATTTGTGGTCTGGTAGATTTTTTATTTCCCGTGATAGTTCCTTCGGGCTTGTGCTTTTTAAAGGAAGACACATTTGTGTTGCCGTTTGGAGGTAGTCTTGCACCTCTGTAGAGTGTTCCAGACTTGTTCCGAGAAATGGTCTAAATAAAGCACTCAAATGATCTGCGAAAGTTGTGGCTTTCTCCTGGTCTGATCTGGCCCATCCTCCCGTATTCGTTTTCATTGGTGGTATCTGGGTGTTAGGTCTTTTCAGTTTTTTTTGTCGCTTTCCACAAGGAAGAATTTGTATCAACTGTTGGAGAAAGACTGGCAAGATACGATTGGAGGTTTTTATTGTTGTGAGTATTTATAAGTGCTTTTAGTTTGTCCGAACATTTTTTAAATAAAGCCTTGTCTCCTGGATATATGGTAGTATGCCAAGTTTTCTGAGTCTGCATCGCTCCTTTGTTAGCTGCTTTATTTCCTTGGGATACACATTGTGTTTTGGAGGGCGTCCTTTAGGTTTAGTTGAGGCGGCATTAGCAGCTTTGTGGATAGTAATGTTAAAATCCTCCACAGCGCTTTCCAGATCTTCTACAGTACTGATTGTAGCATGCAGTTTTATTTCTGTATTTATAACTCGACAATACGTGTCCCTGTTTATATTTCTTGGATTGTATAACCTAGGGGCAGATTCTACAAGAGTAATATTTGAACTGATATTTAAGAAAACTGGGCTGTGGTCGGAAGTTAGATCGGCACTAGATTCCATTTTTATGTAATTACTGTCTATATTTTTTGTGGTGCATAGGGTTCTCACCAAGAACTTAGGGTCCCAAGCCAATCTCACCTGCAAGTGGTGCACCTGCCGATCAACGGACGAGGCTCTGGCAAAAAAAATGTCCCAATAAGCGGCAATAGGCTCGCCACCTATTTCGTGGGATCAAAACACTGGCGAAAAGTGGGCGTTTAATATGCCTCTGCCCACCCCTTCGGGGAAACAGGCGTGAGTCTATGTATGTATGTATGTATGTATGTATTTTTTGTGAAACACCGCTATTAGTTAGGTAGATATTGTTATCAGTTAACATTATGGGTGTTGCTTGTATCTTTTCTGTGCGGTATTCCTCTAAATACAATACAATACAAATCAACTTTATTGTACACCAAAGTTATACAATTTACTATACTTATTTGTAAAAGTTAATGTACAAATGGCGGCCTTATCACTTATAAGCAATATCTTCCAGGCAACCTATGGATGGACTAAAAAAGCAAGGAGCCTGGAAAAGGGCAGTTTGGCGATACTGATGATTTATTAAATTTTTTTAGGTACAGTAAACACGATAAAAACAAACAAATTAAAAAATAAAACTAATATTTACATACATAGTGCTAAAAATACACACATAAAATACTGACAAAATAAATATACTACATAAACATACATAAATAATTATAAAATATATAATACATAGATAAAAGTGTAGGAAATGGAAGATAGAACAAAGTATGAGTTTGACAATAGATAGAAAATATTAAATAGATAAATAGTAGTCTTTTAATAACTTTTTAAAGGAAGTTATCGTTTGAGCCTGCTTTATGGATATAGGCAAAGCATTGCACAAGCAAACGGCTTGTACCGTGAATGACTTGTCATAGAAAGAAGTGGAATGCATTGGACTTGCTATTATTAAATTCACAGATGACCTCAGCGATCTTGAATGTGTGTCACATAGAAACTTGAAACGTTCCTTTAAATAAGGCAGAGATGAAGGATTAAAAAGAATGTTATAAAGTAAAGAAAGAATGTGAGTATTCCGTCGAAGGCGAATTGGGAGCCACTTGAGCAAATTGCGGAAATCAGAAACGTGATCGTATTTGCGTAATCCAAATATAAATCTAATACAAAAGTTTTGAAGGCGCTCAAGCTTATCAAGTTGCTCCTCAGTGAGATCTAGATAGCTGACATCAGCATAGTCAAGGATAGCTAAGAGAAGAGAATTTGCGTGCGCAATCTTCGTGGCAGTCGGCAGAAAGTTCCGCAATCTTCGCAACGTCCCAGACGCAGCGAATATTTTGCGACTGACTTGACCAATTTGTGGGCCCCAGGATAATGTTTTATCTATATAAACCCCCAGGTTCTTCACGCAAAGTTAATTTGAGGTAGATGAGTCCAGTCCACACGTGAGATCATCTTGGGACTGCCTACAACAATAACCTGCGTTTTTGCAGGGTTGATTTGTAGACCAAATCTGAGACTCCATGCAGCTATCCGGTCTAAATCTGTATTAATGATGCGTAATGCTTTAAACAATTCGTGTACAGGTGCTTGAGTGTAAAGTTGAAGATCATCTGCATAAAAGTGGTAGGATGACTGAAGCTGATAAGAGACAGAATTTATAAAAATTGAGAAAAGTAAAGGAGATAGAACGCCACCCTGTGGAACGCCGACTGTGGTATTGCACCACGAAGAGAAAGAGTCTTCGATTCGTATACGTTGTCAGCGGCCAAACAGGTAACTGTGAAACCAATCAATCACTTGTGGAGATATGTTAATAGAGCGTAGTATGCCAAGCAGAATATAGAAACCAACGGTGTTGAAGGCGTTACTAAAATCAAGTAAGGTAAGTACAGTCAGATTTCCATTCTCCATACCAAGCCTTATGTCGTCGATAATGTTGATCAGTGCCGTAACGGTGCTGTGACCAGGTCGGAATCCGGATTGGAGAGGATTGAGGAGTAGGTTCTTGTTGAGGAATGTGCTAAGTTGGATATGGACAAGTCGCTCAAGCACTTTAGAGAGGAAAGGTAGCACGGAGATAAGACGAAACTCGGAAAAGGACGAGGGTTTGGATTTTTTAGGTAAAGGAATAATTTGAGCGTCTTTCCATGCAGATGGAAATACGCCCCAGGATAAGGAATAATTTAGAATATGACACAGGATAGGAAGGATTTCATCTAAGATGGGAAGGATCATCTTTCGACTGACATAATCATTATCGACGGCATTGGAAGAAATAGATAGTACGCTCTTTTTAACAAACAAAGTGTAGTGATATGATTTTTAATAATTACTGCTGTTCCACCGTGACTGTTACCAGATGGGTGATTAGTTGTATATACTGTGTAATTCTTGAATGTGATGTATGACTTAGCAGTGAACCTAGTTTCTGATATAAGGGCTATATCAATCATCTCAGTGTGAAAGATAATTTCAAATTCTTGACGTCGATCCGTCAAGCCGTTGGCGTTCCAAGTTACCACTCGGAAGTTGCGAATCATTTTTTAACAAGGCTGTTGACTAACTGGATCATGTGGTCGAGCATTTTGTCCATCATTATGTCCATCATTATTATCATTGTTTGTTCTAGTTTGCCAAACATTGTTCCCATCAGTTATTTAATATCGTTAAAATCAACGTTATCATTCTGATTTGTAGTTTGTATTTTAGTCTTGGTTGCATCAGCATACGATTTGGGGGCGTCGCACGTTTGAGGAGGTGTGTTACTGGGGATTTTGTCTGCATTGTTTGTATAATTTTGGGTAGGTTGTGATTTTGTGACCTTTGGTGCTATTTTTATTATTCTTTCCCGGTATTGTTTGTAAATTTTACAACCCTTGTAGCTGGCTGGATGTTTTTCCTGGCAGTTTGTTTTTTCTTGTACGGAGCTTCAAATGTTATTTTCATTTGATTAAGGTGTTTTACTTGAAAAATGTCTTTGTTGTTAGTGTTTGGTTCTAGGTCTACATAAAATATGGGCAGAGGTAGCTTAGTGACTCGGTGGCGGACATTGACAACTTGCCTTACTTCATGGCCGATTGCTGTCAGTTCTTTTGCTATATCAGTCGTGTCTTCAAAAGAGTGTAGCCCACGAAGAACGACTCGATAAGGCCTTTCACTTTTGAGCTGATAAGTATAGTGCGCTATGTTATTGGAAATTAAGTTTTCTCTGATTTTCTTGTAAGTCTGTATGTCTTTGGGCATTATTTTTATTATGTGTCCCGATCGGAGTATTGTCATCGTATACAAATTATTTTCAACCACTTTATTTAATATTTCTTTTAATATAGCTATGTTGAGTACACCTGTTACAAATATAGGCTCAGGCCTTGGTACATATTCTTTCACTGGCATGTCTTTTGTGTCTTCATCTTCTAGAATTTCAAAGCTATTGCTTGCAGGAATCGTGTAAGTAGAGGTGTTTTTTGATTTCTTATTGGTCTCGTTGCATTTTGGGCTCGTTTCCTTTCTTTTTCTTGTTCTATCGGAGGGTATGTCTCTTTGCCAAACTTCTTTGTCTTTTTGGGTCATCTCTTGATCACTGGGCTTCGCTAGAGTTCCTGTGTCTATCATATTGGTTGTATTTTGTTCACTGATTTTTGTCTCAGCATCTTGAGGTATTTTTGGTAGTGATGATGTTGATTGACTTCTTTGTCGCATGAAAATGCTATTTTGGAGTGTTTGTTGAACCATTAAGTTTGGGTTCAAAGGGGTTTTGGGGTTTCTTTGTGTTTTTTTTATGTTATGTTGAATTTCATCCATCTTGTTCCCACGATTAGGGTCGATATCTGTCGTCACTCGAGGGGTGACGCCCATCCCCTCAAGAAGGCTCCTTACAACGACGTTAGCCGGGTCCGTCGAGGTTGGCGCTAAAGACTAGACTCCCGCTAGCCATGCATCCTGTCGGCGCGTTTTCCCACCTTAGGATTAGGGTGACTTTTATAGAGGATTTCTCCCTCTTGGCCCGGGCAATTAAGCCCAGGCTCCCGATTCTGCCACGCGTGACCGCAGAGTTGCGGGTTGTGGAAGTCATTTTCTACTGCCACTAATTCAGGTTTGTTAGGCCATCGTTGTCAGGTTAATTAACCGTCGCCCGATGCTCAACGTTGACCCTTTACAGATGGTTGGTCTGCTCTCAGCCGACCCTCCTCCTTTCTCATACGGGCTTGGGACCGTCAATGGCGGAGTTTATAGATAATGACGTATTATATTCCCACGCCAACAGACAGTAAACGGTTTTCTTAGAATCAATATTTACATTCAGAATAGACCGTGTAAACAATATTATCTGTACCATTATATAAATTCTTGTGTTACTAACTGACTACAGACAACGCACAACCAAGACTACTGGGCATGTATCTTCCTTGAGGAGAAGAGATGAGAGGAGCACTTAGAGTAGATTTTAGAAATGCCCACTCTAAGTGGGTAGAATTGTCCCACGCTGACGTAACCGCGGACGAAGTCTAGTATTATATAATTATACAAAACTTCCTTACTCTACGGCTCTTTTTAGATCTCAGAAGCCTTTTATAAAGCTAAGATAAAAACAGCATGCGGTGATAGACTAAACAACAGACTGCTACCCAGAAGCCTCGGGAACAAACTCACGGCGCGCATCACTGACTATTAGAAGTCAGATATGTAATCAATTGTTAAATACCGCTTGACACGTGCCTCGAAGAGCACGTTAAGTCCTTGGTACTTGCTCCCAAGAAGGTCTTTGATAGTCGTTATGGATAGACAGTGCAGTAACACACTGACCAAATGTGTCTGGTCATTATGTGGACCTTGAGCTCCAAGACGGTGCAAACGTGATAACGCTAGGACAATAATGAGGTCCCATATGCGAAGATCTAAATATCTACATTTTCAATGGATTTTTATGAAATTTATCGATCGAATAAAAGTTGTGTATTTTCAATTTGTGTTTTACCTTAGGACCGAATTTACAGGTTCCAAAAATGTGTGTCCCTACTAGTGCTAAATCCAAAATCTGCAAGGACACAGCTACGGGCCAATTTAACCGTAAATTAAATCCGGGAAGATTGTAGCAGTTCTAGTTAGCATTGTATTGGGTACAATGTCGTACACCGGTGCTGCAGATACACCGCAGTCGCTGAGTGTACTGGAACTAAGAGGCTAATTTACATTGTGCTAACCCGGTTACGGGTATTGTAAGCGCTTGCATTTAACTGAAACGGGACCACTGGTTCGACAGTGTATTTGTTGTGTTTTAAGTGAAATATTGCAAATTATACCATACAATGCTAGCCTATACCTCTGTCTCTTATGATGCTTACTAAAAGTAATACAATTCTATCGTAAAATATAACAGTTGTGAGGAAGTGTAAGTTTCACTTTTATTAGAGGATATGATATTATATCAAAAAGGGCCGCGATAGCTTAGTGGATATACCATCAACTGTCACGCAGAGGATGTCGTATTCAAATCCATCTTACTTCAAATAAATACTTGACTAGTCAGTAATTTGATGTATATTCCGCCAAGTAAGTTGCCTCTTAAAAAACAGTCAACAATACCGTTTCCGCTGAAGATACAGCTAGAAAGGTTTTGTAGAAAAAAATAATATCCTAGCACGACTCATACAATGGTCACATGAACTCAAACCAAGCCTGTCAATTTTTTACATACTTTGCTTCAGGTAGAGTCAGTTAATTTCTTCATTTAGACTGATTTTGTGGTTTGCACAAGTGTCTACCGCAGACATTCTATTAGAATTACTATTCGCCCGATGTTCGCCCTGGCAACGTTTGCGTGGTGCTCTTGTACTAAGTACAATGGGCCAATTGAAACAGTTCGTGTAACTATAGACAGTGACTGTTATTTTACATGCTATTGTGTTGTTTCAGAACGTTTGTAATAGATTTCTATAGTTATGGTCCGTAAAAAGTAGTGGTTTTGTAAATGGTTGTAATGTTGAAAGAGTTTATGAATTTATTTATTATTCATATGTTTTTAAGTTTTTGAACCCAATTGGCATGAATACGACTTGACTGGAAACGTTCTACGCTCTGAAACAATATCGACTTAAAATCCAGGTGTCTGTAGAATCATTTTGCTGTTATCTGCGGAATGGTAGCGGCAAGGATACAACTAATTAATCTCGCTATAACAAAGTTTAAATGAAACGCGTCCATACAACTGACAGATTGTTCTTATTTGCCGTATGCAGATGCATTGGTGGACTAACAGCGTTAAGTTATATGCAGTTTCTATCTCTCTACCTAATATTTATTTTAAGGGAGCATTTGATAAATTGCAGATCTGGTTCTTATGTACGTAACTATTGCTTCTCATATAAAACTCTTTCAGGATTAAAAATCTAATAAATATCTCAGAAATATGAGCTCAAACATACGAACCCATTTGTATTGTAGAACAGAATACAAACATTGTTTCCATTTAAAAGATTTACAGGTAATGGGTAGTGAATAAAACTACAACATTGAACGCGTTGTAGTGCGCTGCTCCCAAAGTGGTCGTTGGGCTCTCGTAGTGAGAACAATGTAAAGTGAAAAGCAACTGTACTCTGTAATGCTAACGTTAATACTTTCAGGTTGGAAACACTACCTATACATAATATACTCACATGAACTAGTATGGCTATACATCGAATATGACTGCAATCCAAAAATAATTATAAAAAATATTGAATGAATGACACAATTGGATCAATAAAACCTTTAAAATTGTCTTTATAAAAAAACTTTCATATGCGCTTGACATACATGATCAGAATACTCGTCAATACAAATCAAACAAGCCCAAACTCGATGGGGTTGTGTCGTTTTGTTGCGGAGTTACCAAAATTTCTGCTCAATAGAACACCGCAAAATGGGTTAAAATTGAGGAAGATTTCATTACAGACACCGGAACAAATGAAAATAAATAAAAGCTTGTAAAATCTAGTTCCATTTTATTACCTCCTTACATATAAATATCATATCGCTTTTCATAAATCATAGCATCACCGACTTCAGTTCATTTCTCTAACCTTGCACCAGTTTCTCAAAACGACTTCTAACTTCGAAAAATGAAATGAAGTGATGCACACACAAAGTACGTCATAAGCCCACGTCAAAAGCTAGTCTCACGAATGCCTAACGTTACGTAAGCACAAGTTTTGTATCTCAAGGCCGTGTGTGTGACGTCACATACTACACCTACATTTAACCACTGACCTACTTCGAGAAGAGGTTTCTTTGAGAAGTTCGTGATTAAGTGGCTTCGGCACACATTATGTCTCGTTGATAGTTTATTTGTAGGCAGCGATAGCCGAGTGGAGATACCAACAGACTGCCACGCAGAGGGTATCAGGTTGGAATCCACGGCGCGCACCAATGACTTTTCGGAGTTATGTGCGTATTGAATTATTAATTATCGCTTGTCCCGTGCCTCGGAGAGCACGTTAAGCAGTCGGTCCCGGTTGTCATGAAGATCTTTGACAGTCGTTACAGGGCGTCAGTACTTACCTTCTAAATAAACTGACACTAGTCTAAAACATGGAATATTGCTATCCCTTCGGGTTGCGGAGGTCAGACAGGCAGTCGCTCCGTGGAAAAGCTAATATTCAGCCAAATCCAGTTAGACTAGAAAGCGGACCCCAGATTGAAACTGGGATAGCCCTAAGAGGATGATGAGGATGATGATAGTTTATTTGAGTTTGAGAGTAGTGATGAATAGATATGTTCTTGTGGTTTACTGTTGAGCAAAGTCGATGCCATAATCCATAATGTTCTCAAAAGACACGTGGAGTCTGCCAAGTTGTATTTGGCTAGAGTGTGGGACTATGGTCTAAGAATTGTTATAGTGAGAAGAGGCCCAAACCACGTAGTGGGAAAAATTATTATAAATAAGGCTGGTATATGTAAGCTGTCATACGGCGGGCGGTGACCACTAGCAAACACAAGCCACATATCCATAGTAATACATTGTGGATGTAATTCGTAGCTCCTTATATTAATGGTGCAATATTCAGCAAAGCTTTGAATTTGAAGACGGAATGGAGTCACCGTATTGGCATGGACGCGTAGTCGTTTAAACCCCCACCTAGCTCGAGCTTATGAAGGTATTGGACGGCCAAACTGGCCCCATCGGCTCTTGTACGTTGTAATATTAGCGAATGTGAAAAATATGAGTGTGTCTGGACTGTCAACTGAGCCAGACTAGTGTGGCTAAGGCCTCTGGGTCTTTTCACCTGTAGAAAAAAATAAAAGGGGAGAACGGGTATGGTTGTCACATGGATTGGTTGTCACAGTGGCCATACCAGAAAACCGAATGGTCGAATAAGTCCAACATCTCCCTCAGTACCTCACGTCAGTCCGCTCCGACATACCTCTAGTCTCCCCAATTAGTAAGAGGTTTAAATATTTCAAAACAAAGTGTATGTATTTAAATTTTCTTACGTAGAGCAATTTAAAACGACACATTTTATAAAAGCAGCAAGCTGAAATTTGCATGCAATGTCGATGGCTGCGGTGTGATATAATATGTAAATACAATCTCGTAGTGCACTTCAACGTTTTTCTCGTCACCACTAGACGGCTGTCACGGGCAGGCAACTACATTATAAATAATATTTATAATTATAACACACTTGTACAAAGGCTGTCAGTCTCTACAAATTGTTTGCATGTTTGTAAAGTCCCTTGCGCTACAGGAATTATTTAGTTACAACAGTGAAAGCCTAGTGAAGAGACAAACAGACTGATAGGCAGAGAGACTCGGGTTTAAAACCATAGCGCGCACCACTTACTTTTCAAAGTTATATTGTGCGTATTCAGTCAATTTAAAATTTTTGATTGTTTAACGGTGAACGGAAACATCGTTAGGAAACTACATGTCGGAAAGTTATTCATAGTGTTGTCGAGAAGCATGAGGACCCTGCCAACTCGCACTAGGCCAGGAAAGTGTCCACCACACTGCCTAGCCAAGTACGGCTTGCCACAGTTATCGCCTAACCTCTCATAATGAGAAGAGACCTGTGCTCAGCAGTGGGATAGTTTATAAACAAGGCTGATAATGATAGTGATGTATGAGTGCCAACAAAATTTAGCACACGACACTCCGCGCATCGCTGCTTGCATCAGATATGCCGAGGGATAGAAGCGACGAGAAATCTAATTATAACCATATTACTAGTTATCATATAAGCCTTTATTCGGACCACAAGTAAACAATAGTAAAACAATAGTATAATATAGTAACTTAATCTCTAACCCCGTGACGCCCTCAACCTGGTCTGTTTGCTCAACTTTGGCAAAGCCCGCCTCCACTTCTTTTCATTCTGCTCTGTTTTCAACTATATTCGTAGTATATCCTAATAATTTTAAAATCCGTATAAGCTTCCTTTTATTAAAGAAATTGACCAAGCAATAACAGAAATAATACAGAAAAATCAATGCTGCAAATTGCGGCTGATAGTTTGCGCCTTTGCGGCGAACGCTGTGACCGGATTTATGAATGTGTGCAAAGAGGATCGGTACACATACATGTTATTGTACCGCTCGCGCTCCTACGAAGAAACGCAACATAAACGTTTTGGCAAAACTGTTTTGTTGCTGTTGGATAGTTGGTTTTAGTTCTAACTTTACTTCTGGCGAGTGGCAAAATCTTGTTTCGAATTTTTTATTCAGGTACTTGATGAAATTCTCGTGTTTTGTGTGCTTACAAAGCCTTGTTTGCGATTTTTACGCGAACTGAATTATGGAACGTGTCTCAGTCACGTAATTATTTAAAAAATATTTCATGTCCGTTATTTTCGACTTTATTAAAAATAATTTCTGTTTAGCCAATATAACTGACATGAACTGTTCAGTCTGTCTTAAGCTGACCAGCTTACAACACTATGCCAATAGACATATATTTTATAGGGCTCTGCTGCTTCAAGCATGAATGACGTTATCAGCCATTATGCATCGACGTAAAGTTGTTGTAGTACTATTTCTATTTGAGTTCCATTCAAAGAACATGAATATTGCAGGCGCTGGTGGTTTTGCCTCGAACGCCTTTAGAGAAGAGCCTCCACACACCTCCTTTGCCAGTCCCAAGTCCGGTCGATCACACTCTAGCCGGGTTGGCGTCGAGTTGACATGGCTCATAAGGAGAGTTTCCACCGTGGTCAATAAAAAAGGCGCTGATAATCCAAGTTCCCACCACATCCGACTTGACGAGCCCATCTAGACCTCTTATAAAACATATAATATCCGTAATATCCATCGACTAGATTGTGACCAAAGGAGCAGAAAGCAACATACATACAGCAATAGTAAAAACAAGACAATTTTAACTGGATTTTTAACTCGTGTCGTGACATGGTAAACTAAATCAATACAACGCTGGCCAGCATATATACCCTGTAAGTTTGCCAACATGTGACAACAACAGAACACGTGCCAACATTCTACTTTTTAAACATAGCTGAATGGCCATACAAACGGCGAACCAACGGTTGCGAAGATGTGCGGTGCGAGAAAAACTTGTAGCTAACGTATCACTTTTTTATTAGTAGCTGCGCTAACTTACTTTTTAATGGTATCCCCGACAGCGCTCAACTGCAATATTCATCTTGCAAGCTGAGAGTTGGTTACCAAGGATGTGCTGTTTCCCTCTTTTTCATATCAGCTTTCGTCGAATTTAACTCGCTTGGATGGCGTTTGGGTCACTACGACGTTTGCTCATATACCATAATCCGACTGTCTCAAGACGAAAGTCCTTGAACAGTATTGACTAACTGAGCTATGGTGGCTCACTATATATGCCTTATGAAAGGTCTCAAATTTCGCTCAGATGGCGATGGAGAGGACTATGATCCAGCTTCCCATGCAAAATCGAATCAGAAATGAGGAAATCCGCAGGGGAACCAAAGTCATCGACTTAGCTCTTCAAACAGTCAAGCTGAAGTGGAAATTGACAGGGCACATAGCTCGAAGAACCAATTAACTATAACATCACTTTATTATTCCTCGTCTTGCTCGCTCATTGATGGCTGCACTAGCTAATACACTTCGCTCAGCTCTCATACAGCCTGCAAGCCGACGATTTCTAAAGAAATAGACAAAAACTATGTGAGTTATAGAGAACAAGATCGAACTAATGATACTAATCTTTATGTACTTGTTTTCAAGTAGTTAACCGAGTGCCCAGCATTTTGAAAACGCTTATTTTGCAGCTGTTAAACTTCCAATATAAACTGAATCAACGCAATCTATGGCATGATAGTCTTTACATTTTCATGTGCTCGAAAAAACCACATTGAAAGCCACTGTATGATTCAACTTTGTGTCTGTCAGAGATGAGACTCTTCACTACAGACGTTCGAAGTCATCTCACTAAAAGCTCCGTGGTAGCCTCCACATTCCGTAGCGACAGATTCACGTGCAATGCGTTCAGCATCCTGCACCATGAATCCTAAACATGAGAAGTGAGTCTGTGGCACATTTTTTATTAAATAACGCTATGGTTGCAGAATAGCCATATATGAATGTATAAGTGCGAAGAGATGTGTTTATAAGATTTTTAGGGTTCCGTACCTAAAAGGTAAAAAACGGGACCCCATTACTAAGCCTCCGCTGTCTGTCTGTCTGTTCGTATGTCCGTCTGTCTGTCTGTCACCAGGCTGTATCTCATAAACCGTGATAGCTAGAAATCTGAAATTTTCACAAATTATGTATTTTGGTTGGCGCTATAACAACAAATGCTAAAAATAAAAAAAATATCATATTAAGGGGGGATCCCATACAATAAACGTGTTTTTTATTTCGTATCTTTTGCTCAAAATTACTAACGGTAATAGGTAGACGCTTAATATTTTCACAGAATATCGTGGGTATAATGGAAGAACTAAATAACTCAGATTTTGGCCAAATTGACCTTTTACCATTTTCGTGAACCCCAAAATGTGCCGCATCTTTTGGTCTAACAAACATTCTTATATCTTAACCCAGTCCAAAAATAAAGCCATTTTTGTCTTTCAATTATAGAAATAGATAAGTATAAATGAACATTAACTGTTAGTAGAAAAAATGACTAACTCTATAAATAAATGAATAACTGTGACTTCTGATCACTTGAGTATGAAATAAATTAGCTAAATTGAGTTATTTAGTTCTTCCACGCACGAAAATATTTTAATGAAACTAGTCAAGTTGAAGAAAAACTAAACAACTTGAGTTATTTAATTCGAGCATTAATGAGCATTCATTCGGTTTTTAAATAAGTATTTTTATTTATTTCTTCTTCGAGAAAATGTAAATTTATAAGAGATTCCAACCAAATAAATGTCAATAGGTGAAGTTATTTAATATTTCTGTTTATAGTATACGCACGTAAGCAAAGTTATCGTGCAATTCAGTACAAATTAGCGCGATATAATGTAAACCTATCGACCAACCATTCTAAAAGTGTACTCCGCGGACCGCCAGGGCTCCACGAAGCATCTCTAGAGGCTCCAAGAAAATTTTGCTCCAATTAAAATAAAATAACTTAAATATAACTAAATCACTAGGTATCAGAATACAGCAAAATGATCGTTTTAGATTTTAAACTCACTGCAACTTAAAGTAGTAGTACGTACAATATGCTATGTTTTTACCGGCGTTTTATTTAAATCGGATAATTATATTATAAACAGATATACTATTTATTAGACATGTTATGTTGCTAAGGTTGGAAGCGATAGCCTAGTGGAGATATCAACAGACTGCCATTCACAGGGCTCGGGTTAGAATTCTAGGCAGTAAATTTTCGAAGTAATGTGTTTCAATTGTTAATTATGGCTTGCCTCGTGCCTCAGAGAGCAGCTCTTTAAGACTGGGCGGTGTGGACACCCCTCCATACTTTTTTCTGACATAAAGATTTGATGTCTTCCAGCCACCGGTGCAGGCTAGGTTTCTTAAAGGCTTTAGTACCGTGGGCCAAATCCATACAGAGCATAATTTTCATAGGTTATTTAGAAATCCGAAGAGTAAACCCGGCCGCTGTGACTGGCTTTTGTGGGTTACGAAAATGCCTCCAACCCCATTGTAACTGGGCTGTCCTGCAATGCACTGCCTACAGTACATGTCTCACAGAGAGCTATGAAAAGGAAAATGGATAAAGGATAATAGGATTTCGCTGATGGATAATTTCCAGGACGAGATTATCCGGCAGAAGACCAAAGAAACTGACATAGATCAGCGTTATAGCAATTTGAATGGGGGAACTTATGGCCAGTCACTTAAAAAGCAGGTTCTTAAATTAAGGCCACGCCTCAGCAAGCGTAGTGTTGGCCGCCAGAATGGGTCTTGTGGCATACCCTGGGGAGGCCCATCTCTAGGAGTGATAGGTTGATGAAATGAGGTAAGAGCTAAATGAGAAGAAGTAGTTAATATACTTGTTTGACCATTATACGCCGCCTTCCTATTATGGAAGCCTAAAGGTGAGAAAATACGTCGCGAGATAGCGAGCAAGGCGTGACGTGGCAAACCGATACTCCGAAAAGGTAGACAGAAGTTGTAATTATTACACCCACATTTGGCGATATCATGCATTTTTAGGTACTACGTAAAAAGGGGTCTATTGACGTTGCCGGGCACATTGCCAGATTTCGTTCTACTACTGAGAATTTAGAAAAATCAGTTACCTACACTCTTACCTAGCCCGGGAATCGAACCCAAGACCTCTCGATCAACAGCTTGTCTAGTAATTAAGCATAGTATGCTGCAGTAATAGTTATCCCTTTCGATCGCTCTCCATGAACATCTCAAAAAGCAGTCAGCATCACTTTCCCAGCAGAATAAACGGCCTTTGCCCTTTGGAGTCGGTTCCTCCTTAGCAATTTACTGTTTGGAATGTATTATTTATTTGGGCGTATAATGGTGTATCCACGTTTCATCTACAGTCTTTATTAGGACCAAAACTTGGATTTATTAGGCCTTAACTACGCAAACAGAGCTATAAAGAAATGTTCATTCGACGGGTCAACGCGGTTTTGGTCTTAACGTGAGCAAACGCAGCATCCATCGCGCTGGAAGCTTGCTCATGCTTAAATTTTCATTTAATATGTAACTAATTCATTTGTTAATCATTTTCATAACCTCTGCTATATCTCTTACTCAATTCAGCGGTCGTCTAGCACCATTTGGTGAAATTTTGCGAGGTTATCTTCAGTGGTTACAGTGTTTGGACGTCCCGGACATTTCATTCATTAGCTCCCTAGCTCTTACGACCAGGTTGAAATTCAGCTACCCAAAATTTTATTGTAGTAAATGATGGAGCAGTGAGGCAGCGATAGCCTAGTGGAGGTACTAATAGTTGTCCATGCAGGGGGTATCGGGTTCGAATCCACGGCACGCACCAATGACTTTTCGAAGTTAAGTGAGTATTAAATTGTTAATTACCGCTTGCCCCGTGCCTCGGAGCACTTTAAACTGTCAGTCCTGGCTGTCTGGAAGATCTTTGACAGTCGTTACGGGGATTCCGTACCCTCAAATAAACTGATACTGGTCTAAACCATGGAATATCGCTATCCCTTTGGGTTGCGGAGATCAAACGGTTGTCTCTCTGTGGAAAAGTTGATATTCTGTCATACCTGATTAGATCAATAAGCGGACCTCGGGCTCTAAGACGTGTAAGTCTTGGATGCAACCGAGATAAGGCTAGAGCGATCATGATGGAGCAGAGAATCCCCATAAACAGAGTTTTAATCAAACTTGAATGGCGTCGGCGTTGTGCCTTTTAAAAACAAGAATTGAATGCCAGCTCGATACAACATTTCCCATTTTCACAAAACACACTCACATCAACTTAATCGTATGGCTGTCAAATAGCAACTACTGCTACAAAATAGCTGAAATGTTGGTGGTTGACTGCCACAAGAAGTAAAATTACATCCTCAACACTTTTTTGACGAGTGCTGCTTCCTTCAGGTTGAGGTCGGAAACTTTTCAGACCACCCTAGTATGTTTTAATGGGCAAGTTATTTTTGTTTTAGTTGATTTTTGAAGATTAATAGTAAGTCATTTAGTTGATTTTATTACATAATTATAATATTTTGTTAATTTTTATAGTGTAATTTTACGTTTATTTTTTATATATACAATGTTACTTCTTCCAATCCAGATTTTTATTTCATGTGAGAGCAATAATCAGTGATAAAATTTAACAAATAAACTTTCACTAAGAATGCCTAACTTTCGTGTTGAAATATTATTTCCTTAGGTTCAAAACTCAATAAGTGTATTCACATTCATTTAATGTGTGGGAAAACTGAATAACTACATTATAGAATTAGCTAACTACGGTATGTTTGCAATATCTTGGTGTGGCAAAATTGGATAACTTGGTTTTTTATTTTTAATATTTTTTTGGTTCATGATAAAAGCTAGTTTTATCATGCATAGAATCGACAGCAAACATGCTTAAAGCATATAAAATCACCGTCGGTAAAATTGTTCTCCATTTCTTAGTGATGTAAAAAAAAGTGTAAAAAAAACAGTAAATCGCGATTATCTCGAAACTTGAAATTTTGAGTTATTTAGTTCTTCCATTATACATTTCGGGGAGATGGGCCTCGTTAGCCTTGGTTGGCAAACTGTCTAGTAGAAGGAAAACTCCGAAACTAAACCAAACGTTCGGGGAGATGGGCCTCGTTAGCCTCGGTTGGCAACCTGTCTAGGAGAAGGAAAACTCCGAAATTAAACCAACTTTCAGGGAGCATACCCGACACAAAACCCCGATCTAAGGTGTAAACCGACCCGTGCCGAGGGATTCGTGGCTAGAGGGCAAGCTGGTCTCAAACGGAGGGTGCCTGTGTTGGTGGTCACAGGGCACAGCTAGGATTCCATCTTACCCTCAGGGCTCTGCGGGGATGGACCTTTTAAATCCCTATTACTCGTCGGAACGCTATGAGGACAGACATTAATTATTCTTCAAATGGCGGCGACACGGTTCGCAACCTGTCACGTCTCGGTTCCCGCGAGGGTGAAAAGCGGCCTACGGAAAGCCGATTTGCAACATTGAATGTTGGAGGTGGAATGGACGGAAAATTGGATGAAGTATGCCAGATGATGGATGATAGAAAGATTGATGTTCTGTGTGTGAATGAAACAAAAAAGAAAGGATGTGACATTACAAAGCATGGCAGCTACACGGCGTATTGGTCCGGAGTAGATAGTAACACCAGAGCCTGCAAGGGAGTTGGCTTAATACTGTCTGCGCAAATAAATGAGTGCGAAAAAGAGTTTGAATGTGTAAATGCAAGGCTACTATGGATGAGAATGAAAGTAGGACTTACTCGTCTTCTTATTGTAGGGGTTTACGCCCCGGTCAATATAGTAACGGGTATGTCACAACAAGAAAAAGACGAAAGGCAGGAGTTTTGGGAGAGTTTAAGAGAGATTCTGAGGACCTGTAAGGATAACGAGAGATTGATTTTGTTAGGTGATTTCAATGGATGGGTGGGAGTAAAGCGAGATGGATTTGAAAGCGTTTTAGGTGGATTCAGTGATAAGAGTGTGAACGAAAATGGAAAAAAACTGCTTGAGGTTTGTTTGGAGTGGAGCCTTTGTGTGACAAACACCATGTTTGATCACAAAAGGAAACATTTGTATGCACGTGAGGCGAAAAATGTTATAAGAAGTATGATTGATTTTGTAATAGTAGATGAAAGACTGAGAAAGAATGTGTTGGATACGAGAGTTTTTCGAGGGATCGGCATCCATACAGACCACTTTTTGGTGTTAAGCCGGATAAGTGGGCTCTTTAAAGGATGGCGACACCGAGAAAATAATCAAGAGAGGGTCTTGGAAAGAACAAAAGTAGAAAATCTGCAAGAGAAAGATGTGAAAGATGAGTATAAACGAAGATTGATAGCAAGCTTTGAAAGGTTCGATGGCATAAATGATATGGAAGAGTTATGGCATTCCTTTAAAAAAGAGGTAGTATGTGTAGCGTCTGAAGTATGTGGTGTGATCAAGAGAAGGAAACTACGAAAGGTTAAGAATACATGGTGGGACAAAGATGTACAATCAGCAGTATCAGAGAAGAAGAAAGCGTGGTTAGATTGGTTGGCTGCCAGAGCTAATGAAAGAATGGGAAAAGCAACGAGTGATGACATAGATGAAGCAAGGAAGGAGTTTGTTAGGTCTAAAAGAATAGTGAAAGAAATGGTTAAGAGAAAAAAAGAGGAAAAGAAAGATGAGTTTAATAGTAGATTATCTGACGACTTTCGGAGAAACATTAAGTTTTTCTGGAAGTCCGTTCGTGCAGTTCGAGGAAAAACCCAATCCTCAGAATACACAGCAATCAGAGACAAGAATGAAAAGATACTGAATGGTGAATCGTATGTGCTGAAGAGATGGAAAGAGTATTTTGAAGGGTTATTTGAAAGAACGACGACAGAGACATCAACAGGTGAAATGAATGGTAATGATAGCAATGATGAAAGCGATATTGGCGTGGATGAAATTTTGAAGGCACTGGCCAGTATGAAATTAGGTAAGGCTGCAGGGTATGACAGGATTACAGTCGAAATGCTGAAGGCTGGACAGGGCATCATAGTTAGTCAGCTGCAGCGTTTATTCAACTTGTGCTGGAGCACCGGCCGAGTACCTGATGACTGGGCCACAGCAGTAGTTGTGCCTCTTTATAAAGGAAAAGGCTCGCAACAAGACTGCAAAAACTATAGAGGCATTAGCCTTCTCAGCATTGTTGGCAAATTGTATGCGAAGGTACTGATTGAAAGAGTTATGAAAGTAACCGACAAGAAAATATGAGATGTACAAGCGGGTTTCCGAAAGGGTATGGGGTCTACGGATCAAGTCTTTTCCTTGCGATGCATAGCCGAGAAATTTTTGGCCAAAGGTCGAAAGGTCTACTGCGCATTCGTGGATTTGGAAAAGGCTTACGATAAAGTGGTGAGGAATGAAATGTGGTCGGTGCTGTCGATGTATGGGGTGAACAGCAGCCTGATTCGAGCTCTGAAATCCCTTTATGAGGATTCTAGAGCTTGTGTGAGGATAAACGGGGCATACACTGACTGGTTTACCATCAACACAGGTGTTAGACAGGGATGTGTAGCGTCGCCGTGGCTGTTCAACCTCTTCATGGACAGTTGTTTGCAAGACTTGAAACATAGTGATTGTGGATTAAGGATGAATGAGTTACTCCTTTATGCTGATGATCAGGTTATACTTGCGTCTTCAGCGGAGGAGTTGCAGGAGATGGTAACAATCATGCATGGTGCGTTAGAGAGGAAAGGAATGAAAGTGAATGTAAGTAAAACGAAAGTTATGGTTTTTGAAAAGGAGGAATGCGTTACGGCTTGTAATGTTATGATCGATGGACAGCGAGTGGAGCAAGTGAATGAGTTTGTATATTTAGGTACGCTATTTACAAGAGATGGTAAGAATGTAGAAGATATTGAAAGAAGAGTTAATGCAGGTAATAGAGTGAATGGAGCTCTGAAGGCGTTTATGAATAGCCAAAACGTGTCCAAAAAGGCACGTTTGGCTGTGCATAGAGGGGTGTTAGTACCTACTCTTATGTATGGTAGTGATAGTTGGGTATGGCAGAAAAGTCATGAAAGTAGAATAAATGCTGTAGAAATGAGAGCACTGAGAAGTATGTGTGGTGTCTCTCTGACTGACAGAGTAAAGAATTGTGTGATAAGAGAGTGTTGTGGGGTAAAAGAAGATGTAGTGACAAGCATCGAGAAAGGTATGCTAAGATGGTTTGGGCACGTGGAGAGGATGGATGACGAAAGACTGACCAAGCAGATATATAAGGCAAGTGTGGAAGAGACAGGACGAAGGGGAAGACCTAGGCGGACGTTCTCTGATCAGATTGGAGACATCCTAAAAACAGGACAGGTGAGAAGTACCCTGAACAGAAGAGCATGCATGAGGAATCTGATGGCAGTGAATGAAGCAAGAGAGATATGTCAGGATCGTTGCAAATGGCGTTCCGTAGTCTCTGCCTACCCCTCCGGGAAACAGGCGTGAGCCTATGTATGTATGTATGTATGTCCATTATACTCACGATATGTAGTTGTATATTACCTTTCAAAATAAATAATTAAATTAAATAATGTAAATAATAAAGGGGGCTCCCATACAACAAACGTAATTTTTAAGCAATTTGTTACTCGATCTTAATGAACAGGTAGAAACTTAAAAAGTATTTAAGTATACATACAACGAACGTGATTTTGTTTTATAGATGATGGTACTTGCCCAATTTTTCTGTTTCAAATTTCACGCCTATTTATACGGCGTGAAATAACAAACAGTCGCGGTTGATGGAAGGTGGCGGGAACGCACAGCTGCTACCACTCTGCACCTATCCTAACCCCAAATCACGAAGAAACATGATACATTAAATATATTGCCAATATCCATACTTTGCCTGTGCCATCACATTACAGTACTCTTCTGAAAAGTGCATATTTTGAGTCGTTTAGCTCTCAGGTAGAAGCACGGCTGGTAGAAGCACGGCACAATATGCTCACCCCCAGCGGGAGAGTAGATATAGAAGTAGAAGGCGGAACAAACACGTAGTAGTAGTAGCAGCGTAGCGATGTCTAGGGAAAGTTACCGATTTAGATCGCTCACCCATCTTATATAGGCATAGACCTATGCCTCACAGACTGCCGGTTCCCGGTAGGCCCTTACCTTATATAGTAATAATTCCTAGCGAAGCGCTTTTCGGACTAGGCTGGCTCCAACCACTGTGTTAAGCGCCTGTATTGTTTAAGCAGGTGGCTCAGGACGTGTCTCCACGCCCTGGAAGAGGCCTATGTCCAGCAGTGGACGTTTTTCAGCTGGGTACGTGGGAATGTTGGTGCTGTCTCAATGGTAAAATTTAAATGATTATTGAACGATTATTGTAGCTCCTATGTCAGGTTTATGAGGTTCGTATTCTGATGTTATAAGCTATGTTACCTACTGCAAAGTTTCAGCACAAGCCGTTCAGTGGTCCTTACAAACTTTCTCACTTATAATCGTACTTGGCAGGACTTCGAGTAGTTATATATATCTGAAGGCCGTGCTGCAACATAAAAATATATTTATGAAAAATATCTTGGAGAACTCGTTAACCAACCGAAACCAGGACGCAAACAATACAACAATTTTATTGTGCAAAAATGAAATAACGTCAAAAACAGCAGTTATACTCAAATATAATATAAACTTCGTTCGTTTATAGGTATTTCAAACACAATAACTTCTACACGTAATGCACACGCAGTGACCTAGTTCCCGAGGTCATGCACCCATGCTCCCATGCAACTCGCACCCGGGCCCACTCGCATGCACCCGCCGATAAGGAATGATTAGAGGACTAGCCGATCAACAACCTGCAATTATGCCGCCGTGTATTGCAGTTTTACTGTTTGCAAAAGTAAAACGGGGCGAATGAAGATCGGGTTGCAATGTTTGGCGAGTTTACATGTCTGTATGTGAAATACTACACTGTTTCAAGAGCAATACGGTATGTGCCAATATGATGCATTATATTACAGATTTAGAACACAAAGTATCACAATCCTATTTCATTCCGTGGGCGACGTAAGAGTCGACTATAATACACGAAGTTTTATCTTGGCGAAAAGAAGGATAGGCCAATTCCTCTTATTGGCTCACAATAGTAACAATGTTATCCTGACGCAAATTGGGACAGACCATTTGTCCAACAGTGGACTGCACAAACGTGTTATGACGAATTATTAATTCATAAATATAACCCAATTCAAATGAAATGTTTCAAAAGAAAAACATCCAGTGAAAAATTAACACCGCTTGTGTCGCCTGCTGCAAAAACAATAGGAAAAGTTTGTTCATGTACGACAAGAAGACTTGCTCAAGTGTCAAATAGTTTCGAGAGTCCTCAATAGTCAATGAAGCATGGCTCGACATGCACTTGGGCGGATTTTTGATTTGCATTTAGTAAACACATAAAATCCCGTATAGAACCCATGGTGCACAAGTAAGGGTACAAGCCCTTTAACCACACGAGAATACAAATCTCAAATTCTCGGCTTAACTCCTTTACTTACAGCCAAACAGAAATACTGCATGGACACACACACACACGCGCGGACACATATACACACTGACAAATGTGCATACGTCGTGGTCAAATCGTAAAATTGGTCATATCATGAAAAGAGCGAGCATTTCATGAATTGGTCGCATTTCATGAAAAGGTCAACTAACATCGATGGTATCGTTGAATTATTATCATTTAACGATTAAATAGACGAAATGGGCAATTTTACGAAATGTCACGGTACATAGGTACACAGTTTGGTCGGAATTTGTATCTATTTGTTCGTTTCTGGTGCGAGGAAATAACTGATAATAAGTTGCTGTCTCCCCGAAGATGACACAAATGTCTCAGAAATACACTAATGAATATTTTTTGCCAATAATAATTGAAATTGGTTGTGGTATAATAATAATAATAATAATAATAATCTTTATTCAAAAATAATGTTTACAGTGGATGGATACATTAGGTCTGGATAATCTTATAATAATATAATACTTTATAATCTAATAAACAATAAATACTTAACATATAGGTAGTTTAAAGCCGGTATAGGTTATTTTTACTTTGCTATCTAGTGTTTAAAATTAATTGCCTGAACTAGGTTTTCACCTGTGTTTCAGGCTATTTTGTACTTATATAATATAATTGTGCAAATAAAACAAATGTGCATACGCTTAAATTTAACATTGATGCAATAATAATTAAAATCGAGGCTATTGAATAGTAGGTGATTATTTTATGACAGTAAGCAAATTCTCAGTATCGGAGTAGGTCATTGTTTGTAAGTGTCTAGTTATGATTATTTTACATTGTTTATAACTAAAATTATATATATCTAGTAACTTATTTAATCTATTGTATAAAAAAGGGCCTATGAATAAGAAAAATCTATTTATAAAGACATGTTTACCATGAAACTTAGTACAGACTAGATCTTTCCGTCTCTTGTCCGGGGGCAGTGGTTTGAATGGAATTAGTGCGTGTTGTTTTAGTATGGTGTGCAGTATGAACAATTGACGTACAGTTAGAACATTAGTGGACTGATACAATTCATAGGTAGGAAATATGTAAGGTCGAAACGTCGCCACTTTTAGAATAGCTCTCTGAGCGCGTTCTAGTGGCAATAAGATGGTTTTGGATGCCCCAAAACCATAGATACCATAGATAGATAGATGTCAATATAATTTATATTAATAACTTGACGACAAAGTCAAACTGCAGTTAATCATACATATAACTACTTTTAAACTACCACGATTTGTACACATATTAAAAATTATGTAACGCGTCTGAATCGTGTTAATAAACGAAAAGAAAGATGAAATACCTTTCTATTTGTCCCGACGTTTCGGCATGGGTTACACCAGCCGTGGTCACGGGATGACTGATGTTCGTCAGCGCTGCCTCCGAGAAGTGCGGGTTTTGGAACCTACCCTCACTTGGTCTTCACAATTATTATCATTTATATGCTCGGAACTGTCGGTACTTCGACACACAGCACTAATGGTATCTTCACACTGGCGCGTAATATCACCTCGTCGGTGTCTACATTTGCTGATGACAGAATTTCAAGATGTAGATAAACGGTAACCATCCTCCCGGTTGAAATTTGCGTGCTTTTTGATTTAAACCGCTTCCCGTGCTATTCTTGAAAATATACAAAATAGCAAATTACCTGCGTACTACAAAGTATGTCATCCCTTTTCAAACACCAGGCGTGTACAAGGTGAATTGCAGCTGTGGTAGTTCCTACATCGGGCAAACAAAAAGGACCATCGCCGAACGAGTTAAGGAACACATCACGGCCGTCAAAAACCGACAAACCACCAAGTCAGCCATAGCTGAGCATTTGTTGGAGTCAGGATCCAATCACTGGATTGAGCTACATCGGCCCCAGGTTCTCTCCACAGACCGTCACTATTTTTCAAGAATAGCACGGGATGCGGTTGAACTCAAAAAGCACGCAAATTTTAACCGGGAAGATGGTTACCGTTTATCTACATCTTGGAATCCTGTCATCAGCAAATGTAGACACCGACGAGGTGATATTACGCGATAGTGTGAAGATACCATTAGTGTTGTGTGTCGAAGTTCCGACAGTTCCGAACATATAAATGATAATAATTGTGAAGACCAAGTGAGGGTAGGTTCCAAAACCCGCACTTCTCGGAGGCAGCGCTGACGAACATCAGTCATCCCGTGACCACGGCTGGTGTAACCCATGCCGAAACGTCGGGACAAATAGAAAGGTATTTCATCTTTCTTTTCGTTTATTAACACGATTCAGACCCGTTACATAATTTTTAATCATACATATGAAACTAAATCTTATAGTTTCCCAATAAATATTATTTGTACTTAGTAAATGAAAGTCAAACAACCGTCTCAGTTTCGTCCCACGCGCTTCTTGTAAATGTCAGCGTTAGACCACAGAGGGGCTGAGGCAACTAGCGTGTGGAGGGGGTGAAGGGTGGAGGATCACCTAAATATCCAAGGTTTATTCGATCCCAGGCTATTTGCACAGGGGCCGGTGTTTGCAGTTTTAGCGATCAAGTTTATATATAATAATAATATTCTACCACATTCACACAACACCATCTAGTCCCAAACTAAGCAGAGCTTGTACTATGGGTACTAGATAATGGATAAACATACATATATACTTTTTTTTTTTGTAAATACATACATATTATACATAGAAACACCCAGACCAAGACAAACATCCATGTTCACACACAAATGTTTGACTTGAGCGGGAATCTAACCCGCGACCTTCGGCGTGGCAGTCGCTTACACTCCCGCTGCGCCAACCGGTCGTCATATGTACGCGTAATGGTGCTTTTGATTCTCCTTTGAAATTTTACTTGGATAACTATATGCTCAGTGACATTTGCTGCATAAAAGCTCTGTAGATTTTGTACCCGTTACACACGATATTAATGTTCTATATTCATAATATATCATACTATTAATTAGAGCATCAAGTCACGTCACTTTACGAGCTACCAGCTTTCGTATTAATGAAAGCTTTTTATTTATTAGGCACCGCTAAATTATGAACGTCAGCTGAAATATAATTATACATAAGTAATTTGCATTACAAATTGTTTCGAGTTTGAACTCGGTCCACTAATTAAAGTAAATATTAATACAACATTATAAAAATAAAACTTCAAACCACCAAATCACGTTATATCAGCGTATTTTTGCGAGCAAATATATACAAAAATTACAGCAAATATATACGAAATTCGAATATATACAAAAATTCAACACTTTATACTGAAAATGGCTCAGCAACAGTTTGTGACACAAGTCAGTTTGAACATTTTTGGAAAAAGTTACACAACTTTGTGATTTTTACGTGTACTCGTATGCCGTAGTCGGGTATTTTGGTTGTGGCATGGCATCCTCTAACAGTCATACAACATAGCGAAATGTAGGTGTATTATTACACCTCTGCCTACCACTTCGGAGATTATGTATCCCCGTATGTATAAAGTAAATAATATTGAAATAAATTAAGTCTCCTTTTCTTTCTGTCTGTCTTTATGAACGTGATAAACTCAAAAGCTACCAATTTAAGGTTTTCAGCAATGTGTAGGGTGATTCCTGACACTTGATAAACAGCAAGAATTATATACATACAAGAAATCTTCAAACCTACACACGCAAGTTCAGACTTATAATAGCAGAATTGTCGAGGCAAATATATTTTATGATATTCAATAAATTGTACAGACTGAACTAGCATCGATAAAGATATGTAAATATTGAAATAAATGCGCCTGCCTGAATTATTCATTGATCACGTTTGAATTATTTTGAATTGGTTTAAAAACAAATTCTCAATTTATTTAATCCCTTTCATAAATTAACGGGAACCGAAACAGAGCAGCAAGAGTATTGGTTGGATCGTTAGAGAAAACAGAGATATTTATATCTTAAATCAGATTACACGAAGAAAACCCATTCTTATTGAATGTAACTGGAACTTGAATAAACAAACGCAATGTCCTCGAATCAGTTTGTAATTATTGTCAATAATAATAATAAATAAATGGAAAGTTGGAACATTATCAAAGCGTCTAAAGCTCTTCAAATATATATTAATGACACAAACATTGGCCCTTCCATTAATGGCAACAGCGCGTTAATTACACTCATTTTATATTAACTGCCTCACCTCCTTGTATAATGGGTAAAGTACTTTTAATAATATAAGGCTATTTTAAGTCATCATGTACAGCCTGCATACAGAAAATGGCATCTATAACTAATTGGAATTGTGTTAGGAAGAAAATTTATTGTTGTTATGAATTCTATAAAATTAGTAACCGTTTTATATGCGAGGGCGAGGGCCGGCTAGATTACTTTGTATTTTTACTTCCTAAAAATTAGGGTCAGACAGGATCTGCCATCTGCTTCGTTTAACTAAGATTGCCAATTCCCCAGTGATACCAGTATAAAACTCACAATCAAGCCGTAGCCAGTTTCTTATATTTATACAAAGAAAAAAGATAATCCCTAAGGCGAAACTTAACTTGTGACATCCCACGCCAAAACGATAATTTAGTTCGGATCGTATCCAAGAACATACACCTCTAACATTATGTACATATCACAAACCAATTACGATATATCACACGTCCCGCACACAAATCATACTCTTTAATGCTGTAAGTGCGTTCACAAAACAATTTGCAGGCCATTACTCGGCCCATAACTGGCTCGTTTTCCCCGCGGTTACCGAGTGATTCGGTACGTACTCTATGAAAGATGCTCTACTTTGCCCGCTTTTATGAAATATGCTCGAGATGGGCTTACTATGCTCCAGGTGCTCGTAAACTTGCGCAGTTACGTGTCTCCCAACACTATATCACTTTTATCACTATCATGCTCCGGGATATTAGAGTTAAATTTTTATGAAAGCCATTATCGTTAGTTCAGATAAATTTGAGTGACCGTTTTTTGACCTTTCTGTATCAGAGTTTGATAATTATGATATTAATGACTTTACTGATGTATTAAACGTATCAGTGTCAGCTTATTCATATTGGAAAATAGTTTATAGATAGTGAGTAATATGATCTGAACTTTTAGATCATAAAATGACATTCAGCCTTAGAAAACTAAATCTATTAATCACACATGCACTTTGTTGTAAAAATTGTACAGGGGATACGAATAAAAGTAACTGACTAGTGAAACACAACAAATATTCATAAAAGGGAAGCCTCTACACAAATAAGACAAGGTAAATAAATATTAAATTTGTGAACTGCTTGTTAGGAAATATTTATTTAGGTACCTTGAGGGATTAATAATTGATATACATACTATTTTATTTGATTTAACTGTGTGTTTTAATTTATCTAGATAACAGATTAAGAAATAAACGGATCACCGTTTACCAATGTAATCCTATAAGCGGTGTGAATATTCTTCAACATTACTAGAAAGCATGTCAAATAAAAGCCGAAAAATTTAGTTCCATTTAACCCATTCAAAACTTCGACTACACACAAATTCTCACCGCCATAAACCAGTATTTCTCTTGATATGATACTCACGACAGTTTTCAATCATACCATTCACGTCTCAGTTATATGAAAGGTGCCACCACCTGTCAGAACACATCGGCATCCAATGACGCAGCGTTCTCGGACAATACTGCAACAATTGTACCAGATATCACAAATCACGATGTAAAATGAATAGAACGCAAAGTTTTCGTCCAGGAATCCCTCGACGTCGTTTGCGGTGGCAACGTTAACGTTTACGTAATTACTGCGTTGTGAACCTGCATTACTGGTATATATTTCTAGGAAGAAGCCACGTCATTGTGTGCTGCATCGATCAGGTGGTGGAAACATAGATAATTGCACAAAAGCACAAAGTTCCAGTAGTTAGAACAATTTGCACTAGCTGTCTAGTTGTTTCCAGAAAATACTGTAGTACTAAAAAAATTGGGACGAGCTACTCTCTCCCCATAAAGGTGTGTGGTAGCAAATATACAGGAACTAAGCTTAGACTACGTGGTGCGCGTTCAATGTATCTCGTTCAACGTATCTCGGTATGGGTATGTTAGAAAAAAGATAAAACCTTGAAAAAAATTTTTTTTTCAATATAGTCACCCTTGTGTTCAATACATTTGTTTGATCGCGAAATAAGTTTTTCTATTCCCTTTAGAAAAATATTTTCTTTTTGGCCCGAAAAATGCTCATTTACAGCGGACTTGATCTCATTATCTTCAGCAAATCGCTTTACCCTGAGGTCTTTTTTTAAATTTGGGAATAAAAAGTAGTCACTGGGGGCCAGGTTCGGGCTGTAGGGTGGGTAGTTAATTTCCTCGAACCCGTACTCTCGTACAGCAGCCTTGGAGAGCCGCGCAGTGTGAACCGGTGCGTTGTCGTGAAGAAGCAACACATTCTTTGCCAGCTTTCCTCTTCTTTTTTCTTTTATTACTTCTCTCAAATGGCGTAAAATTGAATATTTTTCTGCGTTAATATTTTAACTTTTTTTGTGTACTCGATCAATAGTATTCCTTTAGAATCCCAGAAAACTGTGGCCATTATTTTTCCAGCGGATGGAGTGACTTCGAACTTCTTCGGAGGGTCTGATCCCAGATCCCTTTTTGTGCCACTGCATAGACTTCTGTTTATTCTCGGGGTGATAGTGATGAACCCACGTTTCATCACCTGTAACTATCCTTTCGAAAACACTTGCTGGATCGTCGCCACACAGCTCTAGAAACTCCTTACAAGTGTCAACCCGCGCCGTACCGTGTATAGTACCAACGGATAGCTTAGTTATTTCTGCCAACACCTCGATTTTTACACGTGCATCTTCTAATACAAGTTTTTCGATAATTTTCACATTTTCTTCGGTAGCCGCCGTGATTGGCCCACCTGGGCGGGGATCATCCTCGATACTTTCCCTGCCTCTTTTGAATTCACTTGACCACTTCTGTACGTCGATAATGAAGGAGCAGGGTCTTGATAAACGGCTACAATTTCTGCATGGATAGTTTTTTGAGATTTTCCTTGTTTAGTGAGGAATTTAACACCGCACGATGCTCGATTTTATTCAACATTGTCGCATCAGTCATTTTCGTCGTCGCTGACTGGAGGTAGCAAACAAGCTAATGAAGTTATCAACATGAAATTTTATATAAATACCCTTAGATAATGTTGTTAGCTAATGATATATTTTAATTACCCACAATAATATCAATTCACCCCTATACCGAGAATACATTGAATGCCCCTCGTATTCGCTTTTTGAAAAGTCGGTTTTGTGCACTTAAATAAGAACACCTTTTTGCGCTTTATAAATTGTGTGAGTATCTTTATATGTAGTAGGTACGTAGGTAGTGCTTTAAAGACACTAAATGATAAAATACTTCATTACTTTGATTCAGAGATTACATTGCTTAATATTTCAGGAACAATCATATAGCGTAACATGTCCTCATACTAAAGGTATTTGGGTGGATGTTAACTAATCTAAAGAGTAGCAGAGTAATTAAATTAGGTACAAGTCAAATGATCAAAGTAATATAATACAGTTTAGTCTAAGTAGACTTTACAAGTCCACGTGGAATTGTCGACTAATTTAATTTTCAAATTCAACTTGACCGGTTTTAGGCCTACAATCTAAGGGCCATCCTGTCATACAAAAATTATGTAGGAATAATGGCCTTCACTACGAGATTCCATGACTGCTAAAATTAAGGCGGTATGGAGTCATTATGGCAGCAATGCATTCGACTCTCTAATATTTATCATGCATGCAATATTTATTATATACAGCTGGTATCTGTATAAATCTGCTCAGCACTCTAGATAAATAAATAGATACTCATGAAACAACTCGTCCATCCGTTCTTATCGTGGCATCTTAGCACCGAATGAAACGATCAAACTTAAGGGTCCACTATCGAAGTACTTTACAGAGCCAGTGATTCCGAGCTACGCGATCACTTGGACATTGGGTGCAAATAGTCCATATCTCCGGACTGGTCATCCCGGAGTAATGCGCATGTAATAGCTCACTAAGTTCACGACGATGGTGATAATGGATGTAAGATTCAGTAATGACGTGAGGTTTATAGTCGAAGACGCTGCAATATTGAAGTCCTACGGCGATTATGATTTATAGAGAGAACGTTGGATCTCAAAGTTATTTGACCTTTATATATATTACTAGCTGACCCGGCAAACGTTGTTTTGCATTTTTTTTTTTTTAAATAGATGTTGGCCTATTCTCATAGATACCGGATAAGCACAAAAAAATTCATCAAAAAAGGGTCAAGCCGTTTCGGAGGAGTATGGGAAAGAAAACTGTGACACGAGAATTTTATATATTAGATGTCAGTTTTATTGGCTTGTACAAACGAGGTAGCGCTTGACAATAAGCAATTCAAATACGAAACAATGGTTAGTACGCGTACTTTTAGTCCTTCATGTTAGGACTTTTCGAGGACTGACCCCCATTTGCAGAGACTTAGAACTGTCTAATTGAGTGAGACGATTGGCGTGTAAAGCAAAAGTCCTCCAAATTTCGATACCTACAAGCCCGGTTTCCACGGTTACCGGCCACACTTGCTCGCCGTGATCACCAATTTTCTTTATTTAAACACTAGTTGAGCCCGCGGTTACACCCGCGTTATTTAAGGCTACTGTTCTGCTCCCGTGGCTCATAGCGTGATGTTGTATAGCCTTTAGCGTTCCTCGATAAATGGGCTATCTAACACTGAAAAGCACTCGCTTTTTCTAATCGGACTAGTAGTTCCTGAGATTAGCGCGTTCAAGAAAACAAACAAACTATTCAGTTTTATATATTATTAGTATTATCCGATACTCGCGACTTCATTCGTGTGGAATATGAATCTATAGTAATCTAAACATATAAACAAAATTCAAGTGTATCTCTGTGATTTCAAAATAACTAAGTCTTTTTAGGGTTCCGTACCTAAACGATAAAAACGGGATCCTATTACTAAGCCTCCGCTGTCTGTCTGTCTGTCACCAGGCTGTATCTCATAAACCGTGATAGCTAGAAAGCTGAAATTTTCACAAATTACAACACCGATGGCACTATAACAACAAATTCTAAAAATAAAAAAATGAAAATATTAAGGGGGGTCCTATACATTAAACGTGTTTTTTTTTCGTATTTTTTGCTCAATATTACTAACGGTAACAGGTAGACGCTTAAAATTTTCACAGAATATGTAGTTGAATATTACCTTTCAAAATAAATTATTAAATAAAAAAAGAAATATTAAAGAGGGCGCCCATACACCAAACGTAATTTTTAAGCAATTTGTTACTTGATCTTAATAAACAGGTAGAAACCTAAAAGATATTTAAGTATGCATACAACATACGTGATTTCCTTTCAAAGATGATGGTACGGAACCCTTCGTGCGCGAGTCCGACTCGCACTTGCCCATTTTTTTAATTATATTATACATATAAGACCATATTACACGATCCAAAGTTTTTCTTTTTAAAGTTGTCTGTCTTGCTGTTCTTTCGGGGTAATCCTTGAAATAGCTAAACAGATTTGAATGGAACTTTCAGTGAAAGATATAGAACTTTGTAGGGCAACATATTAGATGTAATTTGAAGGCCGGTAGGTATGTAGGTTTATATGTTTTTATCTTTATAATACCTATGTTTATATGTCATAATATGTCGTATGTAATATATCATATATGTTATATTATATGTCATATGACGTATGTCATACGTTATATATGTTATAAGTTATATGTTATTATAACATATATATGTTACATTTTATATGTTATGTTAAGTATATGTTTATATTATATGCTATATGTTATATGTTATTTTTATATGTTATATATTATATGTTATATGATATACAGGATGTCACAAGACCCATCACCAAGTCGAAGTCTACTCGTTTTGCACATCATGCCAAGTCATAATACGCGAAAATAATACCTTGGAAACGAAATTTTTTTTTGGCTTAAAAAAATTAACACTCGTACGAGTTTATTAATATAGATTTAACACTGCGATGGTAGCGCATGGTAAACCATTCTCAAGTCCCCTTGAACACACACAAAAAAATTCATCTAAATCGGTCCAGTCGTTTAGGAGGAGTTCAGTGACGTATGTACACACGCACTCAAGAAATATACATATAAAGATGTTGACATGTATGTCTCTTTGTCTTACGAAAATTAAAATCATAATTATATTGGTCAATCATTCATTACGAACATTTCTTTTCATCATCATCATCAGCCTTTAACAGTCCACTGCTGGACTAGGCCTCTCCTTTGAAAGGAGGATTTTTTTTTACTTTATTTATTTGGAAGAGCGAGCTCGAAATACATACATCGCCGTGTTTTTTTTACTTCTTCCTCAGGAACGCGTAAAGGTAATAAACTGAAATGTATACCAAATACTCAGTTCTTCTGTCCCTTGGACAATAGACTAAAAATCTGTTCTAAGTCTATGCATTAAAAAGATACAGCCGTTTATGCCGCAAATTTTCGACGATTGGTCGTAAGTATTAGATACCAGTTTTACGATTTGTGACTTTATTACTAGGTATCATGGTTGTAATTAGGTTGAACTTAAAACTGTTTTAAAACATTCGTCTCCGTTTGGTAGGAATCAAACTAATGTAGATGTATAAGCGTGTACATCCGTACATCATCCGTACATCATGTACATCCTTGAACATGGCGCTTGCAACAGTGTGGACATATCGGTTACTTCATATAAAGGTACGTGGTATATATCCTGAAAGTCAATTTAAAATAAACAACCTAATTAATCTTAAAAAGGCGTGATTTTCATAGCCGCCGCCTATGACACCTTCGGAACGACGTCAAAGCCGCACCCCAAGAAAAAACGCAATGCGTTTTATTATCGTTGATTATTGTAATATAATAAGTGAGTTACATTGTAATATTAATGTAACGTAGCCGTTGTAATTAGATATTAGTAAATTATAAATAAGAACTTCTCTTTTTATGTCATAATATGCACGCATGCCATAGTGATTTCAGAGGTCTTCTTGGCACTTGGCATTACGCCGTGGTCGTAGGTTCGATTCCCACCTGAGACAACACTGTGTGATCCACATATTTGTTATTTCGTGTCCGTTGATGTATGAAAGTAGTATAAAAAGAAACATATCATTAATATAAATAAAATAAATTATTAATAAGACATTCTGAAACAAGATTTCACAGCCTATGGCTTTGACTACATAGTTGTAGTCAAAGCCATAGGCTGTGACATGTTGTAGTCAACATGTCGCATAAATCAATTGAATTATTCATATTTCTGCCTTTTATGGCATATTTTAAACAATTTATTATCATATCATAAATAACTATTCATAATACAAAAAATATTAAATACATAAAGTCGTCTCTACTCCAAGCGAAGCCTGCGTAGCGAGACATTCATTCACCTCGCTCAGCGGCGAGCTGCGGGGTGAGGTGGCGGCCCGGGGCCGCTAGCGGGGAGAAAAGGCGGAGCTTACGCAAAACATATTTCGGAATGCCTGGTCTTAACTGCAATATTCATTTACATAATTTTGATCAATAAATGGACCTGAATACGAACTTTTTTTGAATCACCAATAATACCGTTTAACACAGAATAAACTAACTCGCGTCTTGCGAAGGATGTATTTGACAGCTGCGTGGTGCATTAGCGCTTGTTTAACATTTCACGTGTGCAGTGCGAATGCGAAGCGATATTTGTCGCTCGTGCGACCGTTCTCGCGAACTGTCACGTGAATTATTCATTAAATCACTTTTTTGTATGCCACTGAATGTGCTTGTATTTTGTGCGAGCGCGTTTTTGAGGGTGACATGAACGTTGATGATGCTGGACCAGCATCATCAACGTTAGAAGGAGCCGTACAAACGGTATACCAGGTATTCCGTTTGTACGGCTCCTTCTACTTTTTTATGAGGCTTTCGTGCGCGAATGTACACGAAAGGGAGATAAAAATAACGGATATCTAGAGACAGCGGTGTATATCCGTGACAATCAATGTAAACCAAATGTCCCTGTGGTTTGTGAATGTCAAATTAGATGGTAGAGTGATTTGTCGGCTTTGGTTAGTCGCTTTGATTAAGTCATGCTGGTGCGATCATGAGTTTATAAATAATTGATTAGTTCCTCGTCTTTATGACTTAACGAGATTACCTGAGCAATGCATGTTAAGTCACTAGTCACTAAGTATCCCGATCTAGTCATTAAGTTGCCGATCAATTCATACAAGTTATATTAACCAATTTAATTACATTCTAATCAAATCGCAAAAAATTTAAACGTTAAAATAATGCCTTTTCTAAATTCTAAAAGAACTAGTTTCATCCAAGCGCGTCCGTCCATTCGTGGGTCATCAAAATCGTAATGTCCGAGTAATCTGCCACCAGAGCCTCAGCTTATTCCTCCCGCATACTGTGCCACAGAGCCGCATTGCCATCAGGCTTGGCTGTTAGCTGCCGTGTGCTGTGATGTACGGCTCCCTGGCGACCCTACTATCAACTACTACGTACTTTCGATAATAGCAAAGGAAATTTTCTGTCACAAGCTAGATTCGTTTTGTGGTTTTGGGACGCTCCTCAGGTGCATTCTAGTTCTGAATCTTGCTTAGCTGTTTATTTTATGTTTACCGTAAATATATTGAGCTTTTTGAAGCCCTGGTGTTTTCTGCGTGTTAACTTTAAGACAGTTTGAAGCCAACATAAATCTCACGGTCTCGCTGCCGCAGCCAAAATTATCGTAAAAATCATGCTCAGCTAGAATTTATATTGGGTTTTGTACTAGTAACGACTTCATCTAGGCTTGAATATTGTGTAGCTTAATAACTGACCATAGCTTAAAAATCACTTTGACAATAAAACTCGGACAGAGATTTCAATAGCACGTCCACCAATCATATCGGCTGAACGGTGCACAAACGAAAACCGCTAACCTATTAAGTAGTCACAGAGCTTGTATTACAACACACACATGCACGCACAAGCGTGCAAACGATATTTAGGTGCAACACTCTCACATATACTCGTACACATCAATATGCAACTTACTATACGTGTTACACACACAGGTAGCAACACGCAGGTAACCGTACATGCAGCACACACAGACCTAACCTTTCAGGCGCGTGCACATACGACACACCTTTGTGCCGAATTCAATTATCGAACAAAAAGTGTGCGACAGCGCATCGGTTGAACGCGACGAACGCAACGCGACACAACACGACACTCACTACTCGGGCTTACGTTGTGATCTCTAATACAGCTTTGAAAGTGTCCGATACACGCCGCAGTTTTTATTCGTGCGGGATTAGCCAGACGTTCATTTTGTGGTTGGAATATCCCATCGCACAAAAGTTATCGTCATCGCATAGAGTACGGTCGTGAATACTCTGTCGACATTCGTTCTGAATTCAACATGTACAGGATTCTGATAAAGGTCTATTCTCGATTTTATCTATTTGTAGATGAAATCCTCATATATAGATTATACGTTTTTCACACTACGACTGTAGTTAGGCTAGGGAAAATGTACTTATTACATTATTGTAGCTTACATACAACAATTAGACATAATAAGACTTCTAACGCAATAACGCAAGAACCTAACACCTATTTGAACAATGTTTGCATATTTCAAAAATAACTTCACACTCAACTATAAACAAAACAGATTGATCAGATAAATATAAAATCGTTGGCCGCATGAAATTTTTATCAAAATGTTTACTCTGGATTGAAGCCCAACGATTTTATATTTTTCTGATCAATACCCCAGATTGATGAGAAGATTAGTGCGATCTGGTAGCTAGGACTTGCCGAATTATTTTTTAGCTTTTAGTACATATCTTACATATTTATTTATTGTAATAAAACCGTTTAACATCAAAATGTTTTTTATTTTATTTTATTTTCCAGTTTTTAGTTTTGTTGTTAGTTCATAGTGAGCCCTATTCTACCAATCAAGCCCTTTTATTCGATACCTATATCGAGGTATTTGTGAAAAATACGTAATCCTCCATTTTGTGGCGGAAGCCATCTTGGATTTTTCATAGTGAGCTCTATTCTACCAATCAAGCCCTTTCATTTGATACCCATATTGAAGTATTTGTGAAAAATATAATTCGCCGTTTTGTGGTGGCGGCCATCTTGGTTTTTTCATAGTGAGCTCTATTCTACCAATCAAGCCCTTTCATTTGATACCCATATTGAGGTTGTTGTGAAGTAATATGTGATCCGCCATTTTGTATCGGCGGCCATCTTGGATTTACAAGCATAAGGAATATATTATGTTGTATTGTCATCAAGACTAAGAGTGTGTACCAAATATCAGATCAATCTGTCATCAGGAAAGGGGTGAAATTCCAATTACTAAATTTGACCCAAACAAATAAACAGGTCAAGCTAAATAAAACCGTTTAAAAAATAAGCAATTTTTAATACCAAAATCATTACTATTCATTATGGGATGTATTTTCATGTTTGACAGGTCAGATGTGAACATGATTCTTTACATTATAAGGGTATCTGGTTGCAGCTCATAATTATTTGACAACTTATATTCAATGCTCAGTCCATCTATGTAAGTTTGAAGCGTAGAGATTTATGCTTCAAACTCACCCATACTCTGTGTAATATAATACCCCGAGCTACTTCTGAAGTGGCGTGAATAACATCATCGCAAAACGACGAAGTATCTAATACCACTCAGTTAATACACGGCAAGTAATCTCAGACATCGACGAGATGAATTCTACGGGAGAGTGAACTACTATAGTGAACTCCACATAACTACACGTCTGGCAGGCTGGAACTAGCTACAATAAGTATTTACATAAATGACGCCTTAGTTAGGCTGCGTTTCCAGAGAAGCTTGACAACTGGTCTCTCTCTCTCGCGGAATAAGTCGTTGTTTTATTCGCCTCAGCATAATAAGTAATACAATTAGACATGTCAACCAAAAGTGCTGAAAACACCATTGGGGAGTTAAATAAGGCAGTGATATTGCTTCAGAATAAAGTGTCTGCGCTAGAAAAGCTTATTTTGGAGCAAAATAAGCTTATCAAAAAGTTGATTGGCAAAGAATCAGTGACGATGGACGACACTCACAAAATCACTTCTGGAGGTACTCCATCGATGGAATCGAACGTGCGTCCAATCCGTGAAGCTCGTGTTCGGGCTGCATCGGCTATCTCAGCGGGTGCTCGGCTGAATAAACCGAAGCTAGCTCCGGTCGCAAAAACAAGTTCGTCCCCTACTACGAATCACGTGTCACCGACGCAACAGACCGCCAGCGACAAACCCGCGGCGATCGAGTCGCGCGTGAGTTGTCATGAAGGAAATGAAACCGATTGGATCGAAGTTCGTCGCCGTCCTGCTAAGCGAGTAAGCGAGAATGTGACTCGTGGTACCGCCGCGCCGACTCCCACTTCGCTGTCGGCAGCCGAACGTAAGGCTTACCTACATTTGTATTATTTAAAAGTAGGTACGTCAGTCGATCAGGTGATAGAACATTCAAATACAATTTGTCCGAATGTGCATTGTACCGCCGAAGCATTAAAATCGCGAGGTGATTATGCGTCCTTTAAATTATGTGTGCCAGCAAAATATTTGGAAAAGTATATGTCTCCAGATAAGTGGCCTGAGGATATATGTGTGAAACCTTGGCGGAATGGATTTCGTAGGCAAGATAGGCAAACCACCCAAGCTTAAGCTTATGTTGTTTTACCAAAATGTTCGAGGATTGCGCTCTAAATTAGAAACGTTTAAATTATCTGTACTAAGTGAATGTGCCAATATGTATGCGTTAACTGAGACATTTTTATTGAGTAGTATACTTGATGCGGAAGTATTTCCTCTAGGGTATACTGTGATCCGCCGTGATCGTGTTAACGATGTTGGTTGGGGAGGAGTGTTATTGGCAGTACAGTCAAAATATTCCGTGCAACAGGTTTTTGACATTGACGGTTACAATTGTGATATAGAATTGGTGGCCGCTATTGTTACTTTAAAACATAAGCAAGTATTAATTTGTGTAGTGTACATTCCACCCAATTCTAACGATGAATTTTATGTCAATACATTCACCGTTATTGAAAATATAATATCAAAGTACAGAAAATTAGATGTCCTTGTACTAGGTGACTTCAATTTAAAGTCTAGTAGTCAAAGTGTTCATTTGCATTATACTTATCTATTGTCATTTTGTAAATTGAACCAACATAATACAATATTAAATAGTTATGGCAATATGTTGGATCTGGTATTGAGTAGCCTAGGTGATAAGTATGTGTGTGTCGTTGGCGACGTCGAGCCGTTGGTGGCGGCCGACGCGCATCACCCGCCGCTCGGTGTCGAGCTGTGTGTTGAGCGCGCGGTCGCAGCGCGGGCTCGGCCGCCGCCACCGTGCTACCCGACACCGCAACACCCACACTCACGACGGTGGAACTTTCGGAAAGCGGACTTCAAGGCACTTTATAACAGCTTTGAATCGTTAACTTGGTCAGAAGTGCTAACATGTACGAGCGTCAATGATGCATTACATATTTTTTATTCTCAGCTTGAAACATGTCTTGATGCCAATGTCCCAATTAAACAAGAATTAAAGGGCTATACTAAAAAGTATGTGTATCCTACTTGGTATACGCCAGAAATAATACAAAATATTAAAAATAAATATTTCCACTTAAAAAAGTACAAAGAGTTACATTTAGAATTTAATCATGTCATGTTTAATTTTTATAGGCAACGTACGAAAGAGCTAATAAAGTTCGCCTATACTAACTTTATAGATAGTGCTGAGAAAAATATAAGAAATGATCCCAAATATTTTTGGAATTATGTGAAATCACAGCGTTCTTCACAACAAATCAGTTGTGATTTTGAGTATGATGGTCGCATAGTGTCGGGCTCAGATGCTGTGGACGCCTTTGCGGAGCATTTTAAAACAGTTTTTTTGTCAGAACCGTCAACAGGCCATACTAATATCGATAGAACTGATAATGTAAGTAATTTGTATTCTTCGCGCATTAACATCGAAAGCATAAGTCGATCTAATTTATTGCAGGCAGTAAAACGTTTAAAGGCTAGTTCCGCAATTGGGCCAGATGGTGTACCTGCATATATTATTAAAGACTGTGTAGGTGTTTTGGAGGTACCTCTCCTACATATTTTAAATCTAGCTTTAAGAACTGCCACATATCCTGCCTTGTGGAAAGTGTCTAGAGTGACGCCTGTACCCAAGGCTGGCTCCAGGTCACAAGTAGCGAACCATAGGCCCCTTGCTGTGCTCTCAGCATTTGGCAAGGTTTTCGAATTTATATTAAACAGTCAGTTAACTAAACAGCTTAAACAACAACTTAGTGAGTGTCAGCATGGGTTCAGAGCTGGTAAATCTACTACTACCAATTTAATTAACTTTGTGGACTATTGTACTACTAAAATGGACTATTGTAGACAAGTCGACGCTGCTTATTTTGATTTCAAAAAGGCATTTGACCGTGTCCGTACTGACGTACTTTTACAGAAATTTGCAGCCATGGGATTTACCCCAAATTTGCTAAATTTATTTTGTTGTTTATTTTAAGCACCGTACACAATATGTTCAGCTAGGTAACTACCAGTCTAGCTCATATGACACTCGCTCTGGTGTTAGCCAAGGCAGTGTTTTGGGCCCGACTTTCTTTTTGATTATGATTAACGACTTGCCAAATGTTGTTAGCACGGCGCAGTGTCTCTTGTTTGCTGATGATTTGAAGTTATTCTTGGGTATAGACTCGCAAAGAGACTGTGACGCCCTGCAGCGGGACATCAATAGTGTAGTAGCCTGGGGGGCCCGCAACCGCTTAGAGTTCAATGCATCTAAATGCAAAACAATAACTTTTACTCGTTCGCTCTCTGCTTACCGTCACAACTACAATATATCTGGTGTCCCGCTGGAACGAGTCACACAGATACGTGATCTAGGCTTGATTTTAGACACTAGTCTTACTTTTAATACACATATCGCAGCACTGTGTAGTAAAAGTTTCAAATCACTAGGTTTTGTGATGAGACAAGCGACTCCGTTTCAAAGCAGAGGAACTGTAGTTCTATTGTACAATTCCTTTGTTCGGAGCATTTTGGAATTCAACTCCATAATCTGGGATCCGCACGAGGATAAGTATAGTACGATGATAGAGCGCGTACAGCGAAAATTCTGCCGATATCTTTATAAAAAGCTTTATGGATACTATCCTTACTTATATCCATCACTTTATGTGTCTGGCATGGTGGGACTTAACACGCTTGCATTAAGGCGTAAGTGTGCGCTTATTTTCCACTATTATTTTTTACTTAATAATAAAGTCGACGATGCGGCCACGCTGTCGTGTTGTTCTTTGTCGGTGCCGGACCAGTATACGAGACTGCGCTCGCGCCGTCTGTTTGCTACACCTCAAGTACGGACTTATACAGCGCAATATGCACCCACATGTCATGCACTCACACTGCTTAACACTCTGGTTGCTCAATATTCAAACATTGACATATTTTCTTCACAGTTTGCATTAATTTCGAATGCAGTTATAAATTTGTTGTCACACAATGACACTTTGAGATGAAACGTGTACTATCACTTGTTTCTGCTTTTTGTTTTTGTATTTTTTTGTATGTGAACTTTCTTTTTTGTACTTTATGTATTTTAATGGCTCAGTACACGCATTGGGTGACTGTAAGTGTTCTGAGCAGTTGTAACAAATAATAAAAAAAAAAAAAAAAAAATAAGCTGAGCTGCGTGGAGCTGAGGAGAGACTTATAAAAATTGACCAATCACATTGCTCAAAATACACATCTCATCTCCGCTCCGATTCAGTGGAAACAGTGTTAGCAGAGTTGAGAAGATTTACATTAAAATGTATGGTGCGCGGAGATAAGTGGGGCACAGCGGTGTCGAGCTTAGTGGAGCTGTGCCGGGTGAAGCGGTGCTGTGCGGTGTAGAGCAGGGATGCGCGCGGTAGAGCGAGGTTGCGTGGGGTGGAGCAGAGCTGAGAGGGGTAACGCGACGTCAGGCGCGGGAGTTTGTTTGTAGTAGTAGTTGAGACACCGAACTGACTGAAAACAAAATGTATTTACAGCCCCGTTCAGCTCATTTCCACTTCACAGCTCCGCTCCGCTAGACTTAGCTCTGGTCCGCCCCGGTCGTCTCAGCTCCGCTGCCACCCATACGCAGCTAAATAGCCCAGCCTTGCACAGCTCATCTTTGCGCAGCTTTAGTGGAAACACCTACCTATTTACACGGCTCTGCTCCGCTGAACTCCGCGCACCTCCGCTTCTGTGTAAACGCACCCTTAGATTCGAGCAGACAGGCTGCTTTTAGTTGCCTGTACCTAAGCTTTACTCATAAATTAATAATAACGTATTTGCAAAATAACAATATTTTTCAAGTGCTAATAGCATGATGCGAAGATAAAACACACCAAACATTTTATATTAAGTTGTCGGCCCTTATATATATATTTTTTTTTCTGCCGAACAAATTGACTCCATGCTGCCTGATGTTAAGCAGTCAGTGAAGTCCCATAGTGATGGCCATCATCCCAGCAGCCAGCATGGCATTATGGCATGATGGCCCTCACCTTGACGGCCTTGAGTAAAGCTTTTTCACGCCCCGTTTAAAGGACCCGGGATCATAAGTGGAGGGAAACACGTGGACTGGTAAAGAGTTCCACATCTTAATGGTACGGCAGAGATAAGAGGCGCCGAACCGTTTGGTGCGTGACGGTATCTGTTCTACCGTGTAAGAGTGGCATCTCAACCCAGCACGTGTCGTTCGGGATATGAAAGGAGAGGGTGGGATTAGTTGAAAGAGTTCTTCGGAGCACTCACCGTGATAGATACGGTAGAAGACAGCCATTGAAGCCACGTCTTTGCGTAATTGCAGTGACTCAAGAGTCTTAGTGGCCTCTGTATCCCCGATGATACGGACAGCACGCCGCTGCAACCTATCGAGGGCGTCCAATAAGTACTGAGCGGAGCCATTCCAAAGGTGAGAGCAGTATTCCACGCAGGAGCGAACCTGGGTCTTGTATGACAGACACAACTGCTCCGGCGTGAAAAACCTCCTCACCTTGTTCAGGACTCCGAGTTTCCGAGATGCGGATTTGATGACACCCTCGATGTAGTTCTTCTGGTTGAGATTTCTGCGTATGTCCATACCTAGGATATTGAGGCTGTCTTGAATCGGTAGTGGAGTGTCCAGAAGAGAGGGATGGGGAAGGAATGGAGATACCTTGGCTGAGAATACGCACACCTGTGTTTTCTTGGCGTTGAACTCGACCAGGTTCTCATCACCCCAATGCGAGATGCAATTCAGAACTCAGTCAAGCTCAGCAACAAGTGTTCGCCTATACTCCTCAGTATCGGCTTGCTTAGCCGCAGGGCTTATTTCTGTATAATCGGGGTAAAAAGTATTTTTATTGCAATAAATAGGTAGCACTCTTACCTATACTACGAGACACTCAAATTTAAAGTTTTAGAATAAAATAACGCTTAAGTTTTGAGATTAATTGTGAGCCAATTACGTAATACAACAGCATACGTATTCACAAATATGATATGTACTAGCAATTTTATTTGACTTTCTTTTTTGAATTATGGCACAGTTGATATTTAGAGAATAAGCTGCCGAAGCCGCGAAGAACGGGTCTTAACAATTATTCAAGAGTATAAACTTGCCTCCAGTTCGCAATACTAAAACTAATAATTACCAGTAAAAAATTACTTTTTCCCCTCTTTATTTACGCGGTCCCTAAATAACGAGGATTGTGGTTATAAGGAATTTATTACAGGAATCTGTGTTTACCATTCCACCTGTCTAAAAACTTCACCCAATTTTATTTTCTACCCATATTTTGATAGTAAGGACTACAAACGATGATAAAGTTTACTTTCATAACTTCTAATGAATGTTGAGCTTTTTTTTAACTTTTGATAGGCTAACGTTTGACCGCGATCTCGCCTGATGTTAGGCGATGATACGGTCGAAGAAGGAGTACGCTTCACTAGAAGGTACCTATTCACCCGCGATTTGATAAGAACCAGATTCGGTAGCTTCTGCTATTTCCATAAGCTATACCTATAGGTACGTGTGTGATGTATACCTACAACTAAATACAAAATATTTTCAATGTCAGATGCGGTAGTTACTTTTATTTGCGATTTACTTTATAAAGCATTTTTGCTCAGGATTTCATCAAAACATTTCCAAAGACGAATAGTGTGTCAAATGCAAAGTAAGAAGTATATTCTCCATTATGATGAAATATTCATTTAGATATTTTTCAATTCGTTTTATTATGACGACGCGCAACTCTATGCTAACAGTACCTTAATTGTACTGATAGCATGTTTGGCAGCTCAAAATGATCGCAAAGAGTATATCACCAAAACATGCATATAGACTTGGCAACTAAAAGTGGTAAGTCTACCACAGGCGTGAACACGCATCTGCGTGCGGTCGCGTAAAGCTTGAAGCTGGTACTCTGCACGGAACTTTCGCAGTAAATCAGACCGTAACTCAGTCTACAAGTAGCGAACGTACCCGAGCTTTGCCGAACTTTGCCGAGCGTTCTTACGCGTCGTGTTACACCTTTGTCGCTTCTACTTCCAACAATCCTCACTTACCTATGTAAGACTTCTGAAATTGAATTAATCTACAGCCTGTCGCCTTTTTGATATCAGCGTGTTGTAACTGTGCAGTACAAACTTGTACTGTGTACACAGTTAGTTCGGTACATGCCAAGAATACGTGAGGAATGTCAACACTGTGATTGTGAGCTTCATTTGCATACATTACGGAGCAGACTATTAATGATCCGGGACTACGCTTGTGTCTCCCTCTACGTAGATCTAAGTATAATGCAAGTGTAAGATATATTTCCATTACAGGGTTTTACACTGATTTAAAAAGAAATACGTTGATGAAATCAATGCCTAAAATCTTTTATACCTTAAACTGGCGGTGAAACATAATAACATTTCAACTTAAAAAGTATAATAATGAAAATATATGATATATTCACATAGAATATTAAAGTTAGAATAGAATAGAATATTATAATAGAATATTAAATATATTATAACATTTTAGAAATAGGCATTAGAAAATCATATATTTTGATATAAATATACGAACATTTAGATATAAATATAAAATTACATAGGCATTAACAAAAAACATTTCACATAATTCATTTCTATGTATAGTATGTTTTTATTAAATTAAAGTATCGTGAATGCTTAAGTAACATTTATTACCTCATTTATACGTATTTCACCATGCTGTGTCGAAGGCGCTGACCATGGGTTGTCCGCAGGGATCAGTATTAGACCCGTATTTATGGAACCTAGGTTTTGATGACTTTCTTAGCATACCACTACCACCAGGTTGCTCATTAACCGGATTCGCAGATGACAGTCTTTTACTTATTCAATCTTATACTAGGGTAGGACTTGAAAGGTTAGCTAATCAATGTTAAGACTTAATCAACAATTGGGGTGAAAATAAAGGTAAAATAAATACAGACAGACAGACAGACATAAATTCAAAAAATATCATTAGTAGTATTGCTTTTTAGCATTTTCTTAGATTTTTTAGCTAATTTTCGTCAAAATATCTTTAATGTACAGACTTTTTCACCTCTACAGTTTTATTATAGTATAGATAGGCTTGTAGCGCAAATTGCCGACGGGTGGTTAACGAATTTCTTTGCAAAAATAGCTAGCCGTCAAAATGATTCGGATTCAGTTCCAAAATACATCAATAATGACGGATTCTTATCTTAGTATCTTATAGAATTTCGATTTCGATGTTCGTATATTTATATCAAAATATATGATTTTCTAATGCCTATATCTAAAATGTTATAATATATTTAATATTCTATTCTAACTTTAATATTCTATGTGAATATATCATATATTTTCATTATTATACTTTTTTAAGTTGAAATGTTATTATGTTTCACCGCCAGTTTAAGGTATAAAAGATTTTAGGCATTGATTTCATCAACGTATTTCTTTTTAAATCAGTGTAAAATCCTGTAATGGAAATATATCTTACACTTGCATTATACTTAGATCTACGTAGAGAGAGACACAAGCGTAGTCCCGGATCATTAATAGTCTGCTCCGTAATGCAACGATAGTTTGACCACTGATTTGGACCTAATCTTATGTTTTTTTATAATCTAAAATGTAGGTAACACACGACAAATATTTTCTATATCTATCGTAAGTTAGGATTATTTTAACTCATTAAAAACTGTCTTAATCTAAGCCTGCATGATCTATCAGGATACCTTCCTATTTGATGAAGAAAACAATAATAAGAAATCAGTAGAAATATACCTACATAGAGTATCTTCATATTAACTGTCTATTCCTCCAGCTGTATAACAAAGACAAACATTTCCCCACATTCTCTGATCCGGGGGAATCACTCAGTCACAATAAATAATGCAATACAAATAATGAAACAGCTAATCATATAAAGGTTGCCTCTTGAGATATTCTTACTGGCGATGGCCGGAAAGCCCGAGGCTCTGCACAAAAGAATAAGTCGGAATAGTCGGATACAAGACGGTGAGTCCCCGGGGACTGGGCCGTTTCAACTCAACCGGGTCGATTTGGTCCGGGTAAGGTCTGAGTGCACTGGCGTCGCCGATAGCATTACATTGATCCAGTTTCGTGAAATTGTTGGTTCAAATATTGCCAGTTGTATTGGTGCTAACATTTTAAAGAATACCGTTTGTTTAGATACGTGTGCTGGTTTATAGAAACTTTACACTTCTACATTAAAAGCAGTTTTAGTTTGGGTTTTAATGTTTTGAGATTTATATCTTCAGTTGCTATATTGATACGTATTTCAACGTTTTGATCATAGATTAATTTATGTGTTTTGGTATGGCTGAAAGAAAAGCGAAGTACTAAATTCTGTACTGTGAAATACAAAGTGAATTTTCTACGAAATTTTAATTACTTGCTCCCTATTTTTATGTAGGGGAGACCGGGGACAATTGAAACAATTTTCCTTTAACCATGCTCAGTGCAGTATCTGTAGAACACACATCCCTCATATTTATGTCGGTGAAAGAGTAATTATCTGGTTATTAAATTAAATGTAATATATGTCTCTATCTCGAATAATTAACCGAAAATCACCTAATAAATAAGACCGAGCACAGTGGTTCTATTGACCCCACTCCAAGGACGGATGAAACAGCATGTAGGGATAATTGAAACACAGAAAATATTCTAGGAATTACTGAAAGTTTTTAATCAAACTTCACAAAATTCCTTAACCACTAAATTACTATTGAGATCTTGTCAAGTCAGTCTACTTAACATTAATATTTTAAAAATTATAAACACAAACATATCTTCAACATAAACAACTCAAAATATATCTTATTTATATAATTTTAGTGTTCTAATTTGTACTATTGGATACTATTACACATAACAGACAGACGGAGCGGGAAAGCGCCAGTCCAAGGGTTAATATCCTATTATGCTTGAATGCGCTATATTGACGAGAGCAAAAAGGGTAATCCAGTCTCATACAAAATGGCTTGTTTCAATCATAACAATGTTTCAATTATTATAACAATCATATATTGACTTTAACTCTTATTGAGAAATTTAATGCCAGGAAAGATTAAACAACCTACCAGTACCTGTAGTATAAGTTTACTTGTTTGTTAAGTTTGTGTGGATGCAAAAAAAACATTTTCATTTCATTTTCATTTTCTAGGCATCTCTGGAAAAGACGAAATACATAATAAATTAATTTCATGTCTTGTACTCAATTTTAGGGTGGTCAAAGTTATCGGGCTATCTATCAGATGTAATTTTATATGTATAAGCGATTGAAACTAAATACATTTTAATTTTGTCGTCTTTATTTAAAAAATCGACGCGGCAAATTAAAAAAAAAGTATATTTACACTCGAGAAAACAACCCTCCTTTTGTGCAATCGGGTAAAAACGGGGGACGGTTGAAACGTGAGGACGATTGAAACGTTTCAAACGTCCACAGAAGTTTGTTTCAAATGTACCCAATTCACATTTTCTACTTCAACACTCAATATTTTGTATGATATTACCTTTAATATTAATTAACAGTAATAAACACACTCTTAAATAGTTAAGTAAGGCTCCAAATAAGGATAAACTGTCAAAAATCAAGATTTGAATAGGTTAATAATAAAAATAAAAAAGTCGCGAATACTTACTTTTTGGCGCGAAATTCGTCAAGGCGTCCTGTGCACAACAGCGTTGTTCGCTGACTCGAGCAGTACTAACCAAAAGACCAAACATGGCCGACGAAGCAACGAACGACGCGTCACAGACGTAGGTATCATGGTTTTCGAGAAATTGACGATGTTGCAATCATGACGTGTTGTAATTGTCCCCGGTCTACCCTACAGCCAGCAAAACAATAATTAATGAAAAAAATACAAAATACTTTATTATTTTTTCAGAGTAACAACACGGGTAGCAATGGTAGTCACAGATAATACACCTTATGCTAGTAATATCTAGGTGCTGTCATATTTTATATACAACATATCAGCCGATAGACGTCCACTGCTGGACATAGAAATCCCCCAAGACATATGCAGACCCCGAGCCTTCCGCATCCATCCGCATACCGCAATCCCAACAAGATCGTCGGTCCACAATAAATGTTATTTTTCATAATATTAGTTTTCAAATTTAGAAGGAGTATTTTCGCGCCGAGCCCTTGGATTTAACGGTTCATTGATACGTCATCTGTCGACGTAGCGCGCCGTATCTGAATCGATACGTCATATATTATAATTATCAAGTCTCAGATAAGTGAGCTCGTTGTAAGTTTATCTATCTCTTAGTACATAGCGATTAGCTAGGTACAAGTAACTGAAATGATATATCAGATAAAGCATATTATCAGTTCTTAATCTGTAGGTATGTAAAATATACTGTGACTTATTATTAGTAAGTACATCTGATGCATTTTATTCATCGCGAATGCCAATTAGGATATGAGTATTTATGTTTCTCTATTTAAGTTCATAATTCATATACATAATTTGAGTCATGGCAATGAGTTTGGTATGAAGATAGTGTGTATAATTAATAACTATTATTATACCAGATGACGGTCCTATCTTATATCGTTATTAGGGGAAGTCCGTACATTTTATTTTAATGTAAAACCGTTTCTTCTGGGTCCCGTGGGAATTATGGGCAATGACAGCTTAGTGCACCTCTTTTCCAAGGAACATTCATGCCAAATTTTGCCTCCTTTTGGCTGTGGAGACATTGCCTGTCAGTCAGTCAGCAACGCAAGAATTGCATATAAGTGTACAGAAGATATAGCTAGCTAATTCATGCATATATCGCAGAGAATTTGTATGATTTCACCCTTGACAAACAGCGTCGTTCGTATACAAATGGTTGCAGGTTTGAAATATGTCAAGGGCAAATAAGTGGCTTGTACAAATGTATGAATTCGACTTTGATTGGTATGAAGGCATATTCATTAAGCAAACAGATATTCTAGTATAAACCTTACCCAGTACTTCACGATCTGAACTTCAATTTACGAGTTAGTTTCACCTCGCTCACCTTCATTACTATTATAAGCTGAGCTAAAATCTCACAGATAACAATCTCATAGGTAAGTAAATGTATCTATTAATATCTACACTAATATTATAAAGAGGTAAAATCTGTATTTTGTTTGTTTGTTTGTTTGTAATGGATAAACTCAAAAACTACTGGACCAATTTTAAAAATTCTATCACCATTAGAAAGCTACATTATCTGCGAGTAACATAGGCTATATTTTATTTTAGAAAAAATAGGGGTCCGTAAGATATTTGTTTTTTTCGGGTACGCGATTTAAACCGCGGGAAATGGCCAGTTTCAATATAAAGGCGCTACCTCGAAAATGTATGCCCTTTTTGATTACAGATTTTGAAGCAGTGAGACACACCAGCAAAGTGATAATTTTATATATTATTTATCAGGTCTTTATCTAGGGACTGCTCGGACAGATACACGATTGGAAGATTTTCGCTCGATATAATTTTAATTTGAAAAACATGATTTCTCTAAATATTTTTACGGATATTTAAAAAAATACTTAACTTTTCGCCTTGAAATTGCTACTCACCGAAAGAAGAGCTAGTTTATTAGGGACTGGTCTAACATTATGTTCTTAATAAGTAGGTACAACTACGAATTAATAAAAAGATATTATTTAGTGGGTCTAGTCGCGGTAATTGACTTATTTAAAGGCAAAAACCGCGACCACGACCGTTGCAAGTCGGTAGAAACGTAGGAGAATAACAGAGGCCTTTAAATAAGTCAATTATCGCGACTAAGACCCGCTAAATAATATTGTATGTTTTATACAAATCGCGAAAGTTTAAAATCGATTAATAAAGCGTGTACTGACGTTATCTATCTAATTATTAGCCCACTCAAAAAGGACTACCTACATTATAAATCGCAATCACACCATAAATGGACAAGAGTTATGTCAAAATCATTTGTTCAGTTATTTTTCTTAGTTTTGTTTAGAGAAGTACTTGTTTATGCATCTGAAGTATTCGGAACTTACTTAAGTATTCAAGGACAAAAACAATTGATGGCTAACAAAGTTACTTATGCGGAAGCTCGCAACGAATTTCCCGAAGAAATAATGAAGAAAACTCTAGTTCATTTTTAAATACGTATTTAATCTCGTCCGCTCAGCGGAAAACGCAAATATTTATTCCATTCGAGGCATTTATTCCCTCTCTGTTTCCTTCGCAGTAATATTTCAACGGGATCGGCTTTAAAACGAACAGCAAGGCCGTGACGGACGTACCGTAATGATGAAATTATAAGAGTTCGCATTACCGCCGCACCTACCGCCATCCGCCACCATAACGCTATATAAATCTACATCTGAAATTCACATAAATATTTATGATCATTTTGTGTACTTTGTGTACTGTGTATTTTCACGCTCAAACGAGTAAATACACAAAGTACGTAGACATTTACATCATTACAAATTTAGGCTGGTTTAATCTTGATTTTGCTTCGTAAATCTTAATAAACGCTGGCTTCGTTTCTTCTAAGTAAGGAGTCTAGGGTTAAGACAGATGAGAATCTGTCTTAACCCTAGACGGCTTTTAAAATCCAAGTAATACAGGTCTACGTACTGGCGTGATATATTGTAGATATAAAAATATTCTCTTCAAAAGTGTAAGATTTTTCTTTTTGTTTCGCTTTAGTTCTATTTAAAATACAAGCCTGCAATAAAGATTTGGTTTACGAACTTCTTTATCCTAAATATTTTTTAATGATGAATGTCGTTAGTCAACGGTAAAGAGAGGTAAAGAAATTCAAACCGGCACTTAACATTATATTTCAACTGGTAATTGAATCGTTTCCCATTAATAACTGACCGACGATACTATACATCCCTGAACACTTGGTCGAATTAATTATCGTCCGTTCCAGTAACTTAATAGGTTATATTAGATTTTCTTGTGATTCAGCACCCAAAAATATCCCATAATCAACAGGAACTGGCTCCATCAACTTACTTTATTTACTCGTAACTAATTGAGCGTCAATATTATTGTTCAAGAGATTAGTGTCATTCGATCGATCGCCTAGTTATGTTTCATTTTGATATTATGTTAGTTGAGCCCGCGGTTACACAGGCTTTATTTAGTCCTGCTTTTCTTCACCCGTGGCTCATAGCGTGATGTTATATAGCTTATAGCCTTCCTCCATAAAGGAGCTAACCAACACAAAAATATTGTTCAAATTGGATCTGTAATCAACTAGTTCTTCAGCTCTATTATATTAGTGTATATATTGATGATAACTTATGATGATGATGAAGACTCAAAAAAATTAGACCTTCCTTTTCAAAATAATGATCTGGTGCTGTTACATAGCTTACAATTGGGCTGTCAGCTGCAAAAACATTTGATTGAATCAGCTTGGTAGTAGAACAAACGTAGGTGCTCTTCAGATTTATTATAGGTATCAGAAAAGAGATAACGAAATTATGCAGCATGGTCTTATGCTTGAATAAACGAGGGCTTAATCTTCCCGTTATTATAATGTTCTTATATCTATAATTAGAATCCTAAAACGACGACAAATTCGCACCAAACTTAATAATATCCCACGCAATTTCTCAACACTTGTGCTTATTTATTGAAAATAATTTTTGATACAAAGTTATTTTCATTTCGTTGAGTAGGTACCTACGTATCCGAGAAAAGTTTCACGAAAATATTAAGGAAATATCCCAAGAGAGAGCAACGATCGTTTATAAACTTTAGCGAATAAATAACTATCTTTACAAAGATATTGTTTTCTCAGAAATATTGAATAGGTGCGATCAAAATAACGGCTTTCTGTGTGACCAAAATAAGATACTATGTACTTATGTGATGTAAGTATGTTAGAGCAATCGGAGGAAAAATGTACTGACAAATGTTATCTGTATGAGGAATAAGGTAGTTGCTCTATGTTTTAATATATTATTTTATGTAAATAGCGCCAAGTTTTCTTCACTGTTCAAGAGATATTAATACCGTTTTAGTAATGTCTTTTCGCTACGCTATCATAACAGAAATCCCTTATTTTACAGCGATGGAAATGCTATGACGGGATTGGCTTCGTACAAACTCTTTTCAGAAGTAATGCTCATAGGATAAGGTATTAAACAAACATTAACGAAAACCGTAATGGGCAATTAAGTAGTACAACTCTCAAATAATAAGAACGTGGTTTTCCCTTCAGGTTGTGGTGTTCAAACGTAGTTATTTTACTGCAACTCTTCTAGCTTTTTTACAAACCGTTATTTTCTGACAAATCTTATTGGAGTAGATAAAGGACCCCGGGAACCAAGACGGCAACCTTGGATGCAACAATCATAAAGTTAGGATCATGATGATGGTGGACCATGATTTGAAAGTTTGGCTCCGGTATAGCGCTTGCTATAACTTCCAATCAGTATTGTCCTATTTAGGATTACAAATGATGTGTTCTTCTTTCACTTGCGGCTTCATTGCTTCCACTGCTGGACTTAACTCTTCTAATTTGCTTCAAGGTACATCATGAGTCGATAGGATCTGGAGTCCTATACCAAGCTGGCTAGTTGGGTTGGCACACGGTTTGGTGTCGAGCTTTTTGTCTCTTCGCAAATGTATTTTTACTTCATGTGTTTTAATTATTCGCCTTTATTGACACCGATGCTATTAACAAAATAAGAAAATCCTTTTTTTTTTTCATATATACATACATACATACATACATAGACTCACGCCTGTTTCCCCGAAGGGGTAGGCAGAGGCATATTAAACGCCCGCTATTCGCCAGGGTTTTGATCCCACGTAATAGGTGGCGAGCTATTGCCGCTTATCGGGATATTTTGTTTGCCAAAGCCTCGTCCGTTGATCGGCAGGTGCACCACTTGCAGGTGAGGTTGGCTTGGGACCCTAAGATCTTGGTGGGAACCCTATGCACAATTTCATATATATATACATATATAATCGATACCCGTTTTATAAATAATAGTATATTAAGTATTTGTAAAAATTGCCAGGAATTTCAAACACAACCGTTTGTTTCGTATTGGTTGAATAAGTCTTTTCAACAAAGAAAGTTTTTTATAGCTATCAAGAAAATGGCACAGTGCCCAGAAGAGGATATAAAATATGAGCCCTATTAAATTACATTATGTTTATTAAACCTAGATATACTTTTGAATCAGCAGACCCAAACCGTTACAGAAAAATTGTTTTTAAAAGTATTTTTATAAATATGGCAGATTTGGCAGTAAAGTGTTTGCCTAATCAACATAACATTCACATTGAAATTAAACTACGGTTTACGGATTTTAGTTTTTCTGAATACGGAATGATCTAGCAACTACATTATTTATTATAATCCAACGTTTCGGCTACTTTACAGAAGCCGTGGTCACGGAAGACTGAGATGACATTTGTCATTATCTTGAATGTGGAGGTTACTTCTAAGTACCTGAACACTGTTCAAGTACTTGCGGCACCAGTCTACGCAGAAAGAGCTCATATAAAATAGTATTTTAATTTTAACGTGTAGCATACCAACAAAATACTGTAATATATTACAGTATTTTGTTGGTATGATATTAACTTCGACTTACAGAATGACATCATAATACGTTCGTTATAATGGTTGCATCCAAAACTTTCGCCTTTGAGTCCAGAGTGCGTTTTACTCTATTTATATTATCATACGTAAACGACAGGCAAAGCAATGTATAGCGTAGACCTGTCAAGCAATTTGAGGGTATTGTTTCTCTGTAACAGCTATCATAGCTCTTCATTACATCCGGAGGCCGGCACCGATATCGTTAGCGGCCACCCTTTCAGGGATTAGATAACCGTTGCATGAGATACTCCACCGAGACGACTCGCCAACGAAACATCAAATAGCTAGGTATGCTTGTATATAAGATGTCCTGTATATATGAAATATTTTAATCTTATTCATAAAAACCAAATTGAATATTTTTCATGAAATAAAGCGAAAATATTAACAAATACGTTTTGTGTGCATTTGAATGAAGATCACAACTGACTTGTGAGTAGGTAGCAATGTTTTATAGATACAGAGAATAAAGCCGCGGCAAACAGCGAGAAAAAAAAATTGTACTGCACTTAATTTTGCAGTATTGTAAAGTTGTCTTTTTTTGTATTTTTTTTAAAAGAAAAAAGAAAATTGCACAAAAGAATCTTAACCCAGTCTTTCCAACAAATACTATATTTTCCTCATCACGGTAACAAAAACTGACGGTAAATCACCTAAGAAATGAACGGTCAATAACTCTTATGATCTGAGCGATAAGGTTTATAATCGCAACGGTATGTATGGGGAATTCCTGCGTCCCGCCAGCGCGGGCGATTAGAGTTTATCGTGAAGAGAATATTAAGTGTAAACAATATCTTGGGAATCACCTCAGTGATAACGTGGGCTTGTTGGTTGGAAGACATCACGCTTGAAATTCTTAAGTCTACGTCATTGGTTCTGGCTCCACCTTCACACAATATTGGAATGTTCTTCTGAATAGTTTTTAGTACATTTCAATATCTTTTACGTCGTGTTACTATTAGGAATGTGCAATTCGATGTAATATTTCGCGGTTTTTCTATACCAGTTCAATGATATTGGGATCAACTCAATTATTCTGACTCGTCCCATGACCAATTACTTTTTTTTGTTTTGCCTTAATAAAAATAAAAAAAAAACCTGTGAACCACCTTACGGGAGGCAACTGAACCGAAAGACCCTTAGTTCACTTCCCTCTCGTAAGGTGGATGGGCGACCTGGTTAAGGTCCCGGGGTGATTGGAAACATTTGGTTCAAAATCGATGTGGAAAATCGTTTTTTTGGGCACTCGGTAGAAACTGTTTTCGAGCCCTTGCGACTCCATCTTTCTACACAAGTCGTGGTTCGGAGTGGCAGTAGGTTCGTGAGACGCTTTCCTTAAGATGCTCGAAGTCTATTCACTAAAACCACTGTGGTATCTTTACCATCTTATAAAAGGCAGGGTCATTGTAGTTGCTATTCTCCCGAGATCCTGCTCGAGATTGGTGCATCGTTTGGTGCTGGCTGTCCGAATCTCATCCTCTCGGTGTCGTCACCTTCGCTCCGACTTGTGATGGGGGTGAAGGATGTAAATTTCGTTCTCACCGCGCACCGCAGTCTCTTTGACCAACATGAATGCTTCATAGAGGGAGACACTGGCGTTCCGAGATTCTTCGCTTTGGACCATAATAATATACTAATAAATCTAAACTATGTTAGTATCGCTTCACTTGCACGTTGTTGTTGTGTGTTCGTGAGGCACTTGTCCGCGGAAGCGATTGAACACCACACCCTTCGGCCAAAAGTGCTCCTTCATGAGTTATCAAAAATGCAGAAGCACGTCGGGATCCATACCATAAACGCCTTAAAGTTGACGTTGCGTCGCGACTCCAACAGCCCCACTCTCAGCATGGAATTCAACAGCATCAGGATCGGTAGCGATGCCGTGACGTCTCTTCATGATAACTGATCCGATTTACCGCCTCTACGGTGGCGAGACCCTGTGTGGCAAGCCTTGGAGGCTTATGGTTGCCAGTGAGCATGTTTTAGCTGAGATAATGAGTTGCTTATAACAGTGGCAAAAAATATTATACGTTGCTTTATGAAACGCCTAGCCGTACAGTCAAACCGTTGTATGAACCAGTTTATTGCGACTTTTATTAGTTGCGACAATCTAATCTTCTGTCAAATCTGGTTTGGCTAGTAAGCGGACCCCAGGCTCCAACGCGAACATCTTGAATTGGGTTTACAGCAGGATGATGATGATTATGAATAGTTGGTTGTTACATGTACCTGTATGTGAACAATAAAAACAACGTTGTTTGAGATAGATGTTTAGAGCCAGTGGCGCATACCTCTTTCTTCGCGAATGTTCCACAAAAATGCAATAAGTTACCCTACACAGTATATATCCTGCATATTTTAGTAGTCTCTGCTATTTATATTGACTGTGTAGTAGGAACAGTGCTATTGTATTTTTTACGTTTTACTTTATAACTATAAATAGTTTTGGCTGTGAGTTGTCTATCAGCCAGTAACGCAAGAATTTTATATAAACCTACACAGAAGATTGATTTCAATTGTAAATCGAATGTTTTACTGACATTTTCTTTATTTACTTTAGTTCAGCGGAGTTAACTTCTAACTGTGCTCATAAATAGGTTCAGTTTGAAATTGTATTAGTAGGGCCCAAAGTCCACAACGCAGAAGACCAGGAGATGATGACCTGTTAAATTGACGACTGTTATATTATGTATGTAGATATAATATATTAACAGGCCCTACGTTTAGAGGACGTATGAAGATGTGAATGATCACGAGAGACAGAGATACGTAATGTCTCTAATTTTAATGGATAGTCTAGTGAAGAGACTAGCAGGCAGCTATTCAGAGGGACTTGGATCGGTCTCGTCTCAACACTACGGCGCACAACTCTCACTTGCCGCGTGCCATATTGCTAAACATCGCTCGAAAAATGGTGAAGGAAAACATTGTGAGAAAACCTATTTCAAGGTTCTTCATAATGTCCTTGAAAGACATGTGAAATCTGCCAATCTACGTAGTGGATAGGTCTTACCCTTCTCATGCTATGAAAATACTCGTGTCCAGTAGTGGGACAGTATACAGGGCTGAAGATAATGATAATTTTATGTAGGTACATATAATATTTTGGTATGGGTAGCACGGGCTGTTTCCGCAACTTCACGTTCTAATCCACATATCTAACACATTGCGTAGGTGACGGTTTTTGTAGTAAAAGTAGTTTATGTCACTCCAGCCTTATAACGGATTAGAATGATAACATGTGGGGAGATATCACACACGTTATCATTCTAATGCACGTCGCAACGGCGCAATGATAAGGTGTGTGGACTACCTCAACGTAAAGTGGTTGCGGTAGTCAGACGCCAGTCGCGTTGAAAACCAAAAATTCTGTTAAATCTGATTCGACTTGGATGACACCCGAATAACGCTAGGATGATGTGTTTAGCTAGACTGAGGATTTTATGAAATTATGATAAATTATACTGAATCCTTACAGTCTATATATTTATAGCACACCCACACAGCATAACAAAGATATTCACGAAAATTGGCCGTTACGTGGGATCGAACCCACGCAGTGGCAAACTTGCATGCAACAGTGACAGTAGTTGCACAGTTATCGTCACTGATTCTCTGCGTAAGAGCTGTCACCGCTATTTAACATGACAAAACATACTTAGATAAAAGGCAACTCTATAAAGCATCAGCGTGGAAACGGTCAATATTTACTTTTATAGAGAGCAATAAGCTCGTCCCCTATTGTATTGGGACCCAAACATAACTGACGAAATGTGGGTGTGTAATAGACCTCTGCCCACCCCTTCGGGGATAAAGGTGTGAATTTACTTTGTGTTTATGTAGAATGCTGTCCGTGACCATACAATTCTACATGAAAACTGTTCTTATTTTCATAAGAGCACTTCGAAATATTTAACAATAGTATATTGTAAGTGAAGTAAATACCTACTTACATAAAATAAACTGATGATAACAATGTAGGTGTTCAGAAGCCAGTTGGCAGCAACTGATTAATTTTAAAAAAACGCAAATTAAATCGGGGATTAAGGAAAACCACAGTATCATAAAGTACCCCTCGTTATTTACGTTTGTGTAGAGTAGTGCGGCCACAGTCACTGACATGATGTAATGTAGTAATCATCATCATCATCATCATCAGCCCTTTATACTATCCCAATTAGATTAATGGTGGGATACCTGAGCTCTTTAAGATCACTGTCAAAACTTTTTATGACAATCGGAATGCAAATTGATAGATTCGTGGTCTTCCTGCATTATGTGATCATATCCCTCCGATACAGTTATCACAACAACCAACATATTGAAAAAATGCCCATAGTTAGGAAACAAAAGACTAACAATTTTTTTTTTATTGTAATAGGCGGCAAACGAGCAGACGGATCGCCTGATGGTAAGTAATTACCGCCGCCCATGGACACAAGCAACACCACAGGAGTCACAACTGCGTTGCCGCCGCTTGGGGTCGGGAAAAGGGATAGGATGAGGATTTGGATGAGGGAGAAGGAACAGGAGATAGGGCCTCCGGGACTTTCACTCACCGAACCAAACGCAACAGTTTAAGTACTGTTACTTTACGTCGATTTTCTGTGAGAGGGTAGTACTTCCCCGGTCAAGCCGGCCCATTCATGCTGAAATCACCAAAGGCTCTACTACGTGTGTACGTACCTAAAGTCGTATATTTTTATGCAGTGAGAGACAATGTTATAAATGAAGAAACTGCTTCGAATTAAAATTTTGGCATAACTTTATTGAAAATAGATACATGACGAGAAACATACTAAGATATTATTTTTTTATAAACAATTTAAGCTTCTGTATTTTTTCTATAAATGTAAAAATTATTACATAAACATAAAAACATACATTTACGCTTTTATCACCGAAGGCGTAGGCAGAGGCGTAGGTATTACACACCCACATAAAGGTACCTAGTTGTGTAAAAAATATTGAATACAAATAATTAAAATGAATATTAACGTAACTTGAGAAAAAAGGTATGTATGACACATTTCTTGCAAATATATGAACCTATTTAGTCGACCAAACTAACAATTTTTTTATGTATGTTACCAGTTTTACAGAATGAGAGACAAACTGAACTAGTTGCATGTTACATCTGCGTCAAAACTAGTCTACGAACGCAAAATTACATTGATGCTGTGTCAGTATAATACTCGCATTAGATCAATCGTGGCGCCACCGTGTGTATTTATTTCGAACTAACACTATAACTATGACGTCAGTCAAAGCCTCTTGGGGTAGTGCAGTTAAATACTACCGACCGATGCGCACACGCCATTCAGAAAACTACATCAGCCACTGCACTTGTTTGCATCAAGGGTAGTAGTAGTGTGCGGGAGATCTTTCTTTAAATAAATAAATAAAATAATCATGAAACTCGAAAGTTGTCTTACGTGTGATAATATAAACCAGAATTTGCTGAATATTCAGTATGCGGTCAGGGGGCCCATACTTCAAAGGGCGTTGCAGATTGAACGGGAGCTGAAAAAGGTAAGGTTTTTTTTTGCTCTAGGTTGTCTTCATCGACTATTCAATGTTATGCTAATTTAGCCAATTTTTAATTTTTTTTTTTCAATCTATTTTTATTAATGTTGGTTGATCCAAATACTATGAAAAAACCATTATAACTGTTTTTTTTTATTACTCATATAAGAATCTCTAACCTTACCTATTCTATATACCCGAAATACTGGATGCATTACGAAATAGGCATTCTATAGGTACCTGTACTATATACTTAGTATTTTACATGAGAATCGAACCCGCTATGTTCAAGTAACGGAGAGCGCGGAGAGTCAAAAGATCAAAACAACAAACAAACAACGACCTATTGTGCCTTAGATATCAAAACTTGCATAATCGATTGTAAACATTTGCGATTTATAATAATAATATTCTACCACATTCACACAACACCATCTAGTCCCAAACTAAGCAGAAGCTTGTACTATGGGTACTAGACAATGGATAGACATACATATATACTTGTTTTTTGTAAATACATACATATTATACATAGAAACACCCAGACCAAGACAAACATCCATGTTCGTGCATACAAACGTTTGACTTGAGCGGGTGATTTGTATATATCATACCTCGTATCTAAATCGCATAAAATTAAATAAATACCTATATGTTTCCGACGTTTTGATCGTCTTGCACAGATCGTGGTCGCGCCGAAACTTGTGCACACGCAATAATTGCATAGTTATATTTTGGTTGTAATTTTAACAAGCTTATAATTTCTTTAACCTGTGTCGGTGTTTGTAATGAAATCGTAATTTAAAACTGAAATTCAGCATGCACGTGTAAATTTCGTGACAATGCAATATTATAATGACATGCGAGCATTGCGAGCTGATCTAATGATGGACCTTGAAGGCAATAGGCCCGGGACAAGCGATAATTAACAATTTAATAGTCAGTTTCATAATTAGTTTGGGTTTCCCCGATAAGTATGCACTCAGACTATGATGATGAACCTACCTATTGCAATTAGTTTGTAAACAAGAAATGTTTTCAAGCACTACAACATGACAGTCGACGCGTAAGGTAGATATTCGTTATTTTGTACTTACAAACTAATTTAACCGTCGTAGAATCAGGTTTCAGTGATGTGAAATGTTGATTTTGACGAAATTGCTTCATAGCAAATAACATATTTTTAACTATATTTAATTAAAATAAACGGTATAGGTAACTTATATATCATAGGCTAAGTACATACATTTTGGCAAATTACTGACTTAGTATTCATCATGTATAGAATCTTACAAAATTTAACAACTGATATGAAGATCAGCGATAACCCAGTAGAGAGACCGACGAACAGCTACGCAGAGGGTCTGAAGCTCCAATCCACGGCGCGCACCAATGACTGACTGATCGAAGTTATGTGCGTATTTAATTGTTAATAGTCGCTTGCTAAACGGTGAACGAAAACATCGTGCGGAAACCTGCATGTCTGAGAGTTCTCCATAATGTTCTCTAAAGACATGGGAAGTCTGCCAACCCGTACTTGAGCAGCGTTAGGTCTCCCTCACATTGGTTATGACCGTTCCTCGAGCGCACGCTCGGCGTCCGTTCGGCGTGCGCCGGGCGTTCACTGTGTACTACAGAGTGAACGCCGAGCGCACGCTGGGCGTACGCTCGAGGAACGCTGACGCCAAATGTGAGGTCGGCCTTACTCTTCTCATGGTGAGAAGTGGCTCGTGTCCAGCAGTGGGATAGTTTATGGCTGATGATGATGATGAAGAACACTCAGTCACAAACAATTATTTGTGGACCACCACATACAGTATTGTCCCGTGTCAAACCCACAACCACAGAAATAATAATATTTATTTCTGTGCCCACAACAGTCGGCATAGTGTCATACGGTGAGCCGACCGCTAAAACCACTAGGTACTCCATCTAGTCTATAATGTTTAAGGCTGGTCCAATATTTGAATTGACCCAAAATCCATGGTAAGATGGAAGATCCATGGATTTGGATACCAAAGATACATAATTGTCATATTTTGTGTGGAGTTTATGTCAAATATGTATCTGTAGTAGCAGGCCGAGCGCACTTCGCATTTTAGGTACAAACTTACAAGTACCTCGGCCGACCATGTCGACATGGTTGGATTTAGTAGGTTGCCGCGCGCCGCTCACATTAGACGTCACGCAACGAGTGCGACCGCTCCATATTCTCACGCGCCGTGTTCATACACTGTTCAAATTATATACTTAAACGCCTTTAACAACAAAAATGTATCATCACAAGTCTAATGTAAAGTATTGCTTAATTAACTGTGTGTCGAAAGCGACTTGAAAATTTGATTATTCATATTACGAGAGCAACTTGAAAATTTGATTTTTTGTTTGTTGAGATATCTCAACGATTATGGTGTCAAATTAAAGATCTAGTTCAAAAACCATTTTATCTGTTTGAATCATGTAAATCGGTCCACGCGTTTAGGAAATAACTAAGAATTTGTATAGTAAAAATGTAAACGACCAGAATTTTTGTGCTTTTGTTCTACTAGCTCAAATAGTGGGATAGGATACTTATAGGATAATTATTTATTATTAGGTACGTGGTCAAGTAGGTAGATAGACGATGAATAAATATAGTAGCAGCGCCAAGTCGACAACCCTAGCGCGCCACTCCGCGCCAGACAGCGACAGCGTTACGTGTTAGAAAAGAACGGGGACTGTTAGGTTAATATCGCATTAGGCACTGAGTGCTTATGCGAGCTGAATTGAACTTTATTGCTTTGTACCAAGAGTCCCAATTTCAATAAATTGGTTTGAAAAGTGAAGCTTCTGTACGTTAGTACTATTAATTATTCTGTGGTAGTAGCCAAATACATGGATAGATCAATATGAGATCCACTTATAATTAACAAATAATTCTTATATGTTCAAATTATTTTCCTCATAACAGAAATGACTAACTGTCGTAAGTTGTATTTCTTCGTTATCTAGGTTACATCAAACTATTTGCTAACATTATTAGACAATAAAATCACGACCGCATTAGGGATAGTCCCTCAGCCCAGACGCTATACTTGCAATAAAATATTGTAGCTACTTAAATGAATAATGTATCTACGAGTAAGTAGCAAGTTATGGAAATGGAGATTTTTAGATCCTGTTTTAACAAATTACCAACAGAGGTAACTATGAGTATGTAGATTTGCTTAAATTATGTTGATAGTTAAAAAACCTCAGTTGAGGTCAATAGCGTATTTAGCAAAGCAATCTGATATTTATTACCGACTCCCCGAACAATAGGGTCTCCAACTTAAAATTAATTATTAACAAGCCATATAAAGTTACCTTAATTTAGAAAAAAACCGGCCAAGTGCGAGTGGGACTCGCGCACCGAGGGTTCCCTACAAACCTGTAGGTATTTACCTATAACTATTTAAAATAGATGTGTTGTAACTAAACATTTTAGATGTTCGGCATTTTTAATAATAACTTTATATGTATCTACTATAAAACGTTGCTATGCCAAATTTCAAGATACTATATCGACTGATAGTACCCTTTAGTTGAGCTATGAATTTAAATTTAATACCTCTACATGCCTCTACGCGTTCATGACCAAAGGGGTAGTAACTTTAAAATTATTAAAAATACTTTAATTATAATTATGAAATTATGATGCAACTAAAAATTTACGGTTTTCACAATTTTTACTTTGTCTGTGCTGTAAAAGGTGCCTCGTACTAAATTTCAAGATTCTAAGTTCACGGGAAGTACCCTGTAGGTTTTGGTTCCCAAGAGAGTTTCGAAAATTTGCGAGAATTTTCGAAGCTGCATCTTTATCTAAGCAGCTGTATCTTTTGATTGCATTAGCTTAGAAGTTTGATTTTGTTACAGCAGAAAGATATTATATACTTGAGTATTTGATTTGAATTCCAATTTAATAACTCTACGCGTTCATGAGGAAAGGGGTAGTAAGATTAAATTATTAAAAATGTTTTTATCATGTGATGTAACTTCTAATTTACGGTTTTCGCAATTTTCCTTTTATCTGTGCTATAAGACGTTGCCATGTACCAAATTTTAAGATTCTAAGTACACGGAAAGTACCCTGTAGGTTTTGATTCCCTTGCGAGTACCTAGTTGCGAGTTTGAAAATATGCTTAAATTGCAGTTTCTTTTAATTGCGTTTACATATAAGTAGAAGTTTGATTTTGTTACAGCTTAACGGTGTTACAGACCTGAGCATTTGATATGAATTTCAATTTAATACCTCTACGCGCTCATGAGGAAAGGGTAGTAACTACCAAATTATTAAAAATGTTTTTATTATATGATGTAACTTTAAATTTACGATTTTTGCAATTTTTCCTTTATCTGTGCTATAAGACGTTGCTGCGTACCAAATTTCAAGATTCGCCGTACACGGGAAGTACTCTGTAGGTTTTGATGCCCTTGCGAGTAGTTGGGAATTTGAAAATATGCTTATATTGTTGTTTCTTTTTATTGAGTTTACATAGAAGTTTGATTTTGTTAATGCTTAGTGGTGTTATGGACCTGAGTATTGGATATGAATTTCAATTTATTACCTTTACGCGTTCATGAGGATAGGGGAGTAATTATTAAATTATTAAAAATGTTTTTACTATATTCGCAAATTTTCCTTTATTTTTGCTATAAGACGTTGCTTCGTACCAAATTTCAAGATTCTGAGTTCACGGGCAGTACCCTATAGGTTTTAATTAACTTGCGAATTTCTAAAATTTGCGGCAATTTACGCCATAAACGGCTGTATCTTTTGATTGCTTTGGCTTAGAAGTTTGATTTTTTACAGCTTCAAGGGACAGTAGACCTGTATATTCGTTATAAATTTTAGTTTGATACTTTTACGCGTTCCTGAGAAAAAGGGTCTTGACAGACGGATGGACAAATAAGTGATCCTATAAGGGTTCCGTTTTATCCTTTCGACGCACGGAACCCTAAACCGGAGTAGATTCAAGTAATAAAATACCTGAACTAGATTACAACAAAGATGCCGGTAGTACATTAGTATCCCTAATACTAATAACATATATTTAATAGTAACATACAATGCAATCGTTAAAGTTCTCAATAAGTAGCAACCATTAACTAAGTATATTATACTGTAGTTCATTTATTTTAATCTAATGTAAAATTACCACATTATACCGTTTTCAATTACCATACACAAAATAAGCAGAACTTTTAATAATGCATAGGTTTCATTCAATAGTTTCTTTAGTGGGGTTGTAAAAGCCATTTTGTATGGAGAGAGCTTTCACAAAAATATCGAATGTGATCGTTTGGACCCTCATAAAGATAAAGGTACGGGTTAATCTTGGTCCCAGGGGCCCAAAATCGAGGTCCCCCCGACCTGCTTTATGCTAACGAATGATATAAGTTTACTTCTTATTGTATTCTTCTGTAAATAGAGTCAATGGTGCGTACACCTGCCTTTTGGGAGTTTAGCTCTTGTATATTGGACGGCGGTAATGCTCTCATTTATTTTATTGAAATGAATTTACTTTTGTGCTCATAAATCTGAGAAACGGGAATGCTCTGTAATATGGTTATAACGAATGTCATAATCACGTGACGCAGAAGGTATATACATATAGCGATAGCCTAGTGGAGATACTAACATATGGTTATGCAGCGGGTATCGGGTTCAAATCCACGACGCACATCACTCACTTTTCGAAGTTATGTACGTATTCAATTATTCATTATCGTTTGCCCGCGCGTCGGAGAGTATTTTAAGCCATCAGTCTCGACTGTCATGAAGATCTTTGACTGTCGTTATAGGGAGTCAATGTTCTTGAATACTTATACTTGAATATGGTTTATCGCTTTCCTTAAAGTCTGTGGAAATAAGACGGCCGTCGCTCTGTGGGAAAGGTAATATTCAGTCAAATCTGAATGCAACTGGGACAACGTTACGGCGATAAAATTCTTTGTATGACAATTCTACATCTGAAAAAGTGTTTGGCAATAGGTTTTCTCTCGGTTACTTGGTAGTTGATAAATTTGATATGTTGTTTACGTTGCTTATTAGTCGTCATTATCACGTATAATTATGAAAATAAACGCTTGAGAACATCATGATCATCGAGCAACTTGATATTTCTGGATGAAAAGGAAAGGGAAAGATCAGTCAAAAAACGAATGATCTTACGAAAATTAAGTTCCTATTCGCTTCTAAGTATGGCACCAAATTCTATAAAAGAAATAAAAATATTATTTTCTGTATTGCTTGGCGAAGGCATAGGGCTGTCACAGACTTCGTCCTTGAGAGATGTAAGTAGTGAGGTAAACAAACTGTTTTGTTTATATTTGTTGTTTTGCTCATGTTGCCAACCTTGGCACAAAGGGTTGCTTTGATATATCGAACGAGGATAAGGGTACGAGTGTGTATTTATTTATGGGGGAAATGGAATTGTTTAGTGGCCTCTATTCTTATACGTACTATTGTCGTAGAAGATACTGCAGTTGAAATTATATTTCAAGAATTATGAAGGTTATCTAAGTTCATAATGAGCATTTTACACAAGGTAATAGCTGATATAATCCAGTAAGCCAAAATAATAAGGTAACAAAATAGTATTGTCAGTGTATAAATAGAGACAATGAGACAACCCAGTGCATTGGTTTGCCCTCAAGACAATGATCAGGTGGCTTAGCTTGGTTATTGGCTTGGGTTATTGGATTGTCTCAGATATTAGTCTCGTGTAAAAGGCTCGTAAGTGTTTGGATATTAGCCGTCAACTGGCTTGGCTGGTCAGCTATTACTGTATAAGACTTCTCCATACTGTTTTAGTTATTACGAATATATAAAATAATGTACTGATGTTAAGTACATATAATTATCATCAAATTGCTTATGCTATCACTTCAATGAAAAACTCATATCCAGCCAAAGATGTAAAATTGGGTTTTCTTTAAAGACACCAAGTGTCTTTAAAAAACCCAATTTTACATCAAAGATCAAAGTTTTACCCTGAAAATTTGTCAAAGGACTACTCTGTTGAGATATTTATTTAGTTGAATTTATTTGCGTCGAATTCACATAGACTAGAAAACTGATCTCTACACTTTTGGAAAACCTTATAAGGTTCACATATTATGTATAAAATTCAGTAGAAAAGTGGCTCGTAGGAATAACCTCAGCAGTAGAGACATAATATCCTCTACCATCAACAAGAATTAAAAGCTAATCGGTCAGCTGAAATCTTTTCTCCCAACAGTAGTGTTATAAACTAGCCAGTTTGTCACGAGCAGCGCTCATACAGCCAGACAGGCAATTTGGAATAAAAAGCAAAAAGATAATCACGTTGTTTCCACGCTACACGTTACCGTCGGGTGGACTTGCCTTGTATTATTTGCGCAGCCATTGTACCGCCCACTGGTTACAAGTAATAAAAACATATTTTCGTCCAGCGGCTGTAGCTCATGTATACTTGGCGCAATAACAGAGATTTATCGCGGTGTTTGTTACTTGTTACCCTTAGCTTGACGCCTGGGGACCGTATGGCCGCGCACGCACTGTAAGGTTATATCTACGGCCGTATCGTCCACAGATATCACGATAATCGACTTTTGTAATTTGTTCGCGAAGAACAAATACAAAACTCATCTTACTAATGCTAGTTTAGTTTTTATGATCGGATGATGTCTTATTTTTATTTGAACGCAGTAAAGTTGTTTTTGTACGGACGTGGCAGTTGACACAGTTTTTTAAGTGCTTTCATCTTGTTTAATTGCAAGGGGAAACCTAGATTAGATGAAGATTTTATTGTTTAAAAGTTTTACACTAAGAATCTGTGTAAAATTCTTTTTTTTTCATTTTTATTAATCATTAGGTATGTTGATATTAGCTTGTGTCCATGGGTGGCGAAAATTGCTTACCATCAGGCGATCCGTCTGCTCGTTTGCCACCTATTACGATAAAAAATATACAATTGGGTTTTACTTTGAAAATTGGCAAATGCCTACTCTGTTGAGAAATTTTATTAATTGAATTTCTTTGCGTTGAATTCAGATAGACTAGTAAAGCGATCTATACACTTTTGGACAAACCTTATTAGGTTCACATTGTACTTATAATGCCTTGTATTCAGTGGAAAAGTAGGCTGCAGAAACTGCCATCAACAAGAATTAAAATCGAATCGGGCAGCTGAAATCTTTTCTCGCAACAGTAGTGTTATTAACTAGCCAGTTTGTCACGAGTAACGCTCACACAGCCGGACAGGCAATTTGGAATAAAAAGCGAAAAAGATAATCACGTTATTTCCGCGCTACACGACACCGCCGGGTGGACCCGCCTTGTATTAGCGATAGCCTAGTGGAGATACCAACAGACTGCCACGCAGAGGGTATCGAGTTCGAATCCATGGCGCGCACCAATGACTTTTCGGAGTTATGTGCGTATTAAATTGCTAATTATCGCTTGCCCCGTGCCTCGGAGAGCACGTTAAGCCGTCGGTCCCGGTTGTCGGTCGTTATAGGGCGTCAGTGACTTCTAAATAAACTGACACTAGTCTTAATGGAATATCGCTATCACTTCGGGTTGCGGAGGACAGACAGGCAGTCGCTTCGTGGAAAAGCTAATATTCAGCCAAATCCGGTTAGACTAGTAAGCGGACCCCGGTTTGAAACTGGGATAACGCTACGAGGATGATTAGGTATGTTGGTATTTATTGAAAAACTTTATCCGAAATTGCATAATTTGAAAAATAGTAAGCCAAAAAAATTTCAATTGAGCCATAATTCCCATAAATATTATTTCATTATTCTTTTTCCTAGCTTGATCCTTTTAATGAATCTGCTACTGAAACCATAACCAATTTTTTTTAAAGCAGCATTACATACTACTACCATGTACGTACTAAACTAACCAGATTTTTAAATAGCCTTAAATCTGGTTAGACTAGTACACAAGAGTCAAGACAAATAAAAGCTTATAATAAAAATAAAGCCATTTCAAAAGGAATATCTAACCATATCGTCTGCAAATACTTAACTTATTAACCGAGCGAGTCGAGTTAGATTTATTCACATGGGGTTATTGCCGAACTCCCCATTCTCATATACATATGTCTACATATATGTCTGCACTATAAGAACCAGATGAAAGTTTATGTCGTACATTATGGGGCTTCTTGTGCCGTAATAGCGTTTTGTTTCACATTCTTTACCCTCAATTCGAATGTTTCAATGTTATTACATCTCTCTTCCACTCTCTCAATTTTTAGTGTTTTCCCCAACAATTCTCCCGACTCGAGTAGCTTAGCTTTGTTATTTAAATAATATTTTTCGAGAGGTTTGTTTGTTTGAAATATTTGTGACAACTATTCGTATTCAATAATGTAATACGTATTGTATTTCTAGCAGTAGGTAAAAGTAGTTTAAAAGAAGGCTTGGCTGAAGGATGCTGTCAATACAAAGACTATGACGCCCCATTGTCCCAATTCTGTAAGAGAAGAAGTGAGTGCTTGAGTAGAATTCTGTAGATTTTATTTTGAATATTGTCCGAAATATCATATCATATAAGTTCAGCCGAAATAGGTATCGAAATAGGGCTAGTAGAGTCACTGCTAAACTAACGCCTGCCTGAAATGAATTAATGGACCTTAACATTAGATATAAAATAGTCTTGGAATCTCGAACGTTATCAGTTCAGGCATGACATATTTTATTGAAAATAAGTGACATCTTAGTCAAGAAGTGTTTGGTCCAGTTATGTGATCAACTCTATTCACACATGATCCTCCTACGTAAGTACACCTACGTGACACATGTATTACTTCATTCATTGTGTTGACGGTGTCCTGTCGGGACGGAAGGTTGTTTTTTTAGCCGAAGCTGGAGAAACAGGGTCAAGTAAACATTGGATTGCCATCAAAGGCCCGTCATTCCTTCATGTTTAACTCAGGAGTTCGATCGATCCTTATAACTCACGAATTTGTCGTTCATAGAAGCTCAAATATAATAAAGGACAAGGTATTTTTGGATGGTTTTTCTTTAGCAAATTAAGACTTCTTGACCTTTTGCCAACAAAAATAAATCGTTTCTGTTAAATATTGCTTCGATCATCGCGTGGGCTTACATTGTTAGTTTACGCCGGCCGCTCATGGACGTGGTTTTGATTTAATTGGCTGGTAATAATATTATTGGACTGACGGATGATTTAATTTTTGATAGCACTTCTATTGTTCCACATGTTGGTAGGCATAAATGTTACTGAATTAAGCCCCACAATTATCTGAAATCAATCAACTGCAATATTTTGTATAAACATATATTCTCTATTTATTACCTTCTTTCCATAATGTTACAATTTCTGATGACAAGAGATCACAACTTGTCTCGTATCCTTCGTCTGCCTAAATCACGCATACATAAGTAATAGTTACTGTTTTCATTAGTTTCATTATTCGACGGCAGAATAAAATGTCGCGCATCATTGTCCCCAAGCAGTTACTTTTATGTTATGTCTGTTTGCCTTTTATAATAAATACCAATTTCTATCCTATGTAACTCGACCAATATTATCAAAACAAATTGTCAATCTCGTTTATCTACAAACTGAGTCCCCAAGGGGTCCGGCTAGACATCGCAGATATATTTTACAAGATGTGTAAGTGTCATTTGTTAGGAATAACCGTTGGGGCAAAGTACTATCTAATCTGTGGTTGGGGTCTGTTGTCAACAGCCGCTGTGGTGGCAAGTAAATACCGGGCCCGCATACGATGCAATTTATATAGGATGGCCTCGGGTCTAAGCCAAGTACTCGCTAGTTCTGAAGTAAATAGAAAATGTACCCCAACGTTACTCTTAAACTTCCATAAAGCATTATGTGGTGTTGTTTATTCTAGGTATTGTATTTACTGTTATTGGTGGTACCTATACTTACCCGTCTTATAAAAGTGGCCATAAGCCTGTTTATACGTCAATAAATTTGCCGCTGGACCCTCATGTCAAACGGAAATATGGTTTCATGCTGAAGGCGTACTTAACTTTATGGTAAATGTATCTCAAAGGCCAATAAATAAAATTATGTGGACATAGTACAGTTGCTTACTTTTGTCTTCGTTAGTCTTATATTATTTCAAAACGATAAGATTCGTAGCAAACAATAATTAATAAATAATTTAGTGCTTGCACATTGTGTTATCCAAACTAATAAAAAACTAAAGCCTTCTTTTTGTCTCCAAATTGGATAACTACATAAACTACATACACAAATGAAGTAGCATATGGAAACGATACATAATTGGTCAAAATTGTAGGCATAAAATATTCATCTTTTTATTATTGTAGTTTAACGAACATTTTCTTGAAACTTGGCCCATGTTCTGCCGTGTCAGTCACAAGATCTCAAGACATTGATCGCTGACAGTTCAAAGGGTATGGCCGGACGATGGACAGCCACGGGGCTGAACATGTCGTATATTAAGGCGAGGTTGCAGTACTTTTCAAGATTTTTGAACGTCTGAAAGTCCCATGAACTACGATATTTTTAATGAATAAAAATTAAAGTATAAAAGTTGAACATATATTCTAGTAAATCGTAAAGATAGAAACACGATTTGGAATTATTGGTTCGATAAAAAAAATTGTCAAACATGGCACTAAATCACAATTTTAAACGTGTACTGCTTAGAGATTCCATAATGAATTTATATGAAAGTATTATCAATAGAAACAGCTCTTTATTTTAAAATAAATGGTAAAAACAGATTTCGTAATTTCGTTATCATTTTTCTCCAAGAAAAAAAAATAGTCAAAATGTTGGCATTATATCGCTCGCCGGCCGTTCATCAGTGCCTGTCTAGGCGTGATTGAGGGCGGACGTACGTCGTTGCTCCGCAAAATCCCCCTCCACCCCCGCATGTACGTTTTCGGAAAAGTACAAAGTAATTCGTATTCCAAACTCAATCGTTCAAACCATAGACATACTAGTAAGAAACCGTAGACAGGTTACTGACAAGGTAACATGACGGAGCTTACATCTCGAAAAGCGTACGCACACTAATATAAATATGTCAAAACGACACACTAAGAATTAGAAAAGAAGTGTAAGTGAGATAGCACATCTAATCGCAAGCGCGAAATAGAGATAAACATATACTCTCTGGACCGAAGCGCATTGTGACATCATGCTGACCGTTTCACAAACAATAATTTGACTCAGATGCGACATGATCACTTTGTCTGTCTTGAGTAAATTCAATTCGCCTCAAAGTAAATTTGGTTAATTCATTTAAGGTAGGGAAATAAAAAGTCGATGTGATTTATTTATAATATTTATTAAAAAAGTACATTTCATTCAATGGAAACCTAAAACAGTACGTTAATATAAAAACTGTGCGCTGCGGACCCACCGTAGCCCTGGCAATACCCCTGGGGGTATGGTGGGTCTTTTAAAGCTTAACCGTACTCCTGGCTGAAATGCTCGTAGTGTTATACCAACGTGCTACGTGGACATTAAACTGAACAGTGTTATCTCTCGTATGATAATGACTTACTACTTACGTTTTTGTATTTTTAGACAAGCGAAGACAAGCGCTAGTACGATAATATAGTGCAAAAAGGAGATAAATTAGAGAATAAAACGTTTAGGTATTACTGCTAATGGTTATAATGCTTTGTATATTATAGGTATAATCTGTGGTACTGTTGAAGACCCGTCATCATCATCATCCTTGCGCTGTCGAATCATTCCCACTAGTTCTATTGAACAGTTCTATGATAGAACTAGTGATACTTTTTTTCCCACTAGTTCTATTAGCACATCTTGATGAGAAGAATAGAACTAATGGGAAACAGTTATAGGAAATTTACCACTAGTTCTATGTATGTTTTACAAGGGTAGTGTCACAACATCGCGCTCACAAATCCGAATAAATATGTATTTATAAAAATGTGTTAAACGAATGAACGTCTACAAAACAAATGAACGTCTACAAAACAAATGACTACCAGAAAGTGATCAGCTATCGATAGTGATTGCAAAAAACAGGTGCATGCGATTTTCGACCTTATTGACAATTCATGACAAACTTTTTTTTTTGCTTTTTCTCGCTTTCTGGCAATATTAGGGTAATAAAATTATAAATTCTGACTAATGTCAATTAGGTTGAAAATCGCATGCACCTGTTTTCTGCAATCACTATCGATAGCTGATCACTTTCTGTAAGTCATTTGTTTTGTAGACGTTCATTTGTTTTGTAGGCGTTCATTTGTTTTGTTAACGTTCATTTGTTTTACACTATAAACAAATGAACGTCTACAAAACATATTTATTCGGATATATGAGCGCGATGTCGTGACACTACGGATCATTCCCAGTAGTTCTATTGAATACCCTTGTAAAAACATACATAGAACTAGACTGCGACATTTCCTATTACTTATCCCATTAGTTCTGTTCTCCTCATCAAGTTGTGCTAATAGAATAAGGACAGTTCTATCATAGTATTGTTCAATACTAATACTATACTGGGAATGATTCCACAAAATAGTAGAACTTGAAATTAACGAACTGCAATTAATAAACTAATTACACAACAATATTATCTGGGAGTACGGTTAAGCTTTGAAAGACCCACCATACCCCCAGGGGTACTGCCAGGGGTACGGTGGGTCGGCAGCGAAAACTGTGCAGTACAATCTACTTAGTTGTTTAATACTAAAAGGAGAAAAACAAGAACAAGTGAATGGACTTTGATCATCCGTCAATGTTTGTAACTTACGTAACTATGATTTTGTATTTCTATAATAATAATATATTGTGTTGATTCAGCCTCAAATCACTTTTATTACTTGACAAAAACACATATCAGTATTTTATAATTACGAATGTCCCATCTGGATACTTTGTTTTTTAGTCTTTGAACACGCACAATACTGCTTCTCTTTTACACTCGCTAAATGCCAATTTTTTATTCACTCTATTATTTGTTGTGAATTTATTATAAATTGAAAATAAAACGTTGTAATATTGTTATACTCATGAATGAGAAGTGATTCCATAACTTTTAGTCATTTTCCTACTATAGTTTAACTACTTTAGCAAAATCTAATTACACACGATGGCATTTTCAAATGTAACGTACACACACGCGAGTAAAAGAGCGAGCGCTTCCGACCGCAGCGCGTACGCGACTAAAGCCAAATGAGACATTTAGAAAAAAAAAGTTTGTCATGAATTTGTCAGTTTTTAATGTGCCACTTTTGAAGTTCGCATAACTCATCTACGGTTTTTTTACGCTGCGCTGTGGCACACGCACACACGAAACCCCCCCTCCCCTCACCCCGCTCACTCGCTGACGCCACCGCCGTGCTTTTGTTTTTGCGGGGGGTGAGGTCGAGCTACGCACTGTACTGCAACCTCGCCTTAAGTTAATGTATTTATATTAGTTTGTCTAATAGATGTCTAACATGACTTGTATTCCATGAACATGACCTACGTATTAATTTATATTGTAAGCGAAGTGATATATCTACGTATAATAGTTTATTCATTATTGTGATAATATAGACAGTTACGATTTTTTCTATTTAAGTAATTAATGAAATAGTTACATGCGGTAATTAACTAATACTTGCATAATATATTGAGGGGACGTGAGAGACATAGAAACAACACATACCTACAATTAGTTTAGGTAATATTGGCAGATAATACTACGATCTACGGAAGCTGGATTTATTTTCGATGAATCCCAGTTTTCGACCCCATTTTTAGGTATTAACGTTGAATCCCATTTGCTATTGCCTTTGAATCGGTCCACCAACTATCAAATTATAGAATCAGTGAAAAACAGAATACTTTATTTACGTATAAAAACATAGGTTTAGGTCTTAACAAACGTTTATTGCTGCCATGCGGGCGAGGAAGGCTGGCACGTAGTGGCCTTCTTTTGTGAAAACTGAAATCCCATGTTGTAACAATCACTACGAACATTTTTGACTTCGGCACCATGCCTGGGAAATTACAGTAGGTGGCCAAATTATTATACTCAGTTGCGAAAATATGGATTTCACATATTCGTATGCGTTTATTTCACTATTCTGCAAGAGACAACATATCAACTTCTTTATTGATAGGTTTAGTAGCAAAGGTAATAAGAAATAAAACATAATACAGTGTTAAAATAGTGTTATATTAAAAACATATATGTTTTTTTTTATATTTAGTGAATCCTCCCTTTCGTGCAATCACGTCACAAAGGCGTTGCGGCATGCTGGCAATGCAATTTTTAGCTATTTCTTGCAAAGCAGGTGTTCTGTGCCATGCTTTAATTATATTTTCAATAAGCTCTGTCTTATTCGTTATAATTTTTTCCCGTGAGATTTCTTTTTTTAATGCGGCCCAGACATTTTCAATAGGGTTGAGGTCGGGCGAGTTTCCAGGCCAATCCAGAAGAGTAATGTTATTATCTTTTAAAAATTACATTACTTTTTTTGCCTTATGGCATGGCGCCGAGTCTTGCATAAATATACAGTTGCCATTTGGAAACCATTCTCTCATTTGTGGGAGCAGCTTGGTCTCTAGGACGCGTAAATACTGGTCCTGGCGCATAGTGCTTTCCACCAAATGCAGTCTACCGTTACCCTTAGAGCTAATGACGCCCCATATCATAACAGAAAGAGGATATTTTACTCTTTCCACCACACAACTTTCATCATATTTTTCATGCGGCCTTCGACGAACGAACTGGGAATTGTCTTGGAGGATTTGAATCGACGACTCGTCTGAAAAACAAACCTGTAACATCAAAAGTGAAAATGTAAACATCAGCAACATGATTTCATAAATCAAATCAAAAATCATAACTGTAAAAAATTAATTAATAATAATATGTTTACCATCTCCCAGTCTTCTGCACTCCAATTTTTATGCATTTTAGCAAATGCAAGACGTTTAGCACGCATGGGTCAACTTGGGTTTTTTTAAGGGACGGCAACATGTGAAATTCAGTTCTTTCAGCCTTCGCCGTAATGTTCTATCGGACAATGTTACGCCAGCGTCGTCTAACAAAGACTTTATTACTTTTCGTGGCTTTCTGCGAGAGTTTCTTTATATTACGAACCGTAGACTGTGAAACGCCCACTAATTCCGCTATTTCCCGTTGGGAATAACTTGTATGATTTAAAAGTGTCTTTATTTCTGACCTTTTCTTGGGGGAAATGTCTGTAGCCTTCCCCATGGCTAAAAAGAAAGATTTTTTGAGGTTAGAAAGGCAAAAGATCGAAAAAGGTAAAAAAAATAATAGTAAACATCATTAAATGCCGTTTATTCGTAATCAAAATATCAAAACAATAACACTTACCGCAATATATCACAGTTTATGATCAAAAATATCACTAACGAATTACTTTTCAACTTTGTGCAGTACACGTCAAACATAGAAAAAATGGCGTACATAATGGGCGTCTTGACACTATTGCCATTTACAAAATAATTCCTTATTATAATAATTGTTGCCAGCTTATTAAATCTTAAATAAGTTCTTAGCTATGTAATAAGATGAAAAATAATGCTAAAAACAGTGGTATTTACAAAAAAAAGACTGCAACAAATTAATTTGAACAAAAATGCCAAGTGAGTATAATAATTTGGCCACCCACTGTACTGGTTCAGGAGATATTGAGGCTCAAAGTTAGTATGGATTTTATCTAATTAGGTACAAAATCGATGCATTTACCTAGCGAATATATTCTTTAGATACCCCATGACCCCATGGATAAGTAGGTATTTCGAGCATTGCACGCGCGCGCTTTTAATTGCGGTTTAAAACGTGTGAAAACTTAAAAAAAAGAAATCGTTTCCCAGGTATTATTTTTGGTTAGTATGACTTGGCATGATGTCCACAACGAGTGGACTTGGGCTTGGTGATGGGTCTTTTGACACCCTGTATATTAATTGCAGTAGTTGCACATTTTCTGGTTAAAAATACATATTCAATTTATTCTGTTGCTGAACAAACATTACTTATAAATCCAATTCCACGTAAAACGGAGTACGCAGAATGAGCTCAAAGAATTCAAAGTAAAAAAGCAAAACCGCATCGGGGATACTCTAATTATGTACAATTAATAAACTAAATAAACCGTAATGGAAACCGTATAGCATATTGAATTCCAATACTATTTGACCCTTTTGGGGCACACCAAACAAAATAATGTAGGTATATTAACAGAAAATACTGTTAGTTTCCTTTTCGCCAGAGTAATTACAATCGCACTTTCAAAATATATCAGTTTTTACATTCCCCGAGTGAAAAGGTCGTGAACTGAATTGAAAGTTGGTAATAATGTAGAAGTAAGTCAGGTTCGTGCCCCGGTAAATACACGCTACCTAAAGCCGCCCTAAAGCTACCTATGTACGTCCGTATATGAAAGCCGGGCGTCGGCAATCAACACTATATTTTATGAAGCTGCCAAAAAACCAAGCTGCAAATGGAACTCGTAAAATAGAAGCAAAAAGCATAGCTATCTCCGAATTGTCCGACCGTTATTGTATGTAGCAATCAGAAACTGAAAAGGGAAAACAATTTCGTGCAATCAAAATAAGCTTCCTAGATCAAAACAAAAATGTTCATGCTTTTAGATAATCGAATACGGTCATCACGTAAAATAACTGGAACTGGAAACGATAGTCAGGTAAAATGAATATAAAATATAGCGGTGCAATGATGAATCAAAGGAAAGTTCTAAGAAACTGACAAGTGCTCAGTCTTTATTACTAGGAAAACAGAACAAAAAAGTGCATAGGTATTCATGTTCCATACACCTGTTTGTTTCCATTAGCCGGTGCCACGTCACGGGCAAAAACGAGTGCGGTGTGAGGTGTGGGGCGGACGCTCGGCGTGTGTGTGGCACCGACTTAATGCGGTTTTTGCAACGGAGCCCCGGGCTCCGGACATATTTTAACGCTGTGGAAATTATTTGTACTGACTTTTAGGTTTTTTGTGTTAAAATTCCATGTACTTAAATAAAAATAAAAATAGTCGTGAATTTATATTTTGCCATTTTTATTTTCATTGCGCCTTTGGGACAAGTGGATATGAATGTCAAGGCTGTAAAAGTTACGTAGTCGACTATGAATAAAAAAATAGGCGACTGAGAATATTTTATTATAACTAAACTCTTATATGTATGATCAGTACAATGTTAGGCAATTATTCATGACTGTTGGGAGGCTTCCATCGTAGGCTCTTGGCATTTTGTTTATATTACGTTTTTTATGTAGAATTCTCTCTAGAGTAACAAAAACGATTATTATCTAAATAATTGTCCGTAATCATAAGGCAATGCTTCCACATAACTATCAAGTTGTGTATCGATTAGTCGGAGCTGTCGTAAGTTTTTCACGTTTTGTGTTGGCACGGACGGCACGTCAGCCGGAGTTTTGAGGTGTTGGGCAAATGTCCAATACAGTACGTTGTCCGCTAACTTGATAGCCGCCCTTTGCAACAAGAAGCAGCAAGTATCATTTTGGATTTTTAATCAATACAATTGGTATATGATATCTTTTGACGTTGGGTTTGATAAAATCGTAGTTACATTAACAGCACATTTGGGACGTTTGGGGACTGACCTGCTGGTATGGTGATTATTGACAGTGACCCTGATAGCCAATACCATCGGTAGTGGGTAAGTACGGGTACTAAGCTATCGGTGGTAAGAGACGTTGGTAATTTGGGTAAAATACGTAATGGAGACAGGCACCTTCTCACGATACATGCCGTGTCGAGAAATAACACCTTCTGAAACAAGCATTTACCCTTCTTATGGAGATGATCGACACTTTTGGCGATTTGTATATTCACCTGTACGACACTACAATGATTACAGTACACCTCCACATTCATCAGCAAAAAATATTATCTGAAGATACAACCTAACGGATATGAAGTGCATCCGGACCAATAAATACGGATAAACCTTTACTTCGATTACACAGTGCCTCAGTCTTGATGGAGTCCATTTGAGAATGTATGAGGAAAGGAACCGGCCTGGCCTGACAATAGTCTCACACTTTGTTGCTTTCAGGCAAAAGTACTCGTATGTTTTTCAGGCGGACTGGGTTAATAAAATAGAGCCACTTTTGTTAGTTCCAGGTAGACTCCAAGACATACCAGGTTTTTGCAGGTTTTTGGAATGGGATGACATCGTTGTATGTAACCCTTTCGATTCCGTAACCGAGCGTATTTCCAAATAAATTGCCGCGTGTATCATCATATAGGCCGAAATAAGTCCACTGGTGTACATAGGTCTCATATAAAGCCACACCAAATTCCATCCTCATAGAGCTATTGGACATTAGTAAGTGGATTCCGATTTCATTCGCAAAGATGTCTTGATTGCAACCTTGATATTGTTGAGATGATGATTCATCATCCTCCTAGCGCTATCCCAATTTTAACCCGGGGTCCGCTTACTAATCTTATCGGATTTGTCTGAATATTAGCTTTTCCACAGGCAAGTTTATCTGGCAAACTGGCCGTATAGGAAAAAATCCAAAAATGTTTTGTTGCTAATTAAATTCTCTACAACTTTGATTCCGTAGCACTTAGCCGTAAAATGACAGATAACAAAATAAATAAATAATACATTTAATTTGTCTTTTCTTCTTTCAAACAAGACCCGGTCTTCCAACTTGAGACTCCGCAGTACCATAAGGTCCAATTTTCACTCATAAAAATGACCCCAATTGAATTTTTCACAGCTTCATGCGACAGTAAATTTGACTATTTGATATAAATTTCAGTTTGATACCTTCACGCGTTTCTGAGAAAATGGGTCTTGATAGACGGACACATCAAGATTCATCGAATAACCTTGGAAGGTTACTTCACTAGTACCAGTGGTAGGGTCTCATCAAAACAAATAAAATGAGCCCCAACCTGGCATAACTAGGTCAATTCTTTTATGAGTTCCCGTCGCAACACTTGAATGGGATGGTATACCATCAGTCCACATAATCTTACCAGATTTCAACGCAAGAAACAAAATAATATCTTAATACCGCAATATATCCTGAATCAACATAATGGAAAAAATAAAGTAATAATGTCCATTTATATAAAAAAATAAGAAACTTATTTGGACGTAATTCGCACAGAATACGAGAAGTATCAAATTGATTTTAGCGAATATTTTGTATGCGTATATTGCTTTTTTCGAAGTCTATCGCGTCTTACCGTAATTACATTCATACGACACCTACAATATAATAATAATATACCAGGCCTATAACATAGATACATAATTATCACAACAAAAAATTCTAGTCTCAAAAATATTTAGTTGAACTACATTTCCGCAAGTTACCGTACGTAGTACGTACCGTGGCCGCCGTGTCGCTGTAGTGACGCGATTTTGTATCTACTAATTTTGTAAACGCGTCCTTAAGGCCAAAGATGTAGAAAATTAAATTTGCATCAAAAAACTCTTTCACATATTCTTTGTGGGGCCAATAGTTTACCAGATAATTAAGAGAAACCATCTGCACACGCACTCTTTCCAAGATGGCGGCCGAGGGACAGAAGGTAAGACCCTACAAATTTGGATTAGCTTTACACTAGCCCTTCCCACACAACTGTAAAATAAAATTGCGTCCTCTGCTAAATGCAACCCTAAATGTAACTTTTCAATGGACTAAAAGTCCAGCGGAAATTTGATGTGATAATTTTAATTGATATTGGCAACGTTATTAAATGTAATCTGATAATTGATTTTATTTAATTTGTCATTATAGATGCTCAAATATTTTGATATACTTACTACGCGTTCGGCAATACTACGAAATAGTATTTTAATCGGAAAATGATTGTAAGTTGATGAATGCTGTATTTTGGTTATAAGACTTATAATTATAAGATAGGAGAGATTTATTTATTTATGTACGTATGATTTAGTCAGCATACTTATTTATTAATGTTTAGTTTATCTATTAACCGAAATTTGCCTGTTTAAGCCTCATTTAAATTGGAATTCGGAATCTTTACATTTTGCCCGACTCGGTAATCAAACCTGAATCAAGCAATTAAGATGAGAATTATGTGTTTACAAACAAAATGATAGATTAGTTGGTACTATTATAGTAAAGACAGAAGAGAATCTTTATTTGCATGACTTCGCAACTACGAATTTCAACAAGAACATTCGAGAACAATTTAATGCGTATTATACGTATTAAATTGTCATATGTAAACAAATGGAATATTTTATTCAATTATGTTGGTAGGTACTCGTAGACGAGTAATCTCTCCATCTGACTGAAAGCAATAAACCTAGCCCTAAAATAAAAAAATAAATTGTATAAGATTATAAAAGAGCAAACAATGACTTATTGTTTATTTGTAGGATGAAAAGTGATGTGAAAGAAATTCAGCTTAAATGTTATTTATTTCATTTAGACCACAAAAACACTTTTGAAAACAAAGATTTTTGGGCTTCGAATAAATAGTAATTAGGCTAGGCTATAAGTAGAATCGTTTCATTTTTTGCCCACTCCACGCGGAACTGTACAAACATTCAGCAACGGGCATAAAGGACACCGATTCGTAACAACAATGTATGGATCAAATGATGATTGAATATAATCAAATATAATAATTATGATCAAATCAATAATTTATGATCACACAAAGTACCTATTGGCTTATTTGGTCGAACTCACGACACTCGAAAAAGTGCAGTCGAATCATGTGGAACAATACTTCGTTAAACCACTCGCAGGTGGTCGCACCTGCAAGACAAATTGAGAATTTGCCCACAAAACTTGGTGTGAAACTACAACATTGCGTGATTAACCAACATAACACAAACTTAAGATTACTTATTTTAATGGGTTTAAGTTTCACGAAGTATAATTTAAGTACACTTGACATCTTGAGCGACTTTTCTAATTAATTGCCTTGTTGTAACAGAAATAAATATGTTATTTGACAGGCAAGTTGATTTAGCTCTCGCCCAAGAACGTTGCGAGTTTACAATTGCAATCCAGACATTTTTTGTGACGGATTAATTATTATATTCTGGTGTACATACATAATCTCACGGCTATATCCCCGAAGAGGTAGGCAAAGGTATATACCTCTGCCTACCTCTTCGGGGTATACTGCTACACCCACTTTTCGCCAGGTTTATTTTAGCCCACGTAATAGGGGGCGAGCCTATTACCGTAACGGGCACATTACCATTATAAAAACCCAATAACACTTTGCCCGACCCGGGGATCCAACCCGGGATCTCCCAATCCCGCGCGCACATTTATGCCGCGAGACCAACGAGGCAGTCAAATATATATAGTATATTCTGGTGTATTATTATTATAATATAGTATATTCTGGTGTATTTTATTTTATCTATTACTATTTTCATGGTCCTAGTGTTAACCCAGTTGCATCCAAAATTTATGCCTTGATGACTCGCTTTCTAGCCAAACCAGATTTGACAGAATATTAGCTTTTCTATAGAGCGACAAACATTTGTTATCCTTGACACAATGGGCCTACGATATTTCATAGGTTAAACCAGAGTCAGTATATTCAAGGGAACTGACTTATAGCGCCTATCACAGATTTTCATGAAAGCCGGAGCTGAAGGTTTAACGTTCTCTCCGAGGCACGGGACAAGCGATAATTCACATGCAGGATCAGGTATTAACCTCATTTGCTTCCTTGACATTCATTAGAATGTCAAGGAAGCAAAAGAGGTGTGTCTGAACCAGATCCTTTGGCGATCCATAGTCTGTGCTTATCCCAGTGCGAGACAGGCGTGACGATAAGAAGATAATAATCCTCTAATACACGCCCTAACATTTCAGAAAGAGAGAGAACGATACGGGTTGTCCATTAGTTGAAGGTCATTGACGTTCATACTTTCGCAAGGAACTTTAAAGAGTAATAAATTTACTGGTCAAGACGAGAAAATCAGCATCCAACAAGGCTTTATTGACGGAACATGTAAAGAAATTGTCGCATTGTTCTACAAAACCTGAAATGATTTTTAAAGTTTGTAATATATTGTTTACAGGGCGTGTCCAAGCCGTTCGATCGTGTGGTCCGAGCCAACATCGGAGACTGTCACGCACTTGGACAGAAACCCATTACCTTCATAAGACAAGTAAGTTTCTAGCGTCTTACGGGTGACATTGATCCCTACTAGCACTAATGTCCAGAACAACCGCTTGTAGGTTGAGTTCTTGTAACTCAGACAGTTCTATTCAGCTCTTCTCCCGGACGGTTGCTATGTAGCTCTCAGAATAAATAATTTATTTTATTAAATTATTTGCCGCATAAAAGGACATTGATAGATATCTATATAAGGTAATGAAAATTATTATTTAATATAATAATTACAACATCGTGTGGAGCTCGAAACCTCAATATTGATGTATTGATTAATACTGTTGGTATCGGGGAAGGTTGCTATGAATGGACCACCTAACTTTACAACGTCATATCTTAAAAAATATAAGTGATAACATGAAAGCAATTTATTACTTTTATTCCGTGGGACCTTGAGTCGCCTCTTACGACACCTACAGGAAGATAGGGGGTGGTGACACTTGTATTCTATGCCGTCAACCACAGGGCATAAAAGAAAAGTAAATAATAAAGGGAGTCTCCCATACAACAAACGTAATTTTTAAGCAATTTGTTACTCAAACTTAATAAACAGGTAGAAACTTAAAAAATATTTAAGTAAGCATACATACAATAAACGTAATTTTCTTTTATAGATGATGGTACGGAACCCTTCGTGCGCGAGTCCGGCTCGCACTTGCCCAATTTTTTTTCTTAAGGATATCAATCAACAGATATAATTTTGTTATTTTACACTTTGCCAGAAACTTATAATAATAATTCAAAAAAATATCATACACATATGTACCAGGTCATTCAGAAAGTGAGACTGGCCAGTTATAAATTTATCTACACTAATATTATAAAGAGGAAATTTTGTATTTTTGTTTGTTTGTAATGGATAAACTCAAAAACTACTGGACCGATTTTTAAAATTCTTTCACCATTAGAAAGCTACATTATCTGCGAGTAACATAGGCTATATTTTATTTTAGAAAAATAGGGGTCCGTAAGATATTTGGGTTTTTCGGGTACGCGAAGTAGTTCACTCAGGACGCGGGTGAAACCGCGGGAAACGGCTAGTTAAAAAATATGAAGATTACTTATAAGTAAAAATAGGTACGTTCTAAATTCAAAACTTCCCTCCACACATAAAGTACGTAATATATAATATAGTCTAAGCCTCCACATTGTTTGCGAGCTAATTAAAATTACCGTGTCTTATTGAAAAATGGATTTGCGTCGGGAACATTTTCGCGCTATGGATTTTTACGATTTTAAGTGTCGCCTGAAACCGGACGAATCGTACGATAGACTTCAAATGGCATTCATGGATGCCAATAAATAGAGCATGGTCTGCCGTGCACTCTTCAACGTGAGGATTAGAAATTGTCCAACTCACACAAGCCATTGTTATGTGAAATGATCAGATGTGTATAAATTAGATTTAGGGATCTCATAATCAGGCTATATTGAGCCAATTGAGCCCTACATTGTATTTTCGAAAACGTCTAGTAGGCTCACGCAGTATTTTATAACTTTAAGTACGAGCAGCGCTAATTGGCCAAATCAAAAAGGATAATTATTTTGTTGAACGCTTGCCCGTATTGGATTTCCAAAAAACTATAGGATCTAGTTTACTCGGCGAAAAGTTCTCGTAGGGCTGCCGCGAAAATATACTATTGCTAGTTTGTTTCAAGCGTTCGGTTTTCAGAAATCATTCCTCGAGCCGTAAGCTTGTTTCCGACGATTTTAATACGTGGGTCACCTATTTACATAAATATAAATTCGGAATGAGACAATTATGCAGACGTTTATATCTGAAGTTGGTTTGAATGGTATATGACTATATGGTAATAGTATGGTGTGATCAACAAAAACTTTTTCTGAATTTAAAGATAAGTACTGATCGCATAGCTGTTTAACACTTTCACTGTCCGACCGCCAGACACAATAGAAATTCAATTGTCCTGAGTCACATGTGGTTCATGGGACTGGGAATGGGTTAAGGGGCTTATCGTCGGAAAATTCATTTTTCTAAAATACTTAAGTATGTGTAATATTTGAAAAATCGCGATTGCTTAGAGAATATTAAGTTTCATCCATATTTTCCTGTTGAAAACCGGAGGTCAAGTAGACTATACCTTTATTTTGACGTACGATTGTCTATATCTATGCAGTGGCGTAGCGTGAGTTTCTGCCGCCCGGGGCCGTTCGGCAATTCGCCGCCCCCTTTTTACCCCAATGTTTCTGCAGAAGTGTTTACCGTTTTTCGGGTTTTGATATGTTTGTATGTTTATCAGTATGTCCTTTAGTTTGGCTTTACACGCTGAACGGCTTAAAGGATTAAAAAAGAAATGTTGTCATTTGATTCGTCTCACTTGCTCGAATATCATAATAGAGCATACAGTTTTACAAGTTTTTTTTAAAACGTGGCAGCTCTCAGCGGTGTTAATGGGTCGCGCACGGCAGCGGCCGTTTCTCTGCTGCAATATATGTATAGCTTAGTCTAGGCCTAGACGGCTTAAAGGATTTTAATAAGTTAAATGTCGATGAATTTCCGTCATCACTTTGTTGTTTTTAAAAGCCGACCACACCTCACTCTGTTCGATATTCGGGACGGCTTCGGTGTAGTGGTGCGTCAGTAGGGCACTGTGATCGTCGGTCTGCCCGCGAGGTAAACAAGTGTCGATAGAACCTTTCAACGTCTTCGAGAATCTCGAACTTTGAGTTCACGATACGGCCATCCGGGATTGTAGTGGCTTTTGATTGTGTCGCCTCAACTGTAGAGCGAAGACTTTTGATCCCCGGGGTTTTCTCGATCGCAGCCTCGATGGCCCGAGTGTTAATGCGTCGTAGGTCTCGTTGCGTAAGATTTCGTACTTATTTGTCGAAGATAGCCGACAGGATGGCATCTCGCGTCTTTTCCTCATCAGTTCGAGACTCTCGGCTGGCAGTTTAGACTACTTGTTTTTTTCTCTACGCGGAGCAGATCTTTCGAGACGAATCTCCTAATACCATGACCACTGTGGCCGTCCTCTGCTTAATGCTGTCGGTGGGAGGAGCAATGTAAGTCTGAGAGAAGGCTTCATTGACAGGGCCCTTTCAGTTCTGAGGTTTATATTAAGACAGCCTCGTACTCGTCGGTGATCGCTTCAGGTGTTTATCGTATTGATCACCGTCTTTTAATAATTATGTGGTTTTGGTCCGTCTTGATATAGTCTTTCACCTTGCTTGTCACATTAGCGTGGTTTGGCCATCCCTGGCGTCTTGGCGTCCACTGCCTGTGAGGCTTCTTCTTACAAAAGGAGTTCATTAAGGAAAGGACCTCTGCTACGAGGTAGTTAACCAGCATTTGGCCATATGATTCACGTGCTCCACGCCGCGCGCGTGGCCTCCGATTTTCGTTTCGTTGCGTTCTTGTACTTCCACTTTCGCGTTGAAGTACTGAGCTTTGGTCTTACTAGGTATTGCCTTAACAGTGTCCTGGTACCTACATGGCCTCAGCCATCTCGTAATGCTACTGCTACACCTGCGTTAGCGTTAACGTTAATGGCAATAGCCAACTACGCGTTAGTTGACGCGTTAACAAATTCGCGTCGGAATTTAGTATTTCAACGCGTTAAAACGTAGGCCACATCTATGTAGCGCCTAAATAAACGCGCTAATTGACGCGTTAAGACGCAGGTGTAGCAGGAGCATAAGGGTGAGTTGAGTTGCGCGCACATACTTGAATCATCACCTTTAGACCGCCCCTATTGGTGAGTTTAAGTACGAGGTGCGCTACCCGGGTCGACACACTACCGAATTCCACATACTCTTCCTTCTGACCAGTAAACCAACGCCACACCAAGAGTAGGTCGCCTTCTCGATGGTAGCAAAAGTCACCAGACTCTAGAGTTACCATATATGTCCTCCCCCTGTCATGGGACTTCTGATAATCGCAGTATGTGCTACGTTATGTGACTTAATTCTACCTTGAGCTCGACGAGGTGTTCTTTTGCCGATGTTAGTTATAAGACGCAAGGTATAATGTATAATTGATTTTGGTCGCCTGCCGTAGCCCTATAGTCTTACAGAACACATGCACCGTACCCGCCACCGCGTCCTTTTCCGTGGAATAACGAAGCTGCCGGGAATTGGGGTGGTGCGTCCAAAAATTAGCAGAAGGCGTTTGTAGTATGTGAAATAATCGGCTTTGATTTTAACGCAAATATAATATTGGAGTCAAAGTTCAAATAGCGTATAGTTAAACCGTGGGTGTGACTATTGCCTTAGGAGACCTGTACCTGCTTTCTTGCCTATTCAACTATAAAGATTATGTTGTATTCTTTTATCTGGCACGCGTTGCGCCATGTGGCGATAGGGGTGGCACACATCGCACACAGGGGCGGCCCGGCCCTGATATATGGATTTATTAATAAAATTACTCATAACAGGCTCGCAGATCACCGGAATATTGCAAACTATTCATGAATTAATAAACGGACACAAGTAAGTCTTCAAGTAAAGAAAATCATGATGATTTTGTTTTCGATTGTTGTTCTTTCTACTGCGCCCGCGCCGCTGCATGATCCTACTGGGATCGTGTCAGTGCGCGCGCCAAGTATTTTTTTTTTTTCACGGCCTCTTTTGCCGCCCCCTTAAATGTGCCGCCCGGGGCCATGGCTCCCCCGGCCGCCCCCACGCTACGCCACTGCATCTATGTGAGAAGGCACTATAGCAGAGAGCTACTAATGAGAGTTACCAATACCCCAAAAGAGGATGGCAAAATTATTTTACCTACTTATCATTATATTCTTCGTTCTATGACAGAATACATCAATTAGGCACAGGCCACAATCATACCCTGCAATCAAGCAAGAGACAGGGCATCGGGCTCGTCTCTTAATAGCATCAGTCATCATCATCCTATGATATGAATGGACAATATCTACGCGACGAGGATTGACGTCGAAGCGCCGTGCACAGATGACATAACAACTTAACGTCATGATGCCGTAGGTATGCAAACGATGATCATACATAATTTAAGGGGCGGAACATACCTGATCGAAGATGCGTCGAACGTATCTTCGGTCGCGTCTATTCCGTCAAATGAATCGGTACACATCTGACGGAAAATGCGTCGAGCGTATCTGCACACATTCGCTGAAAGCGTGGCTATTGTGCACACATATAAGTTTGTTCGTGCAGGGCCGTACTCAGGGCAGCTCAATATTTTACTGTCATATTCTTTTACCTAATCATTTTTATAAAATATAATAATCATTTTTCGTGTTCCCTGATGTTATGTAGTCACTGAAGTCCTGTAGTTATTTATATTGCAATTCGAGTTTGACTATTAAAAATATGTAGGACTTCGAAGATTTTTTATAGTAGCCAACAAGCGTTATTTAAATATATATCCTATTTAGGTATGGAGGTTCAAAAATAAAAGACGATAATACGTTTGGTTACGGTTTTTCACAAAACGTATACAAATGATATAGAAGGGGTTACAGACTACGTTGCAGAGCAAGACACAAAATGTTTTCTATATAGGCATGTATGGAAATTGTTCCCGTGGACCTTTAGCACCTCATACCCAAAAACTGGCCCTCGATCCAAGCTAGCAAATATGCGTACACTCATAGCACATACTAACACTACATTATTCTACACATTTCGTTTCTGAAAAAATAAGTAAGGTCTGGCGGCCCTGGAATCTTACGATCTTAAAATCACCGATCTGGGAATGACATGGATATGGTATGTCCAATACCTACGAATTTAGCGTGCACACCTACGAAATTAGCGTGCACACCTACGAAACGTTGAACAAATAAAATGGCTGCCATTTGGGTTGTTCTCCAGAATGTAATCGATAACGATATGGAGCCGGTTAGAGGAGAATAATACATTTTTGTAGTAAGTTACCTTTGTTAGTTTAAATCTTTTGCCAGATTAGTTTATTCCATAATGCAAATGTGGGCGAAAATGGCAAAGCGAAAGACGACCCTTGTATGAAACATGTAACAAAATATTCTCTGAGAGCCAATATCGGTTTTTAGACATATTTATGCACAAAAACAAAATTATTATTAGCAGATGTACCACAAACCTTGGCGAAAAATATGGCGATAGTGGCACATTTATTCAGTAAACTATGGCTATCTCTTTTTTCTGACAGAGATATCCCTAAGACAAAACGAGACAACACTATGTTTGGTGGCTTTATGTCGATTTCGTATATATGTGTATAAAAAAAAATCATGGCGAAATGTGGGTGTAATATTACACCTCTGCCTACCCCTCCGGGGATACAGCCGTGAGTCTATACAAATATAAAATATAATAATATATTTGAATAATGTAATTTTTCTATATGTACCTACTATTTGCCCTCTCCATTTATATTCCTTACTCAAAGGTCAAAATTCACGTGGTGCGTGGTGCGCGCCACGTCGACGGATAATCCGTTAGTACGCTCGACGTACTAACGGATTATCGGTCAGGTGTGAATGGTTGAACGTTTTTCTATATATTTGTATGTATTGGCGTTACGCGACCGATAAAACGCGACGGATCTTCCGTCAGATATGTTCCGGCCCTTATTTATAATAATCAAACGCACAAACAATTCGGGCTTATACTTTTTAGTATAAACGAAGAAAACTAAATCTTTGGCTGTTACCTTCTTTGGACCAAGGGCACTTTCATTGAACCACTAGGGTGCCGTCAATGGACTTAAAGAAATTTGTTCTAGTGGTCCAATCCAGGTAACTTATAAGAATTATCAATTTGATTAAATAATGGCATACGAGGAGAGACAAACAACACTCATACACTTACGACAACCAAACAAGCTATAGTCCGTGCCACGAGAACATAGACTTTTTGTAAACAAAGAATTTCTACTAGTGACTTAGCGTCAGTTCTGTCAAACAGAAATAATGTCAAATCGAATGAACGTAACGGTACATAGGTACGTGTCATTGAAAACTAATATGTCAATGGATCGGGTTTTTATCAATATTATGCGCTGTCAAAAGGATCTTTAATATTTTGTGGTACTGGAACCTGGAATGTCAACATGTGGTTTTACTTCATTGAAATGTTACATTCTTGGGCTTATATATATTTATCTTAGGAAAAAAATAATTTTGTTAGATGTCAGGAAGAGGCAAGTGTAAAGTTAAATGCACGTTTATAGGATCGCAATGCACATCCCGCGGCCGACTTTGCGGCAATGCGGGTGTAAATTGCAGATGGTAAACTATTATTCGCACATAAGATTCTATACACCTAATAAAAATAAAATGCATCTTTTTAAGCAGGTTAACCCGAATGTAAATTTACCGTAACATTTTAATTGATTTTGTTTAAGTTAATTCTGATGTTTTCATTCATACACAACGTAAAATCTCCATGCCTAAAAATTTTAATGCGATTTACTAGCTAGTTGTCTGTAATATATCACATTTGTGGACAATTATTTAATATTTTTAGGATAGCTAGGCTAGGAGCAAATTATTTATTGCCTCTGATTTAAAATAATCATAGTCCATAATAGAGTTTCCTGTTTGTACTCTATCATTGACATACATGGTACACTATTATTGACTCGAATTTACATACGTGTTAAAAAAAACTACAAAAGGTCGCCAAATAAATGAAAATTTTCCAGGAAAATTCGACCACTCTTACACAAAGTCAAATATGTTTATTTTCATTCAAATTTACATTTTGCCGGATATGACTGGAAGTCATCGATAATAATATTAACATATATAAAGTCAAATATATTTAAAAAAAAATACCGTTAAAAAGTATCCAACTTCACTAAAGCATACAACTGTTTGAATCAAAGGTTGTGAAGCCCTGAATGTGTGTTTACAAAAAGTCTATCTTCTCGTGACACCAACTATATAGTTGTAGTTGGCGTTTTCTTGGGCTTTTTGGTTTACTCCATGTTACCTTCGTTTGAGTGTTACTTTCGGGACTTCGTAAATTCTACTAGCTTCATAAATATAGCTTTATATATAGCTTTCAAAAAACAAAAGGCTGGTTTAAACCAGCCTTTTGTTTTTTCACTGATTCTAGAGCGAGGTTCATGCTAGTTTCATTTTAATTAAGTATTTCTTTTATAATATGACGACATTCTAAAATTATTAATTTACCATGTTTTTCAAGAGCTTTTTTTCATAATCACTGAAATACTCGGAGCCTACGTTACTACGTGAGTAAAAAAAAAAACAATAAAAAGTTGCTATGCTTGGACCGGTCCAACGACGGAACTCTCTTGTGGTCCATTGATAGCAACAAGGTATTCGTTTCGTAAAACAAAATCTAAAATTTACAAGGACATGATTAGACAAAACTGAATAACACTCATGGAATCACAATTAAACTATCTAATATTTCATACCAGTGCACACAAACAAATATGAGTAGAATGATAGTTACATCAGATTGTTCCGAGTCATATAATAAGATTTTGACCGCCTACAAATACAATCACACACGTAAATCCTCGCCACGTTCCGCAGCGTCGCTGAGGTTAGAGAGGGGTCTAACTGAGCCAGCACGGACTCGTTTCGATTAGTTTGGGTGTTGCTAGCTTGGATTGTTTTGGAAATACCTTGGTGGTCCAATGAAAACGCTAGTCCAATGATCGCGACTTTCCCCTATAACCATTAAAAAAATTAATTTACTTTTGTTTTTCGGAGAGACGAAGTATACTGTCACCGTTTTGTAACTGTCCCCCTTTTGGGCATGCGATCATTGATTTGAGAAGGTTTAATCATCACCATCGTCATCAGCCTGCCATGCCCCACTGCTAGCTTTAGGTCTCCCCGATGACATGCCACTGAGAAAGTTTATAGAACAAAAATAATATAATCCATCGTAGCTACTCCTATTACTAATTATTTTAATTATTTCATAAATCTGTATGTTGTGTTTTAAATTTTATTGATTTACTTATTAATTGTATAAATTTTTGATGCATTCTAATTTATTATCATAATGTTTTGCATGCCTAGTTAAGGTAGATTGTATAAGGATCACAACAATTATTGTTAACATCGCTATTTAATGTACCTACAATCAATGCAAATAAAATCTTATTCTTATTCGTTCATCAGAAACTAAAGTGAAACTCTGCTATTCTTTATTTATATAACCTCTGTAGATGTATGTTTGTAGTGATATATTACTAGCCACAATTCGAGATATCAAATGATTAGTATAAGATTATCTGCGTTCTTCATTATTCTATGTATTATAAAAATGCCAAAGGTAATCATTGTTATTAGTCAAATGATTTGCCTAGATGAAAAACAAAATAACACTTAATGTCACCCCAGGTTTATTTTCAGAAAATTACATTCAAATTGGTCTAGCTATTGTCAATATTAGCGTACACAAATGCACAGAAACATACAAAAATTCTGGTAATGACTTTATTTGATTTTTAGCTGCACAAAGAAATTTTCCTCAAATTAATTCTGACTAGTCGTTGGCGTTGAAAATGTATTTTATAGAAGGTTTCGGAATAACATCGGTGACCAGAGGAACTGTGCAATAAATAAAACTGATACTAAAAATACCCAGTTGAAATTTTAGAGCTTGTACATATTTATGTCCGTGTGGTGATGGATTAAGAATACGGAATGTCACCACCCCATATAATCCCATGGGTGTCATAAGAGCCGACAGAGGGAACATATTATGCAGAGAACACCACTGTAAGAGAAGGAAAACTTGATACAAACCCTATGCCAACCCGTCTGGCCAGCGTGGTATAGTAGGCCAATACCTCCTTTCAAAGCAGAGGCCTAGTCCAGCAGTGGACTGTTAAAGGCTGATGATGATGATGACATATTTATACTAGCAATTTCTCGCAGGTTTCTCATAAATTTTCAACTTCTAATTCATACTCTTACGAGTTAAAATTTTATGAACGCCGATATTACTTGTGTATATTTTTATTTTTAGCCAGGTATATGAACCATTGTGATTCTTTCCTTTTTTTAATTATAAACTTACTGCATACACTCGCGTATTGTAGGAATGTATCCAAAAACTCTTCTACTCGACGTTGATATACCTAACCGATCGTTGTCGGGCAAGATATCAATTTTATAAGATATAAATTAAATTACAAGATATAAATTTAATTATGTTACATGTCCGTTAATGGTCTGTAGTGTCGTGATTATTAAGCTCTATTTACGACCGATCAGTGGTGAACAAAATCTGTGGCCAGAATTATATACACAATTTATATTTCGACTTTTAGTTAGCTATAGCTATTATCTTTATGAATGAATTCGTTGTACGAAGTGATACCGAGTTATGTATTTCGCTCAATAAATAACATGCTTGGCAATTAATGTTTCTCTTCGTTTATGTCTCTTTTCATAATTTTTGTTTATTATGACTGGCCATTCCGTTTTGCGACACTGCTAAGCTAGAGTTCGTGGTTTTGACTTCCACTCAGGACGAATCATTGTGTGATGAGCACGAGAATTTGTTTCCATGTCTGGGTGTAATTTATTTATCCATGCATAATGTGTATGAATTTAAGAATACATTAGTAAATGTTAATACATTAGTAATTTTAATGTTATGTTTATCAGTTACCTACAGGCTGTGCTTAGTATGGGATTCGATGACCATGAGTGTTTTTCCCTAGGATATTATTTTTACAATATAATATTTGCACCGCAAGTCCTACCTGTTGTCAAATTAATATAGCCATAGATCACATATCAAGATATCACACATTTCATTTCTGAACATTGTCGATTACATGACGGATATAAATCGGACGTAGTGTGTTTTAGATTAACGCTCAACTCACAGATATTCAAGTGCTATCCCCATTTAATTGGGGCCTTTTAGTGCCCGCGTTAACTGTCCATCGATCCGTGGTGCCAGGTAGATTGTACAGTCAACTACATAAGTACTTTAAAATATTGTTGCCTTGTATATAAACTGTCCCACTGCTGGGCACGGCCATTTTTACTACACGCGGGCGACAGTGCATCATAATTATGTCAATGTATAATGTGACTGTACCTACTGACAGATATAGCACATGCGCACCTACTCAATTATTACAGCGCATGCGTTATTACTGTCAATAGGTAGGAGGTTAGTCCCTACAAACTTTGACCCTCTCTAAAATCTTTCCCAGATTATTTTTTTGCATTTTATTGTATCCTATGTGTTTTTCCTGGTTCTGAGGTACCTCCCCACCAATTTTCAGCCAAATCGGTTCGGTCGTTCTTGAGTTATAAATAGTGTAACTAACACGACTTTCTTTTATATATATAGATTGTAAAACTGTAATAAATAAAATAATAAATAAATAAATTATACATAGAAACACCCAGCCCAAGAAAAACATCCATGTTCACGCACACGAATGTTTGACTTCAGCGAGAATCGAACCCGCAACCTTCAACGTTGTAGTCGCTTACACTCCCGCTGCGCCAACCGATCGTATGACTTGGGTTGATATCCAAAACGAGTAGACTTCGGCTTGGTGATGGGTCTTGTGACACTCTGTATAAGTATGATTATTATCAGCTACCTAGTCACAACAGTACAAGCTCTGCTTAGTTTCCCAAACTAAGCAAAGCTATAGGGTGTCATACGGTCGCTGTAGGTACGATATATCAGAAGACCATGTGAGTTAATATTTTAAGGTTAGGTAGAATGTCCACGACTGTACTACACGTATTTATTTAGCTGAGGTTTTATTTGAATGTCAATTAATTCGTCGAACAGCTCTGTGGTCCAATTCGATGTGTATTTTCGTGTATTTAATCGAATTGTTTTTTCATTCGATGCATTCGAATCGAAACCACGACTGTAACTGATACTGTTGTTATTAGTTAAGTATCTATAATGTATCTAGGTATACTTATGAAACGTGAATACTTAAAATGCAATCATGTTATTACTAGGAAAAATTATTAAAAAAAATAAGAGAAAAAAAAGATATAGAAAAGTGCGTTTTTATATTTGTGTGCAACGCATTTCTTGGTTGAAAATTCATGCAGCATAGATGGTTCTTAAATATAGTTCATAAAGATGTTTGTAGGTGTCTTTATTATTCCCCAAGTGGGATCTCCACCTTGTCCTGGTGGAGGGGCTCAGTAACCGTGGCTTGGACATCCGCGGTGAAGCTAAGAGGGATCCCGGGAGTGGACGCTCCGTAATATAATTGTACTAATTGATTGGCTGGGAAATGCCGGTATCTGAACCAGTAAACATTATTACTACATATGTATAATCTACATTAAATATCAAATAAATAATAACAAGAATTGCATAATAACATAACAAATCATAATAACACATGATAACATGGCAGGTGTTGGCGGTAACGGTGTGTCCACAAATTGCGACATTGGCGAACGTTCCTGAGGATGTCCAACAGAGGGCAAAGGAGATATTGGATGATTGCACGTAAGTCTCTTCATACTTTTATCATCATTAAGATGCATTTATACCAGACTAGAGGACGCCAGCAGCTACGCCTGCATTATTTTTTCAATTTACCCGTTTTGGCCGATCCCGTGGGAATTTCGGGAAATCCCTTCTTAGTGCACCCCTACGGTCTCCAAGGAACATACTTGCCAAATTGCAGCTTCCTGCGCCCAATAGTTTCGGCTGTAGCGTGTCTGTCAGTCAGTCAGTAACGCAAGGATTTTATATATTAAGATATGTGACATGCAATTATGTTACGAGGATATGAAATCTAAGCTAGTGAATTATGAGACCGTTTCCTCTAATGCTAAACTACGTAGCGGGACGAAAAGATGTCATTTCTACGAATATTGCCCGCTGCGAGGGAACTGTCCAGCGAAAATCCACAGTATAGAGGTAACCATTTAAGAAGAAAAAAAAGAGGGGAACGTCTATAGCTCGTATCTGCAGGTCAAATACTAGCACACGTCCAGAGGAGTATACATAAATATCCATATGCGGAGGAGTTGTGGGTATCAAACAAATCCACAAAAATGTAGCGTGGCACATGTCGGAAACGCACAGCGGTTATTCTATCAGGGTTCATCCCAAGCTGGCTCTAGACTTCTTCATAGGCTACATAGGTATACTCTTATGTACTCGTAGGTACGCCGGCTGATTAAAGGAACTGATTTAAAATGGCGGCGCCAGTCGTGGGCTCTTGCCTTTTACTGGTGCCGTCTACACTCAATCAATTTGATTAAAATCTGAGTAAGGACTTTCCTGGTTTTCTGTGTTTGGGGTCAACTGTTACTACATTTAGCCATTAACATAATTTTAAAGTATAATGTACTGTTTGACTGAGGCATTAAAATATGTTGTTAACTTTACAATCTGTTCACTCAAATACTTACATTCCATTTTAGATAAGTTCCTTTAATTTATCATCTAAATTTACCTTACTTTCTTCATTGACTAAAGATTCTGTTGTAGATAAGTATTCAAAATATTGGTTTCTTTTATATCCTCAAATTAATCTGTCGTCGGGAAAACACAAGCATAGGTTTTAAATACAGCAAACCAAATATAAGTCTTTGCCAACAGCTAAATTTTAAGCAAAGGTGTAGTATCTATATTATGGCATACGTATAGATGATACTTTTTTCGCATGATTTGCTCTTGTTTCAGAGTGTAACTTAATTTTTGCCGGACAATTACTCAACTTAAAATTGTACGAATCGTTCGGGAGCTAAACCTGAGCACACTATTGAGTTCGTCGAATCAAACGAGTAACTATATCCGACGACCCTATTGTGTTATATTTCTAAAACAACGATGACTGTGAGTCATGATAGACGTGAAATTATATGGTTAACCAGCCCAGCCAGCCGCTAGTACATACAAATAATCAGCAGCAAACAAATAAAATGCTAAACATTGGAGCACCTATAGACAACCATACATATGTACATAGACAAACGCCTGTTTCCCGGAGGGATAGGCAGAGACTACGGGACGCCATTTGCAACGATCGATGCTTCATTCACTCTCATCAAGTTTCTCATGCATGCTCTTCTGTTTAGGGTACCCCCTACTTCTGACATGTCCTTTAGATAGACAACCCTCAACTCTTTATCACTAGATAAGCTTAATACCTATACAAACAGCAAAAATCTATCTATTGTAAAATCCCAGATTTCAAATCCATTTCAAGAGTTGACTAATAACCAAATATATCACTAATGAGTTTGTAATCAAATCCATCTAATTACTTTAATATTCGTACATTCAGCCCCTCCCACTATCAGTGTAGGAGTAGGGGCCTACTCCTACACTGATTGATTCCATAAACTTGATTGATAGACACCCTCTACGATTGAGATTGATTCGCTCTGACGGCAATGGGTAATGCACGATTCGATGTTGAGTTATATTGATGACGGAGAGAATATTTAAACGAACGGCCATTCATATTCGGTAAGACAAGGAAAATATACTGTGAATTTTTTTTCTTATTTTAGGCTGCATTGTTCGTGCTGCTAGAGCTTTCAATGTTATTAAGTAAATTTTTATTTTATTTTTATTTATTTAAAATCTCACGCCTGTACCCCCGGAGGGGTAGGCAGAGGTGTAATATTACACCCACATTTCGCCATGATTTTTTTAGGACCCACATAATAGGGGGCGAGCCTATTGCCGTACCGGGCGCATTACCAGACTCCGTGCTGTTTCTGAGAATTTCCTAACGGAAAAACCCAATAACACTATGCCCGACCCGGGAATCGAACCCGATACCTCCCAATCCCACGCGCATATTTATACCGTGAGACCAACGAGGTAGTCAGTTTAAGCAAGTTTTACGTAAAATAAGAGCATGAAGAGGCGTAGGCAATTCGACTAACTTACATTTATTTAACTAATGAATTTCACCCGCGGCTACGCTTGCGAGAATAATACACCCAAACCTTTCTCAGCAATCATGCTTCTATGGTGAAAACTGTAAAAATACCCGTTCAGTAGTTTTCGAGTTCATCAACTTCATTCAGACTGAAGGAAAAGGGCACTTTATTTTATCATATTATGTTCAACTATATCTGAACCTGCCATTCATAGGCACAGTGGCGTTCTGGCCGACGTAGACATGACAAATCTAGTACCTAACTTTTAAAACCCAACATTCGATGATATATGAGCCGAATCTAATAATAAATGATCGTTAATCTATTCGTGATTAGCCTCGAAGTATTTAAAGTAATTATATAATTCTGGTATTTGAATGAATATACATATCGGCTGGTACTCGAATTTGAAATCCACTATAGGCCGACCTAAAATCGACCTAATTCACGGCCAAAATGGCGGTGAAAGACATAACGCATCTAGCCTCAATTCACTGTCAGATATAAAGTCATGGTATATCCGACACATACAGTAAAAATGCTACACATATTTGGTTGTTCTGTAAAACAATTTATCTTCATTTTATGCGTTCCAATAAAAATCTATCTATCTATATCTATCTATCGTCACGCCTGTCACCCATTGGGGTAGGCAGAGACTATGGAAAGCCACATTCTTCGGTTCAAACATACCTCTTTCGCTTCCTCGACATTCATTAACCTCATCATGCATGCGCGTCGGTTATGGGTACTTTTAATTTGGCCCTTTTTAGTACGTCACCTATTTGGTCGGCGTACGTCCACCTAGGGCGTCCCCTACCGACATTTCCATTCATTCTCGCACGATACACTCCTTTCGTATTTCTTCTTTCATCCATCCGTTCCAAATACCGATGAATATTCCATTTCTGGTTCGCGGGTACATTATGTAATCGTACCTCAGATCCCTTCTGAGGTACGATTACATAATTCTACACATATTTGGTTGTTCTGTAAAACAATTTATCTTCATTTTATGCGTTCCAATAAAAATCTATCTATCTATATCTATCTATCGTCACGCCTGTCACCCATTGGGGTAGGCAGAGACTATGGAAAGCCACATTCTTCGGTTCAAACATACCTCTTTCGCTTCCTCGACATTCATTAACCTCATCATGCATGCGCGTCGGTTATGGGTACTTTTAATTTGGCCCTTTTTTAGTACGTCACCTATTTGGTCGGCGTACGTCCACCTAGGGCGTCCCCTACCGACATTTCCATTCATTCTCGCACGATACACTCCTTTCGTATTTCTTCTTTCATCCATCCGTTCCAAATACCGATGAATATTCCATTTCTGGTTCGCGGGTACATTATGTAATCGTACCTCAGAAGGGAGTTTTACAATTAAAACGCAGGTTAACCAACGCAATAACAATATTTATTGTTAAAATTATCACTAGGCAATCACAGATACAATCAGTATAATTTCCACTAACCTTGCAAGCTATCGCACCGGAGTCTCGTTCTAGAATGTGTCACGGCGGCAACGCCCCAACCGTACATTTAACTTAATGTCAAAATGACATGACAACTGACAGTGACACAAAATAACTCGACCATAGACAAGACTCATTCATTTTATACTTTGCTAACAATCATTATCTACCCGTAATGAATAAGTTTTGTTACAGTCGGCCATCCTTCAAGAACGAGTCCCTTCGTTTATGCATAATTATTAACGTAATTTTTAATAAGGCATTATATGTTTATCGAAAGGCATTTCCTTATTACACTTACAAAACAATAAAAGAATAATCTGTGCATAATTTGGCTAAATATTACAATGTAATTCTTAATCTATGTTATCACAACTCATCCTTTCTTCAATTTCAAGGCTTGAGCGATGTGCAAGTTACTTCCTTCACCAGCACACCGCCGCCGGCCACAATGTCTTGAGCTACTCATGGGCGGCGAGTTCATACGCCAATCCTGCCCAGCTCAGACATTCTCACTTAATCTCATGGCCGTGCGAAGTGAGGCTACTTCCTTCACCGTCACTTCGCTATCGACCGTAATACTAAGAGCCAATCATGGGCGGCGATATCCAACGCCAATCCTGCCCGACTCAAGTACCCTCACTTACCCCTAAGGGACTAGCAAGTTCATATGCTAGATATCTATTACATCATACATATATCAAAAATCATCACTAAAGAACATTATACTTAATTAAGTTAGATTAAATCATCAGGTGTTTTACATTTTAACAATCCATTTACATTCCATACATTTACTTTAATTACAATCACTCTCACCGTCATTGTCTTCACTGGACGAGCAAGCAGGGGCATCAAAACTTAACCATGGATAAATTTTGTCAATAGCAACTATCGATTCGTATTTTGCTCCCTTTCTAGTCATTGGGGTGTCAACAACAAGGAATCGGTCATTTGGTAGAACTTTCTTTATCCTATACGGACCCTGACATTTCGCTTCTAACTTTTTCGATTGACCTGGTGTCGTTACTACTGCCCTTACTATTCTAACCAGGTCACCTTCCTTGTAAGTCGCGGCCTGTTTCCTGCGTTTGTCGTACCGAATCTTATTTGACTCCTGATTCATTTTCATTCGTTCACTCGCTTCAGCCCTAATTTCCTCTAAAGTTTGGTTATTACCCTGTCCTATATCATCCATCACATTATTTAGTATGCCCTGCCCTAATAGCTCTGTAGGTGTTTTTCGTGTTACGTCATGGACAGTAGTGTTAAGACCTAATTGAATGTCTGGGAGAAGTTCGTCCCACGATTTTTTTTGTTTATCGTGAGCCATCGACCCAAGGGATGCCAGTATCGTTCGGTTGTACCGTTCGACCTGCCCATTTGCCCTTGGCGTGGCAACAGAATTGAGGATGTGTTTTGCACCAATAGATTGTATGAACGTTTTAAACTTTTTGCTCGTAAAACTCGTGCCTCTATCGGTAATAAGCCGCGCTGGGGACCCAAAGTAACTGAAAAGGGTCTTAAACGCTCTTACAGTCTCTTTAGTTTTTGTACTTCGTACCGGTGTAATGCTAACGTATTTGGTAAACGCGTCAACTATCACAAGTATGTATGTATGACCTCGCTTACTTCGTGGGAACGGGCCCAAGTGGTCCGCATGTAAGGTATGGAACGGAATCTCTATTTTTGGAATTGGATGAAGTAGGCCCTCTTTGGCTCCAGAAGGTAGTTTGTGGTGGGCACATTCAAGGCATGCAGCTACATATTTTTTTATAAATTTGCGCATCTTCGGAAACCAAAAGAGGGATTTTATTCGCTCCAAAGTTTTCTCGAAGCCAAAGTGACCCACGTCATCATGGTTGGATTTCAAAAGTTGCCAACGTACGCCCTTTGGGACAACCCACCGAGTAATACCTTCACCTAAAGTCCTGAAGACTCGTCCGTTCTTAATCGTATATTCTTTATGGATACCAGCAATTTTAGATGTTTCTGGGTCTTCTAGAATACTTCTAATACGCTTAATTTCTTCATCGGACGACTGTACCGTAGAAATCCAGTCCTCCGTGCTAACAGACATAATGTCTAGAACGTGAGTGTCTTCAGATGGTAATGACACCGGGCCTCTACTGAGTGCATCTACGTGTGACATTCTTTCACCAGGACGATACTCAATCTCACAATCGAATTCTAAAAATTGGATCCACCATCTAGATATGCGAGGAATGAGGTCTCTTTTGGTGAAAGTAGACCGTAACGCATTGCAGTCAGTTACGATAGTGAACTTGGTGCCAATGAGATATGTGCGAAATTTATTCAAGGAACAAACGACTGCTAGTGTCTCTAGTTCAAATGAATGTAACCTCATCTCCTCCGCAGTCGTTTGGCGACTAAAGTAAGCTATTGGCCGCCAGGGATCGGAATCTTTTCTCTGTAATAATATGCCCGCGACTCCTAACCTACTCGCGTCTGTATGCAATTGCGTATCGGCGTTGGGATCGTACAAGCCCAGGACAGGCCTCTGTGTTAAGTGCGTTTTAATTAACTGGAAAGATTCAGCCTGCGTATCTCCCCAGTTCCATTGTATGTCCTTTTTCAAAAGGTTCGTCAAGGGTCTAGCAATTAATGCGAATCCCTTCACGAACCTTCTAAAGAAGCTAGCGAGCCCAAGAAATCTTCTTACCTCGTGTTGATTTCGAGGGGTAGGGAATTTAGACACCGCCTCAATCTTTTGGATCCCAGGCCTTATACCATCTTTATCTATTTCGAATCCGAGGAAATCTATACGTTCTTGGAAAAAGTGGCATTTTTCCATTTTAAGAGTTAAGCCTGCCTCTCGCAGAAGGCCTAGCACTTCTTCGAGACGTGCCAGCCCTTCTGCGAAATTTGTTGATGGTATCATAATATCGTCCATATATATAATTATATACCCTACCCTAGTTTTATTGAGAATCTTGTGGATTGCTCTCTGAAAAACCGCAGGGGCATTTGCCAACCCAAAGGGCATACGATTATACTCATATTGCCCATCGGGTGTGACAAACGCAGTTTTCTCTCTAGATTGCTCTGCTATGGCAATTTGGTGATAGCCAGACGCTAAATCAAGTGACGTAAACAAAGACTGACCCGACAGCCGATCTAACAAATCGTCAATTCTTGGTAAGGGATAGTGATCTCTCTTGGTACGGTTGTTTAGTGCGCGGTAGTCGACGTAAAGACGTTTTTCGCCAGACTTTTTCTTTACGAGGACTATCGGACTAGCGTATGGCGAGTTAGATTCGCGAACGATACCATGTTTGATCATATCACCCACCATATCCTGAACTAGTTTGCGATCAGTGTAAGGTAACCGATACGGCCTGTAAACAACAGGGGTGGAGTCCTTGAGGTGAATCTCCATTTCTGTAACGGTGGTAAATCCTAAGTCATGCATACCAGTAGCGAAGCAATCTTTATAGTTTTCCAGTAATTTTACGCATTGGCTGATCTGATCATCTGACAACTGTTTTCCGCATTTGGGAGTAGTAGTGATATCATTATTCGAATCATTTGTAATTTGTAAAACATGTAAGTCCGCATGGGTCGATCTCACAAATTGAGCACGTGTGATGAGGGTATTCTCTTTAAAGTACACTGGGTTTGAGCTGACATTTTGAATTAATAAATTACATTCAGAATTGAGAATTTTGTATTCGCCTGGTAATAAATAGTATTCGTGGCCCGAGCAGCCCCTTACCGACCCGCCGTTAAGGAACGGTCCTGAGTTGGGCTCCTATTACCAGTGTTAAACTGTTCACGGTTGCTGTGACCGGGTTCAGGCGTCTCGAAACGACCAAGACCGCGCGATTTGTTCCGATCCGTTAATCGCTCCCGTTTTTCACGTACCTGGTTTTCAAGGCCTCTTAATTTTTCTTTCTGCCTGATGAGCTCACGTTCCCGCTGGATGAGCGTTCGCGTGCTGTTGCTGCTTCGGCTTCTCAGGTGCGTAGGACGTCCTGTGTTGCTGTGCCGATGGTCATGGGCCGGACTGCGCCCTCGCGCTACACTATGACTGCGGCTACGGCTGCGACTGCGTCTGCGGCTATGGCTGCGACTGCGTCTTCGGCTACAGCTGCGACTCATTTCTCCTAGGTCTCGCTTGCCAGCACGGGATGTATCATTGCACTTCCTCTGTGCCTCGTAATTCCGAGACGTTTCGCTGGTACGTCGGTAATTCACACTGGGTTCCCTGTCGCTCATTTCCCTGGAACTCGGAACAAGGGCACCCAATTAATTACCTAGTAAATCAAGTACCTGGTAATACATTTCTAACGTAGGTAATTTAACATTATTAGGTAGATGTTTAAGCAATTGTTATCTAAAAGTAAAAGAACGCATTATTCTATAACACTGACTAATCTGCACAATATTTATGATACAACAGATATGTATTTTTTTCGTTTGTATCACTATAATATGTATTTTGGCTCATTTTATTCATTTATGGTTTCTATATTCACTATAATTACGTATTAACTTGTATTTCAACGATAGGCATACAGAAAAAAAAGGAAGATTAAAAATTAAGAATGTTACCAGTGTCTCCGCTTTTTAATCCGTATTCATCGAGAGTATAGTCAATTATTTTAAAGTGATTTCATTATTTTTAGACATTACTAACATCTTACTATTATTTTCCACTAATATTTCAACATAATTATCGAAAATGAATATTCTCTCCACAACATTCAACACAAGTGGGTATTATTATTTTTTTTTATCCATTTGCATCACAATTGTGGCGGTATATTTTGACTCATTGTCTTCATTTAAGGTTTCTATGTTCACTATAATTATCTCTTTAACTTGTATTTCTACGATAAGCATAATGGAAAATAAAAGAAGAAAAAAAAAATGTTACCCACGTGTTTGGATTTTAATCCGTATTCATCACGAAAATAGTCAATCGTTTTGAAGTGATTTCGATATTTCCAGACATTAATAACATTTTATTGTTATTTTAAACTAATATTTCGACAATTATCTGTGACGCTATCAATAAAGAATATTCACAGAAATAAGAAATCGTTTAAAAAATCCACTTTAAACTGTACACACAATGTCAGGTTACACTCTAATTATTGCGTTGATTTTCCATATTTAAAATTTAGTTTAGTTAATTGGTGCCCGAGCTCGTGGGGAAGTTTATCACAAAACAAAATGTCACGCGAATCCCACTTCTGAGATGTAATCGTACCTCAGAAGGGAGTTTTACAATTAAAACGCAGGTTAACCAACGCAATAACAATATTTATTGTTAAAATTATCACTAGGCAATCACAGATACAATCAGTATAATTTCCACTAACCTTGCAAGCTATCGCGCCGGAGTCTCGTTCTAGAATGTGTCACGGCGGCAACGCCCCAACCGTACATTTAACTTAATGTCAAAATGACATGACAACTGACAGTGACACAAAATAACTCGACCATAGACAAGACTCATTCATTTTATACTTTGCTAACAATCATTATCTACCCGTAATGAATAAGTTTTGTTACAATTGTGAAAAAAGGAAGTATTCAGATACGTATTTTCATTCATTCGTCGACTTTGTCATTCAGGTTATTCTTATTTCTAAATCTTACCATAGTATAGACCTTTACTATCTAGGTGCGAGTGTTTTGTATGTACACTTCGACAGAATTGTTATTCACTGCAGTTTATGACGTTTCTATTACCGTTTACTAAGCAGTTTGTCAGCTTCGTGTTGGACTATGAACACATCCCTGCTGTAAGTAGGATATTTTGAATTCAATTGATGTTGTCAATGCTTAGTGTTACCGTTTTTTATCAGCTTGTAGTGATCGGGAAATGTCCGAACAGAAGTCGACATGTACAAATGTGGGTAAGCTACGATAAATATTCACCATCACGGTTATAATACTTGTATGGACGAGTATATAAAATAGTTCGCGGACCGATGTGCAACGCCATTGCTCGTTATATCGCGCAGAACAAATAATATATATAAGTTTAGTGATACAGGAACCCTGATTAACCAATAAAATTAATGATGCAGTCAATGAAATGTAGGTTAGTATCGGCTTCAAAGTAAAAAAATATCGAATCGATCTTCCCTTCGCTCCCCTTGTTATTGCTAGTACAAACGACGAGAGTAATGCTTGCTAGAATGGAGGATCGCTATTGAATGCGTTGGGACCAAATTGCAACGGCTATCAGTCCTTCAACCAGCCCCGCACAATGTCCGACCCAATTTGGACTCCTACTTCAAGCCCCCGAGTGGGAGACATATTATTTCGCTCAAGGATTATTTATCTTAATTCTTTATATAGGATCCACTGGCTTGCTAAGAATGTAGCAGGTTTCTTTAAGTTATAAAACGTCTTTCACTTTAAATATTTTTTATTTCAAGTAAATTCATATCAGTTCAAGTATACACACCATTACTTTGAGACAATATTAAACTGCCTAAAAGTTACTTTCATAATTTTATCAGCCTTACAAACTCGTATTCTAAGCGTCTAGACATGTTTTTTGCCCTAGGCTGCGATAAATGGCCGAGTTATGTTTCACGCTTATGTATGCTTGTTTGTTTATGAGTCTGTGATATGTGTATGAAATATCTAAGCCCAAGACAGATGTTACGATTGAAATGCGCTTTTTTTCGTTACAGTGTACTGTGACTGATACGTCTAAGATTCTTCATATTCTTCTTTCTTCTAGACTTTTAGGGGTAAAAGTATCTTAGGTCGCGACTGTAAAAAGAGTTATGCTTCTAGAATTATTGATTTCTATGCAGCATAAGAATAGGTAGGAAAAGAATTCGACTTCTTCTATTATTTTCTTAATGTTATTAAAAGCCTAACCTTGACATACCTTTTGAAATGGGTAGCTTTTTGAAAGAGCAAAATTACCCACTATCTTTCATCATGTGAATGGACAATCTGCTTGGAAATGCATCTTGGGTATCGATCTGATTGACTTTTATGTTGGGAAACCGCAAATGTAATAATTACAATGGGTATATGCTTCATTGCCTACTTCAAGACAGCAATATTTAAAAAACTTTCATTGTTTCTTATGTATTAGAATCTATAGTAAATATTTTTTGGTTTTAGGAAAGGCTCAGTTGGAGCATATTCGCCGTCAGCCGGTCTCCACATCGTCCGTTCAAGAGTGGCGGAGTACATCGAGGCTCGGGATGGAGTGCCGGCGTCTCCGGATGATATCTACCTAGGTTCTGGTGCCTCTGACGTCATCAAGGCTGTGCTCACTATGGTGAAAGAGAATGTGGATGGTAAACCACCAGGTAAGTTATATTTTATGAAAAAAAACCTTCTTATTTTATGATGGTCAGCGTCGAATTTCATTCTATTATATAAGAATTCTTTTTCTAAATTCCTAAGTGCGCTTCACTTCCTCTGCTTCACGCCCTCAATTACCTAAACTTTCGCTTAGGATAGCGCCTGAACTGAACCAGATGTCCTTACCAACCAAGGTAACATTACATTCTGTACCACAACAAGTTGTTAGGGATTCCAGGGAAAAAATTATAACCTACTGCAAAGTTTAGGCAAAAAAATTTGTTCACGTCACGTTTATTAGTGATTTATTCATTTGTGATGGTATCAGTTTATTTGAGGGTACTGACTTCCCGTAACGACTGTCAAAGATCTTCATGACGGCCGGGACCGACGGTTTAACGTGCTCTCCGAGGCACGGGGCAAGCGATAATTAACTATTTAATACACACTTAACTTCGAAAAGTCATTGGTGCGTGGCGTGGATTCGTACCCGATACCCTCTGCATAGCAGTCCGTTGGTATCTCCACTAGGCTATCACTGCCTTCATTACAGGGACAGTTTATATACAGGGCTGATGATGACGATAATACGCCATATTAGGGAGAAGCTGGGATTAAGAAAATAATGTAAATCTATTTAATGTTCCGAAAAACAGTACAAAATCAATTTCCTACCTTACCTACATAGAAACTATAGCTAAAAGTCACTAAGCAAGTGTAAAAGATCATCTGTTTGTTGTACTACTTAAAGAGCTGAATATAAGGATTGTGTGGAAAAACAAATGAGACAGCATCAAGTACTTCTAAAAGGCAATACTGGGTTGTAACAAAGAATAGTGGCAAGTCACTGACCGAACAATGTAACAATTTGCAATCACAATGTGTTGTTGTGGCGAGGGTGGCTTTGTGTCTTAAGCACTTTACGGGACTCTGCGCAGATGCTTGTGCGAAATGCAATGTTCAAAATTAGTGTTTATAAACGATTGTGCGTGACATAAGCTTGATTAGAAAAAAGTTTGAAAAATTATGAGACGGTTATTTTTATCAAATGAAATTTAATAGATTAAATTGTTGACTATATCGGTATAAATCAGAGAGGTATGAATAAATTACATACTATGGTCGCTAATCTTTAAATTATACCCTAAGATTGACTTCATTATTTCAGCAACTGTTAACCTTTATTGTTAGTTGACGTAGAAAGTTGGTTAAAATGTTATGTAGGTACATTTATTCATAGCTGATTCTCAAACCTAGACTTTGTAGGTGATTAATAGTGAATGCCTCCGTGGTCCAGTGGACAACGTATGCGACTGCTGATTGGAGGTCCCGGGTTCGATTCCCGGGTCGGGCAAAGTGTTACTGGGTTTTACCGAATTCTCAGTAGCAGCACGGAGTCTGGTGATGTGCCCGGTAATGGCAATAGGCTCGCCCCCTATTACGTAGGACCTAAGAATTCATGGCGAAATGTGGGTGTAATATTAAACCTCTGCCTACCCCTTCGAGGATACAGGCGTGAGTCTATAAATAAATAATAGTGACTATGACATTGCGGGCTTTGATGTTAGTAAATCATGAATTAATAAGCAAATTGTTTGGCGCAGCACACAATCAAATTAAATGTTATTTAAGCATACCTACATCACACTGTATGTTATAATAACATTGAATTTGATTTGTCGCACGGCTTACCTATGTCTTAAAAGTTTTACTTTTTTCACAGCGGTGATGGTTCCCATACCACAGTACCCTCTATTCTCTGGTACACTATCAGAGCTGGGTCTGCATCAAGCAAACTACTACTTGGACGAGGACAACAACTGGGCGCTGTCAGTCGAAGAGTTGGAGCGATGCTGGACTGAGGCCAGTGAGAACAATCATGTGAGAGCACTCGTCGTCATCAACCCAGGGAATCCTACTGGACAGGTAGGTTTTATTAGGTTCTTAGTTTTTAATTGTGCGAATGTTTGCTGTCGGGGTTTCCTAACGCTTTATCTTTCCATAACGATTCCTCCAGCATGGCTTGACGACTCTTGTCCTGAGGCAAGAATCACGATTGACAGCTTTACAAGACCACCGACGCATGGTAACAGCCATCCAAGTGGTGACCTATACAAGCGTTGCTTAACTTTTCCGACCTTATATGACTTATCACTACATAGTACCTATAAAACAAAGTCTGTCTTAATCGCGTACAATTAATTTATTTAAGGTATAAATACCTATTTGTTCTTTATATTTATATCTATTTGTTCTTTGTCTTTGTGATTTGTGATTCCGTTGTGTCATCGTTAGTGAACAGAGCGTATGACCTGTGTGACCCTGAACAATTAAATAGTGAACTGTCACATGTTCAGGAGGTACTTAGGCGCAACGGATACAAGAAGAAGATACTCCGTCTGAAGAGGAAAGATCGTAGACCTGAAGTGAGCAGAGTGCCGGCTTACATGCCGTATCTAAAGGGAGTAACGGACAAGGTTGGAACAATACTCAAGAAATACTCCATCAAGACTGTATACAGTAAGTTCTCTATGATAGCACATAATCTGCGTACCCCAAAGGATGTCATTCCTCTCCAAACACCTGGCGTCTACAAAGTCGATTGCAGCTGCGGTAGTTCATATATCGGGCAGACTAAGCGTACAATCGCTGAAAGAGTAAAGGAACATATCGCAGCTGTGAAAAACCGACATATTAATAAGTCGGCTATAGCTGAGCATTTGTTGGAGTCTGGACCAAACCACTGGATAGAACTGCATCAACCACAAGTCTTATCCACCGATCGTCACTATTACTCCAGGATAGTACGTGAAGCGGTAGAAATTAAGTAATATAACAATTTCAACCGGGAGGATGGATATAGATTATCGGCTACTTGGAATCCAGTCATCAGCAAATGTAAACACCGCCGCAGTGATAAATCTCAACAGTGTGTAGACGTCATTAGTGTAGTGTGTCGGAGTACCGACAGTGCGAACTTAAATAAAGACCAAGTGAGGGTAGGTGCCAAAACCCGCACTTCCACAAGACGGCGCTGAGCTCTCATCAGCCTCTCCGCGACCACGCTCGGTGCAATACGAGCGAAACGTCGGAAACTAATAGGTATTTATACCTTAAATAAATTAATTGTACGCGATTAAGACCCGCTAATTTATTTTGTATGATTTATACAAATCGCGAAAGTTTAAAATCGATTAAAGTCTGTCTTCTGTCTGTCTGTCCCTATGTATGCTTAAATCTTAAAAACTACGCAACGGATTTTAATGCGGTTTTTTTAATAGATAGAATGATTCAAGAGGAAGGTTTATATGTATAATTGACGCAGGAGAAGCCGCTGGCGACGTCTATAGTCGTATTTTTAATTAGACGAAGCTAACTGACAGTAGCTAATGTCACTTTGTAAAATAATGTTGTCATATTTAAAGTAATAGTGATGCGTTTAGTTCTCGTTCAATCAGATGAACGAACATTGAGTGTGAATAGTTAATCATTTCAAACTATAAAAGAATATTATTTCTATATTACAATAAAAGTGCTCTGATATAAGTTACTAGTAGTAATGTAAGTAGTATAAATTGTTATATTTTATACATCTACAGGGTGTAAAAATACCCTTAACGAAAACTGAAATCCCATGTTGTACCAATCACTACGAACATTTTTTACTTCGGCACCATACCTGGGAAATTACTGGTTCAGGAGATATTTAGGCTCAAAGTTAGTATGGAATTTTTCTAATTAAGTACAAAATCGATGCATTTACCCCGCCAATATGTTCGCTAGATGCCTTATGACCCCATGGATAGGTAGATATTTCGAGCATTGCACGCGCGCGCATTAAATTGCGCTTTTAAAAATGTGAAAACTTAAAAAAAATTCGTTGCCCAGGTATTATTTTTGGTTAGTATGACTTGGCATGATGTCCACAACGAGTAAACTTCGGCTTGGTGATGGGTCTTGTGACACCCTGTATAGTTTCAACTACATGATGTATTGAAAATAGAACAGTCTTACAAGTATCCTTGCAATGTTTTCCTTAATGTTTAAAACACTAGTATTCAGTATAGGTAAATACTATAGGAACATAGTCTTCGAAAACTTGAACACCGTACCCGATATCGGCCGTTCGGCACACTGACTATTCACTAGACAATCGATGCAATTTCATTCACTCAAGAGTTTTTTCAATCATTCACTTTGTCACAACACTATTTTTATTTCATCATAACCTGACAACACAGTAAACGTCAGTTGACTTCGTCTAATAAAAAATACGACTATAGTTATTGAATATATGTATGCCGTAAAATTGTTTCACCGTTTTATTTTTTAACGAAATTGAATTTAATCTAAAAAATATTTCAATCACATCCTTAATTACTTATAAAATAATCACCTTTTAACCACGCGAATAAATTAAATAAAAACCTCACTCATTATTACATTTGCAAATAACGGATTACTGGCAATTCAGCGACCATTAATTCAAAAACTCATTATGCAGCATTTTAAGCCCGACATCCAATTTGGCTCCTGCTAATATTTATACAATATCGATGATCGAATGTTGTTCGTCGGTGGTGAGGCGTGCCCAAGCGTGGTATTATTAATCAGCATTGCCATTCAAACGAAATTTACGCGCCAATTTCGACGACCACCAGCCATTGGAAATATTGGAAACTATTTTAGCTAAATGATTGGACGTTGCTACAATAAATGCGGCATGGAAACACGTCAGTATGACAAATAACATCGATTCGCGCAGATTTGCGGCCGCTCGGGACCTCTGCTGCTACTATGAGTCTTCGTCTATATTCAGCGTCTCTTTTGTGAGTTTAGTTAGAGCCACTACGCCATTTTAGATTTGTACAATTTCGCACTAATCAAATGTTGTATTTCTCGATTGTCTTGTGTGATAAGACTTTGTGTGATACTCACATTGCTGTTCTAAGTCTGGTTCTTCTTCAGGACCGGTGTAAGGATGGTGCTGAAGTCTCATGGCCCATTTCACATACCTATACATATAACTCTACTTCATTATCAGCCCTGTAAATAATCCGTCCAATTGCTGGGACATTCTCATTATCAGAAGGGTACTACCTACCACAATGGCTATGCGTGGGTTGTCTGATTTGTACATCATTTACTACTGTGTATTACATCAGTAATAGAAAAATACCGATTTTTGGCTCTGAGGCAGTCTTAGATACAACCAGGATACCGATTGAAAGAATTTTAAACGACTTGGAACTTATAGTAGTGGTAAAGTTAGTAGATGTTGATTTTTTTATGAGCGTTCCGTCAATTTTTCTGCAGGTATTGATTCGCCGAAACATGGAGCAGATCATAAAGTTTGCGTACGAGCGCAACGTGCTCATCTTAGCTGATGAGGTCTACCAGCAAAACATCGTCTGCAAACCATTCTACTCTTTCAAGAAGGTAAGTTTTTATGTTGAAAGTTACAAAACACGTCGGGACATGTGATGGTGATGAGCTGTTGAGTGAAGCATGAATATGAAATCATGCTCTCATTACTGTCCTTTACTTTTCCCATACGTTTTTGTCCTGAATTAAAGCCTAACCCATCCTACGTGACCAAGGATATCATAGTCTAGTTTTTGTATTGCTTGAAGCATCTCAGACAGAACAAAAAGCACAATTTAAGATAGTACCCGATCAGGACATTTAAATATCGAGCTTGAATAGGAACGTCCCAACAGCATCCAGACTTCGTACTGTTCGTGCAGAGAGTAGCCTAGTAAAAATGACTAGGGGCAATTTCTCTAATTAACCTAAGAATCAAATTATGGATCTGTCATGTTGCCGGATTAACCAATGAGAAGAACCAGGTTTAGCAACTGACTAATCACTTTTTTCAGGTTATGCATGAGATGGGAGCACCGTATTCTTCAATGGAACTAGCTAGCTTTGTGACTTGTTCCAAGGGCTGGGCGGCGGAGTGTGGTCTAAGATCTGGCTACGTGGAGCTGGTGAGGTTGAGTCCAAGGGTCGCAGCAGCCTTCAGCACTGCTCGCTCTGTGATGCAGTGTCCTACTGTACTGGGACAGTGTATATTGGATTGTGTGGTGAGTAAACTTTTGTCTAATGAGAATACCAAATGAAATGCTGAGAGAGATCTCTAAGTGAGCATTACTGAATATCTTCAATTCAATCCGAAAGTTATATCAATGGCATCATCGAAACGTGAACGTTTGATTTTATCGATTTTTATTTCTTTGGCCTGATGTCATGAATCTTAGATTGTAAAATATTAACCTTGGTCGTGATGAACAACCGATCTGTTAAACATTTGGCAATTTATATTTTCTTACGTTCTTCTTCAGATGGATATAAAACATGTAGAACGTATGTCAAACTTTTTAAACATACATACATAATTTATTTAAGGCTTAAGAAAATTCTTAGACCCAATCTCTCAATTTCAGATGAAACCTCCAAGTATCGGAGATTCATCGTATGCGCTATTCTCTAAAGAAATTCAGCACATCCATCAAGTACTGACAGAACGAACTGCGACTGCATTCGAGACTTTCAATTCCATTCCTGGGTTTTCTTGCAATCCTATTGATGTAAGTACACATATATTTGTTTAGGTGTTTTATTGGCACCGGCATATATCAAGAAAACTTTTTAATACCAGTTAAAAAAAATAGAAATCTTTAACTAGGAATTTTGGCTGAGTTGCGTGAGGTTTTACAAATATTCCGACAACGGGCACAATAATGTGGATAACCACGAAGTGTCTTCTGTGTGGATTGAATTAATTTGGCCCTGGCACTTCAGGGTTGAAAGCACTACGCCGTCGGTGCAGTCAATAACAATAGTACTGATACGATGAATAAGTTCAACTAAACTTATCTATGATATCTTCTTGCAGGGTTCAATGTTCGCGTTCCCTCGTATTGAGATGCCAACGCGTGCCCAGGAGGCTGCTAAAGAATCGAATATGAGCCCAGATGAGTTCTACTGTCTAAGATTACTAGAAGAAACTGGTGAGTTAAACATATTTCTAATTCTAATGATGATATTTTGACCAACCAACTAAATAACGACTTAACTAATTAATTATTTTTATATTATAACTCCAGTATTAGCAATAAATCCTGTAGTTATCTGTCTAGGTCAATAAGAACACTGATATAACGTACATAAAGTACACACACTCAGGACAATTATTAATGACCTGTGCAAAGTGTAGTCACGTGTGAGAAATAATCCTTTTCCCGCTGCCATTTAAGCGAGACAAACCCCCCGCCGCTTAAACCACTACACCATCCTCAGACTAGTTTTAAACACGACAATAATAATCTAAAGCACTTCACATCCCTATTAAATCCACTAGCTCTTCATTCATCTAACATTCCAAAGCAAACACCTCTCCTATAAGCTCAGTTTAAGCCAACAGATCTTGAATATAAAACAGTATCAGCAAGCGAATACTACCGATGGCATACAATATTCTCTCATAATCCTACGGCTTAATGAGGCTTAATACACGAACTACAAGTTCACGAAGTAATTAATGAGTGAATCCTCCGAGGTGGGAACTCTTAAGGTAATGGTATGTTGTCGAAACTTCCCCATCTAACGAACTACTCGCACTATGGGTGAATGTTTGGAGAGCACTTGCTTCCACATCATTTGATATAAAACGATGCTGGTGAGTCCTTTTTAACACTGTTTATTAGAGCAAAGAACTGAAGTCCTTTTATTTCTGCCTGTAGAGTTAACAATCATACAAATCAATAAATGAACGAATGAGGGCTGCCTCGTCATACTCGTGAACGGGTGCTACTTACGATGACTGTTTGATCTCGGTTTTGCGGTGATATTCAACTTTTGATATGTCTCTGCGTCATTTCCACGATGGTTCTGAACATTTTCGCGTTCTTATGTTTAGGTTATCGCATGACTAACACAATTCGATGCTATCATTTTAATATGGAAACCTTGCCAATTGACCTCAGTGATCCGAAGTTAATTCAGAAGGTTGCAGCAGCTCCTTATAAAATGTTTTTTTTTGTGGCCGTGATTTTTATTGCTTATTCTTTCTCATGGTTCTGGATCTGTTTCGACGAATCTTTAATTATCTTTAACCCGCCATTTGTGACGTCACTTTGACTTACGTGGTTTGTGAAGCCGGTCTTATAGACCGGGTTTTTCAAATTGAGATTTTCTAAATGGTTTTACTCCATGGAGTTTCTACTTATTAAAATATTGAAAAGCTATGATTTTCCTTATAATAAAACAATGTTATATCTTAAATCAATAATCATTTATTTATCTTTAAGCTTACATCGTTAAAACATTAAAAATAACCAAGTTATTTTTAATGCTCTTCTAAAATATCAAAATTTTTAACAAATTTTTTTTTTTCTGACTAAATCAGCCTCTTACAGTTTCATTACAATAGGAAATATATAAAAAAAAATATTACCATTATTTAACTATGACTATTTTAGTTACGTAATCTGTGACCCCGGTCTCACGCACCGAGTTGACGCCAAAACTCAAAAATGTGCGCCTGCCTCACCAATGCGGGGTGTACTGACGGTAGGGTACGCGAAATCAGGAGAGTACACGAATATGCAACCCAATTGGTTAACGGGTAAAAAAGTAATTCGACTTTTTCGATCCACCCGGTCTCACAGACATACAGGTCACAAATGGCGGGTTAAACAATAAATTAATTTGTAATTTTGATACAACATTGTGACCGTGAAAAAATACTGTTGTCTTTGAAATAATTGCGTTACATTTAAGATGTAAAAAAGGGAGGACCTGGAGGAATTTAGTAAAATAAAACTCATTGACATATAATGCATTTTATGATAGACAGATGTTACTTGACTGCGTATATTCAAGTATAAGATACACAATTTGTGAAGTCTCAATAAGAAATAAACAAAAGACGGTTTATTACTATTACCGGCAATTTCTTCTAGGTAGTCTTTTAAAGTCGAGTCAGATATTTGAAGTCGAACGAAGTATTTTAAAATCGAAGTAGACGTGCCAAATCTCACTAACCCCATAAGATACATATCTTTCGCGGTTAAAACTGTGTAACACTTGGAGCCTTAAAGTGCTACGGCCAGATTAGCTACAATGAGAAGTGGTGCAACAATTTACTGCCTGCTCCTGCCCCACTATAAATTGGGTTTCTTTTCACTAAGAGCGTAAAGTGAATTTGTAACGATACTACTTTGTCGCCATTTTTACGCAATTTATATTCCGCAATATAGTATTATGTTATTAAGTTATGCGATAGATGTATTAATCCTTTGAATGCTGGAACGCGTATACACGCGAGACACAATAGTTTTTTAATTGTGTCTCGCATTCCAGCATACAAGAGGTTAAATCACTAGAAGGTCTAAGATGTCATTTTTAACTGTCTTTTGGTAACTGGCAATTTAAGTTGAAATTAAACAATAATAATTAGAAGTAATGAGTGTTCCTCCAACTAGAATAGCTAATAATAATAAACCAAGCTAGGTAATTGTATCAGACACTTACTTTCGAGAACTTGCATTGAATTATATGCTAGATGCATACCGCTACACAGGAACGGGAAAAGTCTATTTTTTACAAAAGAAAACATCTTATAGAATCTTACAAATCTTTGACGGCCTGTTTGCGACGTCAACTACATACTCATTTATTTGCTCTTCCTTTTAACTTATAATAATAATGTGTTTCTTTTTGTCCTTTCAGGAGTATGCGTGATCCCGGGCACTGGGTTTGGCCAGCTACCAGGCACTTTCCACTTCCGCACCACCATCCTGCATCCAAGAGAAGAGTTTCAGTATATGATGGACTGCTTTAGAAAGTTTCATCTCAAATTTCTACAACAGTATTCTTAAGAGGGGAAATTAGTAAACAATTTAATTTGTCAAGTTTTTACACATGTTAGTAATTTTCATCTTGTTATTTATATGTGAAGTTCTCCTAAACGGCTGGACCGATTTATGCATGGCAGCGAAACTCACTAAGGAGTAGACATATTTTATATTGTTTTATAATATTGTTCTAACTACATCAGTAAACATATTTTTAATAAATGTTCCAAATGCAGCTTTTCCAAATGCGATATGAAAAATCGCTGTGAAATTTGTTATTTAATCGTGTCCATACGCTTTACTTTTTGGAACTAGCAATAAAAATGTTTTATGTGTAAGTTACGATTTATGACCTATATAAGTATTTAAATGTATTATTTATTACAGATAACGACGTATTGCATTCTGATAAAGTATTTTTGATAAAATTAGAGCTATGCAATTGTTAATAGGATACACTTGAGCCTGTAATGAGCATTCTTGCGAATGTTACAAAAAACAAGATTGTGTTTTGGCGAGCATTCTCACGAACATTCGGGCGAGTCTTAGAATATAGAAAATACATAGAAATCGCGCTAGAATGGCGGTAAAACCCTGTATATTTACTTCTATATGACTTATGATTTTAATCTAGGGAAGAATCTTCGTAGTTTGTCACTAATTTTAACTTGACTAGTGATGGGCTTACTCAAAATAAATATCGATAAAATATCTATAATGTTTACAATAAATCCTTAGATTTGGTTTACTCACAATCAATTTCAATAGAATGTTGACAAACCCTCGATATCGATACATAAATTTAAACGTAGGAACAGACACTTGTGTGATTTATTAAACCCGTTCAAATTAAAATTTGCATTTTATTATTTAGAAACGTCATTTGTTTATGTATCTTACTCGAGAAATAACTCATAAGTGAAACTGAAGTAAATATATTGGGTAAAACTGCTGTTGTAGTGCGATTTCTATATTTTTTCTATACTCTACGGATTAGAGTGTTCGCTAGAATAATCTTGAAAATGTTCGGTTCGACAAAACAAAAACGGTGCATGCTCGCTGTTCTGTTACAAGTGAATGCTCAGGTATATCAGCGGCATAATATTTTAACTATTTTTGTAGTTATTATAATTTATTAGTAAATACTGTATAATATTATATATATAATATCATGTATAATATTTTCCAAGTTATAATTATAGTAAGTTAAAACATTTAAGAATTATGTGTAAATATCTGAATCAGAAATAAATCTTAAACTTTCCTTAACAAATTTTCACGACTTTTTATCAACACTTGATAAGAACCCCTCCTTATAAACCCTAGCGTCAGGCCAATAATCCTTTATAAAGAACCATTTCTTATTCGTGAGGCCTATCACAAAAGGCTTTGGTGTACGATGTTATCGTTGCTATAGTATTAATCATCCACTTAAGGGGTCACCATTATGCTTACTTACCTGGCCTACATTCGAACAATATATCACTGCTTATGGGTAAAGAATTACTTGAAAAGTTCCAATTAAGGGTCTTTTTGTATGACTTTAGAGTGTGGAAATAATGATAAGTTTATTGAATGTTTTAGATTGTAGAGTCTGTATTTGTCACGCAATATATGAGTATTTACTGTATAAGCGTCAATAGCTCAGTGGGAACGCCAATATGCTGCTATGTAAAGTGTCAGGTGTTCAAGTTTACTTCGCGTGCCACTGACATTGCAATGTTAGTTTTATATTGCTTTTTTAGACATTGTTAGTGGAATTAAAATGTTTATTATGTCTTAGCATATATTTTTGACAGCCTGTTAACATGTGATTTTTGATAGAAGGTAAAGGAACCCTGAAATTCTGGTGTACTCTATAAAAATATCGCTACTCCTAAGGGATGGCAGTAACCAGACAGCAGAGACGCTCTGTAAAATATTCTGTCAATTCTGGTTAACTTACAAAGGTTACTTCGATCTCTAAGGTATTGAATGCAACCAGAACGCTGCGTAGACTTGTTACGTTAATAAGAAAACCATGTTAATACTAACCCTTTACTATATTTTTGAAATAAACAGTTTGGCTAAAGTTGCGTGCCACAACAAATTTCAATTAAATATAAACCGATAATTTTCCTAACTTTGCCTATGTAATATTGAATAAAAAATTAAGGTAACTAAAAACGCACTTATACTGTAGTGTCAAAATACTCATAATGGAACACAAAGTATTGCTAGATTTTTAAATGAGTGAAATATGGCTGCCTCTCATTTGGAGTCCATAAGCGTTACATTGTGTCCTAAGCGAACAAATGATTTTGGCTTCGTCTTTTATAATCATCCTGAATGCCGTCTCCCAAAAGACATCTTTGCACAAAAAGCCCAACCTCAGCCATCCTAAGTTGGCAAGCTAACCATTTGAATTAGCTTCAAAAGTCTCCCCACTACAAAGCACCGCCGAGGGTACTTTGCTAAAATCAAGCCTCAAACAGGAAATTAAGCAAGTCAGTCCAATGAGGCGGCTTCCAATCACATCGATCGCGAGAGTGTACAAAGTTGCACTACAGCGCCACTCCGATTGAATATTTACTGTCCCCCGAGCCAATCAGCCGTTTTGAGGTCGGATCTATCGATGCAGCTACAACTTTGAGATACAAAGTTGCGTCTCATGTTTGTGTTGCTAACTATATGCTGGTGAGAGTCCATTTACACGACGTGTTGGGGCAAGTGTGTGTTTGTCTTCCGAAATTGACATAACAGGAGTGGCATTAGATCCGAGTCAGTTTCACATGAGAGTGCTCATATAAGCACCGGATAAACGAATAGGCTGATAGTATCACATACAAAAATTAATGTTGACCGGATTTTTCTGATGCCCTAAGTCTTAATTAATAGCTGTTTAGCATCATGAGACTCGTGTCGTCAAAGTCAGCCTTATTTATGTGATGAAAGTCTTCTCATAAAGAATATGAAGAAATAATGCGTTAAACGATTAAGTGATCCTTTCAGCCATCCTACGCTATCGCTCCCTTTTCTTGGCCATAATTCATTATTAATTTCTGAAAGTGAACTGTTGGTATGTAAAACCTGTAGTAAAGTACGGTTATGATAATTATTATCCAGCGTTCAGTTTACTATAGGATTTGTTTGAAATAGAAATATTATTTATGATAAGTCAAATCGATTATATCGTTTTAGTAACGTTTTGTTTAGTCTATTGTAAATTTTGACTATGGTCACACTATGAACTGTCAATCCATTCGTTATTTGTCGTTTCCCGCGGTCAGCGAAAAAACCTAGCTTTTTGTTCGCTCAGGAAGATTCCGTTTTGAGAGCGCGTTCTTGATCTTGTATTTGGTTGTAATACAAAAATCCGAGTGAATGCCGCTTCTTTGATCTATAACCGGCACCGGTACACTGTGACAAAAGTCAAACTTGTGAACTATTGAACATTTGTAACATATTGAACATTGTAAAACTGTGAATCCGCCAAAGTGCATCGTGGTCTGAAGAAGGATGCCGAACTGGACCTCGAGTAGTGGTATTTACAACGATTTGCTTGTTATTTTGGCCAAAATTATGAGTCTAATCTTATAGGTCCACTCAAGAACATCAGTGAAAATTTGATAAGTAACTTGCGTATACTTTGAACTCATCACTGTGCAGTCGCAGTAATACTGTTTAGATCTTTTGCCTGTCGTGGTCAGGCAGATGTATTACAACTTCCACTGCGCACTCTGAACAATTTCCTGCCTGCCTACGGCAACTTTAAACATAATTTTTGGTAGCATGAGCTTGGTTGAGATACCTTACGGCTGTAGTTTAAACTTAGCCGCTGTTGATTGTATCTAAACTCTGATTGGTATTGTATAAGCTTGTATGTGAGCTATATATCTCATTTGTTAACAGTGTTGTGGTGTTCTCAGGTCAGTATTGTCTAAAATACATAATATTTATTTGTATAAGTTGACCTAGATAATTTGAAACACATGTCATACATAACCTCAATTAGTAATTGTTTGATTTAAATTGTTGAAATCTAGCATATATTTGTTGTTGTTAGTATTAATAAGTCACTTTGATTGGTTACATAACAGTCACATGTATCAATTAATGAAGTTAATGGTTAATTGCATATATTGAGTTTGAAACATTATAACAACAAAACTTGACCTTGCATCTTGGGCGGGTCACATTGATAAACCTCTGTTTGTTATTATATAGATAATATTGTTAGGTAACACATATTCTGTGTTTACTTACTATTGTATATCACAAATAACACAGTGAGCCTGTCTGTTGCAAATAATTAATTAATTGATTTAAAGTTCAACTTTTAATTTGCTGTAAGTTATAAACCTTTTGATAACTTTTTCCTAATGTCAATATATTGAAACAAGCAGTTTTGAGCTTGTTATATAATTTTGTTGGGCAGTAAATACCTGTCACTTGCTTGTACCAGCAGTAAACAGGCTAATACTTTGTTGGTTTCAAAGAGTTAAAATAAAAAAAATTAAGATACAAATATTAAGTTTTAATTGATAGTATTGTTTAACGCTTGTCCGAGCTCTTTTGAAACTTAATTATGTCAGCTATCAAGGACTTGCGTGCGTCTGCTGGTGCTATTGCATCAGATTTGCGCTGGTTTGCCTCAGCCAGTGCCTTGGTGAACCGGCCTGATCGCCAGCAGGCCTTACTACAAAGGTATGAGCGGATCGATGATCGCCTCGCAAATATGGAACAGCGAATTCGCACTTTCAGCGCTTGCTGTCTCGAAGTGTCAGTTAATGACTTCCCCGCTGACCAGCGAAATAAAGTCAGCGAGGATTATGCCCAGGTCTTAGACCTGTATGATGCTGTCTCCAACTGTGCGAGACAGTTAATTGCCGAGAGGGACGGGCAACCCGGCTTGAAGCAGGAGCTTCCTAGGAAAGCACCGGGACTGGGACTGGTGAGTAGGCTTCCCACTTTAGACCTCCCGCATTTCGATGGCTGCCTAGCTACCTGGGCTTCGTTAATTTATTTGACAGCCTGGTCGATGACAGGGCTGACCTACAGCCGGCACAAAAATTGGCCTATTTGATGTCGGTTCTGGATGGGGAGGCCAAGGGCCTCATCCAGCATCTTCCCGTGTCTGACGAGGCGTACCAGACGGCTCGGGACCCGTAGGTCCCACAACAAGCGTGGCCTCGCCGACACGCATATTGAACAGATTTTGGGTTTGCCCACGCTCACCCGGGTCTTTGGGTTGCGCACCCAACTTTTGAATCCGCTTTTGGTGGCAATCAACGCACTTAAGTGCTTGGACCTGCCCGTGGACCAATGGTCATATCTATTGGTGCACACTGTGCTCAAAAAGCTGCCTGCCGACCTGAGGTCACGTTTTGAAAAGCGCTTTGGTGAGGATAGCGCGACCCATCTGCCCCCCTTTGCTGACTTGGAGAAGTTTCTCGAGGATGAGTGCCGGGTCCTGGATAACTCCGGTGGTGACACGGCGGCTAAGTCGCAGCCGCCCAAGGTCAAGGAGCAGGCTCGCGTTCACACCCGAGCCAATGTTGACCGGCGCCCGCTCGCTCCTCGCTTTGCAGTCACGCAGAGCCCAGCGGAGTGCTCTTACTGCAAGGTCACGGGGCACAGAACGGCCAGTTATAGGGCATTCTTGGACCTGTATGTCGCCTCTCGTAGGCGCATCGCGAATGCCCGCCGCCTTTGCTTTTCTTGTTTGGGGTCCCACTACCAGCGAGACTGTCCAAACTCTCGCCCCTGTCCTCACTGTGGAGGACAGCATTTGGACATTCTCTGCATGAATGCTAGAGAGGTAGGCCGTTGTCCAATCAGCCGACGCCGCGCACGGGCGGGTGTTTAGAAGGTGGCAGCCGAGGCTCACCGGCGCGTAGCCGAGAGTCGCCACGCTCAATTGATCGCCGCTCACCCCGCTTGGAGAACCGTAGCGTGTGCACGCCTCCTCTCTCTCGCGCACCTGAATGTGCGACTGTTCAGCGTCACCAGCACCATGACTGCTGCCCCCGGTATTCCCCACCTTTGGCGGAGCGTCCCCGCCTTGAATCGCGCCCACCTCGTTTTGGGCGGGTGCGTCATTATGACACCCCACAGATGGCGCGCGGATCGAGTCATCGCGCCTTTGAGGACTTCAAGCCGCACCCCTATTTTGATTTGCCTGGTCCTGGCCAACGGTCGCCGCCCAGGCAACAATAGGTAATTAACTCCTGCCCTATAACGCCAACTTCCCCCATTGAAACCATTACCAACGGTTGCTGTTAGGGTCTGGGGTCCCACGGGGACCTCTGTTGTCCGTGCTATATTGGACACAGGTTCACAAGGTTGTTTCCATTTATTTGGTAGGACAGGTTAAATTAACTATGGGTTCTTTTCCAAATTGTATATGTAGGTGACGTAGCCTCTAATGTTGAAGGGCAAGTTAAGGTTTTGTTTGGCCCTGTTGAATCTTCACACCCGAGGATTAAAACCTCGGCTATTGTGCTGAAGAATATTTTGGGTATGCATCCACAGAAGCAGCTACCTGCTGCTCTGGTGAATTTGACATCGGGATTGGAACTGGCAGACCCCAAATTTGACACACTGGGACATATTGACTTGTTGATTGGCTGTGATGTCCTTGGTGGAATTTTGATTGGTGGGAAACGGGTCTTGGTGCCAAATGGTTTGACTGCCATCCCGACCATATTTGGATTTGCTTTGATGGGACCTGTACCTAGGGACCCCCCTCCACCCGAACTTGATAATTTGTTGGCGGTAGGCTCCGCTCTCTCTGATGCGATTCAGAGGTTTTGGGAGGTAGAGGAGCCCCCTCAAGCTGCCCGTTTGAATCCAGAACATGAGGAGTGCGAGCTGTTCTTCCAGAACAATACTGGTCGACTCTGTTCTGGTCGGCTCATTACGAAGCTATCTTTTCTGTCTGTTCGGCCTCCGCTTGGTGAGTCACGACCTTTAGCCGAAAAGAGATTGTTGGCAATAGAGCGTCACATGGGTCGGGATCCGGAGCTCAGACAGAAGTATATTGAGTTCATGAGAGAATATAAACAGTTGGGACACATGTCCGTGTCAACTTTGGATTGGCGTTCGGTGGAGCATTACTTTCTCCCGCATCATGCGGTATTGAAGCCATCGACTGGCAAGCTGCGCACAGTGTTTGATGGTTCTGCGCAGACTTCTACGGTCGTATCCTTGAACCAGTGCTTGCATTCTGGTCCCAAGTTGGTCAAGGACCTTTGTGACGTCATCACCAGTTTCCGACGGCATCAGGTTGTCTTTGTAGCCAATATAAAAATGATGTTCAGGCAGACGATTATCCACCCTGATGACCGTCGTTTCCAGCTGATCCTTTGGAGAGAGACTCCTCGCGATCCCAAGGTCGTCTACGAGCTCAATACTGTTACGAATTGAAAATAACGCCATCTATCAGTGAATGGGAGAACTAGATGAGATTAGATGTATCGGTTGTTTAAAGCTGTTTCATCTATCCTCTAATAGATAGCGTTGGTGTAAATAGAACAATTACACAAAATCTAGAAACACGTTACACGTTACCAGAAATTTCGTGAGTCGTCTCGAAAAGGCTAGTTATGTGTTCCGGCCGGTATAAATACCGCGTAAACGCGCGAGATAGTAACAATTGAATATCGGAGCGATAATCATCAAGCGAAGGGAAGTTAATCGGAAGTGTTTAGTAGTGTTTCTAGTAGTGTGAAATACTTAAGTGTGTTTTTATTAGTGCTGAGAATTTAGTTAAAAATAAGTGTGTTTTATTAGTGTTGAGAAATAAGTGTATAGTATTTGTGTTAGTAAATAAAGTACAGTTTTTTCTGGCATAGTGTATATAATTTATCACCGAATCTCAGCTCGTAACAAATTGGTGTCAGAAGAAAGGGATAAATTATGCCGATTATGCCGAAAGAAGAAACTGAAGAAGTGCGCACCAGGAACCAGCGCCAGCAAGACCTGGACCAGAGACGCTTCGAAGATGTTCCTACTCCATCGTCTGGTGGACCAGGCGACTCCGCGGCTGCAGTGGAGCCTGCAAGCGCCTCACACTCCGTGACGGTGCCCGACATCGCGGCTCTGATGGCGTTCATGCAGGAGCAGGCCCGCCGTCAGGAGGAGCAGGCTCGCCGTCAGGAGGAGCAGGCTCGCCGTCAAGAGTAGCACACGCGCCGTCTGGAGGAACACCTTCAGCGCGACAAGGAGGAGCAGGCTCGCCGTCAGGAGGAGCAGGCTCGCCGTCAAGAGGAGCACGCGCGCCGAATGGAGGAACAGCTTCAGCGCGACAAGGAGGAGCAGGCTCGCCGTCAAGAGGAGCACGCGCGCCGCCTAGAAGAACAGCTCCAGCGCGACAAGGAGTAGTACGCGCGCCGCCTAGAAGAGCAGGTAGTGCTTATGAAGGACCTCAGCGCCGCTGTAGGGAAGGACCTGAAGGCGGTCAAGGAGGAACTTCAACAGCACGAGGCCCGTATCAGTGACGTAGAGATGCTCGTACACGACAAGCTTGAGACTCGCGTCGCCTTTATAGATAAGCGTGTACACGACCACCACGAGACCTGTGTTGCTGAAGTGGAGAAGAAGTTGCGTGGGCTCGAAGTGACACCAGCTGCTGCAGCGCCCTCACCTCGTGGATTTAAGGTTCCACCATTTGCTGGCTTGTCATCACGGTCGGCATACAAGATCCAGTTCGAGGCTGTGATGCGATCAAATGGGTGGAATAAAGAACAGGCCTTAACCGCCCTAACCTTGGGCCTTCGCGACCAGGCCTTGACAGTGTTGGAGGCACTCGGACAAGACGTCACCTACGAGAAGCTTCTGGAGGCGCTGGAGGCGAAATACGGAGACGCGCACCTCGAACATGTGTATCGTGCTCAGCTGAAGGACAGGACACAACGCAGCGGAGAAACTCTGCAGCAGTGGGCTCTGGAGGTGGAAAAGCTGGTCAGGAAGGCATACCAGTCGTCGCCTGCGCTTATTGACGGGAACCTCGTACAGGCGTTTACGGATGGGATCCGGGACCTGGAGGTAAGAGCAGCAGTGAGGCTTGGGCACTTCAAGGACCTCATGGACGCCTTAGCCCACGCTCTGGAGGTGGAAGCAGTGCGACGCGACGACCGAGGTCACCGCATCAGGGAAGTTGTGTCGTCACCTCGGTGCTACAATGCGGAGAAAGAGGCCATATCCGCTTGAGCTGCCCAAAGCGTAGGCAGCCTGGTGACACCCTGTCTCCACCAAAGGGGTCGCCTGATGTGCCTGCCAGGCAGCGACAGCAGGGAAACGAGTAGAAGCCAGGACTGCGGGGCGGGTGCTGGCTGGTAATGGAAGAGCCCCAAGTATCTCGATCTCGCAATCATGTGACGGGAAAAGCCTGATCATCGAAGGCGAAATTAACAGAATACCGTGCAAGCTGACATTGGACACGGGTGCTTCTCGGACAGTCGTCGGTTTCCGTCTGGCAAGACGGGTTCTTCGGGGCTGCTTCAGGAACAATGAATGTGTGAATCTGAGAACAGCCACCGGTCAGCACATAACCGTCCGAGGTGAAAAGGAGGTGGATCTGAAGCTAGGCAACAAAGTTTACCGTCACAAAGTCATCGTGGCCGATATAGTGGACGACTGCATCTTGGGCCTAGACTTCATGTGGAAGCATCGCTGCGAGATCGATATTACCCAGGGAGTGTTGAAATGTGGCTCAGAAGATGTCTTCATGGAAGGTGCAACTTCAGGAAAAGTGTACTGCCTGAAGAATGTCATTCTTCACCCGCGGTCGGAAACGGTTGTACCAGTTTGTTTATCTAGGAATTCGGGTCAGGGGAACCGTTGCGTACTTATCGAAGGCCTAGAGAAAGATGCCCCGTGGAAGATTGCACGAACCTTGGTAAGGGGAACCAAAGTTTCATCGGTACGCGCAATGAATGCAAGTGACAAGGAAGTGTTGCTCAAGAAAGGGACGGAATTGGGCACCTATGAAGGAGCGGCTTGGATGCGTAGATGTCAAGAGCCACTTACCAGCGATAAGGTTCAAGGTGCAGGTTTCGACGTGTCTTCACTTTTAGAGGACTGCCAAAGTACCCTGTCGGAAGAAGAGAAGACCAAGGCTCAGAAGATGTTGAACCGGTTCGCCGATATTTTCTCGACCAGTGATGCCGACATAGGGAAGACAGCACTAGTCCAGCACAAAATAAACACGGGAAGTGAAGCACCGATTCGCCAGCGACCAAGACGTGTGCCAGTGGCACGGGAACGTGAAGTGAAAGCTATGATCGACGGTATGGTGAAAGAAGGCGTAATCGAGCCTTCTTCCAGCCCGTGGTGCTCTCCGGTTGTCCTAGTTAAGAAGAAGGATGGCAGCATGCGCTTCTGTGTAGACTAACGCCGATTGAATGACATCACGAAGAAGGACAGCTACCCGCTGCCAAGGATGGATGACACACTGGATACGCTGACGGGGATAAAGTGGTTTTCTACCTTAGACCTAAAAAGTAGCTACTGGCAGGTGGAAATAGATCCTCGAGACAAGGAAAAGACGGCATTCTCCACAGGAAAAGGATTATGGCAATTTAACGTCATGCCATTTGGATTGTGCAACGCTCCGGCTACTTTTGAGAGACTGATGGAGCAAGTGCTGATGGGACTGATTGGAGACGCCTGCCTGGTCTATTTGGATGACATCATCATCGTGGAGCGCACCTTCCAGGATCACCTTCGCAACTTGGAGCAAGTGCTGTCAAAGATACGAGGAGCTAATTTGAAGCTGAGTCCGAAGAAATGCGCGTTATTCAGACGGCAAGTGAACTTTCTTGGACATGTGGTCTCGGAGAACGGTATTCAAACTGACCCAGATAAAATCATTGCCGTGAAGGAATGGCCAGTTCCAGAGAACAAAACGCAGGTCAGAGCATTCCTCGGATTATGCTCCTACTACCGACGGTTTGTGAAGAACTTTGCTGACATTGCTCGACCTCTTCATAAGCTCACCGAAGACAGAGTACAGTTCTCTTGGAATGAGGGCTGTGATGCTGCATTCCAGAAGCTCAAGGAAAATCTGTGTACTGCACCTATTCTAGGCTATCCTGACAATGAGCATGAATTCATAGTTGACACAGATGCCAGTAACACCGGAATTGGCGGCGTGCTGTCACAGAGGAAGGGTGATCAAGAAGTTGTTATAGCATACTTCAGCAAGGCCTTATCCAAACCTGAAAGAAACTACGGCGTCACCTGGCGGAAACTTTTGGCTGTAGTAAAGACATTGCAGCATTTCAACAAATATTTGTTGGGGCGTAAATTCCACCTGCGAACCGACCACGCTGCGCTGAAATGGCTACTTCAATTTAAGGACCCAGAAGGACAAGTAGCCAGATGGATTGAACTACTGCAAGAGTTTGATTTTGTAATGCAACATCGCAGCGGCAAGTCCCATGGTAAGATGCCCTATCGCGTAGGCCGTGTCCCGACCAGTGCAAGCACTATAGCCGACAGGAACCAAAGCAGGCAGCGCTAGTGAGGATGTTAAAGACGTATCTAAGCGACGAATGGAGAGAAGCTTTGCAGAGTGCTCAGCAAGATGACAAGGATATACAGCCGATTCTTGAGTGGAAGAAATCAGATGCGCCTAGGCCCAAATGGAGTGATATCGCAGCAATGAGCCCCATCACCATAAGTTATTGGGCACAGAGGGAAAGCTTGGTCGTCCAGGATGGAGTTCTGTGCCGCAAATGGGAAAACGCTCGCGGTAACCAGTGCCATTTACAAATGGTAGTGCCTAAAACTAAGGTGCCGGAAGTCTTGCAGCTCTATCACAATGGTGCTTCGGGAGGTCACATGGGAGTTAAGAAGACGCTTACTAAGATCCGAGAGCGGTTTTATTGGCTCCACTGTCGGGATGACGTCGAGGATTGGTGCCGCAAATGCACAAGTTGTGCGGCTGTGAAGGGGCCACACACTCGTAGCAGAGGTGCATTGAAGGTGTACAATGTAGGAGCTCCATGGGAGCGCATAGCATTGGATGTCGCTGGACCATTGCCAGAGGGCCAGGACGGCAACAAATACTTCTTGGTTGTGATGGATTACTTCACGAAGTGGCCTGAAGTGTTTGCAATTCCAAACCAAGAAGCTACCACAGTGGCCGATAAGCTGGTGCATGAAGTCTTTTGTCGGTTCGGGGTGCCCTTGGAAATCCACAGCGATCAAGGCCGGAACTTTGAATCTGAGGTGTTCAAGGAGACTTGTCGCGTAATGGGTGCACATAAAACCAGGACCACGGCTTATCATCCGCAATCAGATGGCATAGTTGAGCGATTTAACCAATCACTGGAAAGGTACCTGGCGAAGGTCGTGGAGAGCAAACAAAGAGATTGGGACAAGCACATCCAACCATTTCTCCTGTCATATCGCAGTGCGGTCCACGAAACTACAGGAGTAACACCAGCTTTTGCCAATTTTGGAAGAAAACTCCGTTTACCAGCAGACTTAATCACCGGTATTCCACCAGAATCTCCACGCAATATAACAGATTACGCGACCGAGCTACGCAACAAGACGAACGATGTATATGAGCACATCAGGGAGTCAGGACAACAGATGTCTGAGAAGATGAAGACTCGCTACGATCGGAAGGCGAACAACAAAGGCTTCGATGAGGGATCATTGGTGTGGCTTCATAACCCAGTACGAAGCAAAGGAAAATCGCCTAAGTTACAAGCCAGATGGGACGGGCCATATCGCATAATTACCAGGATGAATGACGTCACCTATCGAATCCAGAAGGGGTCGCGAGGTGCACCGAAGATAGTTCATGTGGACCGGTTGGCTCGTTACTATAGGTCCAACGATGTTCGAGACGAACACGTTTAAGAGGGAGGCCGTGTTACGAAATGAAAATAACGCCATCTATCAGTGAATAGGAGAACTAGATGAGATTAGATGTATCGGTTGTTTAAAGCTGTTTCATCTATCCTCTAATAGACGGCGTTGGTGTAAATATAACAATTACACAAAATCTAGAAACACGTTACACGTTACCAGAAATTTCGTGAGTCGTCTCGAAAAGGCTAGTTATGTGTTCCGGCCGGTATAAATACCGCGTAAACGCACGAGATAGTTAGTAACAATTGAATATCGGAGCGATAATCATCAAGCGAAGGGAAGTTAATCGGAAGTGTTTAGAAGTGTTTCTAGTAGTGTGAAATACTTAAGTGTGTTTTTATTAGTGCTGAGAATTTAGTTAAAAATAAGTGTGTTTTTATTAGTGTTGAGAAATAAGTGTGTATAGTGTTTGTGTTAGTAAATAAAGTACAGTTTTTTCTGGCATAGTGTATATAATTTGTCACCGAACCTCAGCTCGTAACAATACTAATACGTACGGGTTAAGGTACAAGCCCCTACCTACCTGCCCTACCCTGGTCTCCACTGGTTATGAGTTGCGCAAATGGATTTCCAACTCACCAGCGCTTTTGGAAGGCTTGCCAGAGGATCATCAGCAAGATCCACATCTATTTGAGATTGTTGACAACCCCGCCATGATGGCTGTTCTCGGCGTTCAAAACAGACCAGTCCAAGACATCTTTAACGTATAACGTATAACGTTGACCTGAAATTGCCTTGCTCTTGGACTAAACGTCTCGTATTGTCTACTGTCGCCAGAACCTTTGATCCGAATGGTTGGATCTGTCCAGTTATATTTTGGGCAAAATGCTTCTTGCATAAGCTTTGGACAGCAGGATTGACCTGGGACGAAGCTCTACACGGTACTCTTGTTGAGGAATGGACCTCTTTTGTATCCTCACTTCCTGCCGTCAATGAGATCACCTTGCCTCGTCCCATCCTGCCTCCCAGGAAGTACAAGGCCACCCTTCACGGGTTTTGTGATGCCTCGGAACGTGGTCACGCGGCCGTGGTGTACTTGCGCACAGTTAGTGCCTCAGGTCAGGTGAGGGTTTCCCTGATCATGGTGAAGAGCAAGGTTGCACCCCTTCAGACAGCTGTGACCATCCCGAAATTGGAGCTCTCGGGAGCAGCCCTACTTGTACGCTTGAATTGAACCACGTGTCTAGTACTTTGGGTAAAAGCATTTGTATTAATGGGACCTACGCCTGGATAGACAGCCAAATTATTCTTTGTTGGTTGAAGGCTTCTGTCCACACCTTGGAGGTATTTGTCGCTAATCGCGTTTCCCAAATACAAAAATCTGAAGTCAAGCTTGTTTGGAGACATGTGCCAGGTGAGCTCAACCCCGCTGATTGTGCCTCGCGCGGATGCTTGTCGCCTAGTTTGATAGGTTATTCACTGTGCTGGGGTCCGGAATGGTTGAGTCGACCAGAAATTGATTGGCCTCGAACGCCAATTTTGAACACTTCTAATTTACCGGGTCTACGAACACTCGCTGTTGAGAAGGTAGAATGCGCCTTCGACCCCGATTTTTTGTTGAATCGTTACAGCTCCTTTGACAAGTTGTTAGGTGTTACTGGTTGGATAAAGCGTGTTGTTTTTAATTTTAGGCACCCACAAAAGAAACATCTGACACCGTTTCTTTCACCACAGGAACGACAGGAGTCCCTCACCTTTTGGGTTCGTTCTGTGCTATTGGCGCACTTTGAGAAGGAGATTGCTATCCTCAAGTTAGGGAGATCGAAATTATCGGGAGCTGTATCAAAATTGAACCCCTTTTTGGACAATACGGGTCTCTTGCGCGTTGGAGGGCGTCTCAAGAACGCCAACCTCCCTTACGGGGCACGTCACCTCCTTTTGTTACCCAAGGACGATCATATATACGCTTGTTGGTAACTGACCATCACCTTAAAAATTCGCATGCTGGTTGTAATGCGCTGTTGGCCATTTGGCAACGCGAATTTTGGATTTTGTCTGCCCGAAGAATTATTCGGAGTGTAGTCTTTCGCTGCATCCCTTGCTATAAGCTTAAGGCTTCTACCATGCAGCCCTTGATGGTAGACTTAACGGCAGATCGCGTAACTTAGAGCAGGACGTTTGACGGTGTTGGCACGGACTTCGCTGGTCCCTGTCTTTCCACAAAGGCCGTTCATTTGGAACTGGTCTCCTTGCTTACGACCGAGGCGTTTGTAGCCACATTTGACAGATTTGTATCCCGCAGAGGGCTGCCTTCCTTGATCCGTTCTGACTGCGGCACTAACTTCAAGGGCACGTATAATTATTTGAATGATGTTGTTAATTTTCTTGAAACCAACAAGGCTGATATAGGTGATAGGCTTGCCCGACGTGGGATAAATTGGTTGTTTTCCCCACCAAATTGTCCACACTGGGGTGGTATATTTGAGGCCGCCGTAAAATCGGCCAAAACACACTTGCGCAGGACAATCCGTGAGTCTGTCCTTACATTTGAGGAACTCGCAACTGTGTTTTGTAAGATTGAGGCCGTTTTGAACTCTCGGCCATTGTGCCCGATCTCCTCAGATCCGAATGATTTGGAGGCCCTTACGCCGGGCCATTTTTTGATTGGTCGCCCACTTGTCGCCTTGCCTGAGTACCCCTATATTGATACGAGACCTAATTGTCTCTCGCGTTTTGAATTGGTACGCCAGATTACTCAGAGCTTTTGGAAACGCTGGAATTTGGGATATTTGCACATACTCCAGCAACGCGTTAAGTGGACCGACAAGACCGATCCACCCAAGATTGATGACCTCGTTTTGATCAAGGAGGCTAACCTTCCACCACTCAGATGGCGCAGGGGGCGCATTCTTCGTTTGGTAACTGGGGCTGATGGAGTTCCCCGATTTGCTGAGGTCTTGGTGGACGGTTGGATTCCGAGGAGAGCGGTTGCAACGTTGTCACGTCTACCAACTGATTAGCAGACCGGTAGGCCGGTCCGGGGCGGGTGGATGTTTGAAATAGAAATATTATTTATGAGAAGTCAAATCGATTATATCGTTTTAGTAACGTTTTGTGTAGTCTATTGTAAATTTTGACTATGGTCACACTATGAACTGTCAATACATTCGTTCTTTGTCGTTTCCCGCGGTCAGCGAAAAAACCCAGCTTTTTGTTCGCTCTGGAAGATTCCGTTTTGTGAGCGCGTTTTTTGATCTTGTATTTGGTAGTAAAACTAAAAATCCGAGTGAATGTCGCTTCTTTGATCTATAACTGGCACCGGTACACTGTGATAAAAGTCAAACTTGTGAACTATTGAACATTTGTAACATATTGAACATTTTAAAACTGTGAATCCGCCAACGAGCATCGTGGTCTGAAGAAGGACGCCGAACTGGACCTCGAGTAGTGGTATTTATAACGATTTGCTTGTTATTTTGGCCAAAGTTATGAGTCTAATCTTATAGGTCCACTCAAGAACATCAGTGAAAATTTGGTAAATACCTTGCATGTACTTTGAACTCATCACTGTACAGTCGCAGTAATACTGTTTAGATCTTTTGCCTGTCGTGGTCAGGCAGATGTATTACAACTTCCACTGCGCACTCTGAACAATTTCCTGCCTGCCTACGGCAACTCTAAACAGGACTGATACTACAGATACTTATGCCAATGAGGCTGCACACCAATAGCAATAAAGCAACATAAAAATAACATTTTATTACTATTTAAATTGTATTGGTTTTAATTCAAACTATTGAATTAAGACCAATTCAATTCAAATAGTGTATCAGCGCCATAATACTACTACTAGTAATACTACTACTCTGCCGTGTGGTTGACGGCATAGAATACAAGTGTCACCACCCCCTATCTTCCCGTGGATGTCGTAAGAGGCGACTAAGGGATAACACGATGCAAATACCATCTTTGCGTAGAGACGGAAAACTCGACATCAAACCCTGTACGACTGCCTCTTTGGTCTCGCGGCATAAATGTGCACGTGGGATCGGGAGGTCCTGGGTTCGATTCCTGGGTCGGGCAGTGTTATTGGGTTTTTCTGTTACGAAATTCTCAGTAGCAGCACGGAGTCTGGAAATGTGCCCGGTACGGCAATAGACTCGCCCCTTATTACGTGGGACTAAAGTATATCTGGCGAAAAGTGGGTGTAGAAATACACCTCTGCCTACCCCTTTGGGGATAAAAGGCGTGACGATATGTATGTATGTATGTTATACTACTACTAAGTAGAATTATGGCGCTGATACACCTGAGCATTCACTTGTAACAGAACAGCGAACATTCGCCGTTTTCTGTTTTGTAACCGAATAACGAATAGAGCCGAACACGAACATTTTCACAATCTTTCTAGCGAACAATCTAATCAATAGATTATAGAAAATTATGGAAACCAGTTATACAATAGCAGTTTACCCAGTATATTTATTTCAGTTTGACATAATTATGAATTCTTTCTAGAGTAAGAGTAAGATACATAAAAACAAATGACGTTTCTAAATAATTAAATGCAGATCTTAATTTGAACAGGTTTAATAAATCACACAAGTGTCTGTTCCTACATTCAAATTTATTTATAGATATCGAGGATTTATCAACATTCTATTGAAATTAATTCGGAGTAAAGCAAATCTATGGATTTATTCTAAACATGATCGATATTATATCGATATTAATTCTGAGTAAGTCCATCACTAGTCAAATTAAAATTGGTGACAAACTGTAAAGTTTGTATATTTATCTTTCTCATACGTTAGATAATAATCATAAATCACAGTGAAGTAAATAAATATATTGGATTTAACCGCCGTTGTAGCGCGGTTTCTATGATTTTTCTATATTCTGAGGCTCGCCTGAATGTTCGTAAAAATGCTCGCTAAAACACACTCTTTTGTTTTTCTGTTTTGTAACATTCGCACGAATGCTCATTACAGGTGATGCTCAAGTATATCAGCACCATTACACTTAGCTCACTCTTTGAGAAGAAGTAATATTAGATGAAGAAGAAGACAAAAATAAGGAAATATGACATGTATTAGATTCCAAATTAACAAGAGGGATCTTAAAGTGAAACTTATCTAAAATTATCAGCGCGCATATTCGTCTTCCACCTAAACTCTTGCAAGATTTCATCATAACATAACTGGAATTTCTCGCACAATAGTTTCAGTTGATTGGACCTAATCACTTTCAGTTCTTTTACAAGATACGAGTTTACTCGAGACCCAAGGGCTGACTCGGGGTCAATATCTTGATCGTTTAGGTATTCTCCGACGCAATGGCGTACGGCCTTCTTCAGGGTGTCCAAGGATCTGTCTAGAAGATCATGCCACTGTTTCTTGACCTCGTTTTGATGTAGACAGGCGTCTCTACCTTTCCGTATGGTTCGTTGTGTTGTCTTGTTGTAAAAGGACCTGGAAATAGTAAAATTTCTTCATTGTGGTCCAAAAGGGCTCACAGCGTGACTTGCCTTGTCGTTCTTAATAGATCAGCGAAGTTAAGCACCGCTTGCACAGGTCCTATTTAGATGGGTGACCACATATGGCATTTAGATCAGAGCGCTACCATGCTTCGGCAGGTACGTAAAAGGTTCTAGTTTTAGGACAAGAATGGTTAGACTCTTTGGGAAAACACCGATACACACGAACCAAAAAAATTATATTGAAAGCACTATTTACCTATAATCCTTAGTCATGTTATGGTAAATATCTTCGAAGAAGTCCCTTCTCTTCCGCTTACCTTGAACCTGGTCTCGAGTGCGCGACGGATCTCGTCCGCGTTGTGAAGCTTGCTTGTCCGCCTTGTTATCTTCTCTTTTAACCATTCGCTGGCTTTCACGAATACCTGCCAAGGAAAGGAACCAAGATTTTAAGATTTTACTGAATTATCTATAAATGATGGATTTTGTATCCATCTTGAATATCGTGATTAGGTGTCGATATCTGAGTATCACACAACCTTTGGCCTGACCTGGTCTAGAATTTTTTTTGGATAATTAAATAATTGTCTATTAAACATTGTATTTAATAACTACAGCATCGCTACGCAAATTTTCTGTCCATCCCAAGGCTGCCTATAAGATATCATTCAATATCAATCGTCGTCGGAATCGAGCGTGATTGGACGGATGGTCATACCTACATCTGGATTTACTACACAGAAGAATCTCTAAGATATTTCCTTCTCAGAGGGAAGATAAATTCAAAGACAGTGACCATTCTGGTGTCGCGACAGCATTTTGTAGCAACTTTATCGAACATTTGATTTAAAACTATACGATATAGATAATAAAATTATCATAGACTGAGAATGTCAAATTAGTAAGTACAATTATTTGCTAATCTTTGTGACTATGCAATAATAGTACATCTCTTCTTTATGTCATAATAAGTTGTGCGTAGTTGTAGTCGATATTTTGACATATAACGGGCATTTTGTTCTTGCAGAACAGTCAATCAAGAAAATCTGTTTTCGTTCAGTTTGGGAGTTAAATGGTGGCATATTATAACTGGACCGGAAGCGGTAACCATTTTCCAGCAGTCGGTCATACACCGCAGCACATGTACATCATTGGTGTATTACTTGTATATCTCATGATATTCGAGGGTCATCTTAGACCCCGTACAATGGCAACCAGTTAACTAATATGAATGTGACAGCATTCGACTAAGCATCTGCGCAGTGCGAGTGGCAAGCGAGCTTAATATATAATCTTATGTTGGCTCTAATCTGTTCTGAACCGGTTGTCTTAAAAATTTTATTGCAAGTGCCGACATCATAATGCATGAATATATATTACTCGGCTATGTGTGGATTTCATCTTACGAGAAAAAGAAGTCAGGATCGCAGCAGCGAAGAAAATTTTCAAAAAATCGCTATATCATTTTAAAAAGTATACATTAGAATCGACACTGTATTCACTTTGCTCCACTTGGCACACGTAGGTATTCAGATACCAAAATAGTGAACTCTAGTGCTAAAACATTTTATAAAGTAATGTCCTTGTAGCATTGACGTAAAGATGTGAGAGTACTACTCTCATGAAAATAACAATAAAGGAACAATCATAAAGTTATTTTATCGCTCCAGCGGCGGATTAAGACACTTACGTACTTGTTTAAGGCTGGCAATCTTATGAGTTAAAGGAGAGTAACAAATAGCAAAGGCAATTTCTTAAGAAATAAAAGTAAAACTTACTTTTATTTGGACCGATCGTAAGAAGGTTTTGTCTCATATATTTTTAGTGGTGAGTGTAGAGTATCTAAGTGCTATTTTCTAATTCGTTAAAATTTATTTATTTCGTTTCGACAACAACAAGAAAATAAGCGATTTTACAGTAGTACATTTTCATCATACATTCGCTCTCTCACTAAACATGACGAATAAGTATAGGTTTACAAGGAGGCTTGTACTAGGGATCCTGCCTTTTCGCCGAATATTGTTTGGCCGATTATCACTTGCCAACCAACGTTTCGCCTATTTTTCACTTTGACGACTAACGATTGTCAATTTTTTGTATGACAACGTTTCATTTGGTAGAATTATTGTTAAGCTGATTATTGTAATGACAAAAAACGTTTGGGGCATTTACCTTTTGTCAAAATATTAGGCCAGACAACTTTTAAACGAATAACGTTTCGTCTATTCAGGTGATGTTTCGGGAAGTTAAGGTGAAATCGAAAGGAATCGGTTAGGTTAGGTTAGGTTAGTATGCTGATAAACAATGCACGTTAACTGAAACAATGGCTGGTTAGGTTAGGTTAGAACTGCGACCACAACGCACGAGCCGAGCGAGCAAAGCGAGCGTGCCGCGGCAGCGGCCGGCGAAGTGCCAGAAACAAATTGCTTTTATTTCACTACACAGGGCATTTAAATATGCTACATCGGTTTGGTTAGAACTGCAACAATAAAGAGAAGACCAAACGTAAAGTTGGCAACTGTGAGGTTGGGAAATAAAAAAAAAATTATATCACAAGTTTGCAAATGATTATTCTGCGAAATAAAATTCTGCGAAACCTTACTTGGCAAGTGATAATCGACTGAACAATTTTCGGCGAAAAGGCAGAGATCCCTTGTACTAGCTAGTCGTGACGCCATTTCATACGTCCAAAACTGAGACTGAGACTGCATTACCTAAGCAATGAACAAATACCACTAATACCTCACCTCAGGCTATTGTTCTTTACTATGGAACACTTTTGAAATACTGCTCCAAATTTTATGTGTGGGTATTGCTTGCGTGTAAGTCCCATTGACGATTTGATCCAAAGACACGTACTTTATTTACACCTACTTTGACTTTATTTTGGTGTTACGTAATACGTTCAAGTGGATGTGTGTACCTGTTTTCAATATTGGCGTAATTTGCGTGTAGTAGGCTGTCCTAATATAAAACCCTCGTTTGCGTTTGTTACCCAAAGTAAACGATATTAAATATTTTTCTCGTTTAGCGTACAGTTACCTATTATAATTTACTGGGCCATTTTAGACTTCGTACTGTAAAAGAATTAGTATAAAATAAGAAAAAAATAATAAAAAATAATACATAGCTATTTTAACTTGATAGCGCCGCCACGTAGTCTTGGACAAACATTTTGACAGAGACAGACCTTCACAGAAGGGATAAGACAGGCCCCCCCCCGTGGGATCTCCACCTTGTCGTGGTGGGGGGGCTCAGTAACCGTGGATTGGTGACCCGCGGTGAAGCTAAGAGGGATCCAGGAGGGGACGCTCCGCGTGGGCTTGACGGGGCCTGCGCAGGATGCGTCCAACGGTGCGGGTGCGGGGGACAGTTCTGTCTGTCCCTCGCAGTCGGGTGCGGTCGCGGGTGGAGAGGCGTGTCGGTGTTGCGTTGCCGTGCGCCCTATCTCCTGCGACCAAATGGGGGCGCACCATTCGATGCGTCGCGGTGGGGCCGCAGAGGAAGAGGAGATGCGGTGTTGCGTTGCCGTCCTCCCTATCCTCTACGGCCGCTGGGTGTTTTGGCGGCGGAGCCCAACACCTTAATCCACCGCCAAGGGAGTTTTGTTCGGGGCCCGCCTGACCATCTGGCGGGCCGATACCCGTCGGGGGGTTGCGACGTATGCTTGGGCGAAACCCGACCCTCCGACACACGGGTACATGAGGCACACGGGTTGGTTTTTAGTCAGTAAGAGTCTGACAGTCCCCTTCGCCCATCCCCCAGGGCGGAGGGACTCCATGAGGATTTTCCAACCCGAAACCAAAAAAAAAAAAAAAATTGGGATAAGACAGGTAATTAACCCTTAAAGAAATAAAGGTTGACAGGATGACAGGCTAACATCTCTAATTTAAATTCAAGATCGCCATCTTAACCTTATTTTAAGCGTAGGGACAGTCTGTAACAGACGAACGCAATTTTTTTCATTCGTATTCGAAAGGTAGCATCTTTTATTAGTGGCTAAGATTCAGTTTTGATCGCTGAGACAGCGAAGTAAGTAAGTATTCGAACTAGAATTCTTATCTACCCTTTCACCCAGCGCACTATAGTACTACCCTTACCAGAGTCAATTCATTCATCATGTTACTCAGTATCAGGTCCACTTGTTTCTTCTCAGGATACTGATAGAGGCAATCCTTTGTTCTTTTCTTTTGAGTGCTGACTATTGGCACTTTCGGCGTCGTCTCTTCACTACTACCAGTAGTATTTTTATGTAAGTATTTACTATCCTGGTTCTCTTTGCTGTCTTGAAAAGCTCTCAAATGTGTGGAAGCTCGGTTATTATCTGCCTCCATGGAGTCTTCAACAGCTCTGAAATGTAACGAATTACGGCCTTCTTCCTTCGGCCCCACCAATTTTACGTCAAAAGACATCAACTGTACTTTAAAGTCAAAACATCCAACCGGGTACACAAACAGCAGTACGTGCAAAAGCCCCATAGCGCACATCACGACACGCATCGTTAGCATTAAACTTGTTTGCACATTAATAATACATCTTGTCGCAGAAATGGTTTAATATAAACATATCTTGAGTCGAGCTAATTTATTTCACATTCTTGTTCCATTTTGTTGTATTTTATAAAAAGCGACGTATTTCAGCGAGATTGTGGCGATAAATATATACCTAACGATCATAACAATATTGTTACGTTTGCCAGCGTTGTTGTCTCGCCAACATTTTAGCAAACAGAGCGGGTTTCCAGCGAGCCCGTCATGGTTACAGCGAAAATATATTTAATGGAGTGGCGGTCTGATTTTTGTAGTGTTCTTGCAAACATTCATTCCAATTGCGATGAAAATACTGAGGTTTCTTTTTACCGCTACAGATACGTTATTACTCCTTTTTATTTTGTTGCACAATCACTTTTACAGCAATAAACGTATTATAACCCGTTGTTGGGTTTGTTTAACTTTCGCAAAATTTGGTAATGTGTATTGAAATAGTGTAGGTACTTATTTTTTATATAGCAATAGTTATAAACAGATTTCTAACAAGTATTAAAAAGCTAGGCAACAGACCGATAAGTGGTATATTAAAGACGGCGCCGATAAGGGTTTAGTGTGAAATAAATGTTTATAGCTTGGAACATGACGACGTCCGATCACGGTCCAGACGTAATAATGCGCTCGAACCGTCTACATATTACAGATACGCTTGAGAGTGCAGAATGTAGTCTCATTATTGCAATATGGTGACACTATTGCGTTTGTTGTAAGTTGGTTAGTAGCCGACGATGGAAACGATCGATGTTGGATTATACAGTAAGTGTTTACGAAAGTAACACATAAGTACCATATTTCAATATTAAAAATATGAATTAAATTAAATGCTATGTATCCTAAAATATCCATATTCATTTTTAGAAAAAAATGATTTTGGCACAATTCATAAAACATAGCAGTAAATTATAAATGTGCTTTAAATACTCACACAAATCATCATGTGTATTGACCTTGCCTTCTACGTCCGTGGTCTGTGGTATTGACAATGATTTAATAGAAAGCTCTATGGTATACAAAGCACAACTGAAACTATTGGGCGCAAGAGCTGAAATTTGCTCCCGTGCACTCCCCAAGGACATACGTATGTATGTCCTTGGGGAGGGTACGGGAGCACTAAGAGAGAATGTTTGCAGATTTCAACCCTGAAGGGGTGAACTAAAACCTTTGTAAACCCTTAAAAATTTAAACCCTTTTTATTCAAGTGTCATTCACTCCGGCGAAGTGGCAGCCAAAAGTTCTCTTATAAGACGATAACGATAACGATGACTTAAGGCTAGGTCCTGTAGGTAGACCTAGCATTAAGTCCTTATATAGACAGAAGCAGTGATAAGATGTTATTGCGTCAAAACATTATTTAATACGTTTCATTCCAAAGTAAACAAAGATAGCTATTCTGATAACGCGTGACGTTGTGTTTTCAAGTTTCAAATTAAAGTTACGATCTTGAGTTAATAACTAAACTAAACCCAATTATGCGAAGATAATTGGAGATTGCGCGTATTTGATCACACAATCTACTATCACGTGAATGTATGTGTCACATTGTATGTGTGTCAATGTGTGCTTGTGTGGGTGATATCAATCAAATCAGCTCGTAATTGTCCGAAGTACACATCCACCTAAAACTTTCCACAAATTTGCAATTTTGCGTAATTTGTCTTCTTCATCCAAAATGTAAATTAAATGCCGTATGGCGTCCCATTATTATTCACGATAGGTTTGTGTTCACGAATATATTATTATGACACTGTGCTTTATCAGCTTGTTGAGGTAATTTTACGAGCTTCTACGTCGTAATTGATTTCATTACATATGTTTGCCGTCTATTGCTATAATTGTATGGTACAAGTTTAAGATGTTCTTCATTTTATTACGTAGTATGATGGCGTAATAAAATAATCGTGACAGGTTTTATAGAAAAATTACAACGCGGATTCACTCTGGACGAGCTATACATACCAAACAGGAATATTTAAAATATCTGGAACATTTTCATATCGCCGAATTGATAAGTGTTCTTGGTTATATATTGCTGAAGAGCCAAACATCGGGCTCAGTCGTGTGCTCTTGGATAGGTCTATATCGAGCAGTAGACTATGACAGGTTGATGATGCCATATTGTAAAATTTTGACTAGAGAGCCCCGTTATATTTTCTCTTGAGATAGCCAATATTGGAGCTAAGCTTGGGGTGAAAGCTAATATAAGTATACGTAATATATGTTTGGTATAGCCAAGGTTGTAAGTATGATTAAGTGGACGAATATTGCAGTTTTGTTCGATATGACGTAATCCCACGGCACTAGCCTGCGTTTAATATAAAATTTATGAGTTAGGGAAGGGTGGACTTCCACCCATTGTATGGCGACGGCCATACTTTGTTCTATGGTTATTTAGGGTGATAATAATGTCAATATGTGTTTGATGACATTACGTTAACACAAGTTATCAGTTTTTCAGCACACTGATTAGGCATTTTATTTGCCTAGTGATAGCTCTGCGAGGTTATGCTACGCACTACAGACATTTATTTTCATAACAAATAGAGAAAACTTGTTTCATTCTGCACGGTGGCAAGCGGATTACCGCTGCCGTTTTAGACTATCAATCTTAGAAGACGCTTTGTTTTTCTTATTTATATATACTAAACTCAGTTCTTTTTTATCATCTTTCCTTTCAGCTAGTCTAGTACCACATGAGTAGATAAACGGAACAGAGACACAGCTTCATACAACAGCGCGAATACGTTGCACTATTTCAAGCACGCGGCTCATGTGTGCGTGACCACTGGCCGCTTGTCGTGTACGCGGCGAGACTGGAAAAAACCGGTTTACGTAGGCACAGGCAGTTGACAATCTCAGGGTTATTACGACGCACGTTGTTTGTTTTGTACGTTGTAAGTTTTAATATTTTAATGTAAAAACGTGGTAATTTATTATTATAATGGTTGTTTGTTGTAATGTGTGTATGAATAATATTAAATGAAATAATTCAGTCATTATAAAGATTTTAACGATGGTAACGTACAATTGGGTTTATTAATTAGTTTTTTCCTCCTGATAATTTTATCGCATTTGTTGAATTGCTCGAGCAAAAGTTCCGCGAATATTTCGATCTTGAACTAAATATCGTCAATGTTGGCAACAAAATACTTAACATGTTTGCATGTTGTCCACCAGGATCTCCTAGCCCGATCCCCCAGAGGATCCTCGTGAACTCATTAGTTGTGAAATTGTATAAAAGCAATTAACGTTTACAAAACCAATGACTATCAGAAAGTTATCAGCCATCGATAGGGATTACAAAAAACAGGTGCATGCGATTTTCGACCTTATTGACGTAACTCAGAATTTATAATTTTACTAACGTATCAATGTCAGAAAGCAAGAAAATACCAAAAAAAAGTCTGTCATGAATTGTCAATAAGGTCGAAAATCGCATGCACCTGTTTTTTGTAAGCCCTATCAATGGTTGATCATTTTGTAGATGTTAATTTGTCTTACACAATTTCTTTTCAAACTTATTTTAGGTACCTATCCCCGTGGTAAAACTAGTGGCACATTTTGATTCCTATGTTTATTAGCAAAATAGATCATAAATATTACCAAAAAAATATTCAACACTATTAGTGGTATCGTTGGGAATGTCAAATAAATCACGTCGTCACGTCGTGTCCTTGGTAACAAATGTATATTTTAATTCCGTGCTTTTAAAAGTTTCAGGTGCATGCCATTTTTGGTTCCACTCGCTATTTTAGTTACAACTGTACTTCTGCCGTATAGCGAATCGGTCGAGTCCAAGAATCTGCCCAATCCACGAATCTGTCGAGTTGGGAATCTGCCGAATCACGAATCTGTCCAATCCAGAATCTTTCGTATACCGAACGAGCGATTTGTCTTAACCTATTGTGACAACCCTACCAAAATAGGTAGCAAATTTACGAACTCTTAAGAAGCTGTTTCTCTGTTCGGTTTATTTACTCATGTGCTAGTACTTAGTGTAGTGAGTGGTATAACATACAGGTCTTGCTTAATGATCTTAGAGAGCACTAGGATTATGCTAATGCTGATAACTGACAGCAGTAGACTGAGTTTCAAACCTAAATAACTGTACACAAAATAAATTTTACTTCGGCGGCGGCTGCGACGTGTTTACACGCTACAGTGGCAAGTCAGCAGGAGTTATTAGGTTGAGTTACATATGAAAACAACCACGTCTTAACTTCAGGTGTACAAAGTTTGCACCACGTATGTAGGTCCTCATTATAATCTCAGCACATGTTACAAGTTTTGTTTATAACATCGTCATGTTAATATGAACTCCATGTGGCTGGTGTAAACAGGAGAATTAGCACGGGTTTAGTTGCCTGTCTACTCACATCAAATCAGTTGGCTTTCGACATTCTGATTGGTCCGTTCCGCAAAAGTACTCCAATCAGAGCGCACACGGTAATCGCGTCGTAACCTAAAATAAACTCATGGCAGGCTCTTGATTGTTCAACGTTTTCTTCCAGAAGACTGTCGAATATTCAAACCATTCGACAACTATCAGTTATTGAAACATTTACATATTGACCTCATAATACGTACAGACCTCTTCGAGTCGAGTAAAACGTCGTTGTAAGAATTCTTCATTAGAATTTACTGGTACCTGTTATTCTAGTTAATGTAAAACATTCCAAAGAGTATAAAAAGTTATTATGTAGCGCCATTCTTTTTTCTTATACATATGAAACATAATTCCGTTACAGTAGCAAACTTGAAAGAACATTATATTCATGTTATCTTTACAATATTGAATAACTGAATTCTTTACGATCGCAATTCTAATGGCTGCTACACACAGTGCTGGCGGCATGGGCCGCCGGCTTTTGTCGCGCGGCTCATGCCGCCGGCTTTTGGCGGGCGTCGGTGCCACCGGCATCGGCCGCAGAAAGCCGCCGGGCATCATTCCAGTTGTATAGAACGTAGGGTTGCCAACTTTTTTTGCCAAATTTTTCTACTTTTAAATGTTTCATAGCTTGTTTGACAATAAAAATTAAAAAATAAACAATTCGTTTTTAATTACGTTAATTATTGACGTTCTATTTCTTTTTTCTCGCCACTTTGGATTCATCACTGAACTCTTTTCTTCTGAAGTGGCGAGGACGGAGACGGAGATATGATTTTAAGTATAAATTGCCTCCGTGGTCCAGTGGATAGTGTATGCGACTGCTGATCGGAGGTCCCGGGTTCGATTCCCGGGTTGGGCAAAAGTGTTACTGGGTTTTTCCGAATTCTCAGTAGCAGCACGGAGTCTGATGATGTGCCCGGTAACGGCGATAGGCTCGCTCCCTATTACGTGGGACCTAAAAGTTCATGGCGAAATGTGGGTTTAATATTAGACCTCTGCCTACCCCTTCGGGGATGCAGTCGTGAGTCTATACTATTGCCAATTGCCTTTTTCTGTAAAAAATATTTATCATCAGTGGTGAATTTCTTTTAGATCTCTTTGAGCCTAAACAGCTCCCATCATCCATTTAACTTATGTGTAACGTTATATAGATAAGTATTCATAATTAGTGTTTGGTTTTATAGGTCACAGTAAGTGTTGGAAGTAAAGCATTTTCATATACTTTATTTGTATACAAAAGCATAAAGTATATTTGCCAAAAATAAAGTAGGATACGTTATTATAAAGTATGGTTGACAACCCTAATAGAACGACCACACACAAGTAGCAAGTTGCAACCCGCGGCCGGCCGGCGGCTCACCCGCGCGGCCATGCCGGCGACTCATTCGTGCGGCCAGGCCGTGTGCTTTGTGTGCCGCCGGGCGCACGCGGCTCGGCCGGCGGCATGGCCGCCGGCACTGTGTGTAGCAGCCTTAAGAAGAGCCTTGTAGCACCTTTGCAACATAGCAAGTTCTCTCAGAACTTGTAAAATGTTGCAAAGGTGATACTTCATATAGTATTCACATTTATTTTCTACTTACATGTCGAACTCAGGTGCCAGGCGAACCTTGGCAAATGTAATTTCAATTTCTAATACACGTCACAACGATTACTTTGATGTATTTTACTGAGAGATATTCAAATAATAAAAGTATTTTATAATAATAAGATGAAAGTTTGGTTCTGAGGTTTCTGACCGTCTGCCTTTTTGACACTGACATGCCTAGCGTAATATTATCGCGACTAATATTGTAAATGCAAAAGTATGTCTGTCCATCTGTCTGTGTTATGGTTTCATGCTTAAACCACTGAATCGATTTGAAATTCAGAGCTTAAGATACTTTAAACGTAAGCCATGATATCATACCTATGATCAAACCATTAATTCACTTTAGCCTGGGAGATGAAAAAGCGCTCGCAAAGCCCTTAATAATTCAATGGCCCTTACATACCTATAGGTATCCACGTTTCGACAAGCGCCACTTTTCTGAGTGGCCGCTTTTATTGCCTCTCATAACTTTGACTAAATAGCTAAAGTTGCACGTATGATACATACATACATACATACATATCGTCACGCCTTTTATCTCCGAAGGGGTAGGCAGAGGTGTATTTCTACACCCACTTTTCGCCAGATATACTTTAGTCCCACGTAATAAGGGGCGAGCCTATTGCCGTACCAGGCACATTTCCAGACTCCGTGCTGCTACTGAGAATTTCGTGACAGAAAAACCCAATAACATTGCCCGGCCCAGGAATCGAACCCGGGACCTCCCCATCCCACGCGCACATTTATGCCGCGAGACCAACGAGGTAGTCGTATAGGGTTTGATGTCGAGTTTTCCGTCTCTACGCAAAGATGGTATTTGCATCGTGTTAAGCCGTGTGGTTGACGGCATAGAATACCTACAAGTGTCGTAAGAGGCGACTAAGGGATAACACGAACACGACGTATGATACATAATTATAAATTCTAGTAACTTTTTTCTTCCTTTTCAAAAATTTACGTAGTAAATGTGATATTTTATCTCGTGGACAATACTGAAATATTATTTCGTATTGTTATGTGAGACGTTAAAGTGTTTTTCTGTAGTTGGTATCCACCAAACTCTGTAATACGTATCTTTGAATGTGTAATAAAAACTTGTACATCTTTGGTCAAATTCATCTCGGCAAAATTTTATTTCACCCGCTACAAAGTTAAAAACAACATTAATCTTGCTCGCGTACAAGTCGAAGTCTTAGTTACAACCTGAAAAGGCTACATTACAGACCAGTAATTGATCCATTCTGACTTATCTAACTTCGTAGTTTTTCTAACAAGTTGTGAATGTAGTCGATTAGTAGAAACTTTCGGTTCTCTAGCTCGTCGCAAATTTAATTTGTAGCGAGGGAGCTGGCATCGCGAACGGCGGCGGCGCGCGGCGGCGTGGCGATATCGACGGAAATCCATTTTGTTTTCATGATCGTGCTACGACGGCATAACAGTTTGGAGAATGTTTTTTATCCGTCTTTTGTAGAACAACGTTGGAATATTTTAATTGTGTTGGGTTTATGTGCATAGGATAGAACCTGAATATAAGTTTCGCTATCCTGTATAGTTTTATGTATTACTAGCTGTGCTCGCTGGTTTGCATGTGAAAAATTTATGAATACATGTATGAGTTTTAATATTGCGACACATTTACGGCACTTATGGCGCCAAATATTTAGTTAAATACGCTCGCAGTGTTTTTCAAACCCCTATGACATATCAGTCGAAATTATGTTGCGTTCAGCGTTGCGCTGAACTTTCCACCGAGCGTCACATCACGCGCTATTGATGCGCTAAGCCACTATAATGTTATCCACTTGACATTCTCGTTATTAACGTTCATGCCAACCGAACCTACGTCTACGGCCTATAATAAAGTTCAGTTGCTAAAGTAATAGCGCCGTACTTTGAGTAGGTGTGTCGCTACACTTTTTCGATTGTATTGCTAAACTAGAACTTGTTAACGTTTGAGAAGAACAAGCCACTTACAACATGTGTGGTAGAAGTGGTAGTTCAACATTTTTCTATCCCTAACATAGCACGCAGCACCAGAAAGTCTAATCGAAGCGCAATTATCCGCTCAGTAGCTGCATTCTCAAGGGAAGGGTGGAAACCTAACGTAAAGTGTTCTCAAACTTATCGCATAGATATATCACTGGGAACTAAACCAGAATCTTTGAGAATCGACGCGCGTACACGTTCTAAGTTAAATCGGGACCTGGTCGTGACATATCAAACGGGTTAAATAAAGTTCGTTTTGTAGGATATATTCTAGTTGGTTACAATTTAGTAGTGTTTCATGTAGAGTTTGGGGATTAATAAGTCTTTGATTTGTTATGCTCTGGGGATCGGCTGTGTAATGTTTTGATAAAGATTTTACACTAAAATTTATTGATTGTCGTGGAAACAAACATGATGTGGACGCAGACTTGACATTGATACTTCTCAAAAATAAATCAGTGGAGAACTATTTGAATGAAGTCGTTGACAATAATTAGTCCCTAGGATGTTAGAAGTAAAGATATGTCGAATATGTTGATGTTAACTACCCTTGCACAATATGGTTACAAATTGTCATTCCTATTATTTTTTTTTTATAGACTCACGCCTGTATCCCCGAAAGGGTAGGCAGAGGTGTGATATAATACCCACATGTCGCCATGAATTTTTAGGTCCCACGTAATATTGCCGAGCGAGCCTATTGCCGAAAAAATTGTCATTCACTATTTTTAATAGTATTATAATTCATAATATGTAACAGGTTCAGTCATCCATCCACGCTATCGCATGACCTAGTTTGAGCCTTTCAACTGCTCGTTATTAAAATATTAGAAAACACAGAAATAATAATAATTTTAAACAATTTTTATATAACTCAAACCTCACCACGTCAATTTCTCTCCTACACACACAACGTAATAGTAAACAAGCAGCAGCGAACGTTAGACATTAAGCCTCAGCAATGGACAACATGGACAACCGCCGACAGGCCTGTCGCCATTAATTGGACGCACCACGTACAATACTGTCGTCCTCATTTAATGGAATATTCCACAATATCATCACACATTTTGTGCAAAAATTCAACAGTACTTTCAGATGACTATAGAAAATCCTTTCAGTAATTAATATTGAAATCCGTATGGTGACGGATTATGAATACAAAAGGTCACTACCCAATTTCACATGGGTATCGTAAAGAAAAAACAAAGAAACTACACGAAGTTAAAAAAAGTATTTGTGAATAGATGAAAAACTTGACATCGAAAAAAGTATCAAGCCGTCTGGCCAGTGAGTTATAATATTCCTATTGACCCGCAGTGCTACTGTGAAGCAAATTAGGAGTGAATTAAGTCCAGTGGTGTACCTACTGCAAAAGTCTTTAAACGAAAAAAAATGCGTTTATTTTCATTTGACTGTAGCTTCATTCCTACAGAATAATCTAAAGTACATTGTTTGAGTTCTTTTGAATGGGTTGGTTAGGAGAAGATTGGTTCCTCTTCACGTCGTTAGGCTTAAGAACGGAGACAACATAAAAATGTTACTTTTATAAATGCGAACCTTTGAGGATCAATGGACGTTTATTTCTCTTTAAAAAATTGCTCATTCAATTTAGATTAAACTCATCAGTCATATACATATATCTAGGTATATGTCATGTATACATATCCGAATTACACTTATGATACCCTTAGTCACACTACCTGAGTCTGAAAGCCAAGGACGAAGTGTCGTAATAGCTATGTGATAGATTTTATATTCCGTTTAACAGGAAACACCAATCTTACTGCAGTATTACAAATTGCAGTGCAGTAATTCAAACTGCTATCTTTCTTTGCCTATACTATTCATGTCTGTCTTTTATATATATTTCGCTATTCTGCAGTTTCATTTCTATTGGCAATTATTCAAACCGCGCAATCCTTTACAATACGTGCTTTGTTATGGTAGATTACAATAGAAAATGCTACTTACGGTTGTCTGCTGTGGGTATTTTCTTAGTTGCGATAGTTAAGTAATGTTTGACTGTGTGGAGGATAAAGGTCTGGTGTTCCTCCAACTAGAGGGAGGATCCTCTAACCAAGCTGGGTGGTCGTACTTGGTGGCCTGCAGGCCGACGGACATACTTTGGAACTTGTATATATGCCGATTGGCTCGCGAAAGTTGATATCGCGGTTCAGGATTTTTGAATTTTTCCCGCGTTGTTAGGTGGTACGAGTGTCGAGGTAGTTCTTTCGTCATTGGCTAGATGGCGTTGTGCGGGTGTTATGTAGCTGGCCGCTACAACTGCATGCCATTTTATTATTGTTATAAATAGTCCGATAATGGTCGAATTTTAGTAGAATTTTGGCGTCGAATGTTGGAACATACTGTCTCCTTAAAAACGTTGACTACGCGAATTCTTGCACTCATCTGTTAACAACGTACATATACCAAGTAAAAGCTAGCAAGTGTTTCGGCTATTACAGTAGTCTTTCTTTGGGAAAGAAAATATTCTGTCAAAAAATATTAGGCTAGAAAGTAGACCCTTCGCCTATAGGCAGAGAGTCTTGGATGCAACCGGGATGATCGGTAAAAAAGGATGTAGATCTGCGAAAATTGTCAACCTTCGGGAAATGGGTGACAAAAATGAAGATAGATAGAGAGTTTGGAAGAAGAGGGCGAGTATAACTCCCTTTCTGCACAACGTGCGAGTGCTGAATAAGTGTTACCGTTGGACGCTTACCATAAGGCGGTTCATCGCTCGCTAACCATCCTTATTGAAGAAAATATTACTCCGGACTTGGTGATATAGTGTCGAAACTTAGTCCCAATGTTTCAATGTTCCCGAAAATATTGTGTAAATTTTACCCACCAGTATTTTGAGATCATGCCCAATCGAGATAGATGTTTCCTTAATATTTAATTTTGGAGATTGCATGAAACACAGTTAAATTATGGTTATATATTATCTAAACTAGATGTACCCCAGCGATATGTTTAATCGTTAATGGTTTCATTTATACAGTATGTAAGGGACGGTGTACCGAAAACCAATACCAGTGATTCAGTACATGATACTGAGGCCATTGGCGGTCGAAATTTCCGGATTTTTTTTAATGAATTTTCCGATTTTTCTTTTGCATTTTTGCCATGAAATGTAATGAAATACCTAGTAACTACAGTCGACCCGCATTAATATTTTAGTAAAATTCTTAAAACATGTCATGGCGCGTTTACTCTGATATGACATCGGCCGCGGCGCGCGGCCGCAGCACAGTAAGCCCACCAGTACATCGTAATCACTGCCGCTACCACCCGCCGCAGTAGGGCCGTAACAGCTGATAGTGCGAGTTAGCGTGTTCCTATTTACATCGCATTTTTTTTGGAAAATTGTCGAGTTCTTAGATTCTTTCCGAAAAATTCGACCGCTGAATCACTGGTATCGTTATATCGTCGTATAGTTTTCGGTACGTCCCATACACCCAGTATTCAGCTTCGATTAGAAACAATTAGTTTCATTTACTTTAATATACACGTTTCACTAAAATAACCGTAAATTTTTGTAACATGTTTTCATAGAGCATACGATATGTTTTTGGTGAATTTTGTATTCAGAGGGTCGATTGTTAATTTTGATGAAACTTTCGGTGCCTGTTATTTTGCTATCATTGCCTTTGGTTGTCTATTATTGGGCTTTGGCCTTTCCCAGTGACCGCCAATCGATTTGGACTTTAGTATCTAGTTGCTGTCAAAAGATTTCTACTACCTTCTCTAAGCAAGTTGCCACTCCACCATGCATAAGGCATCCTACGCTTTTTTCACTCTAACTTGGTCACTACTCAAAGACTACTTTATCGACTGACGAGTCTGAGGGCAATGTGACCAGCCCACTGCCCCTTCGGCGCATTTTTGCCCTGAGAGATATGAAAATCTGAAAGCGTACTTACCCATCAAACACACTTTCCTGCCACGTTTATGCATTACGTAATCTGCTACATTTCTTATAGAAGTATTGCCGAATGGCCTGTTTGGCCTTGTTCATTACAATGACAACACAATAACTCATTTTCAAAAGCCTTTTCCTCAGGCTATGTTGTGGTCAATAGACCATAGCAATTTATGAAGCACATAGATCAGAAAAACAATGGTTGCTAAAACATATTCGTAAACGTCAGGCAGAAATTGTTGTCGATTTTATTGACCTACCAGAAATGAGATATGAGGTCGATGTCTTAACTATTCAAAGACCAACTTATCCTCAGTAAATAGCACATCACATTTGCAAGGTACCCAGTAAATAGAACTATCCTAATAAAGTAAACAATAGGATGCAGACAATATATCGTAGGATTAAATGACATCATAGCGAATGTGCTATAATAAGACACACACATGCGTCGTAAGTCACGCATCTCCAGTTTAAGCTGAGGATTTATTCGCGACTATAAACTGTAGCGACAAGCGCCATGAGACGGGGACGTGAAACTGCAAATAAATATCTACCTAGTGGATATACAGGATGCAGGTGAAGTGGCAACAGAAATAGCAGTAAGGTATAGCAATATAATTTAGAGGAATGTGGCAATTTCTTATTAAAGTGGACAAGAGCAGCGAAGTCAAAGGCGATGTAATTTTTGCTTAGCCACATTCAGTGAGATTTGTTGTTTGCCCACTTTCATACTAGGAGGCAACCTTTGTCTCGGGTTATATAGAGACCTCCCTTTGACGTGGGAAAAGCACCACGCTGAAGGCAGATCGGCAGCTCAAAGTAGCTGATCATCGTATTTGGTGAGGACGTCTTCGTTACCTGGTAACAATATTATTTATTACGTATATTTTAGAAATTGATTTGTGAACTGTATACAGGTGTTATACAGGTCACCATCCTATCTCATGTTCATTATAGGCAGTTGACAATACCCATACATATCAACCCAATTAATGGTTTTAACAGATAATATGTCATACATACAAACCTGCGTTCCAGTGGCTTTACTAGATAATTTTTACTAATCAGTCTTCTAATGATGCCTTATAAAGATGCCGAACACTGATATTTTATCACTAAACATACAATCAAAGTTATATGGCAGTATTAAAGCCATATCAGTCAACTTCTTAAAAACGGGTTCTTTCTAAGTGCATAATTTAAGTCAACTAGCTTAAACAAACACCCTGTGCATCTACCATCAGACGTAGATACTCACGTATTTATTTGTATCGTAAAGCTCAACTATTCGTGTCATGAAGTAACAGCGATATCGTTGTGCAATACGCGCGTATTCCTACTCACTACGAGGAGTAGTCGCAGTAAGTGGGGCGAACAGGATTTATGTTCTCATAAACGTCTGTTTATAAAACAATATTGTGTTTTTCTCTATTAGCAGCGGGGTGATTTGTTGATTTCATTTTCTGGTTGCCGCTTAGGATTGTGCCTATAAATTAACGGAAACGATTGGGTTTTGTACGGATTACGCAACTGCTCAAGAAATTGCCTCACAGCTTACCATGCGCCAATTGTTTGATTTTGCCACAGATAAAAATATGGTCTTAATAAGATGCTGTACATGGATGTTAGTGATGTTACTATAACGTTTTGAGACACGGCAGCAATAGCGCAAACAAGAAAGAGATTTATGAAAAGATTTTGAATAAAAGATGAATGTGTGCGCCATGTTCTAGTAGCACCTAATATTGACAGATTGTAGTAACGATAACAATTTTTACTGTAATTGCTTGTAGCACGATATGTTTAGAGCTTTGCGGCATGTCCCCTATATTGCTGTGTTGGTCTCTGCGTCAATACTACTGCTAAGTTTACTACTCTATTTGAATCTATGCTGTAATATAGTATCACTAATAAGTCGCGCTCATAGCGAGACTTGCCTTACCGTTTGTAACAGATCAGCAAAGTGAAGCAACGCTTGCACAGGTCGCTACTTGGATGGGTGACCGTGTGTGGTATTTACATCTGAGCGCTAACATGCTTCGGAGGGCACGTAAAGCTGTCGGTCCCGGTTCTTGTCTAAGGATGTTGGAGGCCTTCGGGCGGTCTGAAAAGTCCGACACCGGAGTTGGCCACACACTCACACGAGAAACAACTAAAAAGTCATTTATGACTCCACGCGTAGCCATATTATTTGAACAGCACACCCAGTGAGGTAACATAATGTGCACATCACGCAATCTATTTTGTCAGACTGTGAATCAAATGCGACCCACAAAAGAGAAAAAGGGTAAATAAACATCTCATTTAACTTGCCTTTATATCTTAATTTATTTCAAGGGACATTCATATATTTTGCACCCAATAAGCCGATTATATTCAGTCCGAAATCACAGGATACACACACACACAAACGTAAATTAATAATTTATAAGGGATGTCAAACTCAACGGTCTCTCAAAATAGATTATACGGAAAAGCGAACGCATTAATATCAAATAAAAAATATTTTTAAATAAAAAACAACCGACTTCAAAAACACTAAGGAACTAAAAAACATAAAATAATTGGTTTTGGAGCAAACATTTTTGGAGTCGGTGCCAAGCCAAGTATTTCTCATCTGACTATAAAAACCTCTACACATATTTATATAACTTTCGTTGTTGATAGAATAGGCATAGATTTATTTTATATAATAAATCTATGAGAATAGGCAAGTAGTTTGTAATTTAGTAACTTTTTGCGTAAGGGCTTGGCACCGGCTCCAAAAATGTTTGCTCCAAAACCAATTATTTTATGTTTTTTAGTTCCTTAGTGTTTTTGAAGTCGGTTGTTTTTTATTTAAAAATATTTTTTATTTTTTGCTTTTTAGTGGTATACTAATAAAAAATAGTAATAGGTGATAAGTAGGTACATAGGATAGTATAGGTGTCCAGCATCAAAGTCTATGTAAAGACGACTAAAACGAGCCCAAACTCGCTGGCATTGCGAAATTGTATTACAATTATCGCATGGCTACCTTCCTGCTCCATCATCAGAGTTTGGTAAGCATTCAGCACTAAAGTCCAAGTAAAGACGAATCAAACGAGCCCAAACTCAATGGGATAGCGTCTTTGTATTACAAAGACCTCATGGCCACCTGCTTGCTTCATCATCAGACCCTGGAAAACATCCAGTACCAAATTCCATTTAAAGACGGATCAAACGACCCTAAACTCGATGACATTGGGTTATTGTATCACAAAGATCTCATGATTGCCTTCCAACTCTATCATCAGACCATGGAAATCATCCAGCATCTAAGTCTATGTAAAGACGACTCAAACGAGCCCAAACTCGGTGGCATTGGGTTATTATCATCAAATCGCTTCAAGTTAGCTTATAAAATTTGGAGAGTTCCTACGTTTTTTCAGGATTCCATGATCAGATCCTGACCTGAAGATTATGGGACCAACTAGAATGTATACTCTTTCAATCAAACTAAGAATTTTCGAAATCGGTCCAGGCGTCTTAGAGAAATCGGGGAACATACATAAAAAAAAAAAGATTCCGACGAATTGTAAACCTCCTCCTTTTTTTGAAGTCGGTTAATGAACGATGTTAGCTAACCTTTACTCCCGACGTATTTATTATTTAAATAAACGACGAGTGTGTAATGGAATTTATTTATTTATTTCCTCATTTAATTGAATAATTTCGTGTTAAATAAACAATGAAACTTGGCGTTTTGGTCTCGCTGATGATTGAAATGACGCTTTCATTTCATTTGTATAGATTGGTATTGTAACACGCAATATTGTTGTGACAACGACGAGATATACAAATATATATGTAGATATAAAAGTAACTGGTACAGTGCAAAGGTTGCAATTATGAATGTTTATATAAGTATGTTTATCAGTTGTCTGGTTACTTTGGTTCTGCATAGTTTGGGATCAAATGGTCGTGTGTGAATTATGGTAGAATAGGATATTATGTCAAAAGGCTACAGGCGGAATTAATGCCTTAGGCATATTCTCTAGGTTAACTTTTGGTTACTGTGGACTTATTCCTAGTGCGGGAGTTGGCTTTAACAAAATATGAAAGAAGTACATTCAGTAATTTGATCCCAGATGACACATAAAAAAATATCATATGTAGGTACTACAGAGATACAATAGTCAGATGTGAAAGACCCAAGACAACGGTGTGTACCTACTACGGTGCCATCCCTAAGGACTTGACGAAGGACAAAATTTCGGAACTTAAACAGTACAGAATATATTATTTTAATGGCTTTTTATTTTGTGTCCGTTCATAGGATATTTCTTTTGATTGGCAACTTGCGGGTATCTTCACAGACTTTCAGGTATTTTTCTCGTAAAACACCTTAGGTAGTATAGAACGAATAGTTCTAGATTAAATTGTGTAAGAATTGTGTTTGTTAAAATATGTATTACATACTTTTATCTAACTAATTTTAATTACAGTAAAAATATTGGATATTGGAAATAAAGGCACATATTATAATCTCGATAGACCATTTAAAATTACATACATACATACATAGACTCACGCCTGTTTCCCTGAAAGGGTAGGTAGAGGCATATTAAACGCCCACTTTTCGCCAGTGTTTTGATCCCAAGTAATAGGTGGCGAGCCTATTGCAGCTTATCGGGATATTTTGTTTGCCAGAGCCTCGTCCGTTGATCATCAGGTGCACCACTTGCAGGTGAGGTTGGCTTGGGACCCTAAGTTCTTGGTGGGAACCCTATGCACTCATATGCATTTAAAATTAAAGTTTAAGATTAGCATAATACAATTTTTAAATGATTATTTTGTCGTAAAACGTTCACTGCTGATTCAGAGGTGCTCTCAACACGGAAACCTACTTTGAGTCGCCAGCATTCAGCCGCTTGTTATGTCTTACCATATCGACAAGGCATCTCTGTCATCCCAGCTGTTCACAATTTTCGGATCATTTTAATTTTGTTTTCATAACGGTCATGTCCTTATGTTTTGTGCGTTGCCAACTCCGCAAAATATCATCAAGACATTGCGTTGCCAACTTTAATAAAATTAATCACTTGTACTTTGTTTTCACTACACAAACCAGGATTGGATTTCGTCTTTCATCCTGGCGGAGTCACGGTCATGTATACTAGCTACGATTCGCGTGACCCTGCCACTATGGGAAGTCGAGAATTTCGCAGTGGTTTTATTAAGTAGAACCTAAATGTCTTTAGCAGAAAGACCCACACAACTTCTTCGTCTGCCCAAAGACGAAGCATACAGTGGTAGCCGGGACCGGCTATAGTTTTACCACCGGTTGACGAGTTTCAATCGATTCGAGATACAACAGTGGACGTGAAGAGTTTCACTCGATTGACTACTACAGTTTTGGCTGCCCGTATGGCGAAATAGGTTAAGCGGCCGCCATTCCGTTTAACACCGCACCAAGTGTTTGATCCCTATACTAGTATGCGGATAATACAGCACATAGATATGCATTCTTTTTGAGATTATTACGGATAATAACTACCCTTTCTCGCTATTTAATTGGAAATTGTACATTTGTACAATTGTATTTGTTACGTTTCATACTATATTTAGTAACACGCAACAGTATCACGCATTCGTTCCTTGGTTCATATTGTATGGATCTGATACAATAGGGACACGCGATCTTACCTTCATTTAGTTGTGAGTAATGGATTTTAGTTTCAGCTGCTCTATTTACTCCGGAATTCAATATTCGATCTATAGATAGATCTGTAGATTTTAGATACGTTATTGACATAAGCTCCATACAAAATATGTCAAACACGAATCTCGAATCTCAAAATCCATGTATGGATCAAATATTGAAAATGGCCGTTAATAATTCTAGTAAATACAAGCACATATTCATAGATTTATAATATGTACCAATCATAAATTTTGAATTGTTTGTATCACCAAGCGTGTTGTGCCCTGATAAGTGATAATGTTGGTGAGTTATTCTGACCAGTATTTTGGCAGCAGGCTTTTCTGATAGATAATTCGTAGTAGAACAAAGTCAGGTGATAAAGTGGCCAATGTCACTTCATGTATAATTAATATATTATTCATTATCATAGATTATTCTTTAGCATATATATATAATCATCATCATCATCCCAGTGCTGTCCCGGTTGCGATCCAAGATCCACGCCTTGTTGCTCGGGGTCCACTTTCTAGCAGTACCTCCTCCCTTTCTCACGATTTTCAGCATCCCTGGTGGTTAGTCGATTATCATATTATTATATACATAATAATACATGTCATACCGTTATCAATACTTTGCAGAGATTTTTCACAATCTATTTATTTATTTTTATTTTTATTTATAGTCTCACGCCTGTATCCCCGAAGGGGTAGGATGAGGTGTAAATACTACACCCACATTTCGCCATAAATTTTGAGGTCCCACGTAATAGGGGGTGAGCCTATTGCCGTTACCGGGCACATCACCAGACTCCGGGCTGCTACTGAGTATTCGGAAAAATCCAATAACACTTTTGCCCGACCCAGGAATCGAACCCGGGACCTCAGATCAGCAGTCGCATACGCTATCCACTGGACCACGGAGGCTGTCCCAATCCCATAATCTTTTCACAATCATTGTACAAAATTACGTAGGCACTATCCCATTCCATCCGGTAGGTGACCGTAGGAGGCGACTTGGGACAATACATGAATAGTTTCTTTCGGAAAACTCGACATCAAAGTCTATAATAACAATTCTGGACAACGTGGTGTAAGTAGTAGGTCAAAACCTACTTTTGATTTACAATACTATTGTGACAAGTTTTTACATTATGTAGTTATGTACATATCAAGAAGTTATACATATCCGCTTATTTATGTGTTTATGTGTAGATTTCTCACAAGAATACAGCATATATAAAGAGCCTCTAACGATATTTTGACGGAATATTCCATCCCATCACTCCATTGATATTTAAATTCGAGATCAAACCATGTTTCATACAATGAGAGTAACATCAAATAAATACTCCGTTTGATGATTTGGGATTTTTTCCTACTTTCAGCAACGTTTGTAAAAATACATTTTGATTCTAAGATATGAATTACGAATCGTATGTATTTTTGTGTTCTGAAGTATAAAAGCCATTTGATTATATAAAACCGTAATGAAGGATGTTTGTATTGTAAAGGTATCTTTCATTTGCTGTTCAATAAGGACAAATACGGTTTGAGCAACTTAAGATAGTTTGTAATCGCGGTGAAGTCGTGGTAAAATATTCTAACCGTGATTCACGTGCCCACCGCTACTGAAAGTCGATGGACACCGCGGTGGTTGCAGTGAGGAGGCACCGTACGCCTGTTGGGAAGAATCACATACACACTGGTGTATGTGACTCTACCAAATCATACAGAGCACGTGCTCTGCTTACCCCAAGAGGCGGAGGATGAGCAAGGAATTCGGCTTTCCACTGTAAAGACAAAAAAACACAGCTAGTTTTCTCGCTACGCTATTTTCTAATTAGAACACAATTTGTATATTCTCATTTGGTGGCACTATTACTCCCAACATAGCACTTAAACACACAACGAGAGAGAAAGTAAACACATTTGGTCAATCCGTCTGACTCTAGCATCGCTTTAACGAAACTCAAATGGATAAGCCACTGTACGTGACTGTACTGTACACCAGTGTTCGCAGAACAAGTTGAAGAACACTAAGTAAAGACAGTGTATCTAATAAACATGCCGTAATGCAGGGGACGGACAAACAGACATCTACTATGAGTACACCTTACATTAACTATAGTTGTTTTAGTTATGGTATTCTTAAGGAGTAAAATATTATCAATAAAATTTAACATCAGAATAAGTTGTAGTTACCGAGATTTTTGTTCATACAAGGCAGTCGGTCCATCGGAGGCCCACGTGTGAATTTACATACTAACGGACCGTATTTGAAAAATCGAATAGTGCTATAGCGGTAATACCTAAGCGGTAACCCTGGCTTATAGTGATGGTTGTATTGTTCTAGCACTATACAAGCAAAACCTTACTTATACATAGCAACCAAACCAGTGCGAGAGACAAATTAGAGATATCTAAGATGAATGAGAAACTTAATCAGAAGTATATAACTACATATTTATGTATATTGTTTAAAAACAATTATTAATGTTCAAACAAATTTAATGTAATCACTACACATCAAAACTTTTTGTCTTTTTCAGTCTGTCCAAACTAAGGTTGCCTGGAAGAAATCACTCTTTGCCGGCCTTGTGCATTTGCTATGTATGTACATTTAAGTTATTAACACCAGATTTGTACCAACAGTGTATTTGCACAATATAGAATTATCTATCTAATGGGTGATTCATTTGGAGGTACGTTTTACAAAACAAAAAAAATAAATAAAAACAAATGTATCGGGTCATTTTTAGTTATAATATAAAATAACTATTTTGAACATTTATTTATTGAAGATTATTTCTTTCAAATGTTGGCCGTAACTGCGGTTAACGGTAGAATGGACTATCCATTCTGCAGTTCCAGTTTTCAATGGCGCGACCAAGCATTTCGGTTGGTATTTGGCGAATAACGCGAGTAATGTTGGCTTCCAGTTGTTCAATCGTACCCGGCTTATCCATATAGACTTTGGACTTAACATAGATCCAAAGAAAAAATACAAAAAAAGTCATTAATGAATCACCACACAAAAACTAAATGAATCACCTGTTATATTGGAGGAGTTGGAAAATGTATAGGTAATCCACTTGCCATACCACATTTACTATAGTAGTTATCGAGTTGCACATGGTAGTGTTCTGAGAGCGCGCATAGAGAATACACATCAAGTTTATGTCGGCTGCTCACCAGACTAAGGAATGCTAAAGTACGGTCAAGGGTGTGACGGAGTGGACATGTTGGCGCTTGTAATTGGATAGATAACTTGTACGCTCATTCAAATTGTTGGAGTTTCACTCGTATGTTACAGTTGCTGAGCTGTAAGTGTGAATTTAATATAAATAATTGTAACGTATACGTACACCCTTGTTGCGAAGATAAGGTTCTTGAGAACTAGCTGATGTTCGCAATAAGTTCAGTGAAAAGCAGGAGTCGGCAGGAATGTATATAACATGCATCCGTAAAAACACATTACTTCGTGGTGGATAAAGGATGTAGTCGACTAGGTAGAACCAGAAAACGATCGTTAATAAAGACAACCATAGCTTTAAAAACTCGATAAAGCTGCAGTTTTATCGAGTTTTTAAAGCTGCGTAAAGTATGTCTCTCTCGATTCTCGAATAAATGTAGAGCTACTCAAGGCGTAAACAATACATGGAAATTGCCCTATCCATTGGTAAAACCTTACAGAAATCCGTCAGTTATTGCTTTAATTTATCGCGTTCATAAGACGGACTGGACTAGAATAGAAGGGACTTCATTTTTTTTATAGACTCACGCCTGTCTCCCCGAAGGGATAGGCAGAGGTGTAATATTAAACCCACATTTTTAGGTCCCACGTAAAAAGGGGCGAGCCTATTGCCGTTACCGGGCACATCACCATGACTCCTTGCTGCTATTGAGAATTCGGAAAAACCCAGTAACACATTTGCCCGACCTGGGAATGGAACCCGGGACCTCCGATCAGCAGTCGCATACGCTATCCACTGGAGCACAGAGGCAGTGTTTATTTATAATATGTAAATACATATCGAGTTCTATTTTGAGTGCTTACACTTTTTAATAGTGTTTAAATTGAATTTTATTTGGCATTCATTACTTTGATAGTTCTCCATTTTCCTATTTCCTTTATTAATGCATTAATAAATGTAAACAGCCGAAACCCAACTACGAGTAAACACGCATTACTTACCATAATGTCTATATTCAAATCGTACAGCATTGTTTTACTCCAAGGCGGTTCAAATTATACCCCAACTCATTTCCCAACGGGTACGATTTACCGTCTAGCGGTAAGACTAGAATCTTGTCCTACCCCACTTACCAGCACCATAAAACTGGTTCATGACCACAAGCGACAATTATAACACTTTAGCGGTATTCGCGATCACGATTTGACAATTATTGCCATTTCTCCTTTGTTACATTTATTTGCCTGTTCAAAACGACAGCTGTAAGAGATGTTTTCTCAGAAGAAACGCTCTTAACAGCGTTTACGCCTTACGGCTTTTCATACAAACTTTCAAGTCCTTATCATTCGAAATAAATGAACCGATTTTGATGAAACTTCATACACATAAGCAGGATACATAGGTCTAAAAAGTTAATTGAAAACATTTTCGAAATATCTTATTTAAAAAAGATAATCGTAAATATCTATTTCTATAGAAAATTTTAAATCGGCCTAATTTAGCTGTAACACTTTTTTTTCGAAAATATCGAAAATAAGTAAGTATGCCATAGTCCTATTGTTTTAAGCTAATTTATAACATTAGATTTACATTTATTTACTGGATGTTATGAAATGTAAATCGTTAGCTAATATTAACTCATCCTAATATAATAAAAAATATGATGTGAAAATACCTCTCCTTTTATGCGACATTTTGATGGACTTACAAAGGCCCTATACGGAGTAATCATTGCGTTTAGATTGAGAAACTTCAAGGTATATCATATTATGAAAATAGAGGTTTGCTTATTGTAATTATCTCTTAAAACCATGTTAACCTTGAACACTGGTATGTTTACAAATAAAATAAAATAAAAATACATAGTTTATACATCTTGCGGCTCAAAGATTCCACAAAGTCGATCATTAACATTTCTCCTCTGAAAACACTTGAAGATTTGACTGTGGCAAATATTTACTACATTTGTATTTGGCTTGGTATTAGCAAACTTTTGACAAATTACTGCAGTCTTATTTGACTTGCTGATGAAGCTCCTCAGAAAGAGCTTGCGTCGAGCGGTCAAGTTTGTTTAGAAACTAGGTTAGCGTCGTGACGGTCCGTCACGACGCTAACCGTCATTCTTATTACGTCAGCGTTAATAATTAAATACGATAACTGGGAATATAATATATATACATACATACTTGATACTTGATGGCACGGGCTGTTTCCGCAACTCCACGTCTTGGCGTGTATTTTGCGTGCGGGTGGGAATGGTGTCGTCATTCGAGCCACCCCAGCTCTTCGAGGAAGGCCAGCAGACTCTTGATGTGGCCCACGGCCTCCCTCAGGGTGCTGTATCTGGTGAGGTACTGCTGCCTGTACTGTGCGACCTCAGGGCAGTCGAGGAGCAGGTGGGCTGCCGTCTCGTCTGCTGCCATACAGGCCCTGCACAGCAGGCTGTCGGTGATACCTATAGTAAATAGTTGTTTATTAAAGAATCCGTGTCCTGTGTAGGCGGCCGTGACTGTCCGTAGTTGTTGTTTGGACAGCCGGAGGATTTGTTTAGCTATCTTACCGTCTACTGCGGGAAGAGCCTCCTTGGCCTGCCTACATGTTTCAATACCAATCCAGGACTGGTTGTGTTTGGTCCTGGTCCTATTTCTTACCAGGTTGCGATAAAAACCAGAAGGGAGGGGAATAATGGGCTCGGGTCCCACCACCTCTTAAGTGGCCTCTCTTCTGGCAAGTACGTCGGCTGCGTCATTCCCTCTTGAGCCACTGTGGCCCTTGATCCATTGCAGTGTTAATTTGTTTAGTTTACCTACCTCTGTTAGTTTCTGGTGGCATTCAAGGGTGAGTGCCGAGGTGATAGTATGGCTTTTGAGGGCTGAGAGGACAGCCTTACTATCTGAGAGGATCCTAATGGATCGTTCCCTTACCTCACGTGCCATGATTGCTGTGGCAGCTAGGATTATGCCAAAACATTCGGCCTGGTAGACCGTGTTGTAGGCTCCCAGCGGTGCTGCGATGTTGATGTTTAGGTCCTCGGAGAATACTCCTGAACCCGCACCTGTATCCGTTTTGGACCCATCTGTGAAGATCGTGAGCTCGTTGTGGTTAACTGCTCCTTCGTGTAGATCCTCGTACAGTTGGATTTTGTATTTCTTGTCGAAAACAAATTGTTTCGGTATGCGGTCGCTTATTGCTTGTGTGATAGGAACTTCTTTAGAGAGTGTATTTAAGTTGTTAGTGTGCGGTGTATTCGTGTCTTTCCAGAGCTTCAGGGCTCTTAGCCGGACTGCCGACATCGTTGCTTCCTGTTGTATGAACGGGTGCAATGGAGGCAGATCCAGCAACACTTCAAGTGCCGCTGTTGGCGTTGTTTTCATACAGCCCGTGACCGCTAGGCATGCAAGTCTTTGAAGCTTCTGAAGCTTGTTGGCTGCCGTTATTAGGTTGGTCCTAGGCCACCACACTACTGCGCCGTAGCTAACCATCGGACGTATTATTGTCTTATAGAGCCATAAGACAATTTTGGGGGATAGGCCCCAGCGTTTACCTATCATCTTCTTGCACTGCCAGAAAATGATGCTGGCTTTATTGAGCTTATTTTTCATGTGGCTGTTCCATGTCAATTTGCTGTCGAGAGTGACACCTAGGTACTTGACCTAGGTAGACAGCTTAAGCTCTGTATCGAATAACCTGGGCAATCGGTAAGTACCCAGCACGCGTTTGTGTGTGAACATAACTAGTTCGGTCTTGGTCGGGTTTACAGATAATTCGTACTCATTACACCACCACTCTACTATGCGTAGGGCTTGTTGGGTTTGGTCGTACACTGTACTGGTTACCTTACCTGAGGTGAGTATGGTTAGATCATCTGCATAACCTATTGTATAGAAGTATCTCGCGTTGAGTTTGTCTATGAGTTCATTGATGACTAAGTTCCACAATAGCGGGGAGAGTACACCTCCCTGCGGGCACCCTTTAGTTATCAAGGCTGTCTGATTGTCGCCTTGCAGGCGCACTACACTTTTGCTGAGCATGTTTTGGATCCACTGTATGAGCATCTGATCCACACCATGCCTGGCTAGGGCGTTGCTTATGCTGGAAAAGTTTGTCTTATCGAAGGCTCCTTCTATGTCGATGAAGGTGCCCAGGCAGATGCTTTTTTGTTGTATAGCAGCTTCTATCTGCGCCACGACCTGATGTAAGGTCAATTCCGTCGATTTTCCTGAGCTGTATGCATGTTGGTTGGCATGTAAGGGTAGGTGCTTAAGAGCCCCACTTCTTAGTTCCCTCTCGCAAAGCCTTTCCAAGGCTTTAAGCATGAAGGAGGTCAGGCTTATTGGTCTAAAGGACTTTGCATGGGTATAGTCTGTTTTGCCTGGTTTTGGTATGAAGATTAGTTTGACTTCCCTCCACCTCTTCGGTACATATCTGAGGGCCAGGCTAGCCCTCATGATTGCCAGGAGTCTTTTAAGGACAGGTTCCCCTCCCCATTGTAATAACCCTGGGAAGATGCCATCCAGTCCGGCTGCTTTGAAGGGGTAGAAGCTATCGATGGCCCATCGGAGTTTTTCTTCTGTGACCACGTTGTTTGCGTGTCTCCATTCGTGTTCGGTCGCCACTGTTGGTGTATCGTGCCACGTTACTACCGGGGTGAGGACGCAGCCTGGGAAGTGTGTTTCGAGTAGGATGCGTCTTGTCTCCTCCTCCGATGTAGTGTATGTGTTATCCGGTTTACGGAGAGTACCTGGTGCAACCGTCGGTTGCTGGGCCAGTAGTTTCCTAACCCGGTTTGCTTGTTGGCAGGATTCAATGCTCCCACAGAATTTTCTCCATCCCATGGTGCGTCTGAATCTGAGGCATTTTCTGTAGTCTGATTTGGCCGCTTTATAAGCGTCCCAATCTGCGTCCGCGCTTGTGTTCATTGCCCTATTTAGAAACTTTCTTACCTTCTTGCGCTTACGTTCAAGTTCAGCGCCCCACCAGGGTTGTTTCCCCGGGGTTGAAGGCGGAGTGGTTTCCGGGCAAGCTGCATAATAGCTGTCTAGCATCGACTGCGTCAGTATACATACCTGATCGTCGATCTGTTCAGTGTCACCCAGTACCGGCGGCGTGGCCGTAAGGGTAAGTTTCTCTTTAAGTAGTAAGACATATTTAGGCCCCGAAATGCAAAATACTGGAAGCCGTATGTAGTACCCACTTATAGCAACTATTACGGGCAAAGATGTACGAGTTATCTAGTACCAACAATATTTAATAATTTTCCTTTAGATCATGAAAGTAATACCGTAACAAAACGATCTTTCAAAAACAAAACCACAAAGTTCCTATTGAATGCGTTCTGTGAAAATTTAAGACAGCATGAACAAATGCTGGTGTGAATGTTATAAGTATGACTCAAATAAACTGCAATAATAAAATTGTTAACGTAACATTAGGTACCTATATAACTATGTACTTACTTGAATTTTGATTTTACTGTTAGAGTAAGTACCTATTTGTTTTTCTCTCTCATGTGTACCTACTTTATTTATTTTTTAATTTTGTACAGCGACAAAAATAATTGTGCCTTAGTTAATAGGTAGATTATCTAATAATTGTACCTATTTTTATTTGTTTTAATATGCTATGTGTATGACATTGTGCCTAATATGTAAACTAAAACATGCGTCTGCCAACAAACTGCTTTGCAGTTTGGCAGAAGTAATTTATTTTTGTAAAATGTCTTACTTTAATGTGAATAAATACTTTTTTACTTTACTTTTTTTTACTTACTTTGCTTTGTCAGTGTTTTGTGGTTTCCTGCGGGGCTGTGTGGGCTGTATATCGACTTTCATGGAGAAGCTGATCCATCTGTGGTCTGAGCATTATGCCTCTTTCGAGACGTGCCATCCCTTGATGCGTTCAGCCGCTCCTTCTGTTGCGAGAGTTAAGTCAATAATTGTCTGACTACGTTTAGTGACGAAGGTGGGCTCCGTACCTGTGTTTAATAGGGTAAGATTAGTGGTGAATAAGTATTCAACCAATGACTTACCTCTGTTATTGTTGCAGTCCATGCCCCACATTTGGTGGTTCCTATTACGACCTCAGTATTGGTTCTCTCGCACTGGTTAACCAGACGCGTGAGGTCGAACGGAGGCGGGTCTTCGGCCTCGGGCATGTAGACCGATGCGAAAACGACCGCTATACTCTTTGGCTGCTATTACTTATTTCAATTTGTATTGCTGTAATATCTCTGGAACAGAACTCCGTTAAAGCTTGGGCTCTGATGTTTTTAGTTGTAAGTATGCAGGTTCTTGGATGTGTGTGGTCAGTAGAATAGTAAATCTTACCTCCCAGGCTGGAGAGGCCTCAAATGAGGCCACCCCTTATCCAAGGTTCCTGGATGAGCACGATGGCTGAATGTTGGACCTCCATCCATTTGCGCAGTTGCGCAGTGACCGTTTGGCTATGATGGAGGTTGATCTGTAGGCAGCTGACGTCACTAGGCAGAGGGTTCATCTGTGGGTGATGTCCCCTCCTCCCCGACCTTCAACTGCGTTAGGCCAGCCAGGATGTCGCCAGCCTCCACCCCGTCGTCCCGCCGCACCGGACTCAGGAGCAGGCTCTCTTCTTCCGAGTTACCCTCGGCTGACGGGCCAGCCCCCGAGCCAGACGCGGCCGGCTCTGACAGGCTGGATTCCGCGGAGCACCCTGACTGGTTAGCGCACTAGGCATTGTATAGCCAAAAGATCCCTGTCATACAAACAAGTCTGTATAATAAAAAATATATCAATGTATGTAGGTGTATACACAATATTATAACTTGTAGGTAATATACCATCATAATGGGTATTTAAAATGCAAAGCTTTCACCAAGAACAATAAACCAAAGGTATTTATGGAGAGTTGCGTTCCGTACAAGGCTTTACAATAACAATTCAACTGGCCGTACCCCAATGAACACGATATAAATTGCCTTTATTAAATATTCACTCATTAAAACCCAAGGGAGGAACGCAATTATTATAATTGGTTTTCCAACTACGGAATTCAGTATTCGATCTATAGATAGATCTGTAGATTTTAGATTCGTTTTAGACATAAGCTCCATACAAAATATGTCAAACACGAATCTCGAATCTCAAAATCCATGTATGGGTCGAATATTGAAAATGGCCGTAAGTCAAAATGTAGAGACACTTACGCACACAAGTAACTACTAAAGTAGGGAGAGAAATGTGCTGTAATTGAATAACATCTTAAGGTTTTTACTATCAGGTAATATAATAATAAATTAATATTTACATTTAGAATAAAAAGAATAAGAAGGAAATAAATTTGATTTTTTAATAATGTGTTTTGAATAAAAAAAATTTGGAAATCAATAATGTGGCTTACGTAGGGTCCATAAAAATACTATAATAACTGCCTGGGTAAGCCAAGATTCACTAATATAAATTTATTTTTATTTTATTGATTTCTCCTTGTTGTCAAATAACATCATTGGACCAAACAACAATTTTATAAATTACCTAATTGATATCTTTAACTTTAATTTATTCTGCTAAATACCCGTTAAACCTACTCCTTGTCTACAAGTAAGTAATAATAATATTTCGTTCATAACATATTGCGTATATTAAGCGGCGCGTATTTCCCCTGTGTGGTAGTAGGTAGGCGTGAGCCGAGCTTGCGCCTGTAACTAGTGCATTAATTGAATACCATGCTGACACAGATTATTATTTATAGAAATTGCCCGCCGACGTTCCGGGATTTGGGACTCGGTGGCTGGATTAATTGTATTTAATATATTTTGTATATTTTTTCTTCTTTGATTTTGCGTGAGATTGGGAGTATCTATGTTGTTTTTTCCAGATCACTTAAGTAAATATTGAATGTTTCTAAATTGAATTACTAAAAAAAGAAATATAATTACAAACAAAAGTAAATGTTTCATGGATTAAAACGTCACGTTGCATTAAATGATTTACCAAAGTCTAATTCTCATATTACAGAACAGTTAAAAACGTTGTTCTGTGTTAATTACAAATTATGTGGATAAATAATCAAGGAGTAGTCGTGAATATACCTACTACCTTACATATATTTACCATGATCGCCTATACTATATATTATGTATATTTTGTAGTAAAACTCGTTTGGAAAGCAGAATAACCTATTTTCGAAAAAAATACCTATCCGAAACGTTCACGATATTTCAAATACTTTTCTTATGTATTACATCTTATCTGTAATGTGGTGTACATCAAAGAATTATCTACACCTCACCACTCTATCATATCTACCCTCTCGCTCAAACCTGGAAATATAAGCGTAAAATTGATGATCAGACGTCCTAAACAATTACGCTATCCGTGTTCATCTGAGGCAAGTAAATCTCGACATCTAAAGTAGGTCCATTCACGAAGGTCTATAGCACGTAGTCCGTTCGGAAGCGCCCAATCAATCACGTCGATGAATGCTTTATGTATCACGTCCGGCATACGTTATAAGTGTTATAACGTGTACACAGAATACAGTCAATGACGTAAGTTCACTGATTATGTTACACTATTGAAAGTGAGTTGAACATAGTAATACGTAACGGGTCTATATTGTGTAATGATTTGAAAATGTAAGTAAAATGCCTTATATTGCCCGTAACGTTTCGGCATGGGTCACGTACTATGTGTACAAATCGCAGAAAGTTTCAAAGTATTTAAGTGAGTTGAAGTTTATTAAATTACTAGAGGATGCCCGCGGTTACACCCGCGTTATTTAAGGCTACTGCTCCGCTCCTGTCGCTCATAGCGCGATGTTATAATAGCCTATAACCTTCCTCGATAAATCTATCTAACACTGAAAGAATTTTTCAAATCGGACCAGTAGTTCCTGAGATTTGCGCGTTCAACCAAACAAACAAACAAACGCTTCAGCTTTATATATTAGTATAAGATGTACATGCAATGGTTATTTATAGTAAACTGTTTTTGTGATCTGTAGCACAAGTTCTGCCTTTAACAGACACCAGTCTGTCTCAAGGGAAAGAGACTTGTTTTTCTATATATGTCACTGTATTACTTACTGTGTGAAAACCTTTGTGAAAGAGATAAATAAACGATTATTTTTAAACTAGCACCTTGTCAGTAAATATTCATCTAGGTAAATTTATATGTAACTAGCTGTGCCCACGACTTCGTTCGCGTAAATGTTGGAATTTAATTAGCATGACATTTATGCCATTTAACCAAAGTTACCGACATAGCCCACAGAATCAGTAGGCTCAAGTGGCAGTGGGCTGGCCATATCTATAGAGCAAGCGTAACCTAGAGTGGAGACCACGCCTCAGCAAGCGTAAGGTAGGGCAGCACCTGGCTAGGTGGACCGACGACCTGAAAAAGGTGGCTGGGACAGACTGGATGCGGAAGGCTGAGGACCGTATGCTATGGCGCGTGTTGGGAGAGGCCTATGTCCAGCAGTGGACTGCGATAGGCTGATTGATTGACATTTATGCCAAAAGTATATAATATTTATAACTTTTATATGACGTATATTATATACCTAATATATATCTTTAGAGAATTTCCTTATACACAACATTAACTGCTTTACCGTCTTCACATAGAACATGTAAATTATTTTTACCGCCTACTCGTGAACATGCCACATATAACTGACCATGCGAAAAGAATAGCTTCGGAGATCGATTCCAGCTGTTTCAAGTGTCTGTCCCTGCGATTTATTTAGAAAATACACACAGGATTACGAATATCCAGCCCTGCCGAAAGTAAGATAGCCCCGTTGAGTAACTCAAGAGGTATCTGAATTCAGGCCTCAGTCTGATCCCCAAAGATTCCCACGTATGTGACGTGAGGAGTGGGAAATTGTGAATAATAAGATACCTTTATAAGAACATATCACGAACGAAAGAAAGAAATCAAAGAAACACAATCACATTCAACAATCAAAAATGCAAAAGAAACGACAAAGACACCAATCCAAGTAATCCAACGATGACGAAATAAATTAACCGAGAACCTCATCAATCCTCGGAGAATCTTAACACCGCCATTCCGAAAATGACGTCATTTGCTCAACGCCATGTCCGTGTGGTGACGGATTGAGAATACGAATTGTCACCACCCCATATCATCCCATGGATGTCGTAAGAGCCGACAGAGGGAGCATATCATGCAGAGAACAGCACTGTAAGAGAAGGAAAACTTGATACAAACCCTATATCAACCCGCTTGGCCAGCGTGGTATAGTAGGCGAATTCCTCCTTTCAAAGGAGAGGCCTAGTCCAACAGCGGACTATTAAAGGCTGATGATGATGATGATGCTCAACGCCATCTATGTTTACATATACAAACCGACCGAGATAGAAAATAATATAGACTAATCGACAATTTATTGAAAAAAGCATCTATAGTCATTGTTTTTATAATTTGAAATAAAATGAAATGATTACATAACTATTATATAAACATAAGAATTTGAAATAAATGAGATCGACCGGACATTGTAATAAATTTTGACACAGAGACTTTTTGTTTCTGAAAGTGCCGAATATTATACTCTATTATTTTTTTAATAACAGAAAGATACCTGACACATAATTATTGTCTTTTTTGCAAGAAACATTTATTTTGCTAGAAAATTATTTGAAAATAGTGACATCTATCGGTCGGAAGGATAACTATAATTATGCTCGGTTCCAGTAATTTATTTATCGAAAATACATAAAAATATACTGACAAAATTAAGAATCGCCTTCTTTTTTAAAGTCGGGTAGATAGCCATAAAACACTTTGAAGATACCTATTTAGACTAACTATACTTTTACTAACAAACTTATAATGATCATAGATGGCACCACATATATAACAAGTTTTGGATGATCCCTGTTTTGTTTGGGACTACGTACAAAGGAGAGGTCATGCTGTACACCTAAAACCACTCAACCGATTGTGATGTAACATATACTATTTTATAGCTTTGAGTATCCTTTGTACATGAGCGTGAGTTTTATTGATATCAATTTCGCCATTTTAGAGATCTTTAGTAATATAGGGAAAAACAGACAGAAGGACATAAATTCAAAAAAATATCAAATATTGCTTTTTAGCTTTTGCCTAGATTTTTTAGCTAATTTTCGTCAAAATATCTGAAATGTACAGACTTTTTCACCTCTACAGTTTTATTATAGTATATATATCTTAATATATAAAATCCTTGCGTTACTGACTGACTGACAGACACGCTACAGCCGAAACTATTGGGCGCACCAAGCTGAAATTTGGCATGTATGTTTCTTGGGGACCGTAGGGGTGCACTAAGAAGGGATTTTCCGAAATTCCCACGGGATCGGCCAAAACGGGTAAATTAAAAAATGCAGGCATAGCTGCTGGCGTTCTCTACTAATTATATAAGACCAAAGGGTAACAGTTTAGGTAACAATAACAAGAATACTGGAGGGAATAAATTGCTACGCTATTTGGATAGTATTTATTTTGTTACTGTCTAGTGAATTGAATGGGTTCTCGTGTTCCCTCGTTTTATTTTGCTAAATTTAGCTAGTTAATTTTATCTTATAAATATATATTTAGTTATATATAAGTATATATTCATATATATATATATATATATATATATATATATATATATATATATATATATATATATATATTTACGTATATATTATGTAGGTTTGTATTTTATAGTATCTACTATTGTGTATATGTATTGTATGTAATTAATATGTAGTTATGATATGTATAAATGTATGAATTATGCTATGTTAGTCCCGAACACTTCAGCTTGCACCTACTTCATATATCTCTGCATCACCCCAAGGTAGACTGTTAGAGAATGCCTCAGGCATTAAGTCCGCCGATACATGTACATTATGTGTATGAAGTCCAATAAATAAAAAATAAATAAAAATAAATTTACAAATAATTGTTCACTACATATTGTAAGTACAGAGATATTTAAGCTATTAATAAGGGTAGATTTGCGAAGTTTTAATACAATACAAGGGTTAACCATAATTAAATCAAGCATTTGTCACATTGATTGCTTTTAACCTTACCATACAGAAGCGTATTTTTTACATTAACACTTTAGGCGAGGTCCTCAATTTCTATTTCTCAGCATTGCAAACTGCTTACAAAAAAGCTGCTATTGAGTAGAAATAGACCACGCAGAAATGGTCACATATCGTTGTTATATTCTGGTAAAACCCTTTCCATTAACGAGTCACGCTACAGAAATATCAACACACGTGTTCGCCGACTCCACTTATAAACTTATATCATTCGGCGCAACTGCTAACTGCACATATGGGACGTTAACTGAAACTTTTGTGCGACAACCATTCATAATATTTAGACTGAAAGTTTTATACATGCTTATAGAATATTAATAACGCTGTGGATGAAAGGATTGGCTAGATATATTTTGAGCGCATTTCTGAGGATGCCAAAGTCATATTTTGAATACATAAGTGCCTAGGTATCGTTGCCATATTATGGCATACGAGCTTTATTTAATTCTCTTGTTGGATACACTAAACTAAAATTGGTCAATTCCTGTATTCTACTAACATAACTTTAAAAACATAAGGTGAGAAAAGGAAAGGTGATGTTTTAGTGACGTGAAACTAAATTTAGGGCCTGTTTTCGTTGACCCGTCTCGACGTAGTATTTAAAACTACGTAAACATGCAATAAATCTAAATCAGACAAAGCTGGACATAGCTTAATATTTTATCTTCTTTTTTATTACCAAAGAGATTAACAAGGCCGTAGCTATTTATCTAGTTTAATCGTGCAGAATGAAATCAGCAGTATTATCTATTGAAAATTTGAAATAAAATGAATTTCAAATTTAGAAATTTCTCTCAGAAACCTTACCGCGATAGTGTCAATACTACAATAGAATTGTAGAGAGAGGTTTCCAGATTGGCTTCACCAAACAAATATTGGTAAAGTTTTTAAAGCACGGCCATTGTATTGTGTTAACAATCTACTCGTGTTTTAAACAAGTTTAAATAGTTATTGTTTTATTCAGAAAATAGCCTCGTACAATTGTAAACCTAGCTGTCAGGACAATATGACGGTTGAGAAGAGAGCTTATTGTTCGTTAACGGACAAGCGAGGATTATTCTGATTTCAGTTCTGAATTTCATAAACAACCTCTTTACTAGTTTATTTTTTTAACTTGATGTGAACTAAAGTAAATATTTATCCAATTTTGTGTAAATTTTAAGACTTAATTTAATTATATAGTTTCAATAATTTAAACAAAATAAATGTGATTATACGTGGCAAATAAAAAACAAAAATAAAATGTGTAACAGGAAATGTAGAAGTACTGTTGGGGTAGTAAATTATTTTATTAGTTACTCAAATTTTGTATAAGGGTTTATTACCTTAAGGGCTGTAAGTCGCACTTTAAAAGCGAGTGGTTGCAAAAACACACATAAACGTAAAGGCGTCCTTATTTTCGGCGACAAATTCCAATCGGCCTATATTGTATTGGTTCTTTTCTGTATAGGAGAGACCTGTATGCCACCACCTTCCACTGTGGAAGCTGGCTCTTACTCCTGGTACTAGAATTTTGCCTATAGTCCGGATCAAGAGCTCTGGTTAAGTCACAATCCTGTACTGTGAGGCGGTGACACTGACGGGCGACGGAGGAATATGAAAGAGAGCGTCAAAAGCTCGTGAATCCTGTTCTTAGATCTGAATATCACCGTCGTTGGCGTCATGCTTGTTTCACCGTATGTTATAACCGTTTAGTTTTGCTTGTGAGGTGGCGATCCGCCGGCACTGTATGGTCAAGTTTGTTTCAGACGGAATGGGCGTTGTTTATTATGTATAAGTTGTGGGAGATTTTTTTACTAACTAAAGGGCAATCGAGTCTACTGTCGGCTGTACCTTTTTAGCTTCATGTACTTAATGGCAAGCAAATCTAGTCCAGCTTATGGTTGCGTTTTTAATACAAATTTCTGAACGTTCTCAATAGTATCTTGTCCGACTTTTGGCCCGAACTTGGGCTCAGAACACTGCTTAGGAAATATTATATTACTAGTACAAACAGACAATAAATTGGAAACACATATCTTGTTATGTCTTATTGGAATACAAATCGAGATATCGCTAGGCTGTACGATCAATACTTGTTAGTAGCAATACGTCTATGCAAATCGTCTTTGTAGCAAATTGAAACACCGAAGATGATTATGATGATAATTATTGCGAGACCAATTCTCTTTTAACAATCTTATGATCGTTTTACAGCAAAGTGTGTTTAGTTTAATGTATACCAAATAACGTTACATATTCTGAAGCTGAAGTGTCTTGCGGACTATACCGACGTTCACATGTATCGCCGTAACATTGTTTCTAAGCAAGAATAGCCTGACTGTTAGACATCGTTAGCCTTACTTGTAAAAGCAGTCAAGTATGGGCGGACTGAGTGGCCACGACTTTAGCGGGTGACGCAGCATTTGACGGCAACAGATGAAATTTATTATATTCGTTGCCACTGGTGTCGCTTTGGCCAACACTAAATGATAATGAATGTCCTACGTAAGCGACAAACTCGACGTGACACGACGCTACAAACTCGAAAAATGCCATCAATCATACCACACTTGTACATCAATTGTACCGTATAACCAATACGGGCGTATTAGTTAAGACGAAACGAAACGTAACACTCAATCGTTTTGTAATTATTAGGTGCGACACCACAAACTGTGAAATAATTGATTCAGGGGAGTTGTTTGTCGCAAGGCGTAAACAAGGAGTGTTCCGGGACAAAAACATAAAGAATATTGGACTGATTCGTTTAATGACACAATATTTGTACTTTAAATATAAACTTTCATTAAAAAAATGTAATAATTGGAGAGTTAATAGCCAAAATCACCTAGAAAATTTGTAGCACCGTGTCATGTTGCATCGCATCACCGTTGACTTGGTCTCGTGGCCAGACTGTACGGCATATTTAAATTTCTGTACTTTGAGAATGGAGGGTACACACGATTCTACTGAAATATGCAAACTTGTTTAGCTTTTGTACGTGGCTGTGTCGTTTGTATAACCGTTTTATCGTACGGAGGCTAGTGTAGTCGGGATTAACAAGAATAGTTATGTTACTGCCCTCGCTGGCTATCCTTGTTGGAAGAAGTAATTGGATAGCTCAAGAATGGAGTCACAAGAACTTAGTATTAAAAAAAAATGAATTGTTGTTTGATTTACTTTCTTTTCTTGTGGAGAGTTTTCCAACTCTTCACAAGAAGATAAGTTTAGTGATAGTTGTAAAAACAAACGTTGAGAAAACTTTTGATGACATTTACTATCAAAAGATTCTTATACCAGACCGTCTAGACTAGACTATCTCATTACGATGACGACCTTTAAATAGTGTTAAAATAAATCCATCAAAATATATAGGTAGGTAGTTGTGTACTGTAGGTAGTTGAGATGATGAGATAGTCATGATCTTACAGTTTATTTGCAACTCCTGATTAGTTTTCATGAAATAGAAGTGAGCCTATCGCTTTATTCACATACTGGAGTTAATAAAAGTTTCTCACTGAAGTATATAATTATTCAGCTTGTAATCGGGAGCCCTTTTAACAGTAATGGTAAAATATCAAGTATACGTATCTTTTTTTATATTACTAATGAGATAAAATACCTCCTCCGGACTATGCAATTACATAACCTCCACGGCAAGCCTAGCCAAGATATTAAAATGTGAAATGGCTCAGCTACATACTCAATTCTCTGATGCCATGAGTGCTCGGGATGGACTCCAGCTCATTGTGGACGGGTTTGCCGAGTGTAGCTTGCAGTATGAACAAGCACTTGACCGTATACAGTTCTTAGACAAACAGTTACACGAGGCAAACAGTAGAATAACTCATCTAGAATTCACCCAAGATCAAATCACTACAACGGCAAATCAAAGTCTGTTCGATGAGCTGGTGGTTCATGCTCCAAGCATGATTACTGATATAAATCATTCTAAAGCATCATTTCCAAATAGTCTCTCAGTGTGCAAAGAATCAAATAATTCAATAAAATTGATTAGGGGTAGTATTAATAGAATTAAGAAATATGTCAAAATAAACAAATTCATAAAAAAGACCCAAAAATTAGTTCACAGACAAAAATTTTTCATAAAAAATGTTAAGTTAAATAGGGAAAGATTACTTGCTCTTGAAAAATTAAAAATATACACACAGAAATATCACCAAAATAATTTGAAACATAAATTAGAAATAAATAATTTGCAGGTAGAATTAAATAATCTTAGTGACAAATTAGTATCAATGACAAATAAATATAAAAGCTCTGAACTACAAATGAAAGAGTACATATTGGCAATGAATGAGTTGGTGGCATCAAATAGTAACAAATGCTCAATACCATTGAACAATGACATCCCGTTCAACAACCAACACTCGCCAGCTTGCTCATTGTCAACATGTGACCCGGTTTTGCCAAATAGTTCTTTAAACAATACAAATGCAAATATTAAACACACTCTAAATAAATTAAAAAATAACAAACTAGACAGTAAAACTATATTACAAAATAAAAATAAAGTGATAATATTTAGTGACGAGATTGGAAAAGGTATGGGTCAGTTGTTGGCGAACACATATAGTGATGGGTTAGTGATGAACTACTGTTTGCCTGGGTTAAGTTCCATTGCTATTTTAGATAAAATTATAAACTTCAATTTTGACCAGGATACAACTTTATTGATCCTACTTGGTAAAAGAGGATCTTTAAATAAAAGACTTTTATTCTATTATTACAGTAAATTATGTGAATTAAATTTAAATCAAATTATTATGCTCACTTTACCTTTCAGTAAAGGGTTGCCACAGAAAGAAAATAATATTAGACATAGTCTTAATATAAATTTGTGTAGTTGGTCATACAATAACGATCAATTTCATGTTTTTGACTCTAACAATTATGTTAGTAAAGCTTTACATTTGACGCAAGATACTTGTTATCTGAATTCTTATTATAAAAGACAACTAGCTGAGTCGCTAGCATTTTGTATTGACATTTTAGCCAAGAATTTGGCTAATAAACGTGTTGCCCCTATACAGCAACAAAATGACATTTATAATGATTCAGCCAGTATTTTGGCTACACAGTCTGACATTTCTATTAATTTAAATTAAATAATTCGACAATAGAGAATACCTCTTGCAATGACACTTTCGTTAATAATGGGCTGGTATGTACGAATAAGCCCAATCCAACTAATATTTCATTTAGAAATTCACAAGTATTAAAACTGGTACATCAAAATATACAAGGTATGTCAAATAAAGATTTAGAAGTGGAGTTGTTCATGAACGGTGAATGCGTCGATATTTTGTGTATAACAGAACATTGGCTTAAAGATCACCAGTTCATGTGCAATTTTAATAACCATCTAGTTGGTAGTTCGTTCAGTAGACAAAATGCAATACATGGTGGATCATTGATTTTAGTTAACAAGCTGCTTAAATTTAAGAATCGTAGTGACATTGTTAGTTTCTCTGTTGAACGGACAGTTGAAATAGCCTGTGTGGAGTTGGACCAACTTCTTGTTTTGAGTGTGTATAGGCCACCATCATCCTGCTATGACAACTTTGAAAGTGTCATGGATGATGTGTTACGGAAGCTATGCCAACAAAATAAATCTATAATAGTAGGTGGCGATTTTAATATTAATTTACTAGAAGATTCCCTGAATTGCCACAAAATTAAGAATTTGTTCAAGTCATATAATCTTGCATGCTTATTTTTGGAACCCACCAGGATAACTTCCACGACATCTACTTGTATAGACAACATATTTACAGATATTGTACCAGTTAGAAAGCAAATAATTAACAAATTAACATCAGATCATTGTGGACAATCTATAACATTTGCTATGCAGTCTAAAAAAGTAGGTAGAAAGGAACTGAGTGTGGTGCCAAAAACTTTGCGTCGTCTGGAGGGACTTAAGGATAAACTCACAAGTACATTACCATACTTATGCTATAATAACGATCCTAATAAGTTGTACAATTCTTTCTTTGACATGTACTGTACTATATTCAATTCTATCTTTGTCCCTAAGAAGATCTCAGTTGCTGGTACTACATCCTTCAGTGAATGGGCAACCACTGGAATTTATAAAAGTAGAAATAAGCTTTACGAATTATACGAACAGAAAGTAATTAATAAAAATGATGAACAATTTTGTCAATATGTAAGAAATTATTCCAAGTTATTTAAAAAGATTTGTCGTGAAGCTAAGACACTTTATTTAAAATCAAAAATTAAAAACAGTGACAATAAAATAAAAGCAACGTGGGATATTATAAACAATGAGACTGGAAGGGTCAAGATTAAAAGTAACGATTACACTCTTCAATTAAATAAAAAGATATTAAAGTCAGATTTTGAGGTTGCCACAGCATTTGAAAATTTCTTCACAGACATTCCAGTCTCAACCACTAAATCCCTCAACTCGTCCCCTATTGACGCCGAATCTCTATTGAAACAAAATGTCAATAGGTGTAACATTGAATTTAGTTTTAGTTATGTCACTGATAGAGATATTGTAAAAACTTTTAATAGTCTTAATTTGAAGAAGACTAGTGATCTTTGGGGCAATTCTGTTGTGATTACGAAATCCATAATCAACACAGTAGCACCTGAACTGGCAATGATTTTCAATAGATGCATTGACTGTGGTGTGTTTCCTGATCAAATGAAAAGTAGTAAAGTAATTCCGTTATTTAAATCAGGTAGCACATCTGACCCCACAAATTATAGGCCAATATCTGTGCTACCCACGTTTAGTAAAATTTTTGAAAAATTAATTCTAGGTCAGCTTCAAATTCATTTTAATAACAATAAGCTGTTACATGAAAAACAATTTGGTTTTACTAGGGGTCGCTCAACTACCGATGCTGGAGTTGAGCTTTTAGATAGTATTTTTGATGCCTGGGAGGAGTCGCATGATGCTCTGGGAGTCTTTTTTGACTTATCAAAGGCTTTTGATTGCGTTTTTCATGAAACATTGATCAGGAAATTACATTACTATGGAGTTAAGAACACTGCTTTGGATCTCCTAACATCATATCTGAGTAATAGGATACAGAGAGTTGAGGTAAATGGAAAAGTTTCTATGGGTTCAGTGGTCACAATGGGAGTGCCGCAAGGTTCAATTCTTGGTCCATTCCTTTTCCTTGTATATATTAATGATTTGCCATACATTATGCAAAATAATGAAGAGATAGTGTTATTTGCTGATGATACATCACTTATTTTTAAACTTAGACGACAACAATCAAATAATGACGATGTAAATAACGCTCTCTCTAAAGTAGTTCAATGGTTTACTGCTAACAATTTACTGTTAAATGAAAAAAAAACAAAATGTATACGATTTTCAAGACCGAATGTAAAACAAGTTAAACCTAACATATGTTTGAATGGAGAAGAGTTGGATCTTATAGATAACACCGTATTCTTAGGCATAACCTTAGACTCTAAGCTACAGTGGGGCCCACATATAGGTCAGTTGTCGAATAGACTTAGCTCTGCAGCGTACGCGGTTTATAAAATTCGTCAGTTAACTGATATAGATACGGCCAGATTAGTATATTTTAGTTATTTCCACAGCATAATGTCATATGGCATTTTATTATGGGGCAACGCAGCTGACATTCAAACTGTGTTTGTACTGCAGAAGCGGGCTATTCGTGCAATCTACAGTCTTGGTTCAAGGCATTCACTGAGGGAAAAATTTAAAGAAATTAAGATAATGACTGTCGCATCTCAATACATTTATGAGAACTTGTTATATGTCAGGAAAAATATAAATATGTTTTCCAAATTCAGCGACATTCATAAATTAAACACACGAAATAAAAACAAACTTGTTCTACCTTCAACTAGACTACAAAAAATAAGTAACTCCTACAAGTGTCAAAGCATACGTTTTTACAACAAAATTCCAGGCAATATTCAGGAACTAAGTATTAATAAATTCAAAGTATTTATTAAACAGAGCTTGTGTTCAAAAGCTTATTACACAGTTAAAGATTATTTAGCAGACAAAAATGCCTGGAATTGAGTTTAAAAATTATGAATTTTGACATTTTGACATTTTTAATTTGACATTTGTAATTTTATTTATTTTGTTTTGACATTGTTTGATTTGACATTGTTATTTTATTTATTTTCTTTTGACATTTAAAATTACTTAAGTAATATATTATTATTTTTAAACTGACATTCAATAATATTTTCTGACATTTTAAATATATGACATTTTATTGTTTAAATTTTTACTATTTTTAAAATTACTTAAGTAATATATTATTATTCCTGAATTGACATTCAATAATATTTTTTGACATTTTAAATATAATATGACATTTTATTGTTAAAATTTTATTATTTTTACATATTGTTTGCAACATGTATTTTACTATGTATTAGCTTGTAAAGTTGTGAGTATGATGTGGGCATTATTAAACATATAAACAAATAGTTGTGGCAACCTGTCTGATGGCTTAGGCTGACATGCTTATGCATACACCTTCTGATGGCGTGGAGGCATAGTGATACAGATCGTGCTGGCTCCCTCAATCAAGGTTGAGCCGTACGATTGCTGTTGAATGCGGGCCATCAGTGGGCCGAGTCAGTCAAAAGCGTCAGATGATTTCCTGCATTGTACTTGCATACTAAACCCTTTTTTTTGTCTGGACTTTAAAAGATGAAGAAAATACTAAACAAAATGAAGTGACAAAAAAAAATGACTCTGAGTTTGTTTCGGCCTTTCTTCTCAAGAAGTCATTTAGCTAGGAAAAGCCGGCATCATCTAGAATAGGGTTTTGACATGTATAAGTGTTGTAAACAACCAAAATGCAGAAATAAATATGTCTTTATGTCTTTATGTCTTTAAGCCCAAGTATAAATCGGCTGCAGACAAACACGTCAAACGAGCCAAGTGTATAGCCGCATTAACATTGAGATAGTAATCGGAGTGCGGTGCAAGCCACTTTGCACCCGCCGAAACACTGTCTTAGTCGCACCGCATTGCATCGCACAGCACCGCATCGCACAGTTTCACACCGCATCGTACCGCATCGCTACGTAGAACGGTGTCGTAACGTGTCACGCAGTTTCGTGTAGTTTCGCACCGAGCCGTGTCGTGATATACGCGAGAACCGAGCCGCGGCTAAGTCACAACATTGATGTTAATGTTGACCGACTCTACCCCTCTTCCCACTGCCTTGAAGCAACTTCTTACGGAGATTTAGTACTCTTCCAACGTATATTGTTCTAAGGTAAGCCAGGAACGTTCTAGTAAGTAACTCCATCAATTATTATTTACGTACCAAACACTCTGGTCTGGTAACGTGTAAGATTTTGCTGGAAAATTAACATTGTGATTTCAATCTTTAATAATGTACACACCGATAATCATAAGAATAGGCCAGGTTTGGAAGCTACGCAACGCTCATGGTAACGCTTGCGAAGGTTTGTGTTCAATGTACTCATATTATTCAATGTTAGAAACTAAATTTTAAGTAGGTAACAAAATAATAGCAATTATAGTGTCACCTATAAGGGTGGAAGTGTATTACATATATAATGGAGCAGATGTGTTAGAAAGTATTAGTTTTATATAAACCAAACAGATTGTAAATTAACTAGTGTACAACTCGACTATGTGAGGTTGCCAGTCATAGACTTGATGTTTATACTCTAGCATTGTTTCCGCTTCCGTACAACGCTTGTACTTACTCTTTCCTTTTTGTAATGAAGCTCGCTCTGACATGTATGTATTCGTGTGCCATTAAAATCTGCTTACAAGAAATAAACTATTGTAACTACAATCCTGGCTCGTTTCTGTTCATAACCCAACAGGTTATGGGCCCAGGATACGCGATAAATATTTTTTTTTGCAAATATCGTATCATCAGGAACGAGATGCCGGACAATGAAATGGCCGCCGATCGCACCAATGCACCACGTGTCGGAACATTGCCTACAAGTGCCGGAATTACTGTAAATTTTGAGAAGCTCAGTGGAATTTCGAATTACGGGAATTGGAAATTCTCGATGCGCATGTATTTGATACATGAGGACTTGTAGGATTGCATTGAAGAGGCGAGCGCGGGAACGCCCAAGGTCACAGATGCGCATAAGCAGCAAAGAGCCCTTGCTAAAATATGTCTGATGGTACAACCAACATCGTTTTCTCATGTAAGAAACGCACAGACTGGATATGAAGCTTGGACTAATTTGAAAATAGCCTATGAAGATAGGGTGCTGTGCAGACGGCTCGGTTTACTGAGAACCTTGTTTGGATTGAAATTGGTTTACAGTTTAGCAATATGGAAGATTATCTCTTGAAGATCAGTGATATTGATCAACAATTACGGGACATAAGTGCTTCTTTGGATGACGATTTCTTATCGGTAATAATGCTGAGTGGTTTGCCTGCTGACTATGATCCTCTTATTATGGCGTTGGAGAACTCAAATATCAAACTTTGCAGTGAAACTGTAAAAAGCAAACTATTACAAGAGAATTTACGCAAAGATTATGACAGGTGTGATGAAAGCGCGTTGATAACAAGCAAAAGTGTAAACAAAAATTCTACAAAGACTAAGTCAGTGGCTAAGTGTATTTTGTGTAAAAAACCAGGTCATTATGCCAAAAATTGTCCAACTAAACAAATTAAAAGTACACAGAAGAGTGATAAAAAGGATAAGGCATAGAACGGCGCCTTATTGACAGCATTGGCAGTAGACATTAACTCTAATGCGTGGTACGTTGACTCTGGTGCAACATGTCATATGACTAATAACAAGAACTTATTGCAAAATTATGTTATGGACTCTAGACGTTCAATTACGGTTGCGAACGGTCAGGAAATGTGTAGTGAAGGACATGGTAATGTAGAATTAATGCTAAAAGGTAAAAATGTGTGTACAAAAATAAGAGAGGATATTATGGAGGTAGCACGATGCATGTTGCAGGACGCTGGAATACACAAGAAGTTCTGGGCAGAGGCGGTAAACACAGCAATCTACATTAAAAATAAGTCACCTAGTAAAGCAGTGAAAGGCACAACACCTGAGGAAAAATGGTCAGGTAACAAAGTTGATTTATCTTATTTAAGAGTATTTGGATGCATTGCATATGCTTTGATTCCCAATGGGAAGCGTAAAAAACTAGATTCAAAGAGTAATATGTACATATTTGTTGGATATTGCAATGAATCAAAAGGCTATAGATTACTTGAACCTGAGAACCCCTATAAATGCATTAAGTCTAGAGATGTAAAGTTTTTAGAAGACAAATTTTATAGAGACTATCAAATAAGTATAAATAATGAAACAACCGATTGCCAGATAGATATAGTGAACAATATAAATTAAAGTTATGATAACACTGATATTGATAATGATGCAAGTGGTACACCAGTATCACCAGTGCGATCCAGTGTCATAGAATTGACTGACTCTAGTCCTAGCAGTAGCAGTGAATGTAATGATGATCATTCTTCAGATGTCACATGGACCCCAGACATGGCTTCAGATGCTGAGTCATCAAGTGATTATGAAGACAGTGCGACAGCAGAGATGGCTATGACGGCAGCAAGTTTTGGTGATGACCCACTGACTTTACAGGAAGCACTTTCAGAACCTGAAAAAAAGCACTGGGAACAGGCTATAGCAGATGAATATGCGTCATTTGAAAAGAACAATGCCTGGAAATTGACTAAGCTGCCTGCAGGAAAGAAAACAGTTAAATGTAAATGGGTTTTTAAGAAAAAACTAGGAATTAATGGCGAATTGCAACGCTATAAAGCAAGACTTGTTGCTAAAGGATTTACTCAGAAGTATGGCGTGGACTACACAGAGACCTACTCACCTGTGGTAAGATATTCCACGATACGTACTTTACTTGCATTGGCAGTGAATTTGAATATGCATGTGGATCACATGGATGTAAAAACTGCATTTCTAAATGGAGAATTGAATGAAACTGTGTATATGGATCAGCCAAATGGGTGTAAGCTACCAGGAAAAGATAATTATGTTTTTAAGCTAAAGAAGGCTATATATGGACTGAAACAAGTATCGAAAGCTTGTTATGATAAAATTGATAATGTGTTGATTACAGATCTCAAGTTCAGGAAATCACTCAGTGAGCCCTGTGTTTACATAAGGTGTGATAATAATAATCTTATTGTTCTAGCGCTGTATGTCGATGACATTTTAATATTTAGCAGAGACACCACTGAGAAGGAAAAGCTGAAGAAGGTACTGATGAACACATTCGATATGAAAGACCTTGGCCGAGCTACACATATATTGGGAATGAGACTGAGACAAGAACAAAACCGAATTATTCTTGATCAGGAAAACTATACACAGAGAGTTTTAGCTCAGTTCAAAATGACTGACTGCAAACCTGTGAGTACTCCATTAGAAAATTGTGTCAAGTTTGAAAAAGGAGATCAAACTGATCCTGAGTCAAAGTATAGAAGTCTAATAGGATGCATAATGTATATAGCAGTTTGTACGAGGCCTGATATTGCACATGCAGCAAGCTTATTGAGCCAGTTCAATAATTGCTACTCAGAAATACATTGGAAGGCAGCAAAGCGTGTTCTTCGATATTTAAAGGGTACCATGGATTATAACTTAGTGTATTAAAAATCGACACTTTCTGTTACAGGCTATGTCGATGCTGATTGGGCATCAAATCAATTGGATAGACGTTCTTATACAGGCTATGTGTTTCAAATAAGCAATGCACCTGTGTCATGGGAAAGTCGCAAACAGAGGACCGTAGCACTATCGAGCACCGAGGCTGAGTACATGGCTTTGTGTGAAGGTACCAAAGAAGCTAAATTTATTAGGAATTTTCTCAATGAATGTTTAGGTAAATATATCTGTATAACTTTGTATAACGATGGTCAATCGGCCCAAAAGCTTTGTAATAGTCAAGTACATCACAGTAGAAGTAAGAACATAGATATAAGACACCATTTTGTGCGGCAAGTTGTTAAAGATGAAATTGTAAATTTAAATTATATGTCTAGAGAACAAATGCCAGCAGATGTATTAACAAAACCTTTAGGAAAGGCGAAACATCTAAATTGTGTTGCTCATTTGGGTTTAAAACCTGTTTAGTTTAAGGGCAGGTGTTAGAAAGTATTAGTTTTATATAAACCAAACAGATTGTAAATTAACTAGTGTACAACTCGACTATGTGAGGTTGCCAGTCATAGACTTGATGTTTATACTCTAGCATTGTTTCCGCTTCCGTACAACGCTTGTACTTACTCTTTCCTTTTTGTAATGAAGCTCGCTCTGACATGTACGTATTCGTGTGCCATTAAAATCTGCTTACAAGAAATAAACTATTGTAACTACAATCCTGGCTCGTTTCTGTTCATAACCCAACAAGATGCTAGTTCATATAATACTTTGACATTATTTTATGTTTTGTTTTTGATAGCTCTGAATCGGAACATTTTCGTTCAGAGTATTCAATTTATTCGTACTTTTGCTGTTATTGTTTGAAGTGTCAATGTGTGTGTGTTAAAAATATTTTTATAGTTTTATTGACATAACTATCTTTATAATAGTTCCGTTTTCAGGTCATCCATACTTATTTAATGGACGCCCACATTCGCTCACTTGTATTCTATTCATCGTTAAACGATTTGTTTATGCTGTTATCCTATATAGAATCTAATTAGGCTTATAATATGACTTATATTCCCACGGCTGTTCGAATTCTCTGTGTGGGTATATCATATATTTTTTATTTCTAACTTTAATGGTTGGCATCTACCTTTTTATTTTCTATCTTTTAATAATATAATTGTATGAAATATGTTTTGCTAATGCCTATATCTAAAATATTATTTTATTTACGTCTATCAAAATGTTAGTGATACATATGTGGTGTGATTATAGCTATTCTGTCATTAATTTTGATTTTACGTTAAGTATTATAAGGAATATATCAAAGATTTTATATTTAGTGCGTTTCTCATTTCTACTAGATGAACCGATTATTTAAGGCGACTGCTCCGCTCCCGTGGCTCATAGCGTGATGTTATAGAGCCTATGGCCTCCCTCGATAAATGGGCTATCTAACACTGAAAGAATGAAATCGGTCCAGTAATTCCTGAGATAAGCGCGTTCAACCAAACAAACAAACAAACTCTTCAGCTTTATATATTAGTAGGTATAAGATAACGATATACCAAATACTTATACTAGAGTCAAAACTCAATCATCATATTACTTTTTATATTCAGCGTAACTCTTGCATAATACTTAGAAGTACGTAAGGACACAAGACTAGACCCCGAACATTAAGTCTGGTAAGCAACAGATCTTAATGCACAAGGACTCTGTATCTACATATTATATAGGTACAATTGTACATACTCTTTAAAAGTCTCCTGTTTTTCAAATGTCATGATAGTCATTAGACCACTACACTATCCGCGCAGTGAGAATAGGGCCAGTTACCTAACCCTTGAAAATTTTTAAAAGCTAGTCCTTGTTTCGTAATTTCAAGACGATAAGTAAAGAAGTCTACCCTTAATTCCATTAAAACTTACTACAACAGATACTCATCATAACATATTATGTAGTTTACATAGGAGTGTGTAGTCTCCTTCAAAAATATGAACAGCGGGATAAATTATGCTAATTAAACGATTAATTAGTGAGTAAGTTGTGTCTGACTGAAAATGACACAACATCTTGCTAGCGACTTACCTGCGTCGAACGAACGAACGCGAACGCGCCGGGATGTCTGCCGGACTGCAAGGCTCCCGCATCTCGAAAACCCCCTGGCCGTACTCAGTAGGGCCCCGTACTTCAGGACCCGCTGATCATACAGAATGGGCCCAACTCCCGCTAATTAGATCACGGTTACAAGACGACAGAATTACGTTCGACAATCCGATTTGTTAAATTAACAATGTTGGACTAATTTGCCATGTTGATGTTGAGTGCTCTAGTGCTGTATGCCTACCCGCATTACAGTTTGGATAAATTATTAACATTCTAAAAAGGAACGTCTTGATTGCAGCAACTGTTTAAACTTCAGTATAGTCTTCGGTATATTTTAAGAATAAGTTCTTATATTATAAACACCTAGTTCTATAAAAAGAATGAATCTCTACTACTCCAAAAATCTATCTCTATCTTCTATTTAAAATAAATAATATTTTGCTCACTTTTAATATAAACATTCTGCTACATAGTGCAAGGCTTCTTAGCATACTTTATAGATATAGGTATTAAAAATAAAGAGTTAAGAAAGAAGCCCGAGTTATCCGTTTCATTACTTCCTACTTTATATTAATAATAATTATAATCCTTAGACCGTTTCATTTCTTGCTCTCCAATCTTTCGTCCTTACTGCACAAAATGCCTCCGGAAAGACCGTAATTTTTCCATTCAGCGGTCTCAGGGCATTATTCATTGGGGAAAGATGTAGCTAATTAGGGGAATGAAAAATGTTCCGAGGACGACACAACTTGGAGCCGACGATGGGCTGCATACTCGCGCTCGGCGACCGCAACTGGATAAATGGACTCATCATTCACAAGTTACTGGCTTGCATACCGGTTGATGTATTGCTGGACGTAGACTTGTATATTATATAAAGCTTGTCTGCCGGTTGTAGCTTGTAAACGGCGAAAGCCGCGTGGTGTACGTAACAGACTGCCGAGACGATAGTCTCGGGTTCGATCCCCAGGTACACCGGGCACACACCACTAACTTTTCGAAGTTATGTGTGTATTATAAATGTGTATAGCTCCGTTAACAATGTGCCCGGTAGATGGCAATAGGCTCGCCCTCTATTACGTTGGTACCGAAACATTACTGGCGAAGTGTGGGTGTGTAACACACCTCTGCTGCCTACCCCTTCGGGGATAAAGGCTAGAAGCTATGGTATGCCGTTAAAAAGTCAATGAGATATAAAAATGTATGATGTAATATGAACTGGTCCAATGGTTAAACTTTTGAATACTATTTGGCAAGGTGTGCTTGAACCTTGATATTGCATCACCGTAAAAGCCCAATGTGAAGTTGTTTTGAATAAGACTATAGCTAACAGAAACACAAATCATAGTTACACTGGTTATATTATTATATTTTCAAATTGTGTATGTTTTCGAGATTTCTCTATAGTAATTGTTAACCTGACTGCCTCCGTGGTGCAGTGGATAGCGTATGTGACTGCTGATCGGCGGTCCCAGGTTCGATTCCCGAGTCGGGCAAAAGTGTTACTGGGTTTTTCCGAATTCTCAGTAGCAGCCCGGAGTCTGGTGATGTGCCCGGTAACGGCAATAGGCTCGCCCCCTATTACGTGGGACCTAAAAATTCATGGCGAAATGTGGGTGTAATATTAAACCTCTGCCTACCCCTTCGGGGATACAGGCGTGAGTCTATAAAAAAATCGTTAACCTAAATATGTAGTAAAAAGTATTCCGTATTAAATCTATACCGTAAACCTCTCTCTCTATTCAAACAAAATACATACATAACATTGGGGTATGAGTACGCACGTAATAGAGTGCCATTCTACGTTGCCGGGCACTCTGCCAACCTCCATAGTACTATGCTGACAATAGACCATAAAAATATAATTTGATCGAATGATACTCAGAATTTAAATTTGAAGAAAAATAAATAAATAAATAAATTTTACGATATTCGGCGAGCGTACATACTTTGTAGATGGTGGTTAACAGGATAGTCAACACATGTAGCAAGAGAAGGTATATCAATATCTTAGGAATTGCTTTTGTTACTGACGGTGTTGTTTCAAGCTTCATAATTTGGTCTAGTGAGTTAAAGAACCTGACCTAAGTCAAAAGTCATAGTTTCGATTTGAGGCCAGGACAAACATGATGATTAAGTGTTCTGTATATGTATGTAATTCATTTATAAATAATATGTACGTTTTCAGGAATATTTAAGTATTTTTATCAGTTTTATCACACACATCACAAACTCTGCGTAGTTTTGGATCAGATGATCATATGAGAGTGTCCTTGCTCCTAGGATATTATTATTTTACTATTTAAGTGAACGCAAAATACATTTGATCAATGACCATGCTTCAAAGCTGCTATAATATTCGCGTATACGTACCTATTCGGTGTTGTGTCATTACCGTGACATGTGGCAGAGCGTGGCGACAAACCGTGGCGTGGCATCTAACGATAGTTTGACACAAGTCGTAGCGACGCGCCGCGACAAGCCAGCGAGCTTATTACACTTACTCCACTTGTCTTAAGCTTACTCCAACGTCTCGAAAGACATTGTGAAGCCTATTCCTCCTACGACAAAATCGTTGTTTTCTCGGTCCGTCTAAGGAGACGGGCGTGCCAGAGAGACCTTTATCAAGGATTACACTGAGAAAACTTGTATGGTAATCCTGTATTACCATACGTTTGGTGACGACGTATTAACACACAGTTTCTCCTTACCCGTGTAGGATTATTTGCCACGTTGTAACTGGTAATCCCTATACTTTAAACACATGCAAATAAATCTGATCATGCTTTGAAGTCGTTCTAACAATTTTCATTCAAGTTAAGGTGGTGACACGACTCAACGCGACGTCGTCAATATCAGTTTTCTCGTACGCTAACGCTCTACGCTTATACAAATCTTAATAACGAAGATTAAGCACAACGAAACTATGTTTGAATACTTGTTTACCAAAGGTCCATTAACTCATAATCGCACCTTTGACAGGAACTGTACAATGATTGTTCAAGCGGACTCTGAAAATCACAAAATGCATACGATACACACAGAACGAGATAATATGTAATACTGGTTTTCCTACGTACCACAGACACCACGGCCCAGACTCAAAAAAATAATCTTGTTGTTATTATTGGTAGCGCCATCTACCTTTCTATCGAGAATTAATTACATCAACGTCAATCGTTCTACGCTTGCTCGTCCAATACGAGCGATCCTTTGATTTCCTCCCTTCCAAGGCACGCCTCGTTGATTGGTCGCAAGAATTCAACGACGACGAGAACAGTCTAGAATAATCCGTGTCGCGACGAACACATGTACCGCACCGCCATATTTTTACCGCTTTAGACCAAAAACTCAACAAACCGCCCGCGAGTGAAGTGTAGTGAAACTGTATAATTCTAGGTTGGATCCAGACGGAGTGATAAGTGAATCTTCAGGATTCCCGAAGAGACACCAGGTGGAACCATTTGCAAGGAAAGAGGACTGACGTACAAGGTAAGGCGTGTTCCCACACCCCCGTCTCCTATCCTTCCCATGAACCCATTTTCATTCACTTTCTCATTTCCTAGTCGATAAGAACCCACATCCTTACAGTCCACAATATAAATAATTTTCACAAATCGCCTAGGAACATTCGGTTCGCCGAACCATTTTTTGGTTCGTACGAAGCCGGATTCATTTCTCGTTTATCTCGCTAGCAGTTATAGCACCCAGCTATACTCCTAATCCATTTACATAACCGTTACATGGTTATTGCCGCACGCATCAGTAGGTAATATACTTTTATGTAGCTACCTACCTACCCAATTATTATTTCTGGAACTATCATAGTTGTCTTGTAAATCTCATATTTCAAGCACCTTTTAATTCCACCGCCTTAAAGTGTTGCCTACTTAGTTAAAATAATAGGTATTTTAGGTATTGTTATTTTGATTCGGTCTCATTAGCTTATACTTACGTAAGCATGGCACAACAAAAAAAGCCACGCGTGTCGGAAGACAGAGAGCTGACAATCTTAGAAGCAAAACGCAATATTTTATTTGAGCGTATTCAAAACATTTACGAGCGCTCGAAGACCGCCGCTGCTTCCGATAGTAATAGGGAATCATTCCTTAGTTATTGTATGACAGTAGATAAAATTCGAACAGATTTTCATAAGTTGTTAGACGATTATAACACAAGATTGCTTTATATTAATCCTGATGAACAACCGAATTATCAGGCGTACACCTCATTCGAAGATCTTTATTGTATCATTAAGCGTATACAATCACAATTAGAGGGTAAATATTCGGCACAGCCCGTTTCAGCGGCTCGCACGCCGAGATTACCGCCAATCAAGATTATGTCGTTTGACGGAGATATACGAAATTGGCCGTTATTCTATGCGAGTTTTAAGTCCACAGTGCACGATAATGGTTCTCTGACAGATGCTGACAAGTTGTACTATTTAATTGGTAAACTGTCACCGAAGACCCAGTCCGTATTTGCAGGTGTCACACCCAGTGCTGAGAATTATCAGGTCATATTTCAGTCACTACTTGATAGATATCGAGATACTCGTGTTCTAGCGTCTACCTACTTTGATCAAGCTTTAAATCTTAAACTGTCCGGTGCCGCGTCTGTCTCGAATTTCCGGCTGTTTATAGAAAACTTTGTTACCGCGGTTAATTTTCATAGAAACTTAAAATTAGAAGATCTTTCCGACTTTATGTTTCTTCAACTCGCTTTAAAGAAGTTTGACACTGAAAGAATTCGTGATTTCGAAATGACTGAACGTGATCATAAAATACCTACACTAGATAGTTTTATTTCGTTCATCAAAGATCAGTGTCGAATATTTCATAATACGCAGTCTAGTTCATCTAGCCCGTCTAATAATAACAATAGCAAACAAAGGTTGAACAAAGCGCGAAATAGTAATAATAACTCGGTCCCTAATCCGCAATCTTACGTAACATGCTCGGAATCTAATAATAATAATTCACAGAAATGTCTGTGCAGTAATATAGTGCACGACCATTTCTACAAGTGTCCCGCCTTTAATGGTTTAAATCTCACTGCTCGTTTCAAGTGCGTGAAAGATAACAAAACATGCATTAATTGCTTAAGTATAAAGCATAAAACGAGTGATTGTTCTAGTAAGACGAGATGTCGTTCATGTAATCAGCGACACCACTCATTGTTGCACTTCGATAAAGGTAGTCCGTTGTCAAGCCAAGCCGGTAACCTTGACACACTTACGTCGCAAGTGCAGGCCACGATAACTGCGCCTTCCGCGTCACAGAATGAAATATCGTTGTGTACCACATCCATCGCGCGGGCGACGCGCACGCGCGGACGGCCCTCGCGCATCTATAATGATCAGCGTGGGGCCAAGCCGCAGTGTATGGCGTCCAAGACGGTACTGTTAGCGACAGCGCAAGTTATCGTTTATGATATTAATGGATCGCCGCACATGGTACGTTGTCTGCTCGATAGCGCATCTCAGAGCAATTTCATAACTTCGGATTGTTTCAAACGCCTCGGATTGTGGAATAACTTCAAAATACTGACTTAGTAGTCAAAGGGATCGGCGGTTCAGAAAAACATTGCAAGGGTTCCGTAGATGTTAAAATACATTCGCGTTTTGATAGGAATATTAACTTTAACATTTCTTCGCTTATCGTGGAGCGTATTTCGGACGCATTGCCGAACGCTAATGTAGACGTAGCATTACTCACTCACCTCGAGTCATTGCCGCTGGCAGACTCGGAGTTTGCGAATCCGGCAGACATTGATGTTTTGATCGGAGCTGCAATATTTCCGCATTTGCTACTAACTAAAGTGATACGTAGTGAGCAATATAACTTACCGCCCGCTATTGAGACGGTATTTGGGTATGTGATTATGGGTACCGTACCTACGTTACATACTTCTCAATATATTACGTCTTGCTGTTGTTCTGTTCTTCAAGAAAATAGTATTGATTCTCTTCTCAAGTGATTTTGGGAGCTTGAAGAGGTTACCGCACCGCCCTCGATGAGCCGTAAGGATCTCGAGTGTGAAGAACATTTCCGCGCTACCACTGTTCGTGACGACAGTGGCAGATACGTTGTGGCGTTGCCATTCTATGGTGACCCTTATTCGTTAGGCGACTCGTACGCTGCTGCGCTTAGACGTTTCCATTGTTTAAAAGGTAAACTTGATGCATCACTTAAGTTACGCAGCGCCTATAATGACGTCATTCGTGACTACATAGATAAAGGTTTTTTGAGTGTAGTTGTAAACAACGAGGGTAACTCTCTTCCCTCATATTATATCCCGCATCACGGCGTAGTTCGCGAAGATAAAACCTCTACTAAACTTCGTGTGTTTTTAGATGCTAGTTGTAAGACTACATCGGGTCAGTCGATTAATGACATTTTGCATGCCGGCCCTAATCTACAGGATGATTTATTTAATATTATAATAAAGTTTCGTCTTTTCCAAATCGCTGTGTCAGCTGATTGCCGCCAAATGTTCCTCAATATCGGCGTTTGCGAGTCTGACCGTAGATTTCAACGGATTTTTTATCGTTTTAAAAATAAGGAACCTTTATCTGTGTATCAGTTCAATCGAGTTTGTTTTGGACTCAAGTCTAACCCATATCACGCGTTACGAGTTGTTCGCCAGTTGATCGCTGATGAAGGCGATCACTTTCCCGCCGCAGCAGCTGTTGCTACTTCCGCTATGTATATGGATGACATTGCTCTAGTGTCATATCCGCTCCGCTAGAAATTTCGCTTTGTGAAGAGCTTATTCAGCTTTTCAAGCGAGGCCAGTTTGATCTTGTCAAATGGACAAGCATCTCTAAGGAGGTTCTCGCACGCATACCAGATTCTCATAAAGCTTTTCCAGACATTGAGTTTGAGAAGTCTGTACCGCATAAAGTTCTCGGTTTACGCTGGGACAAATCCTGTGATAGTTTTCGGTTTGACGTCTCACCGCCAGATGATAAGTGCACCAAACGCACTATGCTGTCCACAGTGGCTCGACTATAGGACATAATGGGTTTTGTGGCTCCCACAATTTTGTACGCCAAGCTCTTGATCAAAGAACCTTGGCTACCAAAGTGTGAGTGGGATGAAACACCTCCTGACCATACTGTCGCCACTTGGGGCCAGTTTTGTATTGAGCTTACCGCGCTCAATCAAATTACTATTCCGTGTTATCTTGGGTTGGTAGATGGATGTACCATGAACTTAATAGGTTTCGCTGACGCCAGCGAGCGTGCTTACGGCGGAGTCGTATATCTGAAAGTGCGCATTGGTTCTAACTACTCGGTGCAGTTAGTTTGTGCCAAGTCTAAGACCTCGCCTATTAAAACCATTTCGGTCGCGAGGCTGGAGTTGTGCGCGGCCCTTCTGCTGTCTCAGTTGCTCCGCAAGGTTCAAGACACAGTTTTGCCCCACTACCCTATTAATAAAATATATGCATTTTCTGACTCCAAAGTGGTGCTCGCTTGGATATATTCATCTCCTCACCGCTGGCAGACTTTTGTCGCCAACCACGTTAGTAAATTGATTGAACTTGTTCCTGCTACTTGTTTCAATCACGTCGCGGGCACTGAGAACCCCGCTGATTGCTTGTCTCGTGGTGTTACTCCACTTAATCTTCTGCATCATCCATTGTGGCATCGTGGACCTTCTTGGATTTCCCATGATCCATCAGAGTGGCCCATGCAACCCTTTGACCACAGTGCAGAAGACGAAGATATACCCGAACGGAAGTATGTTTCTTATCCCGTGATTGCTGAGGTTGCGGAGTCTCCGATCTATGCACTCGCACTACGCATGTCATCGTGGTCTAAGTTACTCCGCGCCATCGTTTATGTCTGTAGGTTTCTTAGGCACCTACCTAATGGGACTTTTGTATCAAGTACCGATATCAAATTCGCAGAATGTAAGTCACTACGAGCTGTACAGGCTGTTCATTTTAGTAACGACATTCAAAATTTGAAAAACAATGTACCTTGTTCTCCCGCTATACTTAGACTCAAGCCGTTTCTCGATGAACACGACGTCATACGCGTTGGGGGTCGTCTGTCAAATTCGGATGAACCTTATAACTACAAACATCCTTGCATTCTGCCGCGTCATGATCATGTTGTGGACCTTCTTGTTGATTTTTATCACAAGAAGCACCTCCATGCTGGTCCAGAGTTGCTTATGTCCTTACTTAGGCATAAGTATTGGATTTTAGCCGCTCGACGAATAATTCGTCACAGAATACATAAATGTACATACATACATACATAGACTCACGCCTGTTTCCCCGAAGGGGTAGGCAGAGGCATATTAAACACCCACTTTTCGCCAGTGTTTTGATCCCACGTAATAGGTGGCGAGCCTATAGCCGCTTATTGGGACATTTTGTTTGCCAGAGCCTCGTCCGTTGATCGGTAGGTGCACCACTTGCAGGTGAGGTTGGCTTGGGAACCTAAGTTCTTGGTGGGAACCCTATGCACCCAACATAAATGTAACGTCTGTTTCAAATTTCGTCCGCGTCCGATTTTCCCTCCCATGGCAGATCTTCCTAGCCAACTCGTCAATCAAGTTGATAAAGCGTTTACACATACCGGTTGTGATTATGCAGGACCGCTCCAGTATACGCCAGTGCGTGGTCGAGGTGTTATAAGCCGTAAGGCTTGGCTATGTATTTTTACATGCTTAACGACGCTCGCTACGCATATTGAAGTTGCGACAGATTTAAAAAAGCACGGTGTCATTCCTTGCAGCCCTTAAACGATTTCTCTCACGGCGCGGCCCTATACAGTGTTTGTATACGGATAACGGCACTTGTTTCGTGGGCGCAAAGCTCTTATTTACGCGACCTCTATAAGTTTCTCAGGGAAGAATATCGTACTCGTCTTCAGGAAGAACTTTCCATAAATCATATTGACTGGAAGTTTATTCCGCCAGCATCACCATATTTCGGTGGATGTTGGGAAAGCATGGTCAAAGTAATTAAAACGCATCTCTTCAAAGTTATAGGTCAACAGATCCTCTCTTACGAAGAGCTTTTAACTGTCCTTGCACAAGTCGAGGCGCTGATCAACTCGCGTCCACTCACGGCATTGAGTAGTGACCCTGCAGAACCATCCGCGTTAAGCCTTTATAGTAGCGCCATCTTCCTTCCTATCGAAAATTAATTACATCAACGTCAATCGTTCCATGCTTGCTCGTCCAATACGAGCGATCCTTTGATTTGCTCCCTTCCAAGGCACGCCTCGTTGATTGGTCGCAACAGTGGCGGCGCTAGACCACATGTGGACGTCGGCGACATCAAGTTCGCGAGGCCCTTTAAATCGATGGCGAGGCCCCGTTTACTTCGTAGTAAAAAACCGTTAAAATTAAGTGAGCCAAATTATAAAATAATGTATGAATAAATAAATGACAATTCAAAAATTTTCACCCAACACAGATCTTGTCACGCACGTGTTCGAAAATAATAATGAAAGTCATTATCATCTGCTTAGCTTTTTACCGAATTGTTCGGTGTCGGCTACCTAAGCCAAGATGATTGGCGAAATGAAATTAAGTATGTAACTTTTAAAACTTTTTGCGAGGCCCCCTCAGGCGCGAGGCCGTCGGCGGTCGCCGACGTCGCCGACGCCTAGCGCCGCCACTGGGTCGCAAGAATTCAACGACGACGAGAACAGTCTAGAATAATCCGTGTCGCGACGAACACATGTACCGCACCGCCATATTTTTACCGCTTTAAAGACATAAAGACATATTTATTTCTGCATTTTGGTTGTTTACAACACTTATACATGTCAAAACCCTATTCTAGATGATGCCGGCTTTTCCTAGCTAAATGACTTCTTGAGAAGAAAGGCCGAAACAAACTCAGAGTCATTGTTTTTTGTGACACTTCAATTTCTTTAGTCTTTTCTTCATCTTTTAAAGTCCAGACAAAAATAGGGTTTAGTATGCAAGTACAATGCAGGAAATTATCTGACGCTTTTGACTGACTCGGCCCACTGATGGCCCGCATTCAACAACAATCGTACGGCTCAACCTTAATTGAGGGAGCCAGCACGATCTGTATCACTATGCCTCCACGCCATCAGAAGGTGTATGCATAAGCATGAGATAGCATTAGACCAAAAACTCAACAAACCGCCCGCGAGTGAAGTGTAGTGAAACTGTATAATTCTAGGTTGGATCCAGACGGAGTGATAAGTGAATCTTCAGGATTCCCGAAGAGACACCAGGTGGAACCATTTGCAAGGAAAGAGGACTGACGTACAAGGTAAGGCGTGTTCCCACACCCCCGTCTCCTATCCTTCCCATGAACCCATTTTCATTCACTTTCTCATTTCCTAGTCGATAAGAACCCACATCCTTACAGTCCACAATATTAATAATTTTCCCAAATCGCCTAGGAACATTCGGTTCGCCGAACCAATTATTTTGCTAGTAATAGTTGTGTAGTATAGTGAGAATATAAACGATTTTTTTAAATTCAAAATTGTAGTACTAATGCAAACGTAGATAGAAATGAGTGACAATTTAAGCGACAAGTGACAGAACGGAGCAACATGCCGCGCCATCACTAAAAAAATTGGACTCGAGTTGTCGCAACTTATCACGATAAGTTGGCTGGCGTGTGACGCGCTCTTTGCCAGTCGTAGCGAACGACATTTTGACGTAAGTTGTCGCGGCGTACACAACAAGTTCTCGAGCAGAGCACGCGTTTTACTGAGCAACGCGTAGTTACCTCAGCATAACTATAGTTGCTTTCCACGATTATTGAAATATATTTTGCGTCATAATATATTTATACTGATTTAAAAAAAAACGAATTTATATTTACACATAAAAAAAAACAAATAAACACTGTCAAGACCATGCTTGTATTTGCAACATGACTATGAAGCGCCTGTGCAGTGGCGTAGGGCGGATGACCTTTTTTTTTAGTCGTTACCTAACAATTCCGGCCTAAATTTAATTTTACATTTGCCCTTCCTACGCCACTGCGCCTGTGTGCGAAATCTGTGAAGCGCCTTTTTTGGCATCCTTTTTCGACTTTTTCGAAAATAAGTGTTATAATTAACGCATATCTCGGCCCGCGGCGCCCCTGTCTCCCTGGCGCCTGTGTGCGCCGCACACATTGCACATAGGGAACGTTCGACCCTGTGCATACGTTCTGGGCGTGTAATATACAGGTTGTGAAAATATCCTTAACGAAAACTAAAACCCCATATTATACCAATCATTACGAACATTTTTTACTTTGGCACTATACCTGGGAAATTACTGGTTCAGGAGATATTGAGGCTCAAAGTTACTATGGAATTTTTGTAAGTAGGTACAAAATCGATACAATTACCATGCCAACCTGTTCTATGGACGTCCTATGCACCCATGGATAGGTAGGTATTTCGAAAATTGTACGCGCAAAATTTTAATTGCGGCTTTAAAATATGATTATTTGAAAAAAAAAACATTTCCCAAGTTTTATTTTTGCTTCTTATGACTTGGCATGATCTCCAGATTGAGTAGACTTCGGCTTGGTGAAGGGTCTTGTGACCCCCTGCATGTATGTGGGCGTTTAATATGCCTCTGCCTACGCCTTCGGGGAAACAGGCGTGAGTCTATGTATGTAGGTATGTGTACTTTCTGCAGACGTCTATACAACCGATAGTCAAGGATTGTATAGAGAACGATTGAGTTGATCGGAACTTCAACGCAAATTCGAACCAAATTCAACCACTACGGCTTTTCTTGTCAAAATAATTAGACCTTTGCGTACTGTACATACTTATAGAAAAGCTGCAATGATGATTACTTAATTTATACATTACAGTTTCCTAGATGATGTCTAGAGCCGCCATTTTCTTAATTTTTAACGAACTGAAACCATTTTTTTTCTACTGAAAGAGCCCAGTCTTACTTGATCTTACTTGGTTTACTTAGACAAATATAAATTTAGAGAACAAAAGACAAAACATTAATTTACTTTTTTATACTTGCTCATAAAACTTGTTATAAATTCCTTTGATCTTGTTTTTTATTGTTATACTCATAATAAATGTTCATGAACTTTAAATAATTCTGATCAAATTGTAGTTTAATTTAAGTACCTATAGAAGAAGGTACCATTCTCTATATTTTCATGAAAATGTTGTATCTGTTATAGCATGTCAGAACTGTCTTCAATGGTTAGTGCTGTTCAATTCAATAGGTTATACCTAATACAGTAGGATAGCAGCTGACGATTTTATAAAAAAAACAGTTTCACACATTATGTAGAAACATGAACACATTTAAAAAAAACGCGTATTCTCCATTACAAACGAATGATAAAATTGCAATGCCTATGAATAGAAACAGATTCCAATGTGTAGCGTTAAAACAATATTGAATGTTCAATCAATTCATTGAAAATTTGTGGTACTGAAACGGATTATCAAATCAGAAATTATTAAAATAATATAAATGTAGCCTTTTACACCACCCAACTAATTAGTCCTGTTTTTAACAAATATTTTCACAGTTTCAACAGATATTTATATTTAAACATTTATAGTAGATACGTTAAGGTGCCGAAACTATACAGTAAATATTAAAACTAAATTTCAAGTATTCTTCTACGTGAATAGGACAGGAAGAAGGCGTAGACCTATGCGGACGTTCTCTGACCAGATTGAAAACATCTTAAAAAAGGAGAGGTTAGAAGTACCCTAAGCCGAAGAGCATGTATGAGAAATTTGATGAGAGTGAATGAAGCAAGGGATATACTTATTTCAGGATCATTGCAAATGTCGTTCCATAGTTTCTGTCTATTCCTGCGGGAAACAGGCGTGAGTATATATGTATGTATTCTTCTACGATAGCTTAAAAATGGTAACAGGGCTTTGACTACACGAATGGCGTCATGGTTTAACAAACTACCTCAGAGTTTAATACTGCGCCGAGTATTGGGGGTTTGATCCCCACATAAATCCACACCTCGTGTAATGTAATAAATATATTTGTTGTTTCGAGTCTGGTGCTTTTTGAATATTTATAATGTCACCTTGATACAAATACGTATGATAGCAATCAAAATTAATGCTTATGCATTTTGTTGTTGACGCGCGGCCGGACGCAGCCGTTGTATTCACTCACTCGAAAATACCGACATTAATATTGTATCGATCTCTTTGCAACGGAACTGGTATTGTGAGTGTACCATGAGTAATATAGTGTCTGCGAATGTACGCAAACTTAGCAGGTTAAATCGTAGTAATATAAGATAGCGTAAGGATTTGCCGATACATAAACCAAGCGAAGAACTGTCATGGTCGTGTGAGATTTTTCATAAATGGCATTGACATTTAGTTACAAGATTACGATAGAATAGAATTAACAGATAAGAGCATGACTTTTTATTCATGGTTTGAACCAAGCATATCGTATCCGTTTAAACAAGGTTTAAATTCAAACGTTATCTACCCTTTAAGAACAATTTAGTTCCCAGGCTAACAACACAACGCGTTCCAAAGAAGCTAAACATTACATCTAAGATAAAAAAACATTTTGCTGCTATTTTATCATCAACTTTATACTGAAACTAGTAAGTGCCTACAGGCTGCACTTGGTTTTAAATAAGACTCATTCATTTTTCTATATGTGTGTGGCTAACTTCCAACCGGGATCAACGGCTCTTAGTGCCCTCCGAAGCACAGTGATGCTGATGTAAATGCTACACATGCGGTAACCTATCCAAGTACTGACCTCTATGAATGTCGCTAAATTTTGCCCATTTATTACAAATGGCTGGCAGGTCAAGTCAAGCTTTGAGCACTGTATTTAAATTGAGATTGTAATATTGAAATATTAAATATAAGGTAGGTTAAATATGAAATACAAAATTAAGAGGTGGATAGCCAATATTAAATTTTAAGATAAGACTTTACACTTCATCAGTTGCCGTGGCTTCGATATCAATAATATTTATGAACGACATAGTGGCGCGATCAGCAAATATTTGTAAAGAGTTTGAAAAGTCCTTCGGATTTCAAGGATAATCGCCATCCCAGAACAAAATGAAGACTTTCATATGTAAGTGTGTACCTGTTATGTTATGTTTATGTAGAACCCTTTTTATTTTTGAGGTAAATCGTTCAGGTTTTGTAAAATTCCTCATCTCTGTCATTGGGTAATGTGCCCAGAAAGCATTTCCACGCTGCACGTCGTATGGGAATTTTGATTCTTTGGAAAGAGGCATAAATAACATAACCTGACTTCCCGCCTTTATCTCTAAAGGAGTAGGCAGTGTATTACGCACCCACACTTCGCCAATTGTGTTTCGGTCCCAATATAATAGCGATAATTAACATTTTAATACACACTTACATTACTTTTGAAAAGTCAGAGGTGTGTGACTGTGGTAACTAGGGATAGAACTCGAGACCATCGGTCTCGGCAGTCCGTTACGAACACCACTAGGCTATCTCCTAATAGTGAATACGCTACGCTAAAAAAAATACCAGAACCTTTGATAATAATTGCATGTCATGGAAAAAGAATATGAACTTTAAAAACTGCCAACGTATTCAGTAGTGAATAGCATTTTCAATGGCAAACTAAAAATACTTCCCTGTCTCGCACTTTACTTATATTGAAAAGATTTACAAATTTTCTGTATGATAATTTATTTTACAATTTTTTGTCTTAACATAAAAATAATAATAGTTATTCAGTACTTTGCACAAAATAATTTCCTCATTATTAATTGCTAAAATTAACTTGAAAATTTACATACATAATAATAAAGTTGTCTACCCAGTACCAAATCTACTAAAACATTGATATGTAGACGATTCTATTATTGATACCTACGCTGACGTTTGCAAAAAGAGTTCAGGAACAGAAAGTATCGGTAAACCAATTTATGTCACGTTGTCGCGAAGAACGCATGGAAAAAATCGCATGAGCGGTCGCAACATAATTAAAGCTTATAACAAACAGTTCCCCGGGGTGCACGCGGGCTGATGAAGAGCGCGATCGGTCCGCCGCGCCGCTCGCGCATCCCCTCCTCCTTCCCTCCAGCCGCGCACGCGCCCCGCGCCACGCCGCTTACATCACGTGCCGTCACGGCATCTGAGATGAGCCGAACCCATAGCACCCATGATTGCATCGTAGCACTTTCCGTACGCTACGAGTGCTACGACACATAGTATAATGACGGTCTACGTGATGCGCTACAAACTCCTTTACTAATGATTTGCCTTTAAGCAAATCGTTTTTATAAAAAAGGTTATCATATCAAATAAACTTGATGAATAGCTCTGTACGATGTTTCTGCTCAAACTCGTCTAAAACCAATTAAATATAATGAATATTTGAGAGAAACCGAATTTGTGATCTCATTAAGTAAGTTGACAGTAATAAAGCAGCCGCGGGTTCTCAACTAGCGTTCACATGCGTTATCGAGTTAATTAGCCTCCATTATACTTTTCAACAACAATAACGTAATTGCAAACATCTCTCTACGCTCTAGTAAGTTCAGAGATTCTTAAGCCTCGATTCACAGAGAAAGAGCAGCGGACGGTAGCGCAGCGGCGAGCACATTTAATGTCAAAGAATTTAAATTTTATTTACACTGCCAAGATGCATTATATCGTATGAACAAATTTCACGCAGCTACGGGTCACGCGGCCGCATCAACTAGCCTACAAACCATAGTGTGCATTATGACTACAAAAATAAAGTCCGAAATTGTTTGACGCCAATCGCTGCTGTGTTGCTGCTTTCTGTGTGACCAGATCCTTACAGCTCAAGAAACTCGTATAAGATAATAAATATTGATGGTGAGTGTCACAAATTCAAAGTAGCCGTCTAGATTGAGTTCGGTCACGCTCCGTCTGCCCTCCACGTTGACTGACGCATTTTTTAATTTCAAGAGATATGTCTCTTTTCATATCAGATAAAAGACAGATGGGTAACCATCAATCGCCTCAATTTTTACATTTTTCAACTTTACTATTCATTTTTCAGAAGCTTTGCCGAAGTGACATTTTATTTTACATCTGTAAAGTATTTGCCTTAATAAAGGTAGCTATTTAATTTATATCTGACCAAGTATTCGTAAATATAATTCGTACACGTAAAAAACAAGTAAATATTGTGTTAATTATAAACTTTTAACAAAACGTCGCGTTTCGTTTCACATGCTAACTTTTATGACGAGACAAGATAATTTTAGACATTTGAGGTACCAACATAGACTGCCATAAAGCGCGTAGCCAGTTCAAAACTACGTCTATGCACGTCTTACGCCTAACTTTTCGGCTCACACGTATGACGTCTAATAAAGGAATAAAAAGTCCATAACATGGGACACCGGTAGCGAAGATCACTTTGTCGTCTCTGCATTATCATATTCATCATCATCAGCTCTATATATTTTCTGTATACCGCTGCGGGGCTCGGCGTGAGAATGGTTAGACCATATTTCACCACGCTAGCCAATTGCGGGTTGGCAGACTTCACATGTCTTTCGAGAACTTTATGGAGAACTCTCAGATATGCAGTTTCCGTTCACCACTAAGCAAGTGATAATTAACAATTTTATATGCATTTCCCCATCTTCGAAATTGGTCAGAGCGTGTCGCGGTTTTGAACCCGAGACCCTATGCGCAGCGGTCTGTTGGTCTCTGCACTACGCTATCGCCATGTGTCACATTAAACATTACCGATTTAAAACAAGTGTTTAAGTAATTCAACCACGTGACCTACTGCTGCGACAGGTTTACTTAGATATTATTGGTTTTTGCCTTGAGATGTTTACATTTTAAACGGTTTTACTTAGCTTGACCTATTTATTTGTTTGTTTGGGTCAATGTTTTTTATCTCAAGTCCAAAGAACTGTGACTATCTTGCACTTCAGTTTACCTCAGTAACAGCACTGTGTTATTATGTGTGTCAGACAAATCGATTGTTTGTAATGATCCAACAGTGTAGATAGAAGCGTATCATATTGACTAAGATAGTCCAATTTGTGGTTGAAGTGACTAACAATAGGACTTTATATCAGATGGCAAATCATGCTACTTTTAGTGGCTGTGAGTTTTCCATACGATGCACAAATTGCATAAATCCAATTCAACGTTATACTACTGAATACTATCGCTTTAGCATAATACTAATGATATCCCGGCTCAGGTTAGTCCCCGACGCGGCGTCCGACAGATCGGTTGTGTTATGTATGATCCGACATCGAAGATAAGGGTCTGCGCACACCACACGAGTGCGGATTATGGCGAGCGGCTACAGATACAACTCTTCTATTAGATCGCAGATAATGTTCCTTTTAGTCGCCGTGCGATAGTTCATGAGCAAGGTAATGAGCTGGGATACTTTATCGGGGCTATCAAACGAGTTAACGTTCTATTACGAAAGTAATCTAAAAATAAAAACATTTTTCATTTGCCTACTTAATGTGTGCAATCCTAAAGCAGATTCGATGTAATACAGATATGAAGTACCTCACAAGATTAAGTTAGTTAAATAGAAAAAATAAAGACAACTTTTATCTTCGGAAATTTAAGTAAAAACGCACGACCAAATTGCTCAATGTTTGTGTTCACCGAGTTCTTGTTCATTAAAACCTTAAAATATGTAGGTATGTTTGGATTGAGATATTTGTAGAAACTTTTAAACACTCGCGTTGCATGTTTAAGAATATATATCTATACGGGAATTAACGCGAACATGCATTAGGTATTTACATACCTTATTTTTGCTTGACGTTTCGAGACGGTTGCACGTCCCGTGGTCGCAAGCTAACTGGTGTAGCGATGTCACGTCTCCGAGTGCGAGGTAGAAGATTCTATTTCTACCCCCGCGTTGTTGATTTTCGAGGTGCCGGCGCAAAACACACTAACCGTATCTGTATTTTGAACATTCGCCGACAGCGCATTAAAGTAGGGTGTTGTTAACCAGATCACTGGATTCCACGCCGATGACAATTTGAAGCCCTCTTCCCGATTGAAATTTTTATGTCTTCTGATTTCGATCGCTTCACGCACAACTCTTGGGTAAAAGTGGCGTTCCGTGGAGAGGACTTGTGGACGATGAAATTCAATCCAGTGATTGGTGCCCGATTGAAGTATATAATAAGGTATGTAAATACCTAATGCATGTTCGCGTTAATTCCCGTATAGATATATATTGAGATATTTGTGTTCTTGAGATGAAATCGAATTATTTTTTAAGCCACCAGTATACTGCGATGTACCGTTTCTTGCTTTCAATGAGACGGGCTAACACTACACAGAAACCTACGAGCGCCGCGCGAAGTTCGATATTCAAGAAGCTGCTGTATTTTCTGGCGGGCTGTCAAATATGGTAAGACCCGTAGGCGGATCCTGGTCTGGAGACCAGGAGTCCGGAGGCAGGAGTCTTGGATGCGACCGAGATAACGCTAGGAGAAGGAGGAGCATACACGGGTACACGTCTAGCACTAACTCCAACTTTGACCTTTGTACCGTTCATATGGCGTACGAAATAAGTCTGCCTCCGTGGTCCAGTGGATAGCGTTTGCATCTGGAGATTGGGAGGTACCTAGTTCCATTCCCGAGTCGGGCAAAAATGTGAGACTGAGTTTTTTCGAATTTTCAGTAGCAGCACGGAGTCTAGAAATGTGCCCGGTAGCGATAATGGGCTCGCCTCCCATTACATGGGACCTAAAGTTTATGACATGGCGAAATGTGGGTGTAGTATTTCACCTCTACCTACTCCTTCGGGGATACAGGCATGTCTATTTATAAACTGTTTAGATACCAATGTATGTATTGACACGTAACACACATTCCAGGCTTTGTACCACCCACCTCTCACCTGCCTTAGATACAATTACAACGGCATTTGTAAGTATTGTAATAAACCAAGTATTTCTTAGAATGCAAATCGATATCCTTTGGATCGTATCTTATAACAGGTGTCTCAGCATTGATATTTATATCCGAATTGAATAATAGGTTGAATCAAAGCTGCTTAGTTATTTAATAAGCTTAGTGATGATATTGCTTTCATTCATAATATTATTTCAATTTAACTTGTATAGAAAAAGAGACAGGGTCCTATCATCTCTAAATACAGGTTGACTATAGAACGAGATTACTTAGTATTTGATAATGTCGACGCGATTTGATAGTATCAGGTACAGTTAGACCTTTTTCTATTGACCGGAATCGTATAAGCTTATTATTATAAAACTCAAGCATAGTGTGTTCGCTCCTCTTTTGAATTCTCATTTTGCGTTTTAAAAGTTTCTTGTTTATTATTCCCTGTTTCCGTATTCACTCTAGACTGTTGAGCACGAAGTCATGTCACACCATTTTTGAGTTGGAATGTCATTTTAAAAGTTTGTTACTGTCTAAGGAGAGTGCTAATGAAATAATCCTGGAACATTCAGGAAAATAAGTTTGAATTAGCAATTCTGTAGGTATAATATAAAAGAGACGATTTATTTTATTTATTTATTTATTATATACTTCACTGGACACCTATAAAATTATTACAAAGCAGAAACTAAGACTATAAGAAAAGTACAGTGAGCGGCCTTATCGCTAAAAGTGATTTCTGCCAGGCAAGCTTTGGATGGATATGGTTTGCAGAGGAAAATAGTGGTGGTTGTAGGCGTACCAAGTAAATACATATAAATAGATATTTATAATATATATATAAATACATAATTATATTATATCAATACTTATATTCGAAAATTTTAATTATTATTTTATAATATATATCTATGTAACTAAACATATATACATCTAAACTTATATACATATATCTAAATAATCATACTATAATATATAATAACATGACTTATAATTATATAAATTATTATAGTAGAATGATAGCTTCCTTTACCATCGCTTTAAATCTCGTTACTGTCTGAGCCGGTCTAATAGGTAGCGGTAGAGCATTCCACAACCGTACAGCAGTAACAGTAAAGGACTTATCAGAAAAGCTCGTGGAATATCCCAGCATTTCCAGTTTTAAATTTTCTGATGACAAACAATACATTGTACAGTAAAGTAAGAATGTGAGCATTCCGGCGATGTCGTATGGGTAACCACTTGAGTTGCGTTCGAAATTGTTTAAAATGATCATATTTGCGTAATCCAAATATAATATAATAATAATATTCTACCACATACACACATCACTATCTAGTCCCAAGCTAAGCAGAGCTTGTGTTATGGGTACTAGATAATGGATAAACATACATATATACTTTTTTTTTGTAAATACATACATATTATACATAGAAACACCCAGACCAAGACAAACATCCATGTTCATGCACACAAATGTTGGACTTGAGCGGTAATCGAACCCGTGACCTTCGGCGTAGCAGTCGCTTACACTCCCGCTGCGCCAACCGGTCGTCAATATGAATAGTATACAGACATTTTGGAGGCGCTCAAGTTTGTCAAGTTGGTTTTCGGCGAGATCTAGATAGCTAACATCCGCATAATCGATAATGGGTAAACGAATCTAGTTAGCAAGCGCAATTTTGGTGGCAGTGGGGAGAAAGTTCCTCAATCTTCTCAGCGAGCCTGTTGAAGCAAACACTTTTTGACTTACTTCTTGGATCTGTGGTCCCCAAGTAAGAGCAGAGTCGATCGTAACACCCAAATTCTTGACTTTGTCCTGTATGTGAAGTATGGTACCATCAAAGACAATATCAGGAAGCTCCGACCAGTTTACTTTTGACACCAATTTGGGGCTACCAATAATAGTGACCTGCGTTTTTGAAGGATTAACTTTCAGCCCAAACGATTTGCTCCAACTGCAAATTTGTGTCAGGTCACTGTTAATTACATTAATGGACTGTATTATCTGCGCCAATGGTGACTGTGTATAGATCTGGAGATCATCTGCATAAAGGTGGTAGGAAGAGCGAAGATTGTTAGAGATAGAATTTATAAAAATTGCGAAGAGTAATGGAGACAACACGCCACCATGGGGCACACCAACAGTTATGTTACACCAAGCAGAATACGCTGTCGGCGACCACACAGGTAACTACGAAGCCAATCAATCACTGTTGGAGATATGTTAAGAGAGCGAATAACACCAACTAGAACCTCAAAGTCCACTGTATTGAAGGCGTTACTGAAATCTAACAGTGCAAGAATAGTGAGCTTTCCGCCTTCCATACCGGACCTGATGTCATCCGTAATATTGACAAGGGATGTGACTGTACTATGACCCGGGTGGAAACCAGATTGGAAGAGATTAAGGAGATTATTTTTGCAGAGGAATTAATTAATTTGGTCATGGACGAGGCGTTCGAGGACTTTGGATAGGAATGGTAGTATGGAGATGGGACAATAGTCGGCAAAGGATGAGGGATGACAGGTTTTTGGTATGGGAGTAATTTGGGCGTCCTTCCATATCGATGGAAATACCATACTGGAAAAGGAGTAGATAAAATTAAGGATGTGGGAAATGATGGGTAACATTATATTGAGACACAGATGAGCTGTGTTGCCGCATATCAAATACCTATATTCATCACTCTTGTACTTAATCTTAATATATAAAATCCTTGCGTTACTGACTGACTGACAGACACGCTACAGCCGAAAATATTGGGCGCAGGAAGCTGAAATTTGGCATGTATGTTCCTTGGGGACCGAAGGGGCGCACTAAGAAGGGATTTCCCGAAATTCCCACGGGATCGGCCAAAACGGGTAAATTAAAAAAAAATGCAGGCGTAGCTGCTGGCGTCCTCTAGTTTGATATAAGTTTTGTAACACTAAACATGTGAGCTCTTCAAACACAACCCAGTCCAAATTACTACTATTATTGCACATCACATACGAATATTGGTTTTTGGTTTAAGTGGGTAGCAAGCGTTCAGTATAGTTTTACACACTCATTTTCAAGTTTTTAACCGTAAAATTGCTTGGAAAAATTTAAACTTTTCAAACTTTTTCACTTATTAGTGAAGCTTTACATTTAAGTCTTATGTAAGTAGGTAGAACTTGAGGCATTATAAATTTATTATGATGTACCAATTGAAGACTAAAATACCTAAAAACTTCTCACCAGTATTTTTAATCATCATCAATCAATCTGTATATATAAAATTCTTGCGTTACTGCCTGACTGACAGGCAAAGCACAGCTGACACTACTGAGCGCAAGAAGTTGCATGTCTATAGAAAATGCTTCATTGTGTACGAAACAGTAAATATAAGTTGCTAAGAAAGCGACAATTTACCCTTTGGTTCGAGTTAAATGGAGCTGCAGTGTTGCCCCCGGCGTTCAGCTTGTGCTATTAGGTTTTGATGTAAAAGAGAAAAGTTGCGCTACATGTAAGAATTGAAAACTTTAAGCGGGTTCCTATTGGATTATAAATAAAACATATTTAACGTAGAGCTCTGTTATTATTTCTACACGTTCATATAAACGTTACGGTCTAACTGTTATTTTAGAAATAATTACAAATGTAGGTCATTTGAATGTTTTCTTGGTCGACTCGTGAAAAGTAATAAAAAAAACTCTTAAGGAAGGTTAAATATAATTTTCTGCCTACAACGCTACCCATAATTAGCTCTTATCGTCAGCTATATTTATAATCTGTCCTTCTGCAGAGCAGGCAAATGTGAGTGTGTGGCCATCTCTACATAGTGTCGGAGTTTGTAGACCGCTTGAAGGCTTCCAACATTTCCAATCTATTTTTATCCCGAGTCAAAAACTGGGACCGACGGCTTTACATGTGCTGACGTAAATGCAGCAACCCATCCAAATTGTTATCTCTTTGAACGTTTTATAAGTTTGCATATCTATTATAAAATCTGTCAAGAGACACAATGAGCGCTACAAGTCTAGTATAATACAACATACCTTTAAAACTGCGGCTCCCAAACTTTGTTAGACAATTAAGGGATAAAAATTGACATGGTGCACTTGTTCTGCAGCATACATGTTCAACCAAAGGACAATAGAATAAGTTTCTGTTGTGTTGCAAAACCACAATCTGCACTTAACTCGATTGTATGCCGCCGTTTCGAATTCATTGTTATAAGGCAGTCTACAAGTCTGCACTACGAACGTGTTGTTTTAGAAGCGAATTTTACACTTACCGGTGTAAAGAGCGCTTGCTTTAAATAAGCAGAACATGGTCATACAATTATACTTCTAGAAGTAGATTGCTCTCAGAATACGGCTTATTTACTATCCAATGCAATTGACTGGGTTAGAGTTCGTATTGTCGTATACATATTATGTATATAGTTAGTGCTACTGACTTACCGCCTGAATCAATATCCGATCTATCCATGGATTTGAAGATTAGTGTGTGCATATTTAACATAGGCTTCATACAACATTTGTAAAATGTGTATCTCTTAATCTCCAAATCCTCTATCCTCCAGATAGATCATCCATGTGCATTGCTTGACAGGCGAATGATACGTTTCAACTCGAGTCGACGCGCCTGAGTCAAAGCGTGGAATCGAATGCAAACTGATGAGACTTATGGATTTACAACATGTAAGTCCCTGACTACAGAAAAACTAGACCTATTTCATTAGAATAAACGAAGGCATTGACACATTTTATAACATCTTTTGCCAGATCGTGTAGTTACCTAGATAGTAAGCAAGTTTTTGTTTTGAGATCACGTAACGCGTATTTCTTAACTACGGAGAACTAAATATTTTTGAGAATCAAACTCTTTAGCACAAGTAATCTGTGACGTAGCCATGGAATGCAAAAATATTACCGTCACAACATATATCTAAGATCGAAAAATACACTTAACAAAACGACTAACAAAAAGATACTTAGAGAATGTCTTATTACCTTCTCGTACCTAAATAGGTTTGGAGCACGAAGAGGAAAACTCATAACCTAATTCTGGTAACAAGATCACAAGCACGTAAATTGTAATAAATTAGAATGGGAGGCGTCACGCGCTGGGAAGGCGACGCCGCGGCACGTCGCTAGCTCGGCGAGATTATCGCGTAATGTACCCACTGTTAGCGGCGCAGACAAGTTTTATACGAGACTCGCATTATTCAGCCTCATTATGTACGGATTACGTATCAGAGGCACGACACATCTAATCACAACGAGCGGAAAACGTTCAAGTTCTGATCGAGTTTCTCGCACTTGAATGTACCTACGGACCTACTTATTTCTCGTTTTACAGCCGGTGAGCTTTTAGAGATTTGTAAGTACCTACTTAAGCTAATTTGGCATAGAAAGTTTCAAGTATGAGTTATAGCTAAGATGAGCAACTGAATCTTGCCTAAAGTTCACACTATCCGTTTGGGAATCTGCTTCTGGGTTAGACACTATTTTAGGTCATACAAATAAGGACACCAAAACTGTTAACGTATGCCGCAAAATAAAACTTGGATTGACAAATATCCCCCTATTCTCAATGTTAGTTGATAATATTTTGTTCACACACTTGAACAAATGATTATTCCATCAATTTTTAAAACTGTCCTCTGTAGAAACTAGTGCCTAAAGTTGATTATGATCTCAAAATGTGCATCTATGTCAGTAGGTACTCCGGCCTAACAAAATTAAATAACACTCGTCGTTCATTAGATCTATATAAAGTTTACTTTGGTCAGCCTGCTTTGCAACTTTTTTAAACAAATCATTCAGCTATTGTACCTACTTCTAAACATAGGCATCCTTTTGTCTCAAGAGGCAGTTTAACGGAGCTCTTTTGGAACGGAAAAGCATGAGGGCGTAATGGATGTGTTTCGTGTGTGAGAAGTGCAATTAAGGGCCATCAGCGCTCTCGTACATTGCGTGTCTGGTCCATCGTGCGGGTTGAGTGGAGTGTGTAAAAAACATATTATATAACACAATTAATTTGTTCACAGGCTGTATGTAGCTGATGGATCATGTTTTGTGTGAGTGAGGCTAACGAAGCAGCTGTCGGTTCACAAGTATTGGTATATGGTATTACTTGACAACTAGTTGATTAGAGCGGTTTCTCTCGTTGTTCTGAAGATGTATTATGATTATGAAATTCTATTATTCATTTGAGCATTCGCGTAACTATCCACAGGCTTCAACTTAATATAATTATAAAGATAATTATTAGAAGCTCAGTTAATATTTCAGTTGTTTCATGTGTCATAAATGGATGTCTAGACAGAAGTTTATGGTAGATCATAGATATAATTTTGACGTAGAAAATGAACAATTCTTAACCAAGGAACCAGTCCCTTTTATAAGACTACAGCATATTGTTCATTCAAATTTGAAAAAAAAAACAGCATATTATTGCAAGCTTTTTGCTTGTTATTGAAAATCTTTGAAATAGATATATTGTCTATAATAATTAGTAGAGTAAATCAGTTTAGTAACATTTATTATCTATGGTAATTAATTTTTGACACTGGTCACATTGTATGAAGTGACAAGTCATTTTCTTCCGTTGATCTCGCTTCTTGAAGCACATGCTACGCGAATAGAATTTTGTGGAAACCTTGTAATACTGCCGCTTTTGATTTGACTGGCACAGGTCAAGTATCCCAGTTTACGATACGATCACTATCTCAAGACTATCGTCAGTGGTGTGCAAATAAATAACATATGCATATGTGTGGATGGTACTTCTATCCTAGAAGCAGTTAAAGCAAGGAATGGCAAGAGTTCTAGCTCCTTGCTTAAAGTCAGAAAACACGCTATGAAAAGTACCTATCTCTAAAAGCAATTCGTATAACTTATTATCTGCAATATTCGAAGGCCATAATATTAACAAGAAAATTCACGATGTATGTCATTGATATAGCTGCGATATCTTCATATTAATGGATTCAGTGGTCACCCCTTTTCAATATCGCGTAGCATCCCTTGTTTTCCATACAAACCAATGGATATACAAGGCAATATTCGCCACTCGTGTACGTGTCCTCCTCAGTCGCTGTCTTTTTTTTTTGCCGAACATGCATAAACTACAAGGACAGAAAAAGGATCAAAGATATACATATACACAACAGAGTAAAAATACAAACAACACTACGCAATTATAATATTAATATGGTAAAAATAGGTCACGGTTCAGTATACGTCTGACATAAAATTTTGTCAGACACTGATTTTCAACCGTAACCTGTGGATAAGTGACTCACGAAAGTCAACCAGCATATTTTTGTTAAACCTGATTAATTTTATTAAACATGTAAACCAAAACAAAAGTGTTACAACACTGTAATACAAGGAAAAAATCAAATAATTACAAAAATAAAGTAAACCTGTGTTATGTTAAATTCTACACTATAAATGTAGCTAGATTCACACATAATTTAATGTACAGACACATACACATCTAGATAAGAGACACGTTCACATTAATCATATTAAGTTGCCGCTGTGCGTCAATGAGGTGCCGCCGTAGATGTCGTTTGAAAGCGCCAATAGTACCTATTTAGATATCTGATGGGCGGCGGCAAGTTATTCCAGATCTTAGACGCCGCATAGCGGAAACTGCCTTTAAATGCCGCTGTTTTGTGCGGTAAAAACGATAGTTGCTGTGAACACTGCCTGCTAGTGCACTCACGCCTATTAGCAAGCCTACTCAATTTGCGATAAAGATAGTCAGGCTCCTGATATTTGACAATGCCAAACATAAGTGACGCCAGATGAAACTTACGTCGCGTTTTCATTTTCAAAAAGAGTTTTTCATTCAGAAACGGTGTGACGTGCGCTCTGCGACCTATTTTAAAGCAGAAACGGTAGCGTTCTGGGCCCTCTGAATAAGCCTATCTGTACGAGCCAATAACCGCGGTCCGTATACCGTATTTACGTAATTTACTTTTGATAATACTAGCGCTTCAACTAGTTGCAATCGCAGCTCTTCTGACAGATGAGGTCGCATTTTATACAGAATACCTACGCAACCTGTAAAAGCAATTCCTAACTAATTCAGCGACGTGTTTTTTGTATTTTAGGCTCGAGTCAATATTGAGACCTAGGTTACGGGCCTCATTTACTCTTTCTATAGTCTCTCCCTTGACGGTTATGTTAAAATCAGGTACTAAGCTTAGTTGAGTCTGAGAACCGAACAACATAAATTTTGATTTTTTAGGGTTTAGTACTAAGAAGTTTTGTTCCGCCCACTCACTAACTCTATACGGTCCTGATACCGTCGATAGCAGTTTCGTAATCACTAGGTTTAAATGATATGTAAAGTTGGATGTCATCTGCGTAAATGTGATACTGAGAATTAATTAAACACTTGGTAACGAAATGACAAACAATTAATCTCTTGTATCAATACGCAATGTTTCATCTTGAAACAGCTTAATGAAAATGCATCAATCTTTGATTGATCGATTTCAGTAGCGTTTGCGTGACCGTTGAACAAGAGTTCGCAAGTTAACAACATCAAATGACTTAAGACGCTCCCTCATACATAAATCATGCAGATGACGATGGCAGCCACTTGGCCTAGATTTATTGAAATAGATGCTCAAGAACATTCACGATAGACAGAAACTACATTTAATGCAATATTAGATTACTTCTATAAATTAGAGCGAGTTTGAATGTCGGTAGCGGTGGAGTGGCAACTTCTACGTCATCGTTTGCTCAGTTAGTCAGTCACAAACATACCGCTTGTCAGTCCGGCCTCGAGCGGGCCTAGAAGGGGTATGCGCGGCGTGCGGGGGCCACTGAATTATGAATTAGTGAACCGGAGTGTGTAAGGCCTTGGTGCGGAGGTGGGGGGCGAGGGGCGAGGATGTTTGCTAAGATAATTGTCTGGTTCACCTCGCGCTCAGCCGCTAAGACCAGCGATCCCGGAGTATAGATGAGCCATCGACATTAGGTGCGTTGTACACTGTCATGAGATTGAACGAGTTAGTCCGATGGTGCACAGCCCGTAGAATCGCATATCGTTCAGTCAACATGGTAATGGATAGATGATCGTTTTAAGCTGCGATTAGCACTTCAGACCTTCAGATGAAAATTAAATTAAGTCTAGAGAATAAATCTGAGGGACAAATTTTGTGAAGTCACCAGATTTGTACCTTAAAAAACGAATGTATGTGAGAAATGCTAGCATATCGAAATGTGATGTCTTATGCCACGAGTAGCCGGTGCTCGGTCGGCGCCCCAAAATTTGATGAAACCGCAGCTCGCCTCCCACGCGCCCCTTCCCCTTCCCCTTCCACCTGAAAACGCTTCCCGGGGGTCTAGTATGAGTTTTGCACTCGATCGCCACGGTGACGATATATTAATCGACGGGAACAATTTCCATACATTTTCTAAAAGCGCCCCTATGGGATGGTAGTAGGTAGGTAGTGATCGCTACCATCCGCTTTTAGACGATCGAGTGCAAAACTCATACTAGACCCTCTGATATAATTTACAATTCCGCTGGTACGTTAATACGGCTAGGCGGTCGGCGGCCTGAACACGGGCTATTGACCGCTCCTGATTGGATTACAAGCACTTTGAGCGCGCGCCACTACGCTCTAATCTACACCGAGATGATTACGTCACTGTACCAGAACCGACTAATACGGTTTGTGTTAATTACGTTATTGATATAACTGTATTAACATGTTGCGTGCATCTTAAGTGGGAAATCCGGTGGACCGATGGCATTAACTCTAAAGGATACCTTTGTAGAAATGTAGAGCCCATCTTATAACTTTATGTTACTTACTTATCGTGTCGATAGAGGGCCAAAACTCGGCCACTCGAATGTTTAAATGTGTGTAATGCTTGAAAACCCAGTGACTCAGGGAATTCGATTAATTTATATAGTTAAAGTAACTAGTTAGCCACATGGTTTGGATTTGAGGGGACCCGAAAAAACGCTCGCACATCGTCAGGTGAGCGTGTCGGGGGTGAGGTACGGTGAGCGACAACGGAGGAAGGGGGGGATCAGTCGCGTTCGCTTCACGCGGATTAATTAAAACTTGTGCCGCGGTCTGTTGTCCCGCTCCCATTGTGTCCTCACCACGACTAGTCAACTCCCTCAGGAGAAAATAAACCTTATCCCGTTGCAGTAAGAATTTACGCCTGTGCAGTACCTATATTGTTTGTACGTACAAACCATACGGCGAAGGTGCACAATGGACGCGTATCCGCTGTTTTTTAAAGTACAGCTGTCGGCGACAAAAGAGCCCCGTACCCAGCGGCAAACGCGGGCGACACATGTAGACATAATGTAGACTTATAATTTGGCGCGCCACAGAATGCCGTACAAAAAACATGTAGCGATTTGACGCGAAACTCACATTGTACTGCAGTCTTTTATTTGCATTATTCAGCTTTACAGATGCGTTTTTGCGACTGGGTTACCTCGGATGCGGTTTGTGTTGCCGCAGTGTAGCACATATTTTGTACCTACTCGTAGAACCACAGCTACGTACGTATGAAAAAGTGTTGAATATAAATATTGTTTCATTATCTCTTATTTTAAACCAATGAAAAAACGGACCATGTTTTTTTTAGTAAAATTTGACGATATATACATATATAGATACATTTATTTAGGGATGTTTACTTATAGCTTTGCTGTTTTCCCTTGTAGTCATCTTGGTATAGTTTGAGTAGTCATCTTGTAGAGTTGCCGGGCAGAATGTTGTGAAGAGGACATCCGATTCATTTCATCGGATACGGCACTACAGGTCGGTACTCCACAATAAATAATGCCATAACGGAAGCGACGTTGCCCCAATAAAAACAATGTATTCATTGACCTGTGTAGCTTCTGTCTTCTTGGTTTGGTCTAAGTTAGAACTACCGCAGACGCATTCAATGTGATTGCAAATGCTACGATATAATATATATAAATATATGTAATATATTTCTTATACTCACGACTCACGCCTGTATCCCCGAAGGGGTAGGCAGAGGTGTAACATTACACCCACATTTCGCCATGAATTTTTAGGTGCCACGTAATAGGGGGCGAGCCTATTGCCGTTACCGGGCACATCACCAGACTCTGTGCTGCTACTGATAATTCGGAAAAACCCAGTACCACTTTTGCCTGACACGGGAATCGCACCCGGGACCTCCGACCATCAGTTGCATACGCTATCCCTTTTTTTTTCTTTTTGGTGTCGGTTTGGAAAATCCTCATAGAATCCCTCCGCCCTGGGGGTGAAGGGCGAAGGGGACTGTCAGACTCTTACTGACTAAAAACCAAGCCGTGGTCCTCATGTACCCGTGTGTCGGAGGGTCGGGTATCGCCGAAGCATTCCTCGCTACCTCCGACGGGTAATGCGCTATGCCCGCCTGCCTCCGTGGTCCACCACGGAGGCAGTCGATAATATAATGCTAGTCAATTATAGGCAATCAAGTTCTATTTATAAGTTACTAAACTTCGTCCACGGCGCCGCCCACGTGATATAGACACTTCAACCTTCCTCAGGAATCACACTACCTATTGGTGAAAACAGTACAAACATCCGATCCGTAGTTCTTGAGTTTATTGCGTTTATGCCGAAAGAAAGAGATTTTAATTTTACAACAAGTATAGATACTCACGCTCTTACATTTATAAAAGTACTATCATCACTTACTTTGAACGCTCAAATATTTCTCGCACAAGTCTATTAGGGTTTGTACTTTATAAAATTAATTATTCAATTGAAAACCTTGAACAAAAATAAGTCAAGCAAAACCTGAGTTGAAATTCATTTAAAGTATTTGCAACGATCCATCTGTTTTGAGAAATAAGAAATGTGGAAACTAAAACCGAAAACCTGAGTGAACGGCGAAGTTCCACCGCTATAGATAACATTTCGCTGAATAATTTAACGAGCAGACTCTCGAAGAAAATCTAGAATTCTATCACTCATCAACAGACACCTAGGGCCTCCGCAGACTAGCTTCTTTTAGCATCGGCGACCGGCGACTCAGTCGCTTTTTAGCATCCAGATGCAGTGTCCGAATTCTTACACCGCACAATGGAAGATGCCGATCGCGGCGACTTGTCACTTAAAATAATAACGTAAGGGTCGTCCATTAATAACGTGATTTTATGTCTTTCCAATTTTAAACTTACTCTGTGATGATGATACCTGGTTAGGTTGGAGGCTTTACCACCTCTCCTCATTCTATATCAAAAGCTTTTTTTATACTATGTAAATAAAAATTGGTTGCCTGTAAAGTCGGTATACGGGCGAAAGTTTTACGTGACAACGACTTGGAGTGGTAAAATAATTTTAATGTGAATATTCATTCGTATAGTAGGAAGAAGGATGAAAGACGCGTGCCTTTCACTTTTTATGTCTGTCTCTCTCGCTCTTAGGCGGGACGCGTGCCTCTCACTCGCTCTCATTGTGAGCGCATAACGTGAGCGGAGCGTAACGCAGTTTCTTGAAGTGTCACCCGGCAAACCAATTTATAAGACGTTGTCACGTCAAAAAATATTTTATCCAAAAAAGACGTTGCGAGCTACTGGTGTCAAAATTGAAGCTAAAATAAAAAATATGGCACTCATTATTCTCTTCATCTCTGACCTGACTTCAATTTGTTTGGGTCGGCGCTGTATGGACATACATTCTCTTCCATACTTCTCTGTCACCAGTCATCCGATCACTTCCCCCTTTTCTTACACATCTATTCTCACACAGTTATTACATCTTTTATTTGGTCGCCCCCTCCCTTTTCCTCTATACCCTCCTATTTATCACTTGTTTACCTAAATACCTACATAATTATCCCCTCTTCTCATAAGATGTTTCTAAAATGCAAATCTTTTCATCCATGGACGCTACTTGCAGACTACTTTGATATTTTCTCTATTTTGGCATGGTAAAAAAATATTAATTTGTCATGCATCATTACCTTTAAGAACGCTATTTTAAAAGTATACTGGCTCATTTAAGTCTTAACTTGCAATAATTGCAATTCGATCTTGCAAAATATAATAATCTTGCAAAATATAAAAGCATATCAAACATAAAGAATTCCAGAAATGGATCAGAAAATTCAGAGACCGGTGCACCAACATAAAAAGAAAATATCCTGACCAAACTGAGGACATCCTCCTTTTTGAAGTGGGTTGATTAAAGCATCCTAGAGCATCCATAATCAACGAAAGATCTTAATACAGGACTTTTCTGAATTCCTGCCAATCGAACGAACGATCGTTGTTTTATGATGCGTATAGAATAAAAATCCCTGGCTCAAGAAAAACAAGGATACTTGATATCTGTCTACATTTATTTGTCCCTTCCACCTATCAAGAGCAAGACTCACGTGATTAAAGGACGACTCCTTACCATAGGTTGTCACTTATTTGTTAACCCTTAAATAACACCGTGGGGTAATAAAATTCTTCACCCCAGGGGCACAACTTGTATTTTTTCTTGTCATCTCCTAAAGTTGTCAGTCACGTGGCGTTACAAAAAACTTCCATCTAGTCTGCTTAGCTATATGAGAAAATTACCCCAGGGTGTCAGTTACGCATGCATTAATTTCTCATCAATTCAGTCAAATATTTGATAAATTAAGCTTACAGAGCCCTGCGAAGCTCCTTTTTTGGGTGCAGCGTCACAAGAAAACATAAGATAACCTAAGTATTAAGTTTTCTGAGTGGATAAGTTTTCGGAGCGGACGAGACTTTTCATAATAAATGATATTTTGTAGAATGATCGTTAATTTGGCGTACAATTAGTAATTTAATGAAATAATGAAGTTTTTTAACGTAAAGCACTTTAGTGTTATTTAAAATTTTTGATGCTTTGTTAAAAATATCCCCATGTAAACTACAAAAATAATTTATTTTGCAAACTACAACTTTTATTAGCCGTTTGGGGTAATTTTACCCCAAAGTTTTATTTTATCGACATTTATTCTGTAACCGAAAATAAGGATGTTATTATAGGGTTTGACTAGTGACTGGCTTAAACAGAATAAATGTCGATAAAATTATGACAGCGCTTATAATAAATATGTAAGTTTTTATTAAGGCAGTACACTACCTAGGGTGATGTACTAGATTTTGACGAGGCGACCCTTATCCTAGGTTATGTTAAAACTACACTACCTACAGCTTTCTTTATACCGATGAAAATATTAAGCACGCTAAAGTCAGTATTTTTTACCTACATCCTTTTGGATGTAGGTAAAAAACCAGTTCTCGTATTACTTTCAGAGAGCATCAGCTATCAATTCAAACGTTAATATTAATACGAAGAAATGAGTACAGTACTGTTTATGCCATCTATTGTTTAGCATAAAATGTAGAGTATAACTTGCCAGTTTTTGATAGTATAAGTCTATTAATAATAGTACATAATTTAACATCATTGTAACGAACATCATTTAATTATACTGGTATATTTATGTTTTTTGATAGAAACCTATATTACTGATATTGTACAATTATTGTATGACAACGATGAAAAAATAAATAAATTTATCGATAGTCGACTCGGCCTATCACCAAAAACACACTACAGCACTACGGCCGCCGCGTCCGAACGCAGAGAGTCGCTAAAACGCGATGCAGCATCGATACAGTTGCAAAATCGCCGGTCGCCGATGCTAAAAGAAGCTAGTCGGCGGTGCAGGTGGCTCGAATTTATCCGTTACTAAATAAAGAGAACCAGTCATCGCTTCAACAAATTTAAATGTAACATTATCGTTGAAAATTTAAGATTCGAATGTAATTTCGGCCAATAGAACTTTTAGATTATAAAGAAACGATGAGTATCTAATCAATACCTTTCTGCCTAATGAGGAAAAAGAAAGAGGAACTTGAGCATTTATTGAAACAATCAATGAATTTATACTTCTCATCATTATTCTACGAGGGAATTCAATTCAATGGTGATAATAACAGCATATCCCCAAGAGACATTTTGTTTTATTGTCGTCTTAAAAGTCATAACGACTCACAAGCTTCCGTCGAGTCCCTTTCTAACAAAGATGCAAACACATTAAAGTTCAAGTCAAATATCTGTTCTAACAACAATTAATGACAAGTGCGTACTTATGACTTAGGGTAATGGACTTAAAGTCATCCACTGTAAGTACAGTTGAGAAGAAAACCCATTTGAGTTCGAAGTACGAAACCAGTTCATTATTTTATATATTCATATTGCAAGAGAATGCCCGCAGCTATGCCCGCACATTGCTTTTTTATTTAACCGTGTCTTCGCGATACTTTGGGCATATTGCAAAATCACTCCTACGGTACCCAACGATTACATACATGCCAAATTTCAGCTTCCTGCGCCCAATAGTTTTGGCCTTGTCTTGTCTGTCAGTCAGTCAGAAACGCAAAAAAATATAATATACAGACACAGGTAAGAAGTATCTAAACCAAGTAAATATCTATTGTTCTTCATGTTGCTTAGCTTATGAAGCTGATATTTCTGTCGTTACGTATTTAAGCATTAGACAATTGAGAACAAAAAGATTTGAATGAGAATAAGTTACCTATAACAATATTTGTTCTTAATGGAATCTACTTTATTCATAGCAGTTTGGATAGAATCCCTCTCGGATTAGCTAGTTATAAGATTGCCATCGCAATTTTTACCAAATCTTTTCAACTATGTCCGCTTGTTGAGCCACGCGTACAGTGCATTAACGATGCGGCCTGAGTCGCGCTCTGTAATCGAAATATGTGCCAAACCACCGACTAGCTAAGTTGAAAGCGGGCACTCTTGTATTTTTCAAGTTCGTTTTAAAGTTAAATGTTGTGGCTAGCTGGTGGCCAACGCGGTTGATATTCACGCGGAAAGTTGACGTCGCGTCGCTTTAGGCGCTTATTTAAATATTGCGTGCTGTTTACACCGAATGTGGAACAACTTTGCACATATTATCTGTACTTTGAACGCTCACGTCAACGGTACTAGTCTGTGTTTCAATGTGTGTGTGGACTATTACTCGTTTTCCGTACCAGTTATTGTGGCTTGCTGTGGAGGTAGATGGCTACTATAATTGTCTGAAACTTGAACTTATATACGTTTTGTGGTCACTTTATCAGTGCAAGCCCTAAGTATCAGAAGGTATGAAAGAGCAATTTGTATAAGTCCTGAGTCTTATTTACGGCTATCTTATTCTGTATACATTTTGATGTTTGTTCTTCAATTTTCATGGTTAGCAATGTCATTTTTATCTTAACACTTTCACGGACAGTAAACGCCTATAGGCGTGATAACAATCAAACTTCAATTGTGTCTCGTTTACTGTCCGTGAAAGTGTTAATCAATTAAAAATTTAAAATCTTATAAATTTAAATTGCAATCAAGAATCTTCAAACTTCAAAACTAGGTTAGAGTACAAGAAGCAAAAAAAGAATTACGCTTCACCCTTATTTAATACCATACAAAACTAAGGCAACACGAACACAATAACAACGCTATTAATAAATATTGTTGTGGCAGATAAGCGAGCGAACTCGCTTTCTGGTCGACACAACACAACGCAACGTGCAACGCGGGGCGACCACAACGCGACCGCTATTTATTCGCATATTCGCGCACATGTCATACTCTATTTTATCATTATTCTAGATGAAACTTAGGCTGGATAGATATTCATACCTGAATTTGTGATTTTCAGACGGCTATACGATAAATATAAGTATACTACAATTCATTAGCTGTTCGTGTCCATATTTAGACAGATCAAAAAAAAAAGGAAAGTAAGAATAAAGATCACATTCATCGCTAGGTGTTTTAGAACGGCAAACTGATTCGTATTCTGAACCGATTGCTCTAATTTCGGACAAATGGTTTTATTTACCGAATACGTATAGTTACGTTGCTTAGAATACTATGCCTGATGGTTGCACAGCAAAATAACCAAGACGGAAAATATCAACATGTGAGCTGGTTGTACGAAATGTGACTTTTCAATATTAATTGAAGATCGAATCAGAAAACAAAAGACATGCCATTTGGCCAGATCAAATGTGTATTCATCAAACATTGTATACCTACATCGCAGGGTGCACAAACTTCCGAATCGGCATTACGTATTTGGAAATCGATCTACCATACACACTTATGCACTGGTTAAGGCTGCGTTTTAACAAAAGACAACGAAGTACCGTAGTGATAGGCATGCGAAGAAAAAATCTACCAATAGTACCAGACTATTTTTCTATCCTTTAACTGGGCACTTTTCAACTCCATTCAACTTCTCACCTTGTACTCAGCCTAAGCCCTAGAATAGTGCAAATGTATTTCATTTTAGCCAATTGATGTTTATATAACACGGACGGTCCCGGTCGCCGAGGCGGCTTTTGTTCGAGACAACTTTGTAACCGCTCTCAATGCTATTGTAACTTTCCGTCAAATGTATTTAAACATTTTGCATACATTTACAATGGGTACAGCACGTACGCAAATAAGTGGACGGTGTTTTCGTCTTTTCGTCTCTTGTTATTTGGGCCTTCAGCAAGAATAGAAGCAGTTTTCCAATAAATGAAACTCATTATTAGCTTTTTCATCTCATAGAATTTTCTTGGCCTTACGCAAATGTATTTTGTTCTTGTACATTCAAACAAATCTACGGTTTACAGATTCTATCGTGATATATTTGTTTGAATGAAATTACATTTAATCTGAATAATCAAGAATTAGAGGAATCGAAACTTCGGTTAGTAATAAATAATGTAGTTTCTAGATCATTCGGTTTAAATGTAATACATGTGTTAGTAAAACCAATATATCAAAGCCAAATTCTGGGAACCAAGCCTAGAAAGACGATTGATAGGTACGATTACAAAGTTGGCAATCTGAACAATATATTTCAAGTGTAACATCGTGGTTTTCATAGGAATGTTGTAAATCGTCTGAAACAATCTATTTTCACACTAATCACCAGCCAATATCCTTACCCACACATACGCACCGCCAAACTATTTACAATAATACAAACCGATTGCCAATTTTCTGCCACAACGCTTTCACCCGCACACTCACACACATAAATGTATGTAGATTGTAATCGCGCCGACTGAGACGCGTCGATCACGTCGGTGGCGCGTACATACGTCATAAGCATGGCTGAGCAGATCCAATACTCCCCGCGCACCTCTCTTTCCCTCCTCACACCTCCCGTACAACCACTTCACCCCTCACCCGCCCTCGTCCGGCAAAAGGCACCGAGCGCTGATAAAAAGTTTCACGCGGCCGAGAGTGGCCTGCTACCTGACTGCACACATGAAACCCTTACACTCACACACGCACTCACATTATTACGAATGTATAGAGAAAATTTATACGTATTGAATGTTTAAGCTTTTATACGTCGATGTTTTAGTAAGTGATTGAGTTTAAGTTTATTTGTTTTGCCTTCCGTTAAAGGTCAAGGTTCAGAGAAGGATTTGGGTACGCCCACTTTCAATAGAACCTTACCGATGGATTTCACGTAATATAACCAAATAATGTTTGTATTTGATCTTGAGTAAACAAAGGCTTTATAAAGACGATACGAATCACATGCCACGTATTTTTGTATGAAAATCCTCATAGTCCGTAGCTTCGTAGCGCTGTTACGACGTAGAGATATCGTAGCGCCTGTCAGACAAATGTAACAAAGTGGTACAAGGGTAACATCAAAACGGTATAGTAGTGATACAAACATGTGATAAGAATATGTAATAGAAATTCGTTAGTATGGAGATTTTCTCTGTAATAACTTGTAAACAACTCATCCAAATTGTAGAAGTCTAGGGTAGATAATTATTTTCAGAAGTCAAGTTGAGCTTGGCCAAAATAATACATAAAAGTTACTTTGTCCCCTGTGACACAAAATTTATTTTTAGTGTCAGAATCGTCATTAAAATAAAATGTACGGTTTCTTATACTTCTGTCGGTGTGGTACAAGTCTGAGAATTCTCCAGCTTCTTTTACTTATTTTACTTATTTTATCTTGCTATACTATAAACGCGAATGTTTGAGACGATGCGTGGGTTTATTACTTCTTTACGCAAAAGTTATTAAATTGATTTGGATGAAGCAGAACAAATTACAAAATACTAAACACAAGGGATAACTTTTGTCCTGATAACCGACCCCTACGCGGGTTAAGACATGAGCAAAAGATAGTTAATTATAAAGTATATATATTTTAAAATATCAAAATCACAAACTATCTATGTCTTATATTAATGTATCTAAAGACCGATATTATTTTTTTTCCGTCACAGCATAAACTTTGAAACGGCGACATAGCAGGTATGTCGCCGTTTTAACACATCGAATAATGTAAATGCTATAATGAAAGCGCTTTTTATTATAAAAATACAAGATTGCACATAAATGTGTAAAATAAAATGCACCATTGCTTAGCCATTTGTAGTACAGTAGTAGGTAGTATCACAAGCGTCTCTGGCAATATTGTAAACGTATTTTAAAATCGGGCGAGAAAACATCACGAATCAAATCTATCTACTTACTGCCGTACGATAGCTCCATGCGTTTCTGCTATCCTGGTACAAGCGTAGAACAATTTGGCTTTTAACTGCACTATATCAATTTAAACTGTCCATTTGTAGCAATTAATTCTTCGCGCTTTGTACCACTGATCTGATTTGTCTCGTGATCATAATGTATAATAATTTCCTACAATTAACCCCTTAATTAAAAAAATAAGATTATACGCAGCAAGTCACGCACCTGTAGGCACTCTCAGTGGAAAAAGGCCTTTACATTGCGTGTGGCCATGAAAACGGGTTTGGATTATATTATCTCAGTAATTAAGGTATAGTAAGTAATTAAGGTATAGTAAGGGTGCATAGGGTTCCCACCAAGAACTTAGGGTCCCAAGCCAACCTCACCTGCAAGTGGTGCACCTGCCGATCAACGGACGAGGCTCTGGCAAACAAAATGTCCCAATAAGCGGAAATAGGCTCGGAACCTATTACGTGGGATCAAAACACTGGCGAAAAGTGGGCGTTTAATATGCCTCTGCCTACCCCTTCGGGGAAACAGGCGTGAGTCTATGTATGTATGTATGTATCTCAGAGGGAGAACAAAAAAGAAATTTTCAAGAAAATATATCATTTCCTGATGCTACCCTAGTACTTATCCATTTGGGTCGATTCCGATCTCTTCTTACATTTTTATTTATTTATCCTCGTATTACTTAATAGCGCCTCTTTATCCCACTTCAGTCCCGACGCCGACATAATGAGCGGCCGGATGTATTATCCTCCTCATGAAATATTGTTCCTTCATGTTAATACACCCACCCTTATAGCCCACACTGATTTCACTGAAACAGTAGACCATTACATAAATTACCATTCCAGCAACATAAACATGCCGCTATAAATAAATTCATCTAAGAGGATGACGATATCCCAGTTTCAATCTGGGGTCCGCTTACTAGACTAACCGGATTTTGGCTGAATGCTTTTTCACGGAGCGACTGCCTGTCTGACCTCCACAACCCGAAGCGCTAGCGATATTCCATGGTTTAGACTAGTGTCAGTTTATTTAGAAGGTACTGACACCCTGTAACGACTGTCAAAGATCTTCATGACAACCGGGACCGACGGCTTAACGTGCTCTCCAAGGCACGGGAGAAGCGATAATTAACAATTTAATACGCACATAACTCCGAAAACTCATAGGTGCGCGCCGTGGAATCGAACCCGATACCCTCTGCATGGCAGTCTGTTGGTATCTCCACTAGGCTATCGCTGCCTTAAGCTATAAATAAATTATTCCAACGACTTGTTTCTGACGGGAAATATTTTCGGTTATTGCGTCATTTCGAGAGCTTACACGACGATTTAAAACCGTAAATCGTGCCCAACTCTCGTCTGAAACAGTCACAATATTCGACGTCGGAACTGCGTGATGAAAATAAATCATAAAGACTTTAAGCCAGGGCTGGAGTGAGATAGACGGTGGTCACGTGATCACGATATACGACACGCCCGTGGTGGGTGACGACCCGCTGAATAAAACACAATATACATAATTCAGTCCATCTCACGTAATGAATGTCAATCGAATGACAATGAATCGAGGACAAAGCTCTGTGGAGTAGAGGTGCGCTGATTTGGCTCTCGTCCTCGGCTCTCCACTATCGACATTCGGCGCGCGCCTGATGTCGGTTCGGCCGACCCTCATCTATGTCGATATGTAGCCGTCAACGCTGCTCCTAACTGTTCAATAATTCATCTCGTTTAACTAAAACTCGCTATTACCTATAAAACCGTTTATTTTTACGGTTCTATTTGTACGAAAAATGTTCAATTTCAAATTATTGTATTTTACAATGATGCATATTTAATGTTTCTATATGAAACTAAATGTGCCGACGTAAAAAAATAAAATATGTAGAATAGTTTTTTGTTTTATTAAAATAAATTTATGATTAATGTCAGCACAGACTGCTTCGTTGGTCTCGCGGCATAAATGTGCGCGTGGGATTGGGCGGTCTCGGGTTCGATTCCCGGGTCGGGCAAAGTGTTATTGGGGTTTTCCCTTAGGAAATTCTCAGTAGCAGCCCGGAGTCTGGTGATGTGGCCGGTAACGGCAATAGGCTCGCCCCCTATTACGTGGGACCTAAAAATTCATGGCGAAATGTGGGTGTAATATTACACCTCTGCCTACCCCTTCGGGGATATAGGCGTGAGTCTATAAAAAAAAAAAGAATTCGAGCGCTTAGCAAACTAAAAAATAAAAACACGCGCAGGCAAGGTAGCAACAATTATTCAGTGGAAATTACCACGTCACACTTATTTCGTAACAGTATTTCTCACAGTAATTGCAGCGATAGGCTCATAGAGAGAACTAAGATACCATGACGCTGAAGGTTTCGAGAGCATATTCGGTCAAGGAAAACCACAACTTGCATATTCGATAGTTCTTATCACATTGTTGTGGAGAGAAAACATTAAATCCTTTCTCGTATTGAGAAGAGACCTGTGCCAAGCGGGGACACAGTTCTATTAAAGGCCTGATATTATTATGATTAATTTTTACAACTTTTTTTGACTGATTTCAGACATCTTGCCCAAGCCATCCTTTGCTTATTAGTCCGAATTCGAATCTATTAACTTTTTAGACATCGTATCTATTAATTACTTCAACAAAATTATTTAAATAAATAGATACAAAACCATTAGAGCGTAATAGTGCTTTGCTGTTATCGGCATAAATGTGTGCTCCCATAGAATATTAAAGAAAAGTAACAGTATCTACAATTTTGCATTTTATTCAGTGAGTGAGGGTACCGGAGGCCGCCCTTTTCTTCTACTAATCCCACTCCTTCTCGTATTACTTTTACCAAAAGATCACCAATGCACTTGTGACTTCTCCAGGTTGTCAAAGGTGTCTATTGTTGGCGGTAATCGCTTACCATCAGGTGATCTATCAACTCGTTTGTCTCCTAAAATATAAAAAAGGAACTTAATACATCACAAGAAATCAGATTTACTCATATAGAGGTGCTTCCGTATCAAATAGACCGATACTATAATTGACATGATCGTATTTACCGCCCGGCGTATTGCGGTGGCCAATACGCCTTACGTTATTTATGTCAATAATAATATAATTTACGATTTAAGCTGACTCGTTTGTCTCGAGATATATTTGTGCTTAAGTTTTCTGCTGGTATAATCAAGTACGATTCCGAGGTCAAGGAATGTGTAATTATAATAAAGTACTTTTACATGTTCTACAATCTTTATAAACTTATGTAGTAGGTACACATTATGTTGTAAGTTATGTTAAGGGCCAAGTAATTTATACTAATATGATAAAGCTGAAAAGTTGTTTTTTATTTGATTGGTTTAACGCACTTATTGCAGGAATGACAGGTTCGATTTGATTTATTATTTTTGTGTTGGATAGCTCATTTATCGCGAAAGGTTAAAGGCAACATAGACAATATCATTATCAATAACGCGGATGTATCTGATGTGCTCAGCTATATGACGATCATGATGAACTGCATGCAATTAAAGGTACATTCACTCAAACAATTAATGAACATCTAATCCACGCCTACATTAACCCAACAAATCAGTCAAAGTTATACTCCTTCTTGATGAACTACTTGAATCATATCAACGTATAACAGTCGCTACTACTACCCAATATGATAACGTTCGTTGCGCGCGCATAATTTAGTAAGCAAGTCGCGCACTGTACCACGAGAAATACAATGCTGGCTAATAGTGCTACTTGTGAAAGCAAGAATGCAGTTTTGATCTAGTTTTGTTTGAGATGTTACGATTGTAGACAAATTAACTATGTTTTTCTGAGTTCTAGTGGTGGAAGATATGCTCTGTGATTAAATTATTTGTTCAAGTTTTGATTTGGGTAAAGAAATAACTGAGTGATATCAGTCTATAATAGTTACAATTTGCGTATTCTATCGTAGCTGGACTATTTTAGGAACACTTTGGTAACATGAGGCAGGGAATAAATATTGTATTGTATATGCGTGAACCTATCATAGTGGCTAACATCAGGCCGTCCAACTTAAAATGCCTATGTCGTATAAGATTTCATTATTTGGTCGAATTTTGATAAAAAAATATTGGTAAAATATTGTTATGTTTTTAAAATCGCAAAGAAAGGCAAACTAACACAGTAATTGTTTTCAGCAACTGTGCTCGAAAGCTAGCAGTACACGGCCATTGATATTTCATAAAAACATAGTCCCCGTGAACCCGTCATTCACAATTACTCGTTACAGGAATACATCGGGAGCTTCAGCAAGTAAGCCCGAACCGCTCTAGGCCAGTGTCTCACACACTTCACCACCAGACCAAACTCACATTTCAAATTAAAGAGAAAAACCCACAGACGAGGTTCCGCCGCTAGACCGAACAAGAAGGAAAAGGCAGCAGTAGACAAAAACCATGATAATTATAATACTAGCAAACCGTGGTTATGATTATATTATTACACTTCAGGCTTTGTGTAGGCGTGAATAATGCAGCAATAATGCATCTACGTCCGTGACGGCGGCTTACGAACGTGTTAATCCGTCGACGGCGCGTTATTAACTAAGCAAGTGTAGCGCAGTGTGTTACGACAGGCGAACATGGTGCGCTAATTGTGCTGGTTTTAGCCGAGTCATCTATTTTAGGAGTTACGACTTTAAAAATGAAGAATATTTTGACAAATATCACCTCAGTCTGTCGTGACCATGAATCCTGTAAAGAATTCAACACGTCGGCTAGTAATAAATTAAAAATGTGTGTAGTTTTTAGATCATTCGGTTTAAATATAACAACTTAGTGTTACCAATATAACGCGATAAAATCCGCAAACTGTACTTTTATTTCAAAGTTTATTTAGATTAAACTTGCAACGATGGCAGCCGATCGGTAGATAGCAATGAAATCAAATACAATTTTGTCAGCAAAATTGTATTTGTTTTCTGGTGAGTGAATTTATCAATTTGGGAACGGATACGTAGGTAACGTATCCGTTTACCGTCTGCCAGTATGTCTGCGTATCAACGGACTGTAATGTGATAAATTTTTGTGTGTAAATCTATTGCCACTATAATAATACATAATAGAAAAAAAAGATGGCGAATTTCAAGATGGCCAGCCCACAAGCTATGTACCTAATACAGTTACAGCGCATCATTTGATACTTTTAAATAACTATTATATCTCCCACGATAAAACGTAAACTTTCATATACGGTATTATTTCAAATCTAAAAAATACAATGACACAAGGCAACTATTGTATTTTAAGCTTTCTCCTTTAACTTTTCAGGCATACGCAAGGAGCTAAGCAAGAATCGTTTATTGTAAAAATCAATTTTGAATTTTTTTAGTCACAGGGGACTTGAAGGATACGCACCATATATTATAATGTTCCCTTCTTCCATTCTACCCTGACTAAAGGTGCGATCATTTATCATGTACCCAACAATACTAACCGGCGTATGTTGTCCGCCTCTGTAACAATTTACTCCTATAAGGTAGGCTGTTGCCACGACCGTACTCGCAAAATTTCACTCTCTATTTTTTTATTAAGGAGGATATGCAATAATAGCCTATTAGAGAGACTAACATACTGCTATGCAAAAGGTCTCAAGATAAAAGCCACCTCATGCACCACTGACTTTTCAAAGCTATGTGCGTATTAACAATGAATACAGAATTATCTATGCTCTATGGTATTAAACAGTAGATTTACGCTTGCTAAACGGTGAAGGAAAACATCGAGAGGAAACTGCATGTCTAAGAGTTATCTTTTATGTTTTTTAAAGACCTGTAAAGGCTGACAACAAGTCTGGCTCCAATGAGTTACTTAGATTACGTAAAAAGGTTCCTTGTAGGTTACTACGGAACCCTAGAAAAGCAACCAAATTACTTATTTTCCAATTTTTACATTTCTCTCGAAAATTGCCTCGATTTTGTTAAAGAACGTCTAAACTGAAATTTCTTTTTAGGGTTCCGTACCTCGAAAGGAAAAAACGGAACCCTTATAGGATCACTTTGTTGTCCGTCCGTCTGTCAAGACTCTGTTTCTCAGGAATGCGTGGAGGTATCAAACTGAAATTTATACTAAATACTCGAATCTACGGTTCCATAGAGCTGTAAAAAAATCAAACTTCTAATCCAACGCAATCAAAAGATACAGCCCTATATGCTGCAAATTGCAGCATATTTTCAAACTCACATTGGAATCAAAACCTACAGGGTACTTCCCGTAAACTCAGAATCTTAAAATTTGGTACGAAGCAAAGTTTTATATCACTCATAAAGAAAAAATTGCGAAAACCGTAAATTTTTTGTTACAGCATATAAAAAAATATTTTCAATAAATTTAAAGTTACTACCCCTTTCTCTTGAACGCGTGGAGGTATTAAATTGAAATTCACATCAAATACTCACGTATATAACACCAAAAGGCTGCAACAAAATCAAGCTTTTATGTCAACGCAATCAAAAGAGAAAGCAATATAAGCATATTTTCAAACTTGCGCCTACTCGCAAGTGAATCAAAACCTACAGGGTACTTCCCGTGAACTCAAAATCTTGAAATTTGGTACGAAGCAACGTCTTATAGCCCAGATAAAGGATGCGGAAGGCTGAGGACCGTGTATTGTGGTGCGTGTTGGGAGAGGCCTATGTCCAGCGGTGGACTGCGATAGGCTGATTGAGATTGAGATTTCAAATAATGACATAGTCTTCAAACCTTTTTGCTAATTATTCTGTACTTTATAAGTATTTTTGTAACAGATTTCTAATAGTCACTAAAAACTTTGTAAATCAATAACTTTGATAAAAAATCTTACCATCACTCATCAACAGACTTTTGCAAGGCTGCTGCAAGGCTGGTATAGGTATTTAAGTTATATTATAAAATAAGCGATATATGTTAATATAAAATAAAGGATGAATTATTACAAACGACAAAGACCCCTTTTTCTTTAATTTATGCTCCTCCAGCTTTCCATACTGTAATGTTATGGATTTCATTTGGCAATAAAAATACCATAACTATGACTGGTGAACTTTTACTTATATACCTACAGGTTTGCACGGAACCCTCGGTGCGCGAGTCTGACTCGCACTTTACCGGTTTTTTTTCTTTGTGACCCGCATTTATTTGCACTTCATAACTTTTGAGTTCACGCTTGCTAAGATCCCGTAAACACCGTTGTCCTTGACCGTGATCTTCAAGACTGTTTGCCAAGATGTAAGGGATACCCTCCCGCGGTCCCCACTGCGGATTATTTAGAGAGGCCTTATCATGTTTCCGTGAAAATATTTAGGGATATTTCTTGGCGCATCGTCTTGATGGCAATGAAAATAATGCTAAATGGGTAATATTCTGATAATATAATTAGTTGTTTCTTGTGTATGAAAAGTATTGTTTACATATACTTTTGGACACTTCTATTTAAAAGAAATCTGCATAAAGTGAACTAAGAAATCTTGTTGCTTTTTATCAACTGAAATAGTTTTATTTTATCAACCAATTTAAATAACCCTAATTATGTATTATATGTAGTCCAGATATTGTGCATATATTTAGGATATATTGTACTCTAATTTACTGACCGTATAGGGCCGTATATATTTTATCTATCTACCTATCTATGTTTCACCGTCCTAGCGTTATCCCCGATTGCATACAAGACTATGTCTCGAAGTCCGGAATCCGTCTCTGGTCTAACCAGATATGACATTATTCTATGGAACCATTATTGAACGGTAATAGTTTTAGCCGTTATTACTCCATGTATTATTAATTCATGATACGCACCATCATATCTCTTAATATTTTATCATTATAATCGTTATTGTATAACAAGTAAGTTAGCTTCGCTATATTTTGCTAAACCTCAAGTCGATTAGAAGTTAACGTTGAACTAACAGTATTTGACAAGTTTCACTTTAGTATTAAATTATGCGCATAGTAAATTACTGTATTGTGTGAATATTTCAGACGTTCAACTAAATTCTTGTTGAAGTAGAACATTTCTATAATTAAGAAAGCATTTAAAGCACATTTATACATAAAATCTAGCCGTTGCAAGAATTTTCATAGTTTCTAGATAAAAAATCTCTGTATTTTAGAACAACCTTTCTACTCCTATTTTATTCCATTCATCATCATGATGATGATCAGCCTTTTGTAGTCTACTATTGGACATAGGCCTCACCTATTTTGCGCCACAATTCCGTAGAGAAGCGTTTATTCCTATATGGATGAAATATTAACAAATCTTACCTCGGTGGGTTTATAAGTACGTCATAAAATAAATCCAGCTATCCATTTCTTTTTTCTATTTGCTATAGCTTTGACTTTGCGATCATTTGACAACCAGGCTAGTGTAATTGCAGAGCTATGTAAGTTGGTTTTCCGACTGCATTATATTTTCTATAATATTAACTAAGTTACTCATTGGGGCACTAAACTAACATGCACGACTGCACGTATACGAGAGTTCATTTAGTAAGTTCTGCATAGAATTTGTAAACCCAAACAATGTCTACTACAATTCAACAATTATGTGAGGCTTTATTTTGAACAGAAGCCTGGGTTAGTGGCCGCGAGAGCCGGAGGCAATACTCCTACTTCCATGTGTACACCCACACATATGAGAAGCACGTATACACACGTACAATACACACACATGTATACAGACGCATTGCTAACGGACCAGCAAATACGCGATTTGTGTAATCCGGACTGAGAGCATAAATAAGTATATGTACGGTTTTGTATTTCTTTGTTATATTCATAAATTTAGATTTTATGTTGTAATTTGAACGTCGGATTTGTTGATTTCAGGTATTTTATACCTTTTCCCATTTATTTTTGCAACTGACTGTGTCACGACGAGGTATTAAGATTTTAATTGATATTTTACAGTTCTGCCGAGCAATAATATGTTATAAACTGATTTTATCGCGTATGATTTTTCCGTGAAATGTTTTTATTGAACAATTAATTACATTACTTTGAATAATACTTTCGCAGTTAAATTACAATGTATTCAAAATAAACTGCAACTAAACAACTCTCAGGCAGACTTAAGTTACTTGGCGCGTTAACATCCCGTCTGATGTCGTCTCGCTCCTGGTCTACACTGGTCACGGCGGCGAACGCGTGTGCCCGTGGCATGGTTTTTATTTATTTATTTATTTAAACCTTTATATACAGAGCGTATACAGGCGGACTTAATGCCATGGGCATTATCTCCCAGTCTACCTTTGAGTGGTGCAGAGAGAAAAGAAGTAGGTGCTATATAAATTAAATAATGAGGAGAACATTATTTGAACTTACATAAATATACTTACATATATAGATTATAATAAATATATAAGATACATACATAGAATCAATTAAGATATATAAACATAATTTCAATTAATACATTTTATTACATACTAGTACATCTAATATATTATATATACTCATATATACATATATATATATCTAGATACATACTATAAGTTAAAATGAAATATAAATGAATTATGATACACTTGCTGCCTCAGCCAATAAGAGTTCTTTAACTTTGAACTTGAAGGTGCACTTGGTCTTGGCCATCCTGATCTCAAGAGGAAGGGCATTCCAGAGAAGGATTGATTGAACAGAAAAAGAAGAGTGAAGAAAATTAGAGCTGTGAGTTGGAACCATGAGGAGAAGGTTATTAGAAGAGCGAAGGTTACGAGCATGATTAGAAGATAAATACTGGAAGAGGGGCGTTAAATACTCAGGGGGAGTAGGAGACGTGAAAGAATGAACAAGAATGGTATAAAGAGTTGTGAGAGCACGCAAACTACGGCGTTGACGAATGGGGAGCCATTTCAATTGAGAACGATAAGTGGAAACATGGTCATACTTGCGAAGATTGAAAATGAATCGAATGCAGTTATTAAGAAGACGGTCAAGTTTGTTGAGGAGATCTGCATTCAGGTCAAAGTAACATACATCACCATTGTCGATCAGAGGGAAAATCAAAGTTTGCACAAGCATTGTTTTAGTCTCGGGCGGGAGAAAGTTTTTTAGGCGGTAGAGAGCGCGTAAAGTACCGGTGACTTTCTGACTCACATGGTTTACTTGGCTTTGCCAATTTAGCGTCATATCTATATGCAGCCCATGATTTTTAACTGTTGTGTGAAGATTGATAGTAGTACCACTAAATGTAATAGCTGGTAAAGATGTGAAGTCCAGTCTCTTTAAAATCCTTTGACTACCTAAAACAATAGCTTGAGTCTTACTAGGATTGACAGCTAAGCCAAACTTGTCCGACCAAGTTAGTATAGCTGCCAAATCGCTATTTATGTTATCTATGGCTTCTGCTACGCATTCCACATCTACGTGTGAATAGATCTGCAAGTCGTCGGCATACAAATGGTAAGCACACTGAAGATTTTGAGTCAGGAGATTTATAAAAATAGAAAACAACAAGGGAGAAATAATGCCGCCTTGAGGAACGCCAGAAGTAGTGTCGGCCCACCCCGACGATAAATCATCGAGGCGGACAGACTGCTGACGCCCTTGAAGATAAGTTGAGAACCAATCCAGAGCTACAGGCGAGACCCTAAGATGAGAGAGGATAGCTAAAAGGATATCGTGACTGACGGTATTGAAGGCGTTTGAAAAGTCAATCAACACCAGCACGGTGATTTTGGTGCTTTCCATGGCCTCTCGAATATCGCCAGTCACTTTAAGGAGGGTGGAGGTAGTGCTATGGCCTGGCCTGAAACCGGACTGTAAACGGCTCAACAATCGGTTGTTGTGAACAAACCGAGCCAATTGTTTGTGAACACAGGCCTCTAGCACTTTGGATAGAAAGGGTAGGATTGAAATTGGGCGGAAATGGCTAGGAACAGTAGGGTTTTGGATTTTGGGCAGGGGAATTATGTAGGATTTACGCCATTAGGAAGGGAAGGTACCGGAAGCAAGGGAAAAGTTAATGATGTGGGATATCGCAGGTAGGATGTGATCCAAGATAGTTGTTATCATGCGACGGCTGATATTGTCACATCCCACAGCATTAGATGTTATGGAGAGGATTGACTTTTTGATCTCGCCTGAAGACTCTGGAGAAAACTTGAATGATTCAACATCGGGTTGAGGCAACCCCGCTAAGTAACTGAGCGTGAGACTCATAATCTGGTGATCCAGCGTAATGGTAGAGGTGAAATATGGTTTTCGCGTCGCGCGAATTGTCGCATCGCCAGTCGGGTCGCCGGTCCCCGTGGCTAAGCCGTTACGGATGATGTTTTATTCTGTTGTAATCATACCATAGTTTGATAGATTAGATATCACTTCTGAGTTGGATAGTATTGCAATCTTAGTATTAAAATATTCGGGTCACCTTTTTAGCTGCAGCACAATATAGGGCTTAAAATAGTTTGCAAGACATCTTCATCGTATATCATACTTTTCAAACAAGGTGCCCACTTGTTATCCAAAATAGTTATTGAAAACATTGTTTCTGTAGAAGACTATGCATAAAATATCCAGCAACCAGGGGGCCAATTCTGCTATTTTTATATGACATTGATATTATATTTTGAATGGATTTAAAAGCGGTATTCTGAAAACCTAATGTCATTATCGTATAATTTAAAATAAACAGTTCGTCGCTGACACATACGATCTCGTTACAATTTCATTCAAATATCATATAATTTAGAAGAATACGCTTTTTGTGACGTTATTATGACACTGACATGATATCGAGACTATATTTATTTAGCGGAATTGAGCCCCAGAATATAATACCAATAATCTTACTGTGACCGCATGAGTTCTACCAGGCTTAGAACGCCACACAAAGTTCCATACACTCTCGCCCTATACGTTTAAAGCACAGCTGTACGTGAGTGCGGGCGAGAAAGGGGGTGAGGTCCCGACAGCGGTGCGGGGAGAAGAGGTGAGTGCGGTTAACGCAAGTAATTGGATTCGGGAGGATTACACTATATCGCGTCCCTAAACTACGTAACGGTTTTCTGCTTTCACAAGAAACAAGCTTCCGATCCGGACTACATATCTCTTTTATGCGTGTATCCGAATACGCATTATAGGCAATTAGTTTGAATTTAGATAGACGATTATGTGCTTTAGATAATGCGCGTTCGTCTTTTACATAGCTTGTTGGTGACAACACTTTGTTAAGTTTATGATGCTTGTAGATGGAATATATGAGTATGGTAGGGCCATGGATAGTTTATTGCCACAGCGTTTCTAGTTATCCTTCACGTTATTGTTTATTCTTCATCAACGTTCTAGTGTTATCACGGTTGCATCCTAGACTTTCGCTGTGGAGTTTGGAATCCGCGTTTTAGTGCACCTTTATTCAAGACTGCGACTAGATATATAAAGATATAAAGACTACCTATATAAAAACTAACAAAAATCTATATGACAGACGAGACCGAAGTGTTACAGCGCTCTTCGAGGCTCGGGACAATCAAGTAATACGCAGTACGCACTCATCTTCGCAAAGTCAATGGTACATGTCGTGAGTTTGAACTTAAAACCTCAAGCTCAAACCTTCTGCATGGCAGCTTGTAGGCATCTTCACTTGGCTACCGCTATCTCATCCACTCAACTGCCTCAACCACTACTACTCTCAGATATATAAAATGAGTTTAGATTTATGAAACGCTATATTTTAAAATAAACTATTGCACTATTATTTTATTGCTCAGAAAGGATATATCTATACGTAGACCGCGGAAAGCTTTTCCCGGCGTCAGCGGGGTAGCGATCGACATAAATCCATGAGCATCTTCACCAGAAAGCGATTTGTGCTGGTTATCCGCAACAAATGGGTTCTGGCTGTGTTGTTACGTATAAACTTAACATATGGCACTTATTTTCGAAAGGCCGAAGACTCTTTGCAGTTTTACCGTGAATTATATAGAAGTAAATTTCCAATCGCGTTAAATTTGTAAGTCTCAATCGCGTGACATTTACTTTTATTTATAAGTCATAGAAAATGTCATAAATAAAATCTAAACAAATACATTTTATTTATGACTTTATCAAGAAAGTTAAGAATCCTAAAAACAAGCCATTATTCATTTTATGATAAAATATGTCAGACCTGGAAATTTTCTTTTGAATGCCGTTATTTTAAAATTTGCTTTAGTATAACCCGTATTCTAGATACAATTGTAATTAATATATGGTAGAGTTTAAATATTTAAGCCCACAGCTATGATACACGGTAAACATTTCCATCATAGAATCAAGTTTATGCATTATAGCCAAGTGATCATCGAATGTGACGATCATCATTATTCCGTACGTTGTCCCATCAGTGTTTGCTGCACCATGCGTGCCGATACGTGCTGAGGAAGCTAACTGCCGAACAATACGGTAAACGACATCTGTTTAGCTGTCCCAACAGTGTAACGTCGCGATCAAACAGTGCACGGTAGTTAATAAGCGGCCATAAGCGGAGCGGAGCTGTAGGGTTACCAACTTAGACAGTTTCTACCAAATTGGCATAGAGTTAAGACCAATGTCAATTTATTTAGGGGTCCTTATTCCCTATAACGACTGTCAAAGATGTTCATGATAGCCAGGACCGAAGGTGTAAGCTGTCCGACATACGGGGCATATTATACGCACACAGATATAGAATGTCATTCTTTGAACCTGAAACCCTCTCCGTAGCAGTTTGTTGGTATCACTAGGCTATCACTGCCGTATCTAAGCGCCCTTTAATAGGATCGTATTCAAATTGTTGAGTATTATTTTAAAAATAAGGCACATAAGGCAGGCTCAGACGATAACAAGGTTCAAATCTCTAGTCAAGGATCACTATCTATCATTATAACATTCCTTATATAAAATTATAAGTATGTATTAAATATTATTTATGTATGTGTATATATATATATATATATACATATATATGTATAGTTATTTATGTATGAGTAGGTATATTATTGTACTATTTATTTTATATATGTATATATTTAAAGTAAATCATAATTTACTGGTACACTGACAACTACAATTTCTTTCCTACCAATAATATCCATCCAAAGGTTGCCTGGTAGAAATCGCTGTTAGCGATAAGGCCGCCCATTGTACTATGTTTGTAAAATGATCAATTTTTAATGTCCAACTTAGTGTACAATAAAGTGTTAAATAAATAAATAAATAAATAAATATAATTGTAAAAAAAAGAATTGACGTTCATAAGCGTTGCTTTTGTAACCTATACGAATAAATGATTTTGAATTTGAATTTAATTAAAAATAATATATAATCCTAATATATAAAATCCTTGCGTTACTGACTGACTGACAGACAAGCTACAGTCAAAACTACTGGGCGCAGGAAGCTGAAATTTGGCATGTATGTTCCTTGGGGACCGTAGGGGTGCACTAAGAAGGGATTTCCCGAAATACCCACGGGATCGGTCAAAACAGATAAATTAAAAAAAATGTGCAGGCGTAGCTGCTGGCGTCCTCTAGTTATAATATAGTAACTGTCATTTAACGGATGTAGTGTTATGACACAGTGCCATAAATACCATTATCAGTTTTTGGTGTATTTTGTCTAAACATTTTGGAAGTATTTTCAAAATTTAGCAATCCTGTGCGGTGCGGACCAAATACCGCGCTATACGCTAAACGACCGCGCGCGACGAATGAGTCCTTTACGATGTCAGCCTACTGTTTACAACCGTTATTGGTTCCAAAACAAATTGTAAGTGCAGCCGAAGATACGACCAATATATCTCTTTGTGGGTATCAAATTCTACAGTTATATTTAGCAATGATTTATCTTAAGTATATATAAAACTCGCAGCTACACCCGCTTTATGTAGTGCTACTGCTCTGCACCCGAGGCAAATAACGTGACGTGTCTAGAGTTTGGGCTAAGATTGGGTAGGTTTTACAGGGATCAGTGGAAGCGATTAATTCATCCAGTCTCAGCCCAAGGCAAAGGTTCAAACATATATTACTGTGATTGCACAGCGATGAATTATAATCCTAATTACAAGTATCAATATTAATAAAATGTCTTACCAAAGATCTCGGTGATGGTGACGTTCTTGAGTGGACCTATAAGATTACATAAGATTATAAACTCATAATTTTGGCCAAAATAACAAGCAAATCGAATAAATACCACAGTGTCCAGTTCGGCGTCCTTCATCAGCGAAGTCGTCAAGCACCAAGCACGTGCAATGGATTCACACACGTTTTACAATAGTCATAGGTTACTTATAGGTTTATCTTTTCTCACTTCGCGAAGCTACTAGGACGAGCTTTCCAAAAGGCGAACAATTTATTTCAATTACAAAACCACGCGAGACAGACCAAACGGCGTGAGCCCAAAACCAAACGGGTATTAATTTACTTTGTCAATCGCTCACAACCTCGTCGGACAACTTCATGTAGCGGCGGTTGCGAGGTTGTTAATTACTATAATTAACTCAAAAACTCAAAATTACAATAAACTGCGTGCTTACAAGATACGGCGTGGTCAAGACAACTTTTTTACCGGGAAACAACAAAGAACTAAAGAGAATCAATGACAGTTCAGTGTGATAGTCAAAATTTACAATAGACTAAACTAAACGTTACTTAATCGATATAACCGACTTGACTTATCATAAAACTATTTCTATTTCAAACATATAGCTTTTCTCGATAAATGGACTATTCTACACAAATATAATTATGAAAAATAATTATAAAACCAAATGTGGGCATTCTCTGGTATTTATTTATTTACTAAAGATTCATATAAGCAGCGATTGCCTAGTGAAGATACCAATATACTACTAAGCAGCTGGTTTGAGGTTCAGAACAACTTGCCAAAGCTATGTGCATCTTAACCTATTATAGCTATAGATTAAAGTATTAAGACTGCCTCCGTGGTACAGTGGATAGCGCATGCGACTGCAAATCGGAGGTCCCGGGTTCGATTCTCGGGTCGGGCAAAAGTGCTACTGGGGTTTTCCGAATTTTCAGTAGCAGCACGGAGTCTGGTGATGTTCCCGGTAACGGCAATAGGCTCGCCTCCTATTACCGGGACCTAAAAATTCACGGCGAAATGTGGGTATAATATTACACCTCTTTTTTCCCCCTCGGGGACACAGGCGTGAGTCATATAAAAAAAAATATTAATAAAGTATTAAGAAAGTGCCTTAATAGTGTACTATTAAGGCACTTTGTTTTCTAACAGTTCTTGTCGATGTCAACAACAACAACTAGATGATTATAATTATATAAATCGGGTTACGAATTGTTATTGATTCCTAAACAAATTGTAAGTTCCGTAGTTAACCACGTGCCTTATAATGTTAAGGTCATTGCATGACAAAATCTCCTTATATTATCATGAATGTCTTTGGTGCGTGATGTAATTTAAAATATTATTTTATGTTATAAACTAGCTTTTTCCCGCGGTTTCACCCGCGTCCTGAGGGAACTATTTATAGCCTAAGTTACTCCATGGTACATCAGCTATCTGCCAGTGAATGTCCCATCAAAATCGGTCAAGCCGTTCCAGAGAGTAGCGAAAACAAACAGACAGAAAGACAAAAATTGTAAAAAATAAAAAAAAGCCGTATATGTACCGTGTATACATCCATATGCATTTAGTAAAAAGCGGTTATTTTAATATTACAAACAGACACTCCAATTTTATTTATATGTATTGCTTATTAATCGGTATATGCCTATTAAATTCTTCCGTTACCGACTGACGGACTGTCAATGCATAGCCAAAACTGGACGCAAGAAACTTAAATGCAACCCATTTTTGGCTACCTTAAAGGAAATTAATATTCTGGTATCTGTCTGAGAGGGCTCCTTTCCTTTCGATCGTACGTGCGCGGATCTTCCATATTTGGGAGTTTGCTTGTGATACACTGATCAAAGAGAATATATTTACATATTAGTGTGGCGTGTATCTTGCTTCTTAAAGCATTTAACACTGCTGGATACAGGCCTCTTCGAATTTGAGTCACAATATCATAGCAGGAGGATTTGAATTACTATACCACGCTGGTCAGATAAGTTGGTATGGGTTCAATGTCAAGTTTTCCGTGTCTGCACATAGATATAATTTGCTCCATGTACTTTCCTTAGTCACCTATGACACCCACAGAATGAAATGGAATAGTCGACACTTTGTATTCCTAATCCGTCTTTACACGGATAGTACGAGTATGTCGATGCATTTTCAGATCAAGTTTGCGATATCATAAAAACAAAGTTTTTTTTTAAAGACAACTCCCGCACTAGGAATAATCTGTGTCGCGACACAGATCTACCGCGGTAGACTTAACGAACATACAACTAACGGACACAATGAACACCCAGACTCGAAACAAGAATTTATGGATCACACAAAGTATTGTCTCCTGTGGGAATCAAACCCACAACACTCGGCGCAGTGTCAAGCGGCGAGGCGGCCGCTTAAACCACTACGTCAATAGTGCAGTCAATTTTTTTTATTCTCTTTAGTATTAACTAACTTTGTTGCCCGCACTCCAGCAAATATTGTTAATCTTTTACGAACCGGCCAAACTGGACGCTTTCTAGTGGATATTTTAACAGAATGTGATCCTCTTTGTATCGAAGAAATGGCCCGTAAGGTTGCGTAACACAGGCGACCATGTTGGCTTTTGTCCAAGGAGCATAAGCAATACGTATATTTGCTAAGTAAACGAGCCTGGGCGCGAATATCTACTGATAGTACACGAAATGTTTTATTTGTTATCAGAGATATAACTGCTACTCCTGCTATAAGATTTGTGAGCAATTAGATACACGTTAATACCGAGATGGAAGGATGTAATTTTCTTTATGGGATAGTTTATATTAACAGAGAAGCAAACATAGTATGATCAAATTGCCTTTTTGTACAATTTCGTATTCTTCACATACTAAATTATTATAATGTAAATACGTAAACTGTGCAAATAACTCAATATTGTGATGTGAAATAAGTTTTATTACTATCGTCGCATAAGCATATTGTGAAACTTGTTGTTTTTACACAGACGTTATACGAGTACCTTAAACACGACATTGTTTGGATATCACTTTAACTATACACATTTCGATAAACATCATCCGATAACCACCCAAGTAACAAATTAACGTTGTTTAATAGTTAAGTAAACGTTTTTCATTTACTGTCGGTTATTTAAGGTGGGTCGTATAAACGTAGTTGTCGACGTTTATACAACGCGAAATAGGCCCAAATTACACAACATTATTGTTATTTAGAAGTTACATAAAAGTCAGTCAAGAACTACATCAACGTTGCCTAAATGTTAAATAAAAGTTTTAGGCCGACTTTTCGGTTACATAATGGTTATATCCTGACCGTTATAGAACCACTGAAGTCCCATAACAGTTATATAGACATTAGAAGATGACTGAAATGTCGCACAAATGTTTAACATCGACTTTTATAGTACACATTCAGTCAATTTCATTCATTCTCAATCGTTTCTAGTGACATTTTGCTGGAGAAGTGAATCTTAACAAAAATAAAATTTAAAAGGTAACTTAATAGATTATGTTATAATTTTCCTAACTAATTTTCTTTGCAATGTTTATGTGTGATCAGAGTGTAAGTAAAATGTGTGCAATACACCTAGTTTTTATGGACACTTTACTTTTATGATGAAATATAGATGTGTTGTTGTTAAATTTTTTGCGCCCCCTTCGAATTCCTTGATATTCAATTATTGTAAATTATTATTTAAATAGTGTTTTTATACTAAACATCAGCCATCTTGCCTATGTTAACAATCGACTTCTATACATCAACTATAGGATGAAAAGGTCGCATAAGCAGATTCTTGCGACTAAGATGGTCCGGCATTATAAATGATTTTAGAGTTCCGTGAGATAATAAACGTTATAAACAGAAAACCACGATTCCATTACAATTGAAATTAATTTTATTGAATATACCTACTTGATTTTATCGACTAATTTGTAATGATAAAATAAATGAATTTAATTGACGTAGCAAACACGGTATCTTGCTGTAATTTAGATTTATTAAGACAAAATAAATCAATGAATATGTAGTAGGTAATTAAATACGGTGCCAAGTTTTTTATTAAACACGGTGTCATATTTTTTATTATGCACGGTGTCATATTTTTTATATTGTTTTAACGCGTTAACTGCTTAGTTAATTACGTAGTGTTGAGCGCAATGTCATGTATTTTTTCTGTTCGAACATACTACCTATTTAAATGTCAAAAAAATTACATAATTAAGTATGTACCTTCGAGTGCTTATTATTATTCTTAGTGTATTCCATTTCAGATAGCATTAGAAAGGACATGGCTAAGCGACTGATATTGAAAACAAAGTGCTACAGAAGTTGTCGTACATAAGTGCCCAAATTGATACTTTTACTACTGAAAATTCAAGAAATCAAGGAAGAGAAGATAATCTCATCTTCCAAATAATATCTAATCTAAGCGAAGTACTCATTCGAATTACATAGAATGTCACCACACCGTCAACCGCTAAAATATTGTTGTTATTTGTTAAAATAATATTTTTTTTTCACTAAATGATAGTCATTTACTTGATATATGAGATATATCAAGTAAATTACTATCATAAAGTGCTAAATAGACCACACATTTTTTATTTCTACTCACAATTACACAAACTAAACGTGTTATTGTTATCATAAAAACAGAACTTCTACACATTGAATAATAATAATAATAATATTCTACCACATTCACACAACACCATCTAGTCCCAAACTAAGCAGAGCTTGTACTATGGGTACTAGACAATGGATAAACATACATATATACTTTTTTTTTGTAAATACATACATATTATACAATAACAATATATGTATTATTTAAAAATATCTGTGGTGTTGCTTCTTGTTTCTTACTATTAGCATTTATTTTTCTAAGAGTCATTTAAGATAAGCAAGTGTACTGTGATTTTGCATGCCAAAACTTAGCAAATAAAAAATAAATGAAACAGTGTTTTCAGTATTTTTATTTTTCAGTTACCACTTACAATAATGTATGCACTAAAGGTACAAAATACATACTCATTATGTACTGTGCATACCAATTTGCATTTTATATCTGCGATTGTACATGTTATCTCTCTTTTGGTTACATTATTAATATCACACATGTGTATGTTGAGTAGTGAAGATTTCATGGGCTTTTCAAAAACATCGATGCAATTATCTAAATGCTTTCTAAGACTTAATATTTTTCCATCACCACCATTCACATATATTGTTTCAATCACATGATGGCTATTGCTTAGAAACCACTTGTCATGATTTTTACACGATATGAAAAAATTGTCTAAGGCTGGTTTTAGTCTTACGCTGACGGCACGCGCACCGTCAGCGCTGATGGCCGAGATATATGAACTTCTAGGAAGCGTTTTTGAATGACGCGTAGCTATCAGCGCGCACGATGGTCAGCGCTGATAGTTACGCAGACGTACGCGTCGCGCGTCGGCCCCGCGTAGCTGTCAGCGCTGACGATCGCTCGAGGGCCTCTGCTTTCAGTGAGCGTTTTAGTATCGAGCGGAGCGGACGTCATCAGCGCGTACAGTCATGGCGATTCGTGAAGTGGATACAGGTCGAGTTATCGATGAGTCGTTCAATCGGTGGTATAGGCACGATTCGTAGGCTGCAATGGACCAGTTTATCCTGTATAATTTGCCAGTAATTCGTCAAAAGTTCTATTTGACATTCGAAAGTAATTAAAGATTTTACTTTTGTCAGCCCTCAAAGTGCCATATAACACGACAAATTCTCCTGCAACGGCTCTCTGCTCAATCAATGGGTGAACATGGAGTCTTCGTCGTCGACGATTTTTATTTTTTTGGGATAGATAGTACAAAGCAGCAATAATTAATACACTCCGCATTTTGATCGTCGACTGTACAGAAAGGCGGTCAGTACGATAGTAAAACGAGCCACGCTGAGCCTCAGCGCTGACAAACTACGCGCTGAGCTATGAGCGCCGACGGTGAGCGTGAGACTAAAATCAGCCTAAATGAAGAACCGTAATTACCCCATTTTTGGTTATTTTATCTTTAATAAACGGAAATTTATTTATGAGCTTTTCATCGGAATGCTTTACTTCTACATAACTTCTTTCTACAATTCTTCTAGCTATTTGACTCAACGGTTTATTACCCTGTCTTACCATATTTTTAATAGTAAACAATTCATTTCCGAATGGATATGTGTTAAAATCTTGTAGTACGCCGAACTTCCTTACTTCGTCAACTAAGTGGGACAAATTATGTACATTGCTGGTGACATAACCTTTACCATAAATATTTCCGAAAAAAGTTACAAAATATTTGAGCATTTCTTCAGCAAGCTGTAAATAAGCAAAATGTTTATTATTTGAACAGATGGTAATTGCGCATAAGAAATACATGAAGTGGTAGAATGCTTCAGAGCACAAAACTTCTTTCAAGATAATAAAACTGTGGTAATAGAGATATGTGCGAAATTCTGAACCCTTCCAATGTGCCAACACTTCTAAAGATCGAACTGATCTGTGAATTTCAGTAGGCATTTTGCAAAGAATTAAAAAATTGGAAACTTTTGTAATATCCCGAAAACACCACTTTGTAAGATATTTCCCAAAATTTCCATCTCGCCATCCAGTCAGAAGTCTTTTCATTATTCCTTAATCTATGAGATGTAACGAATTACCCACAGGGACATCTTCAACCATATCTATCGGCAAATAAAGAAGAGGAGAGTCAAACTTATGATTTGACCATATTTTTTAGAGCGGAAATCAGTGTCATTTCTTTTCGGGCAATCTATCTTCGGAAACACTACTGTATGTGATAATTCAGAGTACTCTCCAATAACTGTGCATTTGAGGCATCCATGTTTACCGTTGAAGTTGCAAACTCCTGGAATATTTTTAAATACAGTGTTGAGTTCGAATGTAATAAAAAAATAAGATAGAAATGTAACTGTAAAGCAATGACACATCATAATTTTAACATAAAATTTCACACAACACAAAAAAATACAAGATTTACCATTTACCAGATATTTTTTTATATCTTCCGGGATCTATATTAACTCAATCTTTTAATAAAATCATGATGTGTCTTTTATCAACTGAAGTTCAAGTACCTATAAGAAGAGCTCTAGCAGGAGAATCACAAATAAAAGCTCTAATTTTAACAACACATGTCTTGTCTAATGCATCTTTTGTAGTCACTTTCAAACCATCTCGAAGAAGTTGTTTCGTTTCAGCCACAAAATGTTGCAAATAAGCTTTAAGGTCACTAGGTTTACCTTTTCCTGCATAAACACCAACAACAAATGATGAAAGATCCGTTTTTTCAAAAATACGACAAAGTATAGGCCATACTTGTTGTCGCGAGCTATTATAAAGCGGGAGACCATCTACATTGAATGTTAATGTGATATTATCTGGTATATCACAACTGTTATCAAATATTCTTTTCAGTGTTACTGTTACTCCATTGTGCCAATATTGGCCTGCGTCAACAGTATGTAGTATTATACTGACACTGTTTGTCTTTAAAAGCGTTCTGGGATCTTTTAGAACTATAGTAGGGAATCTTTTATTAAGAATTGCGCTTAAAGATTTTATTGCTTCATGAGATATGTTGAAATTAACCGCCCATTTGTGTATATCTTCCTGAAATTCGATATCTTTGTCAGCAAATAAGCTTGAAGTTTCAGAAGATAGTCTGTCAGAGGACTCTAAATATTCCAAATATTCATCAAAGGATTCGCCTAAAATGATTAAATCAACTTGAGACATTGTAAATAATTATTAGGTAAATTATCTTAAAATATAGACTTACTCTTGATTTCTGGTACAATAATTTTTTGTTCTCTGTCAATGCCACCAGTTGAACTATAAATTTCTAAAGTTTCATCTGGAATAATTAACAAAATATAATTTACACGAAAAATATAATAAATACGGAAAAAACGAAGTATAAAACAAAACAGAATTCATAATACCAAACAAGCAATCGAAAAACTAAAATAAATAAATAAAATTATACGGAACCATTTTCTGTAACCGTAATTTGCTCTTGCCCCCGGTTTTGTCGAGGTACAAAATTTGAAGATGTTGACGGACCAGTTTTCAGTGACTCAAAAGCTTTTCTTACTTTCCGCTTGAAAGCCCCACTTTGTATAAGATTTTTCCATCGAGCTGGATCCATATTATTGAAATTAATTGAACAATTGTTTACTTGACAAAATGAAAGAGTCTTTAATAAATGTGCCTGTTGGACCTTTATATAATTTTTAGGTCTGCTTAAAGTTCTATAATGGTTGCAAAATATATTTTACGTCGTATAATGATTCGTAGTTCACCACTAAAATACTCTTGTTATGCACAGGTCTAAAACTAACGTTTTTGAAACGGTTTTAGTAAATAAAAGTCGTGTTAAGGTTACATATACCACTAGCGCTGCTTAATAGAACCCTTTTATTTAACTGTTGTATAACGTCGTATTATTCAGTTGGGTAAACGTTTACCCAACCTACGTTGTATAAAGTAGTCATAAAAACGTTTATGCAACGTTACACTGGTAACATTATACGACGTTATATAAAGAAGTCATTAAAACGTTTACCTAACCTATACACTAATACCACTATACGACGTTGTATAAATCAGTCGTTTAAACGTTTATATGACCTATTCACTGGCACAAATATACGATGTTGTATAAATCAGTCGTAAAAACGTTTATATTGCCTATTCACTGGCACCAATATACGACGTTGCATAATAAAGTCGAAAAAACGTTTATTTAACTTATTTTTTCGTACCATTATACGATGTTATATAAAGTAGTCGTAAAAACGTTTACTTAACCAATTTAATAGGATCTTTTAGTTACAGGACTAAATCGTTGTAAAAATAACAGTTAGACAACGTTCTAGTTGTCTAATAACACCTATTCAACAGTTATATAACCGAACGTCGCATAGACAATTTTTATATAACCAATTTGTTTGTTGGGCATAACATGGCACGTACATTTTTCAACCCAAAAGCTAGCTACAGTGAAGTACTATTAACAAGCTAAAGTCAACAGCCATTCAACATTAACCCGATAGACTTACAATTAAGCTACGCAGTCATGTGTATATCTGTAGGAGCCAAATGGCACCCGCGCGGAATAATATTTTTACATGGCAATAAGTGCGCGTTGTGTATTCATAGCATTCGAAAGGCTGGCGCCGCGTGACACTATGCAACCGACTCTTACCTACTCCCACCAACTCCACACCGACTCGCACCCACTCACTCTTTCAGCGTATTGTAAACACGTCGCCGGAAACCGCACGCGATTGTACTGAGTGCTCCATTTACACTACTGATTCTGAGTGATTCCAGTGTTAGGGCTCGATCGAGAGCTACATATGTCAGCTAAATAGTAGAAAAATCGCAGATCGCTGCTCGCGAACAAATGTTGTAATGTTATTTTAACGAGTGTGAGCATGCACAGAGTGAGACGGCTTTTTTATAAATACATAATTCGATTGTATCTACATATTATATTTTTACAAAGTTAAAAGCAATTAGGAATGCATTATATACTACGGTCAGCAATTTAAATGTCAGTTATAATCTATAATTATATTGCAATCGTATTGTTGGAGTAACTCACCATTCAGAAAACCTGATCATTCACATTAATTAGTCAGTGTGTTCCCCGAGTGCTTGTATGAATGAGTGATTATAGTTTTATTTGTCTTATACTGCTGATACTCGTAATGCATTCAACCAATTCATCGTTTTGAATCAGAAGCTAGCTCAGTCTATAACTTTAAGTGTGCCGAATAAGTTTAAACTAGATCTCTCACCGCAGTCTGTGTTCGGCACTTAAATATATAATTGAACACGAAATCGCTCTTACTTAACTTAATACTAAGCATGCTTAGAGAGGCTACGTATTTGAACTCTAAGTAATGGTATCTAAAAAGAACTTACTGTCTATCGTTCTCTCACTCTTTTTGTCTTAGAATCCATATGCTATCTCTTTCTTCTTTCCTTATATCTGTAATCTACTCTATCTGCTGCAAATATTTCTGCAAATATTTCGATGCTAAAGGTTTATAAGAATTAAGCCCACCACTTCGGGATAGAGCTTATCTTCCAGATAATTTTAGAATCGGAACGGAATTTGTATTAGTTATCTGTCAAATTAATTTAATAAGACAGACAAATTTAACAGATACCGTTGAAATTGGACTTTAAAGTCTTTCCGTAAATTGTTTAAATGGTATAAACTCACAATGCATTTCGCATCCGGACATAGACTTCGTCATTGTTTACATGTGATCACTTTAAGTGCAGTGTTTACTTTGATCCCGAGTAGATTGTCCGTAGAATAGCTACGTTGCGGTAAGGTGGCTTTGGGTGGGGTGGACCGGGTAGGTTGGCTACATGCATTTAGATTGCAGCATTTACATGAATGCTATTCTTCTGGCGTCCCAAGCCCCCACGAGCACAATGGCCATACAAGCAAAGCACTCAACGGTGTACCGGCCTTTGTGTTGCTGTTTTCGCTTTGATATGAGATAAAAATGGTAGTCGGTTAATATTGTAAACATTTTTACTTGAATTTCTAGCTGCAGGAAATGGTTGCGTTTTTACAAGCTCGTAGATTTTTTGTGGAACTAATTTGTGAACACTAGTTAGCACGAGACGCGGGTACAGTTGACAGCCGTCATTTTGGAAGGAATAGTGTGTATAATTGATTTCTTTCTAAGTCATAAAAATGGATAGACTACGACGATTAATGAAAACAACCTGCACGTCGATTCTTTAAAATTCAAACAACAACTCGCATTTCACGTCGCTATTCGCTCTCACTTTGCATAAGGTTCAAAAAGACCTTGATTTTGAGTGCGAAGTGAGCGTCAAACTGACGAAGGAATTACCTTACAGAATGCCACTTTTTAAGTCAACTCATACTTTATCTGTCCAAATCTCAAGGTCAATTTAGTACAACTCGCAAATACGCTCGCAAGAGTAGCGCTAGTGTAGATTCGAATTATCAACAGAGTATTAGTATGCCAATCAAGAAGCTCATAGCGGATTCAGAAGAAAATCAATTTTGTTTATTGTTTTTTAATTATCTGACTTCAATACACCAGTCGAATAATAATTGATATAGCACGGCTTTTGGATAGATTAAAACAGTGCGCATAAATAATAATAAGTACCTGTTACTACTTTTATATGTTAATGCGTGTTTTTATGTGCTTCCGGCATATATTTTTAATGAGTATATCACCTTATTTTGATGGGAGATGTACCCACAAACTACGAACAGATTGCGTATTCATAGTCACCTAACAATAAGCATAATATTGTCTGATAAACATAATATACACTCTAGGTACTTATTTATCCAGAGAGCAGAAAAAAATCAAAATCAACTGTAATTTTTTATTGGCCACTCTAAAACGTTTTATTATTTTACCGACATCTGAGCGAAAAAGTAAAAAAGGAGACAACATTTTAAAACACGACCATTCCGTGTCATTCATTCCGATGTGATCCGCTTATGTATATCTATTATAAGAAAGTTCTGTTCAATCTGAGCCATAAACCGTGGCCGCTACTCACAATACCACCGGGACTGCTCAGGCTACTCTTAACTGAGATCAATAATAAATGGAGCATCCCTCTCCGTATTCACAGCCAGCGATTCAAAGACTTTAAATCTATGAAACAACTTATCTTTCATTGTACTGATCTTGAGATTAAATCGCAGATAAATGTTTTCAATCCTAGATAGGTGATCAAGTCGTTTTTGTTCAACGATAGGTACTAAGAGACAAGACTTGAGCGCTGGCACTTAGCTTAAATCGATGTCTTATCGGCAGTAAAGACTACACGAAATCTTGAATGAATGAATAATCGAATCGGTAGATCAGGACATAACGTTCCATGATACACAAAGTTTAGAAAATCTTCTGCTTTGGGGGGATGGTAATAATAGTGATCGGCTATCTGTTAAATGAAATTAATGTTAGATATTTAAGTAGGTCTATTGCATGTTCCCGTATAGGATTAATGCAGCTGGTATTAAATCTGTAACCGACCTTGGTCTTACGTGGACTTAACTGTATCCAATCTGACTAGCTACCGAATTCCGATTTAGATCTCTTTGGAAAAATATTCCTAATAATTTTATATTTTGACAGCCAAATACACTTTTGTCAGCAGAGTTTTAAAGTATAAAATAAATATGCAAATGAATTCGTGAGTTCATTCAACTCGTGTTTTTGTTCTGAATATCGATGAACTAAGTGCATCTGATCCATTGGAACAAAGTTGATGCGATTGCCAAGTCGTATTCCCTACTAAATTATTATGAAAATTTTATAGGAACATCAAGAATTTTATAGTCAATTCAATTATTATGGCAATAATAAATTTATTGCTGCTGTAGCTCATACTGTGAATGCGAAGCCGTGTGATGGGGCCGCTGGGGTCAAATGACAGGCCAAGCCAGGCGGATAGTCAAGGTATGCCGACCGCTAGCGGGAGACCATTACTACGGGACGTTAAGATCACCACGGTGGTTTAGTGTATACCCATTACGAATTGAATTTTAGGGGACAGTCTTACACACTACGCTAGCCTCAAACTTAATTGGTAAGTATAATAATATAGAGTACCCTGATCGTACGGTGTGTAATAGCCACGAGACTAAAAACAGTAGTTGCATTGCATCAATAACATAATTACGTTCTTTTATCACGAATCTTGTAATTGTATATATAATTGTAATCATCATCGTGTATAAATTAAGTCGTCTAGACTGAACAAACTACTGAAGCTAGCTGAATATAATTATGAAACTTGGTCAGCACGTAATTTCGCCTATACCTTGCAATTTCACATATTATACCTACTAAATGATTTTAAAAGCAACCAAAAACAAAGGTTTTTTTAATTAACGTTGAATACTTAGAGCAGGCGAAACCACTGGTGACTGATAGGTTAACATACAATGTATAGTATTTTCCGAGCTCCCAGACTCATCAACTAGGCACCATCTGTTTCGTTAGTTTTTGTTCGTTGGTTTGTACAATAAATCAACAGCGGAGCACCGCAGACGTACAACGTGTATATGAATACATCTTATCTCACATTCGCAGTACTTTCCTCTTTGTAAGTGGCTAGTTTTACTGTACTGAATGTGTGTGGCTAATAATTAGTGATGCTTTCAAATTTCGGCAATGTTCACTATAATATCCTAATCGTAAATATTCTCATGCTCATTATAACACTAGCATTAAATAATCTTTTGCTTATTTACTGTATATTTTCTACTAGATTCTCGCATACCAGACAGACAGAACGAAAAATGGACTTCATTTTATAATATGTACCTATACATTTTATTTAATAATTTATTTGGAATTTATATACTTTATTGTTTATTTATTTTACAGAAATGTGCAAGTATACACTCAAACAAATGACCAACCATACTTACGTAATCACTGTCCGAGGTGACCTAAGATCACCTTACACCGCACCACGCGTTGCTAATTGGAGTGAAATTTCAACTTGTGCCTTCAATGACAGCGTTCATAACTGATGCTACTACCTACACCAGCAAAGTAATTTATTTTTTACGATTAATATTCACTCACGTATGTGGAATTATTTTTATTTAATTTTTCTTTTTACGCTCCGAAACTTCAACCTCGTCCCGGAGGATTTTTCAAACATACAATCGATAGATACAAAGAACGCCCAGACTCTAAGCAATAATTTGCTGGTCTCACAAGGTGTTGTCTCGTATATGACATAAACATATGGCATACCACAACACAATATAACTTCACGCCTTTATCCCCTAACGGAAGGGCACAGGTGTATGACACACCCACATAACATGGGTTCGCCCATATACATATGGAAAGCACCCATAGTTCGGTTCCCGTATACACAGCACATAGTGCCCGTCAGCGTAGTGAGAAACCACTACGCCATTCGTGCAGTCAGATGACAATGTTATCTAGCAGACAGTGAGCTGCGTACTCTTATATCAATGTAACTATGTAAGTTATGTAACTCTGTGTCTGTGTCTGTCGGTCGTAGCCTTACCTCAGGGAGGGCTTAAACTGAAGATTCATTTGTGCAAGTTAGGTTTTATGGGCCAAAGCCTAAGTTTCGCTTCAAGCGGCTTTTATTTAATTTCAATTGATAGCAACCACTCATTCTGCGATTGTAAAATATCGCAGAATTTCATTATGTTACATTGTGAACATCTGATGCTTACTTGTGAAAGTAAAAATTTTGTAAGCTCCCGATTGAGAAGCTTTCACAAAGACGATCGCACATATAAATTGATTTGTTGTCTTACAGATCAATCACTGGTCACGATGAAAACTCCATGGCAGGAAAAACATATAATAAGTCCGGTATCGTCTGGTTATAAACATATTTCTTCAACAGTCACTACGTGGTATCACTAATCTCAAAACACCAAGGTTCGTGGATATCAATCGCCAATCGCTCTACAGAGAGATAATTCTGTCTTTTTTTTATTAAGCCATATGACAAGGCTACTAAGCGGAATGCAGGCATGATAGTTTATTAACCCGCGGCATTATTTCAATGAAAGTAAACACTGAAAACGGCGGTAGGCGGCAAATAAATTATAATTGGCCTCTTAAAATAACGCACATAGGCCACGTCTGATCAAAGACGTTAAGAAGTGAAGCTTATGTACATATCAAAAATTGCCTTGACTACAAACTGTAACCGTAGGTACTGTATCTGTATTTGGACAAAATATATTTACTTGATTTTTATATTGCCATTAAATTTCCCAATGAAACATAAAGAGATAACAACAGAAATAGAAAAAAAAATCTTTGAACAGAGATCCAAACCTTTCCAAAAATAGCAAACACAATTTGACGGCAAACCGTTGACAACATAGAATCCAAACGAATTGTTTTCTCACTGCGTGTCGTTTTGTTTCATGCTAGTGGCCGCGGCACTGCAGTGGCATTCGATTAAGTCCGGCTGCATCAGGATATCCATCGCTTAATCAATACCTAACGAGTGGAAAATATTCTGTGAAATGTGGTAGCGCTGGTATGCGGGCTGCAAAGTGTAAGACTTGGATGCAACCGGGATAACTTTAGGACGAGCCTGATGATCAATATCTGCCTAGGTAATCACGTAGACATTTTTCTAGGTGCATATACATATGTGCGGATAGCCTAATGGAGATACCAACGGACTGCCATGCAGAGGGTATCGGGTTCGAATCCACGGCGCGCACCACTGACTTTTCGGAGTTATAAGCGTATTGAATTGTTAATTATCGCTTGTCTCGTGCCTCGCAGAGCACGTTAAGCCGACCGTCCCGGCTGTTATGAAGATCTTTGACAGATGTCATGAAGATATTTGATCGTTATAGGGCGTCGGTGCCTCTAACATAAACTGACACTAGTCTGAACCATGGAATATCGCTATTCCTTCCCACATTCCCAACTCCCCAGGTTGAGACTGGGATAACGCTAGGAGGATGATATACATATGTGCGGAAGTGGTCTTTAAAATAAAGTCCTATAATGTGTTTTTTCTTGAAGGTGGAGATCGACATTATGGGCTAATCATCCACCTCGTGGAACGGCAGAAGTGGTGTGTGTGTACACCTACATGAGTTTGGAGCACCTCGGCCTCCGTCGACGTCCCGTTACCGTGGGGCGAGACGCCAATCGCAGTTAGCTTACTTTGCCGAGAAGTCACTGGAAAACTTCCACATGCGTTGCATGAACATCTGGCCAGCTACCTTTTTACATTGATTTCTTTTCGTCTTCTCTTTTTGATACTAACCGTCGGTGTTCTTATTGTCTTTCAAAAATAAATTTCTCGCATTAGGAATAAATCAATCCTCTATCGGGGGACACACTCGACTAAAGGTCACATAAAACACACAGACTGTACCAAACATTTAATACCAAACACCAAAAAAATTCAAGATTATTTTAAGTAATTGCTACTTAAAATCATCTTGAAATGTTTGCCCTTGCTCGTTTCATGTAGGATCCGATTCGACTGAGAAAAGGGCTTCTTTCCAAAGCCCGTCACTGGCAATACAGTCGGTAAAAAGAATTAAGCAGCTGTCCGGTTGTATTTTCATGAAATGGCTGCGGAAACGTTGACAATAACATTTATCAATAAAGTCTACGGTCAACAGATTATACAAAAATAAAACTGAAAGTTGCAATATCTGTACCTATTTCATTGATAGCTAAACGGCCGGTGTGATCCAATGTTGACTGACGTATTGATACAGCTCGGCTATTGTTTAGAGTGGAGCTCAGCCTAACGGACGAGGGGAATGACAAACATCCCTAAATAAGTAAAGGAACCAGTAGCCGAACTATTATTGGGATAGTTGGTCAATTTAGTCTCTGTAATTATGTGTCGCGATGATCTTTGGGTCCAATCATTTCCTTTCATTTACGCGACGCGTACTAACTTAATTGTTTTGATTTGCTGGATATTCTTGTATGAGATTAGTCTGGCAGCTAGTAGCAGTTTATGTAAATATCGGATATTCAGTGATTAGATTCTTTGAAGTGGTTTAATTAAAAGAGCTTAAGAGTCGTTCAATAAGCCTTAATAAAGTCCGTCTTTATTTCAGTAGGCTTTGAATTAGACGTTAAATTTTTGTAATGATGTTAATTTTTGTAAACTTTATCATCATCGATATAATTTTGAACGTGTGTTTGTGTGTAATTGCTAAACAGGTAAATACAAAAGGTTTTTGTTTTAACATTTTTCTATTTCATTTTGTGGTAGATCTTTAGACAACCTTTGAAAACACTAAGGTTTGCTAAATACCTTTACTATCGACCCTCGCAATACCGATCACCTAAACTGAGTATTTTCATGTGAACTATACTAAATAGGTTTAAAATTTTCATAAAAATACGTTCAGCTCATTATCTTAAAGCGTTTGTATAGATGACATCACTAAACTATCAAAATTCTCTGATCGATTGGTAAAGTTCATGTGCGTTCAAGTCTCAGCTACGACCTTCCAAGCCTCGGTGAATTGGCAAAGTCGTCGGTCCGGCCAACCACTAATACCGCTCAACGTACGGACTCCGTACCCTTCAATATCTCGTCAATGGAACTAATCTTATATTGTCCACTTCCTCTTCAATCCCGGAAATCAGATGTATGACGCTTCGTAGAAAAACTAATATTGAATTGTGGCCGGTCAGATTAGAAGACTAATACAAAAAAGATTTGATTTTGTCCTAAATAAATAAACAAAGAGAAAATTGCCGTATTATTGTTACTATTAGGTCCTTTGTTTTCAGGATCTAGCACATTATCTATTCTTCTAAACCAATTTTTAATAGGTTACATTGGTTGGTAGTTAGGTTTTGTCTTTTTTCCTATTGTTTTCGTCTACCACTTATAAGACAAATACATTTTATCATAGGACTATTTCTCAGCAAAGTAGGACAATGGTTGAATGTGTGTAGTTGTATATTTTACCTAAATGCGTTGTTGTTAAATAATGATTATGTTGTTAAATTAGGTACTACTAACGAGTAAAAATATTCATATCGTTCGTGCCTAGTTCCTTCATTTGGGCTAAGATCTATATCGTAGCAAATATGGTACACACCCATCAAAGGCAAGGCTCAAGTTTAAAAAGTGTTTAATATTTATCAGTATGCATTTATTTATTAATCACCACAAATTATGTATATAAAAATTTTTCAAACGAAAAAAAGCAAGGCTACCAACTACCGAACAATATTTACATAGTAAAATTGAAAGGCGGCACTGGGAAGCCGCCGATGGCTCGACGTTCACAGTTCGTAACTTCCTTTTGTCAACCGAATAGAAAAGTTCGGGACACGGATATTCTCTGGAACCAAAATAATGAAACAAACTAGCGAACATCGGGCGTGAGCCGTGAATGGCGTGTGTAACCTTCAACTAGCGCTATGGTTCGGTAGTTCGCAGTTTTTCGCGCGATATTTCCCTTAGGACGAGATCACAGTCACTCGCGCGGTATTAATACATGTACTGATACAATCTGACAACACATCTTATCGTCGTTTACCCCAGTCAATATGGCCGAAAGTTTTCCTTATAAATTGCGCTGACCTTCGACACAACTATTATGTATGTATGCTGCGTTTGCCCCGTGAGCCATGTTTCTAAGAATCGACATGAGGTTGTTTTATCCTTGACATGATACATATATCGAATTTCTGTAAAGATTGTAACATAATCTTTAAGTGGTAATAAGGCCCTTGTCTAGCGCTAGTTTTGTCGCAATACGGGATAATAAGTATTGGGGCTTTTTAACCACGGAATGCACCATTATTTCTATCATGAACTTATGACTTGAAGTATCTAAGTTTCTTGTAGATATTTGATATATTCAATTGTGAACCAACACCACACATCACTTGCTTGTAAGTCGTTGGCGTTTGTAACGTCCTGTGGATATACCTATTATTTTCAGAAGCCGGAATACTTAATACACGTTCCGACATTACTGTATTAGATAGGTACTTAAGAAAATTGTGCTTACACATTCCATTTAGCAACCATTCATTATTGCTACTGTTTGAAATAGAAATATTTGTTCTGATAAGTTAAATCGACAATATCAGTTTAGTAGCGTGTTACTTTGTCTAATGAAAATTTCTGACTCTGGTCACACTATGAACTGTCAAATCATTCTCATTGTCGTTTTCGCAAAAAAAATTGGTCTTGCGCATACGCTGTCTTGTTTTGTCGCGTTTTTTGTAGTTTTGGTTAATAACCTTGCAACTGTCGCTATTGAAATTGCCCGGCATAGTTGTGAGCGATTGATAAAGTTAGTGATATATTGAAAATAAACCCTTTTGATTCTTGCTTGTAAAACTAACACGGTTTGTCATCTCGTGAAATATCGCTCTTTGGAAAGCACATCCTTGAGGCTTCGCGAATTGGATTGTAATTAACCCCCCACGTGATTATAGCACGCACGGTCGTGCTCTAATTAAAGTGGTCCCATGTGTTTACAGCACGCGGTCGTGCTCTAAAAAAGTCGTCCTATTGGTCGCGGATTTTTTACGTTTTGTTTTACTTAAACCAAGAAACGAAAGTAGTAACTATTAGAATAGTTCATATTCTATGCAACTAAATCGTTTTAGAAGGGTGAGGGAAACGAAACGTGCCAAAAAATATTGAAATATAATTATCTGTGTCTCAGTTGCGAAAGCGTCCGCCATTGTTGTGTTTTGTTCCGCGATCTTTATAATAAAAGTTGTCTTGTGGAAGAAACCGGTGAATATTTTATGAAGATACTTATATAGATTTACTCAGAAATAAATAAATATTAATTGTGAAGTGACATTATTCGTGACAGAGACAAGAAATACAGTGATAAAAGGCAAAAACTTTTAAGAACGGCTATTTCTACTCTTGAAACTTGCTATTTTCGTAATAGTTTTATGATAAATACTCTTTTAATAGTTATGAAAGACATAAAAGTACCCAGATTATTTATCTGAAAACATATTTTAGCAATTAAATACAAGTATTGTTGTACGTTTTCACTGTTATCGTGTTTCAAATGGTAAATAATTCACAGCCACAGTGTTCGCTACAGTAACATGGCGGCCCGGCACGGCGAACTTTTTGTTACGCGTTCGGATTATAATTTTTTTAGTGGCGTTAGATTCATTTGTTACAAATAAATAATGTATTGTGTGAAAACTTAAAGGTATATGTGATAATGTTTTTGTGTTTATGAACCAAACAAGTAATGAAATTCATTAATATGTGATGAAATGTTTGTGCGAACCAGTGAAAAATAACAAACTTCTAAGTTTGTAAGCTTGTTTTGCCGGAAAGGTGAGTATTTAGTAGTAATTTATGTTATTATTATCATAGCTGATTTTATAACCAACACAATGATATGCAATTTATGTGATATAATTATATTAAGGTGTCATAATTATTTTTTTCCCGGTAACCTATGCCAATGAAAATTTGCAGCAACGTGACCCTTTGCACTTGTGGCACTTTGCCTTTAGATTGATCGCACCTCAAGGGTTAAAGTAAATTTGGAACCCTCGTGAAAGCCGCTTTCGATCTATTTCTGGCAACAGTAAATTGTGATAAAACTCGTGAAACATTGAACATATGCAAAAAGTGTGTGTCGACGTGTTCTGAAGACAGACGCTGAGCTGGACCCTCTGGTAGCTATAACAATTTCCTTATTATTTTGGCCAAAATTATGAGTGTAATCTTATAGGTCTGCTCAAGAACATCGCCAGGAGATCTCAGGTAAACTTACATAATTAGTTTAATTTCACCGCTGTGAAAACACGGTACATATATGTCAGACCTTTGCCCTGGGCTAAAGACTGGATGAATTAATCGCTTCCACTGCCTTCTGCAAACAACCCGGTTTCTAGCCCAGATTCTGAACAGCTACATTCCATACTAATTTTCAACTTAGTTGTCTATGGCGAAAACTATAGCAGTATTGGATTTTGTTACGTAATATTCCATGAAATATTAATGTTACTAGGAAACTCGATGAGGTCAAGACTATATTAAGCCAAAACATAGACTGGATCGTCAACCCCTTTGATTAATATTTCAATGATATTACTCTTTCACTGTAGGAAATCAAATCTTACAGTTTGGCTTCTATCTTTTGTATGACAAAGGCTTAAGCGTCCATAGCCGGGCACAGATGTTGAATATTTATTTAATTCATAATGAAATAAATATTCTATATCCGTACCCTTAAAATGTGTCCTTATTATTTTAAAGTAGGGTTTACTCAAGGTACCGGCCGCGTGAAATATTATGCACCTAAACCATCTTAGGAAACATACTATCCACTGGTGTAAATCGTGCATAAATCTATTCGGTAGTTTTTTGAGTTTATCTCGTTCATACATACAGACATGATGCAGTGAGGTCTCACGTCAATTTTGTGACAATCGTATGATCTACACAGTCTTTCAGGATAATATAACTTTAGTACAGCTTCAATCGTGTGGTATCAACTTCCGACAGCGTCAACAATAATGCTATCTGAGCTTAAATGTCACTTGAGAGAAAGGATCAGACATTTACGAAATCATCAGTGACAAACTAATGACCACTTTTTACACCTGATTTATTTTTAAATAAATCGGAAGTTAACGTGAGTATATGCAAACTGTGCAAATATCTACAGTCAATAACTATTGAAAGTAATGTCAACCATAATAATAGGAATAAACCTTACATTGTGGTGGACTTTACAAACCGTCACCAAGGACCATAAAAACAGTAATTTGCAGATTACACAGTGTCTTCCTGTGCGGTTACGGAACCCACAACAATCAGCTATAAGGCGGTTGCTAAATCTGGTACGCCAGTAAACTCAACCAACAATTTCAAATCACATTTACACAAAAACTAAAATAAATTGCACTGCCATTCCAGTGTATTATTTATCTCCGTTGGATGTGCAGTCTCGTAATGTCGCCGTCCAATCTCTGTATTTTATTACTGTATAGCGAGTAGTCGGTCGCCACGCCGACGCCACTCTCATCTATCACGGTTCTAATCCCACATGTGCTAGATCGGATGTATGTTGCAGCGATATGTCTTCAGCGGTATTATTAATCGATTCAGTTGTAAAGTGTTTTGCGGGAAATGTGTTGAAGTAAAATTGGTTGTGCATGTAAAATTGTGTATAGTTTATAGTTTAAATGGTTTATATTTTGTATCATATGAAAAATGCAGAGAAATCCTAGTGGAGGTTTCAACAGACTGCTATGCAGTCATCATCATCCTCCCTGTATGACCTCCACAACCCAAAAGCATAGTGATATTCCGCTGCTATGCAAAGGGAATCGGGTTCAAACCATCTAACTTGTAACATTTCATACTTTTTAATTCCCGTTTGGCCATGCCTCAGAGAGCACGTTAAGCTGTGGGTCCCGGCTGTCATAAAGTTCTTTGACACTTGTTATGGGGAGGCAGTTCCCCTGCAAAGAGTATACAAATACTACGTAAGAAGAGGCGGATGTGCCATAGATCATGCGAGACTTTCAGCTTTGTATGAAACGTGCAGGGAGAACTCGTACCAACATAAAGATACTAATTGACATCGTTTTTATGTTTTCAGCATTGTCATATTTGTCAATATAGGGATGTACCCTCTAGTGATTAACGAAATATCGATAATATTCGGTAAGAAATCATTATAATTATGTTTCGACTAGAATTATACTGTTCCAACACAAATAAAAGATGTATTTAATATTTATGTGTTTATTCAAACAAATTAGCCTATTCTATAAATCTAATCTAGATTAGCGAAGAAAAATACGCAGAGCTAAAAGATATATGTATGTACATGTAATGGAAAGGTTTTCAACATTTCTTCTGTAATAGGATTTAAAGAAATGTCTATAGATACAAGGCACATCTGTTTTTCTGACTTGAGTTCCCTTTTTTTTAAGTCTTTCGGCTTCAAATGCTTGCCACACCAACAGTTGAACTATGTGTTCAACTGTTGTAATTTTTCAATGGGCACATAAATCAAGTCTTGGTTTCCAGTTGCAGCTACCCATTTTTACATCTAAAAAGAAAAAAAAGAATAGAATTTTTAGTCCTTGTGCCAATTTCTAATAACGGATTATCGATAACTGACAGGCAGCACTATTGTTTACCTACAAAGTACTAGGATATGAAACTTTAGAATATTGCCTTATTTTTTATGGTCCATTGAAATAGATCACATTATATAACATTATAAATATTCATTGATCTTTATCTAGAGACATTTTGCCATAAATACCTACCCTTTTTTCATTGCTTGACTGGCATGTTGTTGTATGCCATATTTCGCACGTTAATTTGCTTGTTTTCATTGCGCTTCTTTCAATGCTAATCAAATAAATATAGTAACACTAACACTAGAAGTATAAAATCACATTTATTTGGTATAAACAAAGCACTTTTACAGTATGTTTTTTACGTTTCATAAACAAACTACATAACGCGGTAAAGTTCAATCTGGATAATAATGTGACAGTTGTGACATTTGACACTATTGACAGCCAAGGCGGTGATGTACGTAATAACCCGTCTAACTTTGAAAGAATACTGTTCCAAGGGTACATAGTAAAGGATGCTATCTTCACGTTTTATACATATAATAGTAGCCATTAAAAAGATAGCACGTTTCATACATTCGGTTTTTTCTTAGGAACTTGCGCCAGGCTGTTCCCCTGAAAAAACTGACACTACTGACATTATCGCTGACCCTTTGAATTGCAGACGTCAGACGATAGTCGCTTTGTGGAATAGGCGATACAGTTATATTTTATAGGTTTTACGAGTATCCACGGTTCAGATTATATAGGTACTACGGCTCATCAAGTGATTTGCTTTGAGAATGGATGAGCATCAGTCTTAGATTAATTACTTTAGTATCTTCTCAACCCTTGGTATTGCTACTATGTTGCCTTTTCAAAATACGTCAAATTATTTTTGAAAGTTTGTTTCTTATGCCCTTTGATTTATGTAACGAAACGCTCTTCTGGGTACGTTGAACGTTTCGGTACTCTGGCATTAAAACAATGAATACATAATGAAGCTACCACGATTTAAGTGACATTTTATCGTGTGTTGCAATCGAACATAAATGTAATTACTATGAATAATGTGAAGCCTATATAGTTTATAATATATTTAGAGTAGTTTATATTGAGTTAAATAAAAAACCATCATACTAAATGTTTGTATGCGGCTAACCGCATAGTGCGCATGCCCTTAATTGCGTAAGATTAACTTATTTTAGATATAAATACCTATGTGTTTCAGACGTTTCGACCGTCTTGCACCGATCGTGCACCTTTCTTGCACCGTACCCCGTGTACGGTACCGGAAGCGGTATTTAAACATTCGTTAAATAATTTTGTATGATGTATACAAATCGCAAAACTTTAACATCGATTATTAAAAAAATCGATGCTTGACCGTAGATACGTAAGAAAAACAGAGGTATTTATTACGTCAGAAAAACAAACAGGTATTTAATTTTACGCGATTAAGACCCATTAAATAATTTTGTACAATAATTATAGACTATGTTTGACACCACGTCATCAACCAAATTTTCACTTTCATAACATGGATACAAATAATAATAAATAAATAAAATATTTATTTCATTTTCTACAATTTATAGGCATTGCATTCGGAGTGTCCTGTTAAGCTAAATAATGCTTGTGATAGGATACTCTGCTCTTCCGATTTATACAAGCCTATAAATGAAGGTTACATGCCCATATATATTATATAATAGTAATTTAATTGATTAATTTGCATGCAGAGATAAGTGAAAGCAAATAATTTCATAAAAATAAAATATAACATTAAAGTTAAAATTAAACATAATTCTTAAAGCTTTGCGCATGGTATTGCTGTGTAGATGTGTATGTACAAATCTAGATACCAATATAATTACTTTTTATAAATAACTAGACGATGCCCGCAGCTACGCCCGCAAATTATTCGAATTTTTTTCGATCCCGTGGGAATATCGCGAAATCCATTCTTAGTGCATGTCTACGGTCCGCAAGGAACGTACATGTCAAATTTCAGCTTCATGCGCCTAATAGTTTTGACTGTAGCTTGTCTGGCAGTCAGTCAGTAACGCAACGATTTTATATATACAGATAATATATTAATTATTGTCGAGGTAGAAGGCAGGCACCTGCCTGCCTGCTACCTCGACAATAATTCGGACCTCGAATGGTGACTGCGACACAATAACTTGTACTGAGCACACACTACATAAGCAACGTCACACATACACTTTTGTTGTCCTTCTCAGAAACAACGGCGGGTTAGATATCAAGTGCCACGATACTGTGAAATAAAAGTACTTTTGCCTAATATTATTTTTCCATGGTATGTTTATTAGTATTTTTCCTTGTATTGTGTAGTACTGTATGTTTAGGTGATGCATACTTAAGTCATAAGTGGTGTAGTTATTTTCAACGACGTGTCTGCCGACATTATAGGCCTTGTTATTATAACCTGTCTAGTATTCTAACTATGAGACATACATGGCATTCATAGGATTTAGTCTAAACAAGACTAAGTAGTAACAGAAAACAGATAGTACTTCATCTTTATTTTCAGCGTAAATTAAGGCGTTAATTTTTAAATGAAATTTAGTTATATATACCTAGTCTTGCCATAAATATTGTAACAAAGAAAATCCATTTTTTTTATTACAAATAACAATGATTACTTTTACAGTGTGTTAGTTTAATACATAAATATAAAACAATTTAAAATATAAAAAGCTTATTCGAAGTGGTCTCCATTGGCTGCAATACAGTCCTTGAAACGTTGAGGCCAGTTATCAATAGAAGCACGCACTCTTTGCATGGGAAAATTCTTCACTGCCAATCGTATGGATTGTTTTAGGGACTTCAAATTAGCATGACGTTTGAAATAAGCCGTACTCTCTAAAAGTGACCATAAATCATAATCCAGCGGATTAAGATCGGGACTAGACGACGGCCAGTCTTCAGCTCTGATGAAGTTCGAAACGTTCGCTTTCAACCAAGGCTGCGTGGACTGAGCTTTATGACCAGGTGACGAGTCTTGCTGGAAGGACCATACTTGGTTATTGAACATGGTGTTGTTAAGGAGCTTAACTACCTTCTCAAGAATGGTATTTTGATACACTTGTGCCGATGTTGTGATGCCTTTTTCACAAAAATATGGCTCAGTCACTTCTTCGTAGCTAACACCCACCAAACCATCACTGAAGTCGGATAATGCCCACGTTGCACTCTGTTGACTAATTGGGAAGCTTCCTTAGAGCTTTGAGCATAAATACGGTCACTTTGTTCCTTAAAATGTTGCTGAATTGTAAAAAAAATTTCGTCCGTAAACAATTTTTTTCTGTGTCCCTTTGCGTACCGCTTCAGTAGTTGTTTCGCTTTTACCACCCTATTATTTTTTAAATAATCACTTAAAAAACAACCAGTCTCTTACAGGCTGCAAGTTCTCAGTTATCTTTTAAAATACGCTACATGGTTCTAGGTGCTATCTTCATCTCCCGAGATAAAGTCTTTTGCTTTCGGACAGGATTTCTTCGAATTCTTTCCCTTACTGCTTTTACCACCTTTTTCGAACGAACACTACGTGGACGGCAGGTCTTTTTCTGTCACAAACAGAGGAGGTCTCATTGTACTTATTAATAGCCCAGTACATAAACATTTGTCTAATACTAAGTGGAGAGAGGAGAGTTTTAAAAATTGCTTTTGGCTCCATACCTACTTTGTGTAATGCAATCACAGCGATTGGGTTCTCTTTATCACCCCATTCTATTTTAATATCGCAAAATATTGTACAATGTATTGGCGCCAAATAAAGAAAATACAGTAAACAATCGTATAAAAATGGCAGATTCCAAATTCAAATGTAATATTTTTTATTTTTTATTGTAACAGTATTTATGGCCAGACTAAGTATATAAAATAAACCGAGTGCCGATGTATACAATTTAGAACTAAGAAAATATCTCTTCGGTCTGCACTGACTCGTTGACTTTTAACCCCTCAACTGCAATATGCACCTCATAGTTGCATAACGGGACGGCTATCATTGGTCGTAGATATTTAAGGGTTTTTGCATTTGTAACACGATCTGGTTATATCATTCGATTTATCGATTTTCGCTTGACCAATTTAAATACCTTTTTAAACTGGAAACGAGCAAGAATGAACGAAAATTAATTAAACAAAATACGTATGCTATTTAACTTTGTGACGACGCCATATTGGCCATTTTGATATTGAAATAAGTGTGCACGAGAAAAGAAAAAATATTTGTAATGAGAGAACATTGAGTAATCTTATAAGTATTATATACAGAACTACTGGAAAATAAGTGTAGATTTCATATTGAGTTATAATTTATCGAAAAGTGGTAAATATTGCAGTGAAAAAGTAACGAAACTTTTGTAATGCACTTATTACGTTCCCAAAGAATGGCGGCCGTTATTTTTCGCCGCGTATACAAAAACGTTTTATGGTGAAATTATGATTCTAAAGTAAAATGAGTTGAAACTTTGGTACCCTAGTATCAAAGTTTCTAGCAATTTTAAGGTTTTCATATTTTTTTTTCAGATAATTGGATTCATGAGTGGTAGTTAAGAAATAAGAAGCACCAATAGAAAAGCAGCAGTAATAAAAAATAGGGATAGGAGTGAGCTAAGGCATTTTAAGAATAAAAACATCAGCAGCTTTTTGGACGGTGATAATAATACCAGTCAATATTTTAAACGTTTTGATAATATCATAGCAAAGAAGTTATTATGCTTCCAAAACACGGGACGAAACGATCTGTCCTTAAAAAAACAAGGACGAATCATATAGTAAGGCCAGGTAAAATGCTCCTAAAATTTTACTTACGTCGTATCGGAACACTTAGACTTAAGATTACTTAAACGTGAGCAAAAGATAAAGCCGAAATAAAAACGCAAGTGCCAAACCATCCAACAAAAAGCTTTTAACAATGAAGCTTCAAAGGTAAACAAAATCTGTTCTAAGTAAGTAAGTAATATAAGACGATAGTGATATCTTATTTATACGTCACCGGTAAGCCAGAGCCGTGTATCTCCGTCGCTAGACTAATCCTCTCCTCCGGGAGCACCGCTATAGCCTCCTGTTCAGGGACTTCCGCTAAATAAAGACGAGGACAAAAGAAAAGTAAGCGGGTCGACTCCATCCCGATGCACAATTAAACTACTGTTTTTGTTGCAAAATAACTGTGTTTTTTTGCTGAGATTAAAAGAAGCTCGAAGGCAAGTGGCCGGGTCAAAGATTAAGTGACATCAAACTGGCTTTTAGATGTGTGCGTCGGGGGAATTGAAGTGTGTTTATTGTGTTTGTGTCATTTTGAGATGTAAGTATTGAACTTGCTAATGGTATGGATGATTACACTGAGAATGTACTCTAATATTAAGTCAAAGAGCAATTCGTATTGCAATGGAAACAACATTGATTTCAAGTATTTTATGAATTTGTGCGTCATGTAAGTTAAGTGTATATATAATACCCTTCTACTTTAGCATTGACTCCAGGATTACTTAAAAACATGTAAGCTTATGATCATTCATTTTTCTTATAGACTCACGCCTGTATCCTTGAAGGATTAGGCAGAGGTGTAATATTACATCCACATTTCGCCATTAATTTTTATGCCATGCATTGAATAATTTATATTAACATGAGACTACTGTGCACGCAAACAGGAAGCCACATATTTTGACATCCATGTAAAAAATACGACAAAGTATGACTGCAGTACTATAATGATTGTAGTAAGTCAATGCTGTTCTCTTTGTACAGCGCTCTGAGGCGGACGTGTAACGCGTAGAAATAATTAATTTTATTGTTTAGCGCAAGCCGACGCTCGCAAATTTTTATCGCCATGAGTGACAAACTTGTGGCGAACGAGCTGCTGGCGTTCCTGCAACAGAAGCTGGATGTCTTGGACGAAGTCTCGGCTATTCAGATCTGTGCTTCAAACTTCAGCGCGGAGGAAATAGCGGCTGCCAAGCTGCTTGCGTTCAGGTCGATAAACAAATGCGATCAGATGGTGTCCCGCAGGCGTGACGGGACGAAGAAAATTCTGCAGGACATTATCACGCTGCTGAAGGAGACCGATCCTGATGACGTGCCGACGTTTGTGGCTAGGGACTTGAACAAGTTGCCTCCCGTCACCATCGACCACGTCGATGTCACAAACCTCTTGAGAGACATTGTCTTTCTTAAGGCAAGTCTAGCGGATGTGAACAAGAAATTGGAAGCATCCCAGGAAACCGTCGCACACTTGCGCACGGAGGTGGACGACCTACGTAATGCATTTGCAGTAACTGGGTCACCGGCGCGTAGTAACATCAACACGCGCCGAAGGGCGTGCGTTGATACGTCAGTCCAAAGTTTCGCGTCAGCAGTTTTGTCGCCGCGGAATGTTGTGACTGCTGAGTGCGCTACCCAAGCACAGCGCAGCCCTGCCCCCGTCCCCGCGGCTCCCTCTATCGCCGCGCGACCTAAAAAAGAAGAGGCGCAGCGAGTAATTGCTAGCACCCCTGCTGCTACTAAGAAGTTTATGCCGGAGAAGGCATCGAGGAACGAGGTAGCTGATGATGGTTTTGTGACGGTGCAGAAAAAGAAGCGTCGTCAGAAAACCGTCAAGAACTGCTGCGGCACGGCTCCTGTGGAGCCTGGTGCAAACCTGCGCGCCGCCGCACCGAACACACCCGTGTACATCTCTCGCCTGCACTACACCACGACGGCGGGGGACATCGCGGAGTACGTACGTCAAAAGGCCAAGTACATGCCGAGAGTGCAGTTGCTGGAGTCGCGCCGTAATGTCAACTTCAAGGCGTTTGTGGTGCGGATCCCGACCTGCTATCTACATGTCGTCATGAAGGAGGACTTTTGGCCGAATGGTGTGGTGTTCCGTCGCTTCCGCGGACAAGTGCCACACGAACGCACAGCATCATCGTGCAAGTTTTTTTAACATAGTTCATAAGTATACTTACTAACAAAAATTGTATATTGTATGTACGTTCATTCTGTAAGATATATTCATAATTAAAAATATGTATGTCAATCCATTGTCTAGTACCCATAGTACAAGCTCTGCTTAGGTTGGGACTAGATGGTGTTGCTTGTATTATATTGTGTCTATATTTATACTTATATAAATATATTGAAATTGAGAAAAAAAAAATTGCTGTAAATAGAAGATCTCAATTTACATCCCATTCCCATTATTGTCAAAAATCGTAAGGGCACCGTTTCAGCAAAACGATCGAACCCTTACGCATACGTTGTACTAAAATAACTGAAATTTAAGCACTGGTACACCATTAAAGTAAAAGAGAACGACGCAGCATCCCACAGGGTAGATTGATACGTTCTTCATTATTTATCACTCATATCAGCCCCGGGACGGTCTATTAACGTTAAACTGGGTCCTTTACGGCTTTGTAAGGAGCAGCCCCATAACTGATATGTGCGGTCCTGACTTACTGATGTTATGTCAAAGGATGGAGGTTTTAATGTTCATTTGCTTAACCCAAGGGGCACGAGAGTGCCGGGGGGCACTTTATGCACATTCACAAACACGTCGCTAGGTTTTATAATGTGTCGGAATAATTCATATTGCGCCGGGTGGGTGCATGAATATGTAAAGGTACAATCACCTGCACCCTTCACACATCCTCCCTCTCTCTTCCACCCCGCCCAGTGGCGCACCCTCGTGACTACAGCACCGATGCGCTCTAATTGCACCGAATAACCGACACATTGGGATAATTGATGCTATGGTATGTTTGTGCGATACTTTAAAACATTACGAGTGCGTAGATATAAAATGTGTTGCGTAGTGTAATGTGTGTTTAACTGAGTAGGTATCATAAATATGGCTCAAATGGGAGGCTGGGATAATGAGTTCGTAATTAGTATTCTACTTACTACATAAAATGCCGGTAATAGCCTCGATTTCTGTTATTATATTCAACTATTTACTACTTAAAGTGGCGATGGCCTAGTGGTGTACGTAACTGATTGCCGAGACGATGGTCTCGGGTTCGATCCCCAGGTACCCCGGGCACACATCTCTGACTGTTCGAAGTTATGTGTGTATTAATGATACAGGTACAACACCCACGGTGAAGCTAAGTGGGATCCCGGGAGGGGACGCTCCACGTGGGCCTGCGTGAGGCCTGCGTAGGATGGGCCAAGGTGCGGGTGCGGGGGACAGTTCTGTCTGTCCCTCGCAGTCGGGTGCGGTCGCGGGAGGAGAGGCGTGTCGGTGTTGCGTTGCCGCGCGCCCTATCTCCCGCGACCAAATGGGGGCGCACCATCGTTGCGTCGCGGTGGGGCCGCAGAGGAAGAGGAGATGCGGTGTTGCGTTGCCGTCCTCCCTATCCTCTGCGGCCGCTGGGTGTTTTGGTGGCGGAGCCCAAAACCTTCATCCGCCACCAAGGGGGTTTCGTTCGGGGCCCGCCTGACCATCTGGCGGGCCAATACCCGTCGGGGGGTAGCGAGGAATGCTTCGGTGAAACCCTACCCTCCAACACATGGGTACATGAGAAGTAAAAAAAAAATGATATTTACTACTAAGCATCCTTGTTAAATATAATGAACTATTCCGTTAAACTGTTAATAGCCACTTAGGAATATATAAAAGATTCAATATGAAATATTGCCAAAACTTCTTATCCGTCAAGTAATAAATAATGTCTTGCAAAAAGTGCAAACTGCTACTTGTCACAAAGTAGCAGTTTGCACTTTTTTGACAGGTTGATGAACTCCTGTGGCTAAAGAACACTTAATACGCAGCCAAAAGTATGCTTATTTTAAGTTTGAATTACTTCGACTCGTCTCTTGAATTTACAATTACTATAAAACGTTGAGGTAACGAAAAAACTTATTTAAATTATACCGACACTAGTACTATTATCATTATGATAAAATATTCATTTCTATCCAACAACTTCCGAAAAATGCTTGAATAAATAATCTCGTTTGGTGGACGTAATCTCGTAGCGAGTGCTACGCGGCTACGGAGCTACGCCAGCTGGTATCGGCTACAGTGACATTACAATCTGCTACGTTTTACACGGCTGCTGTAATAGCTCCTGACTCAACAGTCTTGGCGAGCCGAGTATTTTATATTTTAGATGTGGCGGCTAATAAGAAACATCATTTTCTTTCAACTACGTAGTAATGTTATCATTAATTACTACAAAACCGATCGCAAAGGACGTATTTTTTGCTTAGAACCGAAACAGTACAGAAAAGTTGTAAGCAATTTCATTATTGCACTGTTTTACATTACTGCACTGTTTTGTAATCTTTATTTGAAAAATAAAAATTTACCACAGAGGTTTAATATTTCTTCCTATTAAATTTAATATAAAATGTATGCTTTAGATAAAAAAACTGGCTGAAAATAAAAATCTGCTGAATTAAACCGAACTAGTGCAAAAAAAAAAGAAAATAAATTTCGCGCATCTTGTACCATTGTAATCCTTTGATAGACCGTATTTAGAATTTCTGAAATTCCTGAAAGGGCTATCAGATGGCTATCGGCCATTTTCAATATTCGATCCATACATGGATTTTCAGATTCGAGATTCGTATTTGACATATTTTGTATGAAGCTTATGTCAAAAACGAATCTAAAATCTACAGATCTATCTATAGTTCGAATATTGAATTCCGTAGTATATGTGTAAAAAGTCCAAAGTTCTCACAGCTCAAAATATAGAAAAAAAAATTACAATCAATATTTAGCAACAAATGTAAGTTTTAAGTATACCTATAATCTAGACGTTGACACAATATTATGACCGGTATAAATACTGTTCCGTGTTGGTGTTTAATAAAATGATATTGCCGGCTAAGTAGAACTACTCGTGACATGTTTGTAGTTATTATAATTACTCGCCAATGTATTTCTACTAAAATTTCCCTCGGTGTCTTTCCCTCAGCGTGGAAAAAAGCACTTATTATTCCCCTACCTAAAATAGTTAAGCCTTCTACTTTAGCAGATTACCGTCCCATATCCATATTACCGTTCCTATCGAAAGTCCTAGAACGTCTTATCCATTCACAACTAAGTTCCTTCCTTTGTAAAAATTCCCTTTTAAATCCATACTAGTCAGGCTTCCGTCCAGGGCACTGTGCCCTTACCGTAAAACCGTTACTGCATTAGTTCACGTTACCGATAATATTAGGCTAGGTATGGACTGTGGCAATCTAACGGTTCTATCCTTACTTGATTTCAGCAATGCGTTTAACACCGTAGATTTGCACATCATACTTGGCATTCTACGCTCTCTTAACATATCTCCATCGGCAATTGACTGGTTTCAGAGTTACCTGTTTGGACGCCGGCAACGTTTACGCATTGATGATACCTATTCCGCTTGGTCCAATACGATTGCAGGTGTTTCACAGGGTGGCGTGCTATCCCCTTTACTCTTCGCTATATTTATTAATTCTATTTCAAACAAATTACTTTCATCCTACCACCTTTACGCAGATGATTTGCAAATTTATACGCAAGCTCCCTTGAATAGATTAGCAGACGCTTGTACAACGATTGGCACGGACTTGGCGCAAATCTGTGATTGGACGCAGAAATTTGGACTCACAGTTAATCCGGACCAAATGCAGCTGATGATTATTGGCAGCCCAAGAACGGTGTCCAAAATCAACTGGTCTGATTTGCCAAGCATTAATTTCAATGGAAAAGACCTTCCGCTTAATAAAAATCTTGGTATTTACATTGATGAAACCATGTCCTGGCGACTACAGCTACAAGAAACGAGCCGAAAACTTTTTGCATCAGCTGGGTCTTTACGTAAGTTACGCAATTTCTTACCAACTTCCACTAAGATTGCGCTTGTACAGTCTTTGCTTCTACCAATCCTTGACTACGCCGATGTCAGCTATCTTGACCCCACCGAGGAGCAACTAAACAAACTTGAGCGTCTCCAAAATGTCTGTATAAGATTTATTATATATTTGGGCTACGCAAATATGATCATGTCTCAGAATTTCGCAATAAGCTCAAGTGCCTACAGATTCGACTTCGCAGAAATACTCATATTCTCACTTTATTGTATAATATCTTGTTTAATCCTAGTACCCCTTTATATCTCGAAGAACGTTTTAAGTTCCTTAATGACACACATATAAGGTCCTTGAGGTCGTCCGAGGATTTGCCGCTGGAAATGCCAATGCATTCCACAAGTTTTTTTGATAAGTCTTGTACTGTCCAAGCTGAAAATCCAAATCGCAAAATCCCTCAAAATATTTAAAGCTATGTTAAAAACACACTACCTTTCATCCATTCGATAACATAGAATGTGGTTATACCTATTATGTATTTTATATATAGTATATGTGTGAGTATATTGAATTTGTATATATGTAGGTATATTGAATATAGTAGTAGGTTTGTATGAATTTATATGTATGGATGTGTAGGTGCCTTATTTATAAGTTTATTATATTGTTTATTCTGGATGTTTTTAATTGCACCACACAGAACTGTAATACTTAGATCGTTCCTGTCTTCATAGGTTGCCTGGAAGAGATGCTCTAAACTCTAAGCGATAAGGCCGCCTTTTGTACAATTTGTAAATTTTGTAATAATAATGTCATACAATGCTGTATGGTGTAAAATAAAGAATATTCTATCTATCTAAAATCACTTAGAATTTATCGGAATCAATTCATTTGCTCCGATCAACACCACCACGTCCGTCTTCTTCTTATGTAAATAATTTAAAATTGAGCCGTGTATCATCTGATGGTGAGAATGCTAATAATTATTCTTCTGCTTCTTCTCTTCATCAGCCTTTAACAGTCCACTGCTGGACTAGGCCTCTCCTTTGAAAGGAGGAATTGGCCTACTATACCACGCTCGCCAAACGGGTTGGTATAGGGTTTGTATCAAGTTTTCCTTCTCTTACAGTGCTGTTCTCTGCCCGCATAAAAGTGCTCCCACTGTCGGCTCTTAAGACACCCATGGGATGATATGGGGTGGTGACTATCCCTATTCTTAATCCGTCACCACACGGACAATTATTATTCGAGAATAAATCAAACGAATACTGAAATTAATGTTCCTAATAAAAATGCTAATTTCACTTTTAATAACTGCACATTTAATAATTGTAAGTTTTAAATGTTCGTGTAATAAAACTTTAATATTTTCTTGGGTTTACGCGAATGTTACACATTGAAAGTAAACTACAGTTTACGGATTTTATCGCGTTATATTGGTTTCACTTGTTATTACATTTAAACCGAATGATCTATAAACTACATTTTTATTACTAGCCGACGTTTCGAATTCTTTACAGGACTCATGTTCACGGCAGACTGAGGTGGTATTTGTCTTTGTCTTGAATTTAAAAGTTATCTCAAAGTACCCGAACATTTTTCAACTATTGGTGTTACTATCTACGCAGAATGTGCTCACTGTGTCTTGATGTCTTCTGGTGACTTTGTCCTTCTTGTGTTTCATTAGCCTGATAACAGGGTCCCAAGCTGGAGGAACATTCCAACCATCTTCCCTATTGAAATTAGGATGTTTTTTAATTTCAATAGCTTCTCGTATCATTCTTGGAATAAAGCGGTATTCTTTTGCGAGTATCTGTGGTTTATCAAATCGCAGGTAATGGTTGGTTCCTTGTTCTACATGTTCACACACAGCAGACTTCGTCGAGCGTTTGTGTTTAATGTCAGCTATATTTTCCTTTAGTCGAATGCCTATGCTTCTCTTGGTTTGTCCAATGTATGAGAGCCCACACTCACAGTCTATCTTGTAAACCCCGGCCTCTTGTAAGGGTAACTGACTCTTGACAGATGGTAATAATTGGCTTATCTTCGTTGGCGGCTTGTAGAAAGTTTTGATTGAAGCTCGCTTCAAGATGTAGCCAATCTTGTCGGTCACGCCCTTGATGTATGGGAGGACAGCAGGTTGTCTCTCTACTGTGGCTGGCTTGTTCTTCGGGGATCTGTGACGTTGGCGCGGCGGTTGGAGCTTGTTGTCTTGCAGAACTTGCTTGACATGTTGAAGCTCGGCGTCCAAGTGTTTCTTGTCACAGATCCCCCGGGCTCTCTGAAACAAAGACATTCCTACGGTAGCTAACTGTTTAGGATGGTGGTGAGATTCACCGTTTAAGTACCTATTTGTATGTGTCTTTTTCCTATATACAGTGTGGCTCAAAGAGTTGTTTTTATTCCTGATAACAAATACATCTAAGAAAGCTAAAGAATTGTTTGCCTCTAAATCCATTGTAAATTTTATCTGGTTGTGAATAGAATTAAGATGGTCTAGGAATACATTAACACTATCTGTTGGTAAAATTGTAAAAGTGTCATCTACATACCGCTTGTAGAACCTCGGTGTGATGGTGGCAGTCTGCAGGGCTCGCGCCTCGAAGTCCTCCATGAAGATGTCAGCAACAACAAGCGATACTGGAGAGCCCATTGCCACACCGTCTACTTGTATGTAGTATTTCTCATCCCATAACAGATAGCCAGTTGTTAAGCAGTGTTTCAATATTTCTGCATATTCCTCAGGCATGTTGTTCTCTATTAGCTTCCTTCTAGTTATTTCAATACAGTCATGTGCTGGTAAGCATATGAATAATGACTGTACATCAAAACTAACCATAGTTTCCGTGTCAGAGAGATGTAGGTGTTTTATTTCGCTGACACAATGGTAGGAATTCTTTACATGCGCTCTCGTCTTGCCTCTGAGTGGCGAGAGAATATTTGCAATGTGTTGAGCCAATCTGTAGGTTGGTGCCCCTATTTGACTGACTATAGGGCGCAGTGGAGCATTTTCTTTGTGTATTTTTGGTAGACCATACAATTGAAGAGGTTTTGCACACGATGGTATTAAGTATTTCACGTCCAGATTCAGTTGTTTGGAGTATTTCTTCACAATGTCACTCGTTTGCTTGAGTATTTTGTTGGTAGGGTTCGTCTTAACCAATTTATATGTAGTTTCATCCGACAAAAGATTTTCCATTTTTCGTTTATAATCGGACGTGTCCATCACTACCGTTGCATTTCCTTTATCTGCTCGAAGTACTGTTAGTTCAGGTCTAGCCCGTAGGTTCTTCAGTGCGAAATACTCGGGTTTTGGTAGATTCCTTTTCGGCACTTTCAACTGACGCAATACAGCAGAAACGTCCTGACGTATGGCCTCGAAATCTTCCTTACTCACATTGTTCTTGACTAGACAATCCTCAACGTTGCAAATAATGGTCTCATACGGTATTCTAGATGGAGTTATCGCATAATTTAAACCTCTGCTCAATACTTTTTCGGTGTTTTGATCTAACGTGTGTTTTGACAGATTGACAACTGTTTGTCTATGATCGGTGGACGGTAGCGTGTGATTGGTCCGTGCAAAAACGTTCTGTTTCATTTTGTACTGGTCATTTGAAAAAAATTACAATAAAAAAAAATTACAACAAAAATCAATCCGTAAACTGTAGTTTAATTTCAATAATAAAACTTTGTTTTCATTAACTTGAATTTGTATTTTGAGTAGGTATATTGTATCATGGTAGGAAGATTGGTAGTTGAAAGTAGTAGTTAAAAGTAGATTACGCACCTCGCTAAAGTGAGTAATTAATGCACTCGTGTTAATTTAGTGCCCTCGCATGCGCTCGGGCACCAACATAACACTCCTGCATTAATGACTCACTTTGCGCTCGATGCAACAATCTACTATTTTTAGATTTGCTTATATTTTTATGCATTAAAAATGCACGTGAAGTAGTAGAGCAAAGTTATTTTATTCATTCTCTATACAAATTAAACATGTGTATGTATAAAATGCTCTACGGTGATTCCTTGAAATCCTAGGAGGTCGGAGAGAAATGATTATATAAAAAAAATTGCATAGCTGCGGACATCCTCTAGTTACTAGAGGTCCGAATGTTGTCCGAATGTTCGAATATTGTACTAGAGTTTAGTACAATATTAAATAACGCCTAACCGTAAGCACCTACGTATCTGGCCAGTCTCTTCAGGTGCGATATATCGGGAGGTAGGGATGATGTAGTCTTACCTACCTTCGTCAGCGCACCATAACGACATTTTTTTTTACTTTTTTTACAGTCCCACGCCTGTAAGGCTAGGCACAAAGCAGAGGTGACACATTTCGACATGTTATGAAATTTAGGTCCCACGTAATAGGGGGTATGTAATAGCTCGTATACGAGCTTATTGCTATTACTGGGCACATTGCCGATGTAAATGAAGCCTGTGAAAACTATGAATTTCAATTATTTCATTTTACTGAAGCATAAATGGAACGAATAATATTAGAAGTTTGCTACACCATAACCATAACAGGCTGCATGTAAGAACAGCCTTAAAATTCTTTGAGAACGTACGAATGAAGTTAATATTTGATATTACTGTTCTGCGCAGCAACAGAACTTTTTTGTTTTTACACTAAAGTTAGCTCATTGTGACTTTGTATGGAGCACGTAACCAAAAAACCGGCCAAGTGCATGTCACGCCACGCACAATGTAGGTTTCCGTACTAACCCTTACCCAGTGACCAAACGATAGCAGGACTCGGGCACTCTATTCATTTTATTACTCGCAAGTAGAAGTTTAAGTTAAAATCGTCAATTATTGCAGTCTAATTAGTCGTTGTAATTTTTATTAAAGCTCAGTATATATGTCACTATGTAGCATAGTATATTACGGTTTAATTTAAAATTGATTCCTAGTTTCCCTAATCCATCATTACATAGAACATCCAATTCATTTATCACTCTTGTTCATCTGACCAGCATTAGCCCACACTGCTTCACATATATAGTTATACCTTTTGTTTTTTTTTTTTGGTGTCGGTTTGGAAAATCCTCATGAAGTCCCTTCGTCCTGGGGGGGAAGGACGAAGGGGACTGTCAGACTCTTACTGACTAAAAACTAACCAGGCGGACCCCGAACGAAACCCACTTGGCGGCGGATGAAGGTGTTGGGCTCCACCGCCAAAACACCCAGCGGCCGCAGAGGATAGGGAGGACGGCAACACAACACCGCATCTCCTCTTCCTCTGCGGCTCCACCGCGACGCAACGATGGAGCGCCCCCATTTAGTCGCGGGAGATAGGGCGCGCGGCAACGCAACACCGACACGCCTCTCTTCCCGCGACCGCACCCGACTGCGAGGGACAGACAGAACTGTCCCTCGCACCCGCACCTATGGACGCATCCTACGCAGGCCTCACGCAAGCCCACGTGGAGCGTCCTCCCCTCCCCTCCTGGGATCCCGCTTAGCTTCACCGTGGGTGAAAATTAAATCCACGGTTACTAAGCCCCCCCACCACGACAAGGTGGAGATCCCACGGGGGGATATATAGTTATACCTTCCTTATACCACATCCTCCATATTTTCTATTCATTTGCAGTGTCCCGGGCTGTTACATACTCACTTACTAAATAATTAGAGTAAAGCCGGATTATACGCTCACTTCGTGTATCCACAAAGTTAGTGAAACTCTCGCAGTGGAGTCTTCCACTGCGAGAGTTTCACTAACTTTGTGGATAGAAAAATACTGAAAATTCACTCTAGTGGAATTCCAGCTTTTGATAATGTAAGATTCAATTATGTTGGCAAAGTATTTGCATGATAGTTATGTAGAATGGAATTAAAGTTCTGACGTCTATAAAATGATCCAATAAATATTATACTTAATTTTTTTTCTTTATGTATATATTATATAGTTTCATTTAGAGCATAAAATACTCTTGTAAAACCCATAGCGTGTAAGGATTGGTTACAACTTGACGTATGGATAAATAATCTTTCAATAAATGTTACATTTTAAATCTTTTATAATATGTACACTTCTGTGTAGGCCATGGTCAAGCTATCGATACCAGTGAGGATTGTATATATAAACCATATTTACAACGCATTTTTTTAAGTTTGGTAAGCAATTTCAAACGTTCCTTTTTACTAAATGGATAGCCAATGAACAAAATCTAACAAAATTATCAAGTTATCAAATGAAAACAAACAAAACTCTTTTTTATCAAATTTCTAGCAACTTGGACTGCTTCTATTAAACTAACTAATATTATAACTCTGTAAATTTTGAAACACAAATTATTGATATGGTATGGTAAAGAAAATTACATTCCACACAAGCGAAGCTCCGGGCACGGCTAGAATATATATAATTTATAATTAAAATGCTTACAACTTGGCGAATCTACTATCAGTTTCTACCAAGTCGTAGATTGCTTTCCTAGCGGGTAGTTTTAATTGAAAAGGTATTGACTTAGGAACATTGGAAGTTTACATCTCACTTAAAACGATTGCTACACTATTAATAGTAAATTGATTCATTAATATAGATGGCGTAGTGGTTTAAAAGGTTGCCTTGCTGATTGGTACTGCGCTGTATATCATGGTATCGATTCCCACACGAGACCACACTTTATGTCTTGCCACGAATCGTTGTTTGTTTCAGAAACCCAAAAATAATGAACCCTGCAGATAACGCGATATTTAAATGCTGTATGTGTTCCTAAGCCAAACCTTACTGCTGAGCCTATTCATCATTTTCTAGCTATTTAGCTTTCCAGTACAAAGCTGTGCTAAGCCGTCGAGCGATATGCAACGATTTTTTTCACTTGAGCTGAGAAAGGTTATCTCAGCTCATCACCGTTCGCCTGCCGCACGTTTCTCATTAAACTTACCCGTAGTATGGAGAATGCCGCGCTTCAGATGTAGCCTTATAATATTAGCGGAGATAGATTTTATTACACAGGCGACGCCGTTACTCGTTACAGCCTTTAAACTTTAATATATGAGCTAAATTTGCGACAAAATTTGAGTCAGTTTTTCTGCTACCTTATTGTAAGGTGACAATATAAAATAACTATGTATTATTATCATTATTACATCTTTTAAATTGAACCAAAATTACTGATCAGAAATAAGTACCTCATGGCATTCATGGCAACAAATATCAGTTTGTGTACTATTGTTAAATTTCTAGGCATGAGGCATTCTCTTGCACTATACAGTATGATGAATTTTAGCTTCTTTGAAAAACAAATAATATAATTTAAAAAAATACGAGTTTATTCTCGGGAATCAATCGGTCTAATTATGAAATGTGGTACACAGCGTCTTGATTTAATTATAAAGAGAATCGCACCTGACTAGGTAGAGCAAAGATAAGAGCCGGTGATGAGCACTGAATAAATTCATAATACTTTTATATTTAAATCCGACGTTGAATTTCAAGGAGCCCCGATAATTGCGAGTGTTTCATTAAAACTTTGTGCTGCGACGGTGGCGCCCGGCTCACCGGCATGAGCGAATAAGATCCACCGATTGCCTGTTCATAAATACACAACGATTATTCATTAAGCGCTCAGCACGCGGACTGCCCGTCTAAGCTCAAAACCCTATCTATTCTAACCACACACTCGACTTTATACCCTATTTTTATAAACATTAGATCACCTTTTGATGTAAAAAGCGGACTACCTGTGAGGCTTCCAGCCTCATACACAATGTATGGGCGCTATAGACTACCGGATCCGGCCGCGTTTTCTTCCAAGATGAGGCTCAAATCTTAAGTGGTGATATTTATTTAAGTAGTCGCTTCTCTAACACCTTTCGTATGTCGGTTGGAGTTCCGCGCCGCGTACAAAGGGAAACTGGAATATCTGACATTATGTATGTAGTATACGGGATGTAACTGTAACCTGCAGTCTTATTTAAGACTTGTAACGTGTACATACTGCAGGCACATGGTACATTTATGACGAGCACCTTTAAGTATCAAAATTCACAAAATTGAGAGATAAGCCAATCTTTTACTACAACTCTAGTAGTGTCTCCACTATATTAAAATTTCATGACCAATAACATTGAATGTATATTGTACTTCGGCGTGAGTACCTAAGTGCTGTAGGCATCCCTATCGTCCTATCCGATATTCCAGTACCGTCTACAATATGCGGATATGTGGTACAGATTATGTCCCACTGAACAATTATGTATTAATTACTACTGATTGAACGTTATATTGTTATATCATTATTCAGTGATAAAAACTTTCACTTTCTGATCGATCGATTACTGTTATTTTAAGACTGTTAGAATTTTATAAATATAATCATAGATATATTTTTGTAGTACTCAGATAAAAAATTACATTGCAAAAGCTTAAAATCAGAAATAACTGTGCTATACAAGAATACCAAAGAGAAATCAAACTTTTGACTGTACGTCTTGTATAGCACTTAAAGCAACCGTCTCGCTGTAACACTGCATAATCGGTATTGTGGATTCGAGGTTCGGCTAACACTTTATGTGCTCCACACAATGTTGTTTCCAGTTTTGATGTTTTCTACTTGATTATATGTAAAGTCAGTCACAGTTCAAAAACACTCCTAAGGCGACAGTAGAGTTTTAAAAAAAGACAAAGAGCTGGTAACGAAAAGTGCATCTGTCATATGCAATGAACGCCTTGCAGAACCTCTTACATAAAACTATGATTGCAATTAAATTATTTCTTCTTCTAATTTTAACTAAATGGTCATAAAAATCGGCATTATCATCTCAGCCTAGAGAATTCCACTACTGTGTAGGCTTCCAAGTTTCTCTACACAGACCGAACTTGAGTCCCCCACATCAACTGCTTCCCGTAATCTTAACGAGATCGTCGGTCCACCTTGTGGGAGCCCTTCCCATGCCGCGTCGTTCTGCAAATTTAAGGCATAACATAAAATAAAAAGGAAACTTTTTTCACCCAGAATGGATGTTCAACTTCATTACAAAACAAACCTTTTTGCGAAACATAGAAAATGTCTAGAATCTAGACACTCCGTACAGTCATAAATGTATAGGTACATAAGCATTCCGGTTGAACGGAACGTGGCTACGGGCACTTAACTGGACAAAGTCTTTGTGTGACCTCTTAGTAGTAATGACCACGGCTCTACCTTGATTCTCAAGTCTACAATTCAGTTCTTTGTTAAATTCACTTAGAATAAGTACCATGCCAATGGAGTAAACAGCATGTCAGTGCTACGAAATCGTTATTAACAATAGTTAGGATTATACTAGACTAGGTTCCTTTGTTTGCTATGCTATACTCGTACCTATTACTACATACGTTCAATATTCATTTAAAGTTACCTACCGGGATATGAAAACGTATTTTTGTTTCGAGATACTAATACTTATTATGCGGACATTCAGCTTAGAGCATAATCACCATGATCACAAAAACACCTCAGTAATTCAGTATATCGCGACAACAAGTTTAAAGTTTTAACGTAAAATGCAATGAAATATTTTATTTTCTTGAAAATAATACAGTTTTGTTGGAGGCCTGATTCCATTTTATGTTTAGTAAATATACAATATTTTAGTTTGTTTGAGTAAAGTTAACAAACAATATTGCTTCTGACAAATTAATAATATGGATTTCAATTACCACTCAAAACAATATACCGTTGGGAGTGCAGTGCAAAAATAATTGGTTCAACATACTGTTTTTATAGCATTCCAACATTGGGAGTGTACATTTAGAGTTTGCATTTAAGTATATTATTATTATAAATTTAAAGATATTTTTTTGCGTAATAGACTCTGTATTTTGTGAATTTACGGTTGAATAACATTGGTATAGATTTAAATTTACCCACAAAATATATTAGACTTATAATGTTAATATTTATTAATAAAAAATAAAAAGAATAAATTAATGTTAATATTTATTCAAATTATTGATTGTTCTCAAAAGGACATTATTTTGATAGGTACTTTGTTAACGCAGTATCCAATATCTAATTAATTAAATATTCCAATCCATTTTAACAGAATACCGTTCGATTTTATACATTAATTTCGCTTTCACGGCTCAACCACATAACCAATTTCAATTATACTGAGCTTATATTCCAAGGAAAGACATTGGCTGGTTGGGTGAATCGAAGTCTACGTGGGCAATCGCAATTTTAACAATTATATCTATCTATATAAATGTATGCAATTACATAAACTTAACAACTGAAGCAAGAGATTTGAAGGGACAGACCTATTTATGACAAGTGGATAATTCTTAACATTCGACACCTTAAAAGTAAAATAGAGGTCAAAAGTATTTTGAAAGCCAGCTACTAGTAGAAATAAACTTTGGGACAAGATTTTAAAACACATCTGATTAGAAATGCCATTAGAATGGAATAAAAATAATAAAACTTTAAAAAGTAATCAAATAGTCTATCAGATTGAGATTAAATTTATAATCATTGCAGTATAAGTCTAATAGATATTTGTTCATTAGATTTGCTTTGTACGGCTTATACATTTAATTGCGGTTATTGCGCATTTGTTCAAAGGAGGTTCAATAAGTCTGTTGAGTGGTATGTATGTAAATAAGTCTCAAAATTCTAAAATGTTATGGCAGGCTGATGATAATGATAATATAATTATCATTATCGTCAGCATCACCACACACATTACCAGACTTCGTGCTGCTACTGAGAATTTCCTAACGGCAAACCCAATAACACTTTGCCCGACCCGGAAATCGAACCCGAGACCTCCCTATCCCACGCGCATATTTATGCCGCGAGACCAACGAGGCAGTCGCCGACGTGTCCGGTACGGCAATAGGCTCGCCCCCTATTACGTGGGACTAAAATAAATCTGGCGAAAAGTGGGTGTAGCAATATACCTCTGCCTACCTCTTCGGGGATATAGGCGTGAGGCTATGTATGTATGTATTATCATCAGCCAATTAAAAGAGCAATAAGTATATTATACTAATTGCTTTTTTGCCAAAAGCTGCAATTTTATCTTATGAATAACAAAAAATAAAACAAATAAGTTGTTTAAAAGATGACTTTAAACTCTGATACCGTTGTCGAATAGTAGTCGTCACGGATTCATCAGTGTGCTATCATGATTCGATTGATTGACGACGGAGGTTTCATTAAACCATAATACGATCATATGATTCACCTTTACAAAGAAACGAAAAGTTATCCCATCCGCCTATTCCTTAAATGGAGTCACACTTCAAAAAGTAGACACAATCCGTGATTTAGGAGTCCACCTAGATAGCAAGCTAACGTTTATTCCCCATATTGACATGATTGTCTCCAAAGCTACTAAAATGCTGGGGTTTGTCAAGAGAACTGCAGAAGACTTCAAATCTGTCCGAGCCCTTAGAGTACTTTACAATACCTTTGTACGTAGTGTTTTGGATTATGCATCGCCGGTGTGGAACCCTCAGTATCAAATTCATGTTCAACGTATTGAACGCGTTCAAAAAAGGTTCACCCGGTTTCTAAGGTATAAAACGAAATACTGTGATCGCGATGCATGTTACTCTGACAGGCTCAGTGCTCTTAACATGACTTCATTAGAAAGCCGAAGACAAATACAGGACCAAGTATTGCTGTTTAAAATTGTCAATGGTTTATTAGATGCGCCCAGTCTTGTTGATGAAATAAGAATATCGGTTCCGCGTCACTCCGCTCAGAGGTCTGGACGTAACTTAAATGTGATGGCACCCCCTCTAACTCGAACAAATGTTGGTTATTCTGCGCCTATGGGCCGACTCGAGAACGAGAAGTTCATCTTCATAGTACTTTCACTTTCTACTTAGTTTATAGTAAACAATTATATTTAAAACCATAAGAAAATAAGCAAACTTTTCCAACTAAAATCAAATTAATTAACCATAAAATTTCGGTTCCGTCGGAAACCTTAAAATTAGGTGACACCAATATTAATACGTAACACAGTCGACATATACCAACACTACAATTCGCAACAGCCTGTTTAATTAATAGCTTAAAACCAACATGAACATTACAAATTCCGGCATAAAACCGGACACGTAAATGATTATATCGCCCGTTCTTGTACACTAAAACATAGAGTTTGAATGGGCCCATGCGGAAAACATTTCACATCGATTTTGCTACGTATCCGGTAGGGGTCGAGCAACGTTACTACGGAATGTTACGGAGCTACGGTGCTTCGGGCTACGTAGAGTGCTACGGGTGGGAGAGAGGTTGAATAAAATATAAAAGCGTCAATATTTGATAATAATATCCTACCTGGGCTTATACGCGCTTGCTCCCATACACATATGTGGGCATAACCGTAGTACACATATCGTATGATTGGACTGCAAATTGTATTCGGTTGCTAATTTGAATGTTCTATAAATTATTATCATGGTCTATTTGGTTAATCATTTTGAAATGTTGGTGGATAATTTTATTCACAAATTCCTGTTATGGGGATAATTAACGTATTGGTAACATGTGACACTGTAACATATTAACATCGTAAGGTTGTTATAACGTTCAACAAATTTATTCCATGCTATGCCTTTTCTAAGTTGTGTACAATCTAAATGCCTGTTGCTAAGTGATCATCTTGGCAAATTGTGACAGCATAATTTTAGTAGTATGTGATATAATGTGTGAGATCTATATGTTTAAAATTCTTTCAGTACTGACTGACTCACAGACGAGTCTCAGTTAAACCTATTGGGCGCAAGAAGCCGAAATTGCGCATATATGTTTCTTGGCCATCGTAGGGGCGTACGAGGATGAAATTTGCCGAAATTTCCACGGGATAGGAAAGAAACAGTAAAAAAAAACGATTTTAAACTTTCGCGATTAGTATACATTATACAAGGTTATATAGCGGGTCTTACTACGGGCCGGGAAAATGTGATAATAATTAAAATTTTTGAATCCCTTCTGATAAAGCGGGTATGTCTAGAAACTTAGTGAAGTTTTTTGACGAAGTGTCGTGATAGCCAATTATTACCCGTTGGAGTACGTATTAAACAACGTAAAGATATTCCGCATTCCGAGGGAATTCTACATAATGCCAGTGTACGTCTTTTGAGACAATTAATCCGCAACTGTCGGTACGAGTTGTGTGGTGTACAGTGTGACTTATATAAAGTTCATACAAAGTGTTGTGAAGTGTTTTCAAATAGTGACTTCAACTTGTTCGATCGTGTCACGTACAATCAAGCTAGTCGCATTTACGATCTGCGTACTAAACGTCACAACAAGAAGTTCGATAAATTAAGGAACCGTAAGGAGAGGCAAGCCGGTAAAAATGGATACCCCGACAATCAGCAAACGGTAATTCATTTATCGGATTACGTTATTGATAGCACGACTCAAAGCGTACTGGCTAAAGGGGTAAATTACGCTTTAACACCTAAACGGATTCCGTACGAGAATATCATAAGCAGCATCGAGGAGGTTATAACGCGCAACAAGTTACCGTCTAACGATGCGGATACACTTAGACAGGATGTTGCCGTTATTTTACGTAAATCGAAGCCCTCGAAACCCAATAACTCCACAGAAGAGCGTCAGTCACTAAAAACATTGCGTGAGGACACGAACATTTTAGTGCTTAAAGCTGATAAGGGCAACGCCACTGTGGTGATGAATACTTGTGACTATGACAATAAAATAAGGAATCTGCTGAGTGATACACTTATATACAAACCTGTGTCTTATAACCCGACGGCCAGAGTAACAAAACGCATCAGGACTTTAATAAGGGACCACAAACACTTATTCACGGAAGATGATTATGAACGTCTACACAAACCTCAAATAGTGCAACCACCCAAAATATACGGTTTACCCAAAGTTCATAAGATGGATGTACCTCTGCGACCAATAGTGAGCCAAATAAAGTCACCCACATACGGCTTGGCGAAACACACAAGCAAGGTACTGCAACCGTTAGTAGGTAAGACGGCATCTTTTGTCAAGGACTCTCGCCACTTTATTGACATCATCAAGAGCGTGACAATGGAACCAGACGAGGTGATGGTGAGTTTTGATGTGGAGTCACTATTTACCAATGTTCCAGTTCAAGATTGCCTTGGGGTCGTTGAGAGGAAGTTAGAGGAAAACGGTATATCTAAAGCATACACTGTTCTGCTAAAGAATTGCTTAGAAGGAAACTACTTCTTATACAGAGGACAACATTATCTCCAGATTGACGGGGTGGCTACGGGTAGCCCAGTAGCACCGGTAATGGCCAATATCTGGATGGAGTACTTCGGAGAATCCATGGACATGCAGGCATCCAATGTGAAGCTATGGAAAAGGTACGTCGATGATGTATTCTGTATAATGAAGGGCAATAAGAAAGACGTAGAACAATTCGCACATAGATTAAACTCCATACATCCGAACATCAGATTTACATTTGAAATGGAGGTAGATAGATCGTTGTCCTTTCTTGACGTAAAAGTGACAGTTAAAGACAATGGTACCCTGGGACACACTGTATACAGAAAACCGACACACACTGACAGGTATCTCAACGCGTTTTCGCGTCATCACCCGCGACACTTGGCATCCGTTGTGACGTCCCTAGTGAACAGGGCGCATGACCTCTGTGACCCTGAACACTTAAACAGTGAGCTCTCACATGTTCAGGAGGTACTTAGACGTAACGGATACAAGAATGAGATACACTGTCTGAAGAGGAGGGACCGTAAACCTGAGGTGAGCAGGGTGCCGGCTTACATGCCTTACCTAAAAGGAGTAACGGACAAAGTTGGAACAGTACTAAAGAAATGCTCCATTAAGACTGTATATAGTCCGCTTTCCAAGATAGCACACAATCTGCGCAGCCCAAAGGATGTCATTCCTTTTCAGACACCTGGCGTCTACAAGGTCGATTGCAGTTGTGGTAGCTCCTATATCGGACAGACCAAGCGAACAATTGCGGAAAGGGTCAAGGAACATATCGCAGCTGTGAAAAATCGACAAGTAAATAAGTCCGCTATAGCTGAACATTTATTGGAGTCTGGACCAAACCACTGGATAGAACTACATCAACCACAGGTCTTGTCCACCGAACGTCACTATTACTCCAGGATAGTGCGTGAAGCGGTTGAAATCAAAAAACACAAGAATTTCAACCGGGAGGATGGATTTAGATTATCAACAACTTGGAATCCAGTCATCAATAAGTGTAAACACCGCCGTAATGATACAGCTCAACAGTGTGTAGACGTCACTAGTGTAGTGTGTCGAGGTACCGACAGTGCGGTTAAAAACAAAAATAAAAATCCAGTGAGGGTAGGTGCCAAAACCCGCACAACACAAGGACGGCGCTGAGCTCACCAGTCCCGCCGCGACCACGGCTGAAGCAAGTCAGCCGAAACGTTGGCAAAAACCGAGGTATTTATGCCTTAAATATAAGATTTATCGCGAGTAAGACCCGCTATATAACCTTGTATAAAGAAACAGTAAAATTAAAATGAAATGTGCAGGTGTAGCTGCGGGCATCCTCTAGTGAAATATATAGCGTTGAATTTGGGATGAATTTTAATAATGGAGAGTCCTTTTTTGATCGTTTTTAATCATTTCAGTGGTGAAACAGTGAAAGATAACTAGAAATGAGTACGTGTGAATGTATCTGTATTTGGATGTTTATTACTCTCTCACGTAAAAACTACCAAACTGATTTTAACTAAGCTTTGCAATAATATAGTTTATTTATCAGAATACATTGTACCCTAAGAACCGACATTGATATTATAATACACATAGAGTGTACAGCGTTTGTAAGAATTAGCATAAAAAAGCGCACTAAAATGTTCTTTATATCTGACTGCCTCTGCTTTAATATGCCGGTGGATAATTTCATTCCCAAATTACTATAATTGGGACAATTAACGTATTGGTAACAACGATAACGTAGTGTGACGGCCGGTGTCATGCCAAGCTGTCATCACTACCGTTGCCAAGGACTTCTGACGTCTACACGACAAACTATCCGGTCATCAACCACAATAATTTATTAGCAAAGAGGTTTGAAGACTATTTTATTATTTGGAAATGAGTTTTTAGTTCGATGACGTATACACTCTGTCAAGTGTTCGCCAAATTCACCAGTCATTGACAACAAGGCGATGGCCGTGCGGATAACACATTCCTTTCACGTTCTGAAGGCGTGGGTTCAAATCCCAGTCATAACTGTTATGTGGATTATGGTTTTTATGAAATTTGGAAAATGTTTATGAATATTTGGCAAATACTTAAAAGATTATTTAAATATTTCGAGTAAAAATTAGAAAATTCTAGAAACTTCAGGAAGGAATGGAAAGGTTAAAAAGAGACAGGAGATGGAAACACAAATTTAAATATTTCGAATAAAGATTAGAAAATTCTAGAAAATTCAAGAAGGAATGGAAAGGTTAAAAAGAGACAGGAGATGGAAAAACAATTGAATAACGAAAAGACAATCGAAATTAGTAGATCTAGAACATTCTTAGGGATATATAAGGCGGTGTAGATGCGCTAAGCGCCAGTTTAAGTTGAAAAGTGGTAAAGTGAAGAAGAAAAGGAAGAAAGAAGAAGTAGTAAAATAAAGTGAAAGTGAAAGTATAGTGCAGTAAAGTGCAGTGAAGAAGTGCAGTGAAGTGCATTGAAAAGTGCAGTGCAAAAGACGCTTGTGTTGGTGCTGTCCGCGTCGAAATTAAACGGCGCGTCGTGTGTGAAGTCGAATAAAGTGTCATCAGTGCTACTCGGTGTTTCCTTCCAATCCCGTTACCCCGTCCGTAACAATTGGTGTCAGAAGTGGGATTGGAAGGATTAAGGATGCCAGTCATGCCAAGGGAAGGGCCTACGACACGTGCGAGGGCTGCCGCTCAAGAACAAGGCGACTCTAATCCAGAAGTTGTGGGCAGGGAAGCTCCTTCGCAAGGAGGTGGCTACCAAGGAGGGGTATTTACGTCCGCAAGCGCAGCTAACCCGCTATCTCTGGCAGACCTCGCTGCACTATTCCAACAGTCGCAGCAGCGACTCGAATCTCGACTCGTCGAAAACTCGCAGCGACTCTAATCTCGACTCGACGAAAACTCGCAGCAGCTCCAGCAAAACTCGCAGCGACTCGAGCAAAACTCGCAGCGACTCGAGCAAAACTCGCAGCAGCTACAATCTCAGCTTAGCGAGATGATGGAGAGCCAGAATGAGATTCGCCATTATATATCGGAGAACGCTCGTAAGATCACCGAGATGGAGATGTGTATCGGTGAAGTGCAATCTCGCATGGCTACTATAGAGGAAGAGATACAGTCCTGCAAGGCGGCAGTGTCGGAAGAGGTGCAGTCCCGCATGGCATCAGTATCGGATGAGATGCACAGCCGCATAGAGGAGGAGTTCAATAGGATTAAGGCCAACGTCCCTTCAGTCGCAGTCACCTCATCAGGTGCTGGTAATTTTAAAGTGCCTTCTTTCGATGGTACATCATCCTGGGAGGCGTACAGGATGCAGTTTGAAGCCGCTTCTTCTAGTAACAGTTGGAACAGAGAGCAGGCCAAGACTGCACTCGCTCTGGCCTTACGCGATGGTGCAATATCAGTGCTACAGTCTGTGGGGAGGGACGCCACATATGAACAGCTCATCGAGGCTCTAGAGTCCAGGTATGGAGAGGCGCATTTGGAATTTGTATTCCGTGCTCAGTTGCGTAATCGCTGTCAGCACCCTAACGAGTCATTGCAGCAGTGGTCTCTAGAAGTAGAGAAAATGGTAGGAAAAGCTTACCAGTCTGCACCCCCGGCACAAGTCCAAAGCATGCGTCTCCAGGCGTTCATTGATGGCATTTATGACGATGAGGTCAGGTCTGCCGTTCGTCTAAAGCACCATGACAACGTTAAGGACGCTTTAGCGCATGCTCTTGAAGTGGAGGCTGTCCGTCGAGACAACAAGGGTGGACGAGTCCGAATTGTGGCCGCAGAAATGCAGCGAACAGAGCGAAGATTTGGCCCAAAATGTTATAGCTGCAGGGAACCAGGACATTTCAGCAGTAGCTGTCCGAAACGTAAACGTAAGACTGACGCTACTGTTCAAACGTCCGAACACGACCAGGAAAACTAATTCCAGCCAGGGCTGCGGGGCAAGCGCTGGCCGGTAGACGAAAAGCCCCTAAAGTTTGTATCCGACAAAGCACGGATGGGAACAGTTTAACCATTGATGGAGCGGTCAATGGCGTTACCTGTTTGCTGACCTTGGACACCGGTGCGTCTCGAACTGTTATAGGGACTCACCTGATAAGGAAGAATGGAAAGATTCTAAAACAGTCAATTCAACCTCGACTGACAACGGCTACCGGCCAGCACATCCCAGTCAGGGGAGAGCAAATAGTGGCTTTCAAAGTAGGTGACGAATTGTATTGGCAAAAAGCACTAATTGCAGACATCATCGACGACTGCATTGTTGGGCTAGACTTCTTCAGAGATCACCAATGTAGATTGGATATTAAGTGTGGTATCCTAAAGTGTGGAGATGTGGAGATTCCAATGAGAGGTGGAGGCACGGGAAAGGTTTTGTGCCTCAAGGAGAGCAAGCTCGCACCTAGGTCACAGACATTTGTTCCTGTCACATTACCTGCCACTTCGAGTCAGCGACGTTGCATAATGATAGAAGACAATGGGGATCACGATCCATGGTTGCCAGCATGTATAGTTGTTGCTTCTTCACAAATGGCTGTCATACCTGTCCTAAATTTAAGTGATGAAGAAAAAGTTTTGAAAAAGGGTTCTGAGATAGGAGAGTCCGTGGAAGTCGCTTGGTTACGAAACTGCCAGGAAACCAAGAGTTTGGCTGGGACTAACGTTAACGTGGATAGTGTTTTGAAAGGTTGCAAAGACGATCTAACAGAAATAGAAACAGAAAAAGCAAAGAAATTGCTGACACAATACGTCGACATTTTCTCAAAGGACGACGGAGACATCGGGAAGACAGGAGTAGTAAAACACACCATCAATACGGGGAATGAACAACCGATCCGTCAACGCCCGCGACGTGTACCTTTTGCCAGAGAGAAGGAGGTAGAGGATATGATTGAAGATATGAGGAAAAACGGGGTTATTGAGAGTTGAAGACGCGTCTATGTGAAGCGCCAATTCTTGCATATCCCGACGTCAAAGGGGAATTTGTTGTTGACACAGACGCAAGCAATGTGGGTATTTGTGGAACTCTTTCCCAGAGACAAGGAGACCAGGAGGCCGTTATTGCCTACTTTAGCAAATCGCTGTCTAAACCTGAAAGGAACTACTGTACCACACGAAAGGAGCTTTTAGCGGTAGTGAAAACTCTTCAGCATTTTAAAAAGTACCTAATCGGAAGAAAATTCCGGATCCGGACGGACCACGCAGCGCTTAAGTGGCTTTTACAGTTTAAAAATTGTGAGGGTCAAGTAGCTCGATGGATTGAACAACTTCAAGAGTACGATTTCGAAGTTGAGCATCGTAGCGGAAAATCTCACGGTAATGCTGATGCCTTATCAAGACGTCCTTGTGATAAAAGCTGCAAGTATTGCGTACGACAAGAAGGAAAAGAGGAAGCTGCCGTCAAGGTAATCAGAACGGATACCATCGACGGGCGATGGAATAGGGAGTTCGTTATTAAATCCCAGGAAGAAGATAAAGATTTGAAACCGATACTGGAGCGTCTAAAGAATAACTCCCTTCGGCCAGAATGGAGTGAGGTGGCTGATACTAGTACCGTGACGAAAAGTTATTGGGCGCTATGGAACAGCCTAATAATACAAGATGGACTACTTTGTCGAAAATGGGAAAGTGCTTCTGGAAGAGACAGTTATCTTCAAACAATAGTGCCAAAATCAATGATTCCTGAAGTTTTGCGAGTTTGTCATGATGGCCCATCTGGCGGACATCTTGGAGTGCGAAGAACCTTACTGAAGATTCGTCAACGTTTTTATTGGCTGCACTGTAGGGAAGACGTTGAAGACTGGTGCAGGAAATGCGTTAAATGTTCTTCAGTTAAAGGGCCGCAAACTCGGAGCCGCGGAGCACTAAAACTATACACTGTGGGAGCTCCTTGAGAACGGATTCCTGTGGACGTAGCTGGACCATTTCCTTTGACAGAAAGTGGTAATCGCTACATTCTGGTGGTGATGGATTATTTCACGAGATGGCCAGAAGCTTTTGCAGTCCCCAACCAGGAAGCAGTTACAGTTGCGACAAAATTAGTAAATGAAGTATTTTGCCGATTTGGTTTACCGTTAGAAATCCACAGCGACCAAGGGAGAAACTTTGAATCGCAACTCTTTCAAGAAATCTGCAAGATGATGGGGATCCACAAAACTAGGACAACTCCGTATCACCCTCAATCGGATGGAATGGTGGAGAGATTTAACCAGACATTGGAGCGCCATCTTGCTAAAGTGGTCGATAGCCATCAGAGAAACTGGGACGAATATATCCCACTATTTCTTCTGGCTTACAGAGCCGCAGTACATGAAAGTACGGCAACAACCCCGGCGCGAACAAATTTAGGAAGGGAGCTACGACTTCCAGTAGACCTTCTTGCTGGATGTCCACCGGGGACACCTAGCTGTGTTACCGATTATGCATGTGAATTAAGAAGAAAGCTCGAAGAAATTCATGAACACGTTAGACAATAGAATTTACAAGCGGGAGTAAGAATGAAGACCCGATATGACAGACGCGCAAATGCAAGAGAATTCGAAGAGGGAACTTTGGTGTGGCTTCATAATCCGGTCCGATGTAAGGGAAAATCTCCCAAATTACAGCCAAACTGGGAAGGACCATATACTGTAATAAAGAAAATTAACGATGTAACCTACAGAATTCGAAAAACACCTAGAAGTCCACTGAAGATTGTTCATGTGGATAGGATAGCGGTATATCATGGATCCAACAATGCTCGGGACGAGCATGTCTTAGAGAGGGGGTAGTGTGACGGCCGGTGTCGTGCCAAGCTGTCATCACTACCGTTGCCAAGGACTTCTGACGTCTACACGACAAACTATCCGGTCATCAACCACAATAATTTATTAGCAAAGAGGTTTGAAGACTATTTTATTATTTGGAAATGAGTTTTTAGTTCGATGACGTATACACTCTGTCAAGTGTTCGCCAAATTCACCAGTCATTGACAACAAGGCGATGGCCGTGCGGATAACACATTCCTTTCACATTCTGAAGGCGTGGGTTCAAATCCCAGTCATAACTGTTATGTGGATTATGGTTTTTATGAAATTTGGAAAATGTTTATGAATATTTGGCAAATACTTAAAAGATTATTTAAATATTTCGAGTAAAAATTAGAAAATTCTAGAAACTTCAGGAAGGAATGGAAAGGTTAAAAAGAGACAGGAGATGGAAACACAAATTTAAATATTTCGAATAAAGATTAGAAAATTCTAGAAAATTCAAGAAGGAATGGAAAGGTTAAAAAGAGACAGGAGATGGAAAAACAATTGAATAACGAAAAGACAATCGAAATTAGTAGATCTAGAACATTCTTAGGGGTATATAAGGCGGTGTAGATGCGCTAAGCGCCAGTTTAAGTTGAAAAGTGGTAAAGTGAAGAAGAAAAGGAAGAAAGAAGAAGTAGTAAAATAAAGTGAAAGTGAAAGTATAGTGCAGTAAAGTGCAGTGAAGAAGTGCAGTGAAGTGCATTGAAAAGTGCAGTGCAAAAGACGCTTGTGTTGGTGCTGTCCGCGTCGAAATTAAACGGCGCGTCGTGTGTGAAGTCGAATAAAGTGTCATCAGTGCTACTCGGTGTTTCCTTCCAATCCCGTTACCCCGTCCGTAACAGTATTTACATCGTAAGATTGTAATAAAGTTCAACAAATTTATTCCATGCTATGCCTTTCCTAGGTTGTATAGAATCTCGCTGTCACTTACGCAATCGCATGCGTCAACGAAACTACGAAATATCTGACAGTTGCATGAAAACGTTTTGTATAATGCTATATCTCAATCTATTACACAGCAAGATTAATAAGTTGCGTCCTTGTTACTACTGTTCCGCAGATAACTGCAAAATTGTCGATCCACCAGACCATAGAGCATAGATATTTAAATAGAGGCACATTTCTTATGGGCGCTCTGTAGACAAACTTTCTGTGACCAGTGTGACCCATATTGCCGCTTGGCGGCGTCGCAGTCGCGCTGTGACAGCTGACTCAACGAGTGCAAGAGAGACGAAAGTTTCTCCTGTGTATCTTAACTACGAGAGCAAGAGAGAAGGAGAACGACGCCAGCGCCGCCTACGGCGCCAACTACGTACTACACTGACAAACGTTAACACGCCAGTTGGAATCGGCACACGAAATCCTTAAGAAATGCGCTTCTTTTATGTAAATCTGTATTCATTGACCAGACGCAGACATTTTGACAGAGGCGTCAAGTTTTTCTCGTTGTTTTGACAGTTTCGCACACGCGTAGGTCTACTAACAGCGTAAATGCCTATTGCTGAGTAATCATCTTGGCAAATTGTGACAGCAACATTTCAGGAGTATGTGATATAATGTGTGAGATCTGTATGTATAAAACTCTTGCATCACTGACTGACTGACAGTAGAGTCTCAGTCAAATCAAGAAGAAAGAAGAATTTCACAAGAAGCTGCAATTGTGCATGTATGTTTCTTGGGCACCGTAGGGGTGTATGAAGAAGGGATTTCCCGAAGTTCCCACGGGATCAGGATAAAATAGTTAAATTTAAATAAAATATGTGGGCGTAGCTATCAGTGGGCATCCTTCAGTGAAATATATAACGTTGAAATCGGGGTGAATTAAATAATGAATACACATACATTTTTGATCTTTTTAATGTTGTTTCAGTGGTTCAACGGTGAAAAAATACAAGAAACATGAAGTTGGTGAGATTTTCTCGTAAACTACTAAACGGATTTTGATTAAGCTTTGCAATAATATAGCTTACACATCAGAATATTTAGTGTCCTGAAAACCTATACTGCTATTATAATATACAGAGTTTATAGCATTTGCGAGAGTTAGTATTACTATAATTGGGACAGTTAACGTATTGGTAACAACGATAACGTATTTACATCGTAAGATTGTAATCAATCCGTCGCCTCTGACTTACGGCTCATTAACTTTTGCGACGTCATAAGCCACGTCTGCCGGTCCATACTAGCCGTGACGTCATCGGAGTGCGGCATTAACCATAAAGTTAATCACACGATACATTGGTGCTTAGAGACCGCATTCTGTCGCTAACCGTCATACAAAGCCCGCGATGGTCACTCAACCGCATGTTGACTTTTATGTGTCGTATAAACACTTTTGTTAAATTGATGGTTTTTGTTATGTTGTCATTAAATTTGGTCAACTATTGTATTTTATAGGCAAGGGTTGGTCATGTCGAACAATCTTGAAATAATTCAAGCAGAAAGTATTGAAGGACACTTTCTGCTTGCGTTACTTTATCAATGCGTTTTTGCTATAACAGTACCTAACTATACTACTCCGTCAAGAAAGTACCGGGAAAAGATCAATCAATGAATCAGCCTATCGCAGTTCACTGCTGGACATAGGCCTCTCCCAACACGCGCCACAGTACACGGTCCTCAGCCTTCCGCATCCAGTCTGTCCCAGCCACGTTTTTCAGGTCGTCGGTCCACCTAGCCGGGGGCCGCCCTACCTTACGCTTGCCGAGACGTGGTCTCTACTCTAGGATACGCTTGCTCCATCGACCATCAGTCCTTCTACAGATATGGCCAGCCCACTGCCACTTGAGCCCACTGATTCTGTGAGCTATGTCGGTAACTTTGGTTCTTTGTCGGATAGCTTCGTTTCGGATTTTATCCTTCAAAGAGACGCCAAGCATAGCCCGTTCCATAGCTCGCTGCGTGACTTTTAGTTTGTGGACTAGTCGCACTGTGAGTTTCCACGTCTCGGCACCGTACGTCATAACAGGTAGGACGCATTGGTTGAAGACTTTGGTCTTCAGGCATTGCGGTAGGGGCGAAGAGAAAACACGACGTAGCTTGCCAAACGCTGCCCAACCCAACTGGATCCTGCGGTCGATTTCTTTCTCGAAGTTGTTTCTACCAAGCTGGACTACTTGCCCAAGGTAGACATACTCTTGAACAACTTCGAGCATCGATCCGTCGACATAAACCGGTCCCGGCACTATGTGTTCGTTGAACATAATCTTGGTTTTATCCAAGTTCATGCCGAGACCGACCCGTCGAGATGCTCCGTTTAGGCTGTGCAGCATCTCGCTCAGCTCTTCCAGGCTCTCTGCCACGATGACGATATCGTCGGCAAACCGAAGGTGGGATATGTACTCGCCATTAATGTTTATGCCCCGTCCAGTCCAGTCCAGCGTCTTAAAAACGTCTTCGAGTGCGTTGGTGAAGAGCTTAGGGGATATTACATCCCCCTGCCTCACCCCTCTACGCAACTCAATGGGGCTGGTTTTACTGTCCTGGATCTGGACGGTCATAGTGGCCGTGTCGTACAAACATCTCAACACCTCGATGTAGCGCCAGTCGATGCGACACCGCTGCAGAGCATCCAGAACCGCCCAGGTTTCGATGGAGTCGAAGGCTTTCTCGTAGTCCACGAAAGCCATACACAGCGGCTGATTGTATTCGTTGGTCTTCTGTACAATCTGCCGAACAGTATGGATGTGGTCTACGGTGCTGTAGCCTTTTCGAAACCCGGCTTGTTCCGGTGGCTGGAAATCGTCGACTTTTCTGGTGAGGCGACTTGTTAGGACTCTCGAGAACAGCTTGTAGATGTGACTCAGGAGTGAGATGGGTCTGTAGTTTTTCAGCAGGGTTTTGTCACCATTTTTGAAAAACAGAACCACCGCACTCCCACTCCACGCCTGAGGTGTTAGGCCTTGGTGGATAACGGAATTAAACAGGCTCGCCAGCTCTTTCAGAACTGCTGTCCCACCTGCTTTTAAAAGCTCTGTGGTGATTCCGTCATCCTCTGGAGACTTGTTGTTCTTGAGCTGCTCGAGAGCCACTCTTACCTCGCCCTGGTTGACATCAGGGATGTCCTCCGCGTAATGGTGCGTGAGTTGGGCTCTGTGGTCATCATAGCTGGGTCTCGTGGGTTTAGGCATCCGTGATGCGTACAAGTCCTTGTAGAAACTCTCAATTTCAGCACGAATCTCGAACTTGGAGGTTACGGTTTTGCCATCCGCAGTATTGAGTTTTGACAGATGAATTCTACCAAGCTGGCGAGCGAAGACTTTGGTGCCTCGATTCTGTTCAATCGCAGCCGTAATGGCGCGGGTATTGGAACATCGGAGGTCACGTCGCACCAGCTTCCGGATCTTCCGGTTTAGGTTTCTTCCATCTGTCGAAGACGTCTGCGCATATGACGTTCCCCTTCTTTGCCTCATAAGTTCGAGAGTCTCGAGCGAGAGTTTACGTTGCTTGTTAACGCTTTTTCCGGGAAACACCCTTCGAGACACATCCTGTAGCATTTTGACCGCAGCGTCGGTTTTCTCGTCAACAGTGCCATGGGTTTCCAGCAGTCCGAAACGGTTTTGAAGTTCCAGTTGAAACTTTTCGGATCCAACTGCTAGCTGAGGCGCAGAAGGTCTAAGAGTAGACTTCATCATGCGAAGCCTCTCAGCTCTGAAGTCTATATTTAGAGTGCCTCGGACAAGTCAGTGATCGCTACCGGTATTAAACCTGTTGATCACTGAGACGTCTCTAAATATATACCTGCGATCAGACATGATGAAGTCTATCTCGTTCCTTGTCACAGTATCGGGGCTTCGCCATGTCCACTTTCTATGAGGCTTTTTCTTAAAGAAGGAGTTCATTAAGAAGAGCCCCTGTGACTTCAGAAAGATGACCAGCATTTGTCCCCTGTGATTTCGGCACCCCACGCCATAGGATCCGATTCTCGTTTCGCCACGTTCTTGTACTCCCACTTTGGCATTAAAATCCCCCATAACAACGCTGTAGTGTGTCTTGGTGGTATGATGTAGAGCCTTAGTAATGTCCTCATACATGGCTTCGACTATGTCATCGCAGTATGTCGAGGTCGGCGCATATACCTGTACCACCTTCAGGGAGTACCTGTCGGTGATCCTTAATATCAGGTACGCTACCCGTGTCGACACACTGCTGATTTCTACAACGTTGTTAGCGAGAGATTTGTTAACGAGGAAACCAACACCGCCCTGAGAGGGCTGATCGCCTTCTCGAAAGAAGAACAGGTTGCCTGACTCAAGGGTTATCGTGTCCTCCTCCTGTCTTCGGACTTCAGACAACCCCAATATATGCCAGTTTATATGACCTAGTTCTACTTCGAGGTCGGTGATGTGTTGGTCCAGCCGTAGAGAGCGTCCATTGTACGTAGCCAGGGTCAGTTTCTTGTGGTAGCCGTTTGCCGTAGCCCGGAGATTCTTAGCACCCCCTGCCCCGCTGTTACCGCGACCGCTACCGTAGTTGCGGACAACGGGACTACCGGGAACTGGGGGCCTATTCGTTGGTGCGTTCATTGGGTGGTATTTGGCCTACTATACCGCGCTGGCCAGACGAGTTGGTATAGGGTTTGGTTTCAAGTTTTCCATCTCTTCGCAAAGATATTATTCGCCTTTTTTTTTTTGCAATTTCCTTAGTCGCCTTTTACGACACCCACGGAATGAAATGGGGTAGTGACACTTGTATTCTTTATCCGTCACTACACGGACAAAGGGGAAAAGATCAATATTACACAAACTGTTTGCTATTCATTCAAATTCATTTTATCACCTTCAAAGTATGCTCCTTCAGAAACGTTAGACTTATGCCAACGAATAATCCAATCATCAAAACACTTTATAAACGCTGTTTCCGGAATTGAGTTCAGTTCTCGCCGCGATTTCTCCTTTATCTCTTCTACCGATTGAAAACGGGTGCCACGAAGTGGTAATTTGAGTTTCGGAAAAAGAAAGAAGTCGGCTGGAGTCATATCTGGTGAATATGATGGTTGCTCGATGATTATGAGTGTTTGGTCAAAAATTCGCTCACAATGATGGCCTTATGTGAAGGCATATTATCGTAGTGCAAATCCAAGAATTTTCTTTCCAAAAATCTGGCCTTTCTTCGTCGAATTTGGTTTCTTAAACGCCGCATAACGCTCAAATAATATGTATACATTCTTTACCGTTTGACCTTCGTCGTCAAAGAAAACACTCAACATGACTTTGACTTTTGAACGAGTTTGGCGTGATTTTTTCAGATTCGGTTCAGTTGGAAGGCACCACTCCGAAGCATGTTGACTAGTTTGCATGTTAAACTGGTAAACCCACGTCAAGTCACCAGTAACAATACGTTTCATGAATGTTGGGTCGGAATTGACTCGTTCTAGCATGTCCTCAGTGACTCTCATGCCATTGAGTTTTTGGAGAAAATTCAGTTCTTTTGGGACTGGCCGAGCGGCAACATGTTTCATACCCAAATTATTAGTTAAAATGCTACGGATCGACTCGTCAGAAACAGAAAGTTCGACGGCTATCTCTCTCAAAGTTGAATGAGGATTTTCAGTCACTATTTCCTTCACTTTTGCGACGTTAACTTCAGTTGCAGACGTTGATGGCCTACCAGAGTGAGGCACATCTCGATCGCTTTTGAACACTTTGTACCACTCATAAGTACGAGTTTTGATAAAGTCGATTCACTCTAAGCCTTCTGTAACATTTTCATTGACGCCGAACACGAAATTCCATTGGCGATGCAAAATTTAAGACAAACTCTTTGTTCAATGTTTTTGTCTACTATGAAATTTGCAATACTCACTATGTAGATATGATATATGTAGGTACATACCTAAAAACAACACTGTTTTTAATATAAATAACAGACGCAACTCAAACTCCGCGCCAATATGGAAAGCAGTTGTGCCAATCTAACAACAACAAAAAAAACAAACATTTGAATTTGGAAACATAAACAAATAATCCATTCCCGATACTTTTTTGACTGAATGTTTTACAACATTGTGTTATATCAAACACAATCTTTTAAACTCTACAAGGGTTCTGTCACAATCTCAATGATTTTCAAGCATATAGAAAATAGTTGTCATCGTACGCTAATGATTGAATTAGCAAAATCAAATCTCTTTGTATAGGCGATAATAAGTTATCTGTGCACCACACTGGGACAGCATATAGGTAGAGAATATCTCATAAATTTAGTCTACTAATGTCCCACATTCTTGTAGGGTAATTAAATCGTTGATAGTGAACGTCGATAAATAAAAAGACGCACTCATTTATTAGAAAACATTCCCTTACATATTGTTTTTGTACTCATAAAACTGAAATGATTCCATTATTATATGTTACTAATACCTATACATTGCGAGAATATCAGAAATGCTGCTCTGGAGATGTTAATCTAAATGTCCTGAGGCCCTAGCTAAACGGCATTCGCTCTGATATCTACTTTCGCTAACGCTTGGTTGCCATAGCAACATAAGGAATTTCTTCTTCGTTGACCACGTGATATAACGAAGGCTTATGTCATTTCCATACATTTTTGCACTTAGCGATCAGCGATATCGTTAATCGAATGCTATTTGGTGGATTTTGCGGCACGTCTTCTGGTGTGTTTGAGCCTTAAAGGCTCAAACACACCAGATGCGTATGCGTAGACGTAAGCGTAGACGTGCACGTACCACTGGGTTGTAATGTATGGAACTGTATGAGACAGGACACACTGCTTGCGTAACGTAGACGTGCGCGTCGACGTAATGCGTAGCCCTTCACAATGCAGCTCCCACGACACAAACATGCTGCGTGACTTACGCCGAACCTTACGCAGAGCAGAACGGCAACGTCGCGTTGATGACGTTGTATTTAATGGCGCGTCCTATTGGACGTCACACAGCACAAATTTCAACACGCACGTACCTTTGCTGTGCGTTGCCCTACGCGCGTAACTGCAGTCAGTTGTATTTTATTACAAAGTGGTGTTTTGTTTTGGTTTGATAGTAATGATGAATAGCGATAAGAAAGAAAATCTTATTGAAATTGTGCCTAGATATGACTGTATCTACAACCCAAAAAATAAAGATAACAAAAATATATCATATACTTAAATGTTTATTATGGGAGAAAGTTGGAGCTGAACTGGCAATATAGTAGTAGTAATATTGCTTCTTCCTCGTCAGATGATCTACTATTATATTACCAATCTGCGTCAGACATCGTGCACAACACAAGCGTCAAAAACAGTAAAATAAAATATAGCTGCCGCAGCTGGGCACACAATTGGCCTGCGTTGCGTACTCAGCTCGATTGCGTAAGCGTAAGCGTAGACTTATGCGTAACTCGGTGTGACATAGGGTTACGCCATAACTATGTGCGTGGTTACGTCGTAGTCACGCATACGCATCCGGTGTGTTTGAGCCTTTAATCGACACGTCTCAACGTGTCACGTACTACTACGCAGTTACAACTTATTCTTATGGTGCTAATACACTTGAGCATTCAACTGTAATGAGCGTTGCAAATGTTACATAATAGAAAATAAACGAGAGTGTTTTAGCGAGTGTATTCTATGGAGCGTTCTGGCGACAATTATAGCGCATAGTAATTTTTGCTCATTAGAGCATTCGCTATAAAGATGTTACTAGCAATGTTGGGCTCTGTTCGTTATATAGTTTGACAAAATAAAAAATGGCGAATGCACGTTGTTCTGTTCCACGTATATGGTAAGGTGTATCAGCGCCATTAGGTGTGAAGGCAGATTTTGATTTCGAGTGTACAAAGTTATATTAGTACTAGCTTCTGCCTGCGGCTTCGTAGACGTAAGCTGTTTATCGGGACACAATTGCAAACTTTCGTCAAAATCCGTTAAGTAGTTTTTACATGTTGTTTTTTTGTTAAACAACATTCGGAATAAATCATAAATTGCATCAGCCCCATTGTAAACTAGAAATATTTTAAAGAAATTCATATGTCAGTTCTGTTATTATTTATAATAAATTACCTAATATGCTTAAGGATCTTCCACTGACAATCTTTAAGACAAAATTGACGAAATGGCTTTTAGACAAGTGTTTTTATTATATCAATGAGTTAATGACATATAAAGAATAATATAATAATTAATTATAATAATAATTATTATAATAATAAACCCCTCTGGGGCAACCGTTATCAAATCATGAGACTAACGCAATCTCAGAGGGCAGAGTAACAGCTTTCAAACATCACCTTCATCGTGTAATATAAACAAAAAATGTATTACAAGATGAAAAGAAAGCTCACAACCGCAGGGCAGCTTTGTGGCGAGCTGAATGTGTGTGGCGACACTGCGGTCCCGAATGCTTCAGAGAGTCGGTCAGGGCCTCGTCTCCGGCTTGCCTTTGTTGGCTGGCTGGAGTGGATTTGCAATAGTGCCCGCAGGACTCTCAACTCTGGCTTGCCTTGGTCGGCCGGCCAGAGGGAAGCCGCAAGAGCTATTAGCTCGGGGGTGGAAGTGTCATTCTCAAGGGCGTAACTACGGGGAAACCCGCTCCGGGCCTCCGTTGTCACGAGGCCCGCGATGGCGAAACCGGTGCCGCACCGCTCGACACCCCTAGTCACTCGCACCGGTGTTGCCCTCTGGCTGCCTTTATGGCAGAGTTTGTTTGCTTTGGGCGGCTGTTTAGAGAGGGCCCATCTAGTGAGTTGGCGAGTCACCACCTGCCACGCGGACGGATGCTATAGGAGTATCACTGGCAGGTGCCGTTTTTCATCCGTAGCATTAATTACCAGTTCACTAAACACCCATCCCCATAACCCGTATTCATTAGATCCACTAAAAACAATAGCCCTACACGTGATGCGGCTAGTCCATAGCTGTACTCAGTAGTGCAGTTGTGGAGGCTCCGCGGCATGTGTCCCATCCCATTTTAGATTAAAACTCTCTACGGGCCTCTGCACGTTGGATCCATATCCCCGTGTAGGCCTCCCAAAGGACCGGTTATTCTTCTAACACCAAATGTTAGAAGAATAGGCGTGAAAAAGAGAAACATAATAATAATACTGTCATGCGACAAAGATCTGCTGTCCCGGCGTGGCAGTGCAGAATTGAACGGCGTATTGCTGAGACAAGGGCACTTATCGGTAAGCTATTCTGCTTTAGGTCTGGGAATACACGTCCCAGGGTCATGCGCTTTGTGCGCCGAGCCTTCTTGGAGACTGGCATCAGTCCTCATGAATATACATCTCGGATCACAGAGCGCATTGACTTCCTAAAGCAGAAAGTCTATGCATGGGCAAATCGGATACGCAGATATAAAAAACGCGTGGACCGGTATATGTTGAATCGTACATTTCAAAGGGACCAAAAGTGGGTTTATAGAAACTGGGACCGACCAGACCAAGATGTGGCTAATGGTCAGTTGCCGGATACAGATGCCACAAATTTTGGCGTAGCATATGGTCGGCGCCTATTGGCCACACTGAGGGTGGTTGGATTCGGGATGTTGAACGGGCATGTGAACATATTCCAGAGATGGATAACGTAGTCATTTCAGGCGAAGATGTCACTAGTGCAGTCCGGTCGCTATCCAATTGGAAATCTCCAGGACCGGATGGACTGCACAATTACTGGCTGAAATGGCTACGTAGTTCACATGACCGTTTAGCAGCCCAATTTCAATCAGCCATAGAATCTGGATCGATCCCAGATTTCATGACAACTGGAGTAACCCATTTGCTCCATAAGACCGGTAGTACCACAGAGCCCGGTAATTATAGGCCGATTACATGTTTGCCATCGGTCTATAAACTTCTTACGTCTATTCTGAGGGCTAAAATATTAAAACACATAGACTTAAATTCAATTATGTCACACACCCAGAATGGATGTAAGAAGGGGGCTCGTGGTACTAAGGAGCTACTCCTTTTAGATATGACCATTAGCCAACAAGTTAGTCGTAACCGAAAGGATCTGGCGGCATGTTGGATAGACTACAAGAAAGCGTATGATTCTGTGCCACATACATGGCTTTTGAGGGTGTTGGAGTTGTATAAAATAAATACAACTCTACGCACCTTCTTAAGGTCATGTATGGGGCAATGGAAAACGGTTCTTGGCTATCCAGGATGCCGACGGATCCAGGGTAATGGCGACCTTGTTAAAATTGAGCGGGGTATCTTCCAGGGGGACAGTCTGAGTCCGTTGTGGTTTTGCTTAGAGCTGAATCCTCTTAGTACATTACTAGAGGGTTCAGGGTTAGGTTATAGGCTACGCAGGGGAGGTCAGGTCATATCCCACTTGTTGTTCATGGATGACTTAAAGTTGTTTGCTCACACCAATTCACAGTTGATAGATTTACTAAAAATTACTGAAAGTTTTAGTAAATCTATCAAAATGGAATTTGGTGTGGATAAATGTGCAGTGATACATGTAAAACAAGGAAGGATGGTGGAATCTGAAGGGATTCAACTCTCAGATTCCATTAACCTAAGATCACTTCTGCGAACCAATACCTATAAATACTTGGGTATGTCACAGGCCTTATACATTAACGAGACAGACATGAAGCAATCGTTGCAAGAACGTTTCTTTGGCTGCCTGACAAAAGTGCTGAAAAGTCTTCTGTCGGGTGGCAATAAGGTTCGAGCTTGCAACGGTTGGGTCATGCCGGTTCTGATGTACTCCTTTGGCATACTCAAGTGGACTCAGACTGAGTTAGACGCCCTGGACAGAAAGGTGCGTACAATGCTGACAGCTTACCGGATGCATCATCCACGCTCATCCGTAATGAGGTTGTATATTCCGCGGAAGTGTGGAGGTCGTGGCTTTTTAAATGTCAAATCTCTACACAACCGCGAAGTATACAACCTCAGAGAATATTTTCTCAACGCGAACGTGGATATGCATCGGGACGTTGTCGCAGTGGACGCCGGATTAACCCCGCTCAGTTTATCGAAGGACAACTGGCACAGACCTGTAGTGCTTAGCACTGACGATCGCGAGCTTGTTTGGCAGAGCAAGGAGCTTCATGGCAGGTTCTACCGGGCTCTACATGGGCCGGAAGTAGACTTATTAGCCTCAGTGAACTGGCTACATTTCGGTGACCTCTTTGGGGAAACCGAAGGGTTTGTCTGTGCAATTGCTGACGAAGTGATCATGACGAATAACTACCGGAAATATAACCTGAGGGATGGCACTACTGATATTTGCCGTGCGTGTCACCAGCCTGGTGAATCCCTCAGGCATATCATTTCCGGTTGTTCTCGTCTTGCTAACAGTGAGTACTTGCACAGGCATAACCAAGTAGCCAGGGTCATTCACCAGCAACTTGCTCTGAAATACAGGCTTGTCGATCGTGAGGTGCCGTACTACAGGTATGTGGCAGAGCCTGTCCTGGATAATGGTCATATCACGTTGTACTGGGATCGATCTATCATCACAGACAGGACTGTTGTTGCCAACAAACCTGATATTGTGTTGATAGATCGATCAGAGCGCCGCGCAATAATTGTTGATGTTGCCATCCCTCATGATGGCAATCTCGTGAAGGCTGAGAAGGACAAGCAGATAAAATATCTGGACTTGGCTCACGAGATTGTTGACATGTGGGATGTTGATTCAGCAATTATTGTGCCGATAATCGTTACAGTGAACGGTTTAATACCCAAGAGCCTCGCCCAACATCTTAGGAGGCTCGCGTTGGAACCTTGGGTCAGGGGCCTGATAGAGAAGGCAGTACTGCTGGACACGGCACGCATAGTGAGGAGGTTTCTTTCTCTATATATAAAATTCTCGTGTCACAGTTTTCGTTCCCATACTCCTCCGAAACGGCTTGACCGATTTTGATGAAATTTTTTGTGCTTATCCGGTATCTATGAGAATCGGCCAACATCTATTTTTCAAAAAAAAAAAAAAAATGCAAAACAACGTTTGCCGGGTCAGCTAGTATCATATATTTAAAAGTGTGTTAATATTTTATGAGAGAAATATGAAATAAAAGCGATAATAATACGACGTATAATGTTTTTTTATTTTTTAAATGTAGTTTATTAATATAAAATGAACTATGAGAAATAAGATAAATAAAGAGAATAATAATAATAATAATTTATAAAAACCATAAAAGCAGAAAAGTATATAGAAAAACCTAGCGAAGATGACACCTTGCGTTAAATTGAAAATATAAACAACAACAAATAATGACAATAATATCAAGAAAAATCTATGTTGACGAGAGCCAGAGCAGCAGTAGCACGCCTTAGACCCCCGGACTCGTCGCTCAGCTCCGCCTCACAGCCGCCGGCACCAGCGCCAGCATCGCCGAGTGTTGAGGCGTCGAGCTCGTCGAGCGACGAGTATTTTTCCCCGCCGTCGTCGCCAACACCAGCAAGTCACCGGGGAAGAGGCCGGCCACCCTTACGCTTGGGACCCCGAGACCCACCGGTTTCGAACAGGGCCCCCGCTACCGGTGGTAATGTGCACCGCATGAGATGGACACAATCCATGAACGAAAATGTCATGCGGGCATATTTTGTGGCTACAGAGGGAGGTACCAACCTTACGGCGTACCGTGATCGCATGCTGCCTCTGTTTCAGGACTTGGAACCGGCTGTCAACGTTTCGGCACAGCGACTGTCGGATCAAGTGCGAGCCATCCAGCGCTGCCGCCTGCTTGATGAGTGTTGATGATGATGATGACTTGAGAGGCTACGCTCAGACTTGCCAGTTATCCCTGCCAACCAACCTCCAACACGCAATGTGGCTTCAGTGCCAAACATATTTTACAGGCAACAAGAAGGAGGTGAAGAGGTGGTAGACAGGGATACACAAGTAAGTACCCAGTGCATTGATAAGATAAGGAGTGCTTTGGAGTGTGCCATTGGGGAATATCGGTATGTTACATTGCAAGACAGACCTCGGCTGCCGCGTTTGCCCACGCATAAAAAGAATATGGTGCTTGTGTGTGCCCTGGATTCACTATTGCCTGTTTACTTAGACAATAGTGAAAATCTTAGCGATACACGCTCAATTCTGTACTGTGCGGCTGTAGCGGCATGTCGAGTAGCTAATATTAAAATACAAAACAGTTTTGATATTGCTCCTCGAGATGCCGTCCCGGCTTGGCAGCGTAGAATTGAGCGGCGTATTGCTGAGACCAGGGCACTCATAGGTAAGCTAATCTGCTTCAGGTCGGGCAATACCCGTCCGAGAGTGATGCGTTTTGTGAACCGGGCGTTTAAGGGAACTGGACTCTGCCCTCAAGAACATGCGTCACGGGTCACAGAACGCATCGACATCCTGAAGCAGAAAGTTTATGCGTGGGCAAATCGTATCAAAAGATACAAGAAAAGGGTAGCCCGATACTCCCAAAATCGCGCATTCCAAAGAGATGAGAAGTTGGTTTATAGAAATTGGGAGTGACCTGACCCACGTGTGGATGATGGACGTCGGCCAGATGATGCGAATACGATTGAATTTTGGCGCAGCATATAGTCGACTCCCATCAACCATACGGAAGATGACTGGATTAGGGATGTTAAACGATCATGTGAGGCAATACCTCACATGGAGCCCGTAGCCATTGACACCACAGATGTATATTGTGCAGTCCGTCAGTTAGCCAACTGGAAATCGGCAGGACCGGACGGACTGCACAATTTCTGGTTTAAATGGCTACGCAGTGCACATGCTCGTTTGGCTTCTCAATTTCAGTCATCTCTGGATTCAGGATCACTGCCAATTTTTATGACAACTGGCGTAACTCATCTGCTCTTTAAAGCTGGTAGTACCACGGAGCCTACGACCTATAGGCCAATAACTTGCCTACCAACGCTGTATAAAGTTTTTACATCCATTTTGAGAACAAAATTGGAAGCACATATATTTAGAAATAACATCTTATCTGTATCTCAAAATGGATGTAGAAGCAGGGCCCGTGGTACTAAAGAGCTACTCCTTATCGACATGACCATAAGCCAACAGGTCCGCCGTAGTCGTAAGAATCTGGCGACATGCTGGATAGACTATAAGAAGGCCTATGATTCTGTACCTCATACGTGGCTCTTGAGGGTGCTGGAGCTGTACAAAGTTGATGCAACTCTATGCACCCTCTTGAAGGCATGTATGGGGCAGTGGAGTACGGTGCTTCGCTTTCCAGGGTGTCGACAGCCTTGCGGGTATGGCGTACCTATAAGGATCAAGCGGGGTATTTTCCAAGGTGACAGTTTGAGTCCACTATGGTTTTGCCTAGCACTGAACCCACTGAGCACTTTGCTCGAAAGTTCAGGGCTAGGCTATAGATTGCAGAGTAGAGGTCAAGTTATTTCCCACCTCCTTTTCATGGATGACCTCAAAATATTTGCCTCCACTGACCCCCAATTAACTGAGTTACTAAAGATAACTGAAAGCTTTAGTAATTCAATTAAGATGGGGTTCGGTGTGGATAAATGTGCGGTCATGCATGTAAGGCGAGGCAGGAGTGTGGAATCTGATGGTATAGAACTTTCAGATTTCACACAACTTAGATCACTCTCTGCAACCGAAACCTATAAATATCTGGGTATGTCGCAGGCATTATGCATTGATGAGGCTGGCATGAAACAGTCGTTGCAGGCGCGTTTCTTTGGCCGCCTGAAGAAAGTTTTAAAAGCTTTCTTTCGGGCGGAAATAAGGTGCGTGCCTGTAACGGTTGGGCCATGCCGATTTTAATGTACTCCTTCGGCATACTCAGATGGACTCAGACGGAATTGGACGCCTTGGATAGGAAAGTTCGTTGTCTACTCACCACATACCGGATGCATCACCCGCGTTCGTCAGTGATGTCAAAGTCAAAGTAAAAAAACATTTATTCATCTGGGTCACAAAGTGACGCTTATGAACGTCAAATTTTTATGTACATTACTTAATGCTTCTACATTTACATTTACTGCCCATTCGCAAAGCAATAGGTAGAACCACGAGAAAGAACGGGCAATAAAACTCGTGGCCACTCTTTTTAATCGCCAGTGTTATGTTACATATTTTGTTTTTGTAAGGAGCTGCAACTGTTTCACATTGTAATTAATTACTTGTAAATAGTAATTAGGAACATACATAATACTTAAATAATTAATGCAGTTACCAATTTAACTGCTGTAGTAGCCTTCCAGTGTGAATATTGTGTAACAGGAGCATCCACTTACGTCTTATAATGTAGGCAACTCGCGACCATGTTCATAACTATATGATGGAAATATATGTTACAGAAGTGACTGTATATGAATACACAAAATTACTAAAACATTAGTTTACAGCCCATAATCACGAGTTATCTTCATCTTACAGTGCAGTAAAACTTTAATAAAATGAGTGGAACAACAATGCAAATGTAAATGTAGTACCTAAGTTGAATGACCTAATAATACATGAACAGTAATTTAAAAGAACTAGAAATATTATATAAAGATTAACTGAAAAATGCAAATTATCTATATAATTCTAATTAGGTATAAAGATCATGAGTTGTCTAGCGTAAGTGACCAGCTATCCTTATCACTGAAATAATCATTAATAGTATAATAACCTTTCTTAATAAGGCAGTCTTTTATTTTAGTTTTAAATGTACTAAATGGTAATTCTAAAAGACTAATTGGTATTTTATTGTATATACGAATATCTAGCCCTACAAAAGAATTATTAACTTTATGTAAACGATGATAAGGGGCATATAACCTATGCCTGTTTCGAGTATTTATGTTATGTATATCGCTTTTTGTGGTAAATAAACCTATATTTTGCCTAATGTACAAAATATTAGCAAATAAAAATTGCGAGGCTACTGTAAGAATTCCTATAGACTTAAAGCGTTCTCTAAGAGTATCTTTTGCACCTAACATGTATATTGCTCTTACCGCTCGTTTTTGTAGAACGAAGATATTCTGAATATCCGCAGCTTTGCCCCATAACAAAATGCCGTAGGACATAACACTGTGAAAATAGCTAAAATAAACTAAACGAGCCGTGTCGATGTCAGTAAGTTGCCTAACTTTTCTGACGGCATACGCAGCAGAGCTTAGCTTTCCTGCAAGACATGCTATATGTGCACCCCATTGTAACTTATTATCTAGTGTAATACCTAGGAACACTGTAGAGTCTACTGTGTCAAGTTCCTCCCTATCTAGCATAATATTAGGTCCCAGTTGTCTTACATTAGGTAAAGCAAATTTAACGCATTTAGTTTTCCTAGAATTAAGTACTAGGTTATTTGCTGTAAACCATTGTGTAACTTGTAATAGTGCATTATTTACATCATCAAATTGATTTCTATTCCTATCTACTTTAAAAATAAGTGACGTATCATCTGCAAAAAGTACAACATCACAGATGTTTTTTAAATAAAAAGGTAAGTCATTAATATATACAAGAAATAGAAAAGGACCTAAAATTGAGCCTTGTGGAACGCCTAGCTGTATAGGTAATTTAGAGGATGTAGTCCCATTTACATCGACACACTGAAATCTCTGCCGCAGGTACGAATCGACAACACTAAGTGCGGTTTTCTCTACGCCATAGTGGCGGAGCTTACGCAGTAGCGTGTCGTGCTGAACGCAGTCAAATGCTTTAGATAGGTCACAGAACACTCCAATAGCATTCTTTGATGGCTCCCAAGCACTATAAACGTGTTTTATGAGAGCAACACCCGCATCAGTAGTGGATCTACCTTTAGTAAATCCGTATTGATCCTTGTGAAGCAGACTATTTAAATTAAAGTGGTTTAGTAGCTGCTTTAAAAGAATCTTTTCAAATATTTTACTAAATGCCGGCAAGATAGATATGGGCCTAAAATTATTAATTTCATTTTTACTGCCAGATTTGAATAAGGGTATAATTTTACTTAATTTCATCAAATCCGGAAATACGCCTAGGTCAAAGCATTGATTAAAAATTATAGATAGGTAAGGCGCAACAGTCTCAACTATAGTACCTAAAATTTTAATTGAAATGCCCCAAAAGTCACCGGTATTTTTAATATTAATTGAATTATATGCGATCAATATATCTCGCGGGGTAACGTGCTCGAATCTAAACACGCTCTTGCATTCAGGTACACTGCTAAGCAAAAAATTTCCAGCGTCTAAAGATGATGATTGTAAACAGCTAGTAGTTGTTAAAGGTATGCTCGCAAAGAAACTATTGAACATATGTGCTACTTGAGTTTTATTGGTGACTAATAAATTGTTTTCTTTAAGTTCAAATTGGTTTTCCCGTGGTCGTGCTCTTCCTGTTTCATTATTTATAATTTTCCAAGTTGCTTTAATTATATTTGTTGAATGCTTAATTTTACTACTAATAAATTTAGATTTTGCCATAATACAAACTTGTTTAAAAAATTTTGAGTACTTTTTTACATAATCTCGAAAAGGTGTGTCAAATCTATGTTGTTTCATACCATATAATTCAAACAACTTGGCTCTACTTTTGTATATACCTATAGTGGCCCACTGGTTAAAAGATCCCATAGTACCCTTTAGTGTGACTGTTTTACTCTTGAAGGTATTTTGAAACTCATTATTTACTAGTCCAAAAAGTGAGTTATAAATTGTATTTGGATTTTGTGAGTTCAATATTGAGGTATTGAGTTTAGCAATAATATTGGTTTTGAAACGTATTAGACGATTGGTAGTCTGAGGCCTACATTCTACTGTACGTGATTTATCATATGTTGAACAGGGAAAACTAGCTATCTGTCCACGGTGATCAGAAGGGAGAGAACTAATTACTACTGGGTTTGTGGCAGCACAAGAACTAAATATGTTATCTAAACAAGTAGAAGATGTTGCAGATACTCTAGTAGGTTCACAGAATAGGTTACTTAAATTAAATGACTTGAAAAGATTCAGAAATCTAATACACTGTGAAGAGTTCTCTAAAATATTAATATTAAAATCGCCACATACTATAATATTCTTATTACTACATTTAATTTTATTTATAGCATCTTCCATAACAGTCTCAAATAGATTATAGTCACCAGAAGGAGGTCGATATACACAAATTACTATATATAGGTCTAATTCCACACAGGACAACTCAATAGTGCGCTCAATAGATAAATTAACAATATCTTTACGTTCCTTACATTTTAATAAATTTGAAGTTATTATGAGAGAACCGCCTCTAATAGCCTGCATTCTTATATACGAACTCTGCACTGTATAATATTGATTTATAACAATAAGCTCATGGTTCTTTAACCAATGTTCAGTTAAGCACAAAACCTTAACATCATATTTTTCTAGAAATAAACTTAACTCTAATTCTTTGCCAGATAGGCCCTGCATGTTTTGGTGTACTATATTCAAATACTGCAGCCTAACTGTTGTCCTATCTTGGAGTTTTAATCACAAGACGTGTCAATAAAAACGTTGTTAGTACAAGTGCTAACCCTATCAAATAAATTGTCAACACAAGGCTCTCTGCCTTGTTGTAAATTGTATGCTAATAGTTTAGCAATCTGTCGCTTAATATAAAATGGCAGATACATTGTATCTCTGGTTAAAGTTAATTTACTAATAAATTTATTAGCGTCAAAAAACAATATTGCGTCACTATGACGACAAGTTATATTATATAATAACATATTTAATGTGTGTATGTGCATGTTTTGTGTATGTGTTAAGTCATTTGAGTAAGGCAAAGCACATAAAATAAATTTACAACTAAACTTGGAATTAAGGTCTAATAACATTTCAACACATTCTATGATATGCTGTCTTTTTACCGTTAAACTGTTACCAAACAATAATATGGCCGTACTACTCTCATCTAAGGGGTGCAACTTAATCTGATTAACTAAACTCCTGTAACTATCCCCTGGCCTACAGTAATTTATAACACTCTGGTTTGTATTCTCACTGAGAAGACTACCAAAATTATGACCTAGCCTATCAGAAAAAATGTAGGTTTTATTAGTTGATGTTGAAAGCCTAGATTTAATCCTATTTGATTGTGAAGAGGATTGGTTTTGTGAATTATGAGAAAAGTTCTCAGGTAGTATGGTACTCAATGGCTCTGCTGGGGTTGGAGTGTGAATGTGAGCACACGGACATGAGAGCTTATTGGTAAGAGACTCATACATTTCTGCATTACATCTCACCAAGTCTACTAGCTCACCTGCCTCTACTATACGCTTGCTCAGCTCTTGTTGAGAAGCTTGATATTTGTTAAATATTTCATTTAAGGTGCTCTCCCTAAGTACTAGCTCTTCCCTCAAGCGATGAGTGTCAGTATCATACACTACCCTACTATGTTCTAAACTTCTAGAGTACTTAGACAGTTGATCAAGTAAATAAATGCGCTCCTTTCTGAGATTTAAATTAACTCTATGCACTTTATATTTCTTCATAGATTTATGACATTTTTTTATTAGTTTATTAACTTTAATATAGCGTTTAAGTTTTTTGTGACTTGAAAAGCTGGGTGTAATAATAATGGTATCGTCCCTGGTCAGGTCTATTGTCACAACAGGCTCCCTAATACACACATGATCAGGCTCACTACTAACCAACTCATGATATAGACTGCAGGTATTCGCTATCTGTTCACTGCGTTTAAGAGTTTCTAAGTTAGAGATGGTGTTATGAGCTTCACTCAATTCTCGTTCTAGTTCAGCAACACGCCTCAGAGCTTCTTCATGGGTGTCCATACACTGTTGAAAGTTGGACACTGTCAATCGAAGTTGTTCATGTTGCTCAAGTATTTCGAGATGGTGTGTGTGCATTTCAGCCAACTGTGCCTTGAGTTCAGTATTTTTGTTTACTATTTTCTGTACTTCTTCTTCGCTGTCCTCCCTTTCCTGTAGCAGCTGGTTACACAGGATTTTAGAGCATTCCAATTCCTTAAGCGTGGTCTGTAGTTTGTCCTCCAGAACTGCCATCCTGCGGGTCATCATTCCACAGACCTACCCCGTAGGCACCTGAAATATAAGGAAGAGTGAGTGAAGTGAGCTGAGGACAACTATGAAATAGGTGGATAGAAGGTTGAGAAGGAAATATTGAAGGTAGATCATAAAAAAGAAAAGAGACTAAAATTGAATAAATTTAGGAACAGCTTATTTTAAATAGGTACTAAGTATTGGGGTATTTGATATTCTATTCATAGAAAAGTAATGAACATAATAAGTTTGATATATTTATAAAACAATGATATGCAATTAAGAAGATGAGTATCACTTATTGGTAATTTATTGTAATTCACTATAAAAATACAATGAATCTATGAAATATCAATAAAATTGGAATGTAGGTACTTATATAAATGGGTCTGTGTAACACTACTGTACTATTAATATATTTTATAATAAATAATTATGTATTGTGTATAGTGTGTCATGTAGTATATGGTGTCTGAGGCAAATGTTTTTCGTCATCGATTTTGCTTCCACAATTTGTCAAGCAAAAGGAGACTAACGGTGCCGCTGTGTATTGTAATTGACGTCGCTCACATATAATGAGCAGTGTTTATGTGATGTATAGTGTATTTTCGTAGTAGTTTAAACAATAAAACAGTACAGGATTATGTAAAGAATAATGAAAACAATACTCCCCGGGTTTCCAGATGATTTTAAATCTCGTCTCCGTTATCCGTTACTTTGACAGATAGTCCGCCACAAATTTTCTAGCGAGATTTTGTCCGTAGTCCTTTTATTTATAGATACACCAACAATTATTGGTCAGGTTTATGGGTATATACTTCACTTTCCACATGGAATTTTTACTTAAAATAACATTAAAGTATTTTTATCACTTAAAATTATATACACGTATTGAAATGACAACTACTCGCTAGTGTTGCCAGCGAAGAAAAAATTGAGAATGAGATTGTACATCCCGCGGAAGTGCTTACTTTGTACTTGTACTTGCCGCGGGTCGGGGCTTCTTAAGTGCCAAGACCCTCCACAATCGCGAGGTGTGCAATCTCAGAGAATACTTTCTCCACACTGCCGCGGGTGTGCACCGAGATGTGGTTGCTGTGGACAACGGACTTACCCCGCTGGGTCTGGCCAAAGAGAACTGGCGCAAACCTGCCGTACTTGGTATAGACGAGCGCAAGGAGGTATGGAAGGGCAAAGAGCTGCATGGACGATTTTACCGGGCCTTGCATGGGCCCGATGTAGATTTTCCAGCTTCAGTGTCTTGGCTACGTTTTGGCGATCTTTTCGCCGAAACAGAAGGTTTTGTATTTGCAATTATGGACGAAGTTGTCATGACGAACAACTACCGGAAATATATTCTGAGGGATGGGATGGTTGACATATGTCGGGCATGTCACCAGCCTGGTGAATCGCTCAGACATATAGTATCCGGCTGTTCTCGTCTTGCCAACGGCGAATACTTGCATAGACATAACCAAGTAGCCAGGATAGTCCACCAGCAACTTGCCTTAAAGTACCAACTTGTCGACTCCGAAGTACCGTACTACAGGTATGTGCCCGACCCAGTTCTTGAAAATGGTCGTGCTACTCTGTACTTGGATCGGTCTATCATTACTGACAGAACTATTGCGGCTAACAAGCCGGACATAGTGGTGATAGACCGATTAGAGCGCCTTGCAATGATCATCGACGTCACCATACCCCATGACGAGAATCTCGTGAAAGCCGAAAAAGATAAACAAATTAAGTATTTGGACCTGGCTCATCATGGACATTGACTCGGCGATCATTGTGCCGATAGTCGTGACCGTAAATGGTCTCATTGCCAAGAGCCTCGACCATCACCTCAAGAGGCTCTCGTTACACGGCTGGATCAAGTCCTCTATACAGAAGGCAGTATTGCTGGACACGACACGCATCGTTCGGAGGTTCCTCTCTCTGGAGCCCTAACCACCGGTAGCTTGGCCCCTGTGCCCGATGCCGGTGGGTCTCCGTGGTCCTATTTTATATGGTTAAATTTATTTTTTTGTGAAGTGATTTAATGGTATAAAATTAGATTAATGAGAATGTGTATAAATAAAGAGGCATAATAATAATAATATTTATTTTGCGAAATATGGGTACAAAAAGATGTTACAATAAAATGTCAAACAATCTCAATAACAATAATGATTACAATGTCAATTACAATGTCAAATGAATTCAATAATAATTATGATAACTATGTCAAACGAATGTCAATAATGTAAGTGTAGATTACAAAAGAAAAAATAATTTAACCAAACAATTCATCTTAAATGAAATAGTAATAAATAATATAATAATATGTCACAAATTAAAAAAGAACTTATTAAAAAATATTAAGAATATTTGCACGTCACAAAGCTTTATCTGATAGATATTCATTGATAGTGTAGTACCCTTTTGACAATAATAGTACCCTAACTTTATTTTTGAAAGTACAAAGATCTGAAATTTCTAAGATCGAAGCTGGTAGATTATTATATATCCTTGGCATCATACATAATATGCTGTTGTTAAAAAACGTAGTTTTATAATGCGGAAACCGTATTTTTAAATTGTGTCTGCGGCTGTTTAATGTTTCAAACATAGTCATATTCCTTTTTACAAATGATACAACTTCCAGGATGTATATACATGGCAGAGTGAGTAGTTTCAATTTTAAGAAGTAGGGTTTACAACTATCAGTCTGTTTTAATTTGCAGATTGCTCTCACGCATCTTTTTTGTGCTACAAATGCTAATTCTTTATTGGTGGCATTGCCCCAGAACATAATACCATACCTCAATACGGGTGTAACGTGACCATGATATGCCATTAAAGTTGTCGACATATTTGCCGATTTAGATAAATTAAAAAGGGCATACGAAAACTGATACAGTTTTGAGCAAACCGACTCAATATGTGTCGACCATTGCATGTGAGAATCAAGGTGTACGCCTAGAAACTTAGTACAACCTACTTGTTTAATATTAATGTCAGAATATTTAATTTCCATGTCAGTCAATTTGTTTAGCCTATTTCGAAATGTCATGTAATTAGTTTTATCTAGATTAATTTTCAGATTATTTGATTTTAACCATCCAATCACATTGTGTAGTGTTGTATTTATCTCATGTTGCAGAACAACACTCTCACTGCCGGTGAATATAATAGTACTGTCATCAGCAAATAATATTGATCTGTGACAAGTTACTTTAGGGAGATCATTTATGTAAATAATAAAGAGAAGCGGCCCTAATACGCTTCCCTGTGGGACACCAAATGTAAATTTCCTGTACCCTGATGAATATTTAATGACAGTTGTCGTTAAAAGGCATAACCTAGTTATTTCGGTTGATTGCATTCTGCCGCTAAGGTACGAATTTATTAAATCGTGTGCATTGCCACGAATCCCATATGCATATAATTTATCTAATAAGATCTTATGGTCGACATGGTCAAATGCTTTAGTTAAGTCCATGAAAAGCGCGCATGATTGACTACCTCTATCTATACTTGTGATTACTGGTTTAAGGAAATTGAAGATTGCAGTATTTATACATTAATTTTTTCTGAAACCTACTTGTTCACTACAGAATAGATTATTGCAGTCAAGGAATTTGTAAATATTTTCATGGATGACCCTCTCAAAAATTTTAGACATAACCGGGATAAGGGCTATTGGTCGGTAACAACTTAAATCACTCTTATCGTGTTTTTTGAAAAGTGGTTTAACTATTGTATATTTCAATTTTTCCGGAAATACTCCATGTAATATACACAAGTTAATTAGATGGCTAAGAATGTGCGAGATTGTAGTTGAAATCGATTTCAGAATTTTGGCTGATATATCATCATAACCAGTGCTGTTAGTGTTTTTTAAATTTAAAATTATCCTATTGATTTAATTGGGTGTAGTAGGTGCTATAAAAATTGATTTTGTATTGTTGGGTATCGTTACTCTTTTGTACGCATGCGATGATATGACTTGGTCAATATAGAAATTGTTAAATGATTCAGCAATATGTCTGGGGTCACTAACTAATTTACCTTCATTCAGTATGTAAGGGATCTCGACCTTTGGTTTATTCATGGTTTTGTTCTTTATTATATTCCATGTTGCCTTACATTTATTGGGTGCTGTATTAATGTAATAGGCGTTATGTGACTGCTGTGTTAATTTGATGACTTTCTTAAGCCTAGATGATAATGACTTGAATAAGTTTTTATTAGCACTGGTGGGGTTTTTACGGTACTCCCATAGAAGTTTTCTTTTGCGTTTACAACACCGCTTTATATCTTTCGTAACCCATTTAGGTCTTACTTTAGCTGACAGCTTGATACGAATTTTGGGGAAACAGAGATTACAAAATAAGCAAAACAAATCGTAAAAATTATTGAAAGCTTCATTCGGACTGTCATTATTAAAAGCATCGCTGAAGGTAAGGGAATTTATACACTCCCTGAATTTATTTATATTTTCAATACTACAGTCACGCTTTTCAGTATATCAATATTTTAATGAGCAACATTCTTTCACTGGGCATGTTAAAATTAGTGATGAATGGTCAGACAGTGCCCACTCTGCAATTTTTACTTTACAGTTCTTTATGTTGTATGCAAAATTGTCTATACAAGTGCAGCTTGAAAATCTTGTGGGTTCGTTTATACCTATTTTGAGAGTGAAGCTTTCTAGAGTGTGTAAAAATTCTGTATGAAACATTGCATTTCCTGAGAATTTTGATATTAAAATCGCCACACAGTAAGATTTTCTTTTTTGTGTAACATATTTGACTAAATAACGAATGGAGTAGTGTAAAAAATTGTTTGATATCTTCATTGCTAGATTTTGGAGGCCTATATATACATATAATAAACATATTGTGTGTTTTTAAATGAATACCTGAACATTCCATTATATTCTCATGTGAGTATTTACTTATTTCTTCCATTTGTTGAAATTCTAGGGACCTATGCACCATAATGCACGATCCGCCGCGACGGTTTTTTCTATAAAAAGCTGAACCTAGTGTATAGTTCGCCATTTTCACAATATGTCTATCAGCGCTTATCATATTGTGCTCCGTAATGCATAAAACACTATTATTATCGAGAGATTCAAGTATACCTGTCAACTGATCAGATTTAGATACAAATCCATTAATGTTTTGCAGGAGAACATGTATTCGGTTATGCACGAAAAAGATTATCTATCCCAGGTGGTGGGCTAGGTACAATGTCTGGGTCTAGGGGAAAGGTATCAGTTTATGTGCGGTCTATTAAGGTTGGTGATATATGTTCTGGATTGTCATAATTATGTCTACAATAGTAATCATATTTAAGTTTATAGTCAATGTGCAGTATTTCTTTTAATAATAGCTGGCATCTATGTCGTACGATAGAACGCTGACTTGGTATAAAATTACTATAATTCATATCAACAAAAACAGCATGCTTAAATCTAGAACAGATAAATTTCAATTCATAATTGAGTTTATGTTCATTCAAGAATTTGTTGTACGGCACCTCCGAAATTACTACATTACAGTTCTTTAAATTATTTAAAAATTCTTGGATCGAGAACAGTGATTGATCCGCCCGTTTATCATTTATACCACCTAAGACAATTATAAAATCTTCTTTTGTCAATTGAAATAGCTCGGATTTCATTGACGACAAGAGTTGATCTAAGCTTGTTCCAGATTTCCATGTGCAGGTAACTAAAAATTTTTCGCCAATAAGATTTTGTAAGGTCGATCGAAGTCTAAATCCTTATTCATCTCCAATAATCATGATTTTCATACGATTATCTTTAAGCGTCGTTTGTGTGACATCGTGCTTGTCTGTGTTTTGGTAGTGTTTTGTAACCAGGACGGGTGAAGTGTTTTCAGTGATGTCGTCTTTATTATTTATAGATATAACCTTACTAGTTTCAAGAGATGTTTGTTCTGTATGTGTATCAGTGTGATTTGTGAGGCTTAGATACTGAGGGGTGGAATCTGTAACGGATAACGTCTCTCTTACTGTTTTCTTTTTCCGTACAGAGATAGGAGTTCTGTTGTAGTTTTCCAATGGGGTGTTAAGTTTTTTGTATGTTGCGATTAACTGAGTACATTTTTTTAGATCTTCTTTAAGGTGGAAGTTTTCACTATTTAGATTTTCAATTTCATTATGTGCGCTGAGTAGTTCTTGACTTAGTACGTTAATCTTGTCATTTAGGTCTTTGATGATACGGTTGTACTGTGAATCATCCGGTAGGCTAGCCATCGTTGTGTCAAACAAGGAGGAATTATCACAAATTGTAGTTACATCATTCAAGGAACTAGTTCTTTGAGGTCGGCGTTGCGTAACATTATTTATATCCATTGTAAAGAAATATATTTTATACCCTGGTGTTTATTTTAAAATCAATATCGTATTCTTATTCATAAATCAGCATTCATTATGCTGCGTGTAATGGAACGATTCCTATAATACGTTCTGGCAACACTGTATAATTTTGTTCGACAGTCTAAATCTGTATACGTGTGTAAGGGGTTTTTTGTGTGAAAGCTTACTAATACTGAAGTGTCATTCAGTTGAATCGATCATTCTCTATTTTTGCTACAACACTATTGTGTGATTGTCTATGATTGTTTGATAGTGAAAATGTTGTATCTGTCAGTGATGTTTAAATTTCAAACGGTGTAAATATGTGAAAATATTCAGTTATTTGTGTGTAATTGCAATGTTTTAGCTCACCCCATGGTCGCTCGCACATCTGTTGGAGTCTTTAGTAGGTATGCGTGTACATTTATTCCATCCTGTTGCGATTATTGTGATCAGTAATGATAACATATGTCTGAAAGCTTTTTGGAGTAATCCTTAAGCGTAGACTTCCACAAACGTTTTTTAGTCAGTTTTGTATATATAAGACACTTATTGGACACAAGTTTTCACTTATAGCTTGATATATACTACTTTTTGTAAAATTAATCTCAGAAACAATGTTTACATGACAGCTGACAGCTTTGTTAATTATTATCACCTATTGTACTACATTCTGCCAAATAAACAATTTCATTTCTTTTCATGAAAGAATAAAATACGACCATACTCGTACAGAATTTTGCATTTTTATAGTAATAGTTATGATAAAAATGCCTTGAGACGAGTTGCAAATAGCCAATCTAAATTGTAAAAGACCATCTGAGTGCAATGGACTCAGCAATGGTATCCGTTAGTAATGTGATGAGTCGCTTTGTTGTCTTATACTTCTTCAGAGAGTGAAATGAATGATAGCTGAATTATTCATATTGTTAGTTCAGATTAAAGTAAATTCAGATCCCAAGTTTTTCAACCTCCACACCAACTGGACAACAAGTCATATCTAATCGAAATAATATGAATTAAAATGAATATTAAAGTGACGTGTGGTGAGAAACTAGAGTGGCGTTCATGAATATTTTCCAACTTGAGTGTCTGAAGAGACTGGACCCAAGTAGGTTTTATTTGGTACTACATACTAAAACATAGAGTTTCTGTCCCTCTTAAGGGACCTATTATGGTGATTACATATTCAATATTTACATAGAATTCTTTGGTTAAAGATATTTTTGATGATAGCGGTAGTTCATTTAAAAAGATATTAAAAATATGAATTAGCTTTTTTTATCTTACAATCGTTTGTTGTTCGTTGTGAATTTCTGGTATAACTTACGGTTTGATAAAAGATTTGTAGTTAAGTATTCTTTAATGGACATTTTCTATAGCCGCATGGATTCCAAAACAAGACAATTTTAATATTAATAAGTAATGCTGATCCCCATATTACGTGCGACCTAAAAATTCATGGCAAAATGTGGGTGTAATATTACATCCCTGCCTACCCACTGGGATACAGGCGTGAGTCTATATAAAAAAAACAAAGTAATTATATAATTGCTATTTTATTTTCATATATTGCCTTTCTTACCAATAAAATCCATAACAATAAATGAAAATAATAATAATAATGCCATTGTATGGCAATAGTTCCCAGGTAGGAATCGCTTTGCTTTTAGCGATAGTGCTGCCCTTTGTAGTCTAGATTTACATGAATAAGATTCCTTTCAATATTAATACTTTTGCAGAGTAAAGTAAATATGCATAAATAAGTTCGTAACCTACTGCTTAGTTCAGCAGCTACACTCATCCTAAAACAAGGATAAACCCAAACCAAAGAGATTCACAATACCCACACTTAGGGTGGTTAAATCTAGTACAATTATGGCGGCAATTCGTCATTAGAAAATGTTCACATCTGGCACATAATATATTAAGCCGAATATACAGTTTATTATCCAAATGCGAAGGAACATGGGACTCATTTAGTATGCGAGTATCGTTCCAGTCTTATGAGGGAAAGTTTAAGAGACGGTACAGGGTATTCTCTCGTTTTTCATAAATTCATTTGCACTAATATTGTTTGCCATAATCATCCCCGATCATAATATTTACTTGCACTAGGTATTATCATTTATACTAATAACGTTTGCCTTAACAACTCAAGAGTGATAACTTTTATTTGCCATAAAATTACTTTCTATAACAACATATATCATAATAATTAGTTTCCATAAGTAACACATCTCATAAGCGACTCTTGACATAATCAAAATTTGATATAATTATGAAAATAATACATAATATTGTTAGGTCGAAATTAATTATCGTTAACACCCCGACTCAGGGCAATCCGATTTGGATAGGTTAGGTTAGGTTTCTCTTTTGACGGTAAGTCCCGTGGTTGAAGAGTGGTCGGAGAGACGTCACGGCGTCCTCACGTTCCGGTTAACTCAAATCCTTACCGGCCATGGTTGTTTTGGCCGGTATTTGTGGAGGATAGGCGCCCGGATGCCACCATTGTGGCAGCAGCCGCGACCCTGTCGAAGACACGGCGTTGCATACTTTGGCGGAATGCCCAGCCTGGGCATCGCAGCGCCGTGATCTGGTCGCGGCTCTGAATACGGTTGTCCTCTCGCTCCCGGCCGTAGGTCTGTCTATGGTCCGGAGTGAGAGGTCTTGGAACGCCGTCGCCTCCTTCTGCGAAGCAGTCGTGCTGAGCAAGGAGGCGGCGGAGTCGGAGAAGGAAATACACCGCCCTCTCCCCAACCGTAGGTCCAGGCGTCGGGGACGTCGCACAAGAGACGACCTCCGACCACCCTAAATTCAGTGCCTGCGGACGGTGAGTGCTGGGGCTGCTCCCTGTCTGCCAAAAGGCGGGAGGCGGCGCGTGTCCTCGCCGCCTCCCAAGTAGCTTTGTGAGGTGATGGATGCGAGAAGTTTGATGGATGCAAGAAGTTTGATGGATGATTGCGAGATCATGACAAGACGGGGCCCGCCAACACAAACGGCGGGCCAATCCCGGGCAGGGTCGCGAGAAAGTATGCTAATCGCGAATCGCGTGACCCCGCCAACATACGGGACCCGTAGGGACACCGCGGTGGGTTTTAGTGGGTATGCCCCGAACGCCTTTAGGGGAGAGCCTCCACATACCTCCTCCGCTAGTCCCAAGCCCAGCCGTTCTAATGGCTGGGCTGGCGTAGTTGAGATGACTCATAAGGAGAGTTTCCTACCGTAGTGAACAAAAAAAAAAAAAGTTTCTCTTTTGACCCTTAACCCAAAAATAGGAGCCCTGCGAAGCAGGGCTCCGTCAACTTAGTCCACATTCCTCACACTAGTTTAATAAACTGAAGTTGAATTAATTATCGTTAACACCCCGACTCAGTGCACTCCAACTCGAATAGGTTAGGTTAGGGTTCTCTTTTGACCCTTAACCCAAAAATAGGAGCCCTGCAAAGCAGAGCTCCATCAACTTAGTCCACATTCTTCACACTAGTTTAATAAACTGAAGTTGTTCAACTTCAGTTTATTCTCTATTTTCTTCTTAGATTATTGAAAACGAAAATTATAGCAAATACATTTATGGATTTAAATTATTATGACACTTGATCGATTATGACCGAAGGAATTAGTAAAAGTCATTTTATGTCATTTCACGATTATGATAACTGAAGCGTTATTTCTAATGAAATTATGGCAAATACCAGTATGGCATATGAAATTATGGCATTTCAAATTATGGCAAACATTAGTAAACCACGGTACAGGTATACAAAGGTAGCATCGACTACATACTCGTAGAGTATTTACAAATTATATGGTCTGGCTGGCACAAGGGTATGGTTATGAACTTATGACATAATTTACAGAAAGAAAATATATTTGAACGAATATTTTATGTAGAACCAAATTTTAACGAATCTTTGCTGCATCCAAGACTTTCGCCTTGGAGTCCAGAAGCCGTTTTTTACAGATTGGTAAGTGCATTTACGCCGTATACCTTGGACTGCCAACGACCCATGTGAACGAACGAGTCCATATTAAAAGAGCTCAACATAACCACAAGACTTTCCGCAATATGCCAAAATCGGGCCCTCAGCTTTTTCGGCCATATCACGCAGTCTCCAAAACACTGTATGGAGAAGCAGATAATCTTGGGTCACATAAATGGAAGGCGTGCTCAAGGCAGGGTACCTACAAGATGGTCTGGTCTGACACGATCAAGAAGGCGGTGGGCGGCAGCATGCAACGAGCCTTACATACGGCGTACGACCGCTCCTACTGGAAACAAATATGTGGTCGCGATCCTCAGCAGTGAGGGACCGAGGAAGAAGAAGTAGTGCGTATAGCTATAGCATATGCCTCCTTATTTAGTTTGCAGAGGTCAAAAGGCAGGTGGTATGTGGCAAAGTTGACATTCGGTCAAATTTAGTTAAACTAGCGCCACGCCGGGCTATATCATTTATAAATAAAAAATACTTTTGAATTAAGTACTTTCACAATCGAAGCACTCTTATGTTTACTGTATATTTCCATCGAATTGAAAAATGCTGTCAACTTTAAGTTTATTACATAAGTAAAAATATGCCAAATATGTATATCTCAATATAAATTTATTCGACAACTTTTACTTGAAAAACGAATTGAGTTGTATCTTAATGTTTTTAACCCAAAAAGGCTATTTGGCATAAAAACACAATTTTCGTTTGAAAACTTTAGTAACCATTACTGAAGTCATCTCAATTCAAATATTCATCTCTCAGAACAACGATATCTATCGAAGCACAAGTCACAAATACGTACACGTCCATCCAGACTTCACCATTTACGATATTAATAGAAAATCAATTATGTCAGTGTCGTACTTACGTCACAAAAATCGTATTTTACAAAATTATCTGATATTTGAATAAAATCGTAACGAGATCGTAAATTGAAACAAGTGTCAAAATATGTGTCAACGACAACGACAACCCAACCTACTAGACGCCGCATGTAAGGCGAACACTTTCGGACAACACAGTAGACTTATACGTCTTATATAAGACCAATTTGGACCAATCCCAACACTAGAAATGAATCATAACGTTCCGCAAATTTGAACCGGCCAATTAGGATGCATTTTTGTCGCCCGCCCCCTTGCCCCGCATACCTCACCGCTTTGACAGATTTTTTTGTTTGTAGAAATGAAAACATTAGGTGTCTAGAAGGCTGTATTGTCGTTGGTCAACGACGATATGTTTATTTTAAATTATACGATACTGAAATTAGGTTATCAGAATACCGCTTCTGAGTCAATCCAAAATATAATTTCAATGTCATATAAAATACGAGAATTGGCCTGCAGTTCGCTACAACAAAAGTATCTCGGTCGCGCATCAACATCCTGTGTACCTCAGGCCTTCACAACTTAAGGTGGATGTCGAGAGAAGGTCATTGCACACTGCAGCGAATCGACTAAAGTACTGCGCTTCTCCCTATAAAAACCAATTGGAGTGAATGGATGAGGCATTCCTCCATTAGAGAGAAGACCAAGCTAGGTAACGGTGGTCCAACGAATTTTGCTGAGAACGCAAGTATAGTCATTGACTGTAAAACTTTTAATAGCGCCATTCTAGATCTTTAATTAAAGATCTTCGTAGTAACGTGGAGGTCCGTTAGTTTAGCTTGCATTCAAGAAAATTAGAAATTGAAGCGTCTGGAATTGTATTACATTATTAAACATCCATAAAAATGCATAATAATGGTGATTCAGGCTCCAAATTTTATATTATTGACTACCAGTCGCCCGCGGGTACGTCGGCTCTAACACCTTTATTTTCCCCGTTTAGGAATGGCATACTAAAAATCCATCGCCAGTAGGTGTCTATGTCATAAAAAGAACCCGCTGCCCAAATTTAATTTCTCTAGCTTCAGATTTAGAAATGAAAAAAATATATGATAAGTCAGTCAGGAAAAGTAAGTAATTTTACATATATGATCATGATAACAGGGAAAAATACTAAGCGTAAGAAATTAAATTAAATAGAGCACACATTTCTTCATCACATTCGTTTCATGTCCCTATGTGAAATTAAATATCCCTGTATTCGGGTGACATATTAAGTTGATAGATTGTGGTGTGTGATGACCCTAAAACCTCCTTACTTCAGGAACGTAGCCGCCCTCTCCATTGTTTTGACACAAATATTGTTTATGCCGTCCGCCGAATGTTTTTGTCCAGCAGAAGCCAGCTGCCGTGTTTAGCTTCTTACTAAAGACAAATCTGAATTGAGAAAACTAATACAGTCCTTCTTTTCAACCATTTGGTGAACATATGAATTTATTTAATGGACCATGGATCGCGCATCGAACCAATGTTTCTATCTTGAAGGAACTCAACATCAAAGAGCGATTATCGTCGACTGTGCAAATACGAACCCTCAAGTTCTTTTCACTGTGTTAAATCTGTGACGCACTCCAACATCAACGACTGCTCTCCCTCCGCAAAACATAGAACTACATGGTGACGCATCACAAGAACAGCAACGGCACAAGAACCGACCTACGCATGACCACGACCACTCTGACAGGAGTGCACTACTGAGAAGAAGATTTATGTAAAACTTTAATATACACTTTTAAGAAAATTTATAGGAATTTTATCTTAAATAGAGTACAAAGGGCGGCCTTATCGCTAACAGCGATTTCTACCAGGCAACCTTTGGATGGAAATATTATTGGTAGGAATGAATGGTAGTAGTAAGTGCACAAGTAATAAGATGGTAATACTTTAAATATAATATATAACTTTGTTTACTATTGTAACAATATGCTACACGTACTCGTATATAAATACTTATACATACATACATACACACACACATACATAAATAATACTTAAAATTATATTCGAACGGGAAATATCATTGTGATAGATAGTGATCCTTGACTAAAGATTTGAACCTTGTTACCGTATGTGCCTGTCTTATATTAAATCGGAGTCCATTCCATAGGCGAACAGCAGTGACACAAAACGATTTATTACAAAAATCCGTGCAATGTCTTCAGAGTTAAATATTGTGATGACCCTAAATAACGGTTATACGTATTTTGAAGGCGTTCAAATTTGTCAAGCTGGTTTTCGGCGAGATCTGGATATAATAATGGTTAATAGAAGACAGTTTGCAAGTGCAATTTTGGTAGAAAATTTCTAAGTCTTCGCAATGAACCTGCTGAAGCAAATATCTTACGACTCACTTCTTGGACCTGTGAGCGCTAGGAAAGGGTTGAATCAGTGGTAAGGCCCAGATTTTTTACTTTATCCTGTATAGGAATTACCGTGCCGTTAAATATAACGTCAGGAAGTTGACACCGGTCGATCTACGATAACATTCTCGAACTACCAGCAACATATTGCGTTATGAGTATGTATTTGTTTACAGTAATTATATTATTTCACTACTGCTACATAATTGTTTCAGCAACATATATCACTGCCGTGAGAAAGGAAGAATGGGAATAATGAGAAGAAAGAGATATAGGGAGAGTCCGTATGCCTTACCTACCTTTGGCTAAATCATCTAAAACGAATCATTTGTCTTCATCGACATATCATCGCAGAGTCGCAGAGCCTCAACTTCCAAAGACAGCAACATAATCGACTCATCCGTAGAACAAAGTCCGATCTGCATGGATCGCAATTTTTAGTAGAGGCTGTAGAAGTTCTTGACTTGTGTAACTCTTTATAAATCTTATAACGAGAGACTTAAAAATAAGTTTTTTTGGTATATTACTATAACGGCCCAGCCTAAATAAATGCTCTATAGTGTATGTTTCTAGTCCTTTTATTGTACGAGATAGTGGGTTACATATCGACCTAGGACGTTTTATGGGGGAAGAACAAGAGTCCGCGGTGAACATCGTGCGTTGTTTTGCGGAAACGTTCGATTTAAAAGACGTTCTATGTCAACAAAGGTTGATTTTTGTTGGAATTTTTCATCCCTCCTTCTTTTGTGACCCGTCCTTTGTGAATAACATAAAACATAAAATTAAATCCAATGTAATTTTTTTTATAGGATGGTCTTAAAATAGTTGACAGAACTTTAGGTGGCAAAGATTAGACTTCTTGCATGCATGAGTAATTATAATTTTACTAACTAGACACGTCATGTAATAGTCGGAGTTACTATATTTACTAATTTAAAAATAAACAAACTGTGTACGTATGTACTTATATTTATTTAACTTTACGTATAATCGTATATACTTATTTAAAAGTCATCAATTTGTATGTATATTATAGAATAAATGACAAATTGTATCACAAAATTGCAACTACGTCTACACTGGAGCTCGGGCTTCACGAGCACTCACAAAGTTATTTTATAAGGACCTACTTATGACTACAAACGTCTTTATCACCACCTAAACCTAAAGACATCTTCTGCTGGACATGGTCTCCCCAAAGGCTGTCCACACAACTCCAATCATGTGCCGCATGAATTCCACCGCTTCCTGCGACCTTAACCCAATATCTTCTTCTTTATAATATTATACACGGTGGAAAAAGACCCATCACCAAGCCGAAGTCTACTCGTTTTACACATCTTGCTAAGTCATATTTAGCAAAACAATACCTCGGAAACCACTTTTTAGTAGACACATTTTATAAGCTGCTATGTAAAGTACGCGCGTGCAATTCTCGAGATACTCGTACTTACCTATACAAGGAAAGGTATCCTATAAAGAAGAAATTGGCGCGTGAAATGCATGGATTTTGTACCTAATAAAAAATTGTATGGTAACTTTGAGCCTCAATATCTCCTGAAGCAGTAATTTCCAAGATATGGTGCCGAAGTACAGAAATTTCGTTCAGGGTCTTTTTATACCTCGTATTAATATATAATAACAACAATCTTACATCGTTTTTACCTAGACGTGGTGCACAATATTAACTAAATAATAGTAAAATACAACTAAACATTAACAAGATTGAAAAACGAGTACTCATACTCATTTTAGTACTTAGCTAAACTATCCTAACGAATCTTATTAGTCTACTAAGCAGAGCCTGGGTTCGAAAGCATAAAGTCGTGGCTGCCATCCGGGTAACGCTGAGACCATTATAATGACACATTTCAGTACTTACTTTACATAAATAACTTAAGCAGCACATTACCATTAGGTCTTAATATATTTGAAACACACTTTTCATTGCATCATCTATAACGATCTTGTGCCTGTAAAGCCGGCTCCGCCCGCCTTTCCTTTAGAAATATACTTTTATCCTGTCTCATCCATACATACATATCTCATCCATGCAGTCTAGTCACAACATAATAATACATACATACATAGACTCACGCCTGTTTCCCCGAAGGGGTAGGCAGAGGCATATTAAACGCCCACTTTTCGCCAGTGTTTTTATCCCACGTAATAGGTGGCGAGCCTATTGCCGCTTATCGGGATATTTTGTTTGCCAGAGCCTCGTCCGTTGATCGGCAGGTGCACCACTTGCAGGTAAGGTTGGCTTGGGACCCTAAGTTCTTGGTGGGAACCCTATGCACCCATAATAATATAACCCAAAATGAGTTAAAACAGCATCAGCAGGAACATAGTTTACTGAACATATGTACTTCAATTTTCTTCAGTTACTGTCGCTGGGAGCTGTAGTAAATGGCAGACTACTTAAAAGTATGTCTTAATATTTTGTATTATTAGGGCATAATATAAAATCGCATGTCGAATGAGCATTTATGTATTTACAAAAATACCACATTTATCCGTTTTCCAGTAACCATAATACAAATTCTGCTTATTTTGGAATTAGATGATGTTGTGTGCATGTGGTAGAGTATTTTTATCATTATTTATTAGTAGTAAAACAGCATGAGAGTTAGTACTTAAACTAACTGGGGTAGAACCGTGGTTACACTTCTTACTGTTTGAGCTGTATTAACGATGAATTTGAAAAACTTAATGGATTTCTAAAGAAAATTAACTAGGTTGATTACTGTAGACACCTTCGCTAGACTAAATAGACATGCTATCCGGTATTGAGCTATTACAGATTCCTTTCTTTTCTTTGTCCCATCACGTTTGTATAGAATTTCTTTCCATAATATATCAAATTCACGACTGCTTCCTTTGTACCAAGAGGCAAAGACGATTCAAGCCCGTTTATCCTTCACTCGTTACTAAAATATAAAAATTCGTTTGCACAAATAATTTTAATAAACTATCTTAAGTTCTTTGAAACAATATATTTTGCAATAAATTTAACTTATTTCTAATGAAAAATCTTTATAACTAAAGACTTTTTCACTTGAACAACGTCCTAACTGATTCAACATTTTGAGTAACAACGTCCCATCTTAACATTGAACCCACAAATTATTTCACAGACTCCGGCGAAAACCGTCCTTTTTCGACTTCAGACGCTTAAAACTTCAACAATGTTCGTAAAAAAACGTCTGAATATTCCATAAGACCTCTACTTTTTGTTGCTCAATATTGCATAAAAATCGATTACTCTGTGAATACTAATTACGGTAATCGTCTTTTTGCGCCAGAGTTTCGATTCTGAACAACTCCATCGAATAACATTCTAAATAATCATCGATCGCTATTAACTATGAACTGAGTTAAAAAGTAATAAATACAATAAACTGTTTTAATTTAGTAACTTAAATTTGTATATAGTGGAGTAATACTTGTAAAACATCGTCACTTACCAGAATTGAAATATTAATTTGCAAACGCGGTATGTAAGTTTGAAAACGCCGAACTAAGATCAGGGTCTTCTGCATCTACTTGAATCATATTTAGTAATTTGCGTTATCCTGATATCTTTAAAAGTATTCTTTTTTATGAATATATTGAATTTTCTTAAATATCATGTCAATTAAGCATAGAACACGAAAACGCCCCAATTTTCTTCTTCTTCCAATGAATAACGGCCGGACTGATGATCGATCGCTGAGCTCGCGCCACCCGTACTCCCCGTGCGCCGTCCCTTGTATACATCGTGCGTTGTTGCGCGGAACAAATATCAGATGAGACGTTATTCGACTCTATATCTCCGAAAGTAAATAAGATACGAAAATTCTAAAAACACAGTTTTGAAGAGTTTGTATTTCTTATGCCATTTAGCTATTTAACGCGATTTTGGTCTATGTTCACATGGAACTCTATTCTACGGATAGGTCGTAATATTTATACAGTGGGTTGCTTTTATAACGCAAGCCCCCAGAAGGGTAAGTTTTTTTTATATTGGAACCCTAAGGGCGTAAAACCGGGGTTGAAAGTTTAGAGTTGATGTAAGCGGGCGACTGCTAGTCCTAGAATAAATATCAAAGTAAATTCCCTCTAAACAGGCCCATTGTCTAAGCATGTACCACTTGTGGCATAGTTAACATTCGAACTCATACAAACCTCACAAACAAGTACATACATCAACAACGGTAACTTTCGATGTGTATTCAGAAACAGTATTCAGTACTGCTTCTCGTTGGCGGTTTATGGCTCTCGAACTATGCAGGAGCAAATATTAAGTCAGTAGGCTACGCATTGCGCAGGGGAGAGACGAGAGCGCTGTGGGTCACCGCACTCTATGAGGGGATTAAACGCCTCTTGAATGGACTCTCACCCTAAACTCTCCACCCTTACATAGTATCTTCTTGGGTTTACGCGAATGTTACACATTGAAATTAAACTACAGTTTACGGATTTTATCGCGATGTATTGGTTTCACTAAGTTATTACATTTGAAACTAATGATCTAGAAACTATATTTTTAATTTATTACTAGCCGACGTTTCGAATTCTTTACAGAATTCATGTTCACGGCAGACTGAGGTGATATTTGTCTTTTTCCTGAATGTATAAGTTATCTCAAAGTACCCGAACATTTTTCATCTACTGGTGTTACTATTTACGCAGAATGAGCTCACAGTGTCCTTAGGTCTTCTGGTGACTTTGTCCTTCTTGGGTTTCATTAGCCTTATGACAGGGTCCCAAGCTGGAGGAACATTCCAACCATCTTCCCTATTGAAATTAGGGTGTTTTTTAATTTCAATAGCCTCTCGTATCATCCTTGGAAGAAAACGGTGTTCTTTTGCGAGTATCTGTGGTTCATCAAATCGCAGGTAGTGGTTGGGTCCCTGTTCCACATGTTCACACACAGCAGACTTTGTTGAGCGTTTATGTTTTATGTCAGCTATATGTTCTTTGAGTCGAATGCCTATGCTTCTCTTGGTTTGTCCAATGTATGAGAGCCCACATTCACAGTCAATTTTGTAGACACCGGCCTCTTGCAAGGGTAACTGACACTTGACAGATGGTAATAATTGACTGATCTTCGTTGGCGGCTTGTAGTAAGTTTTGATAGAAGCTCGCTTCAAGATGTAGCCAATTTTGTCGGTCACGCCCTTGATGTATGGGAGGACAGCAGGTTGTCTTTCTACTGTGGCTGGTTTTTCTTTCTTCTGGGATCTGTGACAGTGGCGCGGCGGTCGGAGCTTGTTGTCTTGCAGAACTTGCCTGACATGTTGAAGCTCAGCGTCCAGGTGTTTCTTGTCACAGATCCCGCGGGCTCTCTGAAACAGAGACATTCCTACAGTAGCTAACTGTTTAGGATGGTGGTGAGATTCACCGTTTAAGTACCTATTTGTATGGGTCTTTTTCCTATACACAGTATGGCTTAAGGAGTTGTTTTTATTCCTGATGACAAGTACATCTAAGAAAGCTTTCCTAAACCATCTTAATTCTATTAATAACCAAATACAATTCACAATGGAATTAGAGGCAAACAATTCTTTAGCTTTCTTAGATGTACTTGTCATCAGGAATAAAAACAACTCCTTAAGCCATACTGTGTATAGGAAAAAGACCCATACAAATAGGTACTTAAACGGTGAATCTCACCACCATCCTAAACAGTTAGCTACTGTAGGAATGTCTCTGTTTCAGAGAGCCCGCGGGATCTGTGACAAGAAACACCTGGACGCTGAGCTTCAACATGTCAGGCAAGTTCTGCAAGACAACAAGCTCCGACCGCCGCGCCACTGTCACAGATCCCAGAAGAAAGAAAAACCAGCCACAGTAGAAAGACAACCTGCTGTCCTCCCATACATCAAGGGCGTGACCGACAAAATTGGCTACATCTTGAAGCGAGCTTCTATCAAAACTTACTACAAGCCGCCAACGAAGATCAGTCAATTATTACCATCTGTCAAGTGTCAGTTACCCTTGCAAGAGGCCGGTGTCTACAAAATTGACTGTGAATGTGGGCTCTCATACATTGGACAAACCAAGAGAAGCATAGGCATTCGACTCAAAGAACATATAGCTGACATAAAACATAAACGCTCAACAAAGTCTGCTGTGTGTGAACATGTGGAACAGGGACCCAACCACTACCTGCGATTTGATGAACCACAGATACTCGCAAAAGAACACCGTTTTCTTCCAAGGATGATACGAGAGGCTATTGAAATTAAAAAACACCCTAATTTCAATAGGGAAGATGGTTGGAATGTTCCTCCAGCTTGGGACCCTGTCATAAGGCTAATGAAACCCAAGAAGGACAAAGTCACCAGAAGACCTAAGGACACTGTGAGCTCATTCTGCGTAAATAGTAACACCAGTAGATGAAAAATGTTCGGGTACTTTGAGATAACTTATACATTCAGGAAAAAGACAAATATCACCTCAGTCTGCCGTGAACATGAATTCTGTAAAGAATTCGAAACGTCGGCTAGTAATAAATTAAAAATATAGTTTCTAGATCATTAGTTTCAAATGTAATAACTTAGTGAAACCAATACATCGCGATAAAATCCGTAAACTGTAGTTTAATTTCAATCTCCACCCTTACGCAAACCCGTGGCTGCCTTTTGATCATCCTTTTGTTGTTTTACTGACTAATTATTTCGTAATAGTTTTTATAGCCCTCATTACAGTAGGAGTAGGAACCCCTTGATTTGACTTTGATTGATCTTGTTTGGTCATGCTTTCTTTATATTTAATGGTTTGTGACGTGATTATTGACGTTGTTACATATTTAGTTGTTGTGAGACTTATAGAGATGTAAGGCTACAATTCTTTTGTAATAATTGTTATCATAAACGGTGACTGTAGGATACATTTATATCTAGCGTTCCCGATATATTTTATAATATGATTGCAGACTGAGTTAACATAATTCATACTATTTTACAAAACAGCCTAACACAAAAAAGAACAAAAAATCTAAACCATTCGGATAGTAAAAGCATTAAGGCGCTGTCCTAAGCGACTGTTTTGGTAAATGAGGGGGTGAAGCAGGGGAGGTGAAGGGAGCTTAGCTCCGTCTACTGCGGGGCGCCCCCCTTCATTCTCGTCGCGTGCGGCCGTATTCTGGCGACATCCGTATTCCAATATTTCAAAATCGCAAGCAAAACGTTTTAGCATATTGAATTGGGATACTGATATTAAAATTTATATTACATACATCAATCTGTTTGTACAATATAGGCATAGCGCAATTTTTGTTCTCAGTGCAGCCATGAGCAAAACTGGCTTAAATTAGACGTTATAGGTATTAAATGTTGACGAAAGTAGGTGCCGTACGATGTACCTACGTGCCGTAAGATGATAAAAATAATTAAGTCAGTTCCATGTATGGAGAGGCCATTATTATGTTTGTTTTGTTTTTGTATAAAAATAGTGAAGCAGTTCATAGAATACCTACATCTAATTCCATTCCTGCCAGTTTTCAAATCTGTTTTGCAATAAATTGACTGTGACATACGGGCGGACAGACAGACAGACATTGCGAATCTATAAGGGTTCCGTTTTTACAATTTTTGGCTACGGTACCCTAAAAAACACAATACTGCTCTACTAAGCGCAAAAACCGTATCTCAACTAAAGCGAGTTACGAGATAATTGAAGTTTAGTAAAAGTTGATTTCTTTTATTTATTTATGGATATTTATTGTTATTATAGGTATAATTATTATGGCAAAGGTTTCGAAATACGTCGCCGTTTTTAGGGGTTGTGAGTGATTGAAGAGAGAGGAGGGGAGGTCTTGAAACCCCCCCTCACCATTTTCACTTGCCGGAAATACTTGGTTTCCTCTGAAAAAAAAATCTCCAAACATCGGTGTGTATGGCACTGCCAACTTCCACATTCATCACACTAGTTTAATAAAATAAGGTTGTCGGAGCCCTGCGAAGGGCTCCTATTTTCGGATTAAGGGTCAAAAGAGAACCTAACATAACCTATTTATTTACTTATTACAGTCGCACCTAACCCAAGGCACTCGAAAGCAATGACGCACAAATTTGACATTAGCTATCAATATGATCATACCAAGATGGCAGTTTTGCATTTCGTTTCACGTTTTTCACATAAAACCTAAAAATTACATTTGTAAAACTGTACTAAAGTATAAAAACTATGTTCCGTTTTGCATAATTGCCGAAGTATTTATGAAATTTTGGAAATTGTTTAAAAATATTTAGACGCAACTCCGGCAGCCAAAATTACATTTAGTGGATTAAAACGAACTACCTTAAGCCCCCTACACTACCAATACCCTCAAATTCAGGCGACTCGTTTCGAAACCCAACCCATTATTATTTTTTAAAATAAATGAAACATCAAAAATATATGTGGATATACCTTATTCATGATATACTGCTATGTCGCTTAGAAAATTATAGAATTAGAATTTGAGTTACTGCTTTTTCGTTAGCTCTCGTCATACATGTTTTTATGGAAAAATATAAAAAAATTCTTTCGCTTCAAATATGTGTTGTTTCAAAGAAAATAAATATTAAAAGATATTTATTTATATTCATTTATAATTTATTAACGAAATACAGAGTTTACAGCTCATCAAAAGTTAGCTGTCAGCTACAACCCGGCAGGTTTTCTTTATTCTCATCGAATGTTAAAGGCAGTGTGTGAGGCGATAAGACTTATTATTTGCTGTTGTTCACGAGGCACAGTTTCATTTAGTTTCCTGTTACGGCTTGGTATTGTAGAAATTTCAAGCAATGATGAAACATTTTCCTCTCCGTGATCTCGCAATGCCATCCCTTGAGCTTGACGAGAATCAACAATTTCAGGCAACTGCCAATTCATATAAAACGCCACAAGCTTCTCCCAGAAAACATTATCTCTTTCTATAATTTCTATTTTAGTGGTATACTTTCGCCACTCCACACAGCAAATAAACACTTTTGTCTGCGTGTAACGTGGCGTTGCCCCTGAATTTGGTAATAACAATTACAATATTTGTTTAGACTAGTCAGTTCACTTTTTTATCATGTTTCCATATTTGTTTTTTATTTGCTCTTATACTATTCTCTAGGCCATTCCTATAGGCAACTTTAGAACATTAAATTTCCACAATCGTGTTTCGACCTATTAATCCATCTGGCGTGGCACGAATAATCGAATAATCCACAAGGCTCGATTGTTACATTTTCTTGCTTCGCCAGTTGTTGCAAAGCCAGTTGTTCATTTTAGATTCCATGCGCAACTGATTTTACATTGCAAATATTTTATTTGTACAAAATATTTTTTACTAAGTTGGCTTTACTGCTGTTATCTTTTCTTTTTACCACTATACAAAAATTTCAATCTGTCAACATATTTTTACGCAATTCGAACCAGTCACTGCTATCGCTCTTGTAATTTTTGCTTATCACTACGGAATTTGAGTCAAATTTGTTAAAAAAATTATTTGGCATTTCTTGGCTAGCTCTTGAACAGATCGTGTTAGGAATGACTGAAGTCAAATGTGTGTAAGACGTTGCAGAACTGTTATCTTTAACTTCACTGTAATTACAATAATGATAATTAGTTACGTACTTTATTATTAAAAAAAATACTATATCTTGTGTTATAGCAAACAGAGAAGTCACCTTCTTACTTATAAATTATTGATTTTAGAAATTAAAAATATATTAGATGTACTGAGACATACCTAATAGTTTATGAATAATCAAAGTTTTACCCGATGTACCTAAAAAGGTTTATGTTCAAAACACAATAATACAACATTCGTTACCGCTTGTGTGCGGATTGCGGAACGCCATATTAGCGCTGTCATCATTATTGTTCGCCGTGGCGGCATCTTAGCGCTCCAGGCGCTCTGACAAGCTAATGCATTTGAAATAAAGGTACATAAAATGATTCGATTTCATGTTATTACTCTTTCAAAAATTGAAAACTGTGGCAGCTATGTATTGTGAGAATAATTTATATAATTATATTATGCATAATCTATAATATATAAGTAACATAGTTAGTCATAAAAGACTCTTATGAAAATAATTTGTGTAAAAATGTTACATATTTCATAATCACTTGGCCATGGATGAATTTCTATTTTATTACGACGCTTTCTTGTACAAATCCTTCGTAGAACTTCATTTCTCTAATTGTCCATATTTTATTCTTCTAATTATATATTTATAGGCACAGAATCAATAACACATTAAACGCAACAAGAGTATAAACTTAGGTCCTAATTATATGTGCCCATAGTTACATGAAAAGCCTATTTGATTCAAAGTATTCAGTCTATAACATAAAACATGAAATTACGAACTCAAATCGGCGTTTTATAATAACAAACAGGTTTACGTAAAATTTCGTGCAGCGGAGACGCAAGCGACATGACCTATCTCTCACAGGGCTCATAGCCGAATGATGAGGTCTCGGCGGGGTGTAAACTAGCAACTGACACTCAGTACACCGCTTATGCTAATAAGGTTTAAATTGCTGAAGCGTTTGATATTGATGGGATCTACCGAGCGTCAAAATCATAGACGTTTGGCAGATTTTATTTAATTTTACAAAATATACACGTATAATGTGAAAATAAATAGGGTAATTCTTTAGTTCATTAGATTTCCTACAATATTATCAAAAAAAAATATGACAGCTTACGATCAAAATATTGCAAACAGTGAGACGAAAGATTATTTTCTGCCTCGATTTTGTGATTTTTTTTCCGTGATTCTATTTTACGTACATGAAAAATTCTTTCAAAAGTCTTTTGTTCAGATTTTTGACTTTAAGCTCTTATTTTTGCTAGTTTGTAATATGTACCGTTATGGCTAGATGCGCGACGAAAAATTAGGTGTTTCACGGCTTCTGAGGTATAACAGCGCCTTAAGCTTGAAATAAGGAATTTATATAAATATTTTTTTTACCAAAATGTTTGTACACGCATTCAAACTACGAGTACTATACCAAATTGGATAAATCTTTTTCGTGTGAAGATAGGTGTAAAAAAAAATAATGACAAAAAGTTGACTAGGTCAGCTAGTAGGTAGATAAACAGGTATACTTGTGAAAATACGATTCGTATTTTGAAAAATACAATGCGGTATTTTGAAGTCAAAATGAAACAGTAAAAAATGATTTTTCTGCTAACTCAGTAGAAACCTATTGATTTAGTATCATACTCTAAACAAAAACTTTTAAATCAAAGAAAAGTAGTTTACCTACGGTAAGTAGCTCAATAATATTCTAACCAAAGCAAACCTTGTAGTGTTTACTTCAACTTTCAAAAAGAAATAGGATAGGTGTTATTCTTGGTAAACTACGAACATTAGCTAGACGTAAAACAATCTTTTACTTTCCGTTCCGAACTGGACCCTTCTCTATTAGAGTGAATAAAATTCATGTCTATTTGTAGTTATCCCCAGATATTTCAATTTGAACGAACAAAAAATCCACGAGCGGTGAAGTCCATGAAAAAGTGTGGGACGTGGGGCGATTCATTAGCGTCGCTTTATCTGATTCCGAGGGAGAGGGGCGAGAAGGGGAAGGGAGGGGGCAAGAGAGGTAAATTTTCAAAAAGCCCGTCCTGCAGGACCTTAGCCTCGTGGCTCGCTCATTACCGCGACCCACCGACTCTAAGTTTGCTCTTATGCTCCAACTTTTTAAGCATGTATAGTGTAGTACTTCAGAAGTGAGTACTCTTAAGGGTACACTAACTAAAACTAACAGCGTACGTATGGTATGAGTGCGTTTGTATTTATGCGTGACTGCGGCGTAAAAACACGCTATAATTTGTACTCGCTTGTTTGGATGTTACCTCAGTACATGCTTTGCTGCATTATGCTTCTTTTCATTCATCTCGTGACTACGGCTGCTGGTGTAACTCAGGCCAAAACCTCCAGGCAAATATAATGTACCTCACCATTATTTTCAAATAGTTACGCGATATAGACTCATTTTAAATTGTCGTTCGGGATATATATACTACGTACCTTTGTTTCGAGTAACCGATATTTCAGCACTGATGCAAGCGCCATGTTCACGGATGTATAGACTCGGTACATAAATATTACAAAGTGAACAAATTGACAATTAGTGGTGTCTTTTTGTCATTATCTAAGAATGTAATACTATATAACATGAATGAGTAAAGTACAATGAATTTAACGAAACTAAAGTAAGTTACCTTGACTTTACTACAGGGTAAGTTTGTCTGTATACCTATATTTGTGGCTGCCTGTTTGAGCCCTCTTTCAACTTCACTTTCAACTCAAGCACTGTTGACCTTTAATATAAAGAAATTCTCGGAGGCTCTCGAAACAATTGCTTTGAATATATTTCGAAAATAAACCCAACGAGATTTTAGAAAAATAATATGGAAAGGTCACTTCAATATTTGACTTGTACTAAGCATTTTTTTTATTATAATACAAAAATGATGCTGATATGATAATGATATCTAAGTGAGTGAGACACTTAAAAGCTTGATTTAATACTTGCTGAGTCTAGGTAACTCTTGCATTATTTAGAACTACTGCCCCGCACCCATGGGTCATAACGCGATGTTATATATAGCCTATAATCTTCCTCTATAAATGGGCTACGTAACACAAAAACAATCATCCAAATGGAAACAGTAGTTCCTGAAATAAGCGCATTTATACAAATTAGCAAAAAGTCTCTGACCAGATTGGAGATATCCTAAAAACAGGACAGGTTAGAAGTACCCTGAACAGAAGAGCATGCATGAGGAATCTGATGGGAGTGAATGAAGCAAGAGAGATATGTCAGGATCGTTGCAAATGGCGTTCCGTACTCTCTGCCTACCCCTCCGGGAAACAGGCGTGAGTCTATGTATGAATGTATATAACAAACAAACTCTTCAGATTTGAAATATTAGCATAAATAATAAAATTATTCCCAATTCAATTCAAAACTATTCCAAAATTTATTTCATTTCAAGAAAATCTGTAGTTCTATAAATAGTTTCACAAAACTGTACCACATAAAATGTTGGTTGTCTATCTACTTGGCTGCTACAATAGCTATTATTTTTCACTAGTGTCTAACGTACAACAAATCACTGAACGATAGTGGGCCAAAAAGGCAAATAACGGTGCATCTTACAGCGGTGGCCGCATGACCGACTTTCGACTCGGCTAAGAGCCCTTGTTCATACGCAGCACATCATCAATGCAAATGAGATGCCTTTACGTACTTGTATATTGTAGTAAGATGTATTGCAAACAGTTTTGTAGGTCAGAACAACGCTAAGTTACTTAAAGTTTCTGGTGACTGATGTAATGAAGTTATACTAAATAATAGGCCTACTAACATTTGTGGTTAAGCTCACGCATTAAAGAAGTCATCAAAATAATGTGAAAGTAAGCTCTATGAAGCCATCCAACAAAGTTTAATTTTACTTCAGAAGTCAAATTTGTCGGTTTTCTGTTAACATCATAACATAAGCCATCCAAATTCACGATCACTTTTATACTTATCCCAACCTTTGTTGTAAGAAGATTGAACCCACACAACTCTGGACTACATATCTGGAGTTCTTATCTCAGGACAAGAATCGTTAGGCCACGTCCGAGGTTTGGGGTGGTCTGAAAACTCCGACACCAGAGTTGGCCACACAGACAAATTAACTAAAAAGAAAGAACCAACAATTGTGAATACGGATCTTTATATCAAATCTGGAACATTTACGAGCGTGCCGGGAGCGGAGCCGCGCTGGGGCCAAATTGTAAATATTTCGGAGTACGCTATTGGATTAAGGTGCACTAACCTCCTGATTTCAATCCGCAATACAAACAGCAAGAGTGCTCTCCTTATTTGTTAGGTTTTATAACATTTCTTCTATATTTAGTATAAGCTGTGGCAATTTATCTACACTAATATTATAAAGAGGAAAAATTTGTATTTTTGTTTGTTTGTAATGGATAAACTCAAAAACTACTGGACCGATTTTAAATCTTCAATTCTTCATTAGAAAGCTACATTATCTGCGAGTAACATAGGCTATACTTTATTTTAGAAAAAAATAGGGGTCTGTAAGATATTTGGATTTTTCGGGTACGCGAAGTAGTTCTCTCAGGACGCGGGTGACATCGCGGGAAACGGCTAGTGTCTCATATTTTAAGCAGAAGTAAAAAAAATAGTAATGGCACATGTGTCTTCACTGCGTCAAAAATCTAATAAGCAGGATGCAACTTTACATTTAAAGGTATTAGATCTGGGGTCACGGTAGTGCAGGGGCACTACCGTGCCCCCAAATCTGATACCTCACCAAGTCGAGCAAAAAAGCGGCACGGCCGTACCATACTGTTCTCGAAGCAATTTAGGCCATTTTCGACCCCCTATAACTTCGTTTTGGATAAAACTAGAAGCCTGATTTTTTATGAACCATGCAAGCATTGTATAAACATGGTGTATTTCAAATTTCATTCAATTTCAACAAGAAGTCACTCACTGACCGATCATCAAAAGTCTAAGGCACTTCTAGCAGACATGGAAGCTTGAAATTTAGAATACGATTTGTGTTTGGTATAAGAATCAAGGAAAAATTAAAACATTTTTCAATTTCTGTCCAGTTTTCGAAATACATCAACTGCATAAATAACTTTGTAATCCAATATAAATATAAAAGATTACAAAATTACATTTGCAGTTAGAGCTTTAAATAAGAAAATTCCTTGTTGGTGTACCAGAAGTAGAAGGTATCGGAAAAAACAGAAGTAAGGCTATCTACAAAAAGAAATGAGATCCCATAAAAACAATACTTGTCAAATATACCAAGTCTCGCGACCGTAAAAAGTTGTGAGGTCCATGAAATACCAAGTCGGTTAATTAAAAATCATAAATGTTTTAAATAAATATATTGACTTGGCAATCGCATTCAACAATCTAATTTATACATATAATACTTATGAGATAAATTGTGTTTTCATGCGATGGCCGAGTCAATATATAAAACATTAAAGATTTTTAATTCACCGACTTGGTATTACATGGATCTCACAACTTTTTACGGTCGCGAGACTTGGTATTTTTGACAAGTATTGTTTTTATGGGATTCAGCTGTCAAGCAACTAGTTGTTATTGTAAACCATCATCATGTACACATAGTTTAACAATAAATTATTTTTAAATTGAAGTATCAAGTATGCGTTTATTCCGTTTAACTGATTTTGACTTACAAAATCTAGTGATAGATATCTGTGGGGTGTGGACTAATTTATATACGCACATACATTAATACGAATATAGACATGTATGTATTTGAATGGGTTCTAATCTCAGGTTTAACATGACGTCCAATGCCAATAGACGAATATATTGCCTTCATCCGGAGATGTTTGGAGGCTCTAGGGTATAATCTACAGATGGAAATGTGTAAGGTAAGGTAACATTTAGCTTTGAGTTTCCCAGTGTTCATTTTAAATTCTTTTATAAGGCATTGATTTAGTCAGTCATGGATGTGGAACAACACAATTATTACATAATACACAGTAAGTAAATCAAACTTAATTAAAAAACATGCACGTGGATATTATATTTAGGGTACTGAATTTTGCCTGCAATCAAAGGAGTTCAAACAAGTTTTAAGGACTCGCCTTAAAACTTGTTTAATACACAGTATCGCTCCAGAGGCATCTTAGGTACGTCCCCCATTCAGTACCTACCGAAACGAAATTATGACTGAAAACGCACTCACTGCGTAAAAATGTTGTCAATGTGCAATCACTCCGGTAGTACACAACGAGTGTCTGAACGATCAGTGACTAGTATAGTAGTAACATCCACAAGTAACGGCTTGGATAGCTTGCCAAACAGCATGTCGACCTCATTTGTTACACTTACAGCCAAAAAGACGGCAAAATAACAATTTTATTCGTAAAATTGAAGTTGGGAAGGTTTATTAGTTTGGTTTTCTAATTTACTACATAGATGGCTCTTAAAATAATACGTTGCCGTTCACTAGCCGCATAAACATACAGACTAAATGCTACTAATGTGAATGCACTTAAAGAAATACAAACAAATATGTATTTATAATGTTCATTTAAAAACTATATTTTAGATTTACATTCAAAACAAAATGCTCAAAATGTTCAAAGTCTTTATTCTTATACTACGAGTAGAGGACGCCAGCAACTATGCCTGCATTTTTTTTCAATTTACCCGTTTTGGCCGATCCCGTGGGAATTTCGGGAAATCCCTTCTTAGTGCACCCCTACGGTCCCCAAGGAACATACATGCCAAATTTCAGCTTCCTGCGCCCAATAGTTTCGGCTGTAGCGTGTCTGTCAGTCAGTAAGTAACGCAAGGATTTTATATCTTAAGATAAGGCTAATATATAAGACTTTAACATTTTGAGATATACAATATTGTACAATGATAATCAATAATTCTTACGACAAAATAGATGTAAACTTAGGCAAGTATTAAACAATATTGCAAATGCTATAAGAAAAACAAATGATTGAATATCACAATAGAAAAATTCACTCCAAAGCACGGTATTAGCAATAAACGCTAATTCAAGCAGTCTGAATTTTGGTTACTTTCCAACTTCAAAAAGAAGAAGTAAATATCTGAAAAGAGTGAAAATCAAAGTCTTTAAAAGCTACTACCGAAAACTAAATCAGCGTAATTTGATGGTTGTATATTCAAATACATTAGACCTATCAGAAGCAATAATCTCCCACAGTCAACAGAAATATCAAGACATAAAAATAACCATCCACTAAAACCCACCACCATTTTCAGTTGCACCTCTGCTCAGACATTCCATCCCATTTGTCATATATATATATATATATATATATATATATATATATATATATATATATATATATATATATATATATATATATATATATATATATATATATACACCGTGATTTTGTAAGCTAAGCCAAAAATGTTTTAGGGCCTTAGGTATCACTTAAAGATCACATTTCTGAAAAAAAATCGGTAGGTAAAATTTACTTATCGAAATATTTTTTCTTATCTAAATATCAATCCAGCGTGGTCACTAAGTGTTACGTAAACACATAGTAGTCGCGTAATAAACTTCAATGAGCAAGAGGAAGTGCGAGAGCCGCGGGGGTAGTGGGAAGGGGTGTGGTCAGGAAACGAAATTAAATTCACCAGTCGGCCGCGCTCGCGCATCACGAGGTGTTAGTGCGAAACACTTCCGCATTGATCTGTGCAGTGTCGACGCGAGACGGCGCCCGGCGCCCTAGCCTACAATGTATTCTAGCCGCGAGTACTATGAAATGGTGCGAAGCTACATTTTGAGTGGTGAGAGCCTTATCAGGGCGCAAAGGGTATACGAAGAAGAAAGGTTACCCCGTCTGTGGGCTCAAGGGTACGTGAACGCTGTTATACCCAATAGTCGAACTATTTTAGCAGCTAACCAGAGGCTGTTAGATCATGGCCAATTCACTACCCCATTTCACGCTCAAGCCCGTGGCAATCCGAGATTGGCGGTAGAAATTGAAGACGAGATTATGGATTTCTTTGAGATAAATCCGCGTTCAAGCACGCGAGATGCAGGCCGTTTCTTCGAAGTGAGTCAAAGTGCCGTATGGAGGCTGTTGAACTCAGCTAATATGCACCCATACCACTTTAAAAAGGTGCAAAAATTATACGACGGAGATGCAGCACGGCGGCGAACGTTCTGTGAGTGGTTAATTGCAAACCCTAATGCCAATATTTTGTGGACTGACGAAGCGTTATTTACGCGTGTACAACAACTGGGGCTGTATAATCAGCACAACGAACATTGGTGGTCGTTTACAAACCCACACATGATACGGGAAACGTATCACCAAGTGCGCTTTAGTGCAAATGTTTGGGCCGGCATAATAGGCAACCAACTTCTAGGCCCATACTTCATAGAAGGTCGGCTAACTGGGGGTAGTTATTTAGAAATGTTGCGCGGTACCATATCAAATTTTATGGACGATGTGCCTTTATCTTATTATCAAGATTTTTATTACCAGCAAGATGGTGCACCGCCCCACTATGCCGCCGCCGTACGTGAATATTTGAATTTAGAACATGGTAGTCACTGGATCGGCTGCCAAGGCCCAGTATCATGGCCGCCGCGATCGCCAGACCTTACGCCATGTGACTTTTTTTTTGTGGGGTGAGATCAAAAGACGTGTTTATGTGGAAGAGGCCGAAAGCCTCGAGGACTTAAAAGTGCAAATACAATCTGCATTTGACCAAGTGCGAAGTGATCGTGTAGTGCTTAACAAATTAAAATATAATGTGTAAAAACGTGCGAGACTTTGTTTAGAGAGGAACGGTTTGCACTTCGAACAATTATTAAAAAAAGATTAGAAAGTAATTAGGTAAGGAATTTTTTATTGTATTTTAATCATTGTACATAAGTTGATTCAATTTTTTAAATACGCCGGATTGCAAAAGGCCGGTCGATCTCTAAGTTTAATAATCATAATCAGCAATCGCAGTCAACAAAGGCCTTGCAATTTGACGGTCCTAAGCCCGTATAAAGTATGAAGGAAAAATTTGCAACTTATGAATGAAATGATGAAGTGATGGCAGCGACGCCTGGCTGGCCGCCGCGCCGTCTCAGCACAATAAACATCGCAGAATCAGATTTGGTGAGTATTTTTTTTTAATGATTGGGTTTGGTTTACTTATTAGTTTTTCGATTTTGTACATACGTAATTAATACCACTGTTCGTTAATAGTAATTAATACCACAGATGTTTTGTACATGAGGGTATTTAAATTTAACTTTTATAACGTATGAAGGCAGCGACTTAGGAATGCTGTTAAGTTTATCAATGAAATGAAGAAGCGGGACGGAGCAGTTTATTGTCATATTCGTAGGTACTCTGTGTGTAAAAGCGCGCGTGGTAACGTGGTGTCCATAAACTCAGACATTTTTGAAACATTTTTGCGGCTCAATATCTCAATATTTTTTGTATAGAACGATATTAATAAAGTTATGTACATCAATGTTATTAATGCCATGGAATATCATATTAGAATTTTGGCATATATTACAGAATCACGTTGTATATATATAGATAGATAGATAGATAGATAGATATACTCTTTATTGTACACCAAATAATATTGAAAAGTACACATTTTTTTAATTGGCTTATACTACAGCATGTACAAATGGCGGCCTTATCGCTAAAAGCGATCTCTTCCAGGCAACCTTTGGATGGACAGAAATGGTGTGTAAGCAATCAAGTGTGGCGATGGTGTAGTTAATAAATAAAATAATATTAACTAATATACATACTGAATATACATAAATGTATAAATATTATATATCATACATATTCTACATAAAGACCATACACATATTATGTACATACATTATTTTATAAAAATATATACCTATAAACTATACGAGATAGAATGTCATATATTTCATAATATCGTTATACTAAAATCTATGCTAAAATACAGATACAGTGAATACTACTCATAAAGTAAGACCTGCATTCTAGGAGAACAGTGCATGATGTTAAATGGACAGGTAGTGCTTTTTAAACATGCTTTTAAAAATGTTTAAGGATTCTGCTTTCCGAATCTCTAGTGGTAATGCATTCCACAGTCGCGCGGCCTGTACAGTAAATGACTTGCTAAAGAAATTTGTGGAATGCGTTGGTATCTCCAGCGTCAAATTTTCTGACGACCTCAAGGACCTCTCATGTGCGTCATTAAGGAACTTAAAACGTTCTTTGAGATAAAAAGGAGAACTGGGATTAAACAAGATATTATACAATAATGTAAGAATGTGAGTATTCCGGCGAAGACGAATCGGGAGCCACTTGAGTATGTTGCGAAATTCTGAAACATGATCATATTTGCGCAGTCCAAATATGAAACGTTAGCAAAAGTTTTGAAGACGCTCAAGTTTGTCTAACTGCTCCTCAGAGAGGTCAAGATAGCTGACATCAGCGTAGTCAATTACGGGCAGAAGCAAAGATTGTGCAAGTGCAATTTTAGTGGCAGTTGGTAGGAAATTGCGTAACCTACGCAATGAGCCCGCCGAAGCAAATAATCTGCGACTTGTTTCTTGCAGTTGAAAACTCCAAGATATGGTTTCGTCAAAGTAGATACCAAGATTTTTTACAGTATTACTGAACGGGATATTTTTGCCATCAAACTTGATTTGTGGTAAATCGGACCAGCAAATTTTAGACACCATGCGGGGACTGCCGACAATAATTAGTTGTGTTTTGTCAGGATTTACTATGAGTCCATACTGTTTACTCCACTCGCAAATCTGCGCCAAGTCTGTGTTGATAGTAGTACAGGCTTTGGGCAAGTGATTTAAGGGTGCTTGTGTATAGATCTGTAAATCATCTGCGTAAAGGTGGTAGGATGAAAGTAAATGTTTTGAGATAGAATTAATAAATATCGCGAAGAGTAAAGGAGATAGCACGCCACCCTGTGGTACACCGGCATTCGTGTTAGACCAAGTGGAATAAGTGTCTTCGATGCGTATACGTTGCCGGCGACCAAACAGGTAACTATGAAACCAGTCAACCGCCGTTGGAGATATGTTAAGAGAGCGTAGAATGCCAAGTAGGATGTGAAAATCTACCGTGTTGAAAGCATTGCTGAAATCAAGTAAGGACAAAACGGTAAGATTCCCACTATCCATACCTAGCCTGATGTCATCTGACACGCGGATCAATGCAGTAACGGTACTGTGGCCAGGGCGGAAGCCGGAATGATAGGGATTAAGGAGTGCATTTTTACACAGGAAGGAACTGAGTTGCGTGTGAATGAGACGTTCTAGGACTTTTGACAGGAAAGGTAGTATGGATATTGGTCGATAGTCTGAGAGGGAATAGGGTTTAGGTTTCTTGGGTAAAGGAATTATAAGTGCATCTTTCCACGCTGTTGGAAAGATGCCACGGACAACGGAGTGATTAAGGATGTGACATAGGATAGGAAGAATTTCGTCTAGGATGGGAAGGATCATTTTACGGCTGAGACTATCGTTACCGACTGCATTAGACGTCATTGCTAATATGCTCTTCTTAACATCACAAGCGGCAAATTGCGAGAAGGCAAAGGGATCATAATCTGGGGTTGGCAAGGATGAAAGAAGTTGTAAAGTGTTTCTTTTCGTATTTCCATCTAATTTGGACGAAGTAGTAAAATGTAAATTGAGAGAATCAAGGTGGACGTTATTCGGAATGGATTGCTGCTGTGACTTACCAATACCCAATGATTTGAGAAATTTCCAGACTTTAGCTGGATCACCATTTTCAACGGATTCATGAATATGTTGGCGTTGTGCTTTCCTACACACCTTGTTGCAGTGATTTCTTAGAGCCACGTATCTTTCTTGGTTCAAAAGAGTCGGCCTATGTTTCAATTTAGTCTTCGCAGCAGATTTTTTGGCCATGATCTTTTTAATATCATCTGTAAGCCAAGGTGCTGGTAAATGCTTAATTTTGATAGCGCGGATGGGCGCATGCTTGTCATATAGCTGAATTAGATTCGTTGTTAGGATATGGACTTTCATGTCTATACAATCTGAGGAATATAGAGTGTCCCAATCTATTTTACTGGCATCCTCACGCAACTTGGCATGACCCATGCCGCTAAAATTGCGCTGCAAGATAATCTTCGGCTTCGCTTTGGGTGGACGTATTTTGTATGAAACAAAGATGAGGTCATGGTAAGAGAATGCATCAGCTGTGCACTGACCATGCTTAGAAACAGAGTTAAGAGAAGATACAAGAATAAGGTCAAGAAGAGAAGAAGCGGAATTAGGGAAGTGATGAGTTGCATTTAAGTTAAGAATTGATAAATTGCAGGACTCAGTGACACGCCGAAAAGAAGTGGCACGAGAATCCTGTTTGAGAAGGCATGTATTAAAGTCGCCCATAATAATAGTATGGTCGTAAGAGGGAGTCAAATTTTCCAAAATTTGCTCGAAGGATGAAAAAAAATGAACACGACACGAAGGGGAATAGTAAACGCCTAATAGTAGTTTCGTGTGGTGCAGTTCCACCTCTAGAAAAAGATGCTCGCCAGCGTTCGCCGGTGGCGGCTGCGTTGACAAAGATACTATATGAAAAGGAATGTGAGAACGTAAGTATATGGCAACACCGCCTCCACCACCGATCGCGCGATCATTCCTAATAAGGTGGAAACCAGGCAGAGAATATAAGGTGGATGGAAGACATGGTTTTAACCATGACTCCGACACGAGGATGGCATGTATGTTTTGACTGTCTAGGTTGGCCAGCATATCGGGGAAATGGGCTGGAATACTCTGAGCATTTAAATGGACTACATTAAAGTTCCTGGGTACGTCTGAAAACTGAGACTGGAGAATGTCTCCCAGGGAGGGTACACTTTCAAAGCTGTCATCGTGGCTTGTTGCAGAGAGGAAGGTGTCATCTTCGCTATTTGAGTCACTGTCTGTCATATCAAATAGATCTAAGGTTAAATATATATATGTGTATATTAGCAAATAATATAAAAATATAGTATATAATATATCAATAAATATTTTATAGTTGTTATCGCGTAAAGCTTAAGTCATTGTGTCCACCCGCCGGTTGCGCATAATCAAGATAACATAATGATGCAAAAGAAATAAAAATGTTACTAACAAATATAAGTAAAACGAGAGAGATTGTTACATTATAACTCAAGAATAGTCCTACATACATTTTACATAGTAAATGAAATAAATACCAGAATTTTGTCTCAAAATACAAGTATTCAAATATTGTATTATTTGTAATGCAGAAACAATATTGTAATGCAGAAACGAAACGTAATGAAGGTTGACAATAGTGACATTGACAGTTATGACGATTGACAATATTTATAATTTAATGGCAAAAATTATTTTGATCATACCTACACATTTGTTGCGGTACACAAAAATGAAATAATAAGAACTAAAAGTAAACAACAAAAGTGACGGTGAATTACGTACATTATAAATTGATTACCCGAAAATAAACAAAGACTACGTAAAATGGGGAAAAGTCTACTTTTTCGAAGCAGCAGCACGCTTCGCCTTGGTCGCAAGTTGTTGTTTAGCTACTGGCTTCTCTGCGGCCGCAAGCTTGAGCTTACCTAGTTCGCCCACCGAAGATATACGATGACGGTTGCCATCGGGGCCAAGGATGAAGACGTATCCCTCTCTCGACCAGCACTTCCCGACGCCGAACTTCGCTCGTGCAGCCATAAAAGCTTCGTGTCGGGAGCGGGTCAGGAACTCCGACAAAGTGATACCTGTGCCCTTCAACTTCGTCTTCGTGAACCATACGCTGTCCCGCACGACTACTGACTCGAACTTGACAAGTATGGGCCTTGCCTTGTCGTTGCTCGCTTGCCGTCCCATCCTGTGGCAGCGGCGCACATCATCAGCAGTGAAGGTGTCAATCTTGAGGTGCTGCCTTACAACATCAGTGACCACCTGAGCCGTCTCCTCGTCCTTGTGCTCCGCCACTCCGTGAAGCAGTAACATCTTGCGCCGGCTGCGCATTTCCATTTTGTCCACCTCACGGCCGACAATTTCAAGCTGCTGGGAAAATGACTGTAGGGTCTGCAACACGAAGGTCTTAAATGTGGCAAACTCATCTGCTAAGCCCCCAGTGCTCTGTGGTGATGTTTTCTGCAGCTCTGCTTCAAACTTTGCCATACGTTCTTCAAAATAAGTCTGCATATCAAGGACTGTTGATGGATTGAATGTGTCCATAGTGTATTTATGTTAATACTTGTTAGTACACGGAGATAACACTACACCAGCAGGTATTCACTATTACCTATAATTATTTTGCATTTATATTACTGTTTACTTAATATTAACTATTTTATTAAAATTTTCTTTCCAAGCAATATCAAATTGTACTTATTGTTTCAACTACCCACCACATCTCCATATATATATATATATATATATATATATGAAAGGGAGTGGAATGCAAATGTGTGTAAACTAAAGCATAGCGTAGACTTTCGGCATGTAAGCAGCGCATTCCTTGCCGACGGCGTGTTTAACTTGAATATCAATTTGAAGCCCTCGGTGTGGTGCGCTGATGCGCTCCCATATTTCCATATTTGCATCCATCGTTCAGATTTGAATTCGAACTTTGCGACATGTCTTATTTACCTAATCTGGTGTTATTAGGATTACTGCATATGGTTTGAATGAATGAGGGTAGGTGCAGACAGTCCACAACGCTAATTATACTTGCCGCTTCTTTAGGGAGAAATAAATAAATTAGTAACAATGGACATATACATACGTAACAATGTAGATATTACCGCATTGTAATAGAGTAAACAATATGGTCAATACCTATCTGGCTCATGAAATGTATACATTCTGCGATCTAAAATAGTGTCAAGAGAAAAACTTATCTGGACATTCATCGCATCTCTACATGCTTATAGAGACCGGAGTGATAGTACACAGGTTCCGTGGGAACGCGACCGTCTTCTTAGTACGTACCCATCGCGGAGACAGGAGTCCCACTAGTTCTAATTAAACTTTCGTTGTGTCAATGAAAAACTAAGAGCCCGCCAGCTCGGGACTTTCAACATAAAAATTCAACATAAAAATAATAATATAGAAAGACTTTCAACATAAAAATACAAGGCATTTTGCACGTAATAGTGTTCAAAAGTTATGTCATTATTGTTAGCTTCGACAATATCATTTTAGATTCACCACACAAAAGTAAGTTTATTCAGGAATAGTGTTCTCACATTGGGTATTATTTACATACGCCGTTGATAGTACTGTACAGAATTTAGTGGCAGAGAAGCATTGCAGGTAGCGGCTTAGTGTTCGTGTAATAGGAGCGGTAACTCGGGTACCCTTGCTCTAAGGTTGTGGACTTAGATGAGCGGAGTTCAAGCGGTAGCGATAGTGGGACGGGCACGTTACCGAGAGCAAGCGTGGCTCAAAAACGGGGCGTGGCTAATTGGCAACGCAAAAGTGGCGACTGACTTTCATTTCCAATCTTTAAAATACAAACGTTGAAATAAGACTAAATTTCTAGTCTAAAGTATTCATAGCACGAAACCTCAAATAACCGTATAACCGTCGCCACACTGTCAAAAATACGACCCAAAATAACGCTACACTCATGAGTACTATGCATAATATAAAAATGGCATGCAAAGTCAGAGTTGTCAGTTATATGCATAGACCACTCACCACTCATGTGCTAGCTACCTCAGTCTCGCTGTCGCTACCGCTTTTGTTTTTGACCACAGCCGTACTTCGTTGCGCTTAAAATATTCACATATTCATGTGAGCGCGGCGCGTATTACCAAAGTTTATGTGTCAGCGCGTGGCGTCTATCGCTATTCAATAGTTCAATACGTGCTATTATTAACGACAGTTTGACGACACTGTGAAAGCAGCAGTCTCGTCGACGCCTCAGCGCTCGCATGGCACGTTACACACCATGTTATAAGTACGAAACTTTAAGACATTCACAGTTTTAAAGTCGAATTCATAGTAGCAACGTGTAAAGTACGTTGCATGGTGTAATATAAAATAATGCAAAAGCTAAGGTAGCTCGGAGAAAATTGAGCCTTAAAGCGTCCAATTTACTCTCTAACGAAACATGCACCATATACTATTGTGGAGTCTAGATTTTTCTATGGGTTACAATTTACTCGTTCCAATTGTGCTGAGCCAGTACCGCTACAATACTAGTAAGTATCTAGTTCTACCAATATAAACATCATTAATTAAGTCTTGGCAATCAATTCCTTTAATGGTCTTTGGAAATCAGATATCGAACGTATTACTAATTTTAAATGTTTGAGATTTTGGTATTTTTATGTTTATAGCTTGAAGGACTAGTCGATTTAGTGTTTTTCGAAGTGCTTAATATATTTTATATTCAACTTTTATCGTGACAAACAAATAAAGGTATAAGTTTGCGATAAACGTTTCGTTTGGGCGTCAAGTTTTGAATTTGAGTACCCACTAGAACCGAATCTAGTACCTTCCCGATCACGACTGTTATAAGACGGTCGAAAGGTCGGGGAAAATCAGAAGTATTTATATCTTTAAGGAGTTTGTTAACGTGATTAAAACCCATAAAATAAACTTGAATGAACGAATCCCTTTGTTTCTCACGGACACAGCTGTATGTCATTATGACCTCGAAAATGTAAGTCTTTACATTTCATTATTCATTTTTAAAACTAGCTCGTATTCGTACCTACTCTTAAAACTCATCCATTTAAAAACCGTCGCAGGTAACGGATTCTTTTGACAGACTCAATTAAATATCGTTTAATTAAAAGCTTTTGAAATTATTCAGCACTTCCAGTGATCAAACAAAACGCGGTGATATATTACTAATATTATTCCTTGCTATTCTCCTAAATCGGTATTATGATTATCAGATCGTATAGGCTAATTTTATATTGGTTTGCTCGATATGAAACTTGATTTTTTGTACACCAAATTAACTAATTTTAATCAATAATTATAGAAACAAGAAAGATACAAATGGCTGGTTAATTACTTCAGACCAATATATTATAGGCAAGCTTTGGATGGACCAGAAAGGACCTCTAAATATGGGCAATTAAGCGATTTTATAAATATACTTCTATGAATCATAACCATGATCGAAATTACCTACCTTACCTTCTTACCTTCTCATCGCTACCCCAGTTGTAAACAAGTCTTTCATCTTGTATGCTTTCTAATCTAGCTTAGAACCCCATAAATAGCGATCAGATAACTAATTGTACGATATCTCATACTATTGTACGGTGCCTAGAGTTATTTGTAACAATACAACCTAATAGGATCTCATAAAACATACACAAATACATAACATATATAAATTTTACTCAAGGCACAAAATTGATAGATGTTGCGATATTTCTAGAAGAAATAAGATAAACTGAGTCAAATAACCGAATTGAACGGCAACTGATATATCGAATAGTTATGAATCACCTCCAGTGTCGCTATTATATTCTGCTACATTTTGCAGTATACCAGACCTGTATACCTCAACTCCAGTTGATAATTTGAAATTAATGAATAGTCGTAATGTCTTTGATGATAGTTTTGCATAAGTAAATTACTAACAGCTACGATAGTACAAAATAGCTCTTTATCTTGCCATCTCCAGTAAAAAGGGGTGGGTGACCGTTTGTGTAACATCTATGTTTATCTGAGCACTACCGTGTTTTGTGGGCACATAAAGTTGTTGTTCAGGAAGTTGGAGGACAAGAATCGATAGGCTTGGACATGCCAAGAACTTGGGGCAGACTATGAATTCCGACACCAATTGGCGACACTATGATATGAAAAAGAAAGACTAATAAAAATAACTACGTTAAAAACAACCGACTTCAAAAACGAAAAAGTGAAAAATAATAAAGATTTAATATTAATTAAATACTACCTATTATTAATAATAAAGATTTAATATTAATTAAAAAAAAACAAATAAAAAAAAAAAAGAGGTAGTATGTGCAGCGTCTGAAGTATGTGGTGTGATCAAGAGAAGGAAACTACGAAAGGTTAAGAATACATGGTGGGACAAGGATGTACAATCAGCAGTATCAGAGAAGAAGAAAGCGTGGTTAGATTGGTTGGCTGCCAGAGCAAATGAAAGAATGGGAAAGGCAACGAGTGATGACATAGATGAAGCAAGAAAGGAGTTTGTTAGGTCTAAAAGAATAGTGAAAGAAATGGTTAAAACGAAAAAAGAGGAAAAGAAAGATGAGTTTAATAGAATATTATCTGACGACTTTCGGAGAAACATTAAGTTTTTCTGGAAGTCCGTTCGTGCAGTTCGAGGAAAAACTCAATCCTCAGAATACACAGCAATCAGAGACAAGAATGGAAAGATACTGAATGGTGAATCGTGTGTGCTGAAGAGATGGAAAGAGTATTTTGAAGGATTATTTGAAAGAACGACGACAGAGACATCAACAGGTGAAATGAATGGTAATGATAGCAATGATGAAAGCGATATTGGCGTGGATGAAATTTTGAAGGCACTGGCTAGTATGAAATTAGGTAAGGCTGCAGGGTATGACAGGATTACAGTCGAAATGCTGAAGGCTGGACAGGGCATCATAGTTAGTCAGCTGCAGCGTTTATTCAACATGTGCTGGAGCACCGGCCGAGTACCTGATGACTGGGCCACAGCAGTAGTTGTGCCTCTTTATAAAGGAAAAGGCTCGCAACAAGACTGCAAAAACTATAGAGATATTAGCCTTCTGAGCATTGTTGGCAAATTGTATGCGAAGGTACTGATTGAAAGAGTTATGAAAGTAACCGACAAGAAAATATGGGATGTACAAGCGGGATTCAGAAAGGGTATGGGGTGTACGGATCAAGTCTTTTCCTTGCGAGGCATAGCCGAGAAATTTTTGGCCAAAGGTCGAAAGGTCTACTGCGCATTCGTGGATTTGGAAAAGGCTTACGATAAAGTGGTGAGGAATGAAATGTGGTCGGTACTGTCGATGTATGGGGTGAACAGCAGCCTAATTCGAGCTCTGAAATCCCTTTATGAGGATTCTAGAGCTTGTGTGAGGATAAACGGGGCATACACTGACTGGTTTACCATCAACACAGGTGTTAGACAGGGATGTGTAGCGTCGCCGTGGCTGTTCAACCTCTTCATGGACAGTTGTTTGCAAGACTTGAAACATAGTGATTGTGAATTAAGGATGAATGAGTTACTTGTCAAATGCCTCCTTTATGCTGATGATCAGGTTATACTTGCGTCTTCAGTGGAGGAGTTGCAGGAGATGGTAACAATCATGCATGGTGCGTTAGAGAGGAAAGGAATGAAAGTGAATGTAAGTAAAACGAAAGTTATGGTTTTTGAAAAGGATGAATGCGTTACGGCTTGTAATGTTATGATCGATGGACAGCGAGTGGAGCAAGTGAATGAGTTTGTATATCTAGGTACGCTGTTTACAAGAGATGGTAAGAATGTAGAAGATATTGAAAGAAGAGTTAATGCAGGTAATAGAGTGAATGGAGCTCTAAAGGCGTTTATGAATAGCCAAAACGTGTCCAAAAAGGCACGTTTGGCTGTGCATAGAGGGGTGTTAGTACCTACTCTTATGTATGGTAGTGATAGTTGGGTACGGCAGAAAAGTCATGAAAGTAGAATAAATGCTGTAGAAATGAGAGCACTGAGAAGTATGTGTGGTGTCTCTCTGACTGACAGAGTAAAGAATTGTGTGATAAGAGAGTGTTGTGGAGTAAAAGAAGATGTAGTGACAAGCATCGAGAAAGGTATGCTAAGATGGTTTGGGCACGTGGAGAGGATGGATGACGAAAGACTGACCAAGCAGATATATAAGGCAAGTGTGGAAGGGACAGGACGAAGGGGAAGACCTAGGCGGACGTTCTCTGATCAGATTGGAGACATCCTAAAAACAGGACAGGTGAGAAGTACCCTGAACAGAAGAGCATGCATGAGGAATCTGATGGGAGTGAATGAAGCAAGAGAGATATGTCTGGATCGTTGCAAATGGCGTTCCGTAGTCTCTGCCTACCCCTCCGGGAAACAGGCGTGAGTCTATGTATGTATGTATGTACCTATTATTTATATGTGCTATTTATTAATAGGTTTGAAGTCAGTGCCTAGCCTTAAACAAATAATAATATTTAAATCACTTAAATGAATACAACCAAATAAATACAATGAAATGGCTACTATAAAGATAAAGATGCGTAAACAAACCTATTAAAGAGCAATTTGATATTAATATTATAAGCAGCTTCAGTTAATACGAAAAATAATGAAAAAAAATTAATACGAAAATGTATTCAACAGAATATGAATTTATGTGAATTATGAAATGCCTTCTTTAATTAAAAGGCTTTTGAAATTTGATTTGGCATCGACTTCAAACCAATTAGCAAATAGCACATATAAATAATAGGTAGTATTTATTTAATATTAAATATTTATTATTTTTCACTTTTTCGTTTCTGAAGTCGGTTGTTTTTAACATAGTTATTTTTATTTAGTACTTTTTAGTGTATTTTTAATTGGCAACTAGTTATGGGTAGACCGGGTAGACCTACAAAAGGTGCTGCGCGCCTTAACGAACGGATAAAAGTAGTCGTCTCTGTAAAAATGCTCTTCGGGACACAGTTTCACGTTCTTATGACACTATTAAAGATCCTGAAAAACATTTGTTGGTCTAGAAAGCATATATGAAATAACGTTTACGTCAAGAAATTCTTGAACAGTATAATTCTAGACTCGGAAAGATCCAAGAGCGTCTAGCAAATGAGTCTTTTGAGCAGAGAGCTAATAGACTTGGTCTCATTAATAATCGACAAATATTTGATCATGGCATTACTGCATGATTTACGTCTTTGAAGACACCATTATGATCATTGTGCAAGTTAAATAGACTTTTATAATTACTGAGTTCGTATGGCCACCTTCTGACTACTTCATCGGATCCTAGAGGATCCTAGTTACCACTCGCACCAAAGTGCTCGTCAAGAAGAATCAAACGAGCCCAAACTCAATAAAGTTTTGTCATTTAATTACTGAATTCCTATATTATTCCTCCATAGGAATAATAAAGGAATTCGATTCACCTTTCGATTTCATCATCAGATCAGCTCTATGTCTTTGTCTGGCGTTTAGCGCGTCTACACCGCCTTTTATACCCTTAGGAATGTTCTAGATCCACTAATTTTGATTTAATTTTTTTAATTTATTTGTTTTTCATGTCCTGTCTCTTTTTAACCTTTCCATTCCTTCTTAAAGTTTCTATAATTTCTAATTTTATTCGAAATATTTAAATAATAATTTTTTTATATTTGCCAAATATTCATAAACATTTTCAATATTTCATAAAAACCAAAATCCACACAATTGTTAGGACTGGGATTTGAAGCCACGCCTTCAGAACGTAAAGCGGATGTATTATCCGCACGGCCATCGCCTTGTTGTCAAATAGTGGCGAATTTAGCGAACACTTGACAGAGTGTTTACGTTATCTAAGTTAAAACTGTCATTTCCAAATAATGAAATAGTCTGCAAACCTTTTTGCTACTTATTATGTTTGACGACCGGCCAGTTTGTAGTGTAGATGTCAGTAGTTACAGAGTACCTTTTTATATCAGTAGTCCTTGATGACCGTAGTGATGACAGTTTGACATGACACCGGCCGTCATAATATTATATATATATTTCAGACATCGGCATAGGTGAAAGTAAATAAAAAAGGCTCATAAAATAAAAACTACTGGGCCTACATGAATCAAATTTTAATGGGACCAATTCGAAACTATTCCGCATCAAACAAAAAAAGAATCACGTAAATCATGAAAAGCAATCATCATACATCGAAAAAAAAAATATACCGGCTGAATTAGAACCTCCTCCTTTTTTTTGTTTGAAGTCGGTTAAAAAGACCATTTACCCCATTTTTACTAAAGTAACTTTCACTATATTATCCTTTCTCTAACTCTGCATCCAAAACATCACCTCAATCATTGCTAGCAATTCGTACAACTGCTTAAAACTAAAACAATAATCTTGCCCGAAAGAGCTATTGTTTGACTAACTACGAAAATTATCGTTGCGGGAAACTGTTATATTATTATAGCAACTATGTAAACACAATTACTACTTAATTGGCTTTCAAGACCAATTCTGCTTTCACGATAACAAAATATACGTACGTTATATTGTACTAGCGTTCCCTTGTGTTTCAAATACGTTATGTTATTTAATAACTTAGGCTTAGGAAGTCTGTTCGTTACTTAAAAAGGCAATCGCACTCAGATTAAATCGGCATGAAATTCTATACAAGTTTAAAAACGCAGTAACTTTAGAAAGTGTTGACTCATGTGTGTGTGATTGAGTCCAAAACATTGAGGCGACGACATAAGCCACTACGCCATATGCGTAATATCACACAAAACGCCGCGCCTTAAGAAATAAATTGACGTATTGCTACGGCAGGTAAAAAACATCTAGTAAAAAATAATAAACGTTCTATTTTTTTACAAACCTGGTTATAAATAAATTGCACGTTTTAAAGTAAAATTTTGTAAGAGGCTGTTAAAAATTATTAAAATATTAAAACCACGTAAGCTAACCGATAAACCAACTACAGGAAAATATTTCTAATCATTTTTCATTTTAAATAAATTGAGAAAAATAATAGGTTAAAAAATGTGCCAAAATCGATTCAGAACTTTTCTGTGTAAAGTTATAAAAGCTTCATTGTGTAGAAACAAAGCAATACATACGAGTGTCTAGGTTAACATCCATTAAGCTATATTTACAGTTGCCAGGTAAAACCGGCAACTACTAAAGCTAGGGCTTTATGAGAAGAATGTTGGCAAGAAACTTACGCTAAACCTTTTTAAATCCCAGGAAAAAGCGATGATGTGGTCCTTACAAATTATATCTGCAACGTGCTGCAACTTCATTTTAACTTAGCTACGTAGGTCTCTAGTGACATTTTAATCTAATCAGTGACACAGGTATGGTTTCAGCTGTTCAGGCAGTAAAAGAGGTTTGGGTTTTAATATCTCGTAATAATTTGCCAATACATATTTTCTATTAATCTTACGAGGTAGTATTATAAGATCGAGTTTTTTATACATGAATGGATGTTTGTTATTTAATTCTCGCACGATAAAGTATCTCAGTCTTAAGATATTTAGCTAACAAATCAGAATAGGGCAAATCCCATACTAGGGTTGACTTAATTATTGTGATCCATTAATTGATGTATGAGTGTTCATTGTGTCCGTTAGTTTCATGTTTTTAAAGTCGCGTGTGAAACGTAATTAAATCCCAGTGCGGGTGTTGCGTTTTAAAAAAAATAGAGTGAGTTAAAATCTGCAAGTATATAAGAAGTACTAGCGGTTTCAAAAAACTATTTATTTGTCATCAAAAATCTCCGGTACTTTTACTTACTAAGCTAATGGAAATCCAATTACGAAATAAAAATCCTTTTTCACAAAACTTAAACCTTAAGAGGAAACTAAGAGAATACGAAAGTATCTCGTGATACTTGTAATCTCATCTCATTACAAGATCTCGAGACATCGGTACCACAAACGCTTAGTGCATACGAGTATTAGGTACGTAGCGAGTACCCACGACTATTACCATTAGGCGCCTTACACACGAGCGAGTAAATTGCGACAATGTTATCTCAGAATTTAAATATGTACATACATACATAGACTCACGCCTGTTTCCCGGAGGGGTAGGCAGCTTTGAAATGATTGACCCAACTGATTTAATTATTTTAGTGTGAAGATCGTCATACCCCACACTATTAGTGTTTTTAAGGTTCTTTATTATGGTATCGACGTCAATTGGAAGGCAAGGTGGCATAAACATAGACTTGACGTTTTTATCTATGCTTTTTGTAACATTTCGGTGATTGGTAGATATTGGTTTAACTTTATTTACAAAATAGTCATTAAAAGCTTGTGTAATACATTGTGGATTTGTAATTACGGTGTATTGGTCTGTGATTATTTTTGATAAAGGTTCGTTTGGTGCACTTAGTTTTGATTGGTTTATTATTTCCCATGTAGTTTTAGTCACGTCTTTAGATGTGTTTATACTGTACATATTTTGGGCACGTTGAGTTTGCCTAATTATGCGCTTATATCTTTGTGCATATTTTGTATAAGCTACTTTATTTGTTTTATTTGGGTTTAACCTATATTTCCAGAGCAGCCTTCTTTTATTTTTACTGCACATCTTAATGCCACGCGATATCCACTTGGGTTTATTTGTTGACTTAATTATGGATATTTTAAGGGGAAAGCAGAGATCGTAAAACAGTTTAAAAGTTTCCATAAAATATATATATGCTTCGTTTGGATCATTCGTGCCATATATGTCCACAAAGGAGAGACTTTCTATACACGATTTAAATGTATCTATATTTTCATTATTAAAATCTCGGCGAATAATACGCCAATATTTGGTTTCATCTACTTTTCGAATTGGACATTCAATCAATTGTGCAGTGTGGTCAGACAGGGAGAATTCAAAAAGTTGTGACCTACATCCTTTTCGAAAATTATGACAAAAATTGTCAATGCACGCGTTATTCTGTAGTCTACATACATACATATCGTCACGCCTTTTACCCCCGAAGGGGTAGGCAGAGGTGTATTTCTACACCCACTTTTCGCCAGATATACTTTAGTCCCACGTAATAAGGGGCGAGCCTATTGCCGTACCGGGCACATTTCCAGACTCCGTGCTGCTACTGAGAATTTCGTGACAGAAAAACCCAATAACACTGCCCGACCCAGGAATCGAACCCGGGACCTCCCGACCCCACGCGCACATTTATGCCGCGAGACCAACGAGGCAGTCATATAGGGTTTGATGTCGAGTTTTCCGTCTCTACGCAAAGATGGTAGTTGCATCGTGTTATCCCTTAGTCGCCTCTTACGACACCCACGGGAAGATACGGGGTGGTGACACTTGTATTCTATGCCGTCAACCACACGGCTCTGTAGTCTAGTAGCTTGTCTAAATTCAAAATTTAAGTTATTGTTATACAATAGACAATCTTCATTTACTCCCAACAAATTCCTCGAAATATGTAATTCATTGAAATTCATTCGTAAGAACAATCACATAAGCATATCTTTGATCGAAAATCTATCGTACTCAATTTCTCTAGATTGACAGCCATGGTCATAGGCTAATATTTCGCCTACGACAAGTAAAACTTATTCGCATTGCAGATCTAGTACATCATTTCTAGCACATCATTTCTGTCTAATATGTCTCCAGAATAAAACTTGCGACACATTACGATTCGTAACCATTCGCAACTTTTTGCGACATCTCACAGTATTTAACCGAAGTATTCAATATTACTCGGTACTTAGTGCTATTATCGGTAGATACGTTTTGTAAGTGGTCGGTAATATTACCCACTTAATTCCAGCTTATTTTAATCTCTACTAAGCTTGCGAGCTTTCGTTAAGGGAGAAATTGAAAAATACTCCAATTGGTAACTCGTTCGATATATAAATTAGCATAAGATGTTGTTTTCAAAGGTATTATATACCTTACGAACTGTGCCTTCTACCTTATTAGCTATTTAACATGGCTGACTACGCTTCACAGCGGTAACAGTTTTGTGAGTCATTAAAATAATTATAATCGTACAAAATCGTTTTGGTATTGCCTGATATTGCCTGAGATAAAAGTCTTTACGCTTGCCAATTTTCAACTGTCTTGGACTGTGTTTAGCTAAATAACTGATTTGTGTTATGTGAATGAGGCAGTGGGAGACACAATGTCTGTAGGTTTGCTAAGATTTGGAGTGGCTGATGATCGGCAGTAGAAGTTCTTTAGTGGATGATGACTAACGGCCATTTTCAATATTCTAACTATAAATAGATCATACCGGGTCATCACGAATCGTCTCGAGAGCAAGCTAGACGACTTCCAGCCTCCCGAAAAAGCCGGTTTCCGTAAAGACTATAGTACCATAGACCACATACATACGCTGCGGCAGATTATACAGAAGTCCGAGGAGTATAACCAGCCCCTATGCTTGGCGTTTGTGGACTATGAGAAAGCCTTCGATTCGATCGAAACCTGGGCGGTGCTACAGTCTCTCCAACGGTGCCGGATTGACTACCGATATATCGAAGTGCTCAAGTGCTTGTATGAAAACGCCACTATGTCAGTCCGCCTCCAGGACCAGAGTTCGAAACCTATTCAACTCCAGCGTGGAGTGAGACAGGGGGATGTCATATCCCCGAAACTGTTTACCACTGCGCTGGAGGATGTTTTCAAGCTTCTGGACTGGAATGGACTCGGCATCAACATCAACGGCGAGTACATCACTCACCTTCGATTCGCAGACGATATCGTAGTCATGGCTGAGACCATGGAAGACCTAGGCACAATGCTCGATGGCCTCTGTAGAGTCTCCCAACAAGTAGGTCTTAAGATGAACATGGACAAGACGAAAATCATGTCGAACGTCCATGTCGTACCTGCTCCTATTCAGGTTGGGAACTCTACGCTCGAAGTTGTCGACAAGTATATCTACCTGGGACAAGTAGTCCAATTAGGTAGGTCCAACTTCGAGAAGGAGGTCAATCGTCGAATCCAACTCGGTTGGGCAGCGTTCGGGAAGCTACGACATATATTCTCGTCCGATATCCCGCAATGTCTCAAGACGAAAGTCTTTGACCAGTGTGTGTTGCCAGTGATGACTTACGGATCAGAGACGTGGTCGCTCACTATGGGCCTTATCAGAAGGCTCAAGGTCACTCAGAGGGCGATGGAGAGAGCTATGCTTGGAGTTTCCCTGCGAGATCGAATCAGAAATGAGGAGATCCGCAGTAGAACCAAAGTCGCTGACATAGCTCTCCGGATAGCCAAGCTGAAGTGGCAGTGGGCAGGGCAGAACTCGGGCAGGCTCGAAGAACCGATGGCCGTTGGGGCAGAAAGGTTCTGGAGTGGCGGCCACGTACCGGACGACGCAGCAGAGGTAGGCCCCCTGCAAGGTGGACCGACGATCTCGTCAAGATCGCGGGAGGCGGTTGGATGCGGGCGGCTCAAGACCGGTCTGTGTGGAGAACCTTGGGGGAGGCCTATGTCCAGCAGTGGACGTCGTTTGGCTGATATGATGAAATAGATCTGTAGATTTTAGATTCGTGTTTGACATATTTTGTATGGAGCTTATGTCAAAAACGAATAAAAAATCTAAATATTTATCTATATTTCGAATATTGAATTCCGTAGTAAGACGTTTCGATATCCGAAAACATCTGTTGTCCTCGTGACGCAGATGACATGCCAATTTTATTTCATTTCAGAGCCCAATGTACAATTTGGTTAAAAACCGATATACTTATAATAAACCATATAACTATAAAACAAATGTTCAATAAACAGTACAATGTTGGGTTAGTTGCAGAACCAAAATGCAGTTAACGTCTCAATAGGTTACTCTTATAAATTAATATGTGTTATCTAAGCCAGCAAAAAGCATAAGCATTAAAGCCATGTTACAACTAAAACTTGAGTACAAAACAAACCCGTAAGCACTATAGACATACTAATTACGTCTTCAAAGCGACCCGGCAAAAATCATCTCCGCGCCCCCACCTGGGTGAAACAGCACAACCACTAAACCAAAACATCATTATGGTTACATCCTAATCCAAACAAATACGTTCAACCATTTTGTAGACTAGATCAAGTGCACACCTTTGAAGTAAGCTCGTTATATTAACCATATATAAATATATATGGTTAATAATAATTCCTCATAAGGGTAAACGCACACATAACGGACTGGCAATATCTCAAACTAGTAAATATAATACACGGTATGGTTTAAATAAAACTTTTTATTTTTAGTCTGTCTTCTGCAACGATCACTTTTGAGCACTGAAACGGTTTTTCCTCCGTCGACGACCCTCGCAAAACTGGTGAGACTTCAAGTTATTTCCCGCGAGATCAACTTTCAAATTAATTCAATGATACAATACCCGTTAGTATTAAAGCCGTTAATATGCCATCATAAGCGCGGTGATGCACAGCCGTAACCGCGATGACACTCAGTTGTAAATGAGGTGAAACCTAACAGCAAGTCTAATGACACCTAGTCTTAGCGAGGCTATGCAGCTATGTGTCCGTCTCGATATACATATGTGCGCCAACCATAAAAAGGGGAAACACAAACACAAATCCTGCCTAGAAGGCAGGATTTGTGTTTGTGTTGTGTTTGTGGTCGCAACCCCATCACAGTAAAAGCTTTTTCTTTCTCAAGTTAACCGGTGGTATATGTCGGTAGGGGTAGAGTGGGGTATGGTTTCGAGATTAACGTGCTCCCCACGCCCTATCTATATTTTATCAGTGAAGTTTAATTACACACTCATTGTAAAAGTTCCAAGTTTATATCTCCTCAAGTAATCTGTTGGTACGTGGACGTTGTATATAAAGTTATGAAACCTTAATTGGCTTGCGTATGACTACTTACTTCGCATGTGTTGGGTATAATGTAGATTATCTTGGATATTATTTGTGAATTCAAATGTCTTTGTTACAACTTTTGATACTTATTTCAAATTATACTTAATTAGGCACTTATATGAAAAGGCTTTTTTGAAAAGACATATACGGATACGCACAGGTATATATAATTATCTACATTTGACTCTTTAATGCCTGCAATTATTTATACCTTGGTATTCTCTCCAAAAGCAAGATAATGAAAGAAAGAAAATAAATCACTAAACGCCTGACATCTGTATAAAAATAAGTGGCCAGTTCACAAAGCTTATATAGAAGCAAGATAGAAGAGATAGCAAAGATACACGGTGTAGTATCACACTTTGGCTGGCCTAAATATTAAATTTGGAGTTTTAGCGCATCTATTTTAAAGGTAATTAATATTACAACGGTAACGTAATATTTACACCAACCTATAAATAACGAATCATTTTCAGAATCCTAAAAAAATATTCAGCTTTCTAATCCCCAATTATCTGTTATACTTTTAAATATCCCATAAATAATCCCTAGGGCTTATTAAGTAATAAAAAACGTAATTCCCAATTCAGACTTACTTCCTTAAACGTATTTTCCAAGTCCTGAAGAAAATCGGCGCTATTTCTTATTCTTGTGGTAAATAAATCTCAAGGAAAATATGCAAAGAGAATGCTAAGTAAGTAACTTAGCGTCAAGCAGCGGATGTTGAGTCCTACGTCAACACAGCTACGACGTAGTGATCTCTACGAAAGGTCTACAAAGCTACGTATCAATTAACTGATTTATTTGAACAAGTAGAATTGATTGGTGGATTGTTTTGCATTTATTCTGATTTTTGTTTGTGTATTTTAATATTTCAGTGGTTTACTGAGTGTAATGGTAGATAAAGGATGGTGTGCTTTACATCAAAAACCTAATCTTTGAAATAACAATGATTAGTCAGTTTCTGGAATGTGAAACTTCACGGCATAGCTCACTAAAGGGTATATAACTATATTATCCTGCAAGAGTATACCATATGAGAGAAATGCTTGATATGGAATAATCGACTCATGAAATAATTTAACGAGTAACGGCTTACCATTCCTTACCAACAATGTGTTGTGATATTCATAATATATTTTGTCTTCTACATTCTGTCTTTATGACATACGAATAGCAGTATTGAACTTCATGCTATTTTCCTAGAAATAAATGACAATAAACAGCTCAAAATGTCATTCACTACCCCATTCTATTAACAGCTACAAAACAAACTGTTAGCCATTTTTTATTTGTTTGTTTACTACGGTCAATACCGTGTTCATATAATGTATGTACGATATATCGGAGGCTATTTATACAACAACGCTGTGGCGGATGCTGCTACACGACATGAGATAATATATCTCCTGTGTTCACTACTCAGTGAATGCACCGATATAGCTCAGAATTGAAAATATTTTCTTTTAAAAAGAAAGGTTTAGAAAATGAGGTTGCAAACGTGTTCACGGACGTTTTTGATGTGCTCTCTGAATAATTTCTTAATATCTACCGTTCATATTATTTACTATTCACTAAAGTATTGTCCTGTTTCTGCATTTTTATGATAACTGCCCTCTGGATAAATACATTAATAATTGTTATCTGAAATGGTTTTTATAACTAGCCAGACATAATTGGGAAAACCTGTAGCTTATAAGCATTTTTGTTACTTCTAAAGGTAGTTTTGTCTTTTCGGCTATACCTTATTGTTGAAATGACATTTCTAACATATTCAGATTAAAGCGTGCGCTCCAAATTTGAATAGTTATAAATAAAATTTACCACAATCGATACCCACTGTTCATATTATGTAGGTACGATATATCGGATACTATTTCTACAACAAATCTGTGACGGTTGCTGCTACACGATACGAGATAATATATCTCCCATGTTCACTAGTGAATGCACCGATAAAGTGAACAATTGAAAATGCTTTCTTTTAAAAAAAAATTAAGAATTATTAAGGAGGTGGTGAACGTGTTTAAGGACTTCTATTTTAAATAATATACACCACTGTCCAGCCAGGCGTTACTGGGAAAATATCCCATATTGTACCAATCATTACGAACATTTTTACTTCGGCACCATGCCTGGCCAATTACTGGTTCAGAAGATATTGAGGCTCAAAGTCACAATACAATTTTTCTAATTCGATACAAAATCACTTCATACTGCGCTGATTAGTTCTATAGATGTACCATGCCTCCATGGATAAGAAGGTATTTCGAACATTGCACGCGTGCACTTTTAATTGCGGTTTAAAAAATGTGTCTACCTAAAAAAAATCGTTTCCCAGGTATTATTTTTACTTAATATGACTTGGTATGATGTCCATAACGAGTAGACTTTGGCTTGTTGATGGGTTTTGTGACACCTGCGTGTATCTTTAAAATTTCGTATTTACGTTGCGATTAAAAAATATGGAGTATGATGACATCTGTCAGATATGATGACATCTGTCATAGCAGTGTAAACATAGTCCGTATAATAAAAAATTCAAATATATTATAATGTATTAGATACACAACATAAGTTTGTCAGTATATTACTACAGTGCCATAACTACTGCCAAAAAATGTTTGCAACAGTCTACTGTAAACCGAACCAATAAAAAACTTTTGTTTGCGGCGAAACCTTAGATAAGCAGTTTTGTGAAACTTGTGAGTGATTACCGGCATAAACCGTGAGAACATACCAGAACTAATCAGTAACAACACAATCACAACATAAAACAAGGATATTTACCAATTTCATCAACATATCATTTTGAAAACCGTTACTCAAAAATATTGTTTTGAAACTTGATGACTAACACACATTTATTTTGACACTTCATCAACTAGTGGTGTGGCTAATGAACGAATGATGAACGAAAGGCAGAGAAAATAAAGCTGCCCATTCACGTTAGTATTTATAACCAATGTTGCCAGCAAATATACAATTATACTGATTTGGGGAACAATATAATACATAGTGCTAAATATGGACTCGGACGGAACGAGTAATATAACACAACTTAAACATACGTACAAGCTTAGACATAAACAACGGTCACTTTCAAATGAATCAATCGACTCGTTAGCCTCCGATCTGAGCATTAGAAGTATGAAAAGCCTGATAGATCTATCTACTCATCTAAGGGACGATGAAATTATAAAATTAAAAAACGAAAACCAAGATTTAAGAGAACAGTTATTAACCGCTCACGCAGAAATTGATACACTTAATTTGGAAAACACTTCTTTGAAAGAACTTGTCAATAGCGAGAAACAAAGAAACGAGCAATTGAAAAAGATGTACGTAAGAAGTATGAGTATTAAACGCAGCGACACGATCTCAAGTTCAAAAATCTCTCGAAAATCGATGAAATCAAATAAGCTTAACATTACTGCCCGCCGCTTAGACTTGGAGACCGAACCGGATACACCTCAGCCCCGCAGCACCAAAATATCTCTAACAAATTCACCGACCGTCCAGGAAATACATTCACGGGTGTCAAGTTACTCACAAACACCGCCAATTGTACATAAAAGTCCGGCTAAATTGTCTCGTAATACAGCAAGCGGTACTAGTGGCAACATTATTGTTTTTGCTGACAACCAAGGAGAAAATGTAATTCCAACCATTCTACAAAATAAAAGAAAATTGATAATCAAGGACTACAGAATCATAGGATATAGGAAAACAGATGCAAGAACCGATGCTGTTTTATCTGATTGTCATACGATTGCACAGACCTTAACTAAAGATGACCATGTCATTATTATGACTGGGTGTAACGATACAAATCCAATCAATGTATTGTCAGAGCTTAGCTCAGCTCTCAAACTTCTACGGAATTGTAATGTCTATGTTATAAACGTCATCTACAATGCATTTTTAAATGAAAGAAAGCTTAACAATTACATACGACTCCTCGCTAATAATTACAGTAACTGTGTCTATATTCAAACTAACTCTTCTACTCCTGATATTGCCCAGAAAATCATACATCACGTAAATGTGGTGCAGTATAACAATACGTATCTTAATTATACTAAGAAAACAAAAAATAACAATAATATTTACAAGACCCAGCCTATATCATTAGACACTAAACGTACGACTAAGCAAATTCCTATGCATTCCATAAAAGGCACTATACCATTTTATTTCCAGAAAATGGAAACTAAAAGTTGTGCCAAAGAAAAGTCTTTACCTGTACCAGGGCGTAAACACTTAATAACAGATTATTTTCCAGTTATAAAAAAGTAAGAAATTGCAAATTATCTATTACAAATGAATTTACATTTTTTCGAAACTAATAAAAAAACCTCACAGCTTGTCGTTATCCATCAAAACATAGCAGGTCTTTTAAATAAGACTCAGGCATTAGAAGTTGCTTTAAGTGAACTCGGTAAATTTAATATACCAGCGTCTGTGGTTTGCTTGAGCGAACATTTTATTAAAAAAGGTGATGGAAAATATCTTAGCCTTAATAACTATAGACTTGGTTCCATTTACTGTCGGAATAACCAACGCAGAGGAGGTACGTGCATATTAGTTAAAAACGATATAGATTGCGCTGACTTGGCTTTTATAAGAGATTTCGGGGTAGATAGTCATTTTGAAATATGTGGTGTTGGTATAAAGTCGATGAAACTCTGTGTGCTGTGTATTTACAGAACACCTAATTCAAATCCAAACATATTTTTTGCAAAGCTACAGTCTGTTCTTCCTAAACTAGACTGTAAATTTGTTAAAATTGTAATCTGTGGTGATTTCAATATTAATATTTTAGCACAAGATCAAAACAGCGTTCAATTCTCAGATATATTATCAAATAATGGCATGCAATTTCATATTCGCGAACCAACTCGTCGACTGACGTGCATAGATAATATTATAAGTAATGTTCCGAATGTTTTAGGGAAAACTGTCAAGCTCTTTTTGTCTGATCATGAATCAGCACAAGTTGCAATTTTAAAAGATGTTCAATATAATAAGCAGTCAGAGTTCTATTTTGAACAAGTCTTAGATATGTGCAAAGAAAACTCAGCAAAGTTCACTGATAGTATCAGTAGTCTGACTTTCGCAGACATCTACAATACTTCTTGCGCTAATGATGCATTCAATATATTTCATGACCTTTTAATTCTTTTTCATAGACTGTGTTTCACTATTATCAAGATAAAAAAAGTTTTTAAAACATTGAAGCGTAAAAAGCTGTCAAAAGGACTTAAGATAAGTTGCAAAACTAAGAGAATGTTAAGGTTCGAGTATTAAAACAATAAAAATAATAAAAATAAAACAATATTCAAAGTTTATTCAAAATTACTCAAAACATGTTTAAGTAAATCTCGATATATCTACGATGAAAAATATATAACTACTGCAAAAAACATGGCTAAAGCAACTTGGGAAGTTGTCAACAGTGAAGGTGATTTTCCACCAGAGGGGCGAGACGAGGCGAGGCGAGAAGAGAATTGAAATCGCACTGACCCTTTTCCACTAAAAATAGCCATCGCGAGCTCGCGCGAGCTCGTACGAGCTCGTACGAGCTCGCGCGTGACCGCCGCGCCGCCCGTAGGCTTCATTAGATAAAGATATAGGTACAGTGATGTTTGAGTTCGTCATAGGTACAGTGATGTTTGAGTGTCGTTTCCACCACTCTGGTGGAAAATCACCTTTAAGGTGATTTTCCACCGAGTGGCGAGACGAGACTAGGCGAGAAGAGAATTGAAATCGCACTGACCCTTTTCCACTAAAAATAGCCATCGCGAGCTCGCGCGAGCTCGTGCGAGCATGCGCGTGACCGCCGCGCCGCCCGTAGGCTTCATTAGATAAAGATATACTGGTACTGGTTAATTTATACTCTATGTAGGAAGCAATACGGTTAATTTTTACACAAACAAATATTTCAATTCACGCCTCGCATATTCTCGTCAATCCACACTGTTTCCACCAAAGATGCGCTGGGAGAGAATTGAAAATTTGCCATACAAATTTCAATTCTCTCCTCGCCTCTCCTCGTCTCGCCACTCTGGTGGAAAATCAGCTTTAAATAGGTAACTTAAGGTCGAGGGAGTTTCTAAATCGAATTCAGGATGATGGCAGTATTATTTAATGTGGTACAGATATAGCTAATATTTTAAATAACTTTTTTACTGAAAGTGCTGACACTGATCCAACTATTTCATTCATAGATCAAGGTTATACGTCAGCTAAGATTATTTCAACCTGTAGTAGTATTTTTCTTGATCCTACGACGCCTGAGGAAGTCTACAGAATCATGAGTAACTTAAACAATACACAGTCAGCAGGATATGATTGTATTACGACTAGACTTCTAAAAGATATTCGTCGCTACGTGTCAGCACCATTGTCCCATATCATTAACTTATCGATGGAGCAAGGATATTTTCCGGATAGACTCAAATTGTCAATCATCAAACCTCTTCATAAGAAAGGTTCTAAATATAATAAAGATAACTACCGTCCGATAGCATTAATACCTGTCCTTTCAAAGATCTTTGAAAGGGTTATGTATAGGAGATTGTTATCATTCTTTAATACTCATAGCATTTTTACAGATTCGCAGTATGGGTTTAGAAAGGGCAAATCTACAATATTGGCTAGTTATGACCTTGTAAGTTCAATAATAAATACTTTAAATGCAAGAGCCTTTTGCTCAGTCCTCTTTCTTGATTTAAGTAAGGCATTCGACCATGTGGACCATACTATCCTATTAAACAAATTAGAGAAGTATGGCATTAGAGGCCCAACTCAACAATGGCTCACGACTTATTTGACTAATAGAACACAGATCACCAGAATCACTAAACTCGACTTAGCTTCAAACAGTTTAATCAATTATGATTCGGAGTCTAAAAGCAATGGTTGTGGTGTACCTCAAGGGAGCATTTTAGGACCCTTACTGTTTTTGATTTATGTCAATGACTTGCCGTCAGAAATAACACATAAGATTATACTGTTTGCAGATGATACTACCATAGTAATAAAATCTAGTGACATCAAAAATCATGAAAATGACATTAATAATTGTTTTAAAAATGTAATTAATTATATGAATTCAAATAATCTTAAAATAAATATTAATAAAACTAAAATAATCAATTTTAAAACATATAAAAGAAAACCTATAACATTAAATATTAAGCATAACAATAAAATTATAGAACAAGTTAATAATATAAAATTCCTAGGTATACATATTGATGCACACTTGTCGTGGAAAAATCACATTGAAGCTATTTGTAATAAACTAAATAATCTAGTATTTGCTTTAAAAAAATTAAAACATTGCACACCTGCAGCCACTTTACTGACAGTCTACCACGCCTATGTTTGCTCGATAATCCGATACGGTATTATTGTTTGGGGGAATGGAACGGATCTACTAAGAGTTTTCATAGCCCAAAAAAAGTGTATCAGGGCTATTTATGGTATGCGATGGGATGTATCTTGTAAGACCTTATTTAAGACTAAAAAAATACTTACTGTGCCTAGCATCTACATTTACGAGATGGCCAAATTTGTCAAATATAATATGACAATGTTTGAAGTTAATTCAAATTTCAATAAAAGGATGACTACACACATTAGTCTGAAAATGCCTGTTCCTTCCTTAGAATTGTTCCGTAAAAACTGCTCATATATGGCACCTTTAATATATAATTCTTTGCCGCGAGAAATAGTTAAACAGCCTTGCAATAAATTCTGCATTGACCTGAAAAAATGGTTAATTGAGGAGAGCTTTTATACGGTTGAAGAGTTTTACAAAAAGGGTCATGTCGATTTTATATATATGGAAATGCACTGTAGATGATTGTATACCCATGTTATGTGGATTTAAATATGAAGTTAAGCTTTAAATATTTGCATGCCAACTTCATTTGGCGGAATGTGTCGCTGCTCTAATTATAATATTATTGTACCAACTTTTGTATAAACCACATTTTACGCAAATAAACTATTATTATTATTATTCACTTTATTTATTTACATTTCTCATAGTTAATTTTATATTAATAAACTATATTAAAAAAAAAAGTTTAGAAATATAAAAGGGACCACGGAGACCCACCAGTGTCGGGTACAGGGACCAAGCCACTGGTGGTTAGGGCCTCAGAGACAGGAACTTCCTCACGATGCGTGCCGTGTCGAGAAGAACTGCCTTCTGCATCAAGGACTTGATCCAGCTGCCTAGTGCGAGCCTCTTTAGATGTTGATCGAGGCTCTTGGCGATTAGCCCATTCACCGACACGACTATCGGCACAATGATCGCCGAATCCACACCCCACATGTCAACAATCTCGTGAGCTAGGTCCAAATATTTAATCTCCTTCTCTTTTTCTGCCTTCACGAGATTGCCGTCATGCGGTATGGTGATATCGTTTATCATTGCGAGTCGCTCTGCTCGATCTATCACTACAATATCAGGCTTATTGGCTACAATAGTCCTGTCTGTAATGATAGACCGATCCCAGTACAACAATGCACGACCATTCTCGAGAACTGGGTCGGGCACATATCTGTAGTACGGTACCTCTGAACCAACAAGATTATATTTAAGGGCTAGTTGCTGATGGATTATCCTGGCTACTTGGTTGTGTCTGTGCAAATACTGACCGTTGGCAAGACTCGAACAACCGGACACTATATGCCTGAGCGATTCTCCGGGTTGGTGACACGCCCGACATATGTCAACCGTCCCATCCCTCAGAATATACTTTCGGTAGTTGTTTGTCATGACAACTTCGTCCATAATTGCAAAGACAAAACCTTCGGTTTCTCCAAAGAGATCACCGAATCGCAGCCAGGAGATGGAAGCTTTAAAATTTACATCGGGCCCATGTAAGGCCCGGTAGAATCGTCCGTGCAGCTCCTTGCCTCTCCATACTTCTCGTCGGTCCTCAGTACTAAGTACTGCAGGTTTGTGCCAGTTCTCTTTAGCCAGAGCGAGCGGGGTAAGCCCGGTATCAATTCTGACTACATCGCGATGCACATCCACACTCATCTGCAGAAAATAATCTCTGAGGTTGCACACCTCGCGGTTGTGTAGGGTCTTAGCACATAAAAAGCCTCGACCCCCACATTTCCGCGGGATGTACAGCCTCATTACCGATGAGCGTGGATGATGCATACGAGATGCAGTCAGCATTGAACGGACTTTTCTATCCAGGGCATCTAGTTCAGTCTGGGTCCACCTGAGTATGCCGAAGGAATACATTAGGACTGGCATGGCCCACCCGTTGCAGGCCCGCACCTTGTTGCCGCCTGATAAAAGACTGTTAAGTACTTTTCTCAGGCGGCCAAAGAACCGAGCCTGCAACGTCTGTTTCATGTCAGTCTCAGAAATATTCAATGACTGCGACATACCCAGGTATTTGTAAGTCTCAGTTGGGGAAAGGGATCTAAGTTGTATGGAATCTGAGAGTTTTATCCCTGCAGATTCCATAATCCCGCCTCTCTTCACATGCATGACCGCACATTTATCCACACCAAATTCCATCCTGATTGAATTACTAAAGGTTTTGGTTACCTTAAGTAATGCAGTCAGTTGGAATTTGTTGGGGGCAAATAATTTCAGGTCATCCATGAAAAGGAGGTGAGATGTAACATGACCTCCTCTCCTCAACTGATAGCCTAGCCCTGAAGCCTCTAATAAGGTACTTAGGGGGTTCAGGGCCAGGCAAAACCACAGAGGACTCAGGCTGTCGCCCTGGAATATACCTCGCTCGATCATTATGGGAGCGTCGCAACCCAAGATCGATCGACACCCTGGATAGCGCAATACGGTCCTCCATTGCCTCATACACTCTATGCAATTCAAGAAGGTGCATAGAGTTGTATCTACTTTGTACAACTCTAGCACCCTCAAAAGCCACGCATGAGGCACGGAGTCGTATGCCTTTTTGTAATCTATCCAGCATGTCGATAGATTCTTGTGGCTACGGCGCACCTGTTGGCTAATGGCCATGTCTATCAGAAGGAGCTCTTTAGTACCACGAGCCCCACTCTTACATCAATTTTGAGAAACAGATAAAATTGAATTATCAAATATATGTTTAGATAATTTCGTTCTCAAAATGGATGTAAGAAGTTTATATAAAGTTGGTAAGCACGTAATTGGCCTCTAATTCCTGGGGTCCGTGGTACTACCAGACTTATAAAGTAGGTGTAACGCCGGATGTTAAAAAATCAGGCAGCGACCCTGATTCCAATGATGATTGAAATTGAGATGCTAAGCAAGCATGCGAACTTCGGAGCCATTTAAGCCAAAAATTTTGCAGTCCGTCCGGTCCCGCTGACTTCCAATTTTGTAACGGACGGACTGCACTGGCTATGTCGTCAATTGTTATATATATTAGCTCCATAGATGGAATTCGTTCACATGCTCGCTCAACATCCCCAATCCAATCACCCTCTTCATGGTTGACGGGCATCGACCAGATACTGCGCCAAAAAGTAACAGTGGCATCATCATTTGGTCGACACCCATCACCATTACTGGCCGAAGAATCAGGGTGCTCCCATCCCCGGTACACACACTTTTCGTCTCTCTGGAATGTGCGATTCAGGCAATATCGATCCACTCTTTTTTTATATCGCCGAATACGGTTTGCCCATGCATAAAGCTTTTGTTTTAGGAAGTCGATGCGCTCTGTAACTCGTGACAAATAATCTTGGGAACTGATACCAGTTCCCGCGAAGGCCCGAGTCACAAAGCGCATCACTCTCGGTCGTGTATTGCCGGCTCTAAAGGAGGACAGCTTGCCAATGAGTGCCCTGGTATCAGCGATACGACTTTCAATCCTGCATTGCCATGCTGGCACCATAACGGACTGTCGAGTAGCGGTATTATTTACAGGAAATTTAACTCCTGCTACTCAACATGCCGTAACAGCCGCACAATACAGGATTGACTGTGTATCGCTGAGATTTTCACTATTGTCAAAATATATTGACAATAGTGAATCCAAGGCACTCACTAGTGCTATGTTTTTCTTATGCATGGGCAACCGAGGCAAACGAGGCCGAATACTTGGATTCATGGATCGGTATTCCCCAATAGCACATTCCAAAGTGCTCCTTAATTCTTCATTATACTGGGTACTTACATGAGAAGTCTCGTCATTTACCTCTTCATGGACGACATTAAGATCTTGTTGATCAGCAATCACTGTCCCAGTTTGCGATGAAGAAGTGATGGTCAAGCACGGTATAATCCAACAGACGACACCGCTGGATGGCCCGCACTTGATCCGATAGCCGTTGTGTTGACACGTTGACAGCTGGTTCAAGCGCCTGAAACAAAGGCAGCATCCGATCACGGTACGCACTGAGGTTAGTTCCCCCCTCTGTGGCCACAAAATATGCCCGCATGACGTTTTTATTCATCGAACTCGTCCATCTCATGCGGTGCACATCACCACCGGTAGCGGGGGCCCTGTTCGAAACCGGTGGGTCTCGGGGTCCCAAGCGTGTCGGTGGCCGGCCTCTCCCTCGCCGACGTACAGGTGGTGGTGACGTCGGCGGCGAGAAGTACTCGTCGCTCGACGAGCTCGACGCCTCTGCAATTGCCGACAACGCTGATGCAGGTGCCGGCGGCGGCTGCGAGGCGGAGCTGAGCGACGAGTCCGGGGGTGTAATGCGTGCTGCTGCGGCTGCCCTGGCTCTAGTCAACATATTTGTCTAGATATTTTCCTTTCTTTCAGATTAAATTCATATTTTGATGATTTTCGTTTGACAGTTGTCATCTTTGATTTCTTATATGGTTTGTAAAGGTTTCGTTCCGTAAAAATGATATTTCATAAAATAAATTCTCCTTGTTGTTGTTATTTTCTATAATATATAATATACTGAGCTATAAGAGTAATATTAAAATTGAATTAAAAATATCCAAGAAAATTTTCATGTTGACGTTTTGCAGTGTTGCCAGGTTATTATTATTATTATTATTATTATTAAAACATTTTTTGCCTCTAATAACATATCCAATTCTATAAATAGAGCACCTCACACAGGTTTAGTTCAAGAACGAAATAATTTACTTCTACTACTTTATAGTATTAAGCTCTACCCTAAGTAACTAATGAAGCCACCACATACGTCCCAGAACACAAGTGAACTGGCGCTGATGAATTTACGACGTCATCAGTGCGAGGCAGTCGTTACACACGGAACATAAACATGTTCTATGCATGTTTTTCCATCCGTCTAGCTAATAATAATTATTATAACATGTGCAGACGTGGGAGTGAGAGAGAGGGAAGCGAATGACGTCATTGGAACGCACGTAATCTGCCGGCCGCAGGATTTATGTTTCACTCTTCGCAGTAAAACCACACACTGTATCACATGTGTATACGTATAGCTGAGACAATATGAAGGTATAGGTATAGTATGTACAGTTATATCAGACTCATATTTCGTTTTAACCACACACTGTATCACATGTGTATACGTATAGCTGAGACAATATGAAGGTATATGTATAGTGTGTACAGTTATATCAGACTCATATTTCGTTTTATTGTAATGTAATGAAATATGATATTATAGATTTCTTTGGCAATTAGTTAAAATAGGTACACGACTACACGTGTACGAATATTGCATAGGTTGCAACTTGAAATTAGGTAATGCGCAATAAGAAATTATTGTACTTTATATTTAATAAGTTTTTAGCATTCAAATAAATGACACTGAACGAGTAAGACATGTTTTTCTTCACAACACCTGAACACCCACCATATTACATGGCGACCCTTGCCATTGGCACCGTCTAAAGAACATATATACATCAAGATTTGAAGACAGAAGATTACAAGATCGAAGATTTCAAGAAAGAAGATTTCAAGAAAGAAGATCACAATACCTATAGAAAATTTCAAGACAGAAGATTTCAAAACATACCATGGAAAAATCTGCGTCAAAAGAGCAAGTTGTGATCGCACAGAATGCCAACGGACAAGCTTCTGCAACGACAACGCAATACCACACAGAACGCTTGGAGGCCATAGAATTCTTGGTCACCACAGCTTAGTTATATTAGGTATCGCCGTTGTATACTACGTCCTGAAGAAATGCAACAAGCACCACGTACGCAACTTGCAACGAGAACTGAATAGAAACAACTTGGCTACTATTTCTCGTGCTGACTTGACCACGACTGCCGTATAACAAGAAAGAAGAAAGAAGGTTTGGAGGTATCCAGGGTATAGCCCGGCCCAACCCGTCAACACACGCAACTGCAGCCCGAGTCATCAGCAGCGTCGCCATGACGTTCACAACTCCACGTCAGCGCCAGCCCAACTCCTCAGCAGCCATGTGCTTGTACCGGTCTATGCGCAACCCAACGCAAAGGGCATGTTTTATCAGCTAATCTTTATAAGTATGTTATTTTCAATTTTTCCAGCTACATCACGTAAAGATATATTTCTTTTTATTCAGTTAAATATTATGTCTAGAGTGATTATACAGTTACATGAAATCCATAATTCGTTAAGTTATCATAGAGATTATTTAGTTAAATTAGGACCTGAAAGAAGGCAGCTAAATCTTGGTCAGAAAAAGATAGGCGAAGCGAAAAAGTTGTATTCCTCCTTGGAAAGTATTTTGTCTCTGTTGCACTTACAAATAGAACGCAAGGAAATTAGTACAAGTGATATCTCTGCTGTTCATAAAATAATAAGCGACATACATATTTTATACAATAAAATAAAATTGTAGAGCAAGTAAAGGAATTTGTATATTTGGGTAGCGTATTTACAAGGGACGGAAGATGTGAGGGAGACATTGAAAGGAGAGTGACTGCGGGAAATCGTGTAAATGGAGCACTGTGGGCGTTTATGAACGGTCAGACGGTGCCAAAAGAGGCACGATTGGTGGTTCACAATGGAGTGCTTGTCCCCACGTTGATGTATGGAAGTGAGAGCTGGGTTTGGCAGAAAAAGCATGAAAGTAGAATTAACGCAGTTGAGATGCGATCACTGCGTAGTATGTGTGGGGTAAGACTGATTGATAGAATTCCGAATGCAACTATACGAAAGAGCAGTGGACTGAAAGAAGATGTGGTGACAAGGATTGAGAAAGGAATGCTTAGGTGGTTTGGACACGTGGAGCGAATGAGTGAAGAAAGAATGACGAATCAGATATATAAGGCAAATGTGTGTGGGCAAGTCGGTCGCGGCAGACCTCGGCGGACATTCTTCGACCAAATTGGAGACATCCTAAGAAACGGAAAGGTCCGACGTACCCGCAACCGGCGAGCATGTATGAAAAGAGTAATGAGTGTAGAGGAAGCGCGTGAGGTTTGTAAGGATAGGAGCAAGTGGCGTTCTGTTGTCTCTGCCTACCCCGACGGGAAAAAGGCGTGAGTATATGTATGTATGTATGTATATACAATAAAATAATTACTCTATCTACTCTTGAAGAAGCTAAGCAAGTCAAAATGTCTACAAAAAAAGAATGTGACATCAAAACTGCAATTTCATTATTGCCAGTAATGTCTGGACAGGAATCTGTTACTAAGTCACTCATTGATTGTATTGAGTTGTATGATAAAATGATCCTAGATTCATCATCGCAAGAATTAATTAATTTTGTTCATAAAACTAGACTTTCTCAAAGTGCGAAATTGCGTATGAAATCAACTTACGACACCGTTGATAACCTTTTAGCTGACATGCGCAAATTTCTAATAGAAAATAAATCCCAGGTAGCATTACAACGGAAATTACACCAGTGTAAGCAGGGTACTCGTACCATTGAGTCATTTGGCAATGAATTGGAAAATTTGTTTGTTATAGTATTTTTGCTGTGTGATGATATGCATGACAGTTCTCATTTTACGTATCACGCATACCACTTTCAACTTATGACTATATATAACTTATTATAACTTATAATTATAAAAAAATATCTATTAAAAATTACAAAGTAAATTGATACTAGTATGTCTCTCTCTATTTTTATAATTATTATTAATTGTAAATAAATTATTTAAATATAATAAAATATAATCCTCAAAATGTCAGATGCATGAAACGAACCCTCTGTCAGTAGAGATTGACACCATTGAATCGGCATGAAATCGATGAATAGGAGCGGCCATCTTGTGATCGAATACGTCAGTACTAGCGCCTTGTATGCGGTTTGTGATTCTGCCTGTTTGGCGTGTTATTTTTTTGTTGTGTTTTATTTGGTAGATACAATGCCAAAAAAAAAAGATAGTTTTAAACTCTCAAAGCCGTGAGTTAGTGCTTCGTTTGAGGACCTTCTTTGAATGAGAGCGTGCAAACGGGGGCCCGGTAATACCGATCGACAGTGTTGATTACAGTGTTGCGGCAACTCTGCTCTGGACATCGGCAAGGCTTCAGTTTCTCGAATATCCAATGAAAAATTTGGAGAAACTAGTTTTGAAGATAAGAAGCTGTCCACTCCAAAGAAACGTGAGCGTAAAGCTTCAATAACTGACATAGATAGTTCCAATGTGGTGGCAATACGAAATCCCTACATTGATAAAATTAATCAGTCGTAGAAATAACACAATCGACAATATGGTAAAGGTTTCGAAATACGTCGCCGTTTTTAGGGGTTGCGAGTGATTGGGAGGGGAGGGGGGTAGGTCTCGGAACCCCCCCTCACCATTTTCACATGCCGGAAATACTTGGTTTCCTCTGAAAAAAAAATATCTCCAAACATCGGTGTGTATGGCACTGCCAACTTCCACATTATTCACACTAGTTTAATAAACTAAGGTTGACGGAGCCCTGCTTCGCAGGGCTCCTATTTTCGGATTAAGAGTCAAAAGGGAACCTACTATAACCTATTTAGTTACTTATTACAGAACCCTAGGTACTCGAAAGCAATGACGGCAATGACGCACAAATTTGACGTTAGCTGTCAATATCATTCACTCAAGATGGCGGTTGCGTTTCGTATCACGTTTTTTCACATAAAACCTAAATATCGCTTTTATTGATTCCACTAGTTTAATAAAATGAGGTTGACTGTGGTTTAGGGTCAAAAGAGAACATAAAACAACCTGTTTAGTTACTTTCACATAAAACCTAAAATTACGTTCCGTTTTGCATATTTGAAAGAAGAATTTTTGGAAATTGTTTAAAAATATTTAGACGCAACTCCGGCAGCCAAAATTACTTTTAGGGGATTAAGACTAACTCCCTTAAGCCCCCTACACCACCAATACCCTCAAATTCGGGCGACTCGTTTCGAAACCCAACCCGATAATATTTACAGACTGGGATACATATGTCCACCTCGACCGAATTTGAGATCAGCAAATAATTATCTCTGTTGGAGAAAGTTCAGATATGAGGTTTTAGTTCGAGTGACAGTGACTAATAATAAAAAAAAATATTTTAAAATTACTGCGTTTTATTTGTGAATATATTTGCCAAAACACTTATCAAATTAATTTTATTTCGAAGATGTAAAATCGGTAACTACGTACGATTGCATGTCGTTTGCCAATTGATTCGATATTTATAAATAATCGCTTAAATTTCCTTAGGTTACATCAATATACTTGTCAGTCATGAACTGTCATGCATATCATTATACAGCGAAAATACTATAAAGTAAAGTCATCGAGTAAACGATAGATGTCAAAATTGGTTGGTGCTGCCTGCTATAGTTCTGTCATCGAGGATAGGAGGTCAAATTTATTTACCAAGATTTCATTACAGACACCGGTACAGATGAAAGCAAATAAAAGCTTGTAAAATCCTATTCTTTTCTATATTATTAATTCCTACATATAAAGTACATAATTATGTTTCTCTGACCTTTCACTTAGCACGGACCGTCCAAACGACTTCGAAGTTTAAAAATTAAATGAAGTCATACACATACATAATACCTCATAAGCCCACATCAAGAGCTAGATTCAGCGAATGCCTAACGTGACGTAAGCCCAAGTTGTGTATGTCAAGGCCATGTGAGTGATGTCGCACGCTACACCTACATACTTCGAGATAAGGTTTCTATGAGGAGTTCGTGATAAAGTGGCTTCGGCACACTTTATGCCTCGTGTTGATTTAGTTAGTTTAGTTGAGTTTGAGAATAGTGTAGTGATGAAAAGATACGAGTATTATATGAATACGTTTTGTGGTTTCGTGTCAAGCAAACCCGATCCCATGCATACCGACCCGAGTTTGTCTTAAATTTTGCATTACCAATGGAATTTCGTGTTCGTAGTCAATGTAAATGTTACAATTGAAGTTAACATCGCAAAAGTGAAGGTAACAGTGACTGAAAATCCTCATTCAACTTTGAGAGAGACAGTCGCCGAACTTTCTGTATCTCACGATTCAATCCGTATCATTTTAACTAATCATTTGGGTATGAAACATTTTTTGAAAATATGTGCGTGCGAAGCCGCTGGCGTCGACTAGTATTTTATATATTCAATACATTGTACAGTCTGAACTAGCACCGATACAGTTATGTAAATATTGAAATAAATGCCTGAATTATTCATTGGTGTATAGGGTTCCCACCAAGAACATAGGGTCCCAAGCCAACCTCACTTGCAAGTGGTGCACCTGCCGATCAGCGGACGAGACTCTGGCAAACAAAATATCCCGATAAGCGGCAATAGGCTCGCCACCTATTACGTGGGATCAAAACACTGGCAAAAAGTGGGCGTTTAATATACCTACCCCTTCGGGGAAACAGGCGTGAGTCTATGTATGTATGTGTATGTATTCATTGGTCACGTTTGAATTATATTGAATTGGTTTAAAAATAAATTCTCCATTTATTTAATCCCTTTCATAAATTAACGGGAACCGAAACAGAGCAGCAAGAATATTGGTTGGATCGTTAGAGAAAACAGAGATATTTATACATTAAATCAGATTACACGAAGAAAACCCATTCTTATTGAATGGAACTGGAATTTGAATAAACAAATGCAATGTCCTCGAATCAGTTTGTAATTATTGTCAATAATAAAAATAAATACGTGGAAAGTTGGAACATTATCAAAGCATCTAAAGCCCTTCAAATAAATATTAATGACACAAACATTAACGGAAGGCTAATGGAAACAGCGCGTTAATTACACTCATTTTATATTAAGTGCCTCACCTCCTTGTATAATGGGTAAAGTACTATTAAATGTATAAGGCTTTTTTAGTTATCATATACAGTCTGCAAACAGAAAATGGCGTCTATAACTAATTGGAATTGTGTTAAGAGGAAGATTTATTTTTGTTATTAATTCTATAAAATGTGTAACCGTTTTATTTGCGAGGGCGAGGGCCGGCTAGATTACTTCGTATTTTTACTTCCTAAAAATTTGGGTCCGACAGGATCTGCCATCTGCTTCGTTGAACTAGGGTTGCCAATCCCCTATTAATACCAGTATAAAACTCACAATCAAGCCGGTCGTAGCCAGTTTCTTATATTTATACAAAGAAAAAAGATAATCCCTAAGGCGAAACTTAACTTGTGACATCCCACGCCAATACGATAATTTAGTTCGGATCGTGTCCAAGAACATACACCTCTAATATTATGTACAATATCATAAACCAATTACGATAGATCCCACGTCCCGCACACAAATCATTTAATGCTGTAAGTGCGTTCACAAAACAATTTGCAGGCCATAACTCGGCCCATAACTGGCTCGTTTACCCAGCGGTTACCGAGTGATTCGGTACGTACTCTATGAAAGATGCTCTACTTTGCCCGCTTTTGTGAAATATGCTCGAGATGGCCCGACTATGCTCGAGTTTCTCGTAAACCTGTGCAGTCACGTGTCTCCCAACACTATATCACTTTTATCACTATCATGCTCCGGGATATTAGAGTAAAATTTTTATGAAAGCCATTATCGTTAGTTCAGATAAATTTGAGTGATCGTTTTTTGAGCTTTATGTATCAGAGTTTGATATAATATTGATGACTTTACTGACGTATTAAATGTATCAGTGTCAGCTAATTCATATTGGAAAATAGTTTATGGATAGTGAGTAATTTTATGATCTGAACGGTAACTTTAGATTATAAAATGACATTCAGCCTTAAATCTATTGATCACACACGCACTTTGTTGTAAAAATTGCACAGGGGATACGAATAAAAGTAACTGACTAGTGAATCACAACAAATATTCATAAAAGGGAAGCATCTACACAAACAAGACAAGGTAAATAAATATTTGTGAACTGATTGTTAGCAAATATTTATTTACCTTGAGGGATTAATAATTGATTCCCTCCGTGGGATCTCCACCTTGTCGTGGTGGGGGGGCTCAGTAACCGTGGGTTTCAGGTACACCCACGATGAAGCTAAGCGGGATCCCGGGAGGAAACGCTCCACGTGGGCTTGGGTGAGGCCTGCGTAGGATGCGTCCAAAGTGCGGGGACAGTTCTGTCTGTCCCTCGCAGTCGGGTGCGGTCGCGGGAGGAGAGGCGTGTCGGTGTTGCGTTGCCGCGCGCCCTATCTCCCGCGACCAAATGGGGGCGCACCATTGTTGCGTCGCGGTGGAGCCGCAGAGGAAGAGGAGATGCGGTGTTGCATTGCCATCCTCCCTATCCTCTGCGGCCGCTGGGTGTTTTGGCGGCGGAGCCCAACACCTTCATCCGCCGCCAAGGGGTTTTTGTTCGGGGCCCGCCTAACCATCTGGCGGGCCAATACCCGTCGGAGGGTTGCGACGAATGCTTCGGCGATACCCGACACTCCGACACACGGGTACATGAGAAAAAAAACGAGATTAATAATTGATAAACTTATTTTTTATTTTATTTGATTTAACTGTGTGTTTTAATTTACCTAGATAGTAGAATAAGAAATAGGCGGATCACCGTATACCACTGTAACCCTATAAGCGGTGTGAATATTAATCATCATTACTAGAAAGCATGTCAAATAAAAGCCGAAAAAGTTCAGTTCCATTTATTTAACCCAGTCAAAATTTCGATAACAGACAAATTCTTACCGTCATAAACCAGTATATCTCTTGATATGATACTCACGACAGTTTTCAATCATACCATTCACATCTCAGTTAAGTATATATATATATTTTTTTAAAAGCCAACTCCAGCATTAGGAGTAAATCCCTTGTCGCGGGGAACTTTACAGACATACAACTAACGGATACAATGAACACCCAGACTCGAAACAACAATTTATGAATCACACAAAGTGTTGTCTCGTGTGGGGATCGAACCCACAACACTTCGGCACAGTGTCAAGCGGTGAGGCGGTTGCTTAAACCACTACGCCAACCGTGCAGTCATATATATTAATCCTGCCTCCACCTGTCAGAACACATCGGCATCCAATGACGCAGCATTCTCGCACAATACTGCAAAAATTGTACCAGATATCGCAAGTCACGTTGTAAAATTAATAGAACGCAAAGTTTTCGTCCAGGAATCCCTCGACGTTGTTTGCGGTGGCACCGTTAACGTTTACTTAATTACTGCGTTGTAAACCTGCATTACTGGTATATATTTCTAGGAAGAAGCTACGTCGGTGTGTGCTGCATAGATCAGCTGGTAGAAACATAGATAATTGCACAAAAGCACGAAGTTCGAGTTGTTAGAACAATTTGCACGAGCTGTCTAGTTGTTTCCAGAAATTACTGAAGTACTAAATAACTTTGCGACGAGCTATTATGTCCCTATAAAGGTGTGCGGTAGCAAATATACAGGAACTAAGCTCTATAATCGGCTTTATGAAAAGTCGGTTTTTGCACATGTGTAAATGAGAACAGCTTTTTGCGCTTATTAAATTGTGTGAGTATTTTTATATGTAGTACGTAGGTAGGACTTCAAAGACACTAAAGGATTAAATACTTACTTACTTTGTTTCTTTGATTCAGAGATTACATTGCTTAATGTTTCAGGAACAATCATATAGCGTAACATGTCCTCATCCTTAAAGTATTTGTGTGGGTGTTAACTAATCTAAATAGTAGCATAGTAATTAAATTAGGTACAAGTCAAATGGTCAAAGTAATATAATACTGTTTAGTCTAAGTAGACTTTACAAGTCAACGTGTAATTGTCGACTTATTTAAACTTATTTATGTGGGTGCCAAACTTAGGTAACATTGTGTTTGAGAACTTAAAATGGCAACTACGGAGCTCGATATTCTATGTTTTCAAATTCGCACTTGACCGGTTTTAGGCCTACAATCTAAAGACCATCCTGTCGTACAGAAATTATTTAGGAATAATGGCTATCAGTACGGGATTCCATGACTGCTAAAAGTAAGGCGGTATGGAGTCAGTATGGCAGCAATCCATTCGACTCTCTAATATTTAACATGCATGCAATATTTTTTATATTCAGCTGGTATCTGTATAAATCTGCTCAGTACTCTAGATAAATAAATAGATACTTATCAAACAACTCGTCCATCCGTTCTTATCGTGGCATCTTAGCACCGAATGATACGATCAAACTTAAGGGTCCACTATCGAAATTCTTTACAGAGCCAGTGATTCCGAGCTACGCGATCACTTGGACATTGGGTGCAAACGGTCCATATCTCCGGACTGGTCATCCCGGAGTAATGCGCACGTCATAGCTCACTTAGTTCACGACGATGGTGATAATGGCTGTAAGATTCAGTAATGACGTGAGGTTTATAGTCGAAGGCGCTGCAATATTGAAGTCTTACGGCGATTATGATTTATAGAGAGAACGTTGGATCTCAAAGATATTTGACCTTTATATATATTATGTCACTTTTATTGGCTTGTACAAACGAGGTACTTTTGTTAGCGCTTGACAATAAGCAATTCAAATACAAAACAATGGTTAGTACGCGTACTTTTAGTCCTTCATGTTAGGACTTTTCGAGGACTGACCCCCATTTGCAGAGACTTAGAGCTGTCTAATTGAGTGAGACGGTTGGCGTGTAAAGCAAAAGTCAGTCCATTTTAACTAAGATATTTTTTGAATCACCAATTGTCTAGAGTTTGGCTAGAAGAAACTGTGATTAATTGCAGCAGATTTGTGGAAGCGTGATTCTATTCATCAGCCCTTGTCAGCCACAACAAATCTCAGACATAAATGTACTGTGTTGCACAGTGAATACACGTATTAAGTAGGTACATGAAAATTTTACCTTATATCTCCTGGTGTCAGGCTTGAGCTAAATTAGACACATTCATACAAATATATTGCCCAAAATAAGTGAATGAAGTTTCTTATACTTAGGTACTGCAAACGCGACGTTTTCAAGACACGTTGGCACGTGGACGTCGATACCGGATTCACACTTTTCACAAATGTCAATCAATAGTTCACAAGATACTATTTTTATCACAAATAAACCGGTGCCAGTTATTGAGCAAGGAAGCGGCAATCAAAACGGGTTCCAAATCGGGGAACTCCATCAACCCCAGTTACCAAACGAAGGATGCGCCCCCTGCGCCATCTGAGTGGCGGAAGGTTAGCCTCCTTGATCAAAACGAGGTCACCAATCTTGGGTGGATCGGTCTTGTCGGTCCACTTAACGCGTTGCTGGAGTATGTGCAAATATTCCAAATTCCAGCGTTTCCAAAAGCTCTGAGTAATCTGGCGTACCAATTCAAAACGCGAGTGACGACCAGGTCTCGTATCAATATAGGGGTACTCAGGCAAGGCGACAAGTGGGCGACCAATCAAAAAATGGCCCGCGTAAGGGCCTCCAAATCATTCGGATCTGAGGAGATCGGGCACAATGGCCGAGAGTTCAAAACGGCTTCAATCTTACAAAACACAGTTGCGAGTTCCTCAAATGTAAGGACAGACTCACCGATTGTCCTGTGTAAGTGTGTTTTGGCCCATTTTACAGCGGCCTCAAAAATACCACCCCAGTGTGGACAATTTGGTGGGGAAAACAACCAATTTAACCCACATCGGGCAAGCCTATCACCTATATCAGCTTTGTTGGTTTCAAGGAAATTAACAACGTCATTCAAATAATTATAAGTGCCCTTAAAGTTGGTGCCGCAGTCAGAACGGATCAAGGAAGGCAGCCCTCTGCGGGATATAAATCTGTCAAATGTGGCTACAAACGCCTCGGTCGTAAGCGAGGAGACAAGTTCCATATTATTCCAATCTGAGGTTTGTACTCAGTAATGCAACTGCTACCAAAAATTATGTCTAGAGTTTGGCTAGAAGGAACTGTGATTAATTGCAGCAGATTTGTGGAAGCGTGATTCTATTCATCAGCCCTTGTCAGCCACAACAAATCTCAGACACAAATGTGCTGTGTTGCACGGTGAATACAAGTATTAAGTAGGTACATGAAAATTTTACCTTATATCTCCTGGTGTCAGGCTTGAGCTAAATTAGACACATTCATACAAATATATTGGCCAAAATAAGTGAATGAAGTATCTTATACTTAGCTACTGCAAACGCGACGTTTTCAAGACACGTTGGCACGTGGACGTCGATACCGGATTCACACTTTTCACAAATGTCAATCAATAGTTCACAAGATACTATTTTTATCACAATTAAACCGGTGCCAGTTATTGAGCAAGGAAGCGGCAATCAAAACGGGTTCCAAATACAATTATACAAGATCAAACGCACTCATCAAAACGGAATCTTCTAGAGCGAACCAAAAGCTAGCTTTTTTTCACTGACCGCGGGAAACGATGATGAACCAAAGTGAGTGAATGACAGTTCAGTGTGACCATAGTCAGAAACTTTCAATACACTAAACTAAACGTTACTAAATCGATATAATCGACTTGACTTATCATAAAAACTATTTCTATTTCAAACACCAATAATACCGTTTAACACAGAATAAACTAACTCACGTAGTACGTTGTAAAACCCGTTTCTTGCAAAGGATGTATTTAACAGCTGCGTGGTGCATTAGCGCTTGTTAAACATTTCACGTGTGCAGTGCGAATGCGAAGCGATATTGGTCGCTCGTGCGACTTCTCGCGAACTGCCACGTGAATTATTCATTAAATCACTTTTTGTATGCCACTGAATGTGCTTGTATTTTGTGCGAGCGCGTTTTTGAGGGTGATATGAACGTTGATGATGCTGGACCAGCATTATCAACGTTAGAAGGAGCCGTACAAACGGTATACCAGGTATTCCGTTTGTACGGCTCCTTCTACTTTTTTTATGAGGCTTTCGTGCGCGAATGTACACGAAAGGGAGATAAAAATAACGGATAACTAGAGACAGCGGTGTATATCTGTGACAATCAATGTAAACCAAATGTCCCTGTGGTTTGTGAATGTCAAATTAGATGGTGTAACGTTTATTTGGTGTAGGTACCTAAATACCTTATGAGTTACGTAGCAGGTATGTGTACTTGAGAGAAATTAAATAAGTATATTGTTCGTTACAAAATAATTTTACTTAAAAGCGTAACACAAAATAAACCCGGTAACTAGAGGTAACAGCTAGACTCAGGGCAGGGTAGGCAGGCAGGCTGACGAGGCTTCGGCACTCCAGCAGAGAAGTAGAACTTATCTTCAGTGGTGTCCAGGGTCCAAGAGTGGCGCGGATCGCTGTCTCGCCGCGGTATTTATGTGCCGCTGGTAAGCGAGGCGGCCAGTCAGAAGTAGTGGGGCTAGCGCGACCGCTACTACGTCACACACTCCCCCTTTAGGCCGGAATTTTTTCCGGGGGAAAAATTCCCTGGCCCCCTGCCACCGACAGCGCCTGGAACAGAGAAGGAGAAGTGGTGTCAGTCTTTTAAGTGCTAAACACCACCCAAAAGAAATTTGGTTATAAATAACCCCCCAACTTTTCATACATCACGCATTCAATGGTGTTGTTATTAAGGGGGCTTAATAACAAAAAAAATCCATCATATCTCGCACACATGCCAACTCACAACCAGTGCACCAGCCATCACACAAATCAATACGCTTCCTGCTTGAATGCAAAACACGTCGAGGATTACACATAACTGAGATAGTCTATAATGGTAGATAAATAATTAACATTTATTAGTGACCTCTTCAAAACAATTGTTTAGAACTTTTATACAGGGTGGCGCTACCATAGGGGCACTTTTTGAACAGAGGCATAGCGTACAACATTCTGAAGCCTTGTACCAAAAATCAATTAAATCGGTGCAGTAGTTTAGCCACAATATCGATTTTAAGTTCAGCAATTTTTGCACATGCTTTGAATTCCACACAGCTGATACAAAACGGTCAACGACCCTACATTGTGCGCCCCGACTCGCTACGACGCGACGCCTTGACGTCATCCGAAGTTAGGCTCAGCGCAGATAAAACGGAGCGCAGTGGAGAGGATTTTATTAACGCACTTGAAAATAAACTTTATTTTTTTTACAATAAAGTGCATAAATGAACCTGACAAAAAACATTCACGCGTCCTCGAAGATACGCGGGAATGCTCGCGCGGCGTCGAGTCGGCGCCTGCGTCGTAGCGAGTCGCAGCGCGCAATGTAGGGTCGTTGACCGTTTTGTATCAGCTCTGTGGAATTCAAAGCAAGTGCAAAAATTGCGGAACTTAAAATCGATATTGTGGCTAAACTACTGCACCGATTTAATTGATTTTTGGTACAAGGCTTCAGAATGTTGTACGCTATGCCTCTGTTCAAAAAGTGCCCCTATGGTAGCGCCATCCTGTATAAAGTTGAGTTAAATGGAATACAAAAGAGCTGCACAGTTTATGGAATATCTATTATAATATTACTGCATAAAACAATTAAAACAAAAGGTCAGCTGCGACAACAAAAGAGTGAGTGACAGGTCATAAAACTCAACGCAGGTAGTCGAGACGAATGTAGACGAGAGTAAGCTTTATGTGCGCGGGATAAGGTATTACTTGGAAGGCGCGCTAGCGGCTCGCTAAACAGAATGGGTTAGCAATAATTACTCCGAACATAATATAACGTAAACAAGTGATTAGTACAACAACTAAAATAGATTCAAGAAACTTCGAACCCGTGAGACGCAGTTGATAACAGTTATAACCACTGAGTCATAACATTTTTTTAAAAAAAATAGAAAAATTCGGTATTACTATAACGACCATTATGGACTGTGGTGAGCAGAAGTAATTAAAACAAAAATTAGGCGAGATTTTTGTATGAGATTAATAATTATTGTTTGTAAATACTTAATTTTAAATCTTTAATATGCCATTCGCCAACTGGCTTGCCAGTCATATCAGACAATTTGTAAACTAAAGGAGACTTTATAGCTACAACTTTGCAATTAGTAAATTTAGGAGCGAGTTTTTTATTGAAATATTTATCTTTATCGCTTAAATAGTAAGTACGCCGCCACACAATATCGCCGACATTGAATTCAGCCGGTTTACGACGAAGATTATAAGAATTACAATTACGTTGGTGAGCGGCTATCAAGGCGGCTTGTGCCTTTTCGAAGACAGGAGACAAATGACCGAGGGCCTCCGCATATGTATCACGCGGTTCGAAAACAATATTAGGGTCAGATTTGTTGACCACATAGTGTGACCCACAAGTAACCAATTCACGACCAAAGACCAGAAACGATGGAGAATAGCCAGTTACCTCGTTTACTGCGCAATTTATTGCGAACTGGACCTTAGGAACAACCAAATCCCAAACGCGCTGATTTCGTTCCACAAAAGTAGGAATAGCCGTCATAATAGTTTTATTATAACGCTCGACTGAGTTCACATGGGGTGTATACAGCGGCGTATAATGCAAATTAGGAATTTTGTATTTAGTTATCAAATTTTTAAATGTAGAACTAATAAATTGTTTACCATTATGGAGAACAATAGTTGACGAAATACTATGGACCAAAAAAACATTTTCTTCAAAATTTTTTGTAATTATTTCGGCAGTAGCTCGTTTGATGGGAAAAAGCATACAATATTTGGAAAAACAACAAGAAACAACAAAAATAAAATTGTTTAGCCTTCTAGAAGTAGGTAGTGGACCAATTAGATCAATGCTTAACATCTGGAATGGTTTATAACAAGACTTAGATCTACCCATATGACCTAAGGTTGAATGGTTTTGATGTTTGTGAGCTAAACAAACATCACACGAATTCACAGCCTTAACAACGTCGGAATACATATTCGGCCAGTAATAATTTAATGCCAAGTGCTTGTAGGTTTTAAAAATACCTAGGTGATCAGCCGTGGGCAGCGAATGGTTCTCAGCAATAATGGCGTAGTAGTTTAAGCGGCCGCCTCGCCGCTTGACACTGTGCCGAGTGTTGTGGGTTCGATCCCCACACGAGACAACACTTTGTGTGATCCACAAATTGTTGTTTCGAGTCTGGGTGTTCATTGTGTCCGTTAGTTGTATGTTTGTAAAGTCCCCCGCGACACAGGATTTAATCCTAGTGCGCGAGTTGTCTTTTTAAAAGAAAAAAAAAAAAGTATAAGGTCTTTGTTCAGACGGAATAATCTCTTTCCATTGAAAATCTCGGGTTAAAGGATTTAGATATTTTTAAAACGATATAATTTATTATTAATAATTTGGTAGTCCACGAAAGATGTGGGATTGTTTAGACAACCTTTATAAATGTTTAGATACCACGAGTCGTTAGTAGATATTGGGAATGTTAGGTTAAAATTAGGAGTTATGTCATTATAATTGATAATGGCTGCAACGGGAACAGAACAAGACAGGAGGTCGGGCAATATGTTGTCTGAACCACGACGATGTCGAATCTCGAAATTGTACGACGAAAGACGAACACCCCATCTGGCCAAACGACCAGTAGGATTATTAAGTTTTAGAAACCATTTGAGCGCAGCGTGGTCAGTGTAAACAATAAACTTTTTACCGTTATCCGTTAAACAGATAACACAGCGAGTGCCTCGTGCTCAGTAGCACTGTAATTCTTTTCAGCATCAGACAGAGATTTACTGAAGTAGGCTATGATTTTTTCTTCGCCCTTCAAAACCTGGCAGAGGACAGCGCCTACGCCGTAGTCGCTGGCGTCTGTGTGTATTTCAAAAGGTTCGGAGTAGTCCGGACAAGATAAAATAGAAGGAGCATAAGCAGTCTTTCAATTTGACAAAAGCATGGTCCTCCTCTTTAGACCAACAAAAAGGGGGAGCCTTTTTACCTTGAGAGGTTAATTTGTTTAGAGTCGACGATATACGACTAAAATTTGGAATAAATCGCCTATACCATGAAGCCACGCCTTGAAAACGACGTAGTTCCTTTTTATTAGCAGGAGTAGGGTAATTAATCATGGCATCAATTTTATCAGGATCCGCATGGAAACCTTGCGAATCGACAACGTAACCTAAATATTTTATTTTATCACGAAAGAAATTACACTTATCTTAGTTTATAGTGAGATTTGCCATTTTCAATTTTTCGAAAATAGGTAATAAAAGCGTAATGTGTTCTTCGAACGTTGACGATATACATACTATGTCGTCAATAAAACAAAAGACCTTATTTTCAAATTCAGGACCGTAAAACAAAGTATCGACCAAACGTTGTTGAGTAGCGGGCGCATTTGTTAGACCAAATGCCACCCTTTTAAAATGAAACGTGCCACGAGTAGGTACATAGAAAGCGGTCTTAAAACGAACCTCCTCTTTAATTAACGTCTGCCAAAAACATTTAGAAATATCTAAACTAGATAGGTATTTAGCATCTCTCAAGTTATGTAACATTTCCGAAATGTAGGGCAAATTATAAGCATCTTTTCTAGTAACAGCATTCAATTTACGACTATCTAAGCAAAATCTTAGTTCGCCGTTATTTTTAGGGGTTAGAATAACAGTGTTAGACCAAGGAATCTCAGAGGGTTCTACGACATCTTCCTTCAACATTTCGTCTAGTTGTTGTGTCAAAATGCGTTGTTTATCGGGAGACATACGATAATAACGCTGACGAATAGGTGGGCTATCGCCTGTGTCAATAGAGTGAGTAATGAGAGTTGTACAACCGAGACCCCGCTTTTTATACGAAATATCGGAAAATATAGAAATAATGTTATCAGCGGCAGCTCTCTGTTCAATAGATAAATTATTATAAGACACAAGGTACGGTGAGTCATTGGTCCGCAGCTCTGTAACTTGTGAATCAGTTTCATTCAATAACAACACCGACTCTAAATGGTTAGGAAATAAATTAAAAATTCGCTAAAAATCCATACCGAGAATTAAACTGTTTTTAATCCCTGGCACTACATGAAAATTTAGGGAAACTATTTTATTTTGAAATTCAATAGGAAGAGAGATAGATAAAGAACACAATTTTTCACCACCAGCCATTACCAAACTCAAGGGCTGAGAACAATCCAACTGATACTCATTATTTAAAAAGAAATTATGACAATTGTTACCCAAGGTTGTAACACATGAGCCAGAATCCAACAGGCCAACTACAGGTTTACCATTTACAATAACAGAAATATAGGGCAAGTATTCTATATTAGAATTGCGGATTGAGGATAGACTATAACTATTAAAAAAAATTTAGATAATTTAACCAATTATTCCACTCAGTTTTATTGAAATTATTTGATTTATTTATTCCCCAATCCTCGCTTATTACTTTTTTGGTTTATTAGCTTTAGGATTGCATTTAGGACAAACAGACACACGAAAACCTTTTAGACCGCATTTATAACAAATTAAAAAATGTGGTTGGCGACAATTATACAAACTATGAGAAGGTGCATAGGGTCCCACCAAGATCTTAGGGTCCCAAGCCAACCTCACTTGCAAGTGGTGCACCTGCCGATCAACGGACGAGGCTCTGGCAAACAAAATATCCCGATAAGCGGCAATAGGCTCGCCACCTATTACGTAGGATCAAAACACTGGCGAAAAGTGGGCGTTCAATATGCCTCTGCCTACCCCTTCGGGGAAACAGGCGTGAGTCTATGTATGTATGTATGTATGTATGAGAATTGGATCGACACCTGGGGCAGAACCGGTTGTCGTTTTTATTAGTGATGGGTAAGTTGATAGCGTTTATCTGTGGTTGAGCGTTAAAGTTTTTAATAGAATAATTATAATAATTTTTCGGTTTGCTATTAGAAAAATTAGGCTTTTGAGGTTGGTGAGCAAACTCAGGCAACAAGGTATTTTGTGTGGCTTTGGAAGATTCCCGATGGTCTTTAGTTCGTTTATGAAAGGTCTCAAATTCTCGACAGAAACTAACGAGACTAGGGATATCGGTGACTTTAGCCGTCAAACAGTTTGACTGTAACATGGCAGGACATTACGCAACAAAATATCTAATTTTTCAGACTCACTAATAGGCACATCAAGACGAGAAAACATACCCTGCATTTTAGCAACAAAAAGTGTTATATTTTCGTCCTCAGCTTGAAGGCGAAATCTAATTTCGTTTAAATTTTAAAATCATAGTCAGTCGGGCTAAAATCACGCTTCAAATGACAACACAATTCACTCCAACTAGAAATCTGCTCTTTGAGCGAACGATACCAGAACAATGCATCGCCCGTAAATATCTCAAAAGCAAATAGTAACATTTTATTTTCGGGAATACACCTGGCCTGCATAAACTCATTAATTTTTTCAATGAACCCGCGAACACAAGACTTGCCATTATATTTAAATTTAGCGAGTTCGGAAAACAATTTACGGTCATATTTAAAGTCGTCAGAAACCACGGCGGTAGATACAGAGTAGTCCTTTTGTACCACGAGCGAAGTTGGTTCAGATGTACCCGAAATCAAAGATTTGAAAATAGCTATTTGATTGCGGTAATTACTGAAACTATCTCAGTCAAGTCGGTATCAGAAAGGCGGTCCAGATCCAGTCTATTCAATCTAAAATAAATATGGTTGAAAATAGATTCTGTGCGCGAATAGAGGTTTTGGTCGAAATGTGATCTTAGGAGAGACATATTATTAGTAACCCTAATTAAGGAGTTCCGGATACCCGAAATTTCCTCTTCGGTGTCTAAATTGGAATCTAATATAGTTTTGGAGGAAAACTGGGACGCTAGTGTCGCTATTTGCTGGCGCAGCTTGGCTACCGAGCCGGACTTGTCGCCACCCCGAATAATCAGTTCATAAACCAGCTCCGATTTCACCAAATGATTGAAGTTAATTTTAAAAGACATGACTAAGTTACGTAGAAAAGATTACATAAGTCTCGTAAAAAGAAAAATCTAACAGCACCAAAAATCACTCACAGAGGGGTTATACTTATAATATAACAATAAAAGATAATGTAAATTTGTTCACAGTGGGTCATATATATATATATATATATATATATATATATATATATATATATATATATACACTATATATATAGTTATATACATATATATAGTTATATATATATAGTTATATATACATATATATATATATATATATATATATATATATATATATATATATATAGTTATATATATATATATATTATGTAGCAAGTAAACAAGTTACGTTCGCAATGCTTAAGAATAGCGCGAAGCGAAATCTACCCACACATTAGAAATATAATTGTACAATTAAAAGTAATTCCCAAAACCGTTACACTTAGTCTAACGAATTTGGGTTAGAAAAGAAGTTATAAAGTACATAAGATGTGGCGCAAGCCTTTAGTCGACTATATTGCCTAATTTATGTAAGATTTAAAAACAATAAAACGAACGACTTACCGACTGTGAACACACTTACACACAGAAACACAGAAAAACACAGAAAAAGGAAGCAACCAGAAGCCGAGTCAGATGTCTGAGCCCTTAAAACTGTTTGGCGCCAGTGTAACGTTTATTTGGTGTAGGTATCTAAATGCCTATTGAGTTACGTAGCAGGTATGTGTAGTATAGAGAAATTAAAAAAGTATATTGTTCGTTACAAAATAATTTTACTTAAAAGCGATACACAAAATAAACCCGGTAACTAGAGGTAAAAGCTAGACTCAGGGCAGGGTAGGCAGGCAGGCTGACGAGGCTTCGGCGCTCCAGCAGAGAAGTAGAACTTATCTCCAGGATCCAAGAGAGGGCGGATCGCAGTCTCGTCGCGGTATTTATGTGCCGCTAGTAAGCGAGGCGGCCAGTCAGAAGTAGTGGGGGTAGCACGACCGCTACTACGTCACAATGGTAGAATCACTCTACCATTGTGACGTAGTAGCGGTCGTGCTACCCCCACTACTTCTGACTGGCCGCCTCGCTTACTACTTGTCGGCTTTGGTTAGTCGCTTTGATTAAGTCAAGCTGGTGCGATCATGAGTTTATAAATAATTGACTAGTTTCTCGTCTTTATGACTTAACGAGATTACCTGAGCAATGCATGTTAAGTCACTAGTCATTAAGTATCCCGATCTAGTCATTAAGTTGCCGATCAATTCATACAAGTTATATTAACCAATTTAATTACATTCTAATCAAATCGCAAAAAAAAAAATCCTTCCTTTTCTAAATTCTAAAAGTACTAGTTTTATCCAAACGCGTCCGAACATTAGTGGGTCATCAAAATCGTAATGTCCGAGTAATCTGCCTCAGCTTATTCCTCGCGCATACTGTGCCACAGTGCCGCAGTGCATCAGGCTTGGCTGTTAGCTGCCGTGTGCTGTGATGTACGGCTCCCTGGCGACCCTACTATCAACTACTACGTACTTTCTATAATAGCAAAGGAAATTTTCTGTACCAAGTTAGATTCGTTTTGTGGTTTTGGGACGCTCCTCAGGTGCATTCTAGTTCTGAATCTTGCTTAGCTGTTTATTTTATGTCTACTGTAAATATATTGAGCTTTTTGAAGCCCTGGTGTTTTCTGCGTGTTAACTTTAAGACAGTTTGAAGCCAACATAAATCTCACGGTCTCGAGGCTTTTAAAGAATAAAACGCTGCCCCAGCCAAAATTATCGTAAAAATTATGCTCAGCTAGAATCTATATTGGGTTTTGTACTGGTAATGACTTCATCTAGGCTTGAATATTGTGTAGCTTAATAACTCACCATAGCTTAAAAATCACTTTGACAATAAAACTCGGACAGAGATTTCAATAGCACGTCCACCAATCATATCGGCTGAACGGTGCACAAACGAAAACCGCTAACCTATTAAGTAGTCACAGAGCTTGTATTACAACACACACATGCACGCACAAGCGTGCAAACGAGATTTATGTGCAAAACTCACACATATACTCGTACACATCAATATGCAACTTACTATACGTGTTACACACACAGGCAGCAACACGCAGGTAACCGTACATGCAGCACACACAGACCTAACCTTTCAGGCGCGTGCACCGATGCACACACGACACACCTTTGTGCCGAATTCAATTATCGAACAAAAAGTGTGCGACAGCGCATCGGTTGAAAGCAACGCGACACAACACGACACTCACTACTCAGACTTACGTCGTGCTCTCTAATACAGCTTTGTTTTCGTTTTTCACACTACGACTGTAGTTAGGCTAGGAAAAATGTACTTAGTACATTATTGTAGTTTACATACAACAATTAGACATAATAAGACTTCTAACGCAATAACGCAAGAACCTAACACCAATTTGAACAATGTTTTTCGCATTCAATTATAAACAAAACAGGATATAATACATGTAATAAAAACATTTCAAAATTGAATACCGTAATACAATACACGCTGGACATAAATTGGCATATTAAGTATAGTAATCAACTATATAATCTATCCCATTACAGTTATTATGCTTAAAATTGATTTCCACGTAAAAATAGAACTAAAGTTGTAACCCGCCGTGTTCTAAATTAGGTCATTTGAAATAATAAATAATTGGAGCTACACTGAGTCAAGTGCGGGTCGACAGACATCACATATCTTTCGAAAACATTGTGAAGAACTCTCAGACATGCAGGTTTCCTCGGAATGATTTGCTTCGCTGTTAAACAAGCGATACATAAGAATTAAATACATAGCATTTAACACAATAAAGAACAATGCCCACTGTCCATACATTCGATGACCTGTCAAAATTTTTAATAATATGATGTATATTATTGTCTGATATATTAAATTAATTATTACTATTTATACTTGTTTTATTATGACGTAATTTGGTAATCAGGAAAAATGTTATAATGAAAACAATTTTTTGAGGTTATGTTTTACTAGAAACTATCTATAGGTACAAACGCCTACATATCAAATTAAACAAATCCAATATTAACTGATCTGTCACTAATGGGATAGTATATACAATGACAATTCGGATTAAAATAGTTTGTTTAACTTTATTTATGTGTATATTATATAAAGACGCAAACAACTAAGTATATAAGTATTTTTGTAACCAAAGGTAGCATGCTGGACCAGAGTGCTTGACTGTGGCCTTAACCTCGTCATTCTGGGAGGAGACCCCTACCTAGCAGCGGGACATATTAATACAGGGCTTCTATTTTATTATATATACTTACTAGCTGACCCAGCGAACTCCGTATCGCCTTTTTAAGAGTTTTTATTTAATTCCCTTTTTTCCAAGGCCCTTTTCCAAAGTTACCATTGACTTAGCGCTTAATCTCTTAACATTTCAGAGTCTATAAATGATGAACAAAAAATATAGATTTTTATATATGTCATTATATTATTGAATTCCCCATTCCTTAAAATATCGGAGACGATACCCATAGTGACTTTAAAAAAAGTCCCGTCTGCCATCTTTCATTTCCTATCCGCCATCTTTGATCACAAAATAGATGTTGTATTTGGATTTACCACCCCCTAAATCATCAGAGACGATACCCATATTGATTTTTCAAATTTTTCCCATCCGCCCTCTTGAATCACGAAATAGATGTTGTATTTGGATTCCCCATCCCTTTAAACATCGGAGAGGATACCCATATTTATTTTTTAATTTCCCATCTGCCATCTTTGATCACGAAATAGATGGTGTTTTTGAATTTTCCATTCCTTAAAATATAGGAGACGATACCCATATCGGCTTTAAAAAAAATCCCGTCCGCCATCTTTGATTTCCTATCCGCCATTTTTGAACATGAAATAGATGTTGTTTTTGGATTCTCCATCCCTTAAATTATCAGAGACGATACCCATATAAATTTTTAAAGATTTGCCCATCCACCATCTTTGATTTCCCATCCGCTATCTTGAATCTCGAAACAGATGTTGTATTTAGATTCCCCATCCCTTTTAACATCGCAATCGATACCAATATTGTTTTCTTTTTTCATTTTCCCATCCGCCATCTTTGATTTCACAACCGCCAACTTTGATCACGAAATAGATGTTGTATTTCGATTCCCCACCGCTTAAAATATCGAAGGCGATACCCATATTGATTTTTTAAATTTTCTCATCCGCCGTCTTTGATTTCCTGTCCGCCATCTTAGATCAGTAAATAGATGGTGTTTCTGAATTCCCCATTCCTTAAAATATCGGAGACGATACCCATATCGACTTTAAAAAAAATCCCGTCCGCCATCTTTGATTTCCCATCAGCCATCTTGAATCACGAAACAGATGTTGTATTTAGATTCCCCATCCCTTTAAACATCGGACACGATACCCATATTGACTAAAAAAAAGTCCCATCCGCCATCTTTGATCACGAAATAGATGCTGTTTTTGAATTCCCCATTCCTTAAAATATCGGAGACGATACCCATATCGAATTTAAAAAAAATCCCGTCCGCCATCCTTGATTTCCTATCCGCCATCTTTGAACATGAAATAGATTTTGTATTTGGATTCTCCATCCCTTAAATCATCAGAGACGATACCCATATTGATTTTTAAAATTTTTCCCATCCACCATCTTTGATTTCCCATCCACCATCTTGAATCACAAAACAGCTGGTGTTGTATTTGGATTCTCTATTCCTTTTAACATCGCAGACGATAGCAATATAGTTTTTTTTAAATTTTACCATCCGCCATCTTTGATTTCCCATCCGCCATCTTTGATCACGAAATAGATGTTGTATTTCGATTCCCCACCCCTTTAAATATCGAAGGCGATACCCATATTGCTTTTTAAAATTTTCTCATCCACCATCTTTGATTTCCCGTCCGCCATCTTGGATCACCAAATAAATTTCATATTATTAATCAGCATCCCGAAAATCTCGAAAACGATACCCATATAGATTGTATCCTATTCGTTTAGCCTTTTTTTGCCTTTGGCCCAACGCTCCCTCTTCTCGTTTGACCATTTTATTATTTTTGTCTGGCCCCTAAAATTGGCGCAGTTCCTTGTGGCGTAATTTTATATAACCTATAGCCTTTCGGAATAATTGGGCTATCATAGGCAATACCAATTTTTAAAATCCGACTGCTAGTTCCTGAGATTAGCCGACATTATCTTTTAGCCTTTTTAGCCTTTTGCCCGGCGCCAAAGGGTCGAAGCGTTATGTTATATAGCCTATAGCCTTCCGGAATAATTGGGCTATCGTATACGAAAAGAATTTTTCAGATCCGACTGATAGATCCTAAGATTAGCGCGTTCAAACAAACAAACAAACAAACAAATAAACAAACAAACAAACAAACTCTTCCGCTTTATTATATTAGAATAGATTTTGCCTGTTAGTTTGAGAAATAACGAGCGATGGTAGCTTTGTGGGGAGACCAATAGAGGCAGAGGGTCTCGGGTACGAACACACGTCGCGCATCAATGATTTTTCTAAGTTACGTGTGTATTAAAATAAGGCAGTGATAGGCGAGTGGATATACCAACAGACTGCCATGCAGAGGGTATCGGGTTCGAATCCACGGCGCGCACCAATGACTTTTCGGAGTTATGTGCGTATTGAATTGTTAATTATCGCTTGTCCCGAGCCTCGGAGAGCACGTTAAGCCGTCGGTCCCGGTTGTAATGAAGATCTTTGACAGTCATTACAGGGCGTCAGTACCTTCTAAATAAACTGACACTAGTCTAAACCATGGAATATCGCTATCCCTTCGGGTTGCGGAAGTCAGACAGGCAGTCGCTCTGTGGAAAAGCTAATATTCAGCCAAATCCGGTTAGACTAGTTACCGTATCCCAGATTGAAACTAGGATAACGCTAAGAGAAAGAAGAGTGTGTATTAAAATGTTCATTTTCGTTGCTCCGTGTTAACACGAGGTAGCGATTTTGTGTGTTTGATGTATTCACACATATGTTCCAGTTCACACAGCATATTATATGCTGGTCCCTCATGCAAGCATAATGCTTAACCAAACACAAGACTGAATCGTAAAGCACTCAGTGTCCGTGTTGAATGAGCCAAGGTTATCAGGAATACAAGATCTCGTAATCAGTCGGGAAAGTAAGGGTCGGTAGGAGCAGAAAACCAATAAATCGCACAGTACGCATCGACGCAAGAGCAAACGAAGTACTGTAAATAATCATATCGTAAATAACCGACGTCATCATTTGACAGTTTTGACACTTTACTTTAACGTTGAGAGATATGCTTGGAAGATTCTAAGATGAATTAATATCTTTTTAACAATCAATTCAATTGGCAATCTGCCAATGCCCGTGATAAATATTTTATACATACATACATATCGTCACGCCTTTTATCCCCGAAGGGGTAGGCAGAGGTGTATTTCTACACCCACTTTTCGCCAGATATACTTTAGTCCCACGTAATAAGGGGCGAGCCTATTGCCGTACCGGGCACATTTCCAGACTCCGTGCTGCTACTGAGAATTTCGTGACAGAAAAATCCAATAACACTGCCCGACCCAGGAATCGAACCCGGGACCTCCCGATCCCACGCGCACATTTATGCCGCGAAACCAACGAGGCAGTCGTATAGGGTTTGATGTCGAGTTTTCCGTCTCTACGCAAAGATGGTATTTGCATCGTGTTATCCCTTAGTCGCCTCTTACGACACCCACGGGAAGATAGGGGGTGGTGACACTTGTATTCTTTGCCGTCAACCACACGGCAGTGCCGTCAACCACACGGCAAATATTTTATGTATATAAAAAATAAGCTATTTTTAATAACAAAATCATTACTATACATTATGGGATGTATTTTCATGTTTGACAGGTCAGATGGGTATCTCGTTGCACCTCATAATTATTTGACACCTTATAGTCAATGCTCAGTCCATCTATGTAAGTTTGAAGCGTAGAGATTAATGCTTCAAACTCACCCATACTCCGTGTAATATACCCCGAGCTACCTCTGAAGTGGCGTGAATAACATCACCGCAAAACGACGAAGTATCTAATACCACTCAGTTAATACACGGCAAGTAATCTCAGACATCGACGAGATGAACTCTACGGGAGAGTGAACTACTATAGTGAACTCCACATAACTACCCGTCTGGCAGGTTGGAACTAGCTACAATAAGTATTTACATAAATGATGCCTAATTTAGGCTGCGTTTCCACAGAAGCTGAGCTGCGCGGAGCTGAGCAGAGACTTATTAAAATTGACCAATCACATTGCTCAAAATACACATCTCATCTCCGCTCCGAATCAGTGGAAACAGTGTTAGCGGAGTTGAGAAGATTTACATTAAAATGTATGGTGCACGGAGATAAGCGGTGCACAGCGGTGTCGAGCTTAGTGGAGCTGTGCCGGGTGAAGCGGTGCTGTGCGGTGTAGAGCGGGGATGCGCACGGTAGAGTGGGGTTGCGTGGGGTGGAGCAGGGCTGAGAGGGGTAACGCGACGTCAGGCGCGGGAGTTTGTTTGTAGTAGTAGTTGAGACACCGTACTGACTGAAAACAAAATGTATTTACAGCTCCGTTCAGCTCATTTCCACTTCACAGCTCCGCTCCGCTAGACTTAGCTCTGTTCTGCCCCGGTCGTCTCAGCTCCGCTCGGCTCCACTTCACCCAGCTACATAGCCCAGCCTTGCACAGCTCATCTTTGCGAAGCTTTAGTGGAAACACCTACCTATTTACACGGCTCTGCTCCGCTGTACTCCACGCACCTTCATTTCTGTGTAAACGTACCCTTAGATTCGAGCAGACAGGCTGCTTTTAGTTGCCTGTACCTAAGCTTTACTCATAAATTAATAATAACGTATTTTCAAAATAACAATATTTTTCAAGCGCTAATAGCATGATGCGAAGATAAAACACACCAAACATTTTATATTAAGTTGTTGGCCTTTATTTCTGTATAATCGGGGTAAAAAGTATTTTTATTGCAATAAATAGGTAGCACTCTTACCTATAGTAAGAGACACTCAAATTTAAAGTTTTCGAAAAAATTACGCTTAAGTAATCGATTTTAAACTTTCTCGATTTGTATACATCATACAAAATAATTTAGCGGGTCTTAATCGCGTTAACTTAACTTATTTAAGGTATAAATACCTATTTGTTTCCGACGTTTCGCTCGTCTTGCACCGAGCTTGGTCGCGGAGAGTTAAGTTAACGCGATTAAGACCCGCTAAATTATTTTGTATAACGCTTAAGTTTTGAGATTGATTGTGAGCCAATTACGTAATTCAACAGCATACGTATTCACAAATATGATATGTACTAGCAATTTATTTGACTTTCTTTTTTGAATGATGACACAGTTGATATTTAGAGAATAAGCTGCCGAAGCCGCGAAGAACGGGTCTTAACAATTATTCAAGAGTATAAACTTGCCTCCAGTTCGCAATACTAAAACTAATAATTACCAGAAAAATGTTACTTTTCCCCCTCTTTATTTACTCGGTCCCTAAATAACGAGGATTGTGGTTATAAGGAATTTATAACAGGAATCTGTGTTTACCATTCCACCTGTCTAAAAACTTCACCCAATTTTATTTTCTACCCATTTTTGATAGTAACGATGACGACGAAGGACTACAAACGATGATAAAGTTTACTTTCATAACTTCTAATGAATGTTGAGCTTTTTTTTAACTTTTGATAGGCTAACGTTTGACCGCGATCTCGCCTGATGTTAGGCGATGATACGGTCGAAGAAGGAGTACGCTTGACTAGAAGGTACCTATTCACCCACGATTTGAAAAGAACCAGATTCGGTAGCTTCTGCTATTTCCATAAGCTATACCTATAGGTACGTGTGTGATGTATACAACTAATTACAAAATATTTTCAATGTCAGATGCAGAAGTTACTTTTATTTGTGATTTACTTTGTAAAGCATTTTTGCTCAGGATTTCATCAAAACATTTCCAAAGTCGAATAGTGTGTCAAATGCAAAGTAAGATGTATATTCTCCATTATGATGAAGTGATCATTTAGATATTTTTTCATTCGTTTTATTATGACGACGCACAACTCTATGCTAACAGTACCTTCATTGTACTGATAGCATGTTATGCAGCTCAAAATAATCGCAAAGAGTATATCACCAAAACATGCATATAGACTGGGCAACTAAAAGTGGTAAGTCTACCACAGGCGTGAACACGCATCTGCGTGCGGTCGCGTAAAGCTTGAAGCTGGTACTCTGCACGGCACTTTCGCAGTAAATCAGACCGTAACTCAGTCTACAAGTAGCGAACGTACCCGAGCTTTGCCGAACTTTGCCCAGCGTTCTTACGCGTCGTATTACACCTTTGTCGCTTCTACTTCCAACAATCCTCACTTACCTATGTAAGACTTCTGAAATTTAATTAATCTACAGCCTGTTGCCTTTTTAATATCAGCGTGTTGTAAATGTGCAGTACAAACTTGTACTGTGTACACAGTTAGTTCGGTACATGACAAGAATACTAGTAGTAATAGTGAGGAATGTCAACACTGTGATTGTGAGCTTCATTTGCATACATTACGGAGCAGACTATTAATGATCCGGGACTACGCTTGTGTCTCTCTCTACGTAGATCTAAGTATAATGCAAGTGTAAAATATATTTCCAATACAGGGTTTTACACTGAAATAAAAAGAAATACGTTGATGAAATCTATGCCTAAAATCTTTTATACCTTAAACTGGCGGTGAAACATAATAACATTTCAACTTAAAAAAGTATAATAATGAAAAATATATGATATATTCACATAGAATATTAAAGTTAGAATAGAATAGAATATTATAATAGAATATTAAATATATAATAACATTTTAGATATAGGCATTAGAAAATCATTTATTTTGATATAAATATACGAACATTTAGATATAAATATAAAATAACATAGCCATTAACAAAAAACATTTCACACAAATCATTTCTATGTATAGTATGTTTTAATTAAACTAAAGTCTCGTGAATGCTTTAGTAACATTTATTACCTCATTTATACGTGTTTCACTATGCTGTGTCGAAGGCGCTGACCATGGGTTGTCCGCAGGGATCAGTATTAGGCCCGTATTTATGGAACCTAGGTTTTGATGATTTTCTTAGCATACCACTACCACCAGGTTGCTCATTAACCGGATTCGCAGATGACAGTCTTTTACTTATTCAATCTGATACTAGGGTAGGACTTGAAAGGTTAGCTAATCAATGTTAAGACTTAATCAACAATTGGGGTGAACGCAATCGTTTATATTTTTCTGCACAGAAAACGTTTCAATGACTTTTAAAAGGGAACTTAAAAACACCGCCACCAATCAAATTCAATGACATCACCATTAAAAACAAAGTATCAGTTTGTTATTTAGGGTTAGTTTTAAAGAGAAACTTTTCATATCAAAGATATCAACTGCGACATGGGGGCTTTCGTTCAAAACTTTAAAAGTAATTTATGGTGCAACATATCTGGGTTGTATGTGTTATGGCTAGCCTGCATGGGCTGATAGAGCTACTATCGGTGCTGTACGACGTAAAATGCTACAAAGTCAACGTCTCGCGTTGATAGTTTGGTGCAAGGCTTATTGAACAGTTAGTACTAAAGCTTTGCCAGTACTGGCAGGTGTATTTTCAGTCGATCTTGAGGCACAAAGACAAGCAGCAATGTATTACGAGACACGAGATTACATGGATCTAAATTTTGTAGCTTCGCGCGACAGACTAACAAACTTATAATGATCACAGATGGCATTACATATATAACCAGTTTTGGATGATCCCTGTTTTGTTTAGGACTACGTACAAAGGAGAGGTCAAGCTGTACACCGAAAACCACTCAACCGATTGTGATGTAACATATACTATTTTATAGGTTTGAGTATCCTTTGTACATGAAAGTAAGTTTTATTGAAATCAATTTCGCAATTTAAGAGATCTTAAGCAATATAGGGAAATACACACAGACAGACAGACATAAATTCTAAAAAATATCAAGTATTGCTTGTTAGCATTTTCTTAGATTTTTTAGCTAATTTTCGTCAAAATATCTTTAATGTACAGACTTTTTCACCTCTACAGTTTTATTATAGTATATAGATAGGCTTGTAGCGCTTTCTAATTAGGTTGTTGGGGTCAAATTGCCGACGGGTGGTTAACGAATTTCATTGCAAAAATAGCTAGCCGTCAAAATGATTCGGATTCAGTTCCAAAATGCATCAATAATGACGGATTCTTATCTTAGTATCTTATAGAATTTCGATTGTTGAGCCGAGGCAACGATAGTTTGACCACTGATTTGGACCTAATCTTATGTTTTTTATAATCTAAAATGTAGGTAACACACGAAAAATATTTTCTATATCTATCGTAAGTTAGGATTATTTTAACTTATTAAAAACTGTTTCAATCTAAGCCTGCATGATCTATCAGGATACCTATTTGATGAAGAAAACAATAATAAGAAATCAGTAGAAATATACCTACATAGAGTATCTTCATATTAACTGACTATTTCTCCAGCTGTATAACAAAGACAAACATTTCCCCACATTCTCTGATCCGGGGGAATCACTCAGTCACAATAAATAATGCCATACAAATAATGAAACAGCTAATCATATAAAGGTTGCCTCTTGAGATATTCTTACTGGCGATGGCCGGAAAGCCCGAGGCTCTGCACAAAAGAATAAGTCGGAATAGTCGGATACAAGACGGTGAGTCCCCGGGGACTGGGCCGGTTCAACTCAACCGGGTCAATTTGGTCCGGGTATGGTCTGAGTGCACTGGTATTGCTGATAGCATTACATTGATCTAGTTTCGTGAAATTGTTGGTTCAAATATTGCCAGTTGTAGCGGTGCCAACATTTTAAAGAATACCGTTTGTTTAGATACGTGTGCTGGTTTATAGAAATTTTACACTTCTATTTTAAAAGTAGTTTTAGTTTGGGTTTTAATGTTTTGAGATTTATATCTTCAGTTGCTACATTGATACGTATTTCAACGTTTTGATCATAGATTAATTTATGTGTTTTGGTACGGCTGAAAGAAAAGCGAAGTACTAAATTCTGTACTGTGGAAAACAAAGTGAATTTTCGACGAAATATTAATTACTTGCTCCCTATTTTTAGGTACAGCCAGCAAAACAATAATTAATGAAAAAAATACGATATACTTTATTATTTGTTCAGAGTAACAACACGGGTAACAATATGGTAGTCACAGATAATACACCTTATGCTAGTAATATCTAGCTGGGGTGCGTGTCAGAAACCTCCGCGTGGTGCACCCCGGGAAACGTGAGTAGCAAGTTGCTACTCGCGGCTAATTCTGACAGTGGGCGGACGGTGGGTCGAACTCCGACTACCGTCCGGTTACCAACGCGTAATCCCGACTCTTTCGGGACCGCGGGTCTTCGGGCTGCGAGCAAGACAAGCTCTCTAAAAAATCACCCGGAATTGGGGGTCCTTCGGGGCCCCGCTTCCATCCGTTCCCGTACGGCTCCTTTTGGGGTCTTGCGGGGACACTTGGGCGGGCGGGCTCGCTTCCTGCGCTTTTTGTGGGTTGCGGGCATGGTCGAACTCCGGCCACCGTTCGGTCAACGCGTTAGCAGGGGTCTTTTTGGCCTCCTGCCCGCGGTTCTTTGGGCTGCGAGCAAGACAAGCTCACTAAAAAAACACCCGGAATTGGGGGTCCTTCGGGGCCCCGCTTCCACCCCGTTCCCGTACGGCTCCTTTTGGGGTCTTGCGGGGACGCTTGGGCGGGCGGGCTCGCTTCCTGCGCCTTTTGTGGGTTGCGGGCATGGTCGAACTCCGGCCACCGTCCGGTCAACGCGTTAGCAGGGGGCTTTTTGGCCTCCTGCCCGCGGGTCTTCGGGCTGCGAGCAAGACAAGCTCACTAAAAAATCACCCGGAATTGGGGGTCCTTCGGGCCCCGCTTCCACCCCGTTCCCGTACGGCTCTTTTTGGGGTCTTGCGGGGACACTTGGGCGGGCGGGCTCGCTTCCTGCGCCTTTTGTGGGTTGCGGGCATGGTCGAACTCCGACCACCGTCCGGTCAACGCGTTAGCAGGGGGCTTTTTGGCCTCCTGCCCGCGGGTCTTCGGACTAAGAGGGAGGAAACCTCACTAAAAAGTTACCAAAGAGTGGCGCTTGCGCTGCTTGTCTCCGCGGGACTCTACCCGTGGGGACTGTCGGCGGGCGGTGTCGCCTTTTGCGGCGCCGCTCCTTTGCAGTGTCCCTGTTGGGCACTGCCTTCACGTCCCTCCCGGTACTCCTCTGGTCATCAGAAGGGACACGGGACGGGACATTGACGGGCTTGGTGTGTACTCACCCTACCGCCAAGCAGACAGCGGGGTTGTCTTTCTTCTTCCGTCTTCGGACGCCTTTTTATTTTTAAATTTTGTTTCGTTTTGTTTTTGTTTTGTTTACTTTACGTTTTATTTTGTGTCTTTTATTTTTACTTTTATACCATTTATTTTACCTTTTGTTTTTGTTTTTATTTTACAATTTTAGTTTTTCTCTCGTTTCTCTTCTTTCGTTCTTCCCCCCCCTCCTGCCCCGATGTCACCGTCACCCCAATCTCGTAATCCCGTAGTTTGCAGTATCTGTGGTCACGTCTCGCGGCTGTCCACGGGACCGAGGGTCTTGGCTTAACCACCCGGACCGCGTGCAAGGTAAGCACTATAAAAATCCCCTAATCCTAAGTTGCTGCCGCACGGCGAGAGGATGCATGGCTGACAGGGAGGTCAGTTCCTAGTGCGGCCCCCTCAGGGCACCAGCCGCCACCCTTGAGGTATTAGGCTTGCCCGGGTATAGCGGGATCTCTGCCCGGGTGGACGTTTTATTTCTCCCGCACTCGTGGGTTCAAACATGGATAATTTAATTAAAAACCAAACCACTACACCGAAGTCGGTCGACGAACCGGAAACTCGCACGCCCAGTGATGCGGGTTCCAACGATGAGCGCTCAAAAGCGCTGAAGGAGCAAGAGTTGGAGCTGTCCGAGTCAGACAGCTCAACCACAAGCCTCATGAGCGTCCGCAGTGCCAGTGAGGAAAGCCCCAGTCGGGCATTGCGGAAACGCCCTCACTCGGGGCCAGGTTCAGCCTCGAGCGATGACTCGACGAGGCGACGTCAAGTGAATACGCGTAGACGACCGCCCACCCACGGAAATTACGTGGGTCTGGGCAAGGCTCGCGAGGAGCTCGCAGCCGCTAAGCGCGAAGAGCTCCTCAAGCGTGACGAGGAGGAAGAACGGCGCATTGAAGCGGCCACAAAAAAGGTGTCCGCTTCAAGAAGCTCGCGCCTCTCAGAGACTTCTGCCTCTGAGGGAGAGCAGGAAGACGCTACCGCTACAGATCTGCGGTCGCGTCTCAAAGACGCCTTGGGGGCCATCACAATGGTCTCCAAGATATCTAAGGGACTGAAAGGGACATCCCAAAAGTCCCTTAAGGAGTCGGTGGCAGCAATAGCTGAAATTGCGGACGTTCTCCTCGGTCGCACAGCGTCTGAGGAGACAAAGAAGCTCCAGGCGGAGAACACCCGCCTCGCCACACAAATCGCGGCACTCAGGCGTGAGCAGGAGGAGCTCCGTGTCGCGTTCCAGAGGCGCGCGGAAGTCAATGCGCCAGACAAGGCCACGGAGGACCTAGCTGCCCTCCGCAAAGAGATGGCTCAGATGAGGCAGAGCCTCTCCGCCCTGGAAGGCAAATTATTAATAAGGCCCCCAACGGCGAGCCGGCAAGCGGCCCAACAGCCGCAGCCGCCCCCACAGTCGTCTCCGCAGCCGTCAACATCATATGCGGCTGCAGCGGCTGCGCCACGGCAGGCCGCGCCTCAGGCGCCCAATAAAGCCGCGTCTACTGAGGCCCCAAAGGGCAGGAAGAGGGGCCAGAAGAAGGCCCAGCCCACCCCTGCCATTCTGCAGAGTGCTCCTGCAACCTCCGCTCCCAAAAAGGATGGCTGGGAGACTGTTGGCGCCAAGCAAAAGGAGGCGAAGGCCAAGCGAAAGGCCAAACAGAAGGCCAAGAAGGCGGCAAAAAAGGCAGCCAAGAAGCTCCGCACCCCCAGCTCCACTGCAGTGGTACTAACGCTGCAACCAGCAGCGTTGGAGCGGGGGACCACTTACGCGGAGCTTCTCAAGAAGGCGCGTGGGGCTATCGACCCCACTAAGCTGGGAATAACGGCGGGCCTCCGGTGTAAGATCACACAGACCGGGGCCCGCCTCATCGAGGTGCCTGGGGCCGGTAGCGCCCAGCAGGCAGACGCGTTGGCCTCGAGCCTCCGCGACCTCCTCCCAGCGGAGGACGTACGTGTCTCCAGGCCCCAAAAGTGCGCCGAGGTGCGAATTGGGGGCCTGGATGACTCAATAGTGGTTGAGGAGGTTGTTGCCGCCGTCGCCAAGGCCGGGGAGTGTCCCCCGGACCAAATCCGGTGCGGCCCAATTCGTCCGGGCCGTGCCGGTATGGGCACAGCCATAGTCACCTGCCCCGTGGCTGTGGCCAAGAAGTTGGCCGATGGCCGTCGCGTGTTTATCGGCTGGGTGTCGGCGCAAGTGCGGCTCCTGGAGCCGAAACCGCAGAGGTGCTTCCGCTGCCTCAGTGGTGGCCACGTTGGTGCAAAGTGCACCTCTGCGGTCGACTGCAGCGGCCGCTGTTTTAGATGCGGCCAGCCCGGCCATTTGGCCGGCAGTTGTGAGGCCCCGCCGCACTGCGTTTTGTGTGCGGCGGCGGGCAAGCCGGCCGATCATAGGGCCGGCACGAAGAGTTGCGCCGCACCCAAGAAGAAGCAGGGCACAAAGGACGGCCAATCGGCCAACAAGAGCGCCACTCCCGTGGCTACTAAGGCGTCAGGCGACACGCCAATGGATGCCGAATAATGGCTCCATATACGCTACGCCTACTTCAGGCGAATTTAAACCACTGCGCCAGAGCTCAGGATCTTCTTCTCCAGAGCATGGCGCAGTGGTCAATCAACGTCGCCCTCGTCGCCGAGCCGTATTTTGTCCCCCCCCGTGACGATTGGGTGGGGGACCTCAGCGGCTCGGTGGCGCTAATTTCGTTAGCCGCCGCCCGCACCCCGTCCTTCGAGAACATCTACCGAGGGCGGGGTTGCGTCGCAGCACTCATAAAGGATACGGTTGTGGTGGGTGGCTACTTCTCACCCAACCGTTCCCTCGCCGACTTCGAGGAGTATCTCCTCGAATTGAACGTTGTCGTCGCTCGCAGCCGTCCTCGCGTCGTGCTCTTCGCCGGGGACCTCAACGCCAAGTCTACGGCTTGGGGTTCTCCGGCCACGGACGCTAGAGGCGAGCTGCTGGAGCAGTGGGCCGTTGAGAACGGCCTGCTCGTCCTCAATCGTGGGTCGGTACATACGTGCGTGCGTCAGCGGGGCGGTTCCATTGTGGACGTTTCTTTTGCGAGCCCCGCACTAGCACGCCGTATCCGAGACTGGCGCGTCGTCGAGGTGGTGGAGACGTTGTCGGACCACCGCTATATTCGGTTCGACGTCTCCGCCGAAACAGTCAGCTCCGACGCCCCAGTCCGAAGAGGCCCGATTGAGGGCGGTCCGCGTTGGGCCTTGAAAAGGCTGAATCGGGAGGCCCTCCTGGAAGCCTCCATAGTTCAGGCCTGGGTTTCAACACCTTCCAGGCCTGACGATATCAACATGGAGGCCGATTGGTTCAGGGGGGCAATGACGCAAGTTTGCGACGCGGCGATGCCTAGAGTCCGTAGCACATCTGGGCCACGCCGGGTGTACTGGTGGAACGACACAATCGCGCAGTTGCGGCAAATTTGCGTCGCAGCGCGCCGCCAGTACGCCCGGTTTCGCAGGAGGCGTCGCCGCCCTCCCGATTTCATTGCCCGGGAGGCGGCATTGTACGAAGAGTATAGAGCGGCCAAGAATAATCTGAAAGAGGCCATCTGGCGGGCCAAGCAAGACGCCCGCCAGGAATTGCTGGAGACCCTCAACAGAGATCCGTGGGGGCGCCCATATTTGATGGTCAGGAACAAGTTACGTTCCTGGGCGCCCCCTCTAACGGAAAGTCTCCGGCCACAGCTGGTCGAAGATGTTGTGGCCGCTCTGTTCCCGTCGCGGGCGGAACACATCCCTCCGCCCATGACGGCGCCGCCTTCCGAGGCAGCCAACGCGGACATGGACGACGACGTTCCCGAGGTGACTCGGGTAGAACTCAGAGCGGCGGTGTTGAGAATTAAAAACACCGCTCCAGGACCCGACGGCATTCCTGGCCGAGCGTGGGTCCTGGCAATGGAGGAGCTCGGACCCCGACTAGGGAGACTCCTCACAGCGTGCCTTGAGGGGGGCCAGTTTCCACGAGCCTGGAAGACGGAGAAGCTGGTCCTCATCAGAAAGGCAGGGCGCCCGGCGGACAGCCCTTGCGCCTACCGGCCCATAGTGTTGTTGGACGAGGTCGCGAAGATCTTCGAGCATATCATCGCGGAGCGCCTCGTCCACCACCTTTCCACGGTGGGCCCAGATTTGGCGGACGTGCAGTTCGGTTTCCGCCGAGGGCGCTCAACAATAGACGCTATTAGATCAGTGAGGAGTCTGGCGGAGGAAGAGGTTTCCCGGGGCGGGGTGGTCCTGGCGGTGTCTCTTGACATCGCCAACGCCTTCAACACCCTGCCCTGGAGTTGTATTTGTGAGGCACTCAATTATCACCGAGTGCCTCCCTACCTCCGCCGCATAGTCGGGGATTATCTCAATGATAGAGGAATTATCTACCCGAGTCATCTCGGTATTAGTCGGCGAGTTATGTCGTGCGGTGTTCCGCAGGGGTCGGTCCTCGGCCCCCTTCTGTGGAACATCGGCTACGACTGGGTGCTGCGCGGTACGCTCCTCCCTGGCGTGGGTGTCACTTGTTACGCCGACGACACCCTCGTCACTGCGAGTGATAAGACGTACCGGGCAGCGGCTATAAGGGCGACCGCTGGGGTCGCACAAGTCGTTGGTAGGATCCGGCGTTTGGGCCTAGAGGTGGCCCTGTCCAAATCCGAGGCCATTTGTTTCCACGGGCCTCGGAATCGGCCACCCGCAGGGGCCCACATTATGGTAGGAGGGGTCACCATCGGCATCGGGACGAGCCTAAAATATCTCGGGCTCGTACTCGATAGCCGATGGGATTTCCGTCAACACTTCAGACGCTTGGCCCCCAAACTTCTCGGGGCGGCAGCAGGTTTGTCACGACTGCTGCCCAATCTCGGGGGGCCAACCGCCTCCTGCCGGAGGCTCTACGAAGGAGTCGTGCGGTCCATGGCCCTTTATGGGGCCCCGATATGGGCGCACGACCTGACGGCCCACAATATCACGGCGCTTCGCGCACCGCAGCGCGCCATGGCCGTCAGGTTGATACGAGGCTACCACACGGTCTCCTTCGAGACAGCGAGCCTCCTAGCCGGATCACCGCCCTGGGATCTGGAAGCTGAGCTGCTGGCGTCACTCTATACATGGCGCCAGCAAGCCCTGGAGCAGGGCGAGAGACCGGCGCACCGTGACATCGAGGCGCGTCGGTTGGAGCTCCGCCAAGTCCTAGTGGCGGAGTGGAAGGCACGACTTATGCACCCCAGCGCCGGGCACGCCACGATAGTGGCGGTAAGTCCCGTGGTTGATGAGTGGTTGGAGAGACGTCACGGCGTCCTCACCTTCCGGTTGACTCAAATCCTTACCGGCCATGGTTGTTTTGGCCGGTATTTGTGGAGGATAGGCCGGGAGGAAACGCCCGGATGCCACCATTGTGGCAGCAGCCGCGACCCTGTCGAAGACACGGCGTTGCATACTTTGGCGGAATGCCCAGCTTGGGCATCGCAGCGCCGTGATCTGGTCGCGGCTCTGAATATGGTTGTCCTCACGCTCCCGGCCGTAGTTCTGTCTATGGTCCGGAGTGAGAGGTCTTGGAACGCCGTCGCCTCCTTCTGCGAAGCAGTCATGCTGAGCAAGGAGGCGGCGGAGCGGGAGAGGGAAATACATCGCCCTCTCCCCAACCGTAGGTCCGGGCGTCGGGGACGTCGAACAAGAGACGACCTCCGACCACCCTGAATTCAGTGCCTGCGGACGGCGAGCGCTGGGGCTGCTCCCTGTCCGCCAAAAGGCGGGAGGCGGCGCGTGTCCTCGCCGCCTCCCAAGTAGCTTTGTGAGGTGATGGATGCGAGAAGTTTGATGGATGCAAGAATTTTGATGGATGATTGCGAGATCATGACAAGACGGGGCCCGCCAACACCTACGGCGGGCCAATCCCGGGCGGGGTCGCGAGAAAGTATGCTAATCGCGAATTGCGTGACCCCGCCAACACACGGGACCCGTAGGGACACCGCGGTGGTTTTTAGTGGGTATGCCCCGAACGCCTGTAGGGGAGAGCCTCCACATACCTCCTCCGCCAGTCCCAAGCCCAGCCGTTCTAATGGCTGGGTTGGCGGAGTTGAGATGACTCATAAGGAGAGTTTTACCACCGTAGTGAACAAAAAAAAAAAAAAGTAATATCTAGCTGCTCCCCCCCGTGGGATCTCCACCTTGTCGTGGTGGAGGGGCTTAGTAACCGTGGATTGGTAACCCGCGGTGAAACTAAGAGGGATCCAGGAGGGGACGCTCCGCGTGGGCTTGACGGAGGCCTGCACAGGATGCGTCCAAAGGGGCGGGTGCGAGGGACAGTTCTTCTGTCCCTCGCAGTCGGGTGCGGTCGCGGGAGGAGAGGCGTGTCGGTGTTGCGTTGCCGCGCGCCCTATCTCCCGCGACCAAATGGAGGCGCACCATCGTTGCGTCGCGGTGGGGCCGCAGAGGAAGAGGAGATGCGGTGTTTTGTTGCCGTCCTCCCTATCCTCTGCGGCCGCTGAGTGTTTTGGCGGCGGAGACCAACACCTTCATCCGCCGCCAAGGGGGTTTTGTTCGGGGCCCGCCTGACCATCTGGCGGGCCAATACCCGTCGGGGGGTAGCGAGGAATGCTTTAGCGATACCCGACCCTCTGACATACGGGTACGTGAGGAATACGGGTTGGTTTTTAGTCAGTACGAGTCTGACAGTCCCCTTCGCCATGCCAAAAAAAAAAAGAAAAAAAAGTAATATCTAGCTGCCGTCATATTTTATATACAACTCTGCTTATACGCTTCATGAAAGCTATAAAAAATTAAACATATAAACATTATTCATCATATCAGCCGATAGACGTCCACTGCTGGACATAGAAATCCCCCAACACGTATGCAGATCCCGAGCCTCCCGCATCCATCCGCATACCGCAATCCCAACAAGATCGTCGGTCAGTCCACAAATATTTTTCAAAATATTAGTTTTCAAATTTAGAAGGAGTATTTTCGTCCTATTTTCATCACAGCCATGTTGGATTTAATGGTTCAATACGTCATCTGTCGACGTAGCGTCAATAGCGCGCCGCAGAGAGGTTGGACTAGTAATAGAGACCGCATTAAAATAGCAACCTTACCCAATATTATATGCACTTCACTCTGACTTATGATTTTTTTCTCATGTAAGAGAAAGATAAATACACAAATGTCATTTCGAATCTTCGAAATTGTCGTAAATTTTAACTCGACTAGTGATGTGCTTACTCAAAATTAATTTCGATAAAATATCGATAACGTTTGCAATAAATCCTTAGATTTGGTTTACTTACAATGAATATCTATTGAATGTTGATAAATCCTCAGATAAAGTAAAATATGTGAATAAATCTAGCTTATACTTAAATAAGTTTCAATAAAAAAAAATGAAATTACCTTTTTAAGGTGAATAAAGCAATTGATATTCATAATATCACTAATAATCACTACCTATATGCAATGATAGGATCAACGACGAGATCATTACCACGTAATGGTTTTCGAATACAAAACCACGTTACGTATTTCAGACTTTTGGAAGTTATATGCTTATTATTTAGAAAATTATCACGATTGTCAAGTGTTTGTCTTAAATCTTCCAAAAACTAAATTAGGCCTTCTCAAATTGAAGGGAGGCACGAGCCCAGTATGTTCAGTAACATAATTATATTAAATCACCAATCGAGAGCAGGCTGCAGTAATAAGTGAGTAAACTAATAGATTAGACATAAAATTTAACTTCAGGGTCGATTTTAAATAAAATATTTCACACATAATGAATCACATTAATTTAAGGTAAAATTGAAAAAGTCACTGACTGTGTCATTGGCTTAGTTAGAAAAAACTCAAATCTTTACGAAATCATATTATATATACAGGTCAAATTAATTACGCCCTTATAGATACGCCTAGGTCTAAAATAAGTGAGAAATAAAATAATTTAAAAGAATTAAACCAGGAGCCCGCATGGTGAGTAAAAAATTTGGTGCGTATTTCTAACTGGCACCGAACTCAAAAAGTGTTGTTGTTAAAAATATTAGTTTTTCTGCTGCCTAGTGCGAGCATCTTTAGATGTTGGTAAAGGCTCTTGGCGATTAGTCCATTTACTGACACAACTATCGGCACAATGATCGCCGAGTTCACATCCCACATATCGACGATCTCATGAGCTGGGCCCAAATATTTGAACTCCTTCTCTTTTTCTGCTTTTACGAGATTGCTGTCATGCGATATGGTTATAACGTCTATCAATGCGAGTCGCTCTGCTCGGTCGATCACTACAATATCACGCTTATTTGCTACAATAAACCTGTCTGTAATGATAGACCTATACCAGGACAACAACGTGCGGCCATTTTTTCAAGAACTGGGTCGGGCACATATTTGTATCTGTAGTACAGTGAACCAATGAGATTAAATTTAAGGGTTAGTTGCTTATGGATTATCCTGGCCACTTGATTGTGTCTGTGCAAATACTGGCCATTGGCAAAACTAGAACAACCGGATACTATATGTCTTAGAGATTCCCCGGGCTGGTGACATGCCCACCATATGTCAATCGCACCGTCCCTCAGTATATACTATCGGTAGTTGTTTGTCATGACAACTTCGTCTATAATTATGAAGCCAAAACCTTTGGTTTCACCGAAGAGAATAATAGAAATAAGAGAATAAAATATTAATAAAAATATTACACAAACCTGCAGTACTGCAGGTTTATGTAATTATTTTTATAAAAGTAAAAGACAGAGAAGGATTAGTCTCATCATCATCATCATCATCCACAGCCTGACTTTGTCCACTGCTGAACATAGGCCTCTCTTTGTTGATGCCATTTCCCTCTATCTTGTGCTAATCTAGCCCAGGCTCGGCCCGCGATCGCAACAATATCGTCGGCCCATCTTGCCAAGGGCCGGCCGACACTCCTTTTCCCCATTCGTGGCCACCATTCCGTTACGGCCCAACTCACAGATTAGTCTCACCACCAAAATATGTATTACATATTTTTAAAGTTACAGTAAAGGTTGTACGTGAAGGCAGCGATAGCCTGTGTGCGATAGCTGAAAGTTTGTGATGATCGATGAAAACACTTTTCTTGAGATATATAATTGTATGCAGGTATACTTATTTTCAAAGAAATATTGCAGTACAGCTTCTAAATCACAATAGTGCAAAGGTTTCCTTTTTTTGCAATAACTGTCACCCACATCGGCGAATACGTGGGCCGAAGCTAGTCTGTAAAATAAAAGTATCGATAAAGTTATAACGTCACTATGTTTATGCGTCACAATCTTTATACGAATAAATCAAAATGTCAAATGAAGTTCTATTAAATTTTGACGGGTAATGGGGCCCAACGCGGTGACCTATGACAGACCTTTGAGTGATGGGATTCCTTCGTCTATTTACATAATATATATAGTCTAAGGCGCGCCGTATCTGAATCGATACGTCATATATAATTATCAAGTCTCAGATAAGTGAGCAATTCGCAATTACAGTAGTACATTCTTAGTTACTTGTAAGGTAAACGTACGTAATTCCGGCAGTGTCCCGGTACCCGGTAACAAGTCGGTTTTTATAATTTTACAGGTTTCTACCAAAATATAATTAAAGTTTGAGAATTGCAATACATACTTGATATTATTTCGTATAATTATAATATTAACGCTGGTCAATAATTGTAATGGTGGCAAAACTATACTACAATGAAAGTGTGGTGTGCGAAAACTTTGTGGAATTTCGAGGTTCTGTCACTAAACTACGAAGCTACCACATTGTATTGGTTTGCTTATCATATTGCTGCAGATAGCAGTACAGTGCGAGTGTTTATTTGCTTAAATATTTGAGTTAATTATCTAGCGATATAGTCCATAAGATGTGATGAATATAATGAAATAGTAATTATTTTGGCATATTACATTTACTGGGACTCCGAAACCCCCACATGACCCAGTACCCGGCAATATTATACCCTTTTTTACCGGATACTGGTACACAAGTTAACTTCGTACTACCCGTTGCACCGGAGCCCGTTACTGCACCTTAATGCCTTGCAATAAGTCTCATTATCCTTTGAAACTGTAGTAGTGTACTAGTAGTATTATAACATAATATTCTGCCTGATGCTGGGACTTTTTTTTATGTAAATAGGCGGCAAACGAGCAGACGGATTGCCTGATGGTAAGCAATTACCGCCGCCCATGGACACAAGCAACACCACAGGAGTCACAAGTGCGTTGCCGCCGCTGGGGTTGGGAAAAGGTATAAGATGAGGAGTGGGATGAGGGAGAAGAAACAGGGGATAGGGCCTCCGGCACTCTCACTCACCGAACGAAACGCACCAGTTTAGGTACTGTTACTTTACGTCGATTTTCTGTGAGAGGGTAGTACTTCCCCAGTCGTGCCGGCCCATTCATGCTGAAGTCAGCAAGGCTCTACTACCTTACACTACACCACACCACTTGATTCAAAACCCTACCATATGAAAGGAAAGGGCTTGATATGTATATTTCAAAACGTATTTTATTACGAGGCATAAATACTTATTTATAATGAAAAATAATAAAATCGGTGCCCTGCTCCCATTTCTTAATTTGTATAGAGCTAATCGCATGATGGAGCTGGAAATTGGCCATAGGAACTCCGCAATAAAACGACACAAGCCCATCGAGTTTGGGCTCGTTTCAATCGTGTTGACGAGTACTCTGATCCTATATGGCAACCAGATTTTGATGATGCGTTGTCAAAGTTGACTTCAACTCAAAGTTGATTTCAAATCATAGTTGAGTTCCACTGAAACATGAGTTCAACGTGACAGACCAACTGGGCGACCACAGAGCCCTCGACCATGAGCCACTTTACCGAAGTTACCTATCCCGGATGCCAAACAGAGCCAGGTACGGATGGCCTTTGAGCAACTTGAGCAGGTGGAGACACAACCTTGAGAGAGCTAGCAAGTCTTTACAATTCCGTCGTCCATGAAGTTTCAAAACTATGGGCATGGAGAGGGAGAGTGGTGGCTCTTGTTTTCAAAAAAGGCGACAAATTTTATTGAAGAATTACAGGCCCATTTCACTCCTGAACCATAGTTCAGGAGTGAAATTCTTTCTCTACAAGTTGTTCTTGAGGGTTGTAAAAAACGACTCGACAACTTCCAGCCATCAGTGCAAGCCGGGTTTCGAAAAGTCTTCATCACCGTGGACCACATCCATACTGAAGACCCATGAGTACAATCAGCCGCTGTGTATGGCATTCGTGGACCACTAGAAAGCCTTCGACTCTATCGAAATTGGGCATTTCTTGACAGCCTGCAACGATTACGCATTAGCTGGCGATATATAGAGGTATTAAGATATTTGTATGAAACCGACCGGCGATCATGACCGTTCAGATCCAAGACAGAAAGACATACACCATAGAGTTGCGTAGGGGAGTCCGGCAAGGGGATGTAATGTCTCCCAAGCTGTTCACCAACGCAATTGAGGATGTCTTCAAGACATTGGAGTGGGCTCAACAAATATCAACGGCGAGTACATGTCACACCTTCAATTTGCTGACGACATCATCCTAATAGCAGAGACGTTGGAAAAGCTTAGCGGAATCCTGTCGACCTTAATGAAGCCTCCCCGGTGGATTGATCTTGGCATGAACCTGGCTAAAACGAAGGTAATATTAATGAATACGTCGTGTTGAGACCGATCTGCATCGAGAAGGCAATCGATCAGTGGATTAAGTTGGTATGGGCAGCATTCGGTAAGCTACGTTGGATTTACTTGTCGCCTATCCCGCAATGCCTCAAGATAAAAGTCTTTAACCAATGCATCCTACCAGTAATGATATACGGTGCTGAAATCTGGACACTCACGGTACTTCTGGTCCATAGGTTTAAAATAGCTCAGCGTACTATGGATCGAGCTATGCTCGGAGTCTCTCTAAAGGATAGAATTCGTAACGAGGTCATCAGGAAGAGAACTGGAGTCACCAACATAGCTCGCCGTATAAGCAGTCTGAAGTGGCAATGAGCTGGCCACGTCTCCCGAAGAACCGCCGAGAAATGGAGCAGACAAGTCTTAGAGAAGAAGACCCCGTTTCGGCAAACAAAGAGTGGTTGTTGAGCTGACTGCACACGGTGGGCGTCGTGGTTTAAGAGGCCACCTCGCCGCTTGGCATTTGGCTAATGTTCTGGGTTCAATACTGGGTGTTCATCGTGCCCGTTGTATGTTGGTAAAGACTTCCGCGACACAGGATTTATCCCTAGTGCGGGAGTTGAAGAAAGGACCTTGCGAAGCTATAAATTGTACCTAAATTGTAATTAAGCCAAGCGCATACGATATTTTCTTGTACCTGTAGTTAATTGTTTTATATCTTAGATTTTGATCTCTTTTCAGAAAACTACAAAACTATTTTGTTGTTTAGCTTAAAGCCAATGAAAATTACTGTAAGAATTCACTTCTAACAGTAATTTTAAAAGTTCAAAAATAATGTGACGGAATGGTAAGGCCATAGTCCACCACGCTGGCCAAGTGCGGGTTGGCAAACTTCACATGTCTTTCGAGAACATTATGGAGAACTCTCAGACATGCAGGTTTCCTCACGATGTTTTCCTTTCCCGTTCAGCAAGCGATAATTAACAATTTAATACGCACATAACTTCGAAAAGTCATTAGTGCGTGCCGTGGATTCGAACCCGAGACCCTCTGCGTAGCAGTCCGTCGGTCTCTCCTTTCAGCTATCGCTGCTGTGGGAAGAAGTTGAAATGATATAAATATAGTATTAAGTACGACAATTTTAATCCTGCTTGTGATTTCCTTTGAAATACATTTCAATAAAATCTTTTCTTTGACCCCTTTAGATACATAACAATTACATTACACAATATTTATAAATAAAAAGTTCAAATATTATAAACCTTAACACTAAGCAAATAGGGTTCAAATTCGCGGTTAAAATTTGCCGGTATCTGGGACAATCTACCGTTTACTGGGACAAATCTACCGGATACTGGTACAAATGGGTCTTTTCAAACTTTATTTAAATTAAAGTATTCTTAACGTCATTTATATCAAAAGCTATAAAATTGCACGAATACAATAATAAATTATCTATAAACTTCCGTAAATTTCATTTTCGTAAGTCTTTTAACCTTAACATAGCAGACCTGCAAAGTCAGCGAAGTTCAGAATTTCACGGCTATTGGGACGTTTACCTTACCTAGCTAATCACTATGTACTTAACATAGCGATTAGCTAGGTACAAGTCACTACAATGATATATCAGATAAATCATATTATCAGTTCTTAATCTGTATGCATTTTATTTATCGCGAATGCATATTGGGATATAAGTATTTATGTTTCTCTATTTTGGTTCATAATAATTCATATTCATAATTTTAGTCATGGCAGTGAGTTTTATATGAAGATAGTCATCAGCCCTGTATATATACTTTCCCACAGCTGGGCATGGGCACGGGCCTCTTCTCACTATGAGAAGCGTAAAGCCATAGTCCACTACGCTGGCTTTGTGCGGGTTGGCAGACTTCACATGTCTTTCGAGAACATTATGGAGAACTCACAGACATGCAGGCTTCCTCACGATGTATTCCTTCACCGTTTAGCAATTTAATACGCACATAACTCCCAAATGTAATTGGTGCACGCCGTGGTTGCGAACCCGGACCCTCTGTGTAGCAGTCTGTCGGTCTCACCACTAGGCTATCGATGCCTTATATATATATGAAGATAGCGTGTATAATTAATAACTATTATTATACCAGATGACGCTCCTATCTTATATCGTTATTAAGGGATGTCCGTGCATTTTATTTTAATTTAAAACCGTTTCTTTTGGGTCCCGTGGGAATTATGGGCAACGACATCTTAGTGCACCCCTAGGGTTCCAAGGAACATACATGCCAAATTTCAGCTGCCTCCGTTTGGCTGTGGATACATTGCCTGTCAGTCAGTCAGCAACGCAAGAATTTCATATAAGTGTACAGAAGATATAGCTAGCTAAGTCATGCATATATCGCAGATATGATTTCACCCTTGACAAACGGCTTCGTTCGTATAAAAGTGATTGCAGGTTTGAAATATGACAAAGGCAAATAATAAGTGACTCGGGTAAATGTATGAATTCGACTTAGATTGGTATTAAGGCATATTCATTAAGCAAACAGATATACTAGTATGTATCTTACCCAGTATTTTCGTATTTAATTCAATGTGTAACATTCACGTAAACCCAATACAATACTATGGATATGACATTTTTGTAAACACTATGCATCTCTTAATAAGTATAACTACAAATTAATAAAACGACTACTGGCGTTATCTAATTACTAGCCCACTCAAAAAAGACTACCTATATTATAAAATCGCAATCATGACATAAATGGACAAGAGTTATGTCAAAAACACTTGTTCAGTTATTTTTCCTAGTCTTGTTCGGAAAAGTAATTGTTTATGCATCTGAAGTATTCGGAACTTAATTAAATATGCAAGGACAAAAACAATTGATGGCTAACAAAGTTACTAGCGCGGAAGCTCGCAACGAATTTTCCGAAGAAATAATGAAGAAAACTCTAGTTCATTTTTAAATACGTATTTAATCTCGGCCGCTCAGCTGAGAACGCAAATATTTATTCCATTCGAGGCATTTATTCTCTCTCTGTTTCCTGGTATCTTCACAGTAATATTTCAACGGGATCGGTTTTAAAACGAACAGCAAGGCCGTGACGAACGTACCATAATGATGAAATTATAAGGGTTCGCATTACCGACGCACCTACCGCCATCCGCCACCATACGAACTATCTATTCTGTGACCATACCCCAATAACGCTATATAAATCTACATCTGCAATTCACATAAATATTTGCCATATATCATCATTCATTTTGTGTACTTTATGAAATGTGTTTTTTCACGCACAAACGAGTAAATACACAAAGTACGTATATTTACATCATTACAAATTTAGGCTGGTTTAATCTTGATTTTGCTTCGTAAATCTTAATAAACGCTGGCTTCGTTTCTTTTAAGTAAAGATGTCTCATCTGTCTTAACCCTAGACAGCTTTTAAAATCCAAGTAATACAGGTCTACGTACTGGCGTGATATTTTGTAGATATAAAAATATTCTCTTCAAAGAGTAAGATTTTTCTTTTTGCTTCGCTTTAGTTCTATTTATACAAGTCTGCAATAAATATTTGGTTTACGAACTTCTTTATCCTAAATATTTTTTAATGATTGTCGTTAGTCAACGGTAAAGAGAGGTAAAGAAATTCAAACCGGCACTTAACATTATATTTCAACTGGTAATTGAATCTTTTCCCATTAAATAACTGACCGACGATACTATACATCCCTGAAATCTTGGTTATGTTAGATTTTCTTGTGATTCAGCGCCCAAAAATATCCCATAATCAAGAGGAGCAGGGCTCCATCAGCTTACTTTATGTAACTAATTTAGCGTCAATATCATTGTTCAAGAGATTAGTGTCATTAGATCGGTCGCTTAGTTATGTTTCATTTTGATATTATATTAGTTGAGCCCACGCCACGGTTACACAGGCTTTATTTAGTACTACTGTTCTTCACCCGTGGCTCATAGCGTGATGTTTATATAGCTTATAGCGTTCCTCGATAAAGGAGCTACCCAACATAAAAATTGTGTTCAAATTGGATCTGTAATCAACTAGTTCTTCAGCTCTATTATATTAGTGTATAATATATTGATGATGACTGATGATGATGATAAAGACTTAAAAAAATTAGATCTTCCTTTTCAAAACAATGATCTGGTGCTGTTACATAGCTTACAATTGGGCTGTCAGCTGCAAAAACATTTAATTAAATCAGCTTGGTAGTAGAACAAACGTAGGTGTTCTTCAGGTTTATTATAGGTATTAGAAAAGAGATAACGAAATTATGCAGCATGGTCTTATGCTTGAATAAACGAGGGCCTAATCTTCCCGTTATTATAATGTTCTTATATCTATAATTAGAATATTAAAACGACGACAAATTTGCACCAAACTTAATAATATCCCACGCAATTTCTCAACACTTGTGCTTATTTATTGAAAATAATTTTTGATACAAAGTTATTTTCATCTCGTTGAGTAGGTACGTATCCAAGAAAAGTTTCACGAAAATATTAAGGAAATATCCCAAGAGAGAGCAACGATCGTTTATAAACTTTAGCGAATAAATAACTGTCTTTACAAAGATATTGTTTTCTTAGAAATATTGAATAGGGGCGAGCAAAATAACGGCTTTCTGTGTGACCAAAATAAGATATTATGTACTTATGTGATGTTGTATGTTACGTATGTACTTATGTTAGAGCAATTGGAGGAATTATGCACTGACAAATGTTATCTGTATGAGGAATAAGGTAGTTGCTGTAATTTTTAAATATATCTTATGTAAATAGCGCCAAGTTTTGTTCGCTGTTCAAGAGATATTAATACCGTTTTAGTAATGTCTTTTCGCTACGCTATCATAACAGAAATCCCTTATTTTACAGCGATGGAAGTGGTATGAGGGGACTGGCTTCGTACAAACTCTTTTCAGAAGTAAAGCTCATAGGATAAGGTATTAAACAAAGATTAACGGAAACCGTAATGGGCAATTAAGTAGTTCAATACTCTCAAATAATAGGAACGTGGTTTTCCCTCCAGGTTGTGGTGTTCAAACGTGGTTATTTTACTGCAACTCTTCTAGCTTTTTTACAAACTGGTATATTTTGACAATCTAATTGGAATAGATAAAGGACCCCGGGAACCAAGACGGCAACCTTGAATGCAACAATCATAAGGTTAGGATCATGATGATGGTGGACCATGATTTGAAAGTTTAGCTCCGGTTTAGCGCTTGCTATAACTTGCAATCAGTATTGTCCTATTTAGGATTACAATGAAAAAGAAAGAAAAGAAAAACTCATTTATTCTGTTTAGAGAATTGTAGGAGGAAGTAACATAAAAACGAACTTAACCTAAACAGAATCGATTCCTAACTATTGCCATCTTGTGACACAAGATGGCGCTGGTATTCTGTTGGGACTGTTTTTATAAATAAATGGATAATAAATAAAATAAATATATTACGGACACGAGCAAAAAAAATCTATATATATGCGAGCAATGAGGTATTCTTCTTTCACTTGCGGCTTCATTGCTTCCACGGCTGGACTTAACTCTTCTTATTTGCTTCAATGTTACACCAGGAGTCGATAGGATTTGGCCTACTATACCGAGCTGGCCAGTTGGGTTGCCACAGGGTTTGGTGTCGAGTTTTTCTTCTCTTCGCAAATATATTTATTATTTCGTGTGTACATTAGTCGCCTTTATTGACACCGCCGTTATAAACAAAATAAGAAAATCCTTATTTCTTTTCTTTTTGTTATTTATATATTATCGATACCCGTTATATAAATATTAGTAGGTATATTTAGTAAGTATGTGTAAAAATTGCCGAGAATTTCAAACACGGCCTTGTTTCGTATTGGTTGAATAGGTCTTTTCAACGAAGAAAGTTTTTTGTAGCTATCAAGGAAATGGCACAGTGCCCAGAAGAGGATATAAAATATGAGCCCTATTAAATAACATAATGTATAGTATGCCATAAACCTAGATATACTTTTTGGTTATAGATAGATATACCTTTTGAATCAGCAGACCCAAACCGTTACAGACAAATTGTGTTTAAAAGTATTTTTATAAACATGGCAGATTTGGCAGTAACGTGGTTGTCTAATCAACAAAAATTAAACTACGGTTTACGGATTTTAGTTTTCCTGACAAACAGAATGATCTAGCAACTACATTATTTGTTATAATCCTACGTTTCGGCTACTTTTTAGAAGCCGTGGTCACGGAAGACTGAGGGGCATTTGTCATTATCTTGAATGTGGAGGTTATTTCTAAGTATCTACCTGAACACTGTACAAGTACTTGTGGCACCAGTATGCGCAGAAAGAGCTCATATAAAATACTATATTAATTTGAACGTGTAGCATAGCAATAAAATACAGTAATATGCACGTATTACTATTAACTTCGACTTACAGAATGACATCATAATCCGTTCGTTATAATGGTTGCATCCAAAACTTTCGCCTTTGAGTCCAGAGTTCGTTTTACTATATTCAGTTTGTCATCCGTAACCGACAGGCAAAGCAATGTATAGCGTAGATCTGTAAAGCAATTTGAGGGTATTGTTTCTCTGTAACAGCTATCATAGCTCTTCATTACACCCGGCGGCCGGCACCGATATCGTTAGCGGTCACCCTTTCAGGGATTAGATAACCGTTGTATGTGATACTCCACCGAGCCGACTCGCCAACGAAACATCAAATAGCTAGGTATGCTTGTATATAAGATGTCCTGTATTTAAGAAATATTTTAATTTTCCTCATAAAAACCAAATTGAAGATATTCAATAAAAAAAAAGAAAATATTAACAAATACGTTTTGTGTGCATTTGAATGAAGATCACAACTGACTTGTAAGTAGCAATGTTGTATAGATACAGAGAATAAGCCGCGGGAAACAGCGAGTAAAAATTTGTACTGCACTCAATTTCGCAGTATAAAATTGCAGAAAAGAATCTCTTTCCAACAAATATTATATTTTCCTCGTCACGGTAACAAAAACTGACGGTAAATCACCTAAGAAACGAACGGTCAATAACTCTTAAGATCTGAGCGATAAGGTTTATAATCGCAACAGTATGTATGGGGAATTCCTGCGTCCTGCCAGCGCGGGCGGTTAGAGTTTATCGTGAAGAGAATATTAAGTTTAAACAATATCTTGGGAATCACCTCAGTGATAACGTGAGCTTGTTGGTTGCGAGACATCACGCGTTTTTAGCTGGCTAGTAATATTGTATTCACTACCTGTTTGTGCGATTTCGCTCGCTTGAAATTCTTAAGTCTACGTCATTGGTCCTGGCTCCACCTTTACAAAATATTGGAATGTTCTTCTGAATAGTATATAAGTGAGATATTGGAATAGTTTTCTGCTATGATCTTATTATTGTTATAGTTGACTAACTTAGCTTATAGACGTCCACTGCTCAACATAAGCCATACTAATTTTAACCCGCTCGCATCTCGCATCCAACCATAATATTATATACTAGAGGATGCCCGCGGTTACACCCGCGTCATTTAAGGCTACTGCTCTGCTATCGTCGCTCATAGCGTGATGTTAGCCTATAGCCTTCCTCGATAAATGGGCTATCTAACACTGAAATAATTTTTCAAATCGGACCAGTAGTATCCTAAGATTAGCGCGTTCAACCAAACTAACAAACTCTTCAGCTTTATATTATGAATATTAGATTAGATTATAGTCTATCGACACAAATTAAATTATAATATTATTATTAACATATTACCTACGAAAAACAAATAATATTGGAGCCCAACTACGATAATATAGGCCGTGTGCACTTGGCAAGCAAAGATGGCCTTTGCTTGCATTCCAGTCTCCGCTCGCGCTAACTTTACAGTTGTAGACACTATTATCATCGGTGAAGAACCTTAGGAGCAAGTCTTCTTTCACAATTCATTGGGATTCAGGTAGAGGGAATATGTAGGTGTGACTCTCGAAATAAGTTCGCCCTACGCTCTAAAACTAACGAGTGCCTCGACTTTCCTTAGAGCGCTACCACGTGGATCTACAGTGGCATGGCATGACTACCCCGCTAGGATTCGTATCCTAATTGGGTACTCAGATAACAATGTAAACTTGCCAAACTTGCAGCAAAATTTCTTTTGTAGTCCATTTTAATATCTTTTACGTCGTGTTACTATTAGGAATGTGCAATTCAGTGATATTTCGTTGTTTTTCTATACAAGTTCAATGATATTGGGATCAACTCAATTATTCTGACTCGTCCCATGAGCTATTACTTTTTTTTTTGTTTTGCCTGTGACCCACCTTACGAGAGGCAAGTGAACTGAAAGACCCTTGGTTCACTTGCCTCTCGTAAGTTGGATCGACGACCTGGTTAAGTTCTCGAGGTGGTTGGAAGCAGGTGGCTCAAAATCGATGTGGGAAATCGTTTTTTTTGGGCACTCGGTAGAAACTGTTTGCGAGCCGTCGCGACTCCACGTTTCTTCACAAGTCGCGGTTCGGGATGGCAGTAGGTACGTGAGACTCTTTCCTAAATATGCTCGAAGTCTATTCACTAAAACCACTGTGGTATCTTCAATATTCGTCTTATAAAGACAGGGTCATTGTAGTTGGTATTCTACCGAGATCCTGCTCTTTGACCGACATGAATGCTTCACAGAAAGAGACAATGGCATTCCGACATCCTTCGCTCTGGACCATAATAACATAATAATAAATAATTTAATTTGCTTGGCATAGACACATTGACAAAATACCTTACATGTTGTTAATATACATATACCTACTTATAAACTATTTTATTATCGCTTCACTTGCACGTTGTTGTTGTGTGTTCGTGTGGCACTTGTCCGCGGAAGCGTTTGAACACCACACCCTTCGGCCAAAAGTCCTTCTTCATGATAACTTGCAGAAGCACGTCGGTGAATCCCGACGTGCTTCCATAAACGCCTTAAAGTTGACGTTGCGTCGTGACTCCTACAGCTGCACCCTCAGCATGGATTTCAACAGAATCAGGATCGGTAGCGTTGCCGTGACGTCTCTCCACGATAACTGATCCGATTTACCGCCTCTATGGTGGCGAGACCCTGCGTGGCAAGCCTTGGAGGCTTATAGTTAGCAGTGGGCGTGTTTTAGCTGAGATAATGAGTTGCTTATAATAGTGGCAAAAAATATTTTACGTTACTTTATGAAGCGCCTAGTCGTACAGACAAACCGTTGTATGAACTAGTTGGTTGCGACTTAAACTAGTTGCGACAATCTAATCTTCTGTCAAATCTGTTTGGCTAGTAAGCGGACCCCAGGCTCCAACACGAACGTCTTGAATTGGGTTTACAGCAGGACGATGATGATTATGTATAGTTAGTTGTTACATGTATATATATAGTTATATAGTTAAATAGTTTTGGCTGTGAGTAGTCTATCAGCCAGAAACGCAAGAATTTTATATATACCTACATAGAAAATTTATTTCAATTGTAAACCTAATGTTTTACTGACATTCCCTTTATTTACTTTGGTTCTGCGGAGTTAATTTCAAACTGTACTCATAAATATGTTCAGTTTGTCATTGTATTAGTAGAGCCCCAAGGTCCACAACGCAGTAGACCAGGAGATGGCTGTTGAATTGACGACTATTATAAGTATATGTATGTAGATGTAATATATTAACAGGCCCTACGTTTAGAGGACGTATGAAGATGTGAATGATCACGAGAGACAGAGATTCGTAATGGCTCTAATTTTAATGGATAGGCCAGTCTTCACTGGCCTATCCATTAAAGTCTCTTCAGACTAGCAGGCTGCTATCCAGAGGGTCTTGGATCGGTCTCGTCTCAACACCAAGGCGCACAACTCTCACTTGACGCGTGCCATATTGCTAAACATCGCGCGAGAAATGGTGAAGGAAAACATTGTGACGAAACCTATTTCAGGGTTCTTCATAATGTTCTCGAAAGACATGTGAAATCTGTCAATATACGTAGTGGATAGGTCTTATCCTTTCTACCTACCCAGTAGTGGGACAGTAGGTATACAGGGCTGAAAATCATAATCATTTTATATAGGTACAATAGGTACATATAATATTTTAGTATGGGTAGCACGGCCGTTTCCGCAACTCCACGTTCTAATCCACATATCTACCACATCGCGTAGGTGTCGGTTGTCGTAGTAAAAGTAGTTTATGTCACTCCAGCCTTCTAACGGATTAGAATGAGCACACACGTTATCATTCTAATGCACGTCGCAACGGCGCAATGATAAGGTGTGTGGACAACCACATCGTTAAGTGTGGTAGTCCGACGCTAGTCGCGTTGAAAACCAAAAATTCTGTCAAATGTGATTCGACTTGGATGACACCCGAATAACACTAGGATGATGTGTTTAGCTAGATTGGAGATTTTATGAAATTATGATAAATTATACTGAATCTTTACAGTCTATTTACAGCACACCCACACAGCATAATAAAGATATTCATGAAAATTTGCCGTTACCTGGGATCGAACCCATGCAGTGGCAAACTTGCATGCAACAGTGACAGTAGTTGCACAGTTATCGTCACTGATTCTCTGCGTAAGAGTTCTGTTCTTATTTTCATAAGAGCACTTCGAAATATTTAACGATAGTATATTGTAATTGAAGTAAATACTTTTTTTATTATTATTATTATGTGGAAGACACACTAGCAGCTAATACGCTGATGCGTGTGTTTTAAATAGTTTGGAGATTTCCAGTTTGTCCAAATTGTTCTTGAAGCTGTTCAGTGAGGGTGCCATAATCACATGTTCTGGAAGTCTGTTCCAGGCTGTAACAACCCGGTTGGCTAGAAAATGCTTCTTGGGATTTTTCTTTGAAACATTCTGCCAGAGTTTCAAGGTATCTCAAGTGCTTATTCTCGTTCATTGCATAGAGTGCCTGAAGTCTGGGCATGTCGTAGTGCTTTTTGAGTATTTTGTAAGTCTCAATGAGACTACCCCTCTGTCGACGCTGTTCCAATGTGGTGAGGCCAAGAACTTTTAACCGTTCATCATAGGTCACATTTCTTATAGTGCGTATCATTTTAGTAGCCCGCCTTTGCAAGTTTTCCAAGAGTATAATGTCTTTTTTGAAATAGGGATCCCAAATAATATATGCGTACTCAATGAGCGGTCTCACATAGGTTTTGTACAATTTTAGAAATGTGCCAGGTGTAAGACACATAACTGCTTTGCGAATGATGAACAGGATAGCATTCGTTTTCTTAACAACATTGGATATGTGGGTTTCCCATTTGAGATCATATGAAATAGTGACGCCTAGATCTTTTTGGGACTCGACCGGTGTTAGTTCTTGATTGCCAAGGTAGTAATTCTTGCAGGGATTGTTTTTACCAATATGCAGCACTGTACATTTGTCAGCGTTTAGGGTCAGCAACCAATCTTGGGTCCAGGTATAAATGGCATCCAGATCCCTTTGTATATCCAGCGACTGACTGCAAGGATTCCCAAAAAATTTTGTGTCGTCCGCGAACAAGGAAAAAGGAAGCTTAAGAATGTTTTTGAGGTCTGTCAAGTAGAGTATAAACAAAAAAGGTCCGAGGACTGAGCCTTGAAGGACGCCACTTAGTACATTTTGTGGCCTAGATAGAGCTTCACCAATACGCACTCGAAAAGTTCTGTTTGAGAGAAAGTCGCTTATCCAGGCGAGTAGATTCCCTCGTATACCTAAATGCTCGATTTTATGTAATAAGCGTTTAAAAGGCACGCGATCAAACTTTTCATACTTACATAACATAAACTGATAATAACAATGTAGGTATAAGACTGTTCAGAAGACAGTTGGCAGCAACTGATTAATATTAAAAAAACGCAAATTAAATCAGGGCCTAAAGAAAACCACAGTATCATAAAGTACACCTCGTTATCTACGTTTGTGTAGAGTAGTGCGGCCACAGACACTGACATGATATAATATTAATAGTAATCATCATCATCATCAGCCTTTTATACGGTCCTAGTGCTGCCCAGCCCCAATAGTAATATTGTAACGTAATTTATTACTTATTATAGAGTAATTATTATAATAATTTCATGTAGCTCGCGCAAGACCGCACACGTGTATATTATAGCCTTATAAATTTTTACATAGTAATCTGATGATGAGATGATTTTCGTTGTAAAAATGTATATTTTACTAGTTCAGCATCATCATTTGACGACCGGTTGGCGCAGGGGGAGTGTAAGCGAATGCTACGCCGAAGGTCGCGGGTTCGATTCCCGCTCAAGTCAAACCTTTGTGCGCATGAACATGGATGTATAATATGTATGTATTTACAAAAAAAAAGTATCTATGTATGTTTATCCATTATCTAGTACCCATATTACAAGCTCTGGTTAGTTTGGGACTAGATGGTGATGTGTGTATGTGGTACAATTAGACTAGTGTTGGGATATCTGAGTTCTTTGATACTGTCAATACTTTTCATGACAATCGGAATGAAAATTGATAGATGCGTCTTCCTGCATTGCTTGATCATGTCCCTCCAATACAGTTATCACAACTACCAACATATTGAAAAAATGCCCATAGTTAGGAAACAAAAGACCATCAAAAAATAAAGTCGTAAGTATATTTTTTATGCAGAGAGAGACATTGTTATAAATAAAGAAACTGCTTGGAATTAAAATTTTGGCATAAATTTATTGAAAATAGATACATGAAGAGAAACATACTAAGAAATTATTTCTTTATAAAAAATTTTAGCTGCTGTATTTTTTCTATTCATGTAAAAAATATTACATAAACATAAAAACATAAATTCACGTTTTTTATCCCCGAAGGGGTAGGTAGAGGCGTAGGTTTTTACACATCCCATAAAGTTATTTGTGTAACAAATATTGAATATAAATAATTGAAATGAATATTAACGTAACTTGAGAAAAAGCTATATAAGACCCATTTCTTGCAAATACATGAACCTATTTAGTCGACCCAACTAACAGTTTTTTTGGTGTATGTCACCAGTTTTACAGAATGACAGACAAACTGAACTTGTGGCATGTTACGTCTGCGTCAAAACTACTCTACAAACAAAATTACATTGATGTTGCGTCAGTACAATATTCGCATTAGATCGATCGTTGTGCCACCGTGTGTATTTATTTCAAACTAAAACTACAGCTATGACGTCAGTCGAAGCCTCTTGGGGTAGTGCAGTTAAATACTACCGACCGCTACGCACACGCCATTCAGAAAACTACATCAGCTACTGCACTTGTTTGCATCAATGGTAGTAGTGTGGGCGGGAGATCTTTCTTTAAATAAATTAACAAAATATAAATAAAAGAATCATGAAACTCGAAAGCTGTCTCACTAGTGATAATATAAACCAGAATTTGCTGAAGATCCAGTATGCGGTCAGAGGGCCCATACTTCAAAGGGCGTTACAGATTGAACGGGAGCTGGCAAAGGTAAGGTTTTGATATTTTGTTTTGCTGTAGGTTGCCTTCATCAGGTCGACTATTTATTGTTATGCATTTTGTTATATACCAATATATTTTATTTCCTATTTTAGTAAAATATTTTCATTCAACTTATTTTCATTAATGTTTGTTGATCCAAATTGACAATTATTATTTTATGATATTTAAAATCCTTTATTGCTCACATAAGAATCTCTATCCTTCATCGTGTCAGCCGAGAGTCGTCCACTGCTGGACATGGGCCTCCCAAAAGATTCTCCACACAGAACGATCTTAAGCCGCCCGTAATCTCTACGGTTCATGTACGTGTTATATAGCATTATAACACGTACATGAACCGCATTGGCAATTAAATTAAGACAAACCCGCGTGAGTTTTGGAGGCATATCTCAAATCTCCAATCTAAGGGTGGCTTTGAACCAACTATCACTCACAAAGGTGAGACGTTCAGTGGTGGCCATGCAGCAAACACATTCGCCAACTATTTTCGAATTTTTTTTTCCTGATGTCCCGAACTTGATGCCGGCAAGGTGGCAAACTATGAAAGTATTAGCAAAAGCAATTATTTAAACATTACCGATATAAGCCTGCCTGATGTTCTATTTGGTATTAACAAACTGAAACCTAGCAGCTCTTCAGTCCTGATGGAATTCCTTCTGTTGTCCTCAAACGCGCCAAAAAGATTATGAGCCACCCACTCCACTATATTTTTAATCTGGCCTTGGGTACTGGTGTGTATCCATCTCAATGGAAACTTTCTAGGGTAGTGCCAATCCCTAAAAGTACGCAAAAAATACGGTTGAGGACTACCGTCCTATAGCAGTTTTGACATCCTCAGCCAAAGTCTTTGAAACCATCCTTCACAAATATATATATACACAGGTTGAAAAATATTTGAGTGATGACCAACATGGCTTTAGACTCAAGAGATCTGTTAACTCCAACCTGCTAACCCTCATTGAATTTATAGCGTTGAGCCTTGATAAAGGTGGTCAGGTAGACGTTGTTTACTTTGATTTTCAAAAGGCATTCGACAGGGTTAATAATGACGACCTAATTGCAATACTTAGCGCTATCAGAGTGGCTCCCAAACTTCTTATATTTTTCGCCGACTATCTTTGGGATAGGCAACAGTTTGTTAAGGTTTATAGGTACGTTTCCAATCCCTACCAAACACGTTCTGGTTTGAGTCAAGGTTCGATACTTGGTCCACTTCTCTTTCTCATTATGATCAATGACTTACCGAATGTGCTATAACATGCCAAATGTCTGCTTTATGCCGATGACTTAAAGCTATACAGCGCTATATGCACCGAAGGCGACTGTCTGCACCTTCAGAATGATATCACTGCACTACATAAGTGGGCTTCAAATAATAAAATGGAATTTAATTCTTCTAAGTGCCTTTCTATTACTTTTGGACGTAGGCGGCAGCTACTGAACTTTGACTACCATCTTAATGTTGTTTCCACTGCCAAATCTACTCGTGTCAAGGATTTGGGTGTCATATTTGACACCGGCCTTACTTTCCACGACCATATCATTGCAACAGCGAAGGAGTCATTTAGTCGTCTTGGATTCATTTTGAGAAATGCGTAGGACTTCTACAATAATGATGTTATTAGGATAATTTATAATGCGCTTGTACGCAGCAAAATTAAAAATAGTGCTTGCGTATGGAATCCTTATGAAAAAACATACCTACACTTTGTTACTAGACTAGGTTCAGAAGGCTTGCCTAAGATTTTTATATAAGCGTTTATTTGGGTATTATTCATTTATGTATCCAACAAAATATCTTTTAGGTAGCCTAGGGTATAATTCCTTGGAGATTAGAAGAAATTTTGATCAGATCGGAACGGAACTATGTGCAAAATTCTTCACGGCAAAATCATGGCACCAGAACTGCACAACGATTTATTGCGATTGTTTGTGCCAAATAATTACTGCCGTGGCAGAAAGCATAGCCTTTTCGCCTTACCAGCTTGCTGCACCGTGGCCCGTGTCAACTCGCCTATACCCTGTTTTCTCGCCACACTTAATGCGCTCTTAGTGTCAGACGCACACAGTGATATTTTCGCAGATGAATGGAAGAAGATATTGTTGGTGTGCATGGAGTTCTGTGAGATGTCTGTGAGCTGTGTCCTTAATTAGTGTAAGTGGCTTCCGGCCGTTCTAATTAAGTAAAATCTAAATAAATAAATAAAATCAAAATACCTAATAATTACATAGTTCTATTTTTTGGTAATTTTTACAAGTTTTTAATTACTTACACATGTCCCGGTATCTGTAATGAAATCTTAATAATGTGTCCGGTAGATGGCAATAGGCTAACCCCCTATTTATAACATTGAGACCGAAACATAACTGGCGAAGCGTGAGTGAGTAATACACCTCTGCCTACACCTTCGGGGATAAAGGCGTGAAGTTATGTTACGTCTTAATTGCCAGCTGAAATTTAGCATGCACGTGTAATTTTCGTGACAATGCAATATTATAATGACATGCGAGCTGATCTGATGATGGAGCTTGAAGGCCATAGGCACGGGTCAAGCGATGATTAACAATTTAATAGTCAGTTTCATAATTAGTCAGGGTTTCCCCGAGAAGTATGCACTCAGACTATGATATTGAAACTACCTATTGCAATTAGTTTGTAAACAAGAAATGTTTTCAATTTACCATTTTTGTCACAATCTATACCTATATAATAATATTTCATAGCACTACAACATGACATAATATGGTGCATAGGGTTCCCACCAAGACATTAGGGACCCAAACCAACCTCACCTGCAAGTGGTACACCTGCCGATCAACGGACGAGGCTCTGGCAAAAACAAAATATCCCGATAAGCGGCAATAGGCTCGCCACCTATTACGTGGGATCAAAACACTGGCGAAAGGTGGGCGTTTAATATGCCTCTGCTTACCCCTTGGGGGAAACAGGCGTGAGTCTATGTATGTATGTATGTACAACATGACAGTCGACGCGTAAGGTAGATGTTCACAATTTTTTACTTACAAACTAATTTAACGGGCGTAGAATCACGTTTCAGTGATGTGAAATGTTGATTTTTGCATTTGCTTTAAAGCAAATAAAATATTTTAGCTATATTTCATTAAAATAAATGGTATAGGTAACATCTATATCAAAGCCTAAGAACATACATTTTGGGAAAATAATGACTTAGTATTCATCATGTACACGTATTGAATCTTACAAAATTTAAGCAGCGAACACTACGACCTGCGATAGCCCAGTGTAGAGACTGACGAATGCTACGCAGAGGGTCTCGAGTTCGAATCCACATCCTAAAATGTTTAAGGCTGGTCCAATATTTGAATTGACCAAAAATCCATGTTAAGATCCATGGACTTGGATACTAAACATACTCGTACATAATTGTCATAATTATTTTGTATGGAGTTTATATAAAATTTGTACCTCTAGTTGCTAAATCATGGATAGATCAATATGAGATCCATAGATCAATATGAGACACAATGAAATTATTTTCCTCATAACAGAAATGACACTGTCGTAAGTTGTATTTCTTCGTTATCTTGGTTACATGAAACTATTTGCTAAGACTATTAGACATTAAAATCATGCTCGCATTAGGGATAGTCCCTGAGCTCAATCGCTTTGTTAACAATAAAATATTGCACATTTATAATTAACGTACCTCTGAGTAAGTAGTAAGTTTTCGGAACGGATAAATCGAGAGGTTGTTTTGGTAAAATATCAGCCGCAGCAGAGGAAACTCAGTCGAGTTTAAGAGAGTATATAATTATGTAAAAAAAAAATGCACCCATACTATATGTGGAGTAAGTAATAAGTTTATCTTCTTGTACTTTGCTTGTATATTAGCTTAAAAAAGCTGATAATATATTAAACACGTACAAAAATACCTGAGAACTTCATTCAATTTTATCAAATGTTTTCTCTAAGATTACAATTTGTAATCTTAGAGAAAATTATTTATAAAGAAGATCCATAAACTTGTCTTCATTTACGATAGTTTAATCGTATATTTACATAATATATTATCTAAACTTGGTTAATATCCAACAACGATGCCGGTAGTGCATTAGTAACCCTAATACTAATAACAGATACTTAAAAGTCAACATACAATGTATGCATTAAAATTCCCAAAATGTAGCAACTATTATCTACAATGTACTATAGTCCATTTATTTTATTCTTAATGTAAACTTACCACATTATACCGTTTTCAATTATCATACACAAAATAAGCAGAACTTTTAATAATGCATAGATTTCATTCAATAGTTCTTTAGTGGCGTTGTAAAGGCCATTTTGTATGGAGAGAGCTTTCACAAAAATATCAAATGTGATCGTTTGGAACCTCATAAAGATGAAGGTACGGGTTAATCTTAGTACCACGGGCCCCAAGCCGGGATCCCTTCGACCTGTTTTATATTACGAATGATATAAGTTTACTTCTTATTGGATTCTTCTGTAAATAGAGTTAAAGGTGCGTACACCTGCCGTTTGGGAGTTTAGCTCTTGTATATTGGACGGCGGTAATGCTCTCATTTATTATATTGAAATGAATTTACTTTTGTGCTCATAAATCTGAGAAACGGGAATGTGTATGCCGTGTAATTCGATTATAACGAATGTTATAATCATGTAAGACAGAAGAAATACATTCATCAGATCAGCCTACCTAATTGCAGCGACAGCCTAGTGGAGATCCAAAAGATTGTCATGCAGAGGGTATCGGGCTCGAACCCACCGCGCGCACCACTGACTTTTCAATGTTAAGTCAAATCAAATCAAATCAAATTTATTTAAATAAGTAAATACACAATAGTAAATACACAAAATATTACATGCATCACCATCTAATCCCAAACTAAGCAGAGCTTGTGCTATGGGTACTAGACAATGGTTTGACATACATATTTTTTATTTAGATACATACCTCACATACTAACATACATACAATATACCATTTTTGATAGTAAATAATAGAAATATACTTATATACTATGTTAAAATTGCTTCACTTATCTACGGCCACGATAATGTTGTGCGCTCTGGTGGCACTTGTCCGCGGAAGCGACGGAACACCACACCTTTCGGCCAAAAGTCCTCCTTCATAACAACAGGCAGAAAGCACGTCGGGATCCGCACCACAAACGCCTTAAAGTTGACGTTGCGTCGCGACTCCAGCAGCATGTAGTTCGACTTTTGGCGCACGTACTCCGCGATGTCCTCCGCCTTAGTGGTGTAGTGCAGGCGAGAGATGTACACGGGTGTGTTCGGCGCGGCAGCGCGCAGGGTTGCACCAGGCTCCACAGGAGCCGTGCCGCAACAGTTCTTGACGGTCTTCTGACGACGCTTCCTCCTCTGCACTGTCACAAAACCATCATCTACTACGTCAGCCTGTTTTTTCGCCTTTTCCGGCTTGGACTTCGCAGCTACGGGGGTGCTCGCAATTTCCTGCTGAGCCTTTATTGATGTAAGTCGCGTGGCGATACACGGAGAGGTCGCGGGGACAGGGGCAGGGCTGCGGGGCGCTTGTGTAGCGCACTCAGCAGTCACAATCTTACGCGGCGACAGAACTGCTGACGCGAAGCTTGCGACCGATGTATTGACGCATGCACCTCGGCGCGTGTTGATGTTACTACGCGCCGGTGACCCACTTAAATCGACAACCTTACGTAAGTCGTCTAACTCCGTGCGCAAGAGTGCGACGGTATCTTCAGATGTCTCCAACTTCTTGTGTACATCCGCTAAACTTGCCTTCAGAAAAACTATGTCCTTCAAAAGGCTTGTAACATCGACGTGGTCGATAGTGACAGGAGGTAACTTGTTTAAGTCCCTCGCCACAAACGTCGGCACGTCGTCAGGATCGGTCTCTTTGAGTAGCGTGATGATGTCTTGTAGGCTTTTCTTTGTCCCGTCACGCCTGCGGGACACCATCTGGTCACATTTATTTAGCGACCTGTACACAAGCAGCTTGGCAGCCGCAATGTCCTCCTCGCTGAAGTTAGTTGCACAGATCTGGATAGCCAACACTTCGTCCACGACATCCAGCTTCTGTTGCAGGAACGCCAGCAGCTCGTTCACCACAAGTTTATCACTCATGGCGATAAAAATTGCGAGCGTCGGCTCGCGCCGCGCGGAACAATAATATAAAATTTATTTACGCGACACACGTCCGCCTTAGAGCGCAGTCAGACTAATCTGCAAAGTGCGAATTAAATTGTTAATAATCGTTTACCCATGCCTCGGAGAGTATTTTAAGCCATCAGTTTCGGCTATCATGAAGATCTTTGACAGTCGTTATAGGAATTCAGTGCTCTTGAATATACTGTCACTGGTCTAAGCCATAAAAAATCGCAATCTTTTACAGTTGGGGGAATCAGAAGACAGACATTACTCTGTAAAAAAATGTATTATTCTGTCATATAGATGCAACCGGGATAACGCTAGTAAAATTCTTTGAATAGTAATGATGATTTAAGCATGATCATTGATAGAAGCAACCTGATATTTCTGGATAAAAACGAAATGGAAAGGTTAAACAAAAACCGAATGATCTTACTAATATATTAAGTTCCCATTTGCTTCCATAGCACCAAATTCTATAAAAGAAATATAAATAATATTTTCTGAATTGCTTGGCGAAGGCATAGGGCTGTCACACACTTCGTCCTTGAGAGATGTAAGTAGTAAGGCAAAGAAACTGTTTTGTTTATATTTGTTGTTTTGCTCATGTTGCCAACCTTGGCATAAACAAAGGGTTGCTTTGATATATCGAACGAGGATAAGGGTACGAATGCGTGTATATTTACGGAGCGAATGGAATTGTTTAGTGGCCTCCATTGTACCTAATACGTAGTATTATCGTAGAAGATACTTGTCAGCAGTTTCTGATGGACCGTGGTTGAAATTATATTTCAAGAATGATGGGGGCTATCTTAGTGCTTATTGAGCCTTTTACATCAGGCCAATATCTGAGACAATCCAGTAAGCCATGACAATAAGAGCCATTACGCACTGTCGGCTAGTTGCCGGTGACTCAGTCGTTGGCGACTGTGACTTACTATAGTTTAAATGGGTGTTTACGCACTTGGTCGACGGTCGCCCGGGCGACTCGACGACTCACCAGTCACCACGTAGTGGCGACGCATAAGCGACTGCCAGTCGCCGGCAATCAATAGGAACACGGCACGGCTTCAAATGGAAGCATTCGCACTGCGAGCAACTGTTGTAACGACCGGACGTGCGTCGCTCTCAAAAGTGGCCCAGGCTTTCGATAGGGATAAATTTATTTTGGAAATACAATCCCGAAAAGCTATTTGGGATTTATCGAATGACGAATATTCTAATCGGGATTTGAGTTAGAGTCTTGCTTGATTAAAAAAACCTGGAGGGTATTTTCTAACGTTTTCATAAAATATTTTAAACATTCCTTTTAATCATACAATATTATTTAGCGGGTCTTAGTCGCGATAATTTACTTATTTAAAGGCATAAATACCTCTGTTATTCTCCTACGTTTCAAATAATATTGAACGATGTATACAAATCGCGAAAGTTTAAAATCGATTATTCCTTTTAAACTCCGTTTTTGTAACAAAGGATTATACCCAACACTCTTTTGATTTTCTTTTATTTACTCATAGGTACATACATATTAAAAATGTGTCAAGTAAATTGAGAAAATGCACTGCATTGTTTTGGCCTCACACAATGATCAAGCGGCTTGGCTTGTTGTTTTGGGGCACTGTATTGTCTCAGGTATAGGCCTCGTATAAAAGGCACATAAGTCTTTGGCTCTTAGCCGTTAACAGCAAATCATTGGCACTTACAGCTGTAACTGTATTGATCCGTACCTACTGTTTCAGTTGTTGTGAATATATAACATAACTAGAGCAAGCCCGATTCTGCCTGACTGCGTGTGAATTTCGGCAATCCATTCTTACTGCACCTCTACGGTCCACAAGGAACATACATGCCACATTTCAGCTTCTCGCGCCTAATAGATTTGCCTATAGCTTGTCTGTCTGTCAATCAGTAACGCAAGGATTTTATATATTATACAGACAAATGAACCGATGTAACTAGTGTATACAATCGAATCAGTATAGTATAAACATAAATATATCATTAAAAAATTACAAGGCTTCTCACTTTATGCACTTCTATACACTTTATGGCAAACTCATATTCAGCCAAAGGTGTAAATAAATATTTGGTTTTCTTGTTAAAGATACCTGGAATCAAAAATTTACTTTGAGAATTTGTGAAATGACAATTCTGTAAAGATATTATATTAATTTAATTTCGTTAAATTCAGAAGACTACAAAACTGATATCTACTCTTGGGAAACTGTTATTAGGTTCACATTGTACCTATAATATCTAGAATTCAGTAGAAAAGTAGGTCGTAGAAATTCCATCAGTAGTAGAAAATAATACTGCCATCAACAAGAATTAAAATCTAATCTGGAAGCTGGAATCTTTTCTCGCAACAGTAGTGTTATAAACTAGCCAGTTTGTCACGAGCAGCGCTCATACAGCCAGGCAGGCAATTTGGAATAAAAAGCGAAAAAGATTATCACGTTGTTTCCACGCTACACGATACCGCCGGGTGGACTTGCCTTGTATTATTTGCGCAGCCATTGTACCGCCCACTCGTCACAATCGCAATAAAATCATATTTTTGTCCAGCGGCTGTAGCTCATGTATACTTGGCGCAATAACAGAGATTTATCGCGGTGTTTGTTACTTGTTACCCTTAGCTTGACGCGTGGGGACCGTATGGCCGCGCGCGCACCGTAAGGTTATATCTACGGCCGTATCGTCCACAGATACCACGATAATCGACTTTTGTAATTTGTTCGTGAAGAACAAATACAAAACTCATCTAACTAATGCTAGTTTAGCTTTTATGATCGGATGATGTCTTATATTTATTTGAACGCAGTAAAGTTGTTTTTATACGGACGTAGCAGTTGACACAGTTTTTTAAATGCTTTCATCTTGTTTAATTGCAAGAGGAAAGCTAGATTAGAAGAAGATTTTATTGTTTAAAAGCTCTACCCTAGGAATCTGTGTAAAATTCTTACTTTTATCGATCATTATGTTGGTTTTCATTGAAAACCTTTATTCGCAATTGTAAGTTTTGAAAACCAGTAACCCAAAAAATGCAGAGGCCATGCATTTGTCCCATCATTCCCATGAATATTATTTCATTATTATTTTCAATAGCTTGATTCTTTATGCTACTGAAATGAAACCCTAATAACAAAAAATATCCAAAAAATATCAAGTCATGCTTATAATAAAACTAACTATCATCATCATCAGCCCTGTACATATACTGCCCCACTGCTGGGCACGGCCTTCTTCTCACTATGAGAAGGGCAAGGCCCTAGTCCACCACGCTGGCCAAGTACGTGTTGGCAGACTTCACATGTCTTTCGAGAATATTATGGAGAACTCTCAGGCATGCAGGTTTCCTCACGATGATTTCCTTCACCGATAAGCAAGCGATAATTGACAATTTAATATGCACTGAACTTCGAAAAGTCATTGGTGCGCGCCTTGAATTCGAATCCGAGACCCTCTGCGCAGCAGTCTGCCGGTCTCTCCACTCAGCTGTCGCTGCTGTTTTATCTAAATCGGAATTGAATTGACAAAGAATTCGAACTAAGTTTACATCATTGACTCACACATACTTCATCATAATAATTGTATTGCATCGAGTCTTCCGCCTTAGGGCCCAAAGTCCACGTTTCTAGTCTTGCTAGGTTTAACCGAATATCTGCATTCAAATTTGGTTAGACAAGTACACAAGAATCAAGACAAACAATAAAAATAGAGCCATTTCAAAGAAAATATCAAACCATATCGTCTGCAAATACTTAACTTATTATCCGAGCGATTCGAGTTAGATTTATTCACATGGGGTTACTGCCGAACTCCCCATTCTCATATACATACGTCTACATATATGTCTGCAATATAATAAATTGTTTATTTATTCATAGCTTCTACAATAAATATATGTAGTTCTAGGATAGAGATAAGATCTAAGTTACAATGGGTGCCTGTACTAGGATAGACCTGTGCCACAGGCTGTAAAGGCACAATAATCATGATGTATTACTTATGTAATATCTAAAATAAAGTATATATTTATTACCAATAATTAAAGACTATATTAAGCTATTAAGCAAATTACATTTTACTTACCTAAAAGAAACTATGTCAAGACCACGAGTTATGCCTGGCTAGCTAATATTTATTTTAGTACAGTCATCAAATCTTCAGTCTGTTCGTAATTCAAAGGTTGCAAATACTTATAAACTAATTGTTTACATTTATAAAAGTTTACGTCATAAATACACAGTACTTTGTTAAGTTTGTTATAAACAAATGGTCCTAGAAATGCATAAAATCTGTTCGTGAATATAAACTTAGATTCGGAAAGTGCAGTACAAACGATATCTTTACGTCTTTTATTGTTAGTGAGATTAGGGTTATAAATAAGCGTAGAGTGATGCCTTAGAATCGTATACAACAGGAAAAGTTGGCGTACAGTTAGTACTTTACAACTTTCAAATAAGAGCTGCGTGGGGAATCGGAAAGGTCGGTTAGTTGCTACTTTTAAGAGTGCTCTTTGTGCTCGTTCAATCGGCAACATTATAGATTTTGGGGCTCCACCCCAAGAAGTAATACAGTATTGCAGAACTGATTGACATAGAGCCTGATATACCCGTATGATTAGTTTATTATCTGCTATACAACGGAGTTTTTTAAAAACGTGGAATAATTTACGAATTCTACATGTAAGAGCACTTATATGTTGTTTAAAGGAGAGGCAATCGTCTACAATGATTCCTAGGTACTTAATGTTAGTAGTGTAGCGAACAGCAGGGCAAGTGCATGTGTTAAGTGCAGGGTTAATACAATAATGAGCTTGTAATGTATTATTATATGTCGTAGTCTGAGACTTCCGCATTGAAAATTTGATAACATTGGTTTTCTCAGCGTTTAAGGTCAATAGGTTATATATCAGCCAGGTGTTTACTATATCAAACCCCCGTTGTGCAAATTCATGTACCTCCTCAGCAGTGTCAGCGGAAAACAGGATGGCGGTATCATCAGCATATGCAATGATTTTGCCATGATCTAAATTTTGGTTGCAGAGATCGTTGATGTACACCAGGAAGAGGGTTGATGCGAGGGTGCTTCCTTGGGGAATGCCGAATTGGGGCATTTTCATATCTGCGCTAATAACGTTGCCTATACGTACACATTGGTGCCTGTTCTTTAGGTATTCAGTAAAGAAGTTTAATTGGTTACCTCTGACGCCTATGTCTTCCAATTTTTTAAGGAGTTTAGGAATAGACACTGTATCATAGGCCTTTGCCAGGTCAAGAAATATTCCAATGACGTGCTTTTTCTTTCCAAGTTCTTCTGAGACATAATTCGTTAACTGGTGTACTGCATCAGCAGTAGACAACTTAGGTCTAAAACCGAATTGGGTGACGGATAGGAGAGCATTGTTTTCGAGATAGGTCATGAGCCTATTATTTACCATTTTTTCCAAGACTTTGGCTATCGAAGGTAATATCGAAATAGGCCTATAGTTTGTTACGAGACCTTTTGTTCCGCTTTTGTGAATAGGAACTACTACAGCCTTTTTAAGACAGGTGGGAAAAATGCCATCAGCGAGGCATAATCGAAAAATGTGTGTTAAGGGAGGTACAAGAATATGTCTGAAATTTTTCAAAACGCTAGAATTGATGTTATCCCATCCTGCTGCAGTGTTATTTTTTAAGGTGAGTATAGTTCGCTCAACTTCATCTTCGTCCGGTTCCAACATTACGAAAGATTTACCGCTGTTCAGATAGGTTGAGTAACTTGAGTGACTGTCACACAGATCTATGCCGCATTGAACTTGAATTTTTTCCGCAAGTTTTAGTCCTACGTTTACAAAATACTCATTTACGCTATCGGCCGATGATTGTGGTGAGTCATGTGTATTTAATAAACTCGTATCGGGTGTATTTTGCTTAGACGTATAAGTAACGGTTTTAAGGTACTGCCATAGTTTTTTACTGTTTTTGCCTGCTTCATTTATTTGTAGTTTGTCGTACTCTGTTTTTAACTTTTTCAAGAGGTTATTGCAAAAATTACGGTATCGTTTGTAGGATGTTTGTAAAATTACGTTTTCAGGACTATGTTTAGCTCTTAAATGTAGCTTGTCTCTATGCCGAATACATCTAATCAAACCTGGAGTTATCCAAGGTTTAATATTATAGTTTCTTTTACTAAGTTTGTATATATTCGTATTTTTTATAATGCTCTCTTGCACTTTACTAATAACATACGCTAGTGAGTTGTTTGCATCAGCACAATTGTAAACCAGGCTAAAATCAATGTTGCACAAATCTCGTTCAAGTCCACTCATATTAATTTTTGATTTCTGTTGAGGTCGCGTAACGTCCGATGATTGCAATAAATCAAGTGTAATTAGGACAGCACAATGGTCGGTTATTGAAGAGTTAGCAACAAGCGTTAGACACGGAAACTGGGTCTTAAGCAAGACGTGATCCAAACAGGAACCACTCTGATGTGTTGGAAAGGTATGGGAGGGGGAAAGGCCGTGGTATGCACACATATTTAAGTAATCTTGCGTCCCGGCGTCACAGTTCTCAGCGTTTATAGATATATTTACATCCCCAGATAGAATAACGGTTTTAAAAGCTGATAGGGTTTGTATGATGCGATTTAAGGAGTTATTAAAGGTATCTAAGTTTCTGAAGGATGGTGGTCTATAAACAGCGATGACGGCGATATCGGATCCAATTTTCATCACCAGACAATTGAATTCTTGGACATTTGGTTCTTCAAAAGTGACAGATAGGCAGTTGTTTGCGTATACTACCACACCATCGTTTTGATTAAGGGATTTTGTTGTGTAAAAGGTATTGTAGCCTGACAAAACTGGTAAATTGCCATTTCTATTTGTAAGCCAACATTCTGTGAGAATGATAACGTCGCATTCAAAATTCAATCTTTTCAGGAAAATGGTTAAGCCATCTATATTTTTATAGATACTACGGATGTTCTGGGTTAGTATTGTTAAAGGCTTATTGTATCTTGACACGTATAAACTGCAACTTTCCGTATCACACATTTTTGATATATGTACAGAAGAATCATCTAACTCGTTAATTAATTCTTCAGCCATAATAATTACGAAACTAAATTGTTTTTTAAGTGTCTCAATTAAAAGTGTTGTAGACTGTAGAAACTGCAAAACTTAAGAAATAAAGGCGGCGCTCTTAGGCGCCCTCACTATAATCTATAGAATTAATGTACCTTGCCTCTGCCATTTTTCTTGCTGGGCACTCGGGGTCACCTGTTTTGTGGTCGCTCGGTTTCTTGAAGCGATGGCATGTCGCACATTTAGGTGAGTTCTCTTTTCTACTGCATTCGTTTACTTGATGGCCTACTTCGCCACAATGTCCACACGTATCTACGGTCTCGCGACAGGTCTTTGCAGCGTGTCCATATTGGTGGCATTTGTAACATCTGGTCACAAGTGTAAAGTCTCTGACATTGCAGCATTTCCAATCAATGCAAACGTATCCCTGGGTCATCAGTACTCTTCTGATAGTGGCAGATACCTCTAGTATGATGTTGCAAGTAGGTGCTTCTTTTCTACCGGATTTGAATATAAGAATATAAGAACCAGATGAATGTTTATGTGGTACATTATGGGGCTTCTTGTACCATAATAGCGTTTTGTTTCACATTCTTTACCCTCAATTCGAATTTTTCAATATTATTACATCTTTCTCCTACTCTCAATTTTTCGTGTTTTCCCCAACATTTCTCCCGACTGGAGTAGCTTAGCATTGTTACTTAAATAACATTTTTCGAGAGGTTTGTTTGTTTGAAATATTTGTGACAACTATTCGTATTCAATAATGTAATTCGTATTGTATTTCTAGCAGTAAAAGTAGTCAAAAGAAGGCTTTTCTGAAGGATGTTGTTAATATCAAGACTAACTCGCCCCATTGCCAAAATTCTATAAGAGTCTTGAGTGGGATTTCTGGCTTTTATTTTTAATATTGCTTTCATGAAGTACGTAGAAGATCTCGTAGACTCACTGCTAAACTAACGCCTGTCTGAAATGAATTAATAGACCTAGGCAATAGATATAAAATAATCTTGGAATCTCGAATGTTATCAGTTCGGGCATGGCATTTTTTATTGAAAATAAATGACATCTTAGTCAAGAAGTGTTTGGTCCAGTTATGTGATCAACTCTATTCACACATGACCCTCCTACGTAAGTACACCTACGCGAGACATGTATTACTTCATTCATTGTTTTGACGGTGTCCTGTCGGGACGGAAGGTTGTTTTTTTAGCCGAAGCTTGCGAAAAAAGGTCAAGTAAACATTGGATTGCCATCACAGGCCTGTCATTCCTTCATGTTTAACTCAGGAGTTCGATCGATCCTTATAGCTAACGAATTTGTCGTTCAACGAAGCTCAAATAGCATAAAGGACAAGGTATTTTTGGATGTTTTTCTTAAGCAAATTAAGACTTCTTGACCTTCTGCCAACAAAAATAAATCGTTTCTGTTAAATATTGCATCGGTCACCGCGTGGGCTTATAGGCATTGTTAGTTTACGCTGGCTGCTCATGGAGGTGGTTTTGATTTAATTGGCTGGTAATAATATTACTGGACTTTACAATTTAATTTTTTATAGCACATCACATTGTTCCACGTGTTGGTAGGCATAAATGTTACTGAATTAAGCCCTACAATTATCTGAAATTAATCTACTGCAATATTTTGTATATACACATATTCTCTGGTCTGCCTCCGTGGTCCAGTGGGTAGCGTATGTGACTGCTGATCGGAGGTCCCAGGTTCGATTCCCGGGTCGGGCAAAATTGTTACTGGGTTTTCCCGAATTCTCAGTAACAGCACGGAGTCTGGTGATGTGCCCGGTAACGGCAATAGGCTCGTCCCCTATTACGTGGACCTAAAAATTCATGGCGAAATGTGGGTGTAATATTACAACCTCTGCCTACCCCTTCGAGAATACAGGAGTCTATAAAAAAAAAAACATATATTCTTGATTTAAATTGTCTTTCGGGATATATACCACGTACCTTTGTTTGGAGTAACCGATATTTCGGCACTGTTGTAAGCGCATAAGGCTGTTTATACGTCAATAAATTTTCCGCTGGACCCTCATGTCAAACGGAAATATGGTTTCATGCTGAATGCGTACTTAACTTTATGGTATATATATCTCAAAGGACTATAAATAAAATTATGTGGACATGGGACAGTTGCTTACTTTTGTATTCGTTAGTATCTTGTATTATTTCAACACGATAAGGTTAGTAGCAAACGATAATTGATAAATAATCTAGTGCCTGATTACTAAATTCCGTAATCCAAACGATTAAAAAACTAAGGCCTTCTTTTTGTCTCTAAATTGGATAACTACATATACAAATGAAGTGGCAAATGGAAACGATACAAAATTGGTCAACATTTTAGGCATAAAATATTCATCTTTTTCTTATTGTGTTGTAACCAACATTTCTTGAAACTTGGCCCATGCTCTGCCGTGTCAGTCACAAGATCTCAAGACATTGATCGCTGACAGTTCAAAGGGTATGGCCGGACAGCCACGGGGCAGAACATGTCGAATATTCAGTTATTGTTTATATTAGTTTGTCTAATAGATGTCTAACATGACCTGTACCTATTTCATGAACATGACCTAATTTATATTATAAGCGAAGTGATATATACATACATACATATCGTTACGCCTTTTATCCCCGAAGGGGTAGGCAGAGGTGTATTTCTACACCCACTTTTCGCCAGATATACTTTAGTCCCACGTAATAAGGGGCGAGCCTATTGCCGTACCGGGCACATTTCCAGACTCAGTGCTGCTACTGAGAATTTCGTGAGAGAAAAACCCAATAACACTCCCCGAACCAGGAATCGAACCCAGGACCTCCCGATCCCACGCGCACATTTATGCCGCGAGACCAACGAGGCAGTCGTATAGGGTTTGATGTCGAGTTTTCCGTCTCTACGCAAAGATGGTATTTGCATCGTGTTAACCCTTAGTCGCCTCTTACGACACCCACGGGAAGATAGGGGGTGGTGACACTTGTATTCTATGCCGTTAACCACACGGCGAAGTGATATATCTACGTATAATAGTTTATTCATTATTTTGATAATATAGACAGTTTCGTATTTTTTCTATTTAAGTAATTAATGAAATAGGTACATACGGTAATTAACTAATACTTGCGCCCTCACTATAATCTATAGAATTAATGTACCTTGCCTCTGCCATTTTTCTTGCTGGGCACTCGGGGTCACCTGTTTTGTGGTCGCTCGGTTTCTTGAAGCGATGGCATGTCGCACATTTAGGTGAGTTCTCTTTTCTACTGCATTCGTTTACTTGATGGCCTACTTCGCCACAATGTCCACACGTATCTACGGTCTCGCGACAGGTCTAATTCGTATTGTATTTCTAGCAGTAAAAGTAGTCAAAAGAAGGCTTTTCTGAAGGATGTTGTTAATATCAAGACTAACTCGCCCCATTGCCAAAATTCTATAAGAGTCTTGAGTGGGATTTCTGGCTTTTATTTTTAATATTGCTTTCATGAAGTACGTAGAAGATCTCGTAGACTCACTGCTAAACTAACGCCTGTCTGAAATGAATTAATAGACCTAGGCAATAGATATAAAATAATCTTGGAATCTCGAATGTTATCAGTTCGGGCATGGCATTTTTTATTGAAAATAAATGACATCTTAGTCAAGAAGTGTTTGGTCCAGTTATGTGATCAACTCTATTCACACATGACCCTCCTACGTAAGTACACCTACGCGAGACATGTATTACTTCATTCATTGTTTTGACGGTGTCCTGTCGGGACGGAAGGTTGTTTTTTTAGCCGAAGCTTGCGAAAAAAGGTCAAGTAAACATTGGATTGCCATCACAGGCCTGTCATTCCTTCATGTTTAACTCAGGAGTTCGATCGATCCTTATAGCTAACGAATTTGTCGTTCAACGAAGCTCAAATAGCATAAAGGACAAGGTATTTTTGGATGTTTTTCTTAAGCAAATTAAGACTTCTTGACCTTCTGCCAACAAAAATAAATCGTTTCTGTTAAATATTGCATCGGTCACCGCGTGGGCTTATAGGCATTGTTAGTTTACGCTGGCTGCTCATGGAGGTGGTTTTGATTTAATTGGCTGGTAATAATATTACTGGACTTTACAATTTAATTTTTTATAGCACATCACATTGTTCCACGTGTTGGTAGGCATAAATGTTACTGAATTAAGCCCTACAATTATCTGAAATTAATCTACTGCAATATTTTGTATATACACATATTCTCTGGTCTGCCTCCGTGGTCCAGTGGGTAGCGTATGTGACTGCTGATCGGAGGTCCCAGGTTCGATTCCCGGGTCGGGCAAAATTGTTACTGGGTTTTCCCGAATTCTCAGTAACAGCACGGAGTCTGGTGATGTGCCCGGTAACGGCAATAGGCTCGTCCCCTATTACGTGGGACCTAAAAATTCATGGCGAAATGTGGGTGTAATATTACAACCTCTGCCTACCCCTTCGAGAATACAGGAGTCTATAAAAAAAAAACATATATTCTTGATTTAAATTGTCTTTCGGGATATATACCACGTACCTTTGTTTGGAGTAACCGATATTTCGGCACTGTTGTAAGCGCCATGTTCACGGATGTGATATATTCTCTATTTATTACCTTCTTTCCATAATGTAACAATTTCCGATGACAAGACATCATAACTTGTCTCGTAGCCTTCGTCTGTCTAATCGTTTCCATTAGTTTCATTATTCGATGGCAAAATAAAATATCGCGCATCATTGTCCCCAAGCAGTTACCTTTATGTTATGTCTGTTTGCCTATTGTAATAAATACCAATTTCTACGCGATGTTACTCGACCAATATCATCAAAACAAGTTGTCAATCTCGTTTATCTACAAACTGAGTCCCCAAAGGGCCCGGCTAGACATCGCAGATATATTTTACGAGATGTGTAAGTGTTATTTGTTAGCAATAACCGTTGGGGTCTGTTGTCAACAGCCGCTGTGGTGGCAAGTAAATACGACGCAATTTACATAGGATGGCCTCGGGTCTAAGCCAAGTCCTCGCTAGTTCTGAAGTAAATAGAAAATGTACCCCAATGTTACTCTTAAACTTCTCCATAGAGCATTATGTCGTGTTGTCTATTCTAGGTCTTGTATTTACTGTTATTGGTGGTATACTTACCCGTGTTATGAAAGTGGCCATAAGGCTGTTTATACGTCAATAAATTTTCCGCTGGACCCTCATGTCAAACGGAAATATGGTTTCATGCTGAATGCGTACTTAACTTTATGGTATATATATCTCAAAGGACTATAAATAAAATTATGTGGACATGGGACAGTTGCTTACTTTTGTATTCGTTAGTATCTTGTATTATTTCAACACGATAAGGTTAGTAGCAAACGATAATTGATAAATAATCTAGTGCCTGATTACTAAATTCCGTAATCCAAACGATTAAAAAACTAAGGCCTTCTTTTTGTCTCTAAATTGGATAACTACATATACAAATGAAGTGGCAAATGGAAACGATACAAAATTGGTCAACATTTTAGGCATAAAATATTCATCTTTTTCTTATTGTGTTGTAACCAACATTTCTTGAAACTTGGCCCATGCTCTGCCGTGTCAGTCACAAGATCTCAAGACATTGATCGCTGACAGTTCAAAGGGTATGGCCGGACAGCCACGGGGCAGAACATGTCGAATATTCAGTTATTGTTTATATTAGTTTGTCTAATAGATGTCTAACATGACCTGTACCTATTTCATGAACATGACCTAATTTATATTATAAGCGAAGTGATATATACATACATACATATCGTTACGCCTTTTATCCCCGAAGGGGTAGGCAGAGGTGTATTTCTACACCCACTTTTCGCCAGATATACTTTAGTCCCACGTAATAAGGGGCGAGCCTATTGCCGTACCGGGCACATTTCCAGACTCAGTGCTGCTACTGAGAATTTCGTGAGAGAAAAACCCAATAACACTCCCCGACCCAGGAATCGAACCCAGGACCTCCCGATCCCACGCGCACATTTATGCCGCGAGACCAACGAGGCAGTCGTATAGGGTTTGATGTCGAGTTTTCCGTCTCTACGCAAAGATGGTATTTGCATCGTGTTAACCCTTAGTCGCCTCTTACGACACCCACGGGAAGATAGGGGGTGGTGACACTTGTATTCTATGCCGTTAACCACACGGCGAAGTGATATATCTACGTATAATAGTTTATTCATTATTTTGATAATATAGACAGTTTCGTATTTTTTCTATTTAAGTAATTAATGAAATAGGTACATACGGTAATTAACTAATACTTGCATAATGTCTTGAGGATACGTGAGAGATATAGAAACAAAACATATACTTAGTTTAGGCAATATTAGCAGATAATATTACGATCTATGAAAGCTGGATTTATTTTCGTTGAATCCCAGTTTTCGACCCCATTTTTAGGTATTAACGTTGGATCCCATTTGCTACTGCCTTTGAATCGGTCCACCAACTATTAAATTATAGAATCATTGAAAAACAGAATACTTTGTTTACGCATAAAGACATAGGTTTAGGTCTTAAAAAACGTTTATTGCTGCCATGCGGGCGAGGAAGTCTGGCACGCAGTGGCCCCCTTTTGTGTAGCTGTTATGCTCCAGAAGGAGGCTGCTGAGCGGGATCGTATATATATATATATATATATATATTAATTGCAGTAGTTGCACATTTCACTGGTTAAAAATACATATTCCATTTATTTTGTTGCTGACCAAATATTACTTATAGATTAAATTCCACGTAAAACGGAGTACGCAGAATGAGTTCAAAGAATTCAAAGTAAAAAAGCAAAACCGCATCGGGGATACTCTAATTATCTACAATTAATAAACTAAATTAACCGTAATGGATACCGAATAGCATGAACTGTATAGCATATTTAATTCCAATACTATTAAAACGTTGACCATTTTGGGGCACACCAAACAAAATAACGTAGATATATTAATAGAAAATACTGTTAGTTTACTTTCCACCAGCGTAATTACAAACGTGCTTTCAAAATATATCAGGTTTTCCATTCCCCGAGTGAAATATTCGTGAATGGAGTTGAAAGTTGTTAGTAATGTAGAAGTAGGTCAGGTTCGTGCCCTGGTAAATACACTATATACCTAAAGCTTCCTACGTCCGTATGTGAAAGCCAGGCGTCGGCAATCAACACTATATTTTATGAAGCTGCCAAAACACCAAGCTGAAAATGGAACTTGTAAAATAGAAGCAAAAAGCATAGCTATCTTCGAATTGTCCGACCGTTATTGTATGTAGCAATCAGAAACTGAAAAGGAAAAACAATTTCGTGAAATCAAAATAAGCTCCCTAGATCAAAACAAAAATGTTCATGCTTTTAGGGTAATCGAATACGGTCATCACGTAAAATAACTGGAACTGGAAACGATAGTCGGGTAAAATGAATATAAAATATAGCGGTGCTATGATGAATCAAAGGAAAGTTCTAAGAAACTGACAAGTGCTCAGTCTTCATTACTAGGAAAACAGAACAAAAAAGTGCATAGGTATTCGTGTTCCATACACCTGTGTTGCCATTAGCCGGTGCCACGTCACGGGCAAAAATGAGTGCGGTGTGAGGTGTGGGGCGTGCGCTCGGCGTGTGTGTGGCACCGACGTAATGCGGTTTTTGCAACGGACCCCCTGGCTTCGGACATATTTTAATGCTGTGGAAATTATTTGTACTGACATTTCGGTTTTTTGTGTTAAAATTCAATGTAAATAAAAATAGTCGTGAATTTATATTTTGCCATTTTTATTTTCATTGCGCCTTTGGGAGCAGTGGATATGAATGTCAAGGCTGTAAAAGTTACGTAGTCGACTATGAATAAAAACTAGGCGACTGAGAATATTTTATTATAACTAAACTCTTATATGTATGATCAGTACAATGTTAGGCAATTATTCATGACTGTTGGGAGGCTTCCATCGTAGGCATTTTGTTTATATTACGTTTTTTATGCAGAATTCTCTCTAGAGTAACAAAAACGATTATTACCCAAATAATTGTCCGTGATCATAAGGCAATGCTTCCACATAACTGTCAAGTTGTCCGCAGTAAGAAAGTTGTGTATCGATTAGTCGGAGCTGTCGTAAGTTTTTCACGTTTTGTGTTGGCACGGACGGCACGTCAGCCGGAGTATTGAGGTGTTGGGCAAATGTCCAATACAGTACGTTGTCCGCTAACTTGATAGCCGCCCTTTGCAACAAGAAGCAGCAAGTATCATTTTGGATTTTTAATCAATACAATTAGTATATGATATCTTTGGACGTTGGGTTTGATAAAATCGTAGTTACATTAACAGCACATTTGGGACGTTTGGGGACTGACCTGCTGGTATGGTGGTTATTGACAGTGACTCTGATAGCCAATACCATCGGTAGTGGGTAAGTACGGGTACTAAGCTATCGGTGGTAAGAGACATTGGTAATTTGGATAAAATACGTAATGGAGATAGGCACCTTCTCACGATACATGCCGTGTCGAGAAATAGCACCTTCTGAAACAAGCAATTACCCTTCTTATGGAGATGGTCGACACTTTTGGCGATTTGTATATTCACCTGTATGACACTACAATGATTACAGTACACCTCCACATTCATCAGCAAAAAAATATTATCTGAAGATAGAACCTAACGGATATGAAGTGCATCCGGACCAATAAATACGGATAAACCTTTACTTCGATTACACAGTGCCTCAGTCTTGATGGAGTCCATTTGAGAATATACGAGGAAAGGAACCGGCCTGGCCTGACAATAGTCTCACACTTTGTTGCTTTCAGGCAAAAGTACTCGTATGTTTTTCAGGCGGACTGGGTTAATAAAATAGAGCCACTTATTGTTAGTTTCAGGTAGACTCAAAGACATACCAGGTTTTTGCAGGTTTTTGGAATGGGTGACATCGTTGTATGTATCCCTTTCGATTCCGTAACCGAGCGTATCTCCAAATAAATTGCCGGTTGTATCATCATATAGGCCGAAATAAGTCCACTGGTGGACATAGGCCTCATATAAAGCCACACCGAATTCCATCCTCATAGAACTATTGGACATTAGTAACTGGATTCCGATTTCATTCGCAAAGATGTCTTGATTGCAACGTTGATATTGTTGAGATGATGATTCATCATCCTCCTAGCGCTATCCCAATTTTAACGTCTTTTTTTTAAGTCTTATCGGATTTGTCTGAATATTAGCTTTTCCACAGGCAAGCTTATCTGGCAAACTGGCCGTACAGGAAAAAATCCAAAAATGTTTTGTTGCTAATTAAATTATCTACAACTTTGATTCCGTAGCACTAACCCGTAAAATGACAGATAAAAAAATTACAAACGAAAATCAAATGAAATTTGCAACAAATTTTCTTTCCAATGTGTTATAATTTTTCCGTCGTCAACAATAAATAATACATTTAATTTGTCTTTTTTCTTTCAAACAAGACACGGTCTTCCAACTTGAGACTCCGCATACCATAAGGTCCAATTTTCACTCATAAAAATGACCCCAATAACGAGATTGAAAAAAATAAACCGGTCAAGTGAGAGTCGAACTCGCGCATCGAAGGTTCCGTACAAACCTGTAGGTATCTATAATTATTTTTAAAAATATGTGATGTGACTAATAATTTAAGGTTTTCGAAAATTTTCCTATGCGCTATAAAACGTAGCTTTATGCCAAATTTCAAGATTCTAGATTGATAATAACTATTCTTTAGTTTTGTCTTGAGCATTTGATATGAATTTAAATTTTATATCTCTACGGGTACATGAGGAACGGGGTAGTGTACCTTTAAAATTATTAAAAATATTTTAATTATATGATGTAACTAAAAATTCACGGTTTTTTGCTATTTGCCTTTACTTGATACTTGATGGCACGGGCTGTTTCCGCAACTCCACGTCTTGGCGTGTATTTTGCGTGCAGGTGGGAATGGTGTCTTCATTCGAGCCACCCCAGCTCTTCGAGGAAGGCCAGCAGACTCTTGATGTGGCCCACTGCCTCCCTCAGGGTGCTGTATCTCGTCAGGTACTGCTGCCTGTACTGTGCGACCTCAGGGCAGTCGAGGAGCAGGTGGGCTGCCGTCTCGTCTGCTGCCATACAGGCCCTGCACAGCGGGCTGTCGGTGATACCTATAGTAAATAGGTGTTTATTAAAGAATCCGTGTCCTGTGTAGGCGGCCGTGACTGTCCGCAGTTGTTGTTTGGACAGCCGGAGGATTTGTTTGGCTATCTTACCGTCTACTGCGGGAAGAGCCTCCTTGGCCTGCCTACATGTTTCAATACCAATCCAGGACTGGTTGTGTTGGGTCCCGGTCCTATTCCTTACCAGGTTGCGATGAAAACCAGAAGGGAGGGGAATAATGGGCTCGGGTCCCACCACCTCTAAAGTGGCCCCTCTTCTGGCAAGTACGTCGGCTGCGTCATTCCCTCTTGAGCCACTGTGGCCCTTGATCCATTGCAGTGTTAATTTGTTTTGTTTACCTACCTCTGTTAGTTTCTGGTGGCATTCAAGCGTGAGTGCCGAGGTGATAGTATGGCTTTTGAGGGCTGAGAGGACAGCCTTACTATCTGAGAGGATCCTAATGGATCGTTCCCTTACCTCACGTGCCATGATTGCTGTGGCAGCTAGGATTATGCCAAAACATTCGGCCTGGTAGACCGTGTTGTAGGCTCCCAGCGGTGCTGCGATGTTGATGTTAAGGTCCTCGGAGAATACTCCTGAACCCGTACCTGTATCCGTCTTAGACCCATCTGTGAAGATCGTGAGCTTGTTGTGGCCAACCGCTCCCTCGTGTAGATCCTCGTACAGTTGGATTTTGTATTTCTTATCGAAAACAAATTGTTTCGGTATTCGGTCGCCAATGGCTTGTGTGAGAGGAACTTCTTTAAAGAGTGTGTTTAAGTTGCTAGTGTGCGGTGTGTTAGTGTCTTTCCAGAGCTTCAGAGCTCTTAGCCGGATCGCCGACATCGTTGCTTCCTGTTGTATGAACAGAGGTGCAATGGAGGCAAGTCCAGCAACACTTCGAGTGCCGCTGTAGGTGTAGTTTTCATGCAACCCGTGGCCGCTAGGCATGCAAGTCTTTGAAGCTTTTGAAGCTTGTTGGCGGCCGTTGTTAGGTTGGTCCGAGGCCACCACACTACTGCGCCGTAGCTTATCATCGGACGTATTATTGTCTTATAGAGCCATAAGACAATTTTGGGGGATAGGCCCCATCGTTTACCTATCATCTTCTTGCACTGCCAGAAGACGATACTGGCTTTATTGAGCTTATTTTCCATGTGGCTGTTCCATGTCAATTTGCTGTCAAGAGTGACTCCCAGGTACTTTACCTCGGTGGACAGCTTGAGCTCTGTGTTAAATAGCCTGGGCAGTCGGTAAGTACCCAGCGCGCGTTGTGTGTGAACATAACTAGTTCGGTCTTGTTCGGGTTTACTGATAATTCGTACTCATTACACCACCACTCTACTATGCGTAGAGCCTGTTGAGTAAGGTCGTACACTGTACTAGTTACCTTACCTGAGGTGAGAATGATCAGATCATCTGCATATCCTATTGTGTAAAAATATCTCGCGTTGAGTTTGTCTATGAGTTCATTGATGACTAAGTTCCACAATAGCGGGGAGAGTACACCGCCCTGCGGGCAACCTTTAGTTATCAAGGCTGTCTGGGAGTCGCCGTGCAGGCGCACTACTCTTTTGCTGAGCATGTTTCGAATCCACTGTATGAGCATCTGATCCACACCATGTCTGGCTAGGGCGTTGCTTATACTGGAGAAGTTTGTCTTGTCAAAGGCTCCTTCTATGTCAATGAAGGTGCCCAGACAGATGCTTTTTTGTTGTATAGCAGCTTCTATCTGGTTCACGACCTGATGTAAGGCCGATTCCGTCGATTTCCCTGAGCTGTATGCATGTTGATTGGCATGTAGGGGTAGGTGTTTAAGTGCCCCACTTCTTAATTCCCTCTCGCATAGCCTTTCCAAGGCTTTAAGCATGAAGGAGGTCAGGCTTATTGGTCTGAAGGACTTTGCATTTGTGTAGTCTGTTTTGCCTGATTTTGGTATGAAAATTAGTTTGACTTCCCTCCAATTCTTCGGTACATATCTAAGGGCCAGGCTAGCCCTCATGATTGCCAGAAGTCTTTTGCGGACCGGTTCACCCCCCCATTGTAATAACCCAGGGAAGATGCCGTCCAGTCCGGCTGCTTTGAAGGGATGGAAGCTATCGATGGCCCATCGGAGTTTTTCTTCTGTGACCACGGTGTTTGCGTGTCTCCACTCGTGTTCGGTCGCCACTGTTGGTGTATCGTGCCACGTTATTACCGGGGTGAGGACGCAGCCTGGGAGGTGTGTTTCTAGTAGGACGCGTCTTGTCTCCTCCTCCGATGTGGTGTATGTGTTATCCGGTTTACGGAGAGTACCTGGTGCAACCATCGGTTGCTGAGCCAGTAGTTTCCTTACCCGGTTTGCTTGTTGGCAAGATTCAATGCAATTTGCCTTTATCTGTGCTATAAGACGTTGCTTCGTACGAAATTTCAAGATTCTAAGTTCACGGGAAGTACCCTGTAGGTTTTGATTCTCTTGTGCGGCATAAACAGCTGTATCTTTTGATTGCGTTGGCTTAGAAGTTTGATTTTGTTACAGCTTATAGATATTATAGACCCGAGTATTTGATATGAATTGAATTTCAATTTAATACCTCTACGCGTTCATAAGGAAAGGGCTAGTAACTTGAAAATTATTATTATTATTTTGATTATATGATGTAACAAAAAATTTGCGGTTTTCGCAGTTTTTCTATTATCTGTGCTATAAGAAGTTGGTTCGTATCAAATTTCAAGAATCTGAGTTTACGGGAAGTACCCTATAGGTTTTGTTTCCCTTACGAGTAGTTGCGACAAAATAAATAGCTTAAATTGCTGTTTCTTTTTATTGCGTTGACATAGAAGTTTGATTTCGTTACAGCTTAAAGGTATTATACACTTGAGTAACTGTATTTGATATGAATTTCAATTTAATATCTCTACGCGTTGAATGATATGATGTAACAAAAATTTACGGTTTTCGCAATTTTTCCTTTATGTTTTGCTATAAGACATTGCTTCGTACCAAATTTCAAGATTCTGAGTTAACGGGAAGTACCCTGCAGGTTTTGATTCCTTTGCGAGTTTCGAAAATTGCGGAAATTTTCAGCATAAACGGCTACTGTATCTTTAGATTATGTTGGTTTAGAAGTTTGAATTTTTCACAGCTTCATCCGACAGTAAATTTGACTATTTGATATAAATTTCAGTTTGATACCTTCACGCGTTTCTGAGAAAATGGGTCTTGATAGACGGACGGACAACAAAGTGATTCTATAAGGTTTCCGTTTTTTCATTTCGAGGTACGGAACCCTAAAAAGAGAAACTCTATCTATGGGCATCAAGTTGATAATCTGCTCAGCCAGAGGATACTGCAATGTGTCCTGCAATGCCTAAATGTTCTGGGGATTACTGTAGGAAAATTATTAGAGATATCAAAATTCATAAAGGAAAATGATGAATATCGACTGAAAAGTAACTTTCTTCTAAATGTATTATTAATCAAAAATTGTATACTGGCTCTTAATCAGACCATATGTCGAAGCCCGGCTGGTCTAAAAGACTGGGGATACATTTAATTTGTCATTATAGATGCTCAAATATTTTGATATACTACGCGTTCGGCGATACTACGAAATAGTATTTTAATTTTTTATTTTTTAATAATTGTAAGTTGATAAATGCTTTATTTTGGATATAAGACTTATAAGATAGGAGAGATTTATTTATTTATGTACGTATGATTTAGTCAGCATACTTATTTATTAATATTTAGTTTATCTATTGTCCGTGTGGTGACGGATTAAGAATACGGAATGTCACCACCCCATGGGTGTCGTAAGAGCCGACAGAGGGAGCATATTATGCAGAGAACAGCACTGTAAGACAAGGAAAACTTAAAACAAACCCTATACCAACCCGTTTGGCCAGCGTGGTATAGTAGGCCAATTCCTCCTTTCAAAGGAGAGGCCTAGTCCAGCAGTGGACTGTTAAAAGCTGATGATGTTATCTATTAACAGAAATTTGCCTGTTTAAGCTTCAATTTAAATTGGAATTCGGAATCTTTACATTTTGCCCGACTCGGTAATCAAACCTGGATCAAGCAATCAAGATGAGAATTATGTGCTTACAAACAAAATGATAGATTAGTTGGTACTATTATAGTAAAGACAGAAGAGAATCTTTATTTGCATGACTTCGCAACTACGAATTTCAACAAGAACATTCGAGAACAATTTAATGCGTATTATACTTACGTATTAAATTGTCATACGTAAACAAATGGAATATTTTAATTAATTATGTTGGTACTCGTAGACGAGTAATCTCTCCATCTGACTGAAAGCAACAAACCTAGCCATAAAATAAAAAAAGAAATTGTTTAAGATTATAAAAGAGCCAACAATGACTTATTTTTTATTTGTAGGATGAAAAGTGAAGTGAAAGAAATTCAGCTTAAATGTTATTTATTTCATTTATACCACAAAAACACTTTTGAAAACAAAGTTTTTTTTTGGCTCCGAATAAATAGTAGAGCCAACAATGACTTATTGTTTATTTGTAGGATGAAAAGTGAAGTGAAAGAAATTCAGATTAAATGTTATTTATTTCATTTAGACCACAAAAACACTTTTGAAAACAAAGTTTTTTTGGGCTCCAAATAGATAGTAATTAGGCTATGAGTAGAGTCGTTTCTTTTTTTGCCCACTCCACGCGGAACTATACAAACATTCAAGCCACGGGCATAAAGGATACAGATTCGTTACAACAATTTATGGATCAAATGATGATTGAATATAATCAAATATAATATGATCAAATCAACAATTAATGATCACACAAAGTACCTATTGGCTTATTTGGTCGAACTCACGAGACTCGAAAAAGTGCCATACGTGCAGTCGAATCATGTGGAACAGTACTTCGTCAAACCGCTCGACATGTGGTCGCACCTGCAAGACAAATTGAGAATTTGCCCACAAAACTTGGTGTGAAACTACAACATTGCGTGATTAACCAACATTAAAAACTTAAGATTTAGTTATTTTAATGGGTTTAAGTTTCACGAAGTATAATTGAAGTACACTTGACATCTTGAGTGACTTTTCTAATTAATTGCCTTGTTGTAACAGAAATAAATATGTTATTTGACAGGCAAGTTGATTTAGCTCTCGCCCAAGAACGTTGCGAGTTTACAATTCCAATCCAGACATTTTTTGTGACGGATTAATTATTATATTCTGGTGTACATACATAATCTCACGCCTTTATCCCCGAAGAGGTAGGCGGAGGTTTATACCTCTGCCTACCTCTTCGGGGTATACTGCTACAGCCACTTTCCGCCAGATTTATTTTAGTCCCACGTAATAGGGGGCGAGCCTATTGCTGTAACGGGCACATTACCAGACTCCGTGCTGCTACTGAGAATGTCCTAACGGCAAAACCCAATAACACTTTGCCCGACCCGGAGATCGAACCCGGCACCTCCCAATCCCGCGCGCACATTTATGCCGCGAGACCAACGAGGCAGTCAAATATATATAGTATATTCTGGTGTATTATTCTGGTGTATTATTATTATAATATAGTATATTCTGGTGTATTTTATTTTATCTATTACTATTTTCATGGTCCTAGTGTTAACCCAGTTGCATCCAAAATGCATGCCTTGATGACCCGCTTTCTAGCCAAACCAGATTTGACAGAATATTAGCTTTTGTATAGAGCGACAACCATTTGTTATCCTTGACTCAATGGGCCTACGATATTTCATAGGTTAAACCAGAGTCAGTATATTAAAGGGAACTGACTTATAGCGCTTATCACAGATCTTCATGAAAGCCGGAGCTGAAGGCCTAACTTTCTTTCCGAGGCACGGGACAAGCGATAATTCACATGCATGATGAGGTATTAACCTCATTTGCTTCCTTGACATTCATTAGAATGTAAAAAAGCAAAAGCAAAAGAGGTGTGTCTGAACCAGAACATTTGGTGATCCATAGTCTGTGCTTATCCCAATGCGAGACAGGCGTGACGATAAGAAGATAATAATCCTCTAATATACGCCCTAACATTTCAGAAAGAGAGAGAACGATACGGATTGTTCATTAGTTGAAGGTCATTGACGTTCATACTTCCGCAAGGAACTTTAAAGAGTAATAAATTTACCGGCTGAGACGAGAAAATCAGCATCCAACAAGGCTTTATTGACGGAACATGTAAAGAAATTGCCGCATTGTTCTACAAAACCTTAAATGATTTTTAAAGTTTGTAATATATTGTTTACAGGGCGTGTCCAAGCCGTTCGATCGTGTGGTCCGAGCCAACATCGGAGACTGTCATGCGCTTGGACAGAAACCCATTACCTTCATAAGACAAGTAAGTTTCTAGCGTCTTACGGGTGACATTGATCCCTACTAGCACTAATGTCCAGAACAACCGCTTGTAGGTTGAGTTCTTGTAACTCAGACAGTTCTAATCAGCTCTTCTCCCGGACGGTTGCTATGTAGCTCTCAGAATAAATAATTTATTTTATAAAATTATTTGCCGCATAAAAGGACATTGATAGATATCTATATAAGGTAATGAAAATTATTATTTAATATAATAATTACAACATCGTGTGGAGCTCGAAACCTCAATATTGATGTTGTACCTTTCTTGGGATCTCAAAATCAAAGATGGAAATATATGGTATACGACCGTTTATTATTGATCTCAATGATACACTGACTTTATTACCTAGGTATTGATTAAGTACACAGTATTATATTATTAGTCATAGAATATACATACATTGCACCAAAGAAATGATAAATCTTCGTACGTATAGTAGCTTAACATAGAGTAGGTAAGTATAATTATATAATTATGTGCCTACGGCACATTACTCGCCCCTTGAAAAAAAGAGTTATACAGAAAAACGATTAACAAAAATATTCCCTATATTTGATAACAGCACAAAAATAAATTCATATAATCTAATTACAAAACAACGAGATATAATTTGTTTACGATATTAATATGCAAAAATGAAAATACTCATTGTATACAAGGGTATAAATTGTAAACAATATAAAACAAAAGTGACCAACAAAAAAAAAAAACCAATTGATTATGGTAACCCTTGAAAAATACAGGTATAGCGAACTCTAGAAAAAAGAAAAAAATATATAGTTTGAAATAATTGACACGTAACTTACGTTTGAACAAAAATAAACATTTAAAATTGGTTTAAAAACCGAGTATAACCGAACACTTTATTCATATTTCACTGATAACATATCACTGAATGCCCTTTAAAATTAAAAACACTCACTTCACACAGTTCACACTATTACTTGCTGTGTAGTTGTAGTGGTCTGCTGACCACCACGCTCGTACCCTGCCGTGATGGTTGGCAGCTCATGCAACTGAAGTCGCATATAGCTACCGTAGCTCTGCTTACACCGTTTCCACAAGAAGTAGCTGAGCATCGCAACTATGATCATTAAAATAACCAGGATGTACGTCTCCAAGGTTTCCAGGATATTTTGGGACAACTTTTGGGTAGGCGATGCTGTGTTACCTGCACCATTCTGTGCGATAATGATTTCTTTGTGGGCCATTTGGCTTTGGGCTTTTCCCATTTTCTTGCCTTTTTTCGTAGTTTTCAGTCGACTTTGCTATTATAACTTGTGCAAATACCTATGTATTTACTTGTCGTAAAATTATTGCAGATTGAATCGTACCACAGGCTTCACTGTGCGACCCGATCTTGTTACACGATCTGGTACGTTCGACGAATTGTTTACAATATCTCCTGCCATATTAGACTCATCGTCTCGCCTGTTAATCATATAGGCAGGCTTTAGACGATCGATACTAATGATTTTTTCTCGGTCTGCCTGTTGTATTTTAAAATATTTTTCTTGTTTGTCCAAAACTCTGTATGGCCCCGAATAAGGTGGTGACAAAGACTTCTTTACTTTGTCATCACGCACAAATACATGGGTACACGTTTTCAAATCAGCATGAACAAATATCTTCTCTTGATTTCTGTTTCTACGGGGCACTGCGGCCAAATTAGATATTCTTTTCCGTAATTCTTGGACAAAATAATCATTATCAGAGATGTCTAGCGTTGTAGGCTGAAAAAAATCACTGGGTAATTTGATTACTTCTCCATATACCAATTCTGCGGCACTCATTTGCGTATCATCTCGAAGACTAGACCTGAAACCGAGTAGAATAGACGGTAACTCCGATACCCATTGCGCTGTATTACCTCTACACATAAGTGCTGACTTAAGCGTACGGTGCCATCTCTCTATAAGTCCGTTAGACTGCGGATGGTAAGCACAGGTTCGAATCCTTGATATGCCCATTTTGTTCGTGAGATGTCTGAATAAACTGGACTCGAACTGTCGTCCTTGGTCTGTTGTTAGCCGAACCGAACAACCGAATCTGCATATCCAAAGGTTTTCTGCGCCTTTATTGACCTGGAAAAGGCTTACGATCGAGTGGTGAGGGATGAACTTTGGTCAATACTTTCTGTGTATGGAGTGAGCAGCAGTCTGATACGGGCACTTGAATCCTTATATAGGGATTCAAGTGCCTGTGTCAGAATAAACGGGGCCTACACGGACTGGTTTAACATTGATCGTGGTGTTAGACAGGGATGTGTAGCGTCTCCTTGCCTGTTTAATCTGTTCATGGACAGCTGTTTGACCGATCTGAAAGAGTCTGAATGTGGATTAAGAATGGGTGGGTCAGTGTTTAAGACCCTGCTATACGCTGACGATCAGGTTCTATTTGCATCGTCAGCGTTGGATTTGCAGCAGATGGTCACCACGATGAATGAAGCGTATCAGAAGAAAGGTATGAAAGTGAATGTTAACAAAACCAAAGTCATGGTCATAGAGAGGGATGATAGTGTAACTGAATGTGACGTAATGATAGGAGATGAAAAAGTGGAGCAAGTGAACGAGTTTGTATATTTAGGGTCTTTGTTTACGAGAGATGGAAAATGTGAGGGAGATATTGAAAGGAGAGTGAAAGCAGGAAATTGTGTGAATGGCGCCTTACAGTCCATCATCAGCAATGATATTATCCCAAATCAAGCTCGCCTTGCTATACTGCAGGGAGTTTTGGCGCCAACACTGATGTATGGTAGTGAATCATGGGTATGGCAGAAGAAGCATGAAAGTAGAATCAATGCTGTGGAGATGAGAGCTTTAAGGAGTATGTGCGGAGTAAGGCTGATTGATAAAGTGAAAAACAGTGTGATACGAGAGAAGTGTGGTCTAAAAGAAGATGTAGTGACAAAGGTTGAAAAAGGAATGTTGCGTTGGTTTGGACATTTGGAACGGATGGATGAAAGAAGGAATACGAAAGGAGTGTATCGTGCGAGAATGAATGGGAATGTCGGTAGGGGACACCCTAGGCGGACGTACGCCGACCAAATAGGTGACGTACTGAAAAAGGGCCAAATTAAAAGTACCCATAACCGACGCGCATGCATGATGAGGTTAATAAATGTCGAGGAAGCGAAAGAAGTATGTTTGAACCGAAGCATGTGGCGTTCTATAGTCTCTGCCTACCCCAATGGGAGACAGGCGTGACGATATAGATAGATAGATAGATATATATGATATCGGCTATTGTTTCGGATGTAATATCCTTTACTGGATAAGCTTCTGGCCAGCCGGTGCTCCTGTCCATCATAGTAAGTAAGTAAGTAAGTAAGTAAGTAAATCATTTATTGGCACACCAAATACAACGCACAATACAATAAATATAATACAAACAGCTAGGTACGTATACAATTCACAATACAACAAATACAATACATACATAGTAGTCAACAAATACACATACAAAGCACAGCTGTTACATAATGTAAATCGTTGCAAAGTTCGTATAGGTACATTAATAAATTAATAATGTTACTGAACGTCGCAATCGATGTGCCAGTACGCCACGACCGATCACAATCAGCTTGTGATCGGTCGTGGCGACACGATCGCTGTTCTTCCTTGCGCACCGTAAGTGACGTGGTGAACATGAAACTTATTTAACAAGAAAATTATTATATTCATATTGTGAATTAATATTTACGCAAAAAAGAGATAAATATTTCTACACAGTGTGACAAGTGAGTGCTGCAATAAACAAGTGATTTCTGGTATATTGCTGTTAGCTTATTTCAACTGCCTGAGTTAAGTTATTGTGCACCTGATACCTATCGGACCGGACTCTTCGCTTTCGCTCACACGCACCTATCTGTCTCGCTTTGCCAGCTATTCGCACATTACCTACGCGTTCGTTCGGACAGAGGCGGCGGCGCAGCGCAGGCCTCGGGCTCGATGAGGCAGACGCGGGGTGCGGCGTGCGCGCGCCCGAACCGTCACGAGTCACGTCTCACATAGTTCTAGCGTGGCCACGTGATGTAAACATTGTATAATTTTTGTACCTGTACTAAATTCTTGCTTGCATTGATGCTTTTATATTATGCAATGCATGGGCAATTAATGATAAGGAGGAAAACTGGCAATTGAAATAAGTGCAGCACCACAAATGGTAGGTAAGTATATCGACATATTTTTTGGGATTATAAATAGATAAACAACGTTGCGATTTAACCGATAGCAAAAATAATAATTATATCCTTTCATACTTTTTAGATTGAGTGATTATTTTGGCGTTCTGGTGATAAGGCGACAGCATCGCAGCACCCAAGGCACAAAACTCAGTACCAATCAAATGCGAATTCGATATAGCTGCCTCTGCCCTACAGGTCATGGTCAATGTGTAAGTAATGTATTTATAAAATGTTATTTAGTTAATTTTTTTTCTGTTCCTCGATAAGATATTTCTTAAAGTTGATTTTGAATCGTGTTTTTGTTTTTAGTGATCTTATAGGAGGAGGTATACCGTTCCAGCAATGACTGGCTGAGAATTTAAAGGATCCACGGAATGCTGAGCTTTTATATTTCGGCACTGAGAGCGGTTTTGACGACGAACGAGCGGGGTAGTTGTAATGATCCTGTCTCCAGCTAAGTTTCTGAAACAGGTATAGTGGCTTTTTTGTTTGAATTACACCAAATAACAAATTTCCTAGGTGGAGTTTTCTCCTTGCTACCATTTTTAGCATATCGTGTTGATTCAGAAAAGGCGTCACATGATGTCTCCACAGAATATCAAAGCAGTAACGAGCACATGCGTTTTGCACACGTTGAACTAGTCGATTAGTTCGAGACAACAAGCACGGACCGTACACCGTGTCGCAATAGTTTAATTTTGACAGGACGAGGCTCTCAACTAATCTTCTCCTTAATTCTATGCTGAGCAAATTTCTTATGCGGTATATAATCTTAAGTCTATAAAAACAATTCTTAACCATGCTACTGATGTAATTTTCAAATCAAAGTTCTGAATCAATGAGCACACCAAGGTTATTCGCAACTTCCACTCGCTCTATATTCACACCCATTATCTGAACTTGGGGGTGCGCAGACATGATTGACCGAATTTGACCTTTACTCTCCAAGATCAGAAACTTGGTCTTTAATGGGTTAAGAACGAGTGAATTCCGTAACGACCAAGAAGCTACTCTATCAAGCTCCGCATTAATAGTTTGCACAGCGGTTAGTGTATCATTTGGCTTAAAGGAGTAGTATAGCTGAGTGTCATCCGCGTACATGTGGTAGTTATGGTTTCGGATACAGGTAGTGAGGTCGGCACTATATAATATAAACAGAATTGGTCCCAGCAAGGATCCCTGAGGAATTCCCCTAGGAACCAATCGTGGAGAAGATGTCAAAGTCGAACCGTTCTTCTTACGTAACTCAACTTGCTGCAGCCTATTTGTGAGATAACTTTCGAACCATAGTATTGCATTTCTATCAAATCCATAGTATGCGAGCTTTGATAATAAAAGATTTACATTTATAGTATCGAAAGCGCGGGAATAGTCAAGTAGCGTTAGAATGGTCCCTTCTCCACGATCTCGTGCTTCTAGAATATTATTTGTGACATCTGCCAGTGCTGTGGCTGTTCCGCGTCCCTTTCGAAAACCCGATTGTAAGTCTGGTAGGATGTTGTTATTTTCCAGAAATTCAGTCACCTGCAGATACACAATCCTCTCCAGTACTTTTGATAAGCACGGTAATATGCTTATGGGACGTAAATCCCTAAAACTTTGCGGGTTGTTATTTTTAGGGAGAGGTCGCACGATAGCTCTGCGCCACAGTTCCGGAAAGGTGTTTGTTATTATTGAGGTATTAATAATATGAGTTATAGCTTCGAGAGACTGTGGGAGGGTGAGCATTACCATCTCCTTAGATATACCATCAATACCCGCAGCATTTGTGGCAATGTTTTTAATTATATCATGAATAGTGTTTGAATCGGTAGGCTTCAATGAAAATGTTGCGGGGCCGTGCCTATTGAACTCAAAAAAAGTTAGATGGGATATAGTAACATTTGCGTTGCCAGGAATGTCTAAGAATGCATTATTTATTTTTTCTGGATCTTCTAAGTGGTCTGCGAGCGTTATGTCCTTGTTATTCATCGGTAAGACATGATTTTTCAAATTGTGCCATAACGCTTTGGAATTGCTCGCGTTGTCGTTGATGTGCCTAGTAAAAAAGATTTTTTTTCATTAAGTAAAGCAGTTGCACAGTGGTGTTTCAGGTCCAAGTAATACCTTTTATGTGCTTCGGTTCCTGTTTTACGAGCACGGCAATGAGCGTCATCGCGCAACCCAAACATTAACTTAATAGTGTCCGTTATCCACGGGGTCGACTTATCATATAACATACTCGTTTTTATCGGCGCATGGACATCAAAAAGACGTAACATATAAAAGTTAAACAGGTAAACCATGTCGTTTATGTCACTCAGACCAGATATGTCATCCCAAGGGATCCTCTCCAAGTCTTTTATGAATCGGTCAAACTCTATATCTCGGAATGGACGATAAGTGACCAGTCGCCTACTAGGTTTATCCCTTTTAAAACTCAGTTCCCAGGTAATGAACGCGAGATGACCCAGCTCAGCTATACTATCCACAGTTACACATCTGTGCCTAGCATCCGTACAAATGAGGTCTATCAAGGTGGCACTGTTACCTATAAAATGAGTTGGTTCAGAGACAATTTGGTCAATATTGCTGTAGTTTAAAAAGTCTGCGAATTGTTTCGCCTTAGAATTATGAGTATCAAGCAAATTGACGTTAAAATCTCCGAGAAGAATCACGTTATCATATGGAGACAATGCGCACATGCTCTCTGTAATTGCGTCGAGAAATGTGTCTAAGTCCAACCAGGGCGGGCGGTATGCGGTACCGATCAATAATTTCTTAGTTTTGATAGATATAGTCATCCACATTTGCTCCACCGAAGGATTATGAGGATGCGTTCTTATACGCGTATGAATACCGGATTTGATATAAAATGCGACACCCCCACCACGCCCACCACGCGTGATCGTAGGGCGCGGGACGTGCCGAAGTCTATAGCCCGGTGTGGTTGGGGCTCGCCCTTCCTCACCCTCTCGCAGCCACGTCTCGTTAATAGCCATGATATCAACTGAGTGCTTATTCATGGCGATGAGAAATTCATCATGGTTTGTTGCCAGAGAACCAGCGTTAAGCAGACCGAACTTTAAGTGTTTAGAAGGCGTCATTTTTTATTTATACAACACGACTTGAATACTCTCTATATAGTTATTTGATGCCATTGCTTGGATCATATTTAAAATATTTTGTCGCCATAGACCCGTTTGAAAATGAAAGGATAATAACATATTACATGGTTTGATAATTGTACCTATTAAGATATAGTAATGAAGTAAATTATAAATATTTAATCTATATAGTTGAGCTGATATACTATAATACAAATTGATAAAGATTGTTGATAGTATTGAGTAAGTGTAGCTATTACATTTCTTAAAAGTATTCTTATCCTTAGTTATACATAAACTGTGCTCACACCCGTAAAGCAACCGCGCAATACACATTAAAGCTAATATTGAACAATGTTCTAATAAACTACAAAATTTAAGAAGCGTGACTAATTGATTCGTTTGTGTTTTTTTCAGCCTCCGGTCCAAAGACTCGCAGCAAGTCAGACTCCGCACGAATAAGGCAGGCTTGATCTCCCGGCTTACATCGTGCCAGGATCTTACCATGTTTCGTCCAAACGAACTTCCAGCCGAGACGAAGCCCAGCATCCCGCGCGCGACGAAACAACTGTCGGTTCGTCTTAGTAAGGCGCTCGTTAACATAAAAACGCCTCGGAGCGCCCGTCATGTTGAGGTCGGCAGTGGTGGCTCCGCGGCGAACTCGTGCGCTCTGTAGTATCTCGCGCTGCAAGCTCCTCCTTGCGAAGCGTACGGCAATGGCACGTGACCTCTGCAGTCCGCCCGCTGCGTTCGTCGCGTCAACTTGTTGGCCGCCGACTCGTTCCGCAAATACGACATCTGAGTCTGTCAAATGTACTCCCAACTTATTAGCGATTACCTTTATTGTGTGGACTAAGTTTTCGCCATTGTTTTCCGGTAGGTTGGATATTTCAATGTCGTTCGCCAGTAACTGCTGATCGCGATCATTAAACTCCAAACGCAGCTGTGCAATGTCCGGGTTCTCCTGTGTCGCGACCATTAGCTTTTGTTCAAGGACGCCCACTCTGTCCTCCAGACTATTGAGTTTGTTATTGCACACGGCTACAGACTCGTTTAACTTGTCGTTATGCGCTTGAATTTTTGCGATATCTGCGCGCATGGCAAGAAATTCCGTTTGGATTTCCTTACGCATAGCGAGTAATTCTGCCTTGAACATTGAACATAACTCAGATCGAAGCTTCTCTTTAAATTTATTCAATGTTACCGCTAGGCCTGGGGAACAGTGTTCTGTTGTGTTGAGGACGCTGGAGTTTATAATAAGTTCCTCGGTGTCGTGGAAGTTGTCTGAGGCAGCACCCGGCGATCCTCCACCCTGTTTCCCCTTACATACTGGGCATCTCCAGGGAGACTTTATAGAACCTGACAGGGGCAGCGCACTGCAGGCCCGGTGGTACATAGCACGGCATATACTGCATTTTGCTCCCTCCGACGGCGACAGAAATTTGGCGCAGCCACCACACTTGGCGGACGGCATAGTGATTGGATTAGTTTTAGTGGAAATTGTGGTATGTGGACACTATGTGATGACCCGGCAGAGGATAATTGAGCACACTTCACTGTAAGTTTCTCTTTAATTTTTGATAGTTAGTACACCTTTATATTGGGTAAGGTAGACGAAAGTTAGTCACACCTAATTTTACTGTTTACGTTTTGTGTTCTTTCACTGATTCACTGTATAACGCTTCCTGTTGTGTAATTCACTCTATAATTATGTTTTGACGCATGTCTGATGCATTTGGCAACCGTTGAGATGAAAGAATTTGCTCACAATATTATTGTAAACTGTGAAAAACAGTAACTATGTAACGATAGCCATCGCAATAACTTAGGGGCCCAACGTATCGGTTGTTTTACGTCTGCAATTACGAATGACCAGCGGTATGGACGACGCAACTTAAAGTCTAATTCTAATGTTTTGATGCCGTAAGTTCTGATTTCACTTCCGTTAGCAGCGTACAGTTTATAGTCATTAATCTTGTCACTATAAAACGGTCTCTTTGTCACGGGTAACACGGAAATATTAGCACCAGTGTCCACTAAAAAATTAAGTCCATGATTATTATCTCTGATACATAGGCGGTTAACCGGCGTGATGGCACATATCTCCGCCTGCGATTGTGCCTGATCTAGTTTTCCTTGCTTTGTTCACCTTTTTTCCAAGCATACGGCTCGACACATTTCATTGCCCGGTTACGAAATTTATAATGATAATAACAAAGCCAATCTGGGGTGTCGGGTGTACGCCGGTTCATATTACGTCCGCGTGAAGCGGACCGTGATTGTCGCCGATAATATGGGCTATTATAATTCCTAAATTGCTGTCGGCCTCTTTCCATTTCATTTATTTTCATGCCTAGCTTCGCCAGCTCAGCGATGATGAAAGCCTGGTCTCCGTTGGAACTGGTACTTGTTGTAGCTTGAACTTCCAATAATTGCAACGGCCTTGAGGTTTCCAAAATTTTGTCCGCTATTACCGCAATTTTCTCTAAGTCGGTGACTTCAGTTACGGCGAGTACGGCTCTCACAGAGGACGGGAGGTGACCTTGCCACATGAGACGAAGAGTTTCATCAGGAATTTTCGTACGCGCGAGGTCTCTCATTCGACGCAGAAGCTGTGAGGGCTTCTGGTCACCCAACTCCATCTCACTGAGGAGTTTCTGAAATTGCCGAATTTCAGACTCTTCATATATCGTCAGCAATCGAGTCTTTAGAGGTTCGAATTTTTTTGTTTCGGGTGGATTCAAAAGCAGGTCACTAACTTGCTGCACAACTTCCTTGCCCAGATTGGTAACCACTAGGTTGAACCGCGCTTCATCGCTCAACTTTTGTGGGCTCAACACGGCCTCACACTGCACGTACCACAAGCGAGGTTGATCGCTCCAAAACTCCGGAATTCTTGATGATACAGTCACGGTAGCCAGCTCTCTTACTACTTCAGGTTCATTCTTCTGCTGAGTGCTCATTGTAGTTTGATGTCGGGGTCACCACTTGTACCTTTCTTGGGATCTCAAAATCAAAGATGGAAATATATGGTATACGACCGTTTATTATTGATCTCAATGATACACTGACTTTATTACCTAGGTATTGATTAAGTACACAGTATTATATTATTAGTCATAGAATATACATACATTGCATCAAAGAAATGATAAATCTTCGTACGTATAGTAGCTTAACATAGAGTAGGTAAGTATAATTATATAATTATGTGCCTACGGCACAATGTATTGATTAATACTGTTGGTATCGGGGAAGGTTGCTATGAATGGACCACCTAACTTTACAACGTCATATCTTAAAAAATATAAGTGATAACATGAAAGCAATTTATTACTTTTATTCCGTGGGACCTTTATTTATAATAATCAAACGCACAAACAATTCGGGCTTATACTTTTTAGTATAAACGAAGAAAACTAAATCTTTGGCTGTTACCTTCTTTGGACCAAGGGCACTTTCATTGAACCACTAGGTTGCCGTCAATGGACTTAAAGAAATTTGTTCTAGTGGTCCAATCCAGGTAACTTATAAGAATTATCAATTTGATTTAATAATGGCATACGAGGAGAGACAAACAACACTCATACACTTACGACAACCAAACAAGCTATAGTCCGTGCCACGAGAACATAGACTTCTTGTAAACAAAGAATTTCTACTAGTGACTTAGCGTCAGTTCTGTCAAACAGAAATAATGTCAAATCGAATGAACGTAACGGTACATAGGTACGTGTCATTGGAAACTAATATGTCAATGGATCGGGTTTTTATCAATATTATGCGCTGTCAAAAGGATCTTTAATATTTTATGGTACTGGAACCTGGAATGTCAACATTTGGTTTTACTTCATTGAAATGTTACATTCTTGGGCTTATATACAGGGTGTAAAAAGACCCTTAACGAAAATTGAAATCCCATGTTGTACCAGTCACTACGAACATTTTTTACTTCGGCACCATACCTGGGAAATTACTGGTTCAGGAGATATTGAGGCTCAAAGTTAGTATGGAACTTTTCTAATTAGGTAAAAAATCGATGCCTTTACCCCGCCAATATGTTCTTTAGATGCCCTATAACCCCATGGATAAGTAGGTATTTCGAGCATTGCACGTGCGCGCTTTTAATTGCGGTTTAAAAAACGTAAAAACTAAAAAAAAAAACGTTTCCCAGTCATTATTTTTGGTTAGTATGACTTGGCATGATGTCCACAACGAGTAGACTTCGGCTTGGTGATGGGTCTTGGGACACCCTGTATATTTATCTTAGGAAAAAAATAATTTTGTTAGATGTCAGGAAGAGGCAAGTGTAAAGTTAAATGCACGTTTATAGGATCGCAATGCACATCCCGCGGCCGACTTTGCGGCAATGCGGGTGTAAATTGCAGATGGTAAACTATTGTTCGCACATTAGATTCTATACACCTAATAAAAATAAAATGCATCTTTTTAAGCAGGTTAACCCGAATGTAAATTTACCGTAACATTTTAATTGATTTGTTTAAGTTAATTCTGATGTTTTCATTCATACACAACGCAAAATCTCCATGCCTAAAAATTTTAATGCGATTTACTAGCTAGTTGTCTGTAATATATCACATTTGTGGACAATTATTTAATATTTTTAGGATAGCTAGGCTAGGAGCAAATTATTTATTGCCTCTGATTTAAAATAATCATAGTCCATAATAGAGTTTCCTGTTTGTACTCTATCATTGACATACATGGTACACTATTATTGACTCGAATTTACATACGTGTTAAAAAAAACTACAAAAGGTCGCCAAATTAATGAAAATTTTCCAGGAAAATTCGACCACTCTTACACAAAGTCAAATATGTTTATTTTCATTCAAATTTACATTTTTCCGGATATGACTGGAAGTCATCGATAATAATATTAACATATATAAAGTCAAATATATTAAAAAAAAAAATACCGTTAAAAAAGTATCCAACTTCACTAAAGCATACAACTGTTTGAAACAAAGGTTGTGAAGCCCTGAATGTGTGTTTACAAAAAGTCTATCTTCTCGTGACACCAACTATATAGTTGTAGTTGGCGTTTTCTTGGGCTTTTTGGTTTACTCCATGTTACCTTTGTTTGAGTGTTACTTTCGGGACTTCGTAAATTCTACTAGCTTCATAAATATAGCTTTATATATAGCTTTCAAAAAACAAAAGGCTGGTTTAAACCAGCCTTTTGTTTTTTCACTGATTCTAGAGCGAGGTTCATGCTAGTTTCATTTTAATTAAGTATTTCTTTTATAATATGACGACATTCTAAAATTATTAATTTACCATGTTTTTCAAGAGCTTTTTTTCATAATCACTGAAATACTCGGAGCCTACGTTACTACGTGAGTAAAAAAAAAAAAACAATAAAAAGTTGCTATGCTTGGACCGGTCCAACGACGGAACTCTCTTGTGGTCCATTGATAGCAACAAGGTATTCGTTTCGTAAAACAAAATCTAAAATTTACAAGGACATGATTAGACAAAACTGAATAACACTCATGGAATCACAATTAAACTATCTAATATTTCATACCAGTGCACACAAACAAATATGAGTAGAATGATAGTTACATCAGATTGTTCCGAGTCATATAATAAGATTTTGACCGCCTACAAATACAATCACACACGTAAATCCTCGCCACGTTCCGCAGCGTCGCTGAGGTTAGAGAGGGGTCCAACTGAGCCAGCACGGACTCGTTTCGATTAGTTTGGGTGTTGCTAGCTTGGATTGTTTTAGAAATACCTTGGTGGTCCAATGAAAACGCTAGTCCAATGATCGCGACTTTCCCCTATAACCATTAAAAAAATTAATTTACTTTTGTTTTTCGGAGAGACGAAGTATACTGTCACCGTTTTGTAACTGTCCCCCTTTTGGGCATGCGATCATTGATTTGAGAAGGTTTAATCATCACCATCGTCATCAGCCTGCCATGCCCCACTGCTAGCTTTAGGTCTCCCCGATGACATGCCACTGAGAAAGTTTATAGGACAAAAATAATATAATCCATCGTAGCTACTCCTATTACTAATTATTTTAATTATTTCATAAATCTGTATGTTGTGTTTTAAATTTTATTGATTTACTTATTAATTGTTTAAATTTTTGTTGCATTCTAATTTATTATCATAATGTTTTGCATGCCTAGTTAAGGTAGATTGTATAAGGATCACAACAATTATTGTTAACATCGCTATTTCATGTACCTACAATCAATGCAAATAAAATCTTATTCTTATTCTTATTCGTACATCAGAAACTAAAGTGAAACTCTGCTATTCTTTATTTATATAACCTCTGTAGATGTATGTTTGTAGTGATATATTACTAGCCACAATTCGAGATATCAAATGATTAGTATAAGATTATCTGCGTTTTTCATTATGCTATGTATTATAAAAATGCCAAAGGTAATCATTGTTATTAGTCAAATGATTTGCCTAGATGAAAAACAAAATAACACTTAATGTCACCCCAAGTTTATTTTCAGAAAATTACATTCAAATTGGTCTAGCTATTGTCAATATTAGCGTACACAAATGCACAGAAACATACAAAAATTCTGGTAATGACTTTATTTGGTTTTTAGCTGCACAAATAAATTTTCCTCAAATTAATTCTGACTAGTCGTTGGCGTTGAAAATGTAATTTATAGAAGGTTTCGGAATAACATCGGTGACCAGAGGAACTGTGCAATAAATAAAACTGATACTAAAAATACCCAGTTGAAATTTTAGAGCTTGTACATATTTATGTCCGTGTGGTGATGGATTAAGAATACGGAATGTCACCACCCCATATCATCCCATGGGTGTCATAAGAGCCGACAGAGGGAACATATTATGCAGAGAACACCACTGTAAGAGAAGGAAAACTTGATACAAACCCTATGCCAACCCGTCTGGCCAGCGTGGTATAGTAGGCCAATACCTCCTTTCAAAGGAGAGGCCTAGTCCAGCAGTGGACTGTTAAAGGCTGATGATGATGATGACATATTTATACTAGCAATGTCTCGCAGGTTTCTCATAAATTTTCAACTTCTAATTCATACTTTTACGAGTTAAAATTTTATGAACGCCGATATTACTTGTGTATATTTTTATTTTTAGCCAGGTATATGAACCATTGTGATTATTTCCTTTTTTGAATTATAAACTTATTGCATACACTCGCGTATTGTAGGAATGTATCCAAAAACTCTTCTACTCGACGTTGATATACCTAACCGATCGTTGTCGGGCAAGATATCAAATTCCAAAATTTAATTATGTTACATGTCCGTTAATGGTCTGTAGTGTCGTGATTATTAAGCTCTATTTACGACCGATCAGTGGTGAACAAAATCTGTGGCCAGAATTATATACACAATTTATATTTCGACTTTTAGTTAGCTATAGCTATTATCTTTATGAATGAATTCGTTGTACGAAGTGATACCGAGTTATGTATGTCGCTCAATAAATAACTTGCTTGGCAATTAATGTTTCTCTTCGTTTATGTCTCTTTTCATAATTTTTGTTTATGTATTATGACTGGCCATTCCGTTTTGCGACACTGCTAAGCTAGAGTTCGTGGTTTCGACTTCCACTCAGGACGAATCATTGTGTGATGAGCACGAGACTTTGTTTCCATGTCTGGGTGTAATTTATCCATGCATAATGTGTATGAATTTAAGAATACATTAGTAAATGTTAAGTATGTTTATCAGTTACCTACAGGCTGTGCTTAGTATGGGATTCGATGACCATGAGTGTTTTTCCCTAGGATATTATTTTTACAATATAGTATTTGCACCGCAAGTCCTACCTATTGTCAAATGAATATAGCCATAGATCACATATCAAGATATCACACATTTCATTTCTGAACATTGTCGATTACATGACGGATATAAATCGGACGTAGTGTGTTTTAGATTAACGCTCAACTCACAGATATTCAAGTGCTATCCCCATTTAATTGGGGCCTTTCAGTGCCCGCGTTAACTGTCCATCGATCCGTGGTGCCAGGTAGATTGTACAGTCAACTACATAAGTACTTTAAAATATTGTTGCCTTGTATATAAACTGTCCCACTGCTGGGCACGGCCTTTTTTACTACACGCGGGCAGTGCATCATAATTATGTCAATGTATAATGTGACTGTACCTACTGACATATATAGCACATGCGCACCTACTCATTTATTACAGCGCATGCGTTTTTACTGTCAGTAGGTAGGAGGTTAGTCCCTACAAACTTTGACCCTCTCTAAAATCCCTCCCAGATTATTTTTTTGCATTTTATTGTATCCTATGTGTTTTTCCTGGTTCTGAGGTACCTCCCCACCAATTTTCAGCCAAATCGGTTCGGTCGTTCTTGAATTATAAATAGTGTAACTAACACGACTTTCTTTTATATATATAGATTGTAAAACTGTAATAAATAAAATAATAAATAAATAAATTATACATAGAAACACCCAGCCCAAGAAAAACATCCATGTTCACGCACATGAATGTTTGACTTCAGCGAGAATCGAACCCGCAACCTTCAACGTTGTAGTCGCTTACACTCCCGCTGCGCCAACCGATCGTATGACTTGGGTTGATATCCAAAACGAGTAGACTTCGGCTTGGTGATGGGTCTTGTGACACTCTGTATAAGTATGATTATTATCAGCTACCCAGTCACAACAGTACAAGCTCTGCTTAGTTTCCCAAACTAAGCAAAGCTATAGGGTGTCATACGGTTGCTGTAGGTACGATATATCAGAAGACCATGTGAGTTAATATTTTAAGGTTAGGTAGAATGTCCACGACTGTACAACACGTATTTATTTAGCTGAGGTTTTATTTGAATGTCAATAAATTCGTCGAACAGCTCTGTGGTCCAATTCGATGTGTATTTTCGTGTATTTAATCGAATTGTTTTTTCATTCGATGCATTCGAATCGAAACCACGACTGTAACTGATACTGTTGTTATTAGTTAAGTATTTATAATGTATCTAGGTATACTTATGAAACGTGAATACTTAAAATGCAATCATGTTATTACTAGGAAAAATTATTTAAAAAAATAAGAGAAAAAAAAAATATAGAAAAGTGCGTTTTTATATTTGTGTGCAACGCATTTCTTGGTTGAAAATTCATGCAGCATAGATGGTTCTTAAATATAGTTCATAAAGATGTTTGTAGGTGTCTTTATTATTCCCCAAGTGGGATCTCCACCTTGTCCTGGTGGAGGGGCTCAGTAACCGTGGCTTGGACATCCGCGGTGAAGCTAAGAGGGATCCCGGGAGTGGACGCTCCGTAATATAATTGTACTAATTGATTGGCTGGGAAATGCCGGTATCTGAACCAGTAAACATTATTACTACATATGTATAATCTACATTAAAAAATATCAAATAAATAACAAGAAGAATTACATAATAACATAACAAATCATAATAACACATGATAACATGGCAGGTGTTGGCGGTAACGGCGTGTCCACAAATTGCGACATTGGCGAACGTTCCTGAGGATGTCCAACAGAGGGCAAAGGAGATATTGGATGATTGCACGTAAGTCTCTTCATACTTTTATCATCATTAAGATGCATTTATACCAGATATGTGACATGCAATTATGTTACGAGGATATGAAATCTAAGCTAGTGAATTATGAGACCGTTTCCTCTGATGCTAAACTACGTAGCGGGACGAAAAGATGTAATGTCTACGAATATTGCCCGCTGCGAGGGAACTGTCCAGCGAAAATCCACAGTATAGAGTTAACCATTTAAGAAGAAAATAAAAAAAATAAGTTTAAAAACTAAAACCCGACTACGTTAAAATGGGGTCTTAAAAGAACGAAACAAGAAAATAGCTCATTCAAATACAAATCTAGAAAAGTATAAGTACAGAAATGGTCAAGCTAGAGCCGTGGTCGCACCTATTGTATACCTATTGTGTATACCTATTGTGGATACCAGAAACAGTCATCTGCATTAAACAAACATGGCAGGTAACTACATGTACACTATTATGAAATAAAATAGGTGCGACTACGGCTCTAGCTTGACCATTTCTGTACTTATACTTTTCTAGATTTGTATTTGAATGAGCTATTTTCTTGTTTCGTTCTTTTAACACCCCATTTTAACGTAGTCGGGTTTTAGTTTCTAAACTTATTTTTTATATTTAATATATTTCCGTATCGCGATGGGACATGTAAACTAACCGTTCAATATATATGTCACCGCCTTGATGGAAAGAGCCTCTGAGTATAAACATGATTGAAGATGAGTTAGGTATTTCTTGGTCATGATTCTCGATAGTATTCTCGTTCTGAATGATTGCACAGATTTCCACTACATTACGATTTATTTCGTTTGTCAAATGACTGAAGTTAATTCTGACATTAGCATATAAATTATTGTTTGTTTGTAACCAATTCAAAGCATCTGTTATGTTTTTTAAATTTACTTCATACTGTTTTGTTGTGTCCACGTTATTAAGTTTTTCTACTAAAACGGTTAAACCACTATGCTGGAATGACAACGGTAACTGCTCAGTCAACTCTTTAACTTGTTGCGCAAATAAAACAGCTTGACCCCTAAACCCTTTCTGGCCGAAGCGGCCGCCCAGTTTGACGATTTAAAAAAATGGTCTGATCCTTGATATTAATCGGAGCTCCATTTCACTAAGAATTTTGAGTTCTTCGGGAATTGTAGCCACATTCATATTATTCCAGTACGCGGTAGTTGGAATCTTGTTTTTGATGAGACTGGAATAACATCTACTGTAAGACACAAAACTTTCTGGACAATCCTCAGGTAATATGCAGCATTGCGCCTTACGCATTTGTTTAGTTTGATTTTTGAATTTTATTTGTTTACAAATATGGCACACGTGATCGGCCACCTGCGAAATTGCATCAAGGAAATGACGAGAATCAGTCATTTCCAATCAATAAGTCTCTCTGACGAATATAAGAATGACGCGACACACATCTCATATTATGCAATCTTACCTCCCGCGATAGTAGAGGTTCATCATCCCTTATCTGAGATGCACGATTCCTCATCATTCGAGTCGACATCAAGTCGCATTTCGCGTGATTCCGGCGATTCTAAATCCTTTACCTGAGAGGCATGTTCTTTCATCGTTTCAAGTCGGATCTCACGCGATTGCGGCGATTCTAAGTTCCTGACCTGAAAAGCATGTTCACTCATCAAGCTGAGTCGTATTTTACGTGATTGGGACGATTCTATGTCCCTGACCTGAGAGGCATAATGTCGCATCATGCTGAATCTTATTACACGTGATTGCGGTGACTCTGCTGATCTCGATTTCCTGGCATATTTACGCTGCGAGCTCAGTCTTTTTTCATTGGAGAGAGAATATTCACGTTTACGTGCGTTTGAAGAATACTCCTTCTTTTTTTTCAGCCTAGAAGCTCGTGCCTTAGGGGATTCTCTTTTACGCAACGCAGCTATCCTCGTCGCTTTTTTAGTTTTATTTGAAAGCGGCAATCTAATTACTATATAAGTAAATTCTAATTATTTTGTTCAAATAGGTAGGTACGCTATAATATTGTGATTATTTTAATCTAATTCAATATATTTATACACCAATTTACAAATGTCAAATTGACTGAAGTAGGTAAATTTTATTCGTAAGATTTAATTTTGCTGCCGTATTCAATAAATGGCGATAGCTAAGGAGATTGGAAGTGAGCGATTATAACTAAACTAATAGACGCACTTGGTGGCACTCCTTGGAGAACCGCACAGCGAAAGCTGCCTGCATTGTCACATCAAAACGTCAAACCTATGTGGAAAATCTTAACACCGACTTTTAATGTTTCTAGTGGTGCGATCTAGTGACTGATTAAAAAAACATTTTCAATAACGTACTCCATAATTAGTGTCAATAGATGACGCACAATAATAGGTTTGCAGCTTCAAAATTAATTGTTATAGTAGAAGGATTTTATTTGAATGTGAATGAAAAAATGAAGAATGTGTTCTTACACTGCCTTTTGGCATTGAATGTAATGAAATTTAAATGAGAATTTAGGCAGTTACGATTAGGTAAGGTACCTACCTACCTATTTAAAGAAAAACATTATTATTATTAAACAATTATCGATTTACTTGAATAAATACACATGAGTGATATAGGTATTATAGAGGAATTTAAACTTTCGTGGTCATTTAAACTTGATTTAAATTGTCTTTCGGGATATATACCACGTACCTCAGTACATCCGTGAACATGGCGCTTGCAACAGTGCCGAAATATCGGTTACTCAACTTACTACAAAGGTACGTGGTATATATCTTGAAAGACAATTTACATAGGTATTTTTTTATAATAAATGTATTATTATAATCCAGTGTTCTAAGGTAACGTTAGTTCGTCATTTAGGTACCTAAACGAGTACCTAGGTAAATAGGTCTGAATAACTCAAACCATCTGAACCACGCGAATTGATAGTCCAACGTACACGCTTAAAACTTATACATTGACTCGAGCAGTATAATATATGTGCATATTTGTAATGTGCTCACTAATACCTTTCTTTTGATACCAAACATATAATGATTATCTCACAAAAATTTTTTTCGAGGTTCGAATCTGAGGTATTTATTGCGTAGTTGCTCGTAGCGAGACTTGGCTTGCCGTTCGTAACAGATCGACAAAGTTAAGCAACGCTTGCACAGGTTAGCACTTGGATGGGTGACCGTGTGTGGCATTTACATCTGAGCGCTACCGTGCTTCGGAGGGCACGTAAAGCTGTCGGTCCCGGTTCTTGTCCAAGGATAAGGATCGTTAGGCAATGTCGGAGGCCCTCGGGCGGTCTGAAAACTCCGACATCAGAGTTGGCCACACGCTCACACGAAAAACAAAAACAAAACATTGCGTAATAGAGAATTAAGATTAAATGTATATAGCCTATGTCATCCGGGCCATTATTACGAATCTATTGACACCCCATTCATTTAAATCGGTTCAGAAGTTTAAGCGCTACGGTGGAACATACAAACATATATACATAGACTGCCAAAAACATTACCCTTCCTTTTGGCTTCGCCGTAGTCGGGTAAAAAAGAGGGGAACGTCTATAGCTCGTATCTGCAGGTCAAATACTAGCACACGTCCAGAGGAGTATACATAAATATCCATATGCGGAGGAGTTGTGGGTATCAAACAAATCCACAAAAATGTAGCATGGCACATGTCGGAAACGCACAGCGGTTATTCTATCAGGGTTCATCCCAAGCTGGCTCTAGACTTCTTCATAGGCTACATAGGTATACTCTTTTGTACTCGTAGGTACGCCGGCTGATTAAAGGAACTGATTTAAAATGGCGGCGCCAGTCGTGGGCTCTTGCCTTTTACTGGTGCCGTCTACACTCAATCAATTTGATTAAAATCTGAGTAAGGACTTTCCTGGTTTCTGTTTGGGGTCAACTGTTACTACATTTAGCCATTAACATAATTTTAAAGTATAATGTACTGTTTGACTGAGGCATTAAAATATGTTGTTAACTTTACCATCTGTTCACTCAAATACTTACATTCCATTTTAGATAAGTTCCTTAAATTTATCATCTAAATTTACCTTACTTTCTTCATTGACTAATGATCCTGTTGTAGATAAGTATTCAAAATATTGGTTTCTTTTATATCCTCAAATTAATCTGTTGTCGCATGAAGAGGCGTAGGCAATTCGACTAACTTACATTTATAACTAATGAATTTCACCCGCGGCTACGCTTGCGAGAATAATACACCCAAACCTTTCTCAGGAATCATGCTCCTATCTAATGGTGAAAACTGTAAAAATACCCGTTCAGTAGTTTTCGAGTTCATCAACTTCATTCAGACTGAAAGAAAAGGGCACTTTATTTTATCATATTATGTTCAACTATATCTGAACCTGCCATTCGTAGGCACAGTGGCGTTCTGGCCGACGTAGATATGACAAATCTAGTACCTAACTTTTAAAACCCAACATTCGATGATATATGAGCCGAATCTAATAATAAATGATCGTTAATCTATTCATGATTAGCCTCGAAGTATTTAAAGTAATTATATAATTCTGGTATTTGAATGAATATACATATCGGCTGGTACTCGAATTTGAAACCCACTATAGACCGACCTAAAATCGACCTAATTCACGGCCAAAATGGCGGTGAAATACATAACGCATCTAGCCTCAATTCACTGTCAGATATAAAGTCATGGTATATCCGACAAATGCAGTAAAAATGCTACACATATTTGGTTGTTCTGTAAAACAATTTATCTTAATTTTATGCGTTCCAATAAAAATCTATCTATCTATATCTATCTATCGTCACGCCTGTCTCCCATTGGGGTAGGCAGAGACTATGGAACGCCACATGCTTCGGTTCAAACATACCTCTTTCGCTTCCTCGACATTCATTAACCTCATCATGCATACGCGTCGGTTATGGGTACTTTTAATTTGGCCCTTTTTTAGTACGTCACCTATTTGGTCGGCGTACGTCCGCCTAGGGCGTCCCCTACCGACATTTCCATTCATTCTAGCACGATACACTCCTTTCGTATTTCTTCTTTCATCCATCCGTTCCAAATACCGATGAATATTCCATTTCTGGTTCGCGGGTACATTATGTCGAGGTGTGTCGGAAGCAAAGCTGGAATACCCCTATTCGATGAAAATATGGATTTGGAGAGGATTCAAATTGTCTATTTTTGTAGTTGAATTGGTGTGGATTGCGAAAAAAGGAAGTATTCAGATACGTATTTTCATTCATTCGTCGACTTTGTCATTCAGGTTATTCTTATTTCTAAATCTTACCATAGTATAGACCTTTACTATATAGTCGTAGGTGCGAGTGTATTGTATGTACACTTCGACAGAATTGTTATTCACTGCAGTTTATGACGTTTCTATTACCGTTTACTAAGCAGTTTGTCAGCTTCGTGTTGGCTCTTCGAACACATCCCTGCTGTAAGTAGGATATTTTGAATTCAATTGATGTTGTCAATTGTTAGTGTTACCGTTTTTTTTTATCAGCTTGTAGTAGTGTTGTAGTGTATTGATCGGGAAATGTCCGAACAGAAGTCGACATGTACAAATGTGGGTAAGCTACGATAAATGTTCACCATCACGGTTATATACTTGTATGAACGAGTATATAAAAGTTCGCGGACCGGTGTGCAACGCCATTGCTCGTTATATCGCGCAGTACAAATATATAAGTATAGTAGTGATACAGGAACACTGATTAACCAATAAAATTAATGATGCAGTCAATGAAATGTAGGTTAGTATCGGCTTCAAAGTAAAAAAATATCGAATCGATCTTCCCTTCGCTCCCCTTGTTATTGCTAGTACAAACGACGAGAGTAATGCTTGCTAGAATGGAGGGTCGCTATTGGGATTATGCGTTGGGACCAAATTTCAACGGCTATGAGTCCTTCAACCAGCCCCGCACAATGTCCGACCCAATTTGGACTCCCACTTCAAGCCGTAGAGTGGGAGACATACTATTTCGCTCAAGGATTATTTATCTTAATTCTTTATATAGGATCCACTGGCTTGCTAAGAATGTAGCAGGTTTCTTTAGGTTATAAAACGTCTTTCACTTTAAATATTTTTTATTTCAAGTAAATTCTCAAGCGTATACACACCATTACTTTGAGACAATATTAAACTGCCTAAAAGTTACTTTCATAATTTTATCAGCCTTAGGAGCACTCGTATTCTAAGCGTCAAGACATGTTCTTTGCCCTCGGCTGCGATAAATGGCCGAGTTATGTTTCACGTTTATGTATGCTTGTTTGTTTATGAGTCTGTGAGATGTGCATGAAATATCTAAGCCCAAGACAGATGTTACGAATGAAATGCGCTTTTTTTCGTTACAGTGTACTGTGACTTACACGTCTGAGAATGTTCATATTCTTCTTTCTTCTAGACTTCTAGGGGTAAAAGTATCTTAGGTCGCGACTGTAGAATGAGTTATGCTTCTAGAATTATTTATTTCTATAAAACAGCATAAGAATAGGTAGGAAAAGAATTCGACTTCCTTTATTATTTTCTTAATATTATTAAAAGCTTAACCTTAACATACCTTTTGCGTAGCTTCCGTTTCCGTAGCTTTTTGAAAGAGCAAAATTATTCACTATCTTTCATCATGTGAATGGACAATCTGCTTGGAAATGCATCTTGGGTATCGATCCGATTGACTTTTATGTTGGGAAACCGCAAATGTAATAATTACAATAGGTATATGCTTCATTGCCTACTACTAAAACAGCAATATTTAAAAAGCTTTCATTGTTTCTTATGTATTAGAATCTATAGTAAATATTTTACGGTTTTAGGAAAGGCTCAGTTGGAGCATATTCGCCGTCAGCCGGTCTCCACATCGTCCGTTCAAGAGTGGCGGAGTACATCGAGGCTCGGGATGGAGTGCCGGCGTCTCCGGATGATATCTACCTAGGTTCTGGTGCCTCTGACGTCATCAAGGCTGTGCTCACTATGGTGAAAGAGAATGTGGATGGTAAACCACCAGGTAAGTTTTATTTTATGAAAAAAAACCTTCTCATTTTATGATGGTCAGCGTCGAATTTCATTATTTCAATAATGCAAAAATTCTTATTCTAAATTCCTAAATGCGCTTCACCTCCATTGCTTCACGCCCTCAATTACCTAAATATTCGCTTAGGATAGCGCCTAAACTGAACCAGATGGCCTTACCAACCAAGGTAACATTACATTCTGTACCACAACAAGCTGTTAGGGATTCAAGGAAAAAGAATTATAACCTACTGCAAAGTTCAGGCAAAAGAATCTGTTCACGTCAGTTTAGTAGTGAGTTATTCATTTGAATTTTGTTGATTATTTCATGAATATTTAATTGTGTCTACTATATATGTCTATACTGTCTACAACTTTAGCAATATTGTACCGAAATTTTAACAGAAAATTTGTCGGGATGTAGAGAAATATGTCCGTATTTTCCTCCAGGTTGACCTGACCTATTCAATATAATTATGTAAATATCCAAGTCCAAGCCTGAATTATAACGAAATATAATAAATCAATTGTTAACTTTATTTTCGCTTGCTTAGCGGTGAAGCAAATCATTGAGAAGAAACCCACATGTCTTAGAGTTTTCCATAATGTAGTCGAATGACTGTGCAGTCCACCTAGCCGCACTTGGCCAGCTCGTAGTAAACCATGGCATTACCCCTTTCATAGTGAGAAGAAGTCCATGGCCAATAGTGGGACAGTTTATATACAGGGCTGATGATGATGATAATACGGCATATTTAGGTAGAAGCTGGGATTAAGAAAAGAATGTAAATTTATTTATTGTTCCGAAAAACAGTACAAAATCAATTTCCTACCTTACCGACATAAAAACTATAGCTAAAAGTCACTAAGTAAGTGTAAAAGATCATCTGTTTCTTGTACCTACTAGTTGAAGAGCTGAATATTAGGATCGTGTGGGGAAACAAATGAGACAGCATCAAGTGCTTCTAAAAGGTAATACTGGGTAATAACAAAGAATAGTGGCAAGTCAGTGAACGAACAATGTAGCAATTTGCAAGTACAATGTGTTGTTGTGGCGAGGGTGGCTTTGTGTCTTAAGCACTTTACGGGACTCGGCGCAGATGCTTGTGTGAAACGCAATGTTTAAAATTAGTGTTTATAAACGATTGTGCGTGACATAAGCTTGATTAGAAAAAAGAATGAAAAATTATGAGACGGTTATTTTTATCAAATGAAATTGAATTGAGATTAAATCGTTGACATATCGGTATAAATCAGAGAGGTATGAATAAATTTCATACTATGGTCGCTAATCGTAAAATTATACCCTAAGATTTGGCTACATTATTTTAGCAACTGTTCATCTTATTGTTGGTTGACGTAGAAAGTTGGTTAAAATGTTATGTACATAATATATTGATAGCTGATTCTCAAACCTACACTTTGTAGGTGTTTATTAGTGACTATGACTTTGCGGGCTTTGATATTAGTAAACCATGAATTAATAAGCAAATTGTATGTTGCAGCACACAATCAAATTAAATGTTATTTTATGCTAAAATAAAATTGAATTTGGTTTGTCGCACGGGTTATCAATGTCTTAAAAGTTTAATTTTTTTTCACAGCGGTGATGGTCCCCATACCACAGTACCCTCTATTCTCTGGTACACTATCAGAGCTGGGTCTGCATCAAGCAAACTACTACTTGGACGAGGACAACAACTGGGCGCTGTCAGTCGAAGAGTTGGAGCGATGCTGGACTGAGGCCAGTGAGAACAATCATGTGAGAGCCCTCGTCGTCATCAACCCAGGGAATCCTACTGGACAGGTGGGTGTTATTAGGTTCTTAGTTTTTAATTGTGCGAGTGTCTGCTGTCTGGGTTTCCAAAACGCCCAGATTCCTCCAGCATGGCTTGACGATTCTTTTCTTGAGGCAAGAGCCACGATCGACAGCTTTACAAGACCACCGACGCATGGTAACAGCCATCCAAGTGGTGACCTATACAAGCGTTGCTTAACTTTGCCGACCTAATATGACTTATCACTACATAGTATAAAACAAAGTCTGTCTTCTGTCTGTCTGTCCCTATGTATGCTTAAATCTTAAAAACTACGCAACGGATTTTAATGCGGTTTTTTTAATAGATAGAATGATTCAAGAGGAAGGTTTATATGTATAATTGACGCAGGCGAAGCCGCTGGCGACGTCTAGTTATTGAATATATGTATGCCGTAAAATTGTTTCACCATTTTATTTTTTAACGAAATTGAATTTAATCTACAAAATCCACACATCCTTAATTACTTATAAAATAATCACCTTTTAACCAAGCGAATAAACGAAATAATAACCTCACTCATTATTACATTTGCAAATAACGGATTACTGGAAATTCAGCGGCCATTACTTCAAAAACTCATTATGCAGCATTTTAAGCCCGACATCCAATTTGGCTCCTGCTAATATTTATACAATATCGATGATCGAATGTTGTTCGTCGGCGGTGAGGCGTGCCCTAGCGTGGTATTATTAATCAGCATTGCCATTCAAACGAGATTTACGCGCCAATTTCGACGACCACCAGCCATTGGATATATTGGAAACTATTTTAGCTAAAGTATTGGACGTTGCTACAATAAATACGGGATGGAAACACGTCGGTATGACAAATAACATCGATTCGCGCAGATTTGCGGCCGCTCGGGACCTCTGCTGCTACTATGAGTCTTCGTGTATATTCAGCGTCTCTTTTATGAGTTTAGTTAGAGCCACTATGCCATTTTAGATTTGTACAATTTCGCACTAATCAAATGTTGTATTTCTCGATTGTCATGTGAGATAAGACTTTGTGTGATACTCACATTGCTGTTCTAAGTCTGGTTCTTCTTCAGGTCCGGTGTAAGGATGGTGCTGAAGTCCCACGGCCCATTTCACATACCTATACTTATAACTCTACTTCACTATCAGCCCTGTAAATAATCTGTCCCATTGCTGGGACATTCTCATTATCAGAAGGGTACTACCACAATGGCTATGCGTGGGTTGGCAGATTTGCACATAATTTACTACTGTGTATTACATCAGTAATAGAAAAATACCGATTTTTGGCTCTGAGGCAGTCTTAGATACAACCAGGATACCGATTGAAAGAATTTTAAACGACTTGGAACTTATAGTAGTGGTATAGTTAGTAGACGTTGAATTTTTTATGAGCGTTCCGTCAATTTATCTGCAGGTATTGATTCGCCAAAACATGGAGCAGATCATAAAGTTTGCGTACGAGCGCAACGTGCTCATCTTAGCCGATGAGGTCTACCAGCAAAACATTGTCTGCAAACCGTTCTACTCTTTCAAGAAGGTAAGTTTTTTTATGTTGAAAGTTACAAAACACGTTGGGACATGAGATGGTGATGAGCTGATGAGTGAAGCATGATTGTGAAATCATGCTCTCATTACTGACCTTTACTGTTCCCATACGTTTTTGTCCTGAATTAAAGCCTAACCCGTCGTAGGTTAGGCTGTAATTATCAAAACGAATAGTCAACGACAGTTTTGACCTAGGAAATGATAGTCTACTCTTTGTATTGCTTGAAGCATCTCAGGCAGAACAAAAAAGTACAAGATAGTATACCCGATCAGGAAATTCAAATATCGAGCTTGAATTAGAACGTCCCAACAGCATACAGACTTCGTACTGTTCATGCAGAGAGTAGCCTAGTAAAAAAGACTAGGGCCAATTTCTCCAATTAACCTAAAAATCGAATTTAGGATCTGACATGTTGCCGGATTAACCAATGAGAAGAACCAAGTTTAGCAACTGACTAATCACTTTTTTCAGGTTATGCATGAGATGGGAGCACCGTATTCTTCAATGGAACTAGCTAGCTTCGTGACATGTTCCAAGGGCTGGGCGGCGGAGTGTAGTCTAAGATCTGGCTACGTGGAGCTGGTGAGGTTGAGTCCAAGGGTCGCAGCAGCATTCAGCACTGCTCGCTCTGTGATGCAGTGTCCTACTGTACTGGGACAGTGTATATTGGATTGTGTGGTGAGTAAACTTTTGTCTTGTGGTGTTGAAGGTGGTTCGAAATTAAAGAACACACTCTCTATCGAGAGACATACACTTTAATGTTCTTTTAATCTGCTCTTACAATAGTTGCCTTAGTTTATATACATAACTAACACGTGCTTATATGCTAAATAACTTATCATATACTTATCTATCATATATCTAATGATATGGGATGGACGTGACACACACCGCATCACCCATCCCAAAAGAAAAAAAAATATATAATTAACATTTTTTTTTCAAATCAATTTTTATATAACCTAGTTCTATTCTTATGTACAACATCTATTTTATTTTTACATTTAATTACGATATTAGGCGATTCATCTTTTATGACCTGAAACGGACTTTCATATATACAATCGAACTTAGTGCCCGTTTCATTTTTACTAAGACTAAATCACCTTCCTTATACGTAATTGGATTTATCTTTTTGTCATACTTATATTTTCTAACATATTTACTTCTCATTAAATTCTCTTTAGCGTCAGCGTGAGCCCTCTGCAATCTCTCTCTCTTCCTAGCTATAAATCCCACATGGTGGTGGGGTCAGCTTTCTTCACGTTACGCTTCCACTTCGCTCTATCCATGACATCATCATTAGTGACCTTGCATTCCCTCTTGTCCTTGAGCACTACATCTCGCCACCTTGTTTTGGGTCGTCCTCTAGGTCTCCGACCAGGGAGGTCGAGCTGTAGTGCCAAATTGCCGACGTAGTCTGGTGGCCTCCTTTTCACATGACCATACCATCTCAGCCTACTTTCCTGCATTTTTTCGGCGATGTCGCGTACACCAAGGCTTCCTGGCACGTACTCGTTGCGGATTTTATCGAGCCTGGTTACGCCGCACATCCATCTTAGCATCTTCATTTCAGCAACTTGGATGGTATGCACGCTCTTTTGGGTTACAGCCCATGTTTCGCTGCCATACAAAAGAACTGGCCTTATTATGGTCTTATAGATCAAACCCTTGAGTTTGACAGGCATCCTCTTATCGCAGGTAACACCAGTCACTTCTCGCCACTTAAGCCACGCTGCGGCTATTCTGTGCTGGATATTGCATTCTAAATGCCCAGATCTGTGCATCATATAACCAAGATACTTGTATTCATCGCACATGGTTACAAGTTGGCCGTCGATAGGAATCGGACTATTGTTATCCGGATCTGGGTCATTAAAAGACATGTACTGGGTCTTTGCAACACTCAACACTAGGCCACCGGCCTGTAACTGATGTTTCCACGACAGAAGCGCCTCTTGCAACTCTGCGCGGCTCTCGGTGCAGATAGCAACGTCGTCTGCGTAGATGAAAGTCCACGAGGCTGAAGACTGTGCTGCTTCAGTGAGTGCGTCTAATACCAAGCAAAACAGGAAGGGACTCAGTACTGAGCCTTGATGCACACCTTCTGCAACCGCTATTGGTTTAGTCTGACCCACTACTGTTCGTACCATTGATCTCGCACCCCTGTACATGTCGGCTATGATATTAATATAATGTTCGGGGACGTTCTTCATGCGAAGACTCCACCAAATCGTATCCCTTGGTACACGATCAAATGCCTTTTCCATGTCCAAGAATGCGACATACAATGGTCGAAGTTTCGCTCTGTACTCTTCAGCGATCGTGTTTAGAGCAAACATAGGATCGGTAGTAGATAAGCCCGGTACAAAGCCATAGTGATTTTTGGACAGTGAACATTCTGATCTTAAGCGACTGTCAATCACTCTTTCAAATAGCTTCATGGTATGGCTTAACAGCTTGATTCCGCGATAGTTATTACATTCGTATTTGCTGCCCTTCCCCTTATAAATTGGAACTATGGTGCTCAATCTCCATGCCTCTGGCATTTTGGAGGAGAGCAACATACAGTTGAAGAGGTCGGTAAGCAGTACGACTCCTTGTTCGCGAAGGCACTTCCAAGCTTCGACTGGAATACCGTCAGGCCCTATGGCTTTGTTGTTGGCCATCTTTTTTAGCGCCATTTTGACCTCACTGGGCTGTATTGGAGGTATAAGTCCCATGTTCCTACCGGTGTTTTCGAGCTGGGGAGCAGCTTGAGTAGGGTTGAGTAGCTGTCGATAATACTGATGCCAGGCTGATAGGACATCTTTATCTTTGTACAGCAGCTCACCATTTGGGCCTTTAACGGTTTTACATCTAGCGGGATCCTTTGTGCTCTGACAACGTTGCTTTGCGAGCTTGTAAATACATTTTTGACCTTCTTTGGTCTCTAATTGCTCGTACATCGTTTTTTGGGAATTTGCGCGTTCCACTGCTATAATTTTTTTGGTCTCCTTCTTAACTCTTTTATATTCTGCCTGGTTTTCAGAAGTTTGGGTAGACTGCCAGGTCCTAAAGGCATCTTTCTTTCTTTGAATTGCATTTTTTACTGCTTCTGTCCACCACCAAGACTCTCTGTAATTTATTGTACCACCCTTTGTACGACCAAGAGTAATATAAGCGGCTTTTAGAATGGATTTGCTGAGATAGTGAGCCCTCTGCAATCTGTATTTAAATTCTAATGGGTAGTTATCAAAATTATATAAAGGCTCGACGCTATTATCTTTTAAATTATTCGGTTATCTACATAGCTTTACAAAGACTAGCTCGTACGGTGTATATTGAGTCACTACATTGACTGTTGTATTATAGGAAAAACACCAATACGGTATACACGAACTCCATTCAGAAGAATTATTATTAGTTTGTATACGTAAATATGCGCCTAAAGTTTAATGGACATTTTCTAAAGAACCTATGCTCTCATGATGATAATTATGCCGTTGATAAAATTTTAATAATTCCTAATACCTTACATAATTCTATCATTACTTTAGAAATAAATTCTGAACCCCGAACTGTAGCAATTATCTTAGGTGGTTAGGTCCATATCTCAAAATAAAATTTTCGACTAAAGTTTTGGCTACTTCATTAGCTGACTTAGTCTTTAACGGATATGCTTCCACAAATTTTGTGAGTTCACATTGAAGTGTCAGGATATACACATTTCCATAATTATCTTTGTCAAGAGGACCCACAATGTCTAAATAACATCTTCTTCAAAAGATGACGATGCAGTCGAAGTGATCGTCAACTGTTCTTTTGTATTTCTATGATATTTTTGTTTTTGACATTTTTCACATTTTCGTACGTATTCCACAACATCCTTTTTAATGGACGGCCAATAATAATACTTTTTTATGTTGTTAACCATCCTACGTATCCCGGCATGACCACTACAAAACAATAAAATATGAAAGTCGTTTATTATAACCCTTTTTTCGTCTTTATCTTCGACTCTTTGTACATCTTTCACTACGCATACTCTAAAATCTTGAGATAATATTTTAGCATTGTGTTTTAAATATCGTGCCATATTTTTAATTAACTCATCGTTAAAACAGTTTTTTTATATAATAATTTCTTTAATATCTCTTTCGGTACAAGAACTTACTATGTCTTTCAACAACTCGTCTCGCGAAGATGCCGATAAAGAATCATAGTTTATATAAATATTCGAGTTTTCTGGCACATATAACAAATTGCGTGACTGAAAATATTTTATTCTTCTTGTTACGTAACAACTTATTCCATGAATCTAATCTTATTTGAACTAGTTCAATATCATGTCCGTGTTTTTTAAAAAATTTTACGATCCTAGGGTGATCAAGCCTACTAACCGTAGAATCTTCCTTGTCAGTATCCGATTTTTACGACTCTAATAGACGTTTATTTTGTGCTCTCATAAGTACACATAAAGTCTTTTCATGCATGTTTTTTAAATTATCACTCGATAAAACTATTCTGGACAATGCATCCGCTAACACATTATCTTTTCCTTTTGTGTATTCGACCTCGAACTCGCATTCTTCCAAACATAGTCGGAATTTTGTTAACCTGATTGACGGATCTGTCATGTTAAATAAATATAGTAACGGTCTATGATCGGTTTTTACGATGAATTTTCTTCCGTACAAATATGGTCAGAAATATTTTACTGACCAAATTATAGCCAATAATTCCTTTTCAATAATAGGATAATATAACTTACTCTTATTCAAAGATCTACTGGCATATGCCACGGGTTTCCCATTTCCATTACATAGCAAACTACCTATAGCAAATCCCGAACTGTCTGTCTGTAGTATAAAAGTGTAAGGCCCTTCTCTCACGAAGCGACTCTCAAACGATTTTTGTTTTGTACCCGTATCCTACGTGTCGCTTGTGAGTAGCCGCCATACATATTCAGCTAATTTCGCACACGACGAGACGCTATGACGACGCGTTTGATGTCAGTCGCACGCTACCGTCTTGCTGGTCGCACGCTACCCAAGTAGTATATGCGTCGCATTACAAAATGGCGGCGGAACAAACTTTTAATATTATTTTTGTGCAGGAGGTAGAAAATTTTCCATGTTTGTATAATTGTAAGCTGCCAGAGTACGTAAGAAAAGATGTTATATAAAAGGGGTGGATTGAAGTTTAGAAAAAAACAATAAGTATAACAGGTCATTTATAGGTATACACAGACCGGTCTGTGTGGAGAACCTTGGGGGAGGCCTATGTCCAGCAGTGGACGTCGTTTGGCTGATATGATGATAGGTATAAATTAAATTTATACACAATAATTTTATTGCCAAGGAAGCGAAGCAGTGGGTTATTATTTAGATAGTTGGCAAATTAATTTCTCAGATAAAGGTTCAAATAATAATATGATTCTATTGACATTCTATAAAAATGACGAATCTCCCCTCGACAAATGCCCTACAATTGATATTTTTTTAGATATACGGGTGCACCCAGAATCTTCTTTTATATTTTCGTTTATTCTTGTAATATAAATACAGAAGAAAATGGTCTTCATCGCTAGAGTCACTAGACGTCGTCGTACGAATGTTGTTCTTCAAATGATAAAATATAGTCTCATTTGCGTAGCACCGTGTGCGGTAAAGAGTAGCATACCAGTATTCGATCATGGTTTGCATCTCAGTCCCGTAGCATTTGAATAGCTTCGTGAGAGAAGGGCCTACTGTCTGAAAAGCTTGGATAATCTAATACTGGAGGGTTTATCAACATTTCTTTTAGTGATACAAATGCTTTCTCGCATTCATCTGTCCAGTTAAATACTACATTTCTTCCACATAACTTATTCATAGGCAGAACTATACTAGCAAAATTAGGAATAAACTTTCTGTTATAGTTTGCAAAAGCTACAAAACGTTTTACTTCATCGCTACTAGAAGGAGGCGGATATTTTTTTTTATAACTGCAACTTTTTCTGGGTCTGGTAAAATACCATCTGACGATATAATATATGTCCTAAGTAAAGTATCTGCTTTTTCAAAAACTCACATTTTGACGGATTTAATTTTAGATTGACTTTTCTTACTACGGAATTCAATATTCGAAATATAGATAGATCTGTAGATTTTAGATTAGTTTTTGACAGTTTTTGACATAAGCTCCATGCAAAATATGTCAAACACGAATCTAAAATCTGCAGATCTATCTTTAGTTCGAATATTGAAAATGGCCGTTAGTAGCGCAAAAACTGACATGAGATTTCGATTATGAATTTCAAGGTTTCGTCCGAAAATGATCAAATAGTCTAAATAAACTAAGCATTTGTCATAATTTAACCCTGACATGGCTACAGTCATCATTCTACTAAACGAACTTGGACTTATCTTTAATCCCATCGGTAATCTGCACATTTGGTATTGCCCCTTGTCTATTGTAAACGCTGTACAGATTCTACTGTTTTTCGCAAGACAGCACTGAAAATACGATTGGGATAAATCGCAATGACTGTAATACATAGCGCCTGACAAGGACTCTAAAATATCATTAATATTAGGTAAAGGAAATTTATCGTCTTGTATTTTTTCATTCAACTGTCTATAGTCTATAACTACGCGCCATTTATTTTCTCCGTTACGATCTGCCTTTTTTGGAACAATTAACACAGGACTAAACCACTCACTAACTGTCTCCTAAATAATATTATTATCAAGCATCTCTTGAACCTGCCGATCAAGTTCCTTTTTTGAGCGTGAGGTATCCTATAGTGTTTCCTATATACTGGCGTGACATTATCCTTTAGTCTAATCTCCTGTTTATAAATATTCGTGACAGTTAATTTATCTTCAGGAATATGAAATATATCTGGAAATTTTGCACATATTTGCTCGATCGATAACCGTTCCTCCTTATTCAAATAATAATCTAATTTAAGCAAAGAAAATATTTTCTTAACGCGTTCAACGTTTATCTCCGGTTCCGCAAAACTACAATACTCATAATCACTTAATGGACTAACTTCTATGTCAGACATGCTACAAATAACTTCCTCAGAGATTGTGTTTAATATCCTAATCGGTATCATCCCATTTTTGGCCTAGCTATCACATTAGCCAAAAAAACACCTTTACATAATTCTTTAACAACAGGCAAATATTTAATAACTTCACAACGCGGGGAAACAGTCAATAAATAATCATACAAATTTAATGGAATCGAAACCATTGTCCATCGACATTCTCTTAAAGATAAAATATTCTTCGAAAAATCTACTATTCCATTATATTTTTGCAAAAAGTCTTGACCTTATGTACCGATTGCCTTACAAGGTAACTTATCGAAAACGTAAAACTTATGTGAAAATGTATATTTCTCGTATATTAAATTTAAATAAATGTAACCTATTGCAACTAAACTACCTCCCACGCCATTATCACGAGCCTATCTCTATAAATGTTATTAAACAACCCATATGTTACACAGCCTCATACGAGCTCTGAAATCCCTTTATGAAGATTCTAGAGCTTCTGTGAGGATAAATGGGTCGTACACGAATTGGTTTACTATCGAAACAGGTGTTAGACAGGGATGTGTAGCGTCGCCGTGGCTGTTCAGCCTCTTCATGGACAGTTGTTTGCAAGATTTGAAAAATAGTGACTGTGGATTAAGGATGAATGAGTTACTTGTCAAATGCCTCCTTTATGCTGATGATCAGGTTATACTTGCGTCTTCAGCGGAGGAGTTGCAGGAGATGGTAACAATCATGCATGGTGCGTTAGAGAGGAAAGGAATGAAAGTAAATGTAAGTAAAACGAAAGTTATGGTTTTTGAAAAGGAGGAATGCGTTACGGCTTGTAATGTTATGATCGATGGACAGCGAGTGGAGCAAGTGAATGAGTTTGTATATTTAGGTACGCTGTTTACAAGAGATGGTAAGAATGTAGAAGATATTGAAAGGAGAGTTAATGCAGGTAATAGAGTGAATGGAGCTCTGAAAGCGTTTATGAATACCCAAAACGTGTCCAAAAAGGCACGTTTGGCTGTCCATAGAAGGGTGTTAGTACCTACTCTTATGTATGGTAGTGATAGTTGGGTATGGCAGAAGAGTCATGAAAGTAGAATAAATGCTGTAGAAATGAGAGCACTGCGAAGTATGTGTGGGTGTTTCTTTGACTGACAGAATAAAGAATTGTGTGATAAGAGAAAGTTGTGGGATAAAAGATGTAGTGACAAGCATCGAGAAAAGTATGCTAAGATGGTTTGGACACGTGGAGAGGATGGATGACGAAAGACTGACCAAGCAGATATATAAGGCAAGTGTGGAAGGGACAGGACGAAGGGGAAGACCTAGGCGGACGTTCTCTTACCAGATTGGAGACATCCTAAAAACAGGACAGGTTAGAAGCACCCTTAACAGAAGAGCATGCATGAGGAATCTGATGGGAGTGAATGAAGCAAGAGAGATATGTCAAGATCGTTGCAAATGGCGCTCCGTAGTCTCTGCCTACCCCTCCGGGAAACAGGCGTGAGTCTATGTATGTATGTATGTATGTTACACAAAAACTATTTTTATATGCCGATAACGACGCTCCTGTATCGACTAACCATTCTGATTCAATATTATTTATTCTAAAAATAACCCAATTAATGCTATCACACGCTAAAATATGTTTACTAACGAAAAAGCTGACTCGTTGTTCGTCATCGTTTACTCTTGGCCTTGCCATTGACTCATTATTTTCCGGCGACGTGCGGTATAAATAATATGCTAAATATGCTACCTGTTGTTTCTGCTGACCGCGATAATTATAATGTCTACTAGTACCGCGCGTACTACTGTTATGCCATGCGTTAGCATTTTTGTTCTATGACACGCGCGATGCTTGTCAAACACAGCTGATTGTCGCCGCACGTGATATTTTGGTTGGATTTTTATGATATTTTGGTCGGCGCTGTAAGCTCATTATTTGGTCTAGGGAAGTGGAACTTTCATCTTCCGCCACCCTTATTGCATCTTTCAACGACGTCAAATTACGCGCAGCTATTATAGTACCAATTTTTTGGTTTCGTAGGCCATCCGCGAACCTTTTTATTGCGTATTTTTCATTAAGTGGACGCAAAATTTTATGTGATTTATCATCGTCGCCAGCCTGAGAGATGGTCAGGTCTACTATCAACTTCTCAATTTCTGCCCCAAAATCCGAAATAGTCTTATTATTTTGTCTAGCCCGTGCAAACCGAGCCTATATCGCTACATCGGATTTTGGAGACAACATGGTTTTTCATGTCAGTCAATAAATTGGCTATAGAGTCATAATTCGATGCCAGACGCAACCTAGCTCTCTGGCTGAGTCGTGTAGTTAGCACGAATTTAATCAAAAGTTGGCAGTTGGCCTGGTCTAACATAGAGCTATATAAGTTAACGCTGTCTATCAAATCTTGGGTCACCTGCTCGTCCCCATTCATTTTGGGTAACAAGCTAACAGCTATTTTCAAATAAAATTTTTCAGTGCCCATTTTTGGTTTTTCTGTTACTATGTCAAAACTAATAGTGTAGAATGGAAACTCTCGGTGAAACTTCTAAGATTTTATTAAGTACTCAAAAACAACAACGTTATTTACAAAATGATAATATAGTGCACAGTCCGGGAGATGTTCGTATGTACGAAGCACCTCTGTACGCAAGCACGAGCCCTACAAGACTGTTGGTCCAGCTAGTTCCACTAGATGCGGAAGCGTCGCCGTGCGCAACAGCACTGCCCGCGTAGGTTACCGCGAGCGGTTATATACCGGTCGGCCGTGTCGATGTGTGCGTCGGTGTAGTCGCTCGCTAGCGGTGGGGCTCGCGTAGTGTGCGCTTGATGCGTTGTGGCCGCCGCGATGTTTGTTTACGTTACAGTCTCCCCCTCCGGATCTGAAGGCGTCCCGACGAGGAGACGGTCTTGAGCAGCGTGTCTATGTTCATTTGTATTTCCTGGGTCGTCCTCTCTTCCTAATAGGTTGGGTGGGCTTAGGAAGGTCGACAAAGTTTCCCTTATACGGCACTAATGCAGAAGAGTGATAGACACCTAAGGGAATTTCAGGAGTACTAGGGTTCGCCAGTTGATATGATGAGGGCCCATGCTGTTTGATAATGACATATGGCCCATCCCTACGAGGCGCAAATTTAGAGCTCGTACCTTGAGCCGCTTTGCTTATTGCGTGAACTTGCGCAAGGACTAAGTCAAAAGGTGAGTACTTCGGGCCTTGTCTTCTAGTTTTATCTACTAGAACCTTCCTTGCTTCTTCCTTCATTTCATGCACCTCTTTAGCTCTTTCCAAAACATCAGCAATTTGTATCAGCTTTGGAGTGATTTCAGCGATAAAGTTTTCGTTTGAGGCTATGGCTCTCAGGTCATGTAACGCATCATCACAAGTTGGTAGTTCTCTGCCAAATGTCAAGTAGGCAGGAGTGTAACTAGTTGCAGAGCATATTGCAGTGTTCATTGCGAAGCGGATTTCAGGCATCTTTGTTGGCCAGTTGGTGTGTTCTCCTTCTACTAAAATGGCAAGCTGAGTCTTCAGATCTCTATTTCATCTCTCAACAGGATTGGTTTCGGGGTGGTAAACCGGGGTAAATGCCTGCTTAATATTGAAGCAGAATGCCACTTGTTGCATAACAGAACTTACAAATTGTGGACCATTGTCGCTAATCATTCTTCGCGGCACTCCATATCGTAAAAACACCTCATTTATCAGTGTTGTGGCACAAATTTCAGCTGTTGCTTTCTCTAAAGCGAATAGCTCTACCCATCTTGTGGCCAAATCTTCCACTATGAGTATCCATGTCTTTCCATCATCCGATAGGGGCAAAGGTCCAAACAGGTCAAAAGATATCACTTCAAATCTTTTGTTAATGGCAGTTGTTTGGAGTAGACCGGCCGGTTTCAAATTTGTAGGCTTGTAGCGTTGACAAGGTAAGCAATTCCTTACGTAGCTTTCTATATATTTTCGCATTCCTTTCCAGTAGTACCGACGTGAAATTCGTTGCATTGTCTTTTCTGAACCGTATTGTCCCGCCATTGGGTGATCGTGGTATGCCGACAAGACATTTGCCCATTCATGTTCAGGCACAGCAAGTTGAGCATCATCGGTGTCCGCATTAGGATTGTAGCGATAAAGAAGTCCGTTATTCATCATGTAACCCTTGTTTCTCCAGTACGAAGTATCCTCATGATTATTAGCATCTTCCAAAGCCGAAACTATCTTTCGAATATAATCGTCCTTCAATTGTTCTGCTCTGACTTCGCTGGGATCACGAGTTGGTATGTCTACAGAAACAGAGCAAATACCACAGTCTTTCTCAAATTCTTTAGTACACGGTGGACGGGAAAGTGCGTCAGCAATGACATTTGTTTTTCCAGGCGAGTATTTTATAGTGACATCGTAGGCTTGCAGTAGTAATGCCCATCTTGCCAATCTGCCTGTGGGCGTTTGAATGGTCATCAGCCATCTCAGGGCTTGGTGATCTGTAACTACTGTGATGTGTACTCCTTCTATGTAGCCACGGAATTTTGTTAATGCCCAAATTACTGCCAAAGCTTCGCGTTCCGTAGTACTATAGTTTCTCTCAGCTGACGTGAGGAGGCGGCTGGCATACTCCACTGGATGTTCCTCAGATCCCTCCCCCTGGACCAAAACAGCTCCGATTGCGTAACTGCTAGCATCAGTCTTAATTATATAAGGTTTCGTACAGTCAGCTTGTTTAAGCACTGGGGCAGAAGTCAGTTTTTGTTTTAAAACTTCGTATGCTTCGGCTTGTTTCTCACCCCACTTCCAAACTGCATTTTTCTTTGTCAGTCTAGTGAGAGGTTCCGATATCATGGAAAAGTTTTCTATGAACCTTCTATACCAAGAACAAGTCTGTAGAAATGAGATTAGGTGCTTTAGATTCGCTGGAGGCGGTAGTTTTGTGATGGCTTCCACTTTATCAAGGTCAACTTGTAATCCTTCAGGAGTGATGTAGTGGCCCAAATACTTGATTCTTGACACGACAAAATTACATTTTTTCTTATTCATGGTCAAGTTGTATCTTCTCATCTGCTTGAAAACTTCTTTTAGATCTTCAATATGATTCTCAAAACTGCTGGAAAAGACGATCAAATCATCTAAATAAGCTAGTAGCTTAATATATTCCACACGTGTACGAAATTGGTCGATCAGTCGTTGAAAAGTTGCAGGCGCGTTTCTTAAGCCGAACGGCATGCGTTTAAATTTGTAAATGCCAAAAGGACAGATAAAAGCAGTTTTCTCTTGATCCTCTTCTTTAACGCTTATTTGCCAGTAACCAGCTTTAAGGTCCAAGGAAGTCATATACGGTGTGGGTTTTGGCTCATGCAGAAGATCGTCTATACGTGGTATAGGGTAATTGTCCGGAATAGTGATAGAGTTCAACCTTCTATAGTCCACACAGACTCTTATTTCACCGTTTTTCTTGGGGACCATAACCACTGGTGCCACCCAAGGAGATACACAACTTTATATGATTCCTTCTTTTACCATCTTTTCTATTTCCTTTTTTAAAATTTCTTTTCGTACAGGCGATAGTCTATACGGGGGCACAGCAATCGGATCGTGGTTTCCAGTGTTGATGCTATGCTGGACGTGATGCACCGGTTTTCCATTAGGCTCAAATAAATCAGCATATTCAACTAGAAGTACTTGGAGGTCACGCTCTTGGTCAGGTGTGGTATCGCTACGGCCAATTTCAATTGCGTCGATGTTCAAGTTCCAGTCTATACTGCCATCAAATAGATTCTGCGAGTGAGGGGACAGCATTACACTTGAGTTGTGTATCGCAATCTGTGAGTCACGCCAGAGTCGCCTCATCACCGGTGAATAGCCATCGAATAACTTAGGACGTTTAGGTGGTGTACTTGTGGTGTGGTTCAGATTCGCCTTAATCAGGTTATTCGAGTTATCCTGTTGCACCATACCCACTCCTCCCATGGGCAGCTTATTTAGTGTCAGTGCATTCACTGAAACTTCCTCCGGTGGAGCTGGTGAACTTGGCGGTGTATATGTCAAAGATGAGATTGGTGAGGGTAATTTGACGTTATTGAAAATTTCAATAGTTGTTATAGTTTCTTCATTTGGCGAGAACTTGGTGAAACCTTCCTCGAACAACTCGTATGCTGTGTCAGGACTTTCCACAAACGACATTGTAAATTGAGGTAAATTAAGAATCATGCCCGCATCCTGTATAAAGCCTATTCCAAGAAGTGTTCTATTGTCTCTCGATTCTGGAAGTATTACAAAGGACGTTAACACAACCTTTTCTTGAATCTGAACAGGCACTTTGATAGTATACACTTTCTGGTTCTTTTTTATTCCATCGGCAAGAGTTACGTTTGCAAATTCTTCACCAAACGACAATCCCAGGTCTCTCAGCTTGCAAAATAGTCCATAAGACGCAACACTCAGCTTGGCTCCAGTATCGATGTTAGCACAACCTTTTATGCCCAATATGTTTATAAATACAACTGGTCTGCTTTTCATATCTGCCTGAATGTCTACTGCACAAAAACCTAATTCATTCGGTGCAACCTGTGAGCGACGGCGACTAGAGCATGTTGTACAATTCGCTCTGATCACTCCTGGAGCGCCACAGCCGTAACAGGAAAATTTTGGCTGTGAGGAAGACGGCATCTGAGTAACAGCTTCCCTTTTTATTACTGGCTCTGTATCAGTTGATGTAGATAGTACTGGTACTGTTAGTTTCTCCTGCTTTAGTCTTTTACGGCACTCATTAAACGCATGACCGGGAAGTCTACAAAATCCACATCGCAACTTTCTGTTTGGTTTGTTCTGATCGGATTCTTGTTTTCGATGCATAGACTTCTCTTTTATTGTATTTTCTATCCCTCGTGCAACCTCCAACAAATCGTCAAACGTGGTTATCAGACTGCGTGTGATATGTGACCTTATGTCGACGTGTAAAAGACCAAAAATCATGTCGATTTGTTGCGTTTCCGTATGTTTAGGTGCCGGTAGCATAGAAAATAGCATCCTCTTCTTGGCGACAAACCGTTCCGTAGCAAGGTCAGGCGGTTGCTCTTTACCCATAATTTCTTTGTATAACACATACGCTGGTTTCTTGGGTGCATAAGCATTTCGTAGTCTTTGTTCAAACTCAGGCCATGTTTTGATGGTATCCTTAACACCCTGCCACCAAACAGCCACTTCTCCGCGCAAAACAAGCGGTATGCCCATTAAAGCTTCATTATCGCCGATATTTTCAACAGCCTTAAACTTGCTCACTGCAGAAATAAAGGTTTCCAGGTCTTCTTGTCCACGGGTTCCATAGTAGGTGTGTGTACAAGTCGCCATCGAACCCGTACGAGTAGACACTGAAGTTATGGAGCTTATAAGGCGAGTCAATTGTGCATCGCTCAAAGTCATCATCTTGGTTTCCTCCAGATTTTCACAATCTTGATTTTTAACCGGGTACGTAGTAATTCTTCCTGCCTTGGTTATGTACGTCGCAGTCGGCCGCACGTTGGTCGCCAGTGTAGAATGGAAACTCTCGGTGAAACTTCTAAGATTTTATTGAGTACTCAAAAACAACAACGTTATTTACAAAATGATAATATAGTGCACGGTCCGGGAGATGTTCGTAGGTACGAAGCACCTCTGTACGCAAGCACGAGCCCTACAAGACTGTTGGTCCAGCTAGTTCCACTAGATGCGGAAGCGTCGCCGTGCGCAACAGCACTGCCCGCGTCGACTAGTCATCACGCAACCCCCTAGAGGGTTGGCGGAGGCTGGTTCAGGGCGTTTTGCCCCTCTCCGGCGGGTTCGTCGCCGTCCCCTAAACAAGGGACGGGTGGTTGGGGCGGGCTGAGTGCCCTACGGCTGTAGTAGTGGATCGTGCGAGGCCGCGTCAGTCTTCACGTCGCCCGGGCGGTCAGCACAAGCCGGGTGAGACCCCCGGCGAACCGGGAGAGGCCCAGCTCCGTGTAGCCAGCGACACGGGCGACGACTTACATGCGGCCTCGGCGTTGTTAACGACGTGTGGTGTGTGTGGTGTCAGTGTGGTGATGCGGAGAATGTTGTTGGCGTCCTCTGTTGAGGTGGTCGCCCGCGCGTGCACATGATGTGCGTATCCTGGGTTGATACGCGCAGATGTCGCGCGGATGGGGGCGGTCACCTGCAACAGGGGGAATGGAGTATAGTGTGCGAGGGCGGCGGTTACCCGGGGGCAACCGTTGTGTCGGCAGAGTCGTCGGGGGTAGCGAGGAGGTCTCGCGGCAGCTTCTTCTTGTCCGGGGGGCGAGCGTGCCAGGGGGCCAGGTCTCGGACGTGGTCCCAGGCCGAGGCGTCGGCCCGCTCAAACATCCCCACGGACAGACGGCGGATGAAGGCGTCCAGGCTCTCTATACGGGTGTCCCGCTGTATGACGGCATTACTTACCGTCCTGGGTGCACCCACGATAGCGCGCAACGCAAGCGATTGCTGCGCGCGGAGGCGGGCCCGGTTGGTCTCGCTTGTGAGCGCGAACCAGGCGGGGGCAGCGTAGGTGAGCCGAGTGCGTACATAGAGCTTGTACACACTCAGCTTGACACGCAGCGGGAGGCGGGATGAGAGCACTGGACGTAGTAGCGCTCTCGTAGCGCGGAACTGTGCGACGACTTTGCCGACGTGTGATTTCATGGTGAGGAGGCGGTCTAGGGTTACCCCCAGGTACTTCGCTGTCCTCGTCCAAGGGATGTCTTCGTCCTGGAGTTTGAGTGGTGGTGGATGGGCTATCTGAGAGCTGAATAAAATCGCCTGTGACTTACCCACGTTCCCCGATAGTCGCCATTGCGACAGCCAGCGGGGGATAAGTTGTAGGGTGCGCTGCATCTTTGACGCGGCGTAATTAGCGTTCATGCTTGTTGTTATGTACGCCGCGTCGTCGGCGTACAAGGCTAGCTCGGTGCCTTCGGCGACGGGGATGTCGTCGGTGAAGCGTGAGTAGAGCACAGGCGAGAGACAGGAGCCCTGCGGGACTCCGGCGGCGATGGTGTGAACGTCAGACACTTCCTGTTCCACCACCATTCTGTATGTCCTGTTGTGCAGAAACGATGAGACCGTTTTTACGATACGACGGGGCGCTGTAGAGGTTGAGAGCTTGTACAGCAGACCGGAATGCCATACTCGGTCAAAAGCCTTCTCCATGTCGAGGAATACTGCCACGGCGTGCTCGCGTTTGTTACGCGCCGCCGCTATCCGGTGCAGTACCCTCGGCAGTTGCATTGTTGTTGAGTGTTCGGCGCGGAACCCGAACTGCTCTGGTCTGGGCGTGATATGCGGTGTGAGGTGCCGCAGCAGGAGTTTTTCGAACACCTTCGAGATGGTGGCCAGCAAAGTGATCGGCCGATAGCTCTCGGGCTTCAGGATGTTCTTGCCCGGCTTGGGCAACATGATTATTCGGCCCTCCTTCCAGCACGAGGGGAAGACGCCTGTGCGGACGATCCCCGTAAACAGGTGCGCCAGCGCTGCCACGGTACGGTGCGGCAGGCGGCGCAGCGCTGTGTTCGGTATCCCATCCGCCCCAGGAGCCTTCCGGGGCTGGGTCTGCCGAATGGCACGTTGCACCATGCCAGGGGAGAAGTGAATGGGGTCCTATTCGGGAGCTATCGGCGTAGCGAAGTAGTCTCGAAGGTGTTTCTCGACTGCTGCGGTGTGTTCCGTGTCTGCAGTCGGGTTCGGCGCGAACACGCCCTCTAAGTGTCCAGCGAGTATGGCCACGCGGTCTGCTGCCTTGTACCTCGGCGTCCCGTCGGCGTGTAGCAGCGGGCGCACCGGAGCTGGGGTGTTAGTGAGGCGACGACATAGCCGATGTATAGACGGCCAGTCGTCGCTGGAGTCCTCGATGAAGCGCTCCCAACTCTCGGCGGTGTAGGTCCTCAACTCGTCCTTCACTCTCTCCGCGAGCCAGTTTAGTCTGGCTTTCTGTGTGGGGCAACGGGAGCTCTGCCACTGCCTTCGAAGGCGCCTCTTGTCTGCGATCATTTTTGCTATATGTGCCGGCAGAGGGGGTAGCCTCCTCTGGGTGTCTGTAGGTGTGCTAGCAGTCTCAAGGGCGCCTTTAATCGCGTCGACGAGCTCTACCGCGAGCGTTTCGACGTCGGCCGCGGAGTTGATCGGGCGAGTCGGTGTGGTGGTCTCCATCGTTTATGCGAATAGTGTCCAGTCCAGTTTACGACGTGGCGCTTGAGGGACTATCCGTGTGGGCTGATGTTGTATGACGACGAGCACGGGCTGGTGGTCCGACAGCAGCTCGTCGTCGAGAACCTCTTGTTGCGTCTGGCAGTGCATCTCGCTGTTGTGCACGAGTATGTCTAGCACGTCCGGGTTTCGTACGGGGTCGCTCGGGTAGTGGGTAGGAACTTCGGGGCCCGCGACCACGTAACCGTGCTTTTCAGCGTCGTTGAGTAGTCGTACACCAGCGGGGTTTGCGGTTGACGAATTCCACGCTGAGTGCTTGCTGTTGAGGTCGCCCGCTATGATGGCTGGGTGAGGGACGTCCAACAGTGAGCGCAGTTCTGCGACGTTCAGTTTGGTAGCGGGCGCCTTGTAGGCGGCGTATAGGTGTAAATTAGCACCGCCTAGGTGCAATTCTACACCCAGCGTGTAGATGGAGTTGAGGTCCGGCGTAGGTAGTGGCTGGTGTACGACTCGTCGTCTTATCAGCACTGCCAGTCCGCGGTAGTGTCTTCCCTCGGGCGAGGTTTCGTCCCTCCGATAAACGAGGAAACCTGGGAATCGTGGTTGGTCTGCAGGTCCCAGGTGCGTCTCGCTTATCAGCGCCACGTCTATGTTCTGTTCCTGCAGGAGAGGGCGGAGTAGGGCGACCTTACTCATCAGGCCGCGGGCGTTCCAATGTATGATTCTCAAGGGCCTACTATTCATCGTGAAGAACTAGGTCCGCCAGGCCCTTGAGAATGATGGTCACAATTTGCTGTTTATCGCGCCCTTCGACGGCGATCGCGGCCTGGACTGTGCCGGAGCTCCTTGTACCCTCGCTCTTGTGCGGGGCCTTCGTCTTTCTACCCCGGGGCGCGGTTGTGCCCTCCGGGGCGACGACTGGGTGAGCTGTCGGCTGGGATGTCGTTGCGGGAGTCTTCGGAGCCTTCCCGGGGTCGCCCTTAGCCTTCTTAGGCTTAGGCTTCTCTGCGGCCGGTGCGGGTGCAGGTGTCGGTGCGGGTGTCTCCGTGGCGGGACGCGCCTCTGTTGCCTCGCCTACGGTTCCTCCGCCCTCTCTTTTTCTTCGACGTCGTAGTCGCTCCGCGGGCCGTGGGGTCGTTCGCTTGCGCCATAAGCGATGACCCCTGCGCTGCCTCTCCTTGGGCCTGAGCGTTGACCGGTGCCGGCCCCTGGCGCGGCTCTCCGGTGACGGCGACCGTCCCCGCCTTCGTGTTGCGCGCCTCTCTCTTGAAGACGGGGCAGTTAATGGGGTTCGCGGGGTGCTCCCCCCCGCAGTTCGCACAAGTGGCTGGCTCCTCTCTAGGGCGTGGGCACTCTCTGGCCGTGTGTTCTTCTCCACACCTCACACATGCCAGAGGTCGGTGGCAGTGGTGGCTCGAGTGGCGGAATTTTTGGCAGCGGTGGCATTGTGCCGGTCGCCGCTTGCCGCGCCACTGCTCTATCTTAACGCCGGGGATACCGAGCATCTCGGTAATCTCGTAGATCCCCGGCGTAGTGTCCTTAGTGCGTCGGATAATGGCGAGAAGGATGCACCCCGGTCGGTCGCGTCGGGCCCGGATGTTGCGGACGTATTCCGGGTCGTGCTGCCCGCGTAGGTTACCGCGAGCGGTTATATACCGGTCGGCCGTGTCGATGTGTGCGTCGGTGTAGTCGCTCGCTGGCGGTGGGGCTCGCGTAGTGTGCGCTTGATGCGTTGTGGCCGCCGCGATGTTTGTTTACGTTACAATAGTACTTTGATATAATCTATCTATTTTATCTATTAACTCTGTAAGTTCGTCGAATTTTTTTCACAATTAGCAATCAAGGATTTAAACTTGTTATAAAGGGCTCGCGCTTCGCTAATCTTTTTATTAAAATTTTCTCCCTGCCTTCTTGATAGGCCAATGGGCCATAATTTGACAATGCTTTCTCTTAAAAGCTTTGAATAAATATTGAGGTGCATTCTACTCCCATATCATAATATAAAATAAAATTATATCATAAAATTACAAATAAAGGGCATATTTAAAAGTATCACTTAAAGTTTCTATATAATTTTCACAACACACAGCACGAATAGACGAAGTTAAAACATTAAATTTTCTTACTCACTATACCCGTTCGCTGGTCACTCGCCTCACTTCCCGATTATTGATTTCTTGGTTGATCCATCCCTGATGGCACCGCTTGTAAAAGGTGTACCAAAACACCGATGATAGCTAGCGCGAGGCACACCGCGATGAATACTAGTACCGTGCTGATAGATGATAATTGCTGTGCAGTAGCATTATTACTTCCTCCTGATGCCATCTGGGCAATAATCACCTCATCTTTCGACGGCGAAATTCCCATGATAGTGCGTACTTTGTTAGAGCGAGCATATTACGAAGAGAGGAAGAGAGAAAACAAATCACTGGGTTTGGGTTTCTTACTGATTGCGCCTTTATCTCCGCATGACGTCCCCTTGTACTAGCAGTTTCTGGTCTTGACGCCTGCAGATCCTGGCATGGTCGCCATGTGGTGTTGAAGGTGATTCAAAATTAAAGAACGCACTCGCTATCGAGACACATACACTTTAATGTTCTTTTAATCTGCTGTTACAATAGTTGCCTTAGTTTATATACATAACTAACACGTGCGTATACGAGTATGCTAAATAACTAATAATATACTTATCTATCATATATCTAATGATATGTGATGGACGTGACACACACCGCAGTCTAATGAGAGAACCAAATGAAATGCTGAGAGAGATCTCTAGGTGACCATTACTGAATATCTTTAATTCAATCTGAAAGTTATATCAATGGCATCATCGAAATGGCAACGTTTTTTTTCTTTGGCCTCTGATGTCATGAATCTTAGATTGTATAAATCTTGGTCGTGATGAACAACCGATCTGTTAACCATTTGGCAATTTGTATTTTTTTACGTACTTCTTCAGATGGATATAAAACATGTAGACTGTATGTCAAACTTTTTAAGCATACATACATAATTTATTTATGGCTTAAGAAAATTCTAAGACCCAATCTCTCAATTTCAGATGAAACCTCCAAGTATCGGAGATCCATCGCATGCGCTATTCACTAAAGAAATTCAGCACATCCATCAAGTACTGACGGAACGAACTGCGACTGCATTCGAGACTTTCAATTCCATTCCTAGGTTTTCTTGCAATCCTATTGATGTAAGTACACAGTTTCTTTGTTTAGGTGTTTTATTGGCACCGGCCTATATCAGGCAAACTTTGTAATACCAGTTAAAAAAATACAAATCTTTAACTAGGAATTTTGGCTGAATTGCGTGAGATTTTACAAACATTAAATCAACGCGCACAACATGAATGTGGATAACGCGAAGTGTCCTCTGTCTCGATTGAATTAATTTGGCCATTGGCACTTCAGGGTTGAAATCACTACGACGTCGGTGCAGTCAATAACAGTAGTACTGATGCGATGACTAAATTCAACTAAATTTACCTATGATATCGTCTTGCAGGGTTCAATGTTCGCGTTCCCTCGTATTGAGATGCCAACGCGTGCCCAGGAGGCTGCTAAAGAATCGAATATGAGCCCAGATGAGTTCTACTGTCTAAGATTACTAGAAGAAACTGGTGAGTTATACATATTTCTAATTCTAATGATAATATTTTGACCAACCAAATAAATAACGATTTAACCAATTAATTATTTTTATATTTTAACTCCAGTATTAGCAATAAATCCTGTAGTTATTTGTCTATGTCTATAAGAACATTGATATAACGTATATAAAGTACACGCACTCAGGACAATTATTAATGACCTGTGCAAAGTGTAGTCACGTGTGAGAAACAACCCTTTTCCCTCTGCCATTTTAGCGAGACAGCCGCTTAAACCACTACACCATCCTCAGACTAGTTTTAAACACGACAATAATAGTCTAAAGCACTTCCCATCCCTATTAAATCCACTAGCTCTTCATTCATCTAACATTCCAAAGCAAATACCTCTCCTGTAAGCTCCGTAGCTGCGTTTAAACTTTAAACCAACAGATCTTGAATATAAAATAGTATCAGCAGGGGAACAGCACCCATCGGGTAGAATATTCTCTCATAATCCCACGGCTTAATGAGGCTTAATACACGAACTACAAGTTCACGAAGTAATTAATGAGTGAAACCTCCGAGGTGGCAACTCTTAAAGTAACAGTATGTTGACGAAACTTCCCCATCTAACGAAATACTCGCACTAAGGGTGAATGTATGGAGTGCACTTGCTTCCACATCATTTGATATTAAATGATGCTGGTGAGTCCTATTTAGCACCGTTTACTAGAGCAAAGAACTGAAGTCCTTCTATTTCTGCCTGTAGAGTTAACAATAATACAAATCAATAAACGAACGAATGAGGGCTGCCTCGTCATACTCGTGAACGGGTGCTACTTGTGATGACTGGTTGATATCGGTTTTGCGGTGCCGATATTCAACTTGTATGTAATTGCCACTATGGTTCTGAACATTTTCGCGGATTGCTTGAATCAAATTATGCTTAGGTTATCGCATGACTAACACTTTCAATACGTTGTTATCATTATAATATAGAAAATCTTGCCAATTGAGCACAGTGATCCGAAGTTAATTAAGAAGGTTGCAGCAGCTCCTAATAAAATGTTCTTTTTTGTTGCCGTGATTTTTATTGCTTGTTATTTCTCATGGTTCTGTATCTGTTCTGACGAATGTTTAAACAAGAAAAGTAAAGTCTCCATAAGAAATACGCAAAATACGACGTATTACTATTACCGGCAATTTCTTCTAGGCAGTCTTTTCAAGTCGAACGAAGTATTTTAAAATCGAAGTAGACATGCCAAAACTCACTAAACACTCAAGCGACATATTTTTGTGGCTGAAACTGTGTAACACTTGGAGCCTTAAAATGCTACAGCCAGATTAGCTACAATGAAAAGTGTTGCAACATTTTACCGCCTGCTCCCGCCCCACAATTGGGTTTCTTTTCACTTGGAGCGTAAGGGCGGTTTCAAATTAGCGTTTATACGCGCGTATAAGCTCGTTTTTGGAAGCCCGCTTATTGGCGCGCCTTTTGACACTCGCGCAACTCGTACGAGCGTTGACGCACTGAGCCGTCGAATCCATGTTGGCACTGACAAGATGTCACTACCGTCTCTAGCGAACACGCTGAAGTATGCCCGTTTACGCGAGTCCGGTTTTTTGAAGCGCGTAATGTAGCGCGCGTGTAAGCGCGAATGCTGAAACGACCGTATACGCGCAGAAAAATATGCTAGTCTGAAACCGCCCTAAAGTGAATTTGCAACGATACTAATTCGTCGCCATTTTTACAGGATTTATGTTCAAAAACACAGTATATTGTTGTTGAGTTGTGTAATGCGATGCATTAAATCGCTACAAAGTCTAAGATGTCATTTTTAACTGTCTTTTGGTAACTGGCGATTTAAGTTAAAATTAAACAATAATTTATAGAAATAATGAGATTAAATGTTCCTCCAACTCGAATGTCGATTTTTTAACAAATTTAGGTAATTGTATCAGACGCTTGCTTTCGACAACTTGCATTGAATTATATGCTAGATATATACTGCTTTGCAGGAACGAGCATAGTCTATATCTTACAAAAGAAAAAATGTTAAAGAACCTTACAAATCTTTGACGGTCTGTTTTCGACGTCCAATACATACTTATGTATGTACGCTTCCTTTTAACTTATATTATGCGTTCTTTTTTGTCCTTTCAGGAGTCTGCGTGATCCCTGGTACTGGGTTTGGTCAGCTACCAGGAACATTTCACTTCCGCACCACAATCTTCCATCCAAAAGAAGAGTTCCAGTATATGATGGACTGCTTTAGGAAGTTTCACCTCAAGTTCTTACAACAGTATTCATAGACAGAATTATTAAAACTAAGTAATGAATTCGTCAAAATGTTACACACTCATGTTAATATCGTTATTTATGTGTGACGTTCTTCTAAACGGCTGGACCGAAGCCTGGCAGCTAAAGTTACTAAAAAGTGGGCATATTTTTATATAAATGCTATATCAGATTTTTGATAGAAGGTAAAGGAACTCTGAAATTCTGGTGTACTCTATAAAAATATCGCTACTCCTAAGGGATGTCCGTGTGGTGACGGATTAAGAATACGGAATGTCACCACCCCATATCATCCCATGGGTGTCGTAAGAGCCGACAGAGGGATCACATTATGCAGAGAAAAGCACTGTAAGAGAAGGAAAACTTGATACAAACCCTATACCAACCCGTTTGGCCAGCGTAGTATGGTAGGCCGATTCCTCCTTTCAAAGGAGAGGCCTAGTCCAGCAGTGGACTGTTAAAGGCTGATGATTATAATAATAATAATAAGGGATGGCAGCAACCAGACAGCAGAGACGCTCTGTAAAATACTCTGTCAATTCTGGTTAACTTACAAAGAGGACTTCGATCTCTAAGGTATTGAATGCAACCAGAACGCTGCGTAGACTTGTTACGTTAATAAGAAAAACATGTTAATACTAACCCTTTACTATATTTTTGAAATAAACAGTTTGGCTAAAGTTGCGTGCCACAACAAATTTCAATTAAATATAAACCAAAAATTTTCCTAACTTTGCGTATGTAATATTTAATAAAAAATTAAGCTAACTAAAAACGCACTTATACTGTAGTGTCAAAATACTCATAATGGAACACAAAGTATTGCTAGATTTTTAAATGAGTGAAATATGGCTGCCTTTCATTTGGAGTCCATAAGCGTTACATTATGTCCTAAGCGAACAAATTATTTTGGCTTAGTCTTTTATAATCGTCCTGAATGCCGTCTCCCAAAATACATCTCTGCACATAAAGCCCAACCTCAGCCATCTTAAGTTGCCAAGCTAGCCACTTGAATTAGCTTCAAAAGTCTCCGCATTTTAGCAAAGCACCGCCGAGGGTACTTTGCTAAAATCAAGCCTCAAACAGGAAATTAAGCAAGTCAGTCCAATGAGGCGGCTTCCAATCACATCGATCGCGAGAGTGTACAAAGTTGCACTGCAGCGCCATTCCGATTGAATATTTACTGTCCCCCGAGCCAATCAGCCGTTTTGAGGTCGGATCTATCGATGCAGCTACAACTTTGAGATACGAAGTTACGTCTCATGTTTGTGTTGCTAACTATATGTTGGTGAGAGTCCCTTTACACGACGTCTTGGGGCAAGTGTGTGTTTGTCTTCGGAAATTGACATAACAGGAGTGGCATTAGATCAGAGTCAGTTTCACATGAGAGTGCTCATATAAGCACCGGATAAACGAATAGGCTGAAAGTATCACACACAAAAATTAATGTTGACCGGATTTTTCTGATGCCCTAAGTCTTAATTAATAGCTGTTTAGCATCATGAGACTCGTGTCGTCAAAGTCAGCCTTATTTATGTGATGAAAGTCATCTCATAAAGAATATGAAGAAATAATGCGTTAAACGATTAAGTGATCCTTTCAGCCATCCTACGCTATCGCTCCCTTTTCTTTGCCATAATTCATTATTAATTTATGAAAGTGAACTGTTGGTATGTAAAACCTGTAGTAAAGTACGGTTATGATAATTATTATCCAGTGTTCAGTTTACTATAGGACTGATACTACAAATACTTATGCCAATGAGGCTGCACACCAATAGCAATAAAGCAACATAAAAATAACATTTTATTACTATTTAAATTGTATTGGTCTTAATTAAAACTATTGAATTAAGACCAATTCAATTTAAATAGTGTATCAGCGCCATAATACTACTACTAAGTAGAATTATGGCGCTGATACACCTGAGCATTCACTTGTAACAGAACAGCGAACATTCGCCGTTTTCTGTTTTGTAACAGAATAACGAATAGAGCCGAACACGAACATTTTCACAATCTTTCTAGCGAACAATCTAATCAATAGATTATAGAAAATTATGGAAACCAGTTATACAATAGCAGTTTACCCAGTATATTTATTTCAGTTTGACATCATTATGAATTCTTTCTAGAGTAAGAGTAAGATACATAAAAACAAATGACGTTTCTAAATAATTAAATGCAGATCTTAATTTGAACAGGTTTAATAAATCACACAAGTGTCTGTTCCTACATTCAAATTTATTTATAGATATCGAGGATTTATCAATATTCTATTGAAATTAATTCGGAGTAAAGCAAATCTAAGGATTTATTCTAAACATGATCGATATTATATCGATATTAATTCTGAGTAAGTCCATCACTAGTCAAATTAAAATTGGTGACAAACTGTGAAGTTTGTATATTTATCTTTCTCATACGTTTGAAATAAATAATTATATTGGATCTAACCGCCGTTGTAGCGCGGTTTCTATGTTTTTTCTATATTCTGAGGCTCGCCTGAATGTTCGTAAAAATGCTCGCTAAAACACACTCTTTTGTTTTTCTGTTTTGTTACATTCACACAAATGCTCAATACAGGGGGCTAATCGTGCTATTTTCAAACGTTCAAACGTTGACAACGTAACGTATTTGGTGAACGTTTGGTTTTAGCAATGAATACAGATGATTTACATTAAAGAAGCTTATTTCTTAAGGATGTCATGTGCCGATTAAAGTTGGCGTATTGACGGTTGTCATTAGTGTAGTTCGTAGTTGGCGCCGTTGGCGGCGCCAGCGTCTTTCGCCATCTGTCTTGCATTGCTTTGGCGTAAGCACAGAAGAATAACTGAAGCATGGAAGGAACGATATTTTTAAGAACAAATTGAATATAGCTACACTCTTCACTCATATGATAAATTAGAGTTGCCAGAAGAAGATGGCACTATGTTTGTCAGTTAGGGCTAAAGACAATTTGAACACAAATATCGTAACTTTTTAATTTAATAGTGACTGAGCAAATCCGCTATCGATATCGATTAAAGTTTCAATATAGGTTCAAAATCAAACGGACTTGTAAAGTATATTATTTATATGTTATACATTTTAAATTCCGTAACTTTATGTCCACAGCAGTCAGAACACTAGTTGATGGAAAGTCTTTAAATAATTATTACACAAACTTGCATTTTTAAACTGAACTTATATATTTTTGTTTCAAATGGGTACTCAGTAGCACATAATCTTTCGAGGCGTTATTTTCTAATTTTCATGGTATTTTTCTTTACGCATCAACAGCCTTTTCAAGTCCACTGCTGGTCTTTAACCTTCCGTGGTGGAGGTTTGGCCTACTATAATACCACACTAGCCAGACGTATTCGTATAGGGTTTTATTTCGAGATTTCCTTCTCTTGTTTCTCTTAGTCGCCTCATACGACACCCTCGCCATAAATGTTTATTTATACTTATTTATAGTTAGTTTTTCAGCTGTAATGAAAGCTGTAAGTGGAATTAATAAATATTAAATAAATAAATCATCACCCCCTACTCTCTCTCTCTAATCTCAATAACATATTTTTTATTAGAGAAATCAAATAATTAAGATAAAAGCAAAACTCATAGCTTAAGCATTATGATAATTGAGAATGGCATATCCAAATTAATTCTTTACAAGGATAGGAGATAGTCGACATGGATTTTATCAAGCAAAAAACATAAAAATTTACTTAAAATAGATAAATCAGACAAAACCTTGAATATATACCAAGGGTTGTTATTAACAATAATCACTTTATTGAAATTTTCTCATTACATAGTGTAGGTAATACAAATCTATGTGTAAAAAATGTATGTGCGGGATCGGACACTTTTCGATCATACATGTGACACACAGAATATTTAGAGAGAAACAAATTGTGGCTAGACTAGCCCTTCGATTTTATCTTGGGATCGGCACATTATTAGTCCACTAGTCGAACAAGAACAACCAAGTTTTGGTCTCTGGGTAGATGACATTTAACAAAATTTCTTTCAAATGAAGATTCCCTTATTTTGATGCATATCCACTCAGTAGTCGTGACTATGAAAGCAGACAATTCTTATCAAACCTTCAAATTACTGTCCTTTAAATATTACTGTATTTGTAAAGAAAGATCAGATTTTTTCTATAGGTGCATTAATTTTTTTTGTAATATGATGAATTCTAACAAGCTTCGGAATTCATTACTGTTGCTGATAGTTTAAATAATAGCAAGTAATTATTTAAGCACTCACACTGATATGTTTAGAAAGGAGGAGCCATCTGTCATTACTATAAAAACATTCCGCAGTAAAATGCTTGGAACAAATTCTATGGTGCTTTCTAGGCACCCAATTTTCTCCACGACATACTGCAGCAATCCACTTATTTTATAAATCTTTATTACGTGCACATATAATCTAAAAAATAACGAGGTAAAAATATACGGTGGATACATATCGATAAGATTTTTTACAACACTTGAAAAGTCGATATAAATATTATACGACTAAATTCAAAATCATGATAGAACTGTTATAAAAGAAAAAATCACTAAGGTTATATAATTTGATGGCATAATATTGTCTAAATTGTATCTTACACGTCAGTTGACTGTGTTCAATTTGGGAGTACTAGGACGGTCTCTATGTATATTATCCAATCTCTTTGGGCGTAAGAAATAGACAGCTGTTGCACTGACACTCACGCGACTGTTACGCCGCCAAGCGGAAATTTGGGTCAAAGAAAGTTTGTCTTAAAAGCGGCAATAAGAAAAACATCTCTATAAATAAATATCTATGCTCTATGGTTTTAGTTTGGCTGATGTCAAACATGGTATCGTGCTAATTGTATTGAGCAAGTATTGAGCGTTCGAACCGTAGACGCAACCCTTACGTTGGGCTTACGTCAAACGTTTAGTGCTTGACACCGGTTTTTGAAAATAGTAAGTACTATTCTTATACTAAAGAGGCTGTAGCGACGTCGCGCCATGTGCAAGCACTATTTTAAAAAGACAATTAATGTCATTATGTGAATGTCATTGAATGTCAATAAATATTATAATATAAAATCATAAAATAATTTTATTAAAATTATACGGTAAGTACCGAAATATTGTTTACTGTAATAAGTAGTTTAAGCAAAAAACAAATAATGATCACACTTGGTCATGTAGAAGTGGTTTTTATTTCACTTGAGTAACGAAGGTGAATTCAAATGATGATGCACCACAACATTACCGCAATTGCAGCTTCTTCTGCTATTTGTCGAACCCAATATGAATTTTATATGATCGTTACAATAAACAACACCCATTTTTCAGATTTGGAATAATATATAGAGCAGAGAAAGATGCTAAGCAAACCCCGAGTTGTCAGCGTTTGGCATAATAGTCATCCTTTCTATAAAAGAAGAGATAGACGAAAAGCTGGAGAATTTGAATTTGGCTGACTTTCTAAATTTTCAGGTACGCATTTCAATAATCATTACGTAAGATCCTACAGTATTTAATCTCATTCTGATCTTGTGTCATAATATGCATAAATACCCAACAAAATAATGTAAGTATATTATACTCAAACACAAGATATAGCACACGTATGAGAACAATATTTATCTTAAGTTAAATGTCAGTGGGTTTAGTTATTTTGGTGGGACTTATATTTGAGTAAATAATAACTGAATAATTTATGTTTTAATTTTGTTCACAGTAGCCGAGGAGTAAGCAGAATAATAAGTCGCTCGTTAGCACAATCACATGGACATAATTGCAAGTTAACAAAAATGAGCAATTTGCTATGAGCCAAATCGAGACCATCATCACTTCTTGGACATTAAACAAGAATATACTATTAATTAGTTTACTAAAATAATTTAAACCAAACTAAATACATAATTATTACTGTGAAGTTCACGTTGTAACAATGGCCTAACAGATGTTGTTTGTTTCAACTCTACTTAAAATTATATTTTGTATCAGATTTCATCATCTCAACACACTGAATAAATAAAATCGAAATGAATAAATTGCACACTGAATGAATAAATAAATTGGAGCTTGTTTTTTAATATACATACCTACTCTATTCCTTTAACTATCTATTGAAGTGGTCCAGCGGTAGTCTGGGTAACACTGGATCATCAGATGTTGGACTCGATACCCGATTAGAAAGTACGCTTATGTTAGCTCACACACTTGTGTCACAGTTTGGGATCACACCGCCAGGTGTCACAGAGAATTAATTTATTCTTATGTTTCTCTTCTTCATGGATATTTTCTTACAATTCACTCAGAAATTCACCCGGTCTAAATGGTCACTAAGGACGAAAGGCGGCACCTACCCTAACCACTCTCATACTAGAATGGGCAGGTGGTACTTGATGGGCGAACTTATTAGATAGATATTCTCGTAACAGACTCCAAGGCTTATTACTTTTACTATATATGCAAAGTGGGCAACAGTGATGTTTTGTCATGGCGGGTCTCGTGGCAACAAAGACCCGGGGCAGGTTTTGCCGTGATTATGCCTTTGAAATTTCACCAAGCGAATAGCTCCTGTGGCCTTCCCTTCGCTGATCGGCCAAAGCAAGCCAAATTTAAAAGCCCTGAACCAACTGATCAAAATAGACTGGCCAGAGACTAGGTTCTGACCGACTCATTGAACTATTAGGCACCCACAGATTACATGAAATTTACAATTCTGTGTCGGCACTGCATTGCGCTTCCCACGCACGCACATTCAACTCGCTGCCACCCAGCCCTAATCTAAGACTTAGGTCCCCTACCCGCACTACGCTTTTGTCTGTGTCTTGGTTAAATTAAATAATTACAATACCTATCTAGGTACTTAGGAAAAATAATTATAAATAAACGTTTATCAGTCGTCTACTTGCTGTATACAGGCGTCTGAGAGCGCAGTGACCGAGTAGGCAGTCTTTTCGCTTAAGCCACCCAAAGAATCTATAACTGTGACAGTATTATGTGTATGGTATGCATATATCCACATAATATTATTGTTTCAGCCTTTCAAAAGTAAATTTCTAGGAAGGTATCGCGTCGAGTTGTAGCCTTTTTGATGAGATGCCTTTCTAGACATTGTTATAAATATAGGGCCAAGCAAGCTTGACGCCAATCTTGCAATAATGAATTCTACCGCAACAATAAGCTATACTAAAGAGATATCTATACAAATTGTCTTATATGACAGAATGTTGTTCACTCATTTAAGTTTCAATCAAACGTATTATAAGCATATGCCACGAAATTGATAATTAATACAAAATTATCTTAATAATTTTCTCAAATTTAAAATATTATATAATTGAAAAGTTCGTCGATAGGAACTTTTGGTTTGACAACGTATGAGACGTTCGCGAACGTAACGGTTTTGGTTTAAAACGTTGTCAAATAATAGCGCGATACCATGCAACAACGAGAGTTCGCTCGCACGCTGTCACCTAGCTGTCACTGAACGTATCTGCCCTACAAAAACCAAATCGTTTACGTTCAAATAATTAGCACGATACGAAATGTGCATAACGTAACGTTTTCGGTTGAAGTTTGGTTTTGGTAAATACGTTGACGTTTAGCACGATTGCCCCCCAGGTGATGCTCAAGTATATCAGCACCATTACACTTAGCTCCCTCTTTGAGAAGAAGTAATATTAGATGAAGAAGAAAACAAAAAATAAGGAAATATGAACTGTATTAGATTCCAAATTAACAAGAGGGATCTTAAAGTGAAACTTATCTAAAATTATCAGCGCGCATATTCGCCTTCCACCTAAACTCTTGCAAGATTTCATCGTAACATAACTGGAATTTCTCGCACAATAGTTTCAGTTGATTGGACCTAATCACTTTCAGTTCTTTTACAAGATACGAGTTTACTCGAGACCCAAGGGCTGACTCGGGGTCAATATCTTGGTCGTTTAGGTATTCTCCGACGCAATGGCGTACGGCCTTTTTTAGGGTGTCCAAGGATCTTTCTAGAAGATCATGCCACTGTTTCTTGACCTCGTTTTGGTTTAGACAGGCGTCTCTGCCTTTCCGTATGGTTCGTTGTGTTGTCTTGTTGTAAAAGGACCTGGAAAGAGTAAAATTTCTTCATCGTGGTCCAAAAGGGCTCACAGCGTGACTTGCCTTGTCGTTCTTAATAGATCAGCGAAGTTAAGCACCGCTTGCACAGGTCCTATTTAGATGGGTGACCGCATATGGCATTAGATCAGAGCGCTACCATGCTTCGGCAGGTACGTAAAAGGTTCTAGATTTAGGATAAGAATGGTTAGACTCTTTGGGAAAACACCGATACACACGAAGCAAAAAAATAATATTGAAAGCACTATTTACCTATAATCCTTAGTCATGTTATGGTAAATATCTTCGAAGAAGTCCCTTCTCTTCCGATGGGAGACCTTGAACCTGGTCTCGAGTGCGCGACGGATCTCGTCCGCGTTGTGAAGCTTGCTTGTCCGCCTTGTTATCTTCTCTTTTAACCATTCGCTGGCTTTCACGAATACCTGCCAAGGAAAGGAACCAAGATTTTAAGATTTTACTGAATTATCTTAAAAAGATGGATTTTGTATCCATCTTGAATATCGTGATTAGGTGTCGATATCTGAGTATCACACAACCTTTGGCCTGACCTGGTCTAGAATTTTTTTTGTATAATTAAGTAATTGTCTATTAAACATTGTATTTAATAACTACAGCATCGCTACGCAAATTTTTTGTCCATCCCAAAGCTGCCTATAAGATATCAATTTTAGCATTCAGTCCATCATAAATTGTGGTTATATTAAAGAATGTATCTGCTTTATTATTGTGATGTGCAATAAAGCGGTACATCCAACTGTCTATCAAACAAGAACACTAGATATTATGTCGATCGATATAAATGTCGATAAATTATATTATTATTGTCGATAAGTTAATATGGTGGCAATTTGCTGGCACAGCAACTTGCCACCATATTAACGACAATAATAAACAGGCAATATAGGGTAATATTAATGTAGGCAAATCAATTAATCAAGCAGACTGTTGGTCCTAAATCAATAAATAGAAAGTGTAGTAATATTGTAAGATTGAATCCTAGCTTCGCAATTCCAGTATACGGCTGGATTGAAAGGAAATATCAATCGTCGTCGGAATCGAGCGTGATTGGACGGACGGACATACCTACATCTAGATTTACTACACAGAGAGAATCTCTAAGATATTTCCTTCTCAGAGGGAAGATAAATTCAAAGACAGTGACTATTCTGGCGTCGCAACAGCATTTTGTAGCAACTTTATAGAACATTTGATTTAAAACCATACGATATAGAAAATAAAATTATCATAGATTGAGAATGTCAAATTAGTAAAAGTACAATTATTTGCTAATCTTTGTGACTATGCAATAAAAGTACATCGCCACTTTATGTCATAATAAGTTGTGCGTAGTTGTAGTCGATATTTTGACATAAAACGGGCATTTGTTCTTACAGAACAGTCAATCAAGAAAATCTTGTTTTCATTGGCCTTCAGTTCGGGAATTAAATGGTGGCATTATAACTGAACCGCAAGCGGCAACCATTTTCCAGCCGTCGGTCATACACAGCAGCACATGTAGATCACTGGTGTACTATTTGTATATCCCATGATATTCGAGGGCCATCTTAGACTCGTACAATGGCAACCAGATAACTAATATGAATGTGACAGCATTCGATTGTGCATCTGCGCAGTGCGAGTGGCAAGCGAGCCTAATTTATAATCTTATGTTGGCTCTAATCTGTCCTGAACCGGTTCTCGTAATAATTTAATGGCCAGTGCTGGCATAATTATACATCAACATTTATTTCTCGACTATCTTTGGATTTCATCTCCGAGAAAAAGAAGTCAGAATCTAAATTACTCATAAAAATAGTCTACAAAATTTAAATCTATATTTAATTTTTAAAAGTATAAATTAGAATCGACACCGCATTCATTTTGCTCCACTTGGCACATGCAGCTATACAGAGACCAAAATAGTGAACTCTAGTGCTAAACCATTTTATATAGAAATGTCCTTGTGGCATTGACGTAAAGATGTGAGAGTATTTGACTCGTAAAAATAACAATAAAGGAACAATCATAAAGTTATTTTATCGGTCCAGCAGCGGATTAAGACACTTACGTACTTGTCTAAGGCTGGCAATCTTATGAGTAAAAGGAGGGTAAAAAATAGCAAAGGCAATTTCTTTAGAAATAAAAGTAAAACTTACTTATATTTGGACCGACCGTAAGAAGGTTTGTCTCATATATTTTTAGTGGTGAGTGTAGAGTACCTTAGTGCTATTTTCTTATTCGTTAAATAATTATTTATTCCGTTTCGGTAACAACAAGAAAATAAGCGATTTTACAGTAGTATATTTTCATCATACATTCGCTCTCTCACTAAACATCACGAATAGATACAGGTTTACAAGGAGGCTTGTACTAGCTAGTCGATACGCCATTTCATACGTCCAAAAGAGACTGCATTGCCTAAGCAATAAACAAATACCATAAATACCTCAGGCTATTGTTCTTTCCTATGGAAAACTTTTAAAATACTACTCCAAATTTTATGTGTGTGTATTGCTTGCGTGGTCCCATTGACGATTTGATCATTGACAAAGGCACGTTCTATAATCACACCAGTTTGACTTTATTTTCATGTTACGTAATAATGCGTTCAAGTGGATGTGTGTTCCTGTTTTCAAATAAACGATATTAAATATTTTTCTCGTTTAGTGAACCGTTATTACAATTTATTGCGCTATTTTAGGTTTCGACTTTCGGTATTACCGAAATAAAAATACCCAGGTATTACATAGCTATTTTAACTTGATACCGCCGCCAAGCATTCTTAGAAAAACGTTTTGACAAAGACAGACTTTCTCAGAAGAGATTAGACAGGTAATTAACCTTTAAAGAAATAAAGGTTCTTATTTAGCTTTGAGATATGAAACTCTTAAAATGTTGACAGGCTAACATCTCTAATTTAAATTAGAGATTGCCATCTAAACCTAATTTTAAGCGTAGGTTCTTACTCTGTAACAGATGAACACAATTCTTTTCATTCGTATTCGAATGGCGGCATCTTATACTATTGGCTGAGATTCATTTTTGATCGCTGAGACAGCGAAATAAGTAAGTATTAGAACTAGAATTGTTATCTACCCTTTCACCCAGCGCACTATAGTGCTACCCTTACCAGAGTCAATTCATTCATCATGTTGCTCAGTATCAGGTCCACTTGTTTCTTCTCAGGATACTGATAGAGGCAATCTTTTGTTCTTTTCTTTTCAGTACTGACTATTGGCACCTTCGGCGTCGTCTCTTCACTACTACTAGTAGTCTTTTTATGCAAGTATTTACTATCCTGGTTCTCTTTGCTATCTTCAAAAGCTCTCAAATGTATGGAAGTTCGGTTATTATCTGCCTCCATGGAGTCTTCAACAGCTCTGAAATGTAACGAATTACGACCTTCTTCCTTCGGCCCGACCAATTTCACGTCAAAAGACATCAACTTTACTTGAAAGTCAAAACATCCAACCAGGTACACCAACAGCAGTACGTGTAAAAGCCCCGTAGAGCACATGACGACACACATCGCTCGCAATAAACCTGTTTGCACATTAATAATACATCTTGTCGCAGAAATGGTTTAATATAAACATATCTTAAGTCAAGCTAATTTATCTCACATTCTAGTTCCATTTAGTCATTTTTATAAAAAGCGACGTGTTTCACCGAGATTGTTGCAATAAATATGTAACGATCATAACAATATTGTTACGTTTGCCAGCTTTGTTGTCTCGCCAACATTTTAGCAAACAGAGCGGGTTTCCAGCGAGCCCGTCATGGTTTCAGCGAAAATATATTTAATGGAGTGGCGGCCAGATTTTTGTAGTGTTCTTGCAAACATTCATGCGAATTGCGATGAAAATACTGAGTTTTCTTTTTACCGCTACAGATACATTATTACTCCTTTTTATTTTGTTAAGCTATCACTTTTATAGCAATAAACGTATTATAACCCGTTGTTGGGTTTGTTTAACATTCGCAAAATTTTCTAATAGTGTACTTATTTTTTATATAGCAACTTACGTAAGCAATGGTTATAAACAGATTTCTAACAAGTATTAAAGCTAGGCAACAGACCGATAAGTGGTATATTAAAGACGGCGCCGATAAGGGTTTAGTGTGAAATAAATATTTATAGCTTGGAACATGACGACGTCCGACCACGGTCCAGACGTAATAATGCGCTCGAACCGAACACATAATATTACAGATACGCTTGAGAGTGCAGAATGTAGTCTCGTTATTGCAATATGGTGACACTATTGCGTTTGTTGTAAGTTGGTAAGTAGCCGACGATGGAAGCGATCGATGTTGGATTATACAGTAAGAGTTTGGTCACAAAAATAACACGTACCACGCATGAATACTGAAAATATTAAACCAAGTAATATGAAATTATCTGCTACTAATATTGTCCTAAAATTTCTCGGACTCGTTAATGACAATTCATAAATAAGAAGCGGTAACTTGTAAGTGTGATTTAAATTGATAATCACTAAATATTTTAAAAATACAAATGTATTTTGATAATGATTTCATAAGATAAAACTTTACCTTTACTGACTGGTTGTCATGTAACGCACAGCCGAAACTACTGGGCCCAAGAAGCTGAAATTTGGTATGTACGGGACCCTAAGAGAGAGTTGTTGAATATTCCAACCTTAAAGGGGTGAACTAAAACCCTTTGAAAACTTTGCAAATTAAAAGCCTATTTACCCAAGTTATGATAATGCTAGATCTAGTCTTTTAAGTCCTCATTGAGACGGAGGCAAAGATATGACACTTTTGCGTCTAAATAATCTCTAATACGTTTCATTACAAAAATAAACAAAAACTTATAGCTATTTTGATAACGCGTGACGTTGTGTGTTCAAGTTTCAAATTAAAGTTACGATCTTGAGTTAATAACTAAACTAAACCCAATTACACGAAGATAATTGGAGTTTGCGCGTGTTTGATCTCACAATCTACTGTATGTGTCACATTAATAAAACACACCATCAATACGGGGAATGAACAACCGATCCGTCAACGCCCGCGACGTGTACCTTTTGCCAGAGAGAAGGAGGTAGAGGATATGATTGAAGATATGAGGAAAAACGGGGTTATTGAGCCATTGACTAGCCCGTGGTGTTCACCGGTGGTATTGGTAAAGAAAAAAGATGGATCGACTAGATTCTGTATTGACTACCGAAGATTGAATGATGTAACCAAGAAAGACAGTTATCCTTTGCCTAGAATAGACGACACGTTAGACACGTTATGCGGAATGAAGTGGTTCACGACAAAAGACCTAAAGTGGTTACTGGCAAGTGGAAATGGACCCAAAAGACAAGGAGAAGACAGCTTTTTCAATGGGTAGAGGGTTATGGCATTTCAATGTTATGCCTTTCGGATTGTGCAACACACCAGCTACTTTTAAAAGGTTAATGGAACACATCCTTGCCGGCCTTTTAGGGGAAGCTTATCTGGTGTATCTCGATGACATAATTGAAATGGGACGAGACTTCGATGATCATCTCACGAAGCTAGAAAGTGTACTCAATAGATTGAGAAATGCAAATCTGAAGCTCAGTCTTAAAAAATGTTCATTTTTTAAGCGACAAGTTAACTACTTGGGTCATGTCGTCTCTGAAAAAGGCATCGAGAAGGACTCTGCCAAGATTTCGGCGGTTAAAGATTGGCCCATGCCTAAGGACAAGACGCAGGTGCGCTCATTTATGGGGCATTGCTCTTATTACAGACGTTTTGTGAAGAATTTCTCGAGCATCGCAAAACCCTTACATGAGCTGACGGAGCAAAAGCGACCATTTAATTGGGATGTAAAATGTCAAACTGCTTTTGAGGAGTTGAAGATGCGTTTATGTGAAGCGCCAATTCTTGCATATCCCGACGTCAATGGGGAATTTGTTGTTGACACAGACGCAAGCAATGTGGGTATTGGTGGAACTCTTTCCCAGAAACAAGGAGACCAGGAGGCTGTTATTGCCTACTTTAGCAAATCTCTGTCTAAACCTGAAAGGAACTACTGTACCACACGAAAGGAGCTTCAAGCGGTAGTGAAAACTCTTCAGCATTTTAAAAAGTACCTGATCGGAAGAAAATTCCGAATCTGGACAGACCACGCAGCGCTTAAGTGGCTTTTGCAGTTTAAAAATTGTGAGGGTCAGGTAGCTCGATGGATTGAACAACTTCAAGAGTACGATTTCGAAGTTGAACATCGTAGCGGAAAATCTCACGGTAATGCTGATGCCTTATCAAGACGTCCTTGTGATAAGAGCTGCAAGTATTGCGTGCGACAAGATGGAAAAGAGGAAGCTGCCGTCAAGGTAATCAGAACCGATACCATCGACGGGCAATGGAATAGGGAGTTCATTATTAAATCCCAGGAAGAAGACAAAGATTTGAAACCGATACTGGAGCGTCTAAAGAATAACTCCCTTCGGCCAGAATGGAGTGAGGTGGCTGATACTAGTACCGTGACGAAGAGTGTGGATGTAGCTGGACCATTTCCTTTGACAGAAAGTGGTAATCGCTACATTTTGGTGGTGATGGATTATTTCACGAGGTGGCCAGAAGCTTTTGCAGTCCCTAATCAGGAAGCAATTACAGTCGCGACAAAATTAGTAAATGAAGTATTTTGTCGATTTGGTTTACCGTTAGAAATCCACAGCGACCGAGGGAGAAACTTTGAATCGCAACTCTTTCAAGAAATCTGCAAGATGATGGTGATCCACAAAACCAGGACAACTCCTTATCACCCTAAATTAGATGGAATGGTGGAAAGATTTAACCAGACATTGGAGCGGCATCTTGCTAAAGTGGTCGATTGTCATCAGAGAAATTGGGACGAATATATCCCACTATTTCTTCTGGCTTACAGAACCGCTGTACATGAAAGTACGGCAACAACCCCGGCACGAACAAATTTAGGAAGGGAGCTACGACTTCCAGTAGACCTTCTTGCTGGATGTCCTCCGGGGACGCCTAGCTGTGTTACCGATTATGCATGTGAATTAAGAAGAAAGCTCGAAGAAATTCATGAACACGTTAGACAAGAGAATTTACAAGCGGGAGAAAAAATGAAGACTCGATATGACAGACGCGCAAATGCAAGAGAATTCGAAGAGGGAACTTTGGTGTGGCTTCATAATTCGGTCTGATGTAAGGGAAAATCTCCCAAATTACAGCCAAGCTGGGAAGGACCATATACTGTGATAAAAAAAATTAACGACGTAACCTACAGAATTCGGAAGACACCTAGAAGTCCACTGAAGATTGTTCATGTGGATAGGATATTCCATCATAGATCCAACAATGCTCGGGACGAGCATGTCTTAGAGAGGGGGTAGTGTGACGGCCGGTGTCATGCCAAGCTGTCATCACTACCGTTGCCAAGGACTACTGACGTCTACACGACAAGTTTGTCGTGTAGACGTCAGTCTAATTATTAAATTATTTATAATAAATTTATTAGCAAAGAGGTTTGAAGACTATTTTATTATTTGGAAATGAGTTTTTAGTTCGATGACGTATACACTCTGTCAAGTGTTCGCCAAATTCACCAGTCGTTGACAACAAGGCGATGGCCGTGCGGATAACACGTTCCGTTCACGTTCTGAAGGCGTGGGTTCAAATCCCAGTCATAACAGTTATTTGGATTATGGTTTTTATGAAATTTGGAAAATGTTTATGAATATTTGGCAAATATTTAAAAAAAAAGATTATTTAAATATTTCGAGTAAAAATTAGATATATAGATAATTCTAGAAACTTCAGGAAGGAATGGAAAGGTTAAAAAGAAACAGGAGATGATAAAACAAATTTAAATATTTTGAATACAGATTAGAAAATTCTAGAAACTTCAAGAAGGAATGGAAAGGTTAAAAAGAGACAGGAGATGGAAAAACAATTGAATAACAAAAAGACAATCGAAATTAGTAGAACATTCCTAGGGGTATATAAGGCGGTGTAGACGTGCTAAGCGCCAGTTTAAGTTGAAAAGTGGAAAAGTGAAGAAGAAAAGGAAGAAGTAAAAGGAAGAGAAAAGAAGTAGTAAAATAAAGTGAAGTGAAAGTATAGTGCAGTAAAGTGCAGTAAAGTGCAGTGAAGTGCAGTGAAAAGTGCAGTGCAAAAGACGCTAGTGTTGGTGCTGTCCGCGTGGAAATTAAACGGCGCGTCGTGTGTGAAGTCGAATAAAGTGTCATCAGTGCTACTCGGTGTTTCCTTCCAATCCCGTTACCCCGTCCGTAACAATAATAAGCGGTAACCTTGGCTTATTATGATGGTTATGTTGTTCTAGCATTATGGGAGCAATACCTAATCTAAGCATTCAAGCCAGTGCGGAATAGAAATAAGAGACAGCTAAGAAGGATGAGAAACTTAATCAGAAGTAGGTACATATATAACTACGTATTTATGTATATTGTATTAAAAAAATTACTAGTGTTCAAACAAATTTTATGTAATCATTACACATCAAAACTTTTTGTCTTTTTCAGTCTGTCCAAAACAAGGTTGCCTGAAAGAAATCGCCCATTGCTGGCCTTGCGCATTTCCTATGTTAAAAGTTTAAGTTATTAATACCAGATTTGTACCAACAGTGTATTTGCACAATAAAGAATTATCTATCTATATTGGAGTAGTTGGAAAATGTATAATCAACTTGCCATACCACATTTACTATAGTAGTTATCGAGTTGAACATGGTAGTGTTCTGAGCGCGCGCATAGAGCATACACATCAAGTTTATGTCGGCTGCTCACCAGACTAAGGAATGCTCAAGTACGGTCAAGGGTGTGACGGAGTGGACATGTTGGCGCTTGTAATTGGATAGATAACTTGTACGCTCATTCAAATTGTTGGAGTTTCACTCGTATGTTACAGTTGTTGAGCTGTAAGTGTGAATTTAACATAAATAATTGAAAAGTATACGTACACCCTTGTTGCAAAGATAAGGTTCTTGAGCACTGGCTGATGTTCGCAATAAGTTCAGTGAAAAGCGGGAGTCGGCAAGAATGTATATATCATGCATCCGTAAAAACTCATTACTTCGTGGTGGATAAAGGATGTGGTCAACAAGGTAGAACCAGAAAACGATGGTAAATAAAGACAACAATGGCTTTAAAAACTCGATAAAGCTGCAGTTTTATCGAGGTTTTACAGCTACGTAAAATTTGTCTCTCTCGATTCTTAAATAAATGTAGAGCTACTCAAGGCGTGAACAATACATGGAAATCGCCCTATCCATTGGTGAAACCTTACAAAAATCCGTCAGTTATTGTTTTAGTTTATCGCGTTCATACAGACGGACGGGACTTAATTTTTTTATAGACTCACACCTGTATCCCCGAAGGGGTAGGCAGAGGTGTAATATTCAACCCACATTTCGCCATGAATTTTTAGGTCCCACGTAATTGAGGGCGAGCCTATTGCCGTTACCGGGCATATCACCAGACTCCTTGCTGTTATTGAGAATTCGGTAAAACCCAGTAACACTTTTGCCCGACCCGGAAATCGAACCCGGGACTTCCGATCAGCAGGCGCTATCCACTGGAGCACGGAGGCAGTCTTCATTTATAATATGTAAAGACATCTCGAGTTCTATTTAGAGTGCTTACACTTTTTAATGGTGTCTAAATTGAAATATAATTTTATTTGGCATTCATTACTTTGATAGTTCTAAAATTTCCTATTTCCTTTATCAATGCATTAATAAATGTAAACAGCCGAAACCCAACTATGAGAAAACACGCATTACTTACCATAATGTCTATATTCAAATCGTACAACATTGTTTTACTCCAAGGGTTCAAATTATATCCCATCTCATTTCCCGACGGGTACGATTTACCGCCTAGCAGTAATACTGGAGAATCTTGTTGCTACCCCACTTACCACCACAATAAAACTGGTTCATGTCCACAAGCGCCAATTATAACGTTTTGGCAGTATTCGCTAACACAATTTGACAATTAACGTTTTAAAACATCAGCTGTAGGAGATGTTTCCTCAGTGAGAATGCTTTTAAATGTAAACTTATAGTTAAGATCTTATGAATGACTTAATCTTAATATATAAAATCCTTGCGTTACTGACTGACTGACAGACACACTACAGCCGAAACTATTGGGCGCAGGAAGCTGAAATTTGCCATGTATGTTCCTTGGGGACCGTAGGGGTGCACTAAGAAGGGATTTTCCGAAATTCACACGGGATCGGCCAAAACGGGTAAATTAAAAAAAATGCAGGCGTAGCTGCTGGCGTCCTCTAGTAATAAATAAATAAGAAGTATTCCATAGACCTATTGTTTAAAGCTAATTTGTAACTGTAGATTTACCTTTATTCACTGTATGTAATTAAATGTAAATCGTTAGCTAATATTAACTCAACCAAATAATAATATAATTTAAAAAAAAAGATACAGAAATACCTCTCCTTTTATGCGACATTTCGATGGACTTACAAAGGAACCCTATACGGAGTATTCATTGCGTTTAGATTGAGAAACTTCAAGGTATACCATATTATGAAAATAGGAACGTATTCCATAATTGGTACCTTTCCTCTAGAGGTTTGCTTATCGTAATTATCTCTTTAACCCATGTAAACCTTGTATACTGGTATGTTAACAAATAAAATAAAATAAAAATACATAGTTTATACATCTACATAAGTCCGTCCTGTCCGTGTGGTGACGGATTAAGAATACGGAATGTCACCACCCCATATCATCCCATGGGTGTCGTAAGAGCCGACAGAGGGAGCATATTATGCAGAGAACAGCACTGTAAGAGAAGGAAAACTTGATACAAACCCTATACCAACCCGTTTGGCCAGCGTGGGCCAATTCCTCCTTTAAAAGGAGAGGCCTAGTCCAGCAGTGGACTATTAAAGGCTGATGATGACATCTACATAGTCAATCATTAACATTTCTCCTCTGAAAATACTTGAAGATTTAACTGTGGCAAATATTTGCTTGATTTGTGAAATTACTGCAGTCTTATTTGACTTGCTGATGAAGCTCCTCAAAAAGAGCTTGCGTCGAGCGGTCAAGTTTGTTTAAAAACTAGGTTAGCGTAGTGACGGTCCCGTCGTTCTTATTACGTCAGCGTTAATCATGAAATAGGATTACTGGAAATATAATATACATACATACATAACTTCACGCTTTTTATCCCCGAAGGGGTAGGCAGAGGTGCAGTACACACCCTCAGTTCGCCAGTTATGTTTCGGTCCCAATAAGCCCCTTAGTAATAGGGAGCAAGCCTATTGCCATCTACCGGGCACATTATTAACGGAGCGATAATTAACATTTCTAATCTACACATAACCTTGAAAAGTCAGAGGTGTGTTCCCGGGCTACCTGGGGATCGAACCCGAGACTATCGTCACGGCAGTCCGTTACGTACGCCACTAGGCTATCGCCGCTTTTATTTTTATTTTAAATATATTTGGAAAATATTTAAAATAAATATAAATATATATTATATAATAAATATAATATGAAATATTTTGACTCTTAGATCAAGTTAGAAAAGTAAAATACACAACAGTCTATAATTATAACAGCTGCAGCCAAAAAAAATAAAAACTTCCAATAAACACACGTGCTTAACACGAGACGTTACAGTTACATTTGATTTGTTTCTTATTTATATAATTTGAACAAAAAACAATATTACAACACATAATAAGAATTATGCTGAAAATTATATTTATAATAACAAGGTGCCTTTACTTTATTTTAAAAGTGATTCTTCTATTTTATTTTACTTGAGGCATGGGCACATGTGTTTACATAAAGTACTTGCCTTACTAAGTATTGCCTTATTACTTTTATTTGCGTCATTCGCCATACAGACTGCGATGTATCTTTATTTTTCCGTGTACTGAGGTGGAGATCGAACCTTGAACACCACATGTCTTGAAGAGACAACAAAATCTTTGTAAAAAAGCCACTGAACCAATGGATATGCCCATTGCAATCCTGGTAAATCATTTACAACCGTCAAACTCTTCAACAAAACAAACAAAACCATTCTACACTGTAAATTTAATCCAACAGACTGCTAAACAAGTCTGAAGTGCAAGTGCGGCTTAATTAAAAAGGCGTCTAGCAATAAATTAAAGTCAAACAATAAAATTGTTCAGGAGTGGCGTGTATTTTGATAATACAAGTATCGACCAATTAGCACAGATTTGATTTGGACCAGACTACTTTTGTTAATACCTTTTTCTTTCTTTTTGATTGTTTTTTTTTGTTTTGAGTTTTTTAAACATTGCTTTGTATTTTTGTTTTGAGTTATTTTTATTCAAACATTCTTTGTATTTTGTATTTAAACATGTAAAAAAACGGCCTTTTTATATGTGGAGGCTTTTAATTGGCAAATTGTTAATTCATTTTTGTAATATTATATATCATTTATTAGTCCGTAAGCCTTCTATAAAAGCTAAATAAATAAAAATCTGTAAGTTACAGAAGTCTTTGGGTTTAGTCTGATCAACCTCAATTGTAGTGGAATGTTTGTTATGTTTGCTGTCGAAGTGGATTGTGATAAAATAAAAACCATTACATTTTTGTTTAAATTCGAGATTCAGTTCTACATAACAATCTTCTAGAGCTCTGGAAACATTACGCATGTGACCGATATTCTGCAAGTATTTGTAAACGACCTTGTTGGGTATTCTAGCGATGTATCAGAATGCCTACTTACTCAGCATGCTCAGTGTTAAGAAAGTTCTGCCTCGCGTGTTTGCTTTTTAGCTATCCAATCCCTGACGAAAGTTATTTTTGTTAAAAGGGTAAAAAAAGGAAGCTTAAAATCTAGACACTAATATATTAAACACTGGGTATATTTCAGAACACTTAACCTTTTACCTTATCGCCTACAGCCTAGAAAAACCGATGTCATATAATCTAACAAAAGAAATCGGGCAGTCGAAACATCACTTTGCTTCTAGGGAAAAAGATATTCGACATACTGTCCAAGATTGATGCTAATCATTGATACACTGATTACTCATAATACTTGCATGTTAAGAAACTAATCAATAATTTATAGAAACGAATATAAAGAAGGAAAGAACGAAGTAATAAAAAAACGAGTTCAGAGGTCTAGATATTATTCCATTTCACAGTTGCCTCAAACAAACCTCTGACAGTCGAAGTGTTACAGTGTTATGACATACATACATACATAGACTCACGCCTGTTTCCCGGAGCGGTAGGCAGAGACTACGGAACGCCATTTGCAACGATCCTGACATATCTCTCTTGTTTCATTCACTCCCATCAGATTCCTCATGCATGCTCTTCTGTTCAGGGTACTTCTCACCTGTCCTGTTTTTAGAATGTCTCCAATCTGGTCAGAGAACGTCCGCCTAGGTCTTCCCCTTCGTCCTGTCCCTTCCACACTTGCCTTATATATCTGCTTGGTCAGTCTTTCGTCATCCATCCTCTCCACGTGCTCAAACCATCTTAGCATACCTTTCTCGATGCTTGTCACTACATCTTCTTTTACCCCACAACACTCTATTATCACACAATTCTTTACTCTGTCAGTCAGAGAGACACCACACATACTTCTCAGTGCTCTCATTTCTACAGTGTTTATTCTACTTTCATGACTCTTCTGCCATACCCAACTATCACTACCATACATAAGAGTAGGTACTAACACCCCTCTATGCACAGCCAAACGTGCCTTTTTGGACACGTTTTAGCTTTTCATAAACGCCTTCAGAGCTCCATTCACTCTATTACCTGCATTAACTCTTCTTTCAAAATCTTCTACATTCTTACCATCTCTTGTAAACAGCGTACCTAAATATACAAACTCATTCACTTGCTCCACTCGCTGTCCATTGATCATAACATTACAAGCCGTAACGCATTCCTCCTTTTCAAAAACCATAACTTTCGTTTTACTTACATTCACTTTCATTCCTTTCCTTGTAACGTATGTCCGGTACTTACCGCGTTGCGTCACAGTACCGCCCATACGCTCGGCCAATCAGAGAAAGCCATCGTCCGCACTCGCAAAGCCTGACCAAATATGGTCATAAACGGACTCTCAGCCTGATGGAGGGCCCGGTATATAAAGGGGCCGACAGAGAGGCCGGCACCGCTACTCTAACGTCGCTTCTACTATAACTAAGCGTACCTACTGACCCTACGTCGTATTTACATGTATCCTGGTCCCAGCTACGGGTAAGCACTACATTTACTGCGTTAGCGTACTGGCCATCTCTCTACCTGCTAGCTGAGGCCGGCTGACGCCGCCTGCCTGACTCTATTGGTTGTGGCTCTCCTAATGCTGCTTTCCTTCAGGTTCCAGGTTCACGTTAAGACTCCGGCTACGCTCCTAGACCGCTACACTTTCCTGCATCGCCTTCGGCTTCACCTCTGGCGAAGAGTCTGGCCTGCCCTGCTCATCGTACTCACACCGCCGGCGTCTGCCAGCTGAGCCAACGTCAGCGAGGGCCTGTACCGCTACGCACAGCCTTCGAGCAGCCTGCCTACACACTACCGGAGGGAACAGCGTGGGAGACTACAGCCTTTAGTGTTCAGGCCAGTGTCGTGTTGTTGGTCGGTCATACTCGTGGCAAGGGAAGTGAGACGATACTCTGCAATAAACGCATCTAAAACCTCTACTGCGTTTTTACTACCAGAACCCGTTCCATCCTCTCTAACGCACCATGCATGATTGTTACCAACTCCTGCGACTCCTCCGCTGAAGACGCAAGTATAACCTGATCATCAGCATAAAGGAGGCATATGACAAGTAACTCATTCATCCTTAATCCACAATCACTATGTTTCAAGTCTTGCAAACAACTGTCCATGAAGAGGTTGAACAGCCACGGCGACGCTACACATCCCTGTCTAACACCTGTGTTGATGGTAAACCAGTCAGTGTATGTCCCGTTTATCCTCACACAAGCTCTAGAATCCTCATAAAGGGATTTCAGAGCTCGAATTAGGCTGCTGTTCACCCCATACATCGACAGTACCGACCACATTTCATTCCTCACCACTTTATCGTAAGCCTTTTCCAAATCGACGAATGCGCAGTAGACCTTTCGACCTATGGCCAAAAATTTCTCGGCTATGCATCGCAAGGAAAAGACTTGATACGTACACCCCATACCCTTTCGGAATCCCGCTTGTACATCCCATATTTTCTTGTCGGTTACTTTCATAACTCTTTCAATCAGTACCTTCGCATACAATTTGCCAACAATGCTGAGAAGGCTAATGCCTCTATAGTTTTTGCAGTCTTGTTGCGAGCCTTTTCCTTTATAAAGAGGCACAACTACTGCTGTGGCCCAGTCATCAGGTACTCGGCCGGTGCTCCAGCACAAGTTGAATAAACGCTGCAGCTGACCAACTATGATGCCCTGTCCAGCCTTCAGCATTTCGACTGTAATCCTGTCATACCCTGCAGCCTTACCTAATTTCATACTGGCCAGTGCCTTCAAAATCTCATCCACGCCAATATCACTTTCATCATTGCTATCATTACCATTTATTTCACTTATTGATGTCTCTGTCGTCGTTCTTTCAAATAATCCTTCAAAATACTCTTTCCATCTCTGGTGTTGTGAGTGTTATGATTACCACCAAAACATCGTTTTGTTACTCGAATAACTACATCGTCTTCGACCATCCTTGTAGTTCCACTAATATTTAGCTAATGTTGCTATAGCCAATTAGAGAACTTTTAATTCTATAGTTATATTTTATTTTACTGGCGGTACAAAAGAGTTTTGCAATGAATATATACTAATATATAAAGCTGAAGAGTTTGTTTGTTTGTTTGGTTGAACGCGCTAATCTCAGAAACTACTGCACCGATTTCAAAATTCTTTCAGTGTTAGATAGCCCATTTATCGAGGAAGGCTATAGGCTATATAAAATCACGCTATGAGCCACGGGAGCGGAGCAGTAGCCTTAAATAACGCGGGTGTAACCGTGGGCATCCTCTAGTTGTATATAAAACATCATTATTTAGTATTTAAGTTGACGTACAGTCGGTGAAAATGTGGGCACCTTAACTTTATTACTCTGTAATAACCTTTCTTGTATTATGGGAACGTTTATGACGAGACTTGATTGTAAATGTATCTAGTCCAAAGTTTGTTTTCATGTAAGGGAAGTGTTTTTTTACATTTAGATTATAGTCATGTTGTGGTCATATTATAGTAATGCACCTTATTATATTGTGATAATTTACAGATTCTGTTCAAAACTTCTTTTGTAACTATACCATATCATTTTAAATTACTTTGGTTACTGGTACTTACCATCTATAATGCATGACGACATGGATTGTTGATTAGAGGCTTCCTTTATAGTTGACCTTTGTATGACATTAAGTAAACCCTAGACAAATGATTGGTATTGCTTCTCTAGAGCGAGACCATTCATTTGTCTAAGGAGTAAACACAGCAACCGAAGTTCATTTGCTTTTAATATTAAATTTCCATGTCTGTAATATTAGGTCGCCATGAAATTTAAAAAGCTTTAGTATGCCAAGACAAGACAATTTGAACCGCCGTTCTACAACACAATCCCTTGCTACGACGTATACGAAATTAATATTGTATAGCTCTGGTCGGTCGTTGTAACAATTAACTCATTTCATATGCTCGTTTACCGAGCTGAATTTATAACTGGGTCAGCTGGGACCTAGGCTTCTTCTTCCTAGGATCAGGTATCCTAAAAAACAGGGCGTCAGTGTGTGCCCGATATTGTTGCCGTCACTCAGAGAACCGGGTCACGAGGTGGCCGAACTCCGCGGAGGGACAACTTCAACAATAAATTCCAATCTCGGTTGACTTATCGAGGGAATTTCCGACGTACAGTTACATTGATTGGCGGAGTACAAGAGGGCAAGGGAGATGCAAACACAACTAACAAATGTCGCGAGACGGTGGGCTCATATTGTCCCTGCGTTTTGTCCGACTGCGGGATCTTTTGCTTTTGTTATGTTAATTTGCAGATCTGTCCACTAATCAGTTTGGGAAGTCTTGAGCGGTATTTTATGTTTGTGGAATGGGAATGAAAAAAATGCCTTTTCATGCAAAAATGTGGAGCGACCTCGAAGAGAGGTTACGGTATAATATTCAGCGGTACTATAATGTTAGGGATGGGGCAAGTTTATTCTTCTTCGGTCAATATCTTTGTGGCTGTAAGGTTTAGGAGTATTTTCGATAGATATTCATTATTTACCTTTGTTAAGTTGCTCGGTCATTACAAGTCGCCTCCTCGTCACAGTACCCAATTAATCTTAATCGCTGTTTACGTAACTACATAAGTCGAGGGACATCAAATACTTTTCCTTTTTCTCTTAGAACCGCTCCGGAAATCAGCTTTTTTGGAAAAGAAAATAATTAGACGGTTGAACACTAATTAGGTCACCGGGAAGAGGCGACGTCGCCGTAAGGGCACGTCCCCGGGAGGAAAACTGTCTGTCGTAATATCTTGTACTTGACTTAATGGATCGGTAAACTCTCAAGGATTTAACTAATGTTTATTGATTATAATAACGCGTGGTATTTATTGTCATTTCAACGTTTCTGAAGCTGATAGCTTAGTCTTATAGATGTAAGTATTTTGCAGTATTTTAAGTTGTCACGTGTTTCTATAGTATTACTCCTGCGAAGCTAATGCTTACCAACTATCTCCTATAGTACTTACAATGTATAAATTACATGTTGTATATTGTGTGTTGGCCTCAACCACCACATGTGACACCATATTGTGCATTCTACATATATATCATTGTAAAACTTGTGTGCTTATTTAATTTATTTTTTCGAATTTAAAAATACTCATTAATTTTGTAAAAAATCTTGGACTAATTTATCACGTTCCGCGAACACTCAGCTCACAGCTGATACTAGTAAGCACCGTATCATCTACCGTATACACTGCTTATACCTTGCTCAGTACCCGGGCCGCGTTAGAGAGATATCAGGCGAACAGCGGGGAGTAGAAGCGTCACTAATTTGTGTACCGACGTCGAGCACGCCCCTTCAAACACCTGCCAAGCTTGACTACCCAAGGTTTTTATATAATTCGGTAAGAGGATTGGCAAAATCGTGTTTTCAACGTATTTATGCGTACCTGTATGTGGTTGTTATCGAGTTATTTCTAGGATGAGCGAGATGGAATTTATTTGGGCGCTGATTTAATGTAGGCGGCATTATATTATGTGAGATGTGTAGTTTGCCACTGAGTTTTATGTTCTGTTGGCAGTATCACCTATCACTTTTGGAATTTGGACTTTTGGTGTTCCGCTTATAAGTTTAAATATTATGTAATAGAAATATGTTTTGTAAAATGTTGCAACTACTATAGTTGCAGTTTACGATTGTTTACTTTATATACCAATTGCGTATGTTTACGGAGTTACTCAAAGAATCAGAAGATAGTTAAAAGACTATATTATTACTAGGTTTTAAATTTAACTGGAGCAGGAACAATTCTTCATTGTAGAGACATTATAAAAAGCGGCGATAGCCCAGTGGTGTACGTAACGGACGGCCGAGATGATGATATCGGTTTCGATCCCCAGTTACTCCGGGCACACACCTTTGACTTTTCGAAGCTATGTGTGAATTAAAAATGTTAATTATCGCTCGCTTAATAATTTTCTCGGTAAATGGCAATAGGCTCGCCTCCTACTACAATGGGACCGAACCATAACTGGCGAAGTGTGGGTGTGTAAAACACCTCTGCCTACCCCTTCGGGGATAAACGGCATCTCTACTAGGCTTTAGCTGCCATTGTGCGTTAGACTAAATAAAGATCAGTGAGACTCCAGTTTGCGTCAAGGAAATATAATATAATCATATACCTCTGAATTGCTTAAATCGGCAATCTCGTTTTAAAATCGCCGTAGGCATTAACTAAGTGGATGCTTCTTACTGCAGCCGCTTAATCCCCACGCCGTATCTGATACCGGCGGGCTATACTAGGATCTATTCTGACAGCGCTCAACAATTAGACAACGTCGTATTTGTAGAACTGATACATGTAGAGTGGACCTTTATATATAGGTGGAGTGGACAATGAACGTTGACTTAGAATACGTCGTTGATTCGTTTTTCGGCAAATATAACTGTTAAATAGGAGAGTTAGTGACGTGGAGATTTTTCTTATTTCTGTGTTATATAGATGAAAGTTGCAGTATAGTATACTACTTAAACTTACAAAGTACTGAATTGCATGCGGCTTGAATTTGTCGAAAATTCTGGTTTCTAGACCCATCTGTATATATGGTTAGATAATTCAGAAAATTAGGCAGGTCATCCTTTGGTCATGTTATAAAAATGTTGCAAGTACATATAGTTTGAAATGGTTGAATCAGCCATTTCATCTTCTTATCGCCGTAGGCATTAAGTAAGTGAATGCTTATTACTGTAGCCATCTAATCCCCAAGCCGTATCTGATACCGGCGGCCGAAACCAGGATCGATTCTGACACCACTCTGCAATTAGACCAAGCCGCTCTGTGTTTGTAGTGGAACTATATAGAGAGTATATGTAGATATGGATGTGTATGTTGGGAGGACAATGGACGTCGATTCAGAATACTTTGTTGAATTGTTTTAATTGACGAAGTAAAGAACAAGGGAAAATATTAGAATGGATTTTGTTTCGTTAAAATTCAGCGTCGTGTTTGCAGGTCAAAACCATTTTTGCATTTCGTCTGATATAGGCGAGTACCGAAAAATGTTTACTTTTAGTTGGTCGGAGATTTTTGCATACCTAAAAAAGCACCAAATACTAGTTAATAATAAAAAATACATGTATACCTTTAACGGCTAAACAGCATAGAAAAACAGTGAGAATTAGATCTCTAAGAACTTTTCACATAGATCTCGGCAGACATGCAAACCCTAAAAATCCGCATAGCCTAAAACTTCCCAGAGCGAGAAGTGGCCTATGCCCCGCAATGAGCTAGATCATATTCACACAGGACCTACCTACAGATACATTAGATTTTTAAACAAAAAGGCTATAATGTCATGTTATGCATCTAAAATATAAACTAAAATTTAATATTCACGGCATCAAGAACCTGGAAAAGTGTTATAAAAAGTCAATTACGCCATCAATTTTCGATACGCTTTCATAAATTTGTACGGCATGAAAGTAAAGTGCGTTCTCTAAACTACTCTTTTTTAATTCAACACTACATACATAAATAGACTCACGCCTGTTTCCCGGAGGGGTAGGCAGAAACTACGGAACGCCATTTGCAACGATCCTGACATATCTCTCTTGCTTCATTCACTCCCATCAGATTCCTCATGCATGCTCTTCTGTTCAGGGTACTTCTAATCTGTCCTGTTTTTAGGATGTCTCCAATCTGCAGGCCGATTCAGAATGACACGATAAGTTATCGTACGATATGTCAAATTATTGTCCTCATCTTTTAGCCGCCTATCAGAGATATTTTGAACAAATATTCATTGAATTCGGTTTATTTATTAATTTACTACATACTGAATGCATAAAATTGATAGGAAATGCGATAGTTTTGAGAAAAAATGAGCTAGCCCATTTGACAATTAACGGAATCGTATGTCAAATGAGATATCGAACGATTCTGAATCGCCCCCCTGGTCAGAGAACGTCCGCCTAGGTCTTCCCCTTCGTCCTGTCCCTTTCACACTTGCCTTATATCTGGTTGGTCAGACTTTCGTCATCCATCCTCACAACGTGACCAAACCATCTTAGCACAACATGTCCTTTTAAAATGGCTCTTTAAAGGTTTAAACGTTGTCCGTATATTTTTGTTCATTTGTGAGTGAATGCGGCATCGTTCTCAGTTTCCAAGAAATAATTCAAGTGAGTGGGACCGTTGAGCAATTTTTGATTTGATAGCTTTTGCAGGTGGTAGCACCTTTAAGTTTTTTGCTTGCAGTGTGAACTGTTCACTCTATGTCGTTAATTAGGCTATGTAGCTTATCTTTGTAGCAATAATAAGGTTTATTTTTTTGTGTTTGTTATTAGCTGTGACCTTATGAGCTTCGATAATTGGATTTCACTCGTAAAAGTAGCAAGTCTGTAGGTACAGAAATGAAAGCTTGTCTAGGAACATGTTTTTTTAGTCTTTCGTCGTTTCTATCGTATAGTAGGAATGATGATGGTCTTATACCAATTACAAATTTATCACCTGTGTGGCCATTGCAAACATGGGAATGGAACTCGCAACAAATTCTTATTGTTTACTAACCTCGTAGTCAGCAGATTAAAGTAATCTGCTAGCCATTGTAGCAACTTTTTAGTGAAGCAGTTTCATTGTGCAAACCCCATTAAGGATAATATAAGTCAAGGAAAGTAAGCAAGTATACCAAGCTTAATAGTTAATCCAAATACAACGCAAGTCTAAAGGCTGCTACACACAGTGCCGGCGGCACGGCTGGCGGCCAAACCGCGTGCGCCCGCTGGCATACAAAGCCGCCGGCCTGGCCGCACGAATGAGCCGGCGGCATGGCCGCGCGGGTACGAGTAGGCCGCCGGCCGGCCGCGGGTTGCAACTTGCTACTTGTGTGTGGTCGTTCTATTGGGGTTGCCAACCATACTTTATAATAAAGTATCCACTTTATTTTTGGCAATTATACTTTTGTATACAAATAAAGTATATGAAAATACTTTATTTCCAACCCTTACTGTGACGTGTAAAACAAAACACTAACCATGATTACTTATCTATACTTATATCGTTACACATAAGTTAAATGGATGATGGAAATTATTTAGACTTAAAGAGTTCTTAAAGAAATTCACCACTGATGGTAAAGATTTTTTACAGAGAAAGGCAATTGGCAGTAGTATAGACTCACGCCTGTATCTCCAAAGGGATAGGCAGAGGTGTAATATTACACCCATATTTCGCCATGAATTTTTAGGTCCCACGTAATACGGGGCGAGCCTATTGCCGTTACCGGGCACATCACCAGACTCCGTGCTGCTACTGAGAATTCGGAAAACCTGGTAATACTTTTGCCCAACGCGGGAATCGAACCCGGGACCTCCGATCAGCAGTCGCATACGCTATCCACAAGACCACTGAGGCAATTTATACTTAAAATCATATCTCCGTCTCCGTCCCCGCCACTTCAGAAGTTCAGTGATGAATCCTAAGTGGCGAGAAGAAAGAAATAGAACGTCAATAATTAACGCATTTAAAAACTAATTCTTTATTTTTTAATGTCAAACAAGCTATAAAACATTTAAAGATAGAAAAAATGTAAAATTGTTCGAATAGGCCATTCGAACAATTTTATACTTTATTTTTCGCAAAAGAAAGTTGGCAACGCTACGTTCTGTACAACTGGAATGATGCGCGGCGGCTTTCTGTGGCCGATGCCGGTGGCATCGACGCCCGCCAAAAGCCGGCGGCACTGTGTGTAGCAGACATAAAAGCTTAATTAAGTCCTGACCATTCAATTACAATCTCGGATATATTTAAGGAGAAGACAATTGAAGACAATTTGTGCCCGTGTAGATGTCCGTAATTTAAATGTGTGTGTAGTCTAATGCCATTTTTTAGAAAAGGCAAAGAAACTAATAATAAAATAAATTAACCGGCATTTCCCTTAGCAGAGTATTTAGATAACTGCGGCAGAACGGCCTTTTTTGGTGTTCTAGCAAAAATGTATGTAGTGTTAGTGGATAGTGAAGTCCTAGGTACCATTGACTGGGCTAACAAAAGTATTGATTTATGTAAAATAAAAATAATTCACATTAGCGTGGTACGGAGTCGAAACTGTGCCTGGACCTACATATGTATACTCTATTCTCAAGTTACAATGAACAAACCTACTGCGAGTGTTGCGTGTGCGACCGACGGCGACGCCCTAAATCCTAGGTTAGCGCACTAGGCAATGTATAGTCAAAAGATCCCTGTCATACAAACAAGTCTGTATAATAAAGAATATATCAATGTATGTAGGTGTATACACAATATTATAAAGAAACTTGTAGGTAATATACCATCATAATGGGTATTTAAAATGCAAAGCTTCCACCAAGAACAATAAACCAAAGGTATTTATGGAGAGTTGCGTTCCGTACAAAGCTTTACAATAACAATTCAACTGGCCGCACCCCAATGAACACGATATAAATTGCCTTTATTAAATATTCACTCATTAAAACTCAAGGGAGGAACGCAATTATTATAATTGGTTTTCCAACTACGGAAGTCAATATTCGATCTATAGATAGATCTGTAGATTTTAGATTCGTTTTAGACATAAGCTCCATACAAAATATGTCAAACACGAATCTCGAATCTCAAAATCCATGTATGGATCGAATATTGAAAATGGCCGTAAGTCAAAATGTAGAGACACTTAAAGTGCATTCATCTTTACCTGGCACAACTAGTAAACAAACATACCTTCATCACAAATCACAAGATTGTGGCCGAATCACGTAATATATGCTACTTGAAAATATTTACAATGTAGTTCAAACACCAACACATTATTTTCCATCTAAAATAGCTTCATATTTCCCTTTTAAAACACATTTATTTAAAGAAAATCGTAATTGTGATGATACTTCAAACCACAGATTATTGCGATGTCTTGTCAATATGACATTTGACTGTAGAGATGGGATGAAGTGAATGATAAAATTGAATGATTATAGAAAAAGAATTAATATATTGTAATCCGTTTATGGTAAACATAAAGAACATTCTGATCCGTATAAAATGATTTCATTAACTAAACTGGGGTCAATTTTCATAAGGGCCTAAATTAAAAGCTTTTCACTGCAGACAATATGGATAAAAACCGATAAGTCAATAAATATATTTTTAGGCATTATTGTTAAAAGACATAAAGACATATTTATTTCTGCATTTTGGTTGTTTACAACACTTATACATGTCAGAACCCTATTCTAGATGATGCCGGCTTTTCCTAGCTAAATTACTTCTTGAGAAGAAAGGCCGAAACAAACTGAGTCATTGATTTTTTTTGTCACTTCAATTTCTTTAGTCTTTTCATCATCTTTTAAAGTCCAGACAAAAAAGAAAAATCCTTATTAATTGGCAACACCGAGTGCAAAAATAATGAAAAGAGTTTGGCGTCAAACATTTCGGGTATTCTATGTAGAACGATTTTGAAGTTGCTTACGACCGACCTGACTTGCTTGTGGATTTGTATTAGCTTTTCATTCCGACTATTATTTCTCTTGATCGACAACTGGGCTACGTACAAAGGACTTTGTGATTGCAACTGATTGGACTCTTGTAACTAACCGAGAGACAAAAGTGAGAGAGACATGATATATGGGCGCGGGCGATAGATGCCGCTAACGCTAATTGTTGAAGTCATTATAATGACAAATAGTGTTTACATTCACTTACCAGTATTTAGTTATAAACACATTTTGCCTTCAGATAAGATTTCAATATAAAAGTGGTTGATGAAATGGCAGCCAAGAAAAATATTATTGTTGTTCGTCTTCCGCCTTATCATTGCGAACTAAACCTAATATAATTAATATGGGCACAAATAAAATCGCGTGTTGGCTGCAATAATAAAACTTTTAAGATGGGAGAAATAAAAGATTTAACAAAAGAGAGCATTGCCAAAATTGATAATGAATCATGGAAAAATGCATTGAACATGTTATCAAGCAGGAAAATAAAATGATGCTCGATGGGTTTATTGATGATGCGACGGGTGTAGTAACCCCCAGATTCATAATTAACGTCACATCAGAAACTAGTTCTTATGAAACCACACCGTCTCTCGACACTGACGATCTGACATAATATTTGTACATTTAAAATACCATTTCTACTTCTACTCTCATCGAAAACATTAAAAGTTTAAAATCTCTATCTCTAATATGTTTTATTTCATTCACTGAATGAATTTTAAGTGAAACTTGATTTAGTTCATGCAATGTTTCCCATCACTAGTCTTACGGACCTACTTATCTGTCCGCCATATTTGTTTACCATTTTTGCCAGGTAAGAATGAACGCATTATAGGTACGCACACAACTAACTACTAAAGTAGGGAGAGAAATGTGCTGTAATTGAATAACATCTTAAGGTTTTTACTAGCAGGTCTTCTTTCTTCTTTGTCCACCCCTCTTCCCAGTTTAGCTGGGGTCGGGTCTCCTTACACATTTGCGCCAGAGTGCTCTATTCTGACTTGTCTGTGCACCCAGCTTCTCTTTTTGAATCTCTTTCCGCATGTAAGTCCACCAGGTGGCGGGTGGTCGTCCTCTACCTCGCGGCTGATCGGGGATATTTAGGGCCTTTTTGACAGGATGGTTATCCTCGCGTCTCAGGATATGACCGTACCAGCGCAATGTTTTTACTAGCAGGTAATATAATAATAAATTAATATTTACATTTAGAATAAAAAGAATAAGAAGGAAATAAATTTGGTTTTTTAATAATGTGTTTTGAATAAAAAAAATTTGGAAATCAATAATGTGGCTTACGTAGGGTCCATAAAAATACTATAATAACTGCCTGGGTAAGCCAAGATTCACAAATATAAATTTATTACTATTTTATTGATTTCTCCTTGTTGTCAAATAACATCACTGGACCAAACAACAATTTTATAAATTAATTGATTTCTTTAAGTTTAATTTATTCTGCTAAATACCCGTTAAACCTACTCCTTGTCTACAAGTAAGTAATAATAATATTTCGTTCATAACATATTGCGTATATTAAGTGACGCGTATTTCCCCTGTGTGGTAGTAGGTAGGCGTGAGCCGAGCTTGCGCCTGTAATTAGTGCACTAATTGAATACCATGCTGACACAGATTATTATTTATAGAAATTGCCCGCCGACGTTCCGGGATTTGGGACTCGGCGGCTGGATTAATTGTATTTATTATATTTTGTATATTTTTTCTTCTTTGATTTTGCGTGAGATTGGGAGTATCTATGTTGTTTTTTCCAGATAACTTAAGTAAATATTGAATGTTTCTAAATTGAATTACTAAAAAAAGAAATATAATTACAAACAAAAGTAAATGTTTCATGGATTAAAACGTCGCGTTGCATTAAATGATTTACCGAAGTCTAATTCTCATATTACAGAACAGTTAAAAACGTTGTTCTGTGCTAATTACAAATTATGTGGATAAATAATCAAGGAGTAGTCGTGAATATACCTACTACCTTACATATATTTACCATAATCGCCTATACTATATATTATGTATATTTTGTAGTAAAACTCGTTTGGAAAGCAGAATAACCTATTTTCGAAAAAAATACCTATCTGGAACGTTCAAGATATTTCAAATACTTTTCTTAGGTATGTATTACATCTTATCTGTAATGTGGTGTACAACAAAGAATTATCTACACCTCACGTTTCGGCATGGGTCACGTATATTACTATGTGTACAAGTCGCAGAAAGTTTCAAAGTAATTAAGTGAGTTGAAGTTTATTAAATTACTAGAGGATGCCCGCGGTTACACCCGCGTTATTTAAGGCTACTGCTCCGCTCCTGTCGCTCATAGCGCGATGTTATATAGCCTATAACCTTCCTCGATAAATCTATCTAACACTGAAAGAATTTTTCAAATCGGACCAGTAGTTCCTGAAATTTGCGCGTTCAACCAAACAAACAAACGAACAAACGCTTCAGCTTTATATATTAGTATAAGATGTACATGCAATGGTTATTTATAGTAAACTGTTTTTGTGATCTGTAACACAAGTTCTGCCTTTAACAGACACCAGTCTGTCTCAAAGGAAAGAGACTTGTTTTTCTATATATACACGCTGATTTTTAATTGGTTTTGGAGCGAAAGCCATCTTATTACTTATCGTTAATAGAACCTAACCAGCTAATAATATTTGAAATATAAGCTAAAAAATCTTGAGAAATTTAATTTAATAGTACGAGAACACGAAGTATCAGTTCGCCGCACACTGGCGAACTACGAGCGATCGTGTCACACACACACACTGGCATTAGTCAATAGTCATTGAACCGTTATTCCCGGCCTCCCGCTCCCCACCATGCGCGCGCGCCACCCTCCGCTGCAGGGCGCCAGCGGGAGGCGGGGGCGCGGCGGGGGCACGGCGGGGTGCGGCCGTGCGGTGCGGGGCGGGCGCAAGTTGACCTTCAGTCTTAAGAAATTAGGTCAATGGGACAGTCGTATATCACGCTCCCGTCACTCTGTGTCCGTGTTACGTAATAAAACTACAATCGTGCATCCTTACAATACTGATGTGTTCGCTAGTGGATTGATAGGCCGCAACCTGACGTGACTCCATAGGGTTTTATTAGTTGATCGAGGTTATAAGATTTGTGTACAAAGAAGAAACGGAGTCGCGAGAACGCGAGAAACATGTGTGTGCAAATGTGTAAATTGATTGTGATATAAGCAGAAGACTGTAAAGGTAAGTGATATGTTTACTGCTTGTCGTAAATACCTACGTTGATAAGTAACATGTTTTAAACACGCCAGAAATAAGTAAATACCTAAATTCGGCTTTTACTAGTTATTGAAAATGACTATGTACCAACGATTAATACGTAAATAATAATAAGTTCTTCTTTTCGTCTACTAGTTTATTATGATTGCGTGAACCCACAGCTTATTTCTGTGACTTACGAAAGAATAGGTAGGTACAGCTATTTAGTTACATGTGTTTATTATTTTAATCATTATTATGTGCTGGTGACGGATTAAGAATACGAATTGTCACCACCCCATATCATCCCATGGGTGTCGTAAGAGCCGACAGAGGGAGTATATCATGCAGAGAACAGCACTGTAAGAGAAGGAAAACTTGATACAAACCCTATACCAACCCGCTTGGCCAGCGTGGTATAGTAGGCCAATTCCTCCTATCAAAGGAGAGGCCTAGTCCAGCAGTGGACTATTAAAGGCTGATGATGATGATATGTACTTAAAATTATTGAAGTTGTCATCGTAATTAATTTGTGTTTCGTAAGTACGTAAATTAGGTATCACTATCCATCCGTACATCTTATGCCGGGGCCTCACTAGCGGCTAACGTCAATGTCTTCTAGCGCGATAATTATTGCGATAATTTTTAACGCGCTAAAGTAGGTGGCCACACTTGAAACGTCAACGTGAATGCCCATCATTGGAGATAAAAACGCCAAACGCCAATGTCAATGCCGTTGTCAAATTATTACACGGTTAACGTAGGTACATTACCGCAATAATTAATGGCATTTCTCGTTAGTATGGCTCTAGCAGAAGTGCTTTGCTGCCTCATACGTGTTTTATGTGTAGTTAGTTACCTACTGTTACACGCGGTGTACTGTACCTAAAACAGCTGTTGACCTCGCCGCGCGACGTCAACAGCTGTTTTAGGTACCTACAGCGCGCCGACGCGACGAGTCGATCGACGATCGAGTCGCACGTTACTACTTATCTCCTAGAGTTATTAACTTTTATAACTTTTTTATTTTACGTGGTAGGTAAATTTTGATTTTGAATATGAATAGCAGATATTTTTTCCAACGTGAGGTTTTTTTTTCCTAAACCAATAAAAAATCAGCGTGTATATCACTGTATTACTTACTGTGTGAAAACCTTTGTGAAAGAGATAAATAAACGATTATTTTTAAACTAGCACCTTGTCAGTAAATAGTCATCTAGGTAAATTTATATGTAACTAGCTGTGCCCACGACTTCGTTCGCGTAAATGTTGGAATTTAATTAGCATGACATTTATGCCATTTAACCAAAGTTACCGACTTAGCCCACAGAATCAGTAGGCTCAAGTGGCAGTGGGCTGGCCATATCTATAGAGCAAGCGTGTCCTAGAGTGGAGACCACGCCTCGGCAAGCGTAAGGTAGGGCAGCACCCGGCTAGGTGGACCGACGACCTGAAAAAGGTGGCTGGGATAGACTGGATGCGGAAGGCTGAGGACCGTATGCTATGGCGCGTGTTGGGAGAGGCCTATGTCCAGCAGTGGACTGCGATAGACTGATTGATTGACATTTATGCCAAAAGTATATAATATTTATAACTTTTATATGACGTATATTATATACCTAATATATATCTTTAGAGAATTTCTTTATACACAACATTAACTGTTTTACCGCCTTCACATAGAACATGTAAATTATTTTTACCGCCTACTCGTGAACATGCCACATATAACTGACCATGTGAAAAACAACAGCTTCGGAGGTCGATTCCAGCTGTTTCAAGTGTCTGTCCCTGCGATTTATTTAGAAAATACTCACAGGACTACGAATATCCAGCCCTGCCGAAAGTAAGATAGCCCCGTTGAGTAACTCAAGAGGTATCTATATATATATGTCTGATCCCCAAAGATTCCCACGTATGTGACGTATGTGAGTGGAATAATAAGACACCTTTATAAGAACATATCACGAACGAAAGAAAGAAATCAAAGAAACACAATCACATTCAACAATCAAAAATTCAAAAGAAACGACAAAGACACCAATCCAAGTAATCCAACGATGACGAAATAAATTAACCGAGAACCTCATCAATCCTCGGAGAATCTTAACACCGCCATTCCGAAAATGACGTCATTTGCTCAACGCCATGTCCGTGTGGTGACGGATTGAGAATACGAATTGTCACCACCCCATATCATCCCATGGATGTCGTAAGAGCCGACAGAGGGAGAATATCATGCAGATAACAGCACTGTAAGAGAAGGAAAACTTGATACAAACCCTATACCAACCCGCTTGGCCAGCGTGGTATAGTAGGCGAATTCCTCCTTTCAAAGGAGAGGCCTAGTCCAACTGTGGACTATTAAAGGCTGATGATGATGATGATGCTCAACGCCATCTATGTTTACATATACAAACCGACCGAGATAGAAAATAATATAGACTAATCGACAATTTATCGAAAAAAGCATCTATAGTCATTGTTTTTATAATTTAAAATAAAATGAAATGATTACATAACTATTATATAAACATAAGAATTTGAAATAAATGAGATCGACCGTTTATAGGGCCTCCGCATACTAGCTTCTTTTAGCATCGGCGACCGGCGATTCAGTCGCTTTTTAGCATCCAGATGCAGCGTCCGAATTCTTACATCGCACACTGGAAGATGCCGATCGCGGCGACTGTCACTTAAAATAATAACGAAGGGATCGTCCATTAATAACGTGATTTTATGTCTTTTCAATTTTAAACTTACTCTGTGATGATGATACCTGGGTAGGTTTGAGGCTTTACCACCTCTCCTCATTCTTTCAAAAGTCAGTTTCAAAAGTATTTTTTATACAAAGTAAATAAAAAAATATTTTATCCAAAAAGACATTGCGAGCTACTGGTGTCAAAATTGAAGCTAAAATAAAAAATATTACACTCATTATTCTCTTCATCTCTTACCTGACTTCAATTTGTTTGGGTCGGCGCTGTATGGGCATACATTATCTTCCATACTTCTATGTCACCAGTCATCCGATCACTTCCCCCTTTTCTTACATATCTATTCTCACTCACACAGTTATTCCATCTTTTATTTGGTCGCCCTATCCCTTTATCTCTCTTCCCTCCTATTTACCACTTGTTTACCTAAATACATAGTTATCCACTCTTCTCATAAGATGTTTCTAAAATGCAAATCTTTTCATCCATGGACGCTACTTGCAGACTAGTTTGATAGGTATTTTCTCTATTTTGGCATGGTAAAAAATTATAAATATATCATTCATACTTTTAAAATAGCGTTCTTTAAGGTCCTTTAAGAACGCTATTTAAAAAGTATACTGGCTCATTTTAGTCTTAATTCGCAATAATTGCAATTCGATCTTGCAAAATATAAAAGCATATCACACATAAAGAATTCCAGAAATGGATCAGAAAATTCAGAGACCGCTGTACCTACATAAAAAGAAAATATCCAGACCAAACTGAGGACATCCTCCTTTTTGAAGTGGGTTGATTAAAGCATCCTAGAGCATCCAAAAGCAACGAAAGATCTTAATACAGGACTTTTCTGAATCCCTGTCCATCGAACGAACGATCGTTGTTTTATGATGCGTATAGGATAAAAATCTCTGGCTCATGAAAAACAAGGACACTTGATATCTGTCTACACTTATTTGTCTCTTCCACCTATCAAGACTCACGTGATTAAAGGACGACTCCTTACTATAGGTTGTCACTTATTTGTTAACCCTTAAATAACACCGTGGGGTATTAAAATTCTTCACCCCAGGGTCACAACTTGTATTTTTTTTGCGATGGTAGTATCATCTCCTAAAGTTGTCAGTCACGTGGCGTTAAAAAAAACTTCCATCTAGTCTGCTTAGCTATGTGAGAAAATTACCCCAGGGTGTCAGTTACGCATGCATTAATTTCTCATCAATTCAGTCAAATGTTTGATAAACTAAGTTTACAGAGCCCTGCAAAGCTCCTTTTTTGGGTGCAGCGTCACAAGAAAACCTAAGATAACCTATTAAGTTTTCTGAGTGGATAAGTTTCCGGAACGGACGAGACTTTTCATATTAAATGATATCTGTAGAACGATCGTTAATTCTGTGTACAATTAGTAGTTTAATGAAAGAATGAAGTTTTTTAATGTAACGCACTTTAGTGTTATTTAAAATTTTTGATGCTTTGTTAAAAATACTAAACTACAAAAATAATTTATTTTGTACTCTACAACTTTTAATAGCCGTTTGGGGTAATTAACCCCAAAGTTTATTTATTATTCTGTAACCGAAAATAAGGATGTTATTATAGGGTTTGACTAGTGAATGGCTTAAACAGAATAAATGTCGATAAAAATATGACAGCGCTTATAATACATATGTAAGTTTTCATTTAGGCAGTACACGACCTAGTGTGATGTACTAGATTTTGACAACGCGATTCTTATCATAGGTTATGATAAAGCTACATTACCTACTGCTTTCTTTATACCGATGAAAATATTAAGCAAGCTAAAGTCAGTATATTTTACCTACATCCAAAAACCAGTTCTCGTATTACTTTCAGTGAGTATCATCTATCAATTCATACGTTAATATTAATACGAAGAAATGAGTGCAGTACTGTCCATGCCATCTATTGTTTAGAGCATAAAATGTAGAGTACTAGGTACTTGCCAGTTTTCGATGGTATAGGTCTATTAATAATAGAACATAATTTAACATCATTGTAACGAACATCATTTAATTATACTGGTATATTTATGTTTTTTTTATAGAAACCTATATTACTGATATTGTACAATTATTGTATTACAACGTTGAAAAAATTAATGAATTTATCGATATTCGACTCGGCCGATCACCAACAATACACTACAGCACTACCGTCGCCGCGTCCGAACGCAGGGAGTCGCTAAAACGCGATGCAGCATCGATACAGTTGCAAAATCGCCGGTCGCCGATGCTAAAAGAAGCTAGTCGGCGGTGGCTCTAAATTAAGTGGACATTGTAATAAATTTTGACACAGAGACTTTTTGTTTCTGAAAGTGCCGAATATTATACTCTATTATTTTTTTAATAACAGAAAGATACCTGACACATAATTATTGTCTTTTTTGCAAGAAACATTTATTTTGCTAGAAAATTATTTGAAAATAGTGACATCTATCGGTCGGAAGGATAATTATAATTATGCTCGGTTCCAGTAATTTATTTATCGAAAATACATAAAAATATACTGACGAAATTAATAATCGCCTTCTTTTTTAAAGTCGGGTAGATAGCCATAAAACACTATGAAGATACCTATTTAGACTAACTATACTTTTACTAACAAACTTATAATGATCATAGATGGCACCACATATATAACCAGTTTTGGATGATCCCTGTTTTGTTTGGGACTACGTACAAAGGAGAGGTCAAGCTGTACACCTTAAACCACTCAACCGATTGTGATGTAACATATACTATTTTATAGCTTTGAGTATCCTTTGTACATGAGCGTGAGTTTTATTGATATCAATTTCGCCATTTTAGAGATCTTTAGTAATATAGGGAAAAACAGACAGAAGGACATAAATTCAAAAAAATATCAAATATTGCTTTTTAGCTTTTGCCTAGATTTTTTAGCTAATTTTCGTCAAAATATCTTAAATGTAGAGACTTTTTCACCTCTACAGTTTTATTATAGTATATAGATATCTTAATATATAAAATCCTTGCGTTACTGACTGACTGACAGACACGCTACAGCCGAAACTATTGGGCGCACGAAGCTGAAATTTGGCATGTATGTTTCTTGGGGACCGTAGGGGTGCACTAAGAAGGGATTTCCCGAAATTCCCACGGGATCGGCCAAAACGGGTAAATTAAAAAAAATGCAGGCATAGCTGCTGGCGTTCTCTAGTAATAATATAAGACCAAAGGGTAACAGTTTAGGTAACAATAACAAGAATACTGGAGGGAATAAATTGCTACGCTATTTGGATAGTATTTATTTTGTTACTGTCTAGTGAATTGAATGGGTTCTCGTGTTCCCTCGTTTTATTTTGCTAATTTTACAAATAATTGTTCACTACATATTGTTAGTACAGAGATATTTAAGCTATTAATAAGGGTAGATTTGCGAAGTTTTAATACAATACAAGAGTTAACCATAATTAAATCAAGCATTTGTCATATTGATTGCTTTTTACCTTACCATACAGAAGCGTATTTTTGACATTAACACTTTAGGCGAGGTCCTCAATTTTTTTTCTCAGCATTGCAAACTGCTTACAAAAAAGCTGCTATTGAGTAGAAATACACCACGCAGAAATGGTCACATATCGTTGTTATATTCTGGTAAAACCCTTTCCATTAACGAGTCACGCTACAGAAATATCAGCACACGTGTTCGCCGACTCCACTTATAAACTTATATCATTCGGCGCAACTACTAACTGCACATATGGGACGTTAACTGAAACTTTTGTGCGACAACTATTCATAATATTTAGACTGAAAGTTTTATACATGCTTATAGAATATTAATAACGCTGTGGCTGAAAGGATTGGCTAGATATATTTTGAGCGCATTTCTGAGGATGCCAAAGTCATATTTTGAATACATAAATAGTTTTGCATTTACATTAGAGGTGTTACGGATAAAATAGGAGCAAAGTTAAAAAACTACTCCATTCCGACCGTATTTACACCAGGGGCCAAAGTATACAACATGGTGGGCACACCAAAGGATGTTCTACCGCTACAAACCCCAGGTGTCTATAAAAGCAACTGCTGCTGAGGAAGCTCTTACATAGGGCAAACGAAGTGGACCATGGCTGAACGTATAAAGGAGCATATCGCAGCTGTAAAGAACCGTCAAACGAACAAATCGGCGATTGCGGAACATTTACTTCAATCAGGCACCAATCACTGGATTGAATTTCATCGTCCCCAAGTCCTCTCCACGGAACACCACTTTTACCCAAGAGTTGTGCGTGAAGCGATCGAAATTAGAAAACATAAAAATTTCAATCGGGAAGAGGGCTTCAAATTGTCATCGGCGTGGAATCCAGTGATCCGGTTAACAACACCCATGCGCAGTCGGCGAATGTTCAATATACAGATACGGTTAGTGTGTTCGGAAATCAACAACGCGGGGGTAGAAATAGAATCTTCTACCTCCCACTCGGAGACGTGACATCGCTACACCAGTCAGCTTGCGACCACGGGACGTGCAACCGTCTCGAAACGTCAAGCAAAAATAAGGTATGTAAATACCTAATGCGTGTTCGCGTTCATTCCCGTATAGATATATATTCACTAAACTAAAATTGGTCAATTCCTGTATTCTACTAACATATAAGGTGAGAAAAGGAAAGGTGATGTTTTAGAGATGTGAAACTAAATTTAGGGCCTGTTTTAGTTGACCCGTCTCGACGTAGTATTTAAAACTACGTAAACATCCAATAAATCTAAATCATACAAAGCTAGACATAGCTTAATATTTTATCTGCTTTTGTTATTACCAAAGAGATTAACAAGGCAGTAGCTATTTATCTAGTTTAATCGTGCAGAATGAAATCACCAGTATTCTCTATTGAAAATTTGAAATAAAATGAATTTCAAATTTAGAAAGGACCATGGGCGGAATCGTCCCCACCCATCAACAGAAATGAAATGTAGCTCAATCGACACATCTTGGAAAGATGACATTTTTTTACTATGGCGACGTTGCCCAAATGCATGGGGTTTTTATAGTAATTAACGTTTAAACAAATATTTTGTTGACGCATTATTGACGATTAATTGTAAAATACCTACTCCTTTATCTATTATAGGCAGTTATGGTACATTCTCCCACATTCACACAACACCATCTAGTCCCAAACTAAGCAGAAGCTTGTAATATGGGTACTAGATAAGGGTTAAACATACATATATACTTCTTTTTTTGTAAATACATACATATTGTATAAAGAAACACCCAGACCAAGACAAACATATATGTTCATGCACACAAATGTTTGACTTGAGCGGAAATCGAACCCGCGACCTTCGGCGTAGCAGTCGCTTACACTCGGCGCCAACCGGTCGTCAATATAGTATATAAAAATAGACCAGTAATATTAACACTCTATTACTATTGTTATTTACCTACTATGAGCATTGTAAAAATGAATATTAGAAGACAATGAATTTAAATGATTCATTCATATTCGTTATGTTCTAATTTTTCTTTAATCTGTACTGTCGCACTGCTTGGCAAAGGCCTCCCCCAGATCTTTCCACGCTCTCTTGTCACCTGCAATATCAAGCCAACTCTTGTGGTAGGCGTCTAGGTCATCTCGCCACCGTTTTCGGGGCCAACCCCGGCGACGACGACCATTTTCTGGCACCCACAGTGTCGAGATTTTCGCCCAACGATCATGTATATATGTATAATATATCATGTATGCAGCTGACATGGCCCACCCTGTTCCATTTAAGGTTAGCAGCCTTTTTCCCACATCTTCAACTTTAGTTTTTTTATTTTCGTATTATTCGTTTATTATCATTTAAATGTAAGTATATGATTAAAAATACATTATTTTTATTTTGTATCGTTACTAATCATGTTTTGTACTGTAATATAACCATAATGTTAAAATAACTTGCAAGTGTAAAATGAAAATATAGGTTAATTAACAATAATCAATTGTTTTTTTATGGATATATCCCATGGATTTAAGTAAATAGAAGGATTTTAATCAAATAGTGGATACTTAAGGTACACATTGGCATCAGTTCCATGTGTGTTGGTATATGGGGACGGAACCCACACATTTTTGCCCATAGTTCTTTCTCTCAGAAACCTTACCGCGATAGTGTCAATACTACAATAGAATTGTAGAGAGAGGTTTCCAGATTGGCTTCACCAAACAAATATTGGTAAAGTTTTTAAAGCACGGCCATTTATTGTGTTAACAATCTCATCATATCAGCCAAACGACGTCCACTGCTGGACATAGGCCTCCCCCAAGGTTCTCCACACAGACCGGTCTTGAGCCGCCCGCATCCAACCGCCTCCCGCGATCTTGACGAGATCGTCGGTCCACCTTCCGGGAGGCCTACCTCTGCTGCGTCGTCTGGTACGTGGTCGCCACTCCAGAAGCTTTCTGCCCCATCGGCCATCGGTTCTTCGAGCTATGTGCCCTGCCCACTGCCACTTCAGCTTGGCTATCCGGAGAGCTATGTCGGCGACTTTGGTTCTACTGCGGATCTCCTCATTTCTGATTCGATCTCGCAGGGAAACTCCAAGCATAGCTCTCTCCATCGCCCTCTGAGTGACCTTGAGCCTACTCTGATAAGGCCCATAGTGAGCGACTACGTCTCTGATCCGTAAGTCATCACTGGCAACACACACTGGTCACAGACTTTCGTCTTGAGACACTGCGGGATATCGGACGAGAAGATATGTCATAGCTTCCCGAACGCTGCCCAACCGAGTTGGATTCGACGATTGACCTCCTTCTCGAAATTGGACCTACCTAATTGGACTACTTGTCCCAGGTAGATATACTTGTCGACAACGTAGAGCGTAGAGTTCCCAACCTGAATAGGAGCAGGTACAACATGGACGTTCGACATGATTTTCGTCTTGTCCATGTTCATCTTAAGACCTACTTGTTGGGAGACTCTACAGACGCCATCGAGCATTGTGCCTAGGTCTTCCATGGTCTCAGCCATGACTACGATATCGTCTGCGAATCGAAGGTGAGTGATGTACTCGCCGTTGATGTTGATGCCGAGTCCATTCCAGTCCAGAAGCTTGAAAATATCCTCCAGCGCAGTGGTAAACAGTTTCGGGGATATAACATCCCCCTGTCTCACTCCTCGCTGGAGTTGAATAGGTTTTGAACTCTGGTCCTGGAGGCGGACTGACATAGTGGCGTTTTCAAACAAACACTTCAGCACTTCGATATATCGTTAGTCAATCCGGCACCGTTGGAGAGACTGTTGCACCGCCCAGGTTTCGATCGAATCGAAGGCTTTCTCATAGTCCACAAACGCCAAGCATAGGGACTGGTTATACTCCTCGGACTTCTGTATAACCTGCCGCAGCGTATGTATGTGGTCTATGGTACTATAGCCTTTACGGAAACCGGCTTGTTCGGTATCAACAACAATCTACTCGTGTTTTAAACAAGTTTAAATAGCTATTGTTTTATTCAGAAAATAGCCTCGTACAATTGTAAACCTAGCTGTCAGGACAATATGACGGTTGAGAAGAGGGCTTATTGTTCGTTAACGGACATGTGAGGATTATTCTGATTTCAGTTCTGAATTTCATAAACAACCTCTTTACTAGTTTATTTTTTGAACTTGATGTAAACTAAAGTAAATATTTATCCAATTTTGTGTAACAGGAAATGTAGAAGTACTGTTGGGGTAGTAAATTATTTTACTAGTTACTCAAATTTTGTATAAGGGTTTACTACCTTAAGGGCTGTAAGTCACACTTTAAAAGCGAGTGGTTGCAAAAACGCACATTAACGTCAAGGCGTCCTTATTTTCGGCGTAAAATTCCAATCGGCCTATATTGTATTGGTTCTTTTCTGTATAGGAGAGACCTGTATGCCACTACCTTCCACTGTGGAAGCTGGCTCTTCTTCCTGGTACTAGACTTTTGCCTATAGTCCGGATCAAGAGCTCTGGTTAAGCCACAATCCTGTACTGTGAGGCGGTGACACTGACGGGCGACGGAGGAATATGAAAGAGAGCGTCAAAAGCTCGTGAATCCTGTCCTTAGATCTGAATATCACCGTCATTGGCGTTATGCTTGTTTCACCGTATGTTATAACCGTTTATTTGTTTATTTTTGCTTGTGAGGTGGCGATCCGCCGGCACTGTATGGTCAAGTTTGTTTCAGACGGAATGGGCGGTATACTCCCCCCTAAAGTTATTCGGATTCTGCTAAAATCGATGGGGTAGCTACTTTAAGGTTTAATCTTATTAAAAACAATTTTGTAGAAATAAAATCTACATACTACTGAAATAAACATACTAAAATATAATTTCGTCATCTGTTTTTCAGAAAAGCTATGATCAGTTGACCAATATTCGTAGTGTTTCATACTAATTAGTTTGGCAAGATAAATCACTGCAAAATAGTAAAATTATGTATATTTCAAAGCAATTTACCTATTTGCCTTAGGTACACTACGGCGAAAACCTATATTGTAGCTGCTTAGAGAGCGCTAAATCCTATCTGTAGCAAAACCCATTACGTTGAGATTAAGCATCATGATTCAAGACGTAACAACGCTGTAGCATTACTTGGCAATCTTATCTCTTAAGCTTTTTGCCTATCAATGGTGCTTGTAATTACATTGTTTCTCGAAATTACAAACAAAGATGTCAAGCAAAGATATAGTTTTTCTTTATAGGAAAACTAATTTCATAAACATGCAATCTTTAAGTGAGAAAAGTTTAAGAAACAAACCTAGGAATAAAAATTTTAATATTTTGGGAAGGGGATACCTATGATCTTTCGTAATGACTGGCAAAGATCTCCATGACAGACATCTTCCGATTGCCTAGGTTCCAACCTCTTTACCTTTTAAATCATCCCGTTGCGCCTCCTATTTCTTTTCCCAGTCATGTCGGCAATGCACTTGTGACTTTTTTGGCTCCAAGACATGGTTACAACGCTACTTATCGCCTTGTTCTTACACTTACCACGTTATTTTTACTAACGGTATACAGTTATTAAAGTAAACATCATCATCAGCCTTTGACAGTCTACTTGCTGGACTAGGCCTCTCCTTTGAAAGGAGCAATTGGCCTACCTACCCACGCTGGACAAACGGGTTGGTATAGGGTTTGTATCAAGTTTTCCTTCTCTTACAGTGCTGTTCTCTGCATAATATGCTCCCTCTGTCGGTACTTACGACACCCATGGGATGATATGGGGTGGTGACATTCCGTATTCTTAACCCGTCACCACACTAATGTTAAAGTAAAGCGTAAAGTAAACACTAGGTCTTAATTCAGTTCAGAACATTACTAAAAAGTTTAATGTAACTAAACGGGACTTGACACTGGGTTTATTATGTATAAGTTGTGGGAGTTTTTTTTACTAATTAAAGGAAAATCGAGTCTACTGTCGGCTGTACCTTTTTAGCTGCATGTACTTAATGGTAAGCAAATCTAGTCCAGCTTATGGTTGCGTTATTAATACAAATTTCTGAACGTTCTCAATAGTATCTTGTCCGACTTTTGCCCCGAATCTGGGCTCAGAACACTGCTTAGGAAATATTATATTGCTAGTACAAACAGACAATAAATTGGCAACACATATCTTGTTATGTCTTATTGGAATACTTGTTAGTAGCAATACGTCTGAGTAGCAAATCACCTTTGTAGCAAATGGAAACACCGAAGATGATTATGATGATAATTATTTCGAGACAAATTCTCTTTTAACAATCTTATTTTCGTTTCACGGCAAAGTGTGTTTAGTTTAATGGATACTTAAAATAACTTTACATATTCTGAAACTGAAGTTTCTTGCGGACTATACAGACGTTCATAAACATGTATCGCCGTAACATTGTTTCTAAGCTAGAATAGCCTGACTGTTAGACATCGTTAGCCTTAAATGTAAAGCAGTCAAGACTGAGTGGCCACTACTTTAGCGGGTGATGCAGTATTTGACGGCAACAGACGAAATTTTGTCCATACTTCAACGTATTCGTTGCCTTTGGTGTCGCTTTAGGCAACACTAAACGAATGTCCTACGTAAGCGACAAACTCAACGTGACACGACGCTACAAACTCGAAAAATGCCATCAATCATACCACACTTGTGGGTAAAACGGGCGTATTAGTCAAGACTAAACGTACCACTCAATCGTTCTGTAATTATTAGGCGCGACACCACAAACTGTGAAATAATTTATTAAGAAGTGTTGTTATGTTACTGCCCTCACTCTACTGCCCTCAACAAGGATAGCCTTGTTGAAAGAAGTAATTGGATAGCTCAAGAATGGAGTCACAAGAACTTAGTATTTAAAAAAAAATGAATTGTTGTTTGATTTACTTTCTTTTCTTGTGGAGATTTTTCCAACTCTTCACAAGAAGATAAGTTTAGTGATAGTTGTAAAAACAAACGTTGAGAAAACTTTTGATGACATTTACTATCAAAAGATTCTTATACCAGACCGTCTAGACTAGACTATCTCATTACGATGGCGACCTTTAAATAGTGTTAAAATAAATCCATCAAAATATATAGGTAGTTGTGTACTGTAGGTAGTTGAGATGATGAGATAGTCATGATCTTACATTTATTTGCAACTCCTGATTAGTTTTCATGAAATAGAAGTGAGCCTATCACTTTATTCACATACTGGAGTTATTAAAAGTTTCTCACTGAAGTATATAATTATTCAGCTTGTAATCGGGACCCCTTTTAACAGTAATGGTAAAATATCAAGTATACGTATCTTTTTTTATATTACTAATGAGATAAAATACCTCCTCCGGAGTATGCAATTACATAACCTTCACGGCAAGCCCAAGTATAAAACGTGCAGACAAACACGTCAAAAGAGCCAAGTGTATAGCCGCATTAACATTCAGATAGTAATCGGAGTGCAGTGCAAGCCACTTAGCACCCGCCGAAACACTATCTGAGTCGCACCGCATTACACCCCACAGCACCGCATCGCACAGTTTCACACCGTATCGTACCGCATCGGTACGTGGAACGGTGTCGTAACGTGTCACGCAGTTTCGCACCGAGCCGTGTCGTGATATACGTGACAGCCGAGCCGCGGCTAAGTTACAAGATTTATGTTAAGTGGAGTTGCCCGACTCTACCCCTCTTCCCACTGCCCTGAAGCAACTTCTTACGGAGATTTACTTCTCTTCCAACGTATATTGTTCTAAGTTACGCCAGGAACGTTCCAGTAAGTAACTCCATCAATTATTTACGTACCAAGCACTCATGTCTGGTAACGTGTAAGATTTTGCTGGAAAATTAACATTGTAATTACAATCTTTAATAATGTACACACAGATAATCATAAGAATAGGCCAGGTTTGATGCTAAGTAACGTTCATGATAAAGCTTGCGTACGTTTACGTTCAATGTACTCATATTATCGGCCATGGTAACGGCGGGGCAAGGGGTGCGAAGAATCTCCGGAAGAGATCGGGCTACCACCACCAACGACAATTGGCCCTGGCAACACTGAACACGCGCACACTGCGGACCGACGAGAAGATTGTCGAGCTGGAAGAAGAATTGAGCAAGTTGCGATGGGATATCATAGGCCTATCCGAAGTCCGAAGACAGGGGGAGGACTCGATAGTTCTCAATTCCGGTAACTTGCTCTTCTACCGGGAGGGCGACCAACAGTCCCAAGGTGGTGTCGGGTTCTTCGTCCACAAATCTCTCGTGACCAACGTGGTAAATATCGGGAGTGTGTCGAGCAGGGTAGCGTACCTTATACTCAGAATATCCAAGCGGTATTCGCTGAAGGTCATACAGGTATACGCTCCGACCTCGTCACACCCCGATGAGGAGGTGGAAGCCATGTACGAGGATATATCTCGGGCTATACATGGCTACAAAACCCATTACAACGTGGTCATGGGAGATTTTAACGCGAAACTGGGCAAACGCGACGGTGATGAGCTGAGAGTGGGGCAATTTGGTTATGGGCATCGGAATTCCCGGGGTCACTTGCTGGCTAGCTTTATGGAGAAGGAAGGACTCTATATGATGAACTCCTTCTTCAAGAAGCGAGAATGCCGCAAGTGGACCTGGGTAAGTCCAGACAGTGCAACCAAAAATGAGATCGACTTTATCATGTCGACGAAGAGGCAGATATTCAATGATGTCTCCGTGATCAATTCACTTAAAGTGGGGAGCGATCACCGAATGGTAAGAGGCACATTGAATATCTGTACAAGCCTCGAACGGTTGAGGTTGATAAAGTCCACGCTCCGACCGGCACCGGTTCATATCCAAAACCCCGAGAGCTTTCAGCTCGAACTCAAGAACCGTTTCGAATGCCTGGGCGAATGCGTAGATGTGGACGAGTACAGTAACGGGTTCGTGGATGCTGTCCATACAACAGGGGTTAAATTTTTTAAGCCCCAGAAAAGCAAGAGAACCAGCAAGATCTCGGATCCGACCCTCGAGCTGTTAGAGGAAAGGCGCAAGATGGTTGTGCTATCCTCCGACGACATGCCGAAATATCGGCACCTCAACAGACAGATCTCTAAGTCTCTGACTCGCGATCTCCGCCAATACAACACAAAATGTGTTTGTGAGGCGATCGAGCAGAATAAGGGCTCCAAAGTGTTCCAGAGGGATCTGTCTGTTGGGCAGAGTCAGCTGACAAAGCTGAAGACGGATGTCTAGAGTTCAGGCTACGAATGGGTAAGTTTTATACAGAGATCAGTGGAAGCGATTAAATCATCCAGTCTTAGCCCAAGGCAAAGGATCTAAACACATGGACCAAGTTTCTTGGCGCTAAGAATTAAACAATGTACAATTACCTGTATCTTCAGTGATGTCAGGCCTGGAACTAAGTTAGGGAAAAAAAACAAAACTAAGGTGGCCACGATTGATTGAATGAATTATCCACTTAGCTGTTCCTTCCAAATTGATGTCCTCTCCGTTGGTACGAGGGCACGATGCACGTTCACAGGATTCACAATTCAGTTTTGCAAATGTCAATGTTCAACTCAACTTTTGCCGGGCAAATCAAAGGCGGCAGTTTATAAGAATTCACAATACAAATTCGCGAAGTTGGTTTATGTGCTTTCAAAAGGCGATCACTTTATTAATTAGGTACAAGGCACGCGAGAGAGAGCAAAAAAGAGCGTCTTAATTTTTCAAGGCGGGAACGGAAGTGACAGTTCAGTGTGACCATTGTCAGAAATTTTCAATAGACTAAACAAAATGTTACTTAATCGATATAATCGATTTGCCCACCCATTGCCGTAGGGTGTACTTACAGACGTATGGCAGCCAAATTATGTTGCAAATATTACAGCGCCACTTTGGCCCATAAATTTCAGCCAATTCAACTGGGCTTTGGCTCAAAAGGAGGCTGTGAGGCTGCCATACATGCACTGTCTACGTTCCTTGGCTGCGGCGAAAGTGAGGTCATTTTAAAGATTGATTTGAAGAATGCCTTCAACTCAGTGAATAGGGACACCTTGCTGTCACAAGCCAAACTAGAAACACCCAAAATTTTCAAATATCTTTGGCAATGCTATAGGCATCCATCCAAATTAATTTATAAGGACAATTTATTAGAATCTGCAGTTGGTTGTCAGCAAGGTGACCCTCTCGGGCCAGTCATATTTAGTTTAGCCATTCATCCCATTATAACACAAATAAATTCGAAATTAAACATCTGGTACTTGGATGACGGGACTCTTGGAGGCGATGTAGCCACGGTTCTACAAGATTTAGAATTTAAAAAAAATCAGTTTAGCACTATCGGCTTAGAACTAAATTCCAATAAATGTGATTTTTTTATAAATGACTCATTAGAACACTCATCGGTACTTTCAAAATTTAATTCTTTGACGCCAAATATAAAAGTAATCACTAAATCTTCCTTTCGCCTACTCGGGTCCCCCATTTTTGAAAAAGCTTTTGAAACTTTTGTAAATGAGAAAATTCAAAATTTCTGTGAATCTTCAGAACGGCTATGCAAAATCAATTTACATTCGGCTTACACAATTATTCGGCATTGCCTCTTCACTCCAAAATTCACACATTTTCTGCGGTCATCTCCCTTTTGGAAACATTCATCTCTTTTGGAAACCATAGATAATGTGATTCGAAACACTTTGAGCAAAATTCTAAATCTTAACATGAACGACCGAGTGTCGCTTCAAGCAACTTTACCAGTTCGTTTGGGCGGCCTCGGCGTTCGCAAAATTACCGATGTCAGTTTGCCAGCGTTTTTGTCCTCGGTCCATGGCACTGAGGAATTGACCAGGAAAATTTTAGAACCCACACTGGTTAATTCCGAGATGCCGTGTAAGACTGATGCCATAAACGCTTGGAAAATGGCTTGCCCGAGCTCTGACTTGCCCCGAAATCTTTTCTCTCAGAGACAATGGGACGGGCCGCTCTGCAGCAAGATTAGAGATAATCTATTAACTACTGCTTCTGGTGTTGCAGAGCGCACCCGTTTGTTGGCTGTGGGAGAGTGGGAATCGGGGCTATGGCTTCAAGCGCTTCCATCGTCCAATATAGGAACTATGTTGGACGATACTACATTCCGCATCGCCTCTTGCCTTCGCTTGGGTGCTGTTTGTGTTTCTCCGCATCGTTGTCACTGTGGGGAAGCCGTCGACAGCCTTGGCCACCATGGCCTATCATGCAGCAGAAGTGCAGGGCGTATTTCCAGACACGCCCATATTAATGACATAATCCGTCGTGCTCTTTTCACCGCTGGTGTACCAGCTCATCTTGAACGGTGACGATGGGAAGAGACCAGACGGTATGTCATTATTACCTTGGAAGATGGGTAGGCCTCTGGTGTGGGACGCAACCTGCGTCGATACCCTTGCGCCATCACATCTTCTAAGTACAGCTGGGTCAGCTGGCGCTGCTGCTGCATCGGCGGAGACCCTCAAACGGCGCAAATATCAAAATCTAATTGGAAATTACGTTTTTGAGCCGTTTGGGGTCGAAACGCTTGGGCCATGGGGCTCGAGTGCTCGTGCTCTGAGCAATAGCAAAAAGGCTGATCGATGCTTCCCATGACCAGAAGGCTGGCCTATTTTTCGCAGAGAGAATAAGCATTGCCATCCAGCGTGGCAATGCTGCCAGTCTTCTGGGCACGCTACCAGTAGACAGCCTTGCGGAAGAATTCTTGGACGCAGTATAGCATATATATTATTATATATTTTTTCGTTTTCGTTGTTTTCCTTTTGTTCCTTTTTTTTTTCTTAATTTTAGATTAGTTTTAGGTTTAGCTTTAAATTTAATTATAATAATATATACCTATGTTCAGAACTAAAATAAAACTACTAACGGTTGTATATTACCTTTCAAAATCGATTTGACTTATAATAAAAACTAATTCTATTTCAAACGTCCACCCGCCCCGGACCGGCCCACCGGTCCGCTTGGTAGACGTGACAATGTTGCAACCGCTCTCCTCAGAATCGAACCGTCCACCAAGACCTCAGCAAATCGGGGAACTCCATCAGCCCCAGTTACCAAACGAAGGATGCGCCCCCTGCGCCATCTGAGTGGCGGAAGGTTAGCCTCCTTGATCAAAACGAGGTCACCAATCTTGGGTGGATCGATCTTGTCGGTCCACTTAACGCGTTGCTGGAGTATGTGCAGATATTCCAAATTCCAGCGTTTCCAAAAGCTCTGAGTAATCTGGCGTACCAATTCAAAACGCGAGAGACGACCAGGTCTCGTATCAATATAGGGGTACTCAGGCAAGGCGACAAGTGGGCGACCAATCAAAAAATGGCCCGGCGTAAGGGCCTCTAAATCATTCGGATCTGAGGAGATCGGGCACAATGGCCGAGAGTTCAAAACGGCCTCAATCTTACAAAACACAGTCGCGAATTCCTCAAATGTAAGGACAGATTCACCGATTGTCCTGCGCAAGTGTGTTTTGGCCGATTTTACAGCGGCCTCAAATATACCACCCCAGTGTGGACAATTTGGTGGAGATAACAACCAATTTATCCCACGTCGGGCAAGCCTATCACCTATATCAGCCTTGTTGGTTTCAAGAAAATTAACAACGTCATTCAAATAATTATAAGTGCCCTTGAAGTTAGTGCCGCAATCAGAGCGGATCAAGGAAGGCAGCCCTCTGCGGGATACAAATCTGTCAAATGTGGCTACAAAAGCCTCGGTCGTAAGCGAGGAGACCAGTTCCAAATGAACGGCCTTTGTGGAAAGACAAACAAAAACGCACAAGTAGGCCTTAAAAGTCTTACTGTTTCGAAGTGTCGATGTTTTCACCAAAAAGGGACCAGCGAAGTCCATGCCAATACCGTCAAACGTCCTGCTCTCAGTAACGCGATCTGCCGGTAAGTCTCCCATCAAGGGCTGCATCGTAGAAGCCTTGAGCTTATAGCAAGGGATGCAGCGAAAGACTACACTCCGAATAATTCTTCGGGCCAACAAAATCCAAAACTCGCGTTGCAAAATGGCCAAGAGCGCATTACAACCAGCATGCGAATTTTTAAGGTGACGGTCAGTTACCAACAAGCGTACCAAATGACCGTCCTTAGGTAACAAAAGGGGGTGACGTGCTCCGTAAGGGAGGTTGGCGTTCTTGAGACGCCCTCCAACGCGCAAGAGACCCGTATCGTCCAAAAAGGGGTTCAATTTAGAGACAGCTCCCGACAATTTCGATCTCCCTAATTTAAGGATAGCAATCTCCTTTTCAAAATGCGCCAATTGCACAGAACGAACCCAAAAGGTGAGGGACTCCTGTTGTTCCTGTGGTGAGATAAACGGTGTCAGTCGTTTCTGTTGTGGGGACCTAAGGTTAAAAACAAAGCGCTTTATCCAAGCAGTAATACCTAACAACTTGCCGAGGGAGCTGTAACGATTCAACAAAAAATCGGGGTCGAAGGCGCATTCCACCTTCTCAAGAGCGAGTGTTCGTAGGCCCGGCAAATTAGAAGTATTCAAAACTGGCGTTCGAGGCCTATCAATTTCTGGTCGACTCAACCATTCCGGACCCCACCACAGCGAATGACCTATCAAACTAGGCGTCAAGCATCCGCGCGAGGCACAATCAGCGGGGTTGAGCTCACCTGACACGTGTCTCCAAACAAGCTTGACTTCAGATTTTTGGATTTGGGAGACGCGATTAGCGACAAATACCTCCAAGGTGTGGACAGAAGCCTTCAACCAACAAAGAACAGTTTGGCTGTCTGTCCAGGCGTAGGTCCCACTAATACAAATGCTTTTACCCAAAGTACTTGACACGTGGTTCAATAAGCGTACAAGTAGGGCTGCTCCCGAGAGCTCCAATTTTGGGATGGTCAGTGATGTCCGAAGGGGTGCAACCTTGCTCTTCGCCATGATCAGGGAAACCCTCACCTGACCTGAGGCACTAACTGTGCGCAAGTACACCACGGCCGCGTGACCACGCTCCGAGGCATCACAAAACCCGTGAAGGGTGGCCTTGTACTTCCCGGGAGGAAGTATGGGACGAGGCAAGGAGATCTCGTTGACGGCAGGAAGTGAGGATACAAAGGAGGTCAATTCCTCAACAAGAGTGCCGTGCAGAGGTTCGTCCCAGGTCAATCCTGCTGTCCAAAGCTTCTGCAAGAAGCATTTTGCCCAAAATATAATTGGACAGATCCAACCGTTCGGATCAAAGGTTCTGGCGACAGTAGACAATACGAGACGTTTAGTCCAAGAACAAGGCAATTTCAAGTCTACGTTATACGTAAAGATGTCTTGAACCGGTCTGTACTGAACGCCGAGAACAGCCATCATGGCGGGGTTGTCAACAATCTCAAACAAATGTGGATCTTGCTGATGATCCTCTGGCAAGCCTTCCAAAAGCGCTGGTGAGTTGAAAATCCATTTACGCAACTCATAACCAGCGGAGGCCAAAATACCTATCAATTCGTCCTGCAGGAGGATCGCCTCGTCCGCTGTGGAGGCGCCCGAGCAAATGTCATCGACGTAAATATCGTCTTTCAAGATGGCGGAGGCTCGTGGGAAACGTAAGCCTTCTCGGTCTGCGAGCTCCCAAAGAGAACGTATTGCCAAGTAGGGGCTCGACCTTAACCCGTACGTATTAGCATTGAGCTCGTAGACGACCATGGGATCACGAGGAGACTCTCTCCAAAGGATCAGCTGGAAGCGACGGTCATCAGGGTGGATAATAGTTTGCCTGAACATCATTTTTATGTCGGCCACAAAGACAACCTGATGTCGTCGGAAGCTGGTGATGACGTCACAATGGTCCTTGACCAACTAGGGACCTGAATGCAAGCACTGGTTCAAGGATACGCCTGTTGAAGTCTGCGCAGAACCATCAAATACTGTGCGCAGCTTGCCAGTCGATGGCTTCAATACCGCATGATGCGGGAGAAAGTAGTGCTCCACCGAACGCCAATCCAAATTTGACACAGACATGTGTCCCAATTGTTCATATTCTCTCATGAACTCAATGTACTTCTATCTGAGCTCCGGATCACGACCCATGCGGCGCTCCATAGCCAACAATCTCTTATCGGCTAAAGGTCGTGACTCACCAAGCGGAGGCCGAACAGACAGAAATGGTAGCCTCGTAATGATTCGACCAGAACGGAGTCAACCAGTGTTGTTCTGGAAGAACAGCTCGCACTCCTCATGTTCTGGATTCAAACGGGCAGCTTGAGGGGGCTCCTCTACTTCCCAAAACCTCTGAACCGCATCAGAGAGAGCAGAGCCTACAGCCAACAAATTATCAAGTTCAGGTGGAGGGGGGTCCCTAGGTACAGGTCCCATCAAGGCAAATCCAAATATGGTCGGGATGGCAGTCAAACCATTTGGCACCAAGACCCGTTTCCCACCAATCAAAATTCCACCGAAGACATCAGAGCCAATCAACAAGTCGATTTGTCCCAGTGTGTCAAATTTGGGGTCTGCCAGTTCCAATCCCGATGTCAAATTCACCACAGCAGCAGGTAGCTGCTTCTGTGGGTGCATACCCAAAATATTCTTCAACACAATAGCCGAGGTTTTAATCCTCGGGTGTGAAGATTCAACAGGGCCAAACAAAACCTTAACTTGCCCTTCAACATTAGAGGCTACGTCCCCGATGCCCCGTATACAATTTGGAAAAGAGCCCATATTTAATTTAACCCGCCCTACCAAATAAGTGGAAACAATGCAACCTTGTGAACCTGTGTCCAATATAGCACGGACAACAACAGAGGTCCCCGTGGGTCCCCAGACCCTAACAGCAACCGTTAGTAGGATAACGGTCTCAATGGGGGAGGTTGGCGTTATAGGGCAGGGGTCAATGACCTATTGTTGCCTGGGCGGCGACCGTTGGCTAGGATCATGCAAGTCAAAACGAAGATGCGGCTTGAAGTCCTCAAAAGCGCGATGACTCGATCCGCGCGCCATCTGTGGGGGGTCATAGTGACGCACCCGCCCAAAACGAGGTGGGCGCGAGTCAAGGCGGGGACGCTCCGCCAAAGGAGGGGAATACCTGGGGCAGCAGTCATGGTGCTGGTGACGTTGCGCGGTCGCACATTCAGGTGCGCGAGAGAGAGGAGGCGTGCGCACGCTACGGTTCTCCAAGCGGGGCGAGTGGCGATCAATTGAGCGAGGCGACTCTCGGCTACGCGCCGGTGAGCCTCGGCTGCCACCTTCAAAACACCCGCCAGTGCGCGGCGTCGGCTGGTTGGACAAGCGGCCAACCTCTCTGGCATTCATACAGAGAATGTCCAAATGCTGTCCTCCACAGTGAGGACAGGGGCGAGAATTTGGGCAGTCTCGCTGGTAGTGGGACCCCAAACAAGAGAAGCAAAGGCGGCGGGCATTCGCGATGCGCCTATGGGAGGCGACATGCAGGTCCAAGAATGCCCTACCACTGGCCTTTCTGTGCCCCGTGACCTTGCAGTAGGAGCACTCCACTGGGCTCTGCGTGACTGCAAAGCGAGGAGGGCGCCGGTCAACATTTGCTCGGGTGTGAACGCGAGCCTGCTCCTTGACCTTGGGCGGCTGCGTCTTAGCCGGCATGTCACCACCGGAGTTGTCCAAGACCCGGCACTCATCCTCCAGGAACCTCTCCAGGTCAGCAAAGGGGGGCAGATGGGTCGCGCTATCCCCACCAAAGCGCTGCTCAAAACGCGACCTCAGGTCGGCAGGCAGCTTCTTCAGCACAATGTGCACCAATAGATAGGACCATTGGTCCACGGGCAGGTCAAGTCACTTAAGTGCGTTGATGGCCACCAAAAGCGGGTTCAAAAGTTGGGTGCGCAACCCAAAGACCCGGGTGAGTGTCGGCAAACCCAAAATCTGCTCGATGTGCGTGTCGGCGAGGCCACGCTTATTATGGTACCTACGGGTGATTAGGTCCCGAGCCGTCTGGTACGCCTCGTCAGACACGGGCAGATGCTGGATGAGGCCCTTGGCCTCCCCATCCAGAACCGACATCAAATAGGCCAACTTTTGTGCCGGCCGAAGGTCAGCCCTATCATTGACCAGGCTGTCAAACAAATTAACGAAGCCCTGGTAGCTTCCTAGGCAGCCATCAAAATGGGGGAGGTCTAAGGTAGGTAGCCTACTCACCAGCCCCGGTGCTGACCTAGGAAGCTCCTGCTTCAGGCCGGGTTGCCCTTCCCTATCGGCAACTAGTTGTCTCGCACTATTGGAGACAGCATCATACAGGTCTAAGACCTGGGCATAGTCTTCGCTGACCTTATTTCGCTGGTCAGCGGTGAATTCATTTACTGACACTTCAAGACAGCAAGTGCTGAAAGTGCGGAATTGCTGTTCCTCACTTGCCAGGCGATCGTCAATCCGCTCGTATCTTTGTAGTAAGGCCTGCTGGCGATCAGGCCGGTTCACTAAGGCACTGGCCGAGGCAAACCAGCGCAAATCTGATGCAATAGCACCAGCAGCCGCACGCAAGCCCTTAATAGCTGACATAATCAAATTTCAAAAGAGCCCGGACAAGCGTTAAATAATATTAACAATCAAAACTTAATTTTTCTTAATTCTTTGAAACCAACAAAGTATTAGCCTGTTTACTGCTGGTACAAGCAAGTGGCAGGTATCTACTGTCCAACAAAATTAATAGTTTCAATATATATTGACACAAAACAAATTCAAAGTTATCAAAAGTTGAAACTTCAAATAAGTTAATTAAAGTTAAACATTCAAATAAATTAACTAATTACTTGCAACAGACAGACTGGCTGTGTTATTTGAGATATACAATAGTAAGTAAGCACAGAATATGTGTTACCTAACAATATTATCTATATATTATAACAAGGTTTAGCAATGTAAGGTTCAAACTTAATATATCAATATGTGCAATAAACTAAATCAATTGATACATATAACTGATATGTATCCAATCAAAGTGACTTATTAATAGTAACAGCAACAAATCTATGCTAGATTTCAACAATTTAAATCAAACAATTACTGATTGAGGTTACGTGTGACAATGTGTTTCAAATTATCTAGGTCAACTTATACAATTAAATATTATGTATTTTAGACAATAACGGATCTGACAAACACTACAATACTGTCTACAAGGTGATAAGATACGAGCTTCTACCAATCTGAGTTTATACTCAGTAATGCAACAGCGGCTAAATTTCAACTACAGCTCTGCACCAAAAATTATGTCTAGAGTTCGGGCTATGAATGGGTAAGTTTTATACAGAGATCAGTGGAAGCGATTAATTCATCCAGTCTTAGCCCAAGCAAAGGATCTAAGCACATGGACCAAGTTTCTTGGCGCTAAGGATTAAACAATGTACAATTACCTGTATCTTCACTGATGTCAGGCCTGGAACTAAGTTAGGGAAAAACAAACAAAACTAAGGTGGCCACGATAGATTGAATGAATTATCCACTTAGTTGTTCCTTCCAACTTGATGTCCTCTCCGTTGGTACGAGGGCACGATGCACGTTCACAGGATTCACAATTCAGTTTTGCAAATGTCAATGTTCAACTCAACTTTTGCCGGGCAAACCAAAGGCGGCAGTTTATAAGAATTCACAATACAAATTCGCGAAGTTGGTTTATGTGCTTTCAAAAGGCGATCAATTTATTAATTAGGTACAAGGCACGCGAGAGAGAGCAAAAAAGGGCGTCTTAATTTTTGGAGGCGGGAACGGAAGTGACAGTTCAGTGTGATCATTGTCAGAAATTTTCAATAGACTAAAAAAAATGTTACTTAATCGATATAATCGATTTGACTTATAATAAAAACTAATTCTATTTCAAACAAAGGAAGATGGCAGAATCGTATCGTCCAAGCCTGAGCTCTTGGAGGAGATCGAAAGGTTCTTTGGACAGCTATACACGACAACGCAACAACCCGCAAGCACTCCAGCGTCAGACCCTAGAGCTGGATTGACCCGACACTATACCGAAGATATCCCGGACGTCAGCATGCACGAGATTAGTGTGGCTCTCAAACAGCTCAAAAACAACAAGGCGCCGGGTGATGACGGAATTACGAGCGAGCTTCTGAAGGCCGGCGGTGCACCCGCTAGAGAAGCCTTCCGGAAACTATTTAATTCCGTCATTCTCGAGGGTAACACGCCACAGGCGTGGCACAGAGGTGTGGTGGTGCTTTTCTTTAAGAAAGGGGATAAAACTCTCTTAAAGAACTACAGACCCATCACACTTCTGAGCCACGTCTACAAGCTGTTTTTGAGGGTCATCACGAATCGTCTCGAGAGCAAGCTAGTCGACTTCCAGCCTCCCGAACAAGCCGGTTTCCGTAAAGGCTATAGTACCATAGACCACATACATACGCTGCGGCAGGTTATACAGAAGTCCGAGGAGTATAACCAGTCCCTATGCTTGGCGTTTGTGGACTATGAGAAGGCCTTCGATTCGATCGAAACCTGGGCGGTGCTACAGTCTCTCCAACGGTGCCGGATTGACTACCGATATATCGAAGTGCTGAAGTGTTTGTATGAAAACGCCACTATGTCAGTCCGCCTCCAGGACCAGAGTTCGAAACCTATTCAACTTCAGCGAGGGGTGAGACAGAGGGATGTCATATCCCCGAAACTGTTTACCACTGCGCTGGAGGATGTTTTCAAGCTTCTGGACTGGAATGGACTCGGCATCAACATCAACGGCGAGTACATCACTCACCTTCAATTCGCAGACGATATCGTAGTCATGGCTGAGACCATGGAAGACCTAGGCACAATGCTCGATGGCCTCTGTAGAGTCTCCCAACAAGTAGGTCTTAAGATGAACATGGACAAGACGAAAATCATGTCGAACGTCCATGTTGTACCTGCTCCTATTCAGGTTGGGAACTCTACGCTCGAAGTTGTCGACAAGTATACCTACCTGGGACAAGTAGTCCAATTAGGTAGGTCCAACTTCGAGAAGGAGGTCAATCGTCGAATCCAACTCGGTTGGGCAGCGTTCGGGAAGCTACGACATATCTTCTCGTCCGATATCCCGCAGTGTCTCAAGCCGAAAGTCTTTGACCAGTGTGTGTTGCCAGTGATGACTTACGGATCAGAGACGTGGTCGCTCACTATGGGCCTTATCAGAAGGCTCAAGGTCACTCAGAGGGCGATGGAGAGAGCTATGCTTGGAGTTTCCCTGCGAGATCGAATCAGAAATGAGGAGATCCGCAGTAGAACCAAAGTCGCCGACATAGCTCTCCGGATAGCCAAGCTGAAATGGCAGTGGGCAGGGCACATAGCTCGAAGAACCGATGGCCGTTGGGGCAGAAAGGTTCTGGAGTGGCGGCCAAGTACCGGACGACGCAGCAGAGGTAAGCCCCCCGCAAGGTGGACCGACGACCTCGTCAAGATCGCGGGAGGCGGTTGGATGCGGGCGGCTCAAGACCGGTCTGTGTGGAGAACCTTGGGGGAGCCCTATGTCCAGCAGTGGACGTCGTTTGGCTGATATGATGATGATGACTCATATTATTCTATGTTAGGAACTAAATTTCAATTAGGTAACAAAATAATAGCAATTATGTGGAAGTGTATTACGTATAGAATGAAGCAGATGCTAGTTCATATATTACTTTGACATTATTTATATTTTGTTTTTGATAGCTCTCAATCGGCACATTTATTTTTCAGAGTAAGTATTCAATTTATTCGTACTTTTGCTGTAATTTTTTGAAGTGTCAATGTATGTTCAAAATGTTTTTTAGTTTTATTGACTTAGCTATTTTTATAAAAGTTCAGTTTTTAGGTCTTCCATACTTATTTTATTCACCACATTCGCCCACTTGTATTCTATTTATCGTTAAACCATGACATGTGTTTATGCTGTTACCCTAATTATTATAGAATCTATTTAGGCTTATATTATGACTTATACTCCCACGGTTGTTCGAATGATCTCTGTGGGTATATCATATTTTTTTATTTCTAACTTTAATGGTCGGCATCTACCCTTTTTATTTTCTATGTTTTAATAATATAATTGTATGAAATATGTTTTGCTAATGAATTGCCCCGATCCAAATGAAGCTCACAATCACAGTGTCGACATTTCTCACTTATTCTCCTCATGTACCGAACTAACTGTGTACACATACACACTACAAGTTTGTACTGCAAATTTACAACACGCTGATAATAAAAAGCCAACAGGCTATAGTTTAATTAAAGTTCAGAAGTCTTACATAGGTAAGTGAGGAAGTTGTTGGAAGTAGAAGCGACAAAGGTGTAACACGAGGCGTAAGACCGCTCGGCAAAGTTCGGCAAAGCTCGGTTACGTGCGCCACTTGTAGACTGAGTTACGGTCTGATTTACTGCGAAGGTGCTGTGTAGAGTACCAGCCTCTAGCCTCATGCAACTGCACGCAGATGCGTGTTCACGGCTGAAGCAGACCAACCACTTTTAGTTGCCAAGTTTATGAATGATCGTGTTTTGGAGATATGCTATTTGCGATTATTTTGAGCTACCGAACATGTTATTAGTACATAAAAGGTATTGGTCGTCATAGAATTGAATAACAAACACTTAGTCACAAAAACATAGTTAATACACTTCTTACGTTTACACATAATAGGCAAGTTGACAAAAAAAAAATTATAAGTCCGTCCTTTAGATTATTCAAAAATAAGCGATACGTTTTTTTTTATTTGTAAATTAAACCAAAAATGACCAAGATATAGCTCATTAAAGTTACGTATAACGTCACATCGTGCTGCATTTTTTAGCACTAGATGACGTCACACGTAACTTCAATGGGCTATATCTATGTTATTTTTTATTTAATCGAAAACAGAAAAAAAACGTGTCCAATATTTTTTTATAATGTAAAATACGGACTAAATGAAATGTAATTATTTTGATCCTGGAAACTACCCTATTGGTCTTTTGACCTGATTTGATGAAATCCTGACCAAATCGCTTTCCTTAGTTAAAAGCAAGTTAAGGTAGCGATTATATGATCGGTACATTTCAATTAATGATATCATTAATTGAAAAAATATCATGTATTCAATTGTTTGCTACATCATACACGTACCCATATTGTATAGGTTCTTAAGATGACAGAAGCTACCGTATCTCAACATTCATTAAGAAGTTATGAAAACAAATTTCATCATCGTCTGTAGGACTATCAAAATATGGCTAGCAAATAAGATTGAGTGATGTGTTTATATTATCCTGTGTAATTATGGGACTGAGTAAATAAAGAGACGGACAGATAACAAAACATTTCTGTAGTATTTTTTATTTGAAACTATTTTTTTTATTACTTTTAATAGTAGTAATTATTAGTTTTAGTATTGCGAAGTGCAGGCAAGTTTACCCTCTTCAATTATAGTTTAGGACTACATGCCCCTCGCGGTTCTCTTAGGTTATTCTCTGAAAATAAAAAAACACACTATAATTTGTTTCAATACGTATGTTGTTTACCGTATTACGTAATTTTCTCACAATCAATGTTAAAGTTTAAGCGTGGTTTTATTCTAGATCTTTGAATTTTAATGTTTCATGTTAAGTTAAAATTCAAGCTGTTTGTTGCATTAGAAACTCTGTTATTTTTCAGCTAATGCTACATTAAATTACTCAATGTGTTCCAAAGATTACCCCAGATAATGAGAAAGACAGACAGGCAACATCATTAGAAATAGTTTGCTGTATTGTGTATTTGTATTGATTTATTAGCACTTGTAGAAATATTGTTAATTTGAAAAGACTTTACTTATATGTAAAGACTAGAGGACGCCACCAGCTACGACTGCAATTTTTTTAAATTTACCCCTTTTGGTGGATCCCGTGGGAATTTCGGGAAATCCCTTCTTAGTGCACCCCTACGGTCCTCAAGGAACATACATGCCAAATTTCAGCTTCCTGCGCCCAATAGTTTCGGCTGTAGCGTGTCTGTCAGTCAGTCAGTATTGCAAGGATTTTATATATTAAGATTAGGTGCAGACAACTAAAAGTAGCCCGTCTGCTCAAATCTTACTTAGGCGTCACATATCTAAATACCTTATTGTAGCTAGTTTCAGCCTGCTAGATGTGGAGTTATATGGAGTTTGTTACTATAGTAGTTCATTCTCCCGTAGAGTTCATCCCGTCGATGCTTGAGATTACTTGCCGCGTATTAACTGAGTGGTATTAAATCCTGCGTCGTTTTGCGGTGAGGGTATCCACGTCACTTCATAACTAGGTCGGGGTATATTACTAGGAGTATGGATGAGTTTTAAGCATAAATGTTGAAGCTTAAAAATTGGATAGATGGGCTAAGTATTGGATAGATGACAAAAAATTGTCTAATGATATGACGTGTGAGCAAGATAGTTTAAGGTTTTATAAGTATATTGTGTTTCTCTCTCTTTTTAGAATTTCAAAATTCCTACGACCGAGTATGCCTTATTACTTGCTTTGTGTCTTTCTACAGAATGGTCAACTTTATGGCGGTATCGCAGTATGTAGGTGCGAGCCGTTCATGTTTATAAGTTTATGTTTTAAGTAAGATCAGTCATATGACCAGCATATTTTAAATAAGCATGTTTTGGACGATTTGAGACAAAATAGCATTAACAAATCGTACGATTTGTTACTCAAAGTTAAAAATAAACTGTACGTACGTAATAACTACGTAGTTTAATCGAGTAAACTACAAAATGAGATAATTTTCAAGATGATAAAGGAATTTTTTTCACAGTGCGTAGTTTTTTTTGTTCAAGACGGCTATACTAACGGCCAGTCTCAATATTTGACATATTTTGCACGAAGCTTAAAGTTTTAGTACTATTTTTGACGTGGAAACAAATTTTAAGCATAGTAACTGTAATGAGAAACATGGAAATGTATATTTAATAGGCCAATTTGATGTTCATCGTGTATTGTATTACGGATTTCAATCTTGGAATGATTCTATTAGGAGTATTAAATGTTATATCCTATAAAATATTCGTATATTAAATAGGTGTTACTATTTACGCATAATAGGTCTTTTTATTGATATCCCTATGTTTTTGGGGATATACTAACGAATACTAACGAATAGTCAGTGTAAAACATATTATTATTTATATTGGATTTCGTTTCGGTAAAGGACCATGGGCAAAAATGTATGAAGCCTGGGCTCATCCACCAACAGAGCTGAGATCACTTTAAATATACTTGTAAAACACTAAATATAAAGATATAAACTCATTTTTGCGAAGAATCCATGAGGTTATTCTCCTATAAATATTTTTCTCCTACCATAAATAAACTATTATCCTGCAAAGTAATGCTGTTAGGGCATTGTACTTTTTGTTGTTAAACATCCTTAACTAGTTTTAATGCCAGGTGCAAAGGATACATCTACACTATCTACGCTAATATTATATAGGCAAAAAATTGTATTTTTGTTTGTTTGTAATGGATAAACTCAAAAAATACTGGACTGATTTTAAAAATTCTTTCACCATTAGAAAGCTACATTATCTGCGAGTAACATAGGCTATTTTATTTTAGAAAAAATAGGGATCCGTAAGATATTCGGGTTTTTTGTGTACGCGAAGTAGTTCTCTCAGGACGCGGGTGAAACCGCGGGAAACGGCTAGTCAAAAATAAAACAGCTGCTAACAGTTAAAAATATTTTTATTAACATTTCAATCAAAATCAATAATAATATCGTTTAGATGACCTACCGGTGGATTAAATAGGCTAGTTGATAAAAAAAAATTATAAGTTCGTCCTTTAGATTATTCAAAAATAAGCGATACGTATTTTTTATTTGCAAATTACACCAAAAATGATCAAGATATAGCTCATAAAAGTTACGTATAACGTCACACCGTGCTGCACTTTTTCGCACTAGGTGACGTCACACGTAACTTAAATGGGCTATATCTTTGTTATTTTTTATTTAATCGAAAAAAGAAAAAATACGTGTCCAATATTTTTTTATAATCTAAAATACGGACTAAATAAAATGTAATTATTTTGACCCTGGAAACTACACTATTGTATGTACCGAGAGGATACACGAAAACTAGTGATGTTAGTTAAAAATGTATATCCGTGGATACGGATCGGAATACGGATATTTGGTGTCAAGATCCACGGATACGGATCTTTATTTTCTAACTGAATCGATGTCGGTGCGCGCGAGTTTGAAACGATAGTTGACGTCACGCCCACCGGAACAATAGACAGCTCATGTTTCTTGTTTATTGTTTATATGGAGAGTGTTGTAAATCACACGGGCGCAAGCGCATCTATCGTTTACCATTATTCAAAATCATAAAATCAAAATCAAAATCAATCAAAATCTTTTATTCAAAATTGGCTGGTAAACAGCTCTTTCTGAACGTTAAATTTTACAATAGACAGTCCCCCAAAAAGCCCAACCCTTCACTGCGAAAACACATAGGAATGTGTTTTCGCTAGGAAGAAGAAGCAGCGCAACAAACTCCCTAGCAACACAGTACTGTCTGCGTATTTAAATAAGAAGTTATACATTATAATCAAAAAATAATAATATCACATTTCAGTTAACACGATAGCTATCACACAACCTATTGCCATTTATTTAGTTACGTACCTACTTAAGACTTGAAAATTGAGAATACTGACTAACACTTAACCTCCAAAACAAAATGACAAGTAGGGTGTAACCCTACTTGTCTATATATATATACCCTATTAAAGTATGAATATATTATATTGTTACTATAACTGTTTAATGACTGACAATTGTATTTTTTTACAAAATCTATTTAAGTGCATATCTTTTTTCTGCAATGGAATTGAAGTTGGTGCCGGTAGTAACAATTTTAGTACGAACAAAATCCTTTACAATGGCATTTGCCATAACTCTGTTGGACACTGAGCCCAATTTGACTCATGGTTCTTTTAGGTAATAAAGACCCATGAAAAACATTAGGTATATACTGGAACCAAAATCAAGATACAATAACATACTCAACAGACATAGAAGACTCGGTTGATTACAATATTACAAAAAGGAAAATATTGTCAATCATTGGCAAAATATTTGACCCTTTGGGCCTTTTAAGTCCTTCAGTCTTGGAAGCCAAAATTATAATGCAAAAGTTGTGGTCACAAAACTTACAGTGGAACAGCAGAGTCCCTAATGACATAGAAACACTATGATTCACCCAAACATATACAGCTACACACTTTCTGTGACGCCTCTCAGCACGCCTATGGCGCCTGTGTATATGTGCGCACACACACCACAAATGGTGAAGTGTACGTACAGCTACTAACAGCCAAGTGCAGAGTGGCACCACTAAAATCATCAACAATTCCACGACTGCAACTATGTGCAGCCCTCACAGCTGTTCGCCTTTACTAAAAGGTCATTGACTCTCTCCGAAATTCACACATCATTTCAGATTGTTTCTTTTGGAGTGATTCCATGATTGTATTGTCCTGGATAAAGTTGCCACCATACTGCCTAAATGCATTTGTAAGTCACAAAATAATGAAATACAAACAATAACACATAAACAAATATACCTACGAAACAGAACCCCGCAGATCTAGGGGTGTCACAGCATCAACACTCATACATTCAGATTTGTGGTTCTCTGGTCCAGATTTTCTTAGGGATGATGATAGCAGCTGGCCAACATCACCTGGGCACATCAGCAATTGTTCTGACCTTCAAGAAACAAAACCCCAGAACCACAAAAACACTATTCAATGTTACACACAGACAGACAACAATTCATTCATTTACAATTACTCTTATTTCACAAAATTAACACGCATAACAGCACACATATTGCGATTTATTATTATATTACATAATGGTAGAACAAAAACACAAAAAAGTTATTAAGCTTCAAACGCCTTCATTTCTTCACAACAAGAGAACTATATCAGGCCAAATTAAAATTGGTAAAAATATCACAGTTATACCCATTTTCTATTGAATATGAGTTACTTTCAACAAATATTTATCTATATATCTATCATTCGAGTAGGTATAACAGACGTATTTGTTTTCACCTGGTGCTTTTAATTTTACAAAGTTAATCGAACCTGAATTTTCCCGGTAGTATTATATACCATTCTTTGTGTTGAACTGAGAACTACAAACTATGTAAAAACTGTGTCATTATTAATACATTGAGTGAAGTGTAATTGTGAATAAACTAAAAAATCTCAGAAGTAAAATGTGTTTCGCGTGGTCATTTTGCCCTTTAAACACAATAGAAAGGTCATTGATTGTTTATGATGACATCGCTAATTACTCTTGTTACAGTGTGAATTCTGAACTGTTATTTCGTCGCTATGTGGTCGAGTCGGCATAGTAACAGATTACCGTTTATGCAGTTCAAATCTCGAGGACTATTCTTTTTGGACATAAAATTTTACAAAAAAATTGCATAAACGTGTCAATAAACTCTTTTCAATATTGAATTTTATAACAGATTTATTTTAAAATTAATAGACTTTTATTTATTTTTAATTGTCTTTCGGGATTTATACCACGTACCTTTGTTTGGAGTAACCGATATTTCGGCACTGTTGCAAGCGCCATGTTCACGGATGTACTGAAAAGGTACGTGGTATAAATCCCGAAATACAGTTCAAAATAAGTTGAAATGACCACGTAAGTTTAAATTCCTAGACTTTTATTTTTTATCTTTTTTTGCATATTTTTCGAACTTTTTATACAAAATTTGCTTGAAAAGTCTGAAGATGCGTTGTCAAGGGTGTACCAATGATATACATGGCTCAAAATACGGGAAATGCCATAAATGCTCTTCGCTCTTTTGTTATGAATGCCTAAATTTAACTACTGAAGATTGCAGGAACCTAGACGCCAAGCAGCTAGCTTCCCTAAGTTGCCCATTTTGTCAAAATGTGACTAAACGGAAAAATAATGACAATACGCCTTGTCGTCAACGTCGTAACGCTGACATAAGCGACGCGATGATTATGTCGCCCTATCATGATTCACCCGGCGTATGCGATAGGGCTGTTGTTCATAATATTCCATCAGGCGCTAACTTGTCTTATGAGCCCGTCACCATGGAGAGCATCAGTACACTATTCGACATGAAGCTTGCTCCGGATTCGGCATTTATGACCAATTTTCGATCTGCGCTCAAGAAGGATATGGAGATAATGGTGTTTGCGGAAGTGAACCGGGCCATTGAGAACCTTAAAATTGATTTTACTACTACAACGGATTATATTACCGCAGAACATATGGATATAAAGTCCGATTTGAAAGCACGTGACATTCAAATTAAAGCTCTAGAAGACGAACTATCTAAGTCGAAAGGTTCCTTACAGAAGTTGGAGTCTAGGCGTAGGTATGTAGAAAATTTAACGAAACTTAAATATCGAAATAATATGAAAGTAAAAATGAAAATCTATCGGTTCTCTTCAAAAAACTGTGTGAATGCCTACAGGTCGTACATTCCTGATAATGACATTAGATCGTGTCGACGTGTTGCTAAAATGGATACTGCCCCGAAAAGGCCACGGAATATTCTGATCACACTTTTTTCACAAATACAGCGTGATTCATTGCTGTCCGCTGTAACACGGTTCATTAAGACCCATCCCAAAGAGAAGCTTGCAACTACACACATTGGCTTTACTGGTGAAACAAACAGAATTTATCTCTCCGAACATTTGTCTTCTGAAACTAAGGCACTACATAGCAATGCAAGAAAATTCTGTAAAGAAATGAATTATAAGTTTGTTTGGGTACGCTTTGGGCAAATCTACATACGCAAGGATGAGACCTGTCCTCCTATCATTGTTAAGAGCTTAGACTCATTAAATAAGTTAAAGTAAATTAATACACACACTTTCCCTATAAATATAGTTTCTCTTTTTGTGCAAGTCAAACAAATTCATAATGATTCATGTATACTACCAAAATGTAAACAGAATACGAAGTAAACTCACACAATTTTATCTAAATGTATTGAACTGTAACTATGATATTATTTGTCTCACGGAAACAAATCTAATGAGGGAGTATATGATAGAGAAGTTTTTAATGATCGCTATAATGTCTTCAGACGAGATCGTGCGAGTACTATTTCCTCTAAATCCAAGGGAGGGGGTTATCGCAGTACTAAAAAAGTATCAAATTGTTCACCAGACTTCATGGCAGACCGGTATGGAGGATATCTGGATTACATTAGTTTCTGATAAGCATAACGTACTTAATTTAAATATTTGTGTCTGTTACTAACCTCCGGATATAGATATTGTTCAACTTTATCAATTCTACAATAATTGTCAAAAGATTTTGTTGCATACGCGACCTCAAGATAATTTTTTGTTAGTCAGCGATTTCAATACTCCTGACTTCTGTTCCAGAACTCACACAAATCTTCACTCAAACTTAGCCGGTACGTTCTCCAAAAAACTATTGTTACTAGACGAATTTATGACACTCTGTTGTTTAAGTCAGTTTAACAACATTACTAATGCGAACGGGCGTCTTTTAGATTTAATCCTCTCAAACTTCGATACCATCAGTGTAAATGATACTTTTTCCATGAGCTCACTGGATAAACATCATCCAGCCCTTTTAATTGAAATAAAATTACCATATGAGGTGAAAGGTCTTACAAAGTGCTTACGCACAGTGTTACTGTTTTCTAAATGTGACTTGCAACTAATTAAGGCGGAACTAGAGTTAGTCGATTGGAATAACTTATTATCATTGTCTGACGTAGACACAAGTACGGATATTTTCTATGACAAGCTATTTGATATACTAAAAGGGACACCCCAATGATAAAATCTACACCCCAAACTTACCCGATCTGGTATAGCAAAAGCCTTATAAAATGCAACGAGGAAAAGAGAAAATATCACAAACTGTTTAAAAAGTTCAATAATCCCCGCGATTATGATGCCTTCGCTTTGCTTCGTTCTAGATGTAAAAGACTAGCCAAAGAATGTAACAATAGATACTTATCTTCTACTGAAAATTCCATTAAGAAGAACATAAAATTGTTCTGGAAATTTGTAAACAACAAAAAGGGTCAAACCTCAATACCTCGAGTTATGTCGTTGGGAGAATCTAATTCATCTAAGGGTCAAGGTATTTGCGAACTCTTCTCTAATTATTTTGGTTCTGTTTTTGTGACTGACAACCTACCTAACTCGCCATCCTATCCCGATCTGACGACCGTTGCCTCTGACCCCAGGATTGTTAAAGTACATATATCGGTGTCATTTAGCATTAAGGACATTATACTGGCAATGCGCCAATTGGATAATAACGAAGGCGCTGGTCCTGACTTGCTTCCACCTTCTTTTGTCTGCTCATGTGCTGTACAGCCAGCAAGTCCTCTTTGCATTATATTTAATAAATCACTCAACAGTGGAACTTTTCCGAAACGCTGGAAAGTGGCGCACATTGTACCCATTTTTAAGAACGGTGACAGGTCGCATTGCGAGAACTATAGACCAATAAGCATTTTATCTTGTTTTGCCAAGTTATTCGAGTCGCTTTTATACAATAACTTGTATAATCACATCAAACCCATTCTCTCGGAACGGCAGCATCGTTTCATTAGGAACAAATCTACCATGACCAATCTGTTGGAATACAGGAATTTCCTATATAAAAGTTTTTCAGTAGGTGGTCAGGTAGATGCTATCTACACTGACTTTTCAAAGGCGTTTGACAAAGACGCCATAAACTACTTTGCAAAAAACTTGCCGCCTATGGTATACAGGGTAACTTGCTTCGCTGGATTTCATCATATTTAGATAATCGGAGTCAATGGGTAGCCTTAAAGGGGTATCTTTCTTTACCAGTGAGGTTATATTGCGGTGTTCCGCAGGGATCCCATCTGGGCCCCCTTTTCTTTGTCATATTTATAAATGACCTAATTGAGCGTCTGTCCTGTCAATGTCTCCTTTACGCTGATGATTTAAAAAGATTTGCCAACATAACGTCTTTGGCTGATTGTCAGAATTTGCAGAACGACCTACACGTTGTTTCAGATTGGTGCAATACGAATAAAATGTATTTAAATATCAATAAATGTTTTTCAATATTTTTTCAAATAAATGTAACAAAATTTTACATAATTACATTATTGATGGACAGGTACTTAATAGGTCCAGTGTTGCCAAAGACTTGGGTATACTCTTCGACGATAAACTTTCTTTTCGACCTCACTACCAACATATAATCTCGAAAGCCAACAGCTAACAGCTCCTAGGTTTCGTTCTTCGGACAACAAAAGGTTTCAAAAAAGCTCAAAGGGTGCTTTATGTTTACTATGCCCTGGTAAGAAGTACCTTGGAATATGGCTCTCCGATCTGGTCACCATATTATAGAGTGCACATTAATGACATAGAGCGTGTTCAAAGGAAATGCCTTAAAATTATTTGTTACCGCCAAAAATTTGGTCGTACGTACTTGAATTATGATCAGAGGCTGCAAAAATTCAATGTACAACCATTGGAAGGTCGTCGCAAATATTTTGATCTGGTTTATTTATATAAAATAATTCATTTAATTATTGATTCACCCGAATTGCTTTCGCATAATTATTTCTTTTAACATTAATTACAGTTTACCTAGATCGAACCGTGTTAATCTCTTTGCCTTGCAAATTTATAAAAACAATATTTCTTATTACAATCCGCTGGTAAGAATGGCTAGGCAATATAATGCATTAGTTACAACTAATTTACAGTTGGACATTTTTCATTCTAGATTTTACACATTTTTAAATATTCTAAAGGATATCCTCTATCCCAAATAGAAATAAAATAGTGAAATATTTCTTAAGATATAGTATTGTTATTGTTGTGTTGCGAAATTAAACCTTTATTATCTTATATGTTTAAGTTCGTAACACGTGTATGTTTGTACATTTCTTCTGTCTGTTAACTTGATGTTTAATTGTTTCAATGTATGCACATGTGTTGAGTTGCAATAGATCTAGATCTAAAACATAAACATTGATTGTTTTTAATTTATAATAAGATTGTAATTTGTTTTGTGCAATTTAAAAATAAATAAATAAATAAAAAATCCAAGATGGCAAAAAATAAAATAAAAACAAAACATTACCAATAAAAAACAGATTAATTTCATTACATCCATTTTTTTATCAGGCCGGCGATTCGCGATTTCAATATGATAAAAAAATTCCAAAAATACGCTAATCATCTCATTTGCAAACTCATTTTTTCCACTCAACACAAAAGACTTCTCCATGCTGGTCCACAGTTGTTACTCGCCTACATACTGGCCCATCAGTGGTAGCAATCTAGCCAGAAAAACAGTACAATCATGCATCACATGTAGACGCTTTAAAGGAAAAACAATTACACCAATCATGGGTAACTTACCTGAGCCACGCATGCATTCTGATTTCGCATTTAATAACGTTGGAGTAGATTACGCCGGGCCAATCATGATTAGTAATCGTAAGGAGCGTGGTAGTCAGTTGATAAAGTCATACATAATTATGCATATTCGTATGCCTTGCAGTTAAAGCTATACACCTGGAATTGGTCACCGATTTGACAAAGGAATCTTACTTAGCGTCACTAAATAGATTCATCAGCCGCCGAGGAAAACCTGCTCACATATATTCAGACAATGGTACTAACTTTGTAGGGGCGTCAAATGTAATCACGGGGTTTTGGCAAAGAATCAGAATTTAATAAGCAACAATGCGGCAGAACAAGGCATCACTTTTCACTTCATTCCTCCATACTCCCCACACTTTGGCAGGCCCCCGTCACTGGTTCAAATTCGCGATAAATGGCTACCACTTCGTGTATCGTTGTCGATACAAACGACAGAGAGCCCCCGTTCGCCCGCCAGTGCGTACTCACGGCACGTTTCCCGCGCTGTCTTATAAAAATGCCGAAACAACGAAATTTTTGTGCAGTGGATGAGTTAAAGGCAAAAAAACAAATGAAAACTTGTTGTTTTTTCATTGCCGAAGGACAAACAATATTTTATGTAGTAATAGTATAAGATTTGATATAATTAGGTACTACTTATATCAAATCACATCTACAAATTTGACACCATTTATTGTACTTAGAACAAAGATATGAAAGGAAATACTAGGTATGTAAATGTTCGTAGATTGATAACTTTAGGTTATTAGAAATAAATATATATGTTGTTTTATAAAATAATATCTACTTAATGTCAGAATATTATGTACCTACTTACTGTATTGTCTGGTATTGTGCCCGATAAACGGAAATAGGCAATAGGCCCCCTACTACGTACGATTATAATTAATATTATTTCTTTTTAACATATTACTTATTGTTAATTTTATTAAATAAGTTAAGAATACGTATTTACTAACTGACTCGTGTATATATATATGTATTTAGCAAATAAAAATATGGTTATTTCGCAACATTCGTTTTATTAGCAAAATCATCATAAGAACAACCCTAGCGCCTTCGTTCGATGACGCGCTTGTAATACGTACAGTCACACAATCTGCAACACTGCGAACAACGGCTATTATTATTAAGATTTTGTAGGTGATTATAGCGTAGGTATTTTCGCTTTTGTATGGGAGTGATGTGTCTGTTACGAAGTAACTATTTGGTAATCTGTGACTTTGGTGGGTGTTCGCGCCGTGTATTGTCTACGTCGCGAACGGACCGCCAACCGGTTCCCAACACTCGTGGTGGCGCGCCGTGCGCCCCACCTTTTTTATTTCATTCGCACACCTACTATTGCGCGCGACGTCGTTTATAATTTTAACGTACCTATCATTCTATTGTAATGTTTTAATATTGCAAATAGTGCATTAAAAGTATTGTGGAAGAGCATAGCTGTATTTTTTATTATGAAGACTCCAATACGCAACATATGGTGACCCCGACGTGATTGCAAACACGCCCATACCACGGTAATATAATCTAACAGTATTGTAACTCGGCCGTCTTCGTGAGTTATATACCTACCAGACGCGCCGCATGCGAGCTGCGGCACGATCGCATCTGTGGGTACTCTTGGCACAGTCCGCACAGTCTAATAGGTACTCTGCTCGAGGTGCGTAGGTATAACTCGAGTTTCGTGCGTTTGTATGGAGTTACAATACTGTTAGATATTATTACCGTGCCCATACTGCACATCAAGCTGAGCTTCGTGAAGGACAAAGGGTCACGCACTTATATTCATCGTTTCGGACCACGACTTTCGGAGGAGCAAGAGGAAGAAGAATCTCAACGGCTGTGATGATACATGGCTACGGATTTATAAGATTGCATCTGCCGCCGTCAAATAGTTTGGACTCCGTGACCTTGATGCGACCCTTGGACCAGTGACCCAGCTTCCAGCTAAGCAGCCTAACGCGCCGCAGCACAAGGTTTAGCCAGGGAAGTGCACCATTCCTAATTTTTCCTACACCTATTTCTATAATTTCCCCCCTGTACGTGACTATTAGGGTTGCTTGTTTCTATATTTTATTCTCTCAATTGAATTTTACGTTTTAATCACAGTCAAATTGGTGATTTATTCTCTAGAAATTAAACGGGCCACGCCCTAAGTGTTCTTAAATACCTACCTACATTGTTTGCGATTAGCATAAACTAGTATCTACATATTTAAACAATTTTTACCTTTATGTTTGCCATTCAATAAATCCCTATAGGTAATTTTATAATAAATTCAAAGCATTTTTCTAATATTATACTATTTTTCTGTGTAGTGCAATCTTACAAGTGCGTACGTCACATCGGCGGCTCGTGCCCGGCCTATTGTTCGATCAGCTGAGCCGAAGTACATCATTTACCGTTACAATACAAGACACCTGCTTGCGCCGCCGCGCTGTCTGGGCTCATGTGGTCTGGGAGCATAAGCCGAGCAATTTACATATTTTTTTGTTAAGTACATTTTTATTCGTTTAATTGTTTGGTGCAATTCTTGTTTCTTTTGTTATAATTGTGCAAGATGACTGAGAAATTGTCACATAATATTATTAGAAGCTCCATTAAAGACGTGTAACTAAATTTAAAAATTATTTTGATAAATAATTGTGACGGTCTTTCGTCTGACCAAACAAGTGAACTCACACTGAGGCTGGATCGATTTCGTAATCTTTTTAGCCAATTTGATGAACTACAGACACAAATTGAGATTTCGAATCCTGATTCGATGGACTCTGAAATCGATGTGCGAGAGGAGATTGAACAAGAATTTCTTACTTTAATTGCAATCGCCCAAAGGTTGGTGGATAACTCGAACGACAAGGGTAGTGTGAAATCTGACACACATGCGCATTGTAGTCTCCACAATGACGTCAATTTTAGATTGCCTATAATTAAAATCGCTAATTTTGATGGTACTTATTTTAAGTGGCTCGAGTTTAGGGATACCTTCAACTCTCTTATTCATTTTAACGATCGTATAAAACCGATCCATAAATTCCATAATTTGAATTCTTATTTAGAGGGTGAGGCATCGCAAGTTATAAGTAATTTGGAAGTTACAGAGACCAATTATTTGGAAGCTTGGCATCTCCTCTGCGAGAGATATAACAATAAAAAACAGTTTTAGTTAATAATCACCTTAATTCTCTTTTTAACATTCAGCCGATGGGACGAGAATTAGCCGAAGGCCTAAGATATTTAATTGATCTTGTGTCCAAAAATTTGCGTGCCTTGAATAGTTTGGGCCAGCCCACAGACAAGTGGGATACCTTAATTATACACATAGTCTCAGCGAAGCCCGACAGTAGCACTAATTTTAAATGGGAGGAATACAAAAATAGTTTTGAGGAGATTCCTTCACTCACTGACTTTTTTAAATTTATAAAGGGTCGCGCCGATATTTTAGAATCGGTCCAGCGAAGTAAGTCGGAGAAGGTCGCTCTCAATGCAAAACATGATTTCTCTAATTCACGAAAGTCACCCGCGAAATCGTTTCAAATTTCAGCCGTTCCCGCCGCCGCCGGTGTCTCTGCCATTACTGCCTCGAGTGTCTTCTGTGACGGGGAGCATCGTATCTACGATTGTTCGTCGTTTCTGTCCAAGTCCGTCGATAATAGGATTTCTGAGGCGGTAAAGTTGAAACTTTGTTTAAATTGTTTACGCAAGGGCCACTCTTCTCATCGCTGTAGGTTGGGCCCTTGCTCTAAGTGCAAAAACCGTCATAATACACTCTTGCATAGGGAGTATCCTCAGGCTACAAATCTCTCATTAGATCCGCCACCGAAATCGGAACCTCAGGTTACGACCGGCATGGCGACCTTTAACAATAATCACATTTTACTGTCTACGTGTGGTCCGTGTGGTGACGGATTAAGAATACGGATTGTCACCACCCCATATCATCCCACGGGTGTCGTAAGAGCCGACAGAGGGAGAATATTATGCAGAGAACAACACTGTAAGAGAAGGAAAACTTGAAACAAACCCTATACCAACCCGTTTGGCCAGCGTGGTATAGTAGGCCAATTCCTCCTTTCAAAGGAGAGGCCTAATCCAGCAGTGGACTATAAGGGGCTGATGTTGACTGTCTACGGCGCTTATAAATGTGTGTGATCCCGATACCGGCGCTTCTTTAACCGTTAGATGTCTTTTAGATAGCGGAAGTCAAACTTCTTTGATCACTTCTAGCTAGAAATAACAGCTGCAGTGACTTCTCAGCCTAATAACACAAGCGTAGTCGGTGTAGGTAATATTGCAATAACAGGTATGCCTGAGCGTTGTAGTATTGTAATCAAATCAAAACATGACAACAGTCTTAACTTACTTGTGTCATGCTTGGTACTACCGTCTATCACCGGCGATATGCCGCACAAATATACTGATGTTTCGCGCCGCATCTATTAATATTCTAATCGGTGCTGACATTTTTTGGCATTTAATTGGGTCCGAGCAAATTACGTTAGGTAATAATTTACCCATTGTGCGCAAGTCAAGACTTGGCTGGATACTAGCAGGTCCTATATATGATAAAACTTTTTCTAAACAATATTCATTTAATTCATTTATTCAATGCAATCATATTTCAACGCATAATAATTTAGATGAGTTAATGACGAAGTTGTGGCAGCTAGAACAGATTCCTCAGTCTACTCAACAGCACACCGACAGCTGAATGTGAACAACATTTTGTCACTCATACATACCGCGACAAATACGGCCGCTTTTGTGTGCGCCTTCCATTGATAACTGAGCCCGACTGCTTAGGCGACTCGTATCGGTTGGCTAAAAAACGCTTTATTGGTTTAGAAAAGCGATTTAAGAGAAACCCAGAACTTAAAAAAAATTATAAGGAATTCATTGACGAGTATGCCGAGTTAGGCCATCTTTCTGAGTCTAAGGTTCGACTCCCTAGCATTGCATTTTTTGTGCCGCATCACCCAGTACTCGAACCCACTAGTGAGTCAACAAACTTCGCCTTGTATTCAATGGCAGTGCTTCTACATCGTCTGGTTATTCAATTAATGACCTCCAGATGATTGGACCATGCATACAAGATTCTCTTTTTAACATATTGCTCAGGTTTAGGACATATAGATACGCTCTAACTGGTGACGTCACAAAAATGTACAGACCACAGATGAGAGAAAGACACCCCTACGGTTACCAAGAAACATACATGCTTAAATTTCAGCTTCATGCGCCGAGTATTTTCGGCTGTAGCTTGTCTGTCAGTCAGTCAGTAACGCAAGGATTTTATATATACAGATTTACGAAGTAGTTAAAACTTAACTCGGTACCTACATTTAAGAAATGTATTTATAAAAGCATTAATTAAATCCATGGTAAATTCTTCAAAACCGCAAATGAATATAAGAATATTACATAACTATATGCAAAATACTGGGAGATTATTCATAATCTGGCAACTTTACACACACATAGACGCGCGTGTCCGTACAGTGCCAGTCGCCAAAGGTCACGCACACATAGCTGTCAACGTGCCACACTTAGTTGGACGAATGCGCTACATCTGATACTTCTCTCATCTGTGGTACAGACAAGTATTAATACAAGAGTGTGACCGTGATTTACAATTAGTCTTATGGCGTAACAATGAGAACGAGCGATTAAAAACATTAAGACTCAATACAGTCACTTATGGCTATACAAGTGCTAGTTTTTTGAGTACGCGTTGTTTATGGCAGTTGGGTGAGGATTGCGGAGACTCAAACATAAAAAATATTATCCAGAACGATTTTCTGGTTGATGATTTGCTCAAGGGAGCGGACTCAGAGCCTACTTTATTATACATAAAAAAATCGATTAAGAAATGTTTGTCAACTGGTTGTTTTCCCTTGCGTAAGTTTTGTTCTAACTCGTCCTTCATTTTAAACGACAGTCAAAATACTGATACCCAAAGTAGCCTTATACTTAGTTCCTCTTCACACACACTCGGAGTGGGCTGGGATTCTAACGCTGACGTCATACATTTCCCCACTCAGTATTCGCCAAGAAATGATAGTCCCACTAAACGATCAATTTTGTCCGATTCGTGTAAAATGTTTGATCCTTTAGGTCTGTTAAGCTTGTTAACTATAGTGCCAAAAATATTAATACAAAGGCTATTGCCAAAATTAACTGGGATCAACCCGTGCCTGAGGATATTAAGAAATCCTGGCAACAGTTTGTATATGGGTTGACATCAATTAAAACGCTCCGTATACCTAGATATGTGCTATGCGACTCAGTTGCTTCTATAGAATTAGATTGTTTTTGTGACAGTAGCAACGACGCGTACGCAGCCTGTGTTTACTTAAAGTCGACAAACAATCAAGGCGGCGTCACTGTCCGGCTCCTTTGTGCGAAGGCGCGCGTGAGTCCCGTCGCGCCGACGACCATACCACGACTGGAGCTTTGCGCTGCAGTACTGGGCGCTCAGCTCACTGCCGCGGTCGTCCGCACGCTTCGTTGTAACATAACGCGATCCTACTATTGGACTGATTCATCGATCGTTTAAGCGTGGCTCAACACTAGTCATACTAAATTAAAAACGTTTGTATCTAACAGAGTAGCAACCATTTTAAAGTTAACCGAAGGTTCGGAGTGGCGACACGTCCCCACTGCGCTAAACCCCGCGGATTGTGCTTCTCGCGGTGTTGACGCGCACAAATTAAATAATCTAGATATTTGGTGGACCGGTCCCTCATTTTTGTACGAATCTAAAAATAATTGGCCTCAATTGAGCACTAACAATATTAAAATGGAAGAAATTCCGGAATTAAAGATTAATTTTACATTAGTTGAGCAGAATCAGACAAGCGTAAATTTAATTGATTTTGATAAATATTCTAAGCTAAAAACCATACAACGTTTTTTCGCATACTTGTTAAGGTTCGTACATAACTGCCGATATCATTACAACAATTTTTGGGTGTTTTGCAGCCTGAGGAACTAGAATCATCTTTCAAACATTTAATAAAATTATCTCAAGCTGATAGTTTTCCATTAGAATTAAATATACTTCGCAATCAGCAAAGTCTAAATTCGAAAAATTACCTGCTGCCCTTAAATCCCTTTCTAGATCACGAAGGTATTGTACGCGTGAGTGGTCGGCTTGATTCATCGTTTTATTCTTTCTAAAAGTGCCATCCCATTCTTTTACTGTCCAAGCATAGACTCACGCGATTACTTTTTCAGCAGGAGCATCTGCGACTTCTAACATGCTGGCCCCCAATTATTACTTGCTTCAATCAGGGAGTACGTGTGGGCTGTCGGCGGGCGCAACCTAGCACGTACGGTTTCGCGACAGTGCGTTACGTGCCGTCGTTTCGCTGCTCGCACCGCCACTCCACTCATGGGTGCGCTGCCTTCTGAGCGCGTAACTCCTGAATACCCATTTATTAGTGTCGGTGTCGATTTCGCTGGACCATTTTTTATAGTTGATAGGAAGGGTAGGGAATCTAAAATTACCAAATGTTATTTAGCTATTTTTGTTTGTACTAGATTTAAGTGTATTTATTTAGAAGCCGTGAGTTAGCTTTCAAAGGAAGCTTTTTTTTTATCCCTACGCCGCTTTATATCTAGACGAGGGAAGCCACGCGAGATCGTCTGTGATAGCGGCCGCAATTTTGTTGCAGCTGCCAGAGAAATTAGTGATTTTATAACGACAAATTCTTCGTCTATTACTTCTTTGGCATCTGGTGAGGGTATTAAATTTAAATTCCAGCCGGCTTATGCTCCACATTTCGGCGGTCTATTTGAGGCAGGAGTTAAGTCCGCGAAATTCCATATAAGGCGTATTTTAGGTAATTCTCATCTTAGCTTTGAGGAATTAGCAACCTTATTTAGTCAGGTAGAGGCTATCCTAAACAGTCGTCCCTTATGTCCTATCTCATCCTCTCCTCATGACTTCCAACCTTTGACTCCAGGTCACTTCCTCATTGGCCGTACCTTGATGTCTCTGCCATCGCCTTCCTTGGCGGGCCTTAACGAAGCCAGATTAGATCGGTTTCAGAGACTCGAATCCATGAGGCAGCATTTTTGGAAACGCTGGCAGTTGGAGTACATTGGAGAGCTACAGCAACGGACCAAGTGGCGCGTTCCTAACAGATGTCTTCAAGTGGGCGAATTGGTCCTCGTTAAGGAAGAGAATGCACCTCCTCTACACTGGCGTCTTCGACGTATTACAAGGCTTTTTCCTGGAGCAGATGGGATTTCTCGTGTAGCCGATGTTGCTACCATTACCGGCACTTATAGGCGAGGTATCAAGTACCTCTGCCCTTTACTGGATGAACCAGAAACATCGTTGAAGACCTGAGTCTTCAAGGGCCCCCAGTATGTTCGCGCCGTGTCTTGTCTACGACGCGAAGGGACCGCCAACCGGTTCCTAACACTCGTGGCGGCGCGCCGTGCGCCCCACCTTTTTTATTCATTCGCACACCTTCAATTGCGCGCGACGTCGCCTATATATTTTAACGTACCTATAATTCTACTTGTAATGTTTTAATATTGCAAATATTGCATTAACCCCCTACGTGATTACAGTACGCACGGTCGTGCTCTAATTTTGGTGGGCCGAAGTGTTTGAAGCACGCACGCTCAATTAAAAATCGTTCTATTGGTCGCGGTTTTTTCACGTTTTGTTTTATTTAAACCAAGAAACGAAAGCAGTAACTATTAGAATAGTTCATATTCTATGCAACTAAATCGTTCGTAGGGAAACGAAACGCGCCAAAAAATATTGAAATATAATTATCTGTGTCTCAGTTGCGAAAGCGTCCGCCATTGTTGTGTTTTGTTCCATGATCTTTATAATAAAAGTTGTCTTTTGGAAGAAACCGGTGAATATTTTATGAAGATACTTATATAGATTTACTCAGAAAGAAATAAATATTAATTGTGAAGTGACATTATTCGTGACAAAGACAAGAAATACAGTGATAAAAGGCAAAAACTTTTTAGAAGGGCTATTTCTACTCTTGAAACTCGCTATTTTCTTAAGTGTTTTATGATAAATATTCTTTTAATAGTTATGAAAGACATAAAAGTACCCAGATTATTTATCTGAAAACATATTTTAGCAACTAAATACTAGCATTGTTGTACATTTTCACTGTTATCGTGTTTCAAATGGTAAATAATTCACAGCCACAGTGTTCGTAACAGTAACATGGCTGCCTGGCACGGCGAACTTTTTGTTACGCGTTCGGATTATAATTTTTTAGTGGCGTTAGATTCGTTTGTTACAAATAAATAATGTATTTTGTGAAAATCTAAGGGTATATGTGATAATGTTTTTGTGTTTATGAACCAAAAAAGTAATGAAATTCATTAATATGTGATGAAATGTTTGAAAAAAAAAAACAAACCTCTAAGTTTGTAAGCTTGTTTTGCCAGAAAAGTGAGTATCCGGCCGCAATACTTCAGCACATCCGTGAACATGGCGCTTGCAACAGTGCCGAAATATCGGTTACTCAAAACAAAAACAAAGGTACGTGGTATATATCCCGTAGAAACAGTAAAAAGAATCAAAATTTGTCACACAAACCAATGTAAATAAAAATGTAATGAGAAATAAAATAAATAATATGTCAAAAACAATGTCAATAAAAATGTCAAGAGTTAGAATCAAATACCTAATATGTCACAAAATCAATGTCAATAAAAATGTCAAAAGAAATAGAAACAAATACCTAATATGTCACAAAATAATAATCAATAAATGTCAAAAGAATAAAATCAAATTCACAATATTATAATAATTTAACTACATGCCCATCATAATTTGCATCCACCTGTGCTGAATGGGACAATCTGCTCTATTTGCAATCATCTTCAAAATGCTGTTGCTACTACCTCTCACGCGTTTTGAAATGGATGCAACTTTTTTGCGTATAATTGCATGCAAGCAAAGCCGTCCGTGTGCGCCTCTGCAAACATGAGGGATGCGCTGCAGTCTCTCGGTAGCCGCAACAACATTCTGTAGATGTTGTTGTACTGCACACGAAGTACGTTGGTGGCCCGACGGGTATGTCTTAACCATAGGCCGCAAGTGTAGAAAGATTGGCAGAACGCCTTTAACAATGTAACTTTTATGTTACAAGAGCATCTTGCAAACCTACGGGCCAGCATATTCCCTCTGACCGCCAAAGCTCTCCGCTCGCGCTCCAAATCGGCGTCATCCTTCAAGTCATCTGTCACAATGTGCCCCAAGTACTTGAAGCTAGTCACCACCTACAGGATTTCCCCGCTAAGATTAATCGGTGGAACACGGACTGGAGTGTTTCCAGTACTTTTAAACACGAGAAATTCGCTCTTGTTAGTATTATATTTACGTCCGTGCTCCACCGCATAAGCCTCACAGATAGCCGCCAGCCTTTGAACTGAACCCGTCGACGGTCCCAGCAGTACCATATCATCTGCGTAACTTATGTTATTCACACACACTCCATCAATGTGGCAACCTGTATGTGTACTGCTGAGCTCACCGATCATATCAATTACGTACAGATTGAACAGCAGAGGAAAAGTTAAACCCCCCTGCCGCACGCCACACTCCATGTCATACTCGTCAGAAAGAGTTCCTGCCCATCTCACTTGGTTTTTTTGGCACAAATACCAACTCTTTAACAGAGAGGTAACTTAAGCCGGTACCTACACCCGCACTATCCAGTTTGTTCCACAACTTGGTATACAGCACAGAGTCAAACGCTTTTGACAGGTCCAGGGAGCACGCGTATACCGCGTTTTCCTGTCAACATAGTACCTCACAGCCTGCTTAAGAAAGACAATCGCACTTTCAGTGGATAGTCCAGCCCTAAAACCAAATTGAGCGTCGTGCAGTTTAATATGGCGCACCAGAATGTCACTACGCAAGCTGTCAAGCACCTCTGCAATAACCGCGGCTAGTGAGATGGGTGGGTAGTTATTAATGTCAGACAAATCTCCCTGTTTATTTTTAACTATAGGAACTACCAAAGTCCTCGTTAGCTCCTCTCAGGTAAGTAGCTATGACATAAACACAAATTATAAAACATGGAGAGCACGCGCGGCAGATGAACACCGGCGTGTTTCAGATGTTCGATGCTAAGATTGTCATGTCCCGGAGATTTACCTTTGCGCATACTGCTGATAATTTTTTGCACATCACTAGTTTTAAAGCACACAGTCCTCCCGACAACCCCAGCACCGATACATCCGCCTAACGTTGTGTTTGGCTGTCGTGGTTTCACCCTAAAGAGATCTGCGATCACCTTGAGGTCACTATGCCCATTTACACTGACAGGGAAAGCAGGTTTACCACACATTTTACTAGTCTGTTTCCAAAATGTCTTAAAATCATTACTAGAATAGTGAGAAGCAAGAATGTCCATTTTGATTTGTTCTTGCCTATCTTGGCACCATTTAAGTTTATTTTTAAATCCACTCCTACTCTCACGCATATCTATGTATGTTTGGCCACATCTTGGCTTACCTGCCTCCACTCATGCCAAAAATCTCCTCCTGGCCTCCCTGTGATAGTGCGAAACATATCTATTCCACCCAGCTATATAACCACCTCTCCTCTTTGCTCTCACTATTTCATATGTGACTAGTACGGCATCCGTTAGATTGGCAACCAGCCTCCTGTATAAACTATCTATTATAGCTCGGTGTTCTATCATATCACACATGCCATCACAACACTGTGACATCTCAACTGGAAAGTGAATGTCCCTAAGCCCACTGTGACATACCTGATGGTAGCGCCGAATTTGCTCAGTAGAACGTTCCCCCCATACAACTTGGTTTTGTATAGGCGTAACAGTTGTCATCTCCTTACCAGTACCTGGCCTAAGTTACACTCTACAACGAATGGGAAATGGTCCGACCAGTGCGCATCATATTCAACCCAAACATTTGTGACCGCAGGCAGTGCTGCATTTGTTACTACGCAATGGTCTAGCCAACTCACACATCCGTGGTGGTTCGGCGTTACACCGAAACCGAAGGTTCCTAGGCGATTTGGAAAAAAAATGGACTGTATCTAAAGGATGGCGAGTTCTGCTCGCCTAGGATTGGAAGGGAAGAGGATTGTGTGGTGTAGAAAGGAACCTCTTACCTTGCACGGCAATCTTCTTCTTCTCAGAAGGGGAGTCTCCTGGTGTTTTCGAGATGAAGCTGCTTGATTCACTCCACTACACAAATCACTTTCACTCGCGAGCGGTTTTGTATAAGCGGTAATAATTATATATGGCGGATGCGGTGCGGTGCGGTATAGTATGGCGGACACGTACTCAGCGACTCGAATGTTCTGCGTCGCCGTTGAGCAAGGCGGCCAATAGCGAGGTGTTTCGGGAAGGGATTTATGAAAGGGATCGCTCGGATTGGCCGAGCAGCGACGAACCATTGACGTTGACGTGATTAGTTCTCGATGGAAAGGTAGATGGCGCTACCATATCCCCCCGGCCCTAAAGGGTTGCCTTTAAAAGAAATAGAATTGAACTTAGCTATGTTGGGTGTACTACCGCATAACCCATCAATAGGCTAAGACAGCGATATGATAATAAAATTAATCTAAATTAACTTTAGTGAAAACTACAAACGCAATAACAGCGAAAACTACTAACTAAATACTTAAACTAAGAGGTAGATCCAACTTCAGGCTAGATCTCACTGAGTTGGAAGCGGACAGAGACGTACAACAGGGCGCACGTAGCTCCCCTTAGCGGTTTTCATGGTAACAACGCGGGTTGTACCGTCCTTGGAAGTATGCAATTTCTCTACGATGGCTAACGGCCATGAAAGCGGCGGAGCATTATCATATATTATGACGACCAACGTACCCTCCTGTATAGGGGATGCAGGACTATTCCACTTGGATCTAGCCTGAAGCTGGTGTAGATATTCCGCACGCCAGCGCCGCCAGAACGACTGCACGAGTTTATCCAGCAGAGTATGTCTCTGGAGCAAGCTTGAAGAGTCTGCTTCAGGAGTCGGAAATGACGATAATGGCACTGTGTTCAGAAAATGTGCAGGGCTTAACGCGGATGGTTCTGCAGGGTCACTACTCAATACCGTGAGCGGACGCGAGTTGATCAGTGCCTCGACTTGTGCAAGGACAGCTAAAAGCTCTTCGCAAGAGAGGATCCGTTGACCTATAACTTTGAAGAGATGCGTTTTAATTACTTTGACCATGCTTTTCCAACATCCACCAAAATGTGGTGATGCTGGTGGAATAAATTTCCAGTCAATATGATTTATGGAAAGTTCTTCCTGAAGACGAGTACGATAACCCGCGACGTGATTGAAACAAGTAGCGGGAACAAGTTCAATCAATTTAGTAACGCGGTTGGCGACAAAAGTCTGCCAGCGGTGAGGAGATGAATATATCCAAGCGAGCACTAATTTGGGATCAGAAAATGTGTATATTTTATTAATAGGGTAGTGGGGCAAAACTCTGTCTTGAACCTTGCGGAGCAACTGAGACAGCAGAAGGGCCGCGCACAACTCCAGCCTCGCGACCGAAATGGTTTTAATAGGCAAGACCTTAGACTTGGCGCAAACTAACTGCACCGAGTAGTTAGAACCAATGCGGACTTGCAGATATACGACTCCGCCGTAAACACGCTCGCTGGCGTCAGTGAAACCTATTAAGTTGATGGTACATCCATCTACCAACCCAAGATTACTCAGAATAGTAATTTGATTGAGCGCGGTAAGCTCAATACAAAACTGGCCCCAAGCGGCGACACTTTGATAGCCAAAGTTCTTTGATCAAGAGCTTGGCGTACAAAATTGTGGGAGCCACAAAATCCATTATGTCCCATAGTCGAGCCACTGTGGACAGCATAGTGCGTTTGGTGCACTTATCATCTGGTGGTGAGACGTCAAACCGAAAACTATCGCAGGATTTGTCCCAGCGTAAACCGAGAACTTTATGCGGTACAGACTTCTCAAACTCAATGTCTGGAGAAGCTTTATCAGAATCTGGTATGCGTGCGAGAACCTCCTTAGAGTTGCTTGTCCATTTGACAAGATCAAACTGGCCTAGCTGGAAAAGCTGAATAAGCTCTTCACAAAGCGAAATTGCTAGCGGAGCGGATATGATACTACAGGCAATGTCATCCATATACAAAGCGGAAGTTTAGTATAGTATAGGGTAGCGTAGCTTAGCATAGCATAGCATAGCGTAGCATAGCATAGCATAGCGTAGCATAGCGTAGCATTGCGTAACATAGCGTAGCATTGCGTAGCATAGCGTAGCTTAGCGTAGCATAGCATAGCATAGCATAGCATAGCATAGCATAGCGTAGCGTAGCATAGCATAGCATGGCATAGCTTAGCATAGCGTAGCAAAGCATGGCATAGCATAGCATAGCGTAGCATAGCATAGCGTAGCATAGCATAGCATGGCATAGCATAGCATAGCGTAGCATAGCGTAGCATAGCGCAGCATAGCGTAGCATAGCGTAGCATAGCGTAGCATAGCGTAGCATAGCATAGCATAGCGTAGCATAGCGAAGAATGGCGTAGCATAGCGTAGCATAGCACAGCATGGCGTAGCATAGCGTAGCATAGCATAGCATAGCATAGCATAGCATGGCATAGCATAGCATAGCATAGCATAGCGTAGCATAGCATAGCGTAGCATAGCATAGCATAGCATAGCATGGTATAGCATAGCGTAGCATAGCATAGCATAGCATAGCATGGCATAGCATAACTAATTAGTCCTTTATCTTACACACAGTTTTAGCACCCACCTTGATCTCTTGAAGAACAGAACAACAACAAGACGTAATACAATGAGAAGTATGTAACGTAGGTACGGTACCCATAATCACATACCCAAATACCGTCTCAATAGCGGGCGGTAAATCATATCGCTCACTACGTACCACTTTAGTTAGTAGCAAGTGCGGGAATATTGCGGCCCCGATCAAAACATCAATGTTTGCCGGATTCGCAAACTCCGAGTCTGCCAGCGGCAATGACTCGAGGTGTGTGAGAAGCGATACGTCCACATTAGCGTTTGGCAATGTGTCCGTAATACGCTCCACGATAAGCGAAGAAATGTTAAAATTAATGTCTCCATCAAAACGCGAATGTATTTTAATATCTACGGAACCCTTGCAATGTTTTTCTGAACCGCCGATCCCTCTGACTATTGAGTTCGTATTTTTAAAGTTATTCTACAATCTGAGGCGTTTGAACAACTCAAACGTTATTAAATTGGTCTGAGACGCGCTATCTAGTAGACAACGTACCATGTGCGGCGACCCATTAACATCATAAACGATAACTTGCGCTGTCGCTAACAGAACAGTCTTAGACGCCATACATCGCGGCTTAGCACTGCTCTGATCACTACAAGCGCGCGAAGGCCGTCCGCGCGTGCGTGCCGCCCGCGCAATGGATGTCGTACACAACGATATTTCATTCTGAATCGTAGCAGGCGCAGTTATCGTAGCCTGCCCCTGCGACGTAAGTGTGTCAAGGTTATCGGCTGACCGGCTCGTTTTATGCTTTATACTGAAGCAATTAATGCATGTTTTGTTATCTTTTACGCATTTGAAACGAGCGGTCGGATTTAAATTATTAAAAGCGGGACATTTATAGAAATGGTCGTGCACTATATTACTGCACAGACACTTCTGTGAATTAATTTTATTAGATTCCGAGCATGTTACGTAAGAAAAAGAAAATCTCAAATGTATATGTAAAATCAAATGGATAGTTTGTATAGATAGGTAGTATAAACAATGAGTTATCTATGCATAATTGTATGGTTTAAACAATGCACAAATTGCTGTTCTTTCTTGTGCACCATTGAATTATGTGCACGTTCGTATCCTTATCTTTTATTGTATAGCTAGGAACCATATGTGAAAACTTTTAATTAGCCTTTAGATATTCTATAAGTAATTTGTTATTTTTTAAGACAGCTGTTAGTTTGCCGAAAAGATTAAAATAAAATAAAAATAAAATAAAGATTGTGGATTAGGGACCGAGTGATTATTACTATTTCGCGCTTTATTCAACCTTTGTTTGCTGCTGTTAGTGTTAGACGGGCTAGGTGAACTAGACTGTGTATTATGAAATATTCGAGAATAATCTTTGATGAACGAAATAAAACTATCTAGTGTAGGTATTTTATTATTGCGTTCCGTCATCTCGAAAGCACGAATTGTATCAGTGTCAAACTTTTTTAAAGCGAGTTGAAGCAACATAAAGTCGGAAAGATCTTCTAATTTTAAGTTCCTAAGAGAATTAACCGCGGTTACGAAGTTATCTATAAACAGCTGGAAATTCGAGACAGATGCGGCACCGGACAGTTTAAGATTTAAAGCTTGATCAAAGTAAGTAGACGCTAGAACACGAGTATCTTGATATCTATCAAGTAGTGACTGAAATATGACCTGATAATTCTCAGCACTAGGTGTGACACCTGCAAATACGGAATGGGCCTTCGGTGACAGTTTACCTATTAAATAGTATAACCTGTCAGCATCTGTCAGAGAACCATTATCGTGCACTGTAGACTTAAAACTCGCATAGAATAATGGCCAATTTCGTATATCTCCGTCAAACGACATAATCTCGATTGGCGGTAATTTCGGCTTGCGAGCCGCGGAAACGGACTGTGCCGAATATTTACCCTCCAATTGCGATTGTATATGCTTAATAATACAATAAAGATATTCGAATGAGGTGTACGCCTGATAATTCGGTTGTTCGTCAGGATTGATAGAAAGTAATCTTGTGTTATAATCGTCTAACAACTTATGAAAATTTGTTCGAATATTATCTACTGTCATACAATAGCTAAGGAATGATTCCCTATTACTATCAGAAATAGCGGCGGTTTTTGAACGCTCGTAAATGTTTTGAATGCGCTCAAATAAAATATTACGTTTTGCTTCAAATATTGTCATCTCTTTGTCTTCCGACACGCGTGACTTCTTTTGTTGTGACATGCTTAGTTGCTTACGTAAGTATAAGCTAATGAGACCGAAACAAAATAAGAATATCTAATGTACCTATTATTTTACCTAAGTAGGCTAAGTAGGCAACACTTTAGAGCTGTGGAATTAAAAGTTGCTCGAAATATGAGATTTACAAGACAACTATGATAGTTCCAGAAATAATAATTGAGTACTGAAGCGTGCGAAAACAACCATGTGACGGTTATGTGAATGGACTAGGAGTATAGCTAGGTGCTATAATTGCCTAGGTATATAGATATAACGAGGTTTTACGTATAAAACGTAAATGAATCCGACTCGCAACGACCAAAAAAATGGTTCGGCGTTACACCGAAACCGAAGGTTCCTAGGCGATTTGGGAAAAATATGGACTGTATCTAAAGGATGGCGAGTTCTGCTCGCCTTTGCACGGCAATCTTCTTCTTCTCAGAAGGGGAGTCTCCTGGTGTTTTCGAGATGAAGCTGCTTGATTCACTCCACTACACAAATCACTTTCACTCGCGAGCGGTTTTGTATAAGCGGTAATAATTATATATGGCGGATGCGGTGCGGTGCGGTATAGTATGGCGGACACGTACTCAGCGACTCGAATGTTCTGCGTCGCCGTTGAGCAAGGCGGCCAATAGCGAGGTGTTTCGGGAAGGGATTTATGAAAGGGATCGCTCGGATTGGCCGAGCAGCGACAAACCATTGACGTTGACATGATTAGTTCTCGATGGAAAGGTAGATGGCGCTACCACGTGGGCTTCGCTTATAAAAGTAAATGTGTCTCGCTTACCAAGAAGATCCACACAAGTCCACTGCTGATCGTCACAGAAATCTGTGAGATGGTTACAGAATAAACTATTTGGGTTTGCGTTGTAATCTCCCATCATAAAAACCACAACACAGTCGGATTTTCAGCCAATATGAAAGCCATGTAAATACTGAAAACAATCAGATAATGAGCATTAATTTCTAACTTCAAAGCTGTTATTCTAACATTGTCACAGTCTATTACAGTCACTGAATTAAAAGCAGTCTTTATATATAAAATTGCAGTCCCACCGAATGGTCTTCCCCTTAGCAGTTCAGCACCAGTGTCAACCACTGAGCTTCCAACACCCACAAAATCGCTGTGTACATAATTCAGAAGCGTCAGGTCATGCGGCAATAACCAAGTCTTCTGTAGAGCAATCACATCTGCACTCGCACAGAGATACCTAATCCCTTCAATAGATCGCTTTAGCGACTTGCAATTGTATGAGATGAATCTGGTATTGCGGGCTTTATCCATTATTGTTCTCTGATAGATAGTCCTTTATTTACGAAACGCCTAAAAGATATACCATTCGGCCAAAACCTCTCATCAAGATGCTTGTCTACATAACACTTACTGACAAAAAGCTTAAAAGCACTGTAGCTACGCTCCTTTGCCATATTTATTCGGATTGGGGTTACTTCTTTTTGCGTTTTTATAAATACATATTCTGCAATATCCGATTCCGAGACCTCCTTATGCACATGTGTAATGAATAAAGGTATTTTCATATCTGCTGCTTTAAACTTTGTGTTGACATCAGAACAAGCTTTACCTTTACACGTCACAAATTTGTTTCTCAATCTTTTCTTCTGCACCGTAATCCACTCTTTCAGTGTTTTGATTATGATAGCAAGGAGGTACGTACTGCTGGCTTGAAGAATCTATATTATAAGCAAATAATAGCAATTACGTGTCCCTGATTCAAAGACTTATTTAGCAAAAATATGTTACGATATTTGAGTATAGTGCAAGAAAAGTTAACTACTGGGTATCAATTATGGGGCATGAGACTCTATAGGTACATAGATTACCCGTATGTTGTTATGGATGTAGGCAGTTTTAGTGATACTTTTTGTGGCCTATACACAGTCATGCTGCCTTTCTTCCAAATGACGTGCAGATGATATACCTGTACATCTACAGCTTTCTATAACAAACTATAAATAACCTACCGTCAACTGTAAACAGTGACGGTTAATATTCAGACTATTTAGTAATATTACGCCACTTGACAAGTTTATCTCCTTGTCACTCAAAGCTCGGTGGGCTCAAATGCCTAAGGCATTATAATATTTGCCGTTTGTAAATCGTTTATATACCTACTTAAATAAATAAAGAGACGTTTCATAATGTTAGGGTTAGGCCTTTGTGCACAATACTATAATATAGACAACCATACAACAGTTTGTAATTATGTATAGGATTTGGAGGTTTCAACAAGATCCGAAAACTATAAAATATACTAAGAATGTAGTTTGTAAAGTGGTGTCGCAAGTCGGCATCCCGAGCTCAAGTCTTACTTTATTGTTGATTTTTCTAATTTATAATTTACTCTCATTCCTTTGCATCCCAGCATTGCTTTAATGCTAGTCAAGAGCACTTTAAGAGAGCTCGGTGTACGCTATTTTGTAGCATAACCAAATTTGCCATGAATATAATTCTTTGCAAAAAAAACTTAATTTAGAGACAGGATATTGTACTTAAATAGCTTCTTGTTTCTCTACAGCCAGCTACTGCTATGAAACAGTTATCTAGTAGGCATAATGCGGGATAACGTCATACAGGGAGGCACAGCGAACAGTGCTCATCCCGCGGGAGAGATCACGACCAGTGCACTGTACCAGCCGACAAATTACTGCGCACTACCCGCTCACACACACACACACACACACACATAAATACACACATACGCATTGTTTTCATATATCTATTATAGTGCTCTACCAATAACGCTCACACGTTTCAATGCAAATACTAGTCAGATAGCGTTATACCGGTTGTATCTAAGACTCCACGCCTTAGAGCCCGAGGTCCACTTACTGGTCTAACCAGATATGACAGAATATCAACAGAGCGACTGCCGTCTGACCTCCGCAACCCAAAGGGATAGCGATATTCCATGGTTTAGAGCAGTATCAGTTTATTTGAGGGTACTGACTCCCCGTTATGACTGTCAAAGATCTCCATGACAGCCGGGACCCATGGTTTAACGTGCAGCAAGGCCCCGTAGAATATCAGTGCCAGCGGGTCTGGTGTTATGCTGAACGGGGTCCCATTGCTGCCACGACCTGGCCTTAGCAAGTTAGCATATTATTAATGTTATTATGTAGCTGTTAACGTGTTTTTGTTTCTTTTATATTTTGTGTGTCGTACTTTTCTTTTACTATGTAATTTTTCTGGTTGTGGCAGAAATAAATCATTATTTATTTTCATTTTTATTCTCTCCGAGGCACGGGACAAGCGATAATTAACAATTTAATATGCACTTAACTTCGAAAAGTTATTGGTGCAAGCCGTGGATTGGAACTCGACACCCTCTGCATGGCAGTCTGTTGGTATCTCCACTAGGCTATCACTGCCTCAATAATTGATACATGTATATAAAAATGTATCAATTATTATTTCAAGCAACACCGGGTCCCATTATATAAATCTACTCCGCCAGTATCACATGACAAAAAACTATATGCGGGCGGGATATTATGTCGAATGAAAGCAATACATTCATGCAGACATATTATTAACTTGTATTTGGTCAAAATCAATATATCCACAGGAACGCAATACATTTATGTAGATGTATAACTTGTATGTGGTTGTAAGCTATAAAAGTTTGACGTGGTATCGGTCTGTTGATAGTAAGTGACTCTGAAGTGTCCAAGTTTGCGCGACGGGAGGACGCCGACGCCAGGCTGTATCGATGACATACAACCTTTGCAGTTGTTAAGTGGTAAAGTTATTTATATAAAGTGGCATAGTTGTATAGTGGTAAAATTATTGGTACCATCACTTAAACCAGATTTGGCTAGTCTGTATATTAGACTAGAGCCCGCTATTTTTTTTTTATCGCTTCTTAGTGCACCCTCACGGTTCACGGGTGCATACATGCCTAATTGCAGATTCTTACGCGCAATAGTTTTGGCTGTGTCTTTCTAATGAAAGACACAGCCAAAACTTTTGCTATTTAAATATAAAATATTGACTTTTATATAATTATCAAAGTCAATATTTTACATTTTCTATGTTATATTAGCTCGATAAAAGCGGCGATAGCCCAGTGGTATACGTAACGGACTGCCGAGACGATGGTCTCGGGTTCGATCCCCAGTTTCCCCGGGCACACACCTCTGACTTTTCGAAGTTATGTGTATATTAAAATGTTAATTATCGCTCGCTTAACAATGTGCCCGGTAGATGGCAATAGACTCACCCCCTATTACAATGGGACCGAAACATAACTGGCGGAGTGAGGGTGTGTAATACACCTCTGCCTATCCTTTCGGGGATAAAAAGCGTGAAGTTATGTAATGTTATGTTTATGTTATTAGCTCGACATACTACCTTGAGGAGACTAACATACTTTCCAAAATTAAGTTCGAATTTAATTGCTAATTATCTCTTGACATATGCTTCGGAAAGCAAGTTAGGCCGTGTCGGTCCCGATTGTCACGAAGATCTTCTAGCCTTCGCATTCACTGGAACTAGTTTAAGTTATAAGATATCGCTTTTAAGTCAAATTAAAGCTTTGTATACTTTCTGCAGACGTCTATACAGCCGATAGTCAAGGATTGTATAAAGAACCATTGAGTTTATCGGAACTTCAACGCAAATTCAAACAAAATTCGACCACTATGGCTTTTCTTGTTAAAATAATTAGACCTTTGTGAACTGTACTTACTTTGGCATAGAAAAGCTGCAATGATGATTACTTAATTTATACATTACAGTTTCTTGATGCCTAGAGCCGCCGTTTCCTCAATTTTTAACGAACTGAATCCATTTTTCTTTCTACTGCAAGAACCCGGCCTTTGATCTTACTTGGTTTACTTAGACAAATATTAATTTAGAAAAAAAAGACAAAATATTAATTTACTTTTATATTTGTTCATTAAACTTGTTATAGATTCCTTTGATCGTATTTTTTATTGTGTTTCTCATAATAGGTGTTCATGATCTTTGAGTAATTCTGATCACATTGTAGTTTTATTTTAGTAACTATAGAAGAAGGTAACATTCTCTATATTTTCATGAATATGTTGTATCAGTTATAGCATGTTAAATAAGTATTACCTTAAAAAAGTTAATTGTACGCGATTAAGACCCGCTCATTTATTTTGTATGATGTATACAAATCACGAAACTTTAAAATCGATTAAGTATTTGCTAAAAAAAAAACATTATTTCTGACGAAATTTGCGGGTTCAGACAGCTTAACTATTCCCGAAGCTACACAAGTCAGAACTCGTTGTCTTCAATGGTTAGTGCTGCTCAATTCAGTAACACAAGCATGTAGGATAGCAGCTGACGATTTTATTAAAAAACACTTTAACACATTGTGTAGAAACATGAAAACATTTTTAAATAAACGCGTATTCTCCATTACAAACGAATGATAAAATTGCAATGCCTATGAATAGAAACACATTCCAACGTGTAGCATTATAACAATATTGAATGTTCAATCAATTCATTTAAAATGTGTGGTACTGAAACGGTGAACAGATCAAATAAAAAGTATTAAAATAATATAAATGCAGCCTTTTACACCGCCCAAATAAATAACAAATATTTTCACAGATTCAGCAGACAATATTTTGAAGCATTTATAGTAGATACGTTAAGGTTTCGAAACTATACAGTGAATATTTTTATTAAGTTCCAAGTATTCTTCTACGTCAATAGGACAGGAGGAAGGGGTACACCTATGCGTTCTCTGACCAGATTGGAAACATCTAAAAATAAACCGGTCAAGTGCGAGTCGGACTCGCGCACCGAGGGTTCCGTACAAGCCTGTAGGGTTATAAAATTATTTACAAAAATATGTGATTCAAATAGGTTTTCGAACTTTATCTTCTATAAACCGTTGCTTAATGCAACATTTCAAGACTCTAGATCGACTGGAATAACCCTTTAGCTTTGACTTGAGCATTTGATATGAATTTAAATTTTCTACCCCTAAGCTACGGGTTCATGCGGAAAGGGATAGTAAATTTAAAATTATTAAAAATATTTTTATTATATGATATACTTTTCGGGGGGATAGGCCTCGTTAGCGTTGGTCCGCAACCTATCTAGAGAAGGAAACCTCGAACAAACCCGGAATGGCAGGCTCCGTTAGGCACAAGTAGGGTACAACCTGAAATAAGTGGCAGTCTCCTGCAACCAATCTGGCTCTGCACGTATCGACTTGTCTTTCCTGCAGACTCAGCTAGTGCGGTCGAGTGGGTGGCGTAGGCTCTGGGCAAACCTACGTTTCCTTAAGTCGTCCCAGGCGACACAATGTCTGTGGAGAGTGTTCTTCACCCGTAGCAGCTCTGCTGCGCGGATAACAACACGAAGAGTGGCAGTTTACCGGTGATAAGTCTGCGCGTATGGACGTAAGTGCGGGCGCCAGGGGTCACTCTTGACAGTGGGAGGGTCCATCGCAGGCCCATTGTACAGCTACCGCCCGCTCAAGCCGGGCAGCCCCCGGCCAATAAGGTGCTGTTCCGTCCCGGTGCTGATTTGTTGTTTTAGGGTGTAGGCAACAATAGCTTTGCTAGACGATTGGTGCCGATATTTTAAAACACCTGGCAATACGAAAAAGAATACCCATAAAAAATCAATTCCACCACTCACCATGCGCCTAGCGACATGGAATGTTCGCACCATGAGGACAGGCCTTCCGGACACCTGCGGAGGCTCTGGTTGCGCTGAAGAACTGCGCAAAACAGCTGTCATAGATGGGGAATTAAAACGGTTAAATGTTGCCATCTCAGCTCTCCAAGAGACAAGGCTCCCCGACGAAGGTTCTATACGCGAGCAAAACTACACCTTTTTCTGGAAAGGCAAAGAACACACGGCCAATCGGGAGTATGGGGTTGGCTTCGCTGTGCGTAAAGATCTTCTGCCTTCAATCGAAACACCTCAGGGAGTCTCGGAGCGAATAATGACATTACGTATGTCAAGTAAATGCGGCTTTGTTACTTTAATCTCAGCCTACGCCCCGACACTACAAGCCCCCGATGAGGCTAAAGACCAATTTTATACCCTCCTAGAACAGACCCTTCATAAAGTGCGACCAAGCGATCATCTTTACATCCTTGGTGATTTTAATGCTAGAATTGGTCATGACACAACTGCTTGGCCTGACTGCCTCGGTAACCATGGCATAGGTAAAATGAACGACAATGGTCAACGTCTGTTAGAGTTTTGTTCAAGTAACCTGCTGTGTGTTACTAATACCTATTTTAAAGGCAAACCATCCCATAAAGTATCATGGAAACACCCACGCTCGGGGCACTGGCATCAATTGGACCTGATACTAAGTAGAAAAAAAGACCTTAAAGAAACATTACATACACGGTCTTTCCAAAGTGCAGAATGTGACACGGATCATTCCTTAGTCATTGCAAGAGTAGCACTTTCCCACAAGAAGATTCATTCTTCAAAGTCACCTGGTAGAAAGAAACTGAACATCGCAATGACTAGCAACTCCGAAATGGTCCTGTCCTTTCAGCAGTTACTGCTCAAGGAGATTGACTCATGGGATCAAAATATGTCTTTGGAGGAAGAGTGGGTCCATATAAGGAAAGTCCTTACAGATTGCGCAATAAAAAACTTTGGCGTTTGTAAAACTAAATCTCACGACTGGTTTGCTGAAAACAGTCATGTACTTACGCCACTTCTCGATACAAAACGTCAAGCAGCCTTACGTTACCGGTTGAATCCGTGCTCTACTACACGCGAAGACCTCAGCAAAGCCAAAGCTGCATTACAGCGTAGCTCTCGCAGGCTTGCCAATGAGTACTGGAATCAGCTATGTCAAAACATCCAGACGTGCGCAGAGAAAGGTGACTTCAGTGGTCTTTATACTGGTATCAAAAAGGCTCTGGGACCCATGGTCAAAAAAACACCTATACTCAAAGACACTAATGGAACTGTCATCACTGATAGTCATAATCAGCTCCATAGGTGGGTAGAACACTATTCAGGGCTCTACTCACAACCAATCCATATCATGCCGGATGCATTACTGGCTATCCCTAAACTTGACGTCTGGACCGAGTTGGACGACCCACCCACAATCGCAGAGTTTCTGGATGCAGTTGCTCAATTGAAAGCAAAAAAGAGCCCAGGAGGTGATAACATCTACCCTGAAGTTGCTAAACTCCAGTGCGTTTCGCCTTTGTTGTATAATTTCTTTATAAAAGCCTGGAAATCTGGTGCTGTACCTCAGGATATGCGCAATGCAAATATTGTCACCTTATACAAAGGGAAAGGTGACCGTGGTGACTGTAATAATTACCGCGGCATATCCCTTTTGAGTGTTGTTGGAAAATTGTTCGGTAGAGTAATCCTCAACAAATTACATCACCTAGCAAACCGCGTGTATCCTGAGAGCCAGTGCGGATTTCGTCCAAATCGCTCCACAGTTGACATGATATTCTCACTTCGCCAGCTGCAGGAAAAATGCAGGGAGCAGAATACACCGCTATACATTGCTTTTATAGACCTGACTAAAGCGTTTGATACAGTGAGCAGACAGGGCCTTTACAACTGCCTGGAACACGTCGGCTGTCCACCTATACTACTATCTTTAATCAGATCGCTCCACGAGGATATGCAAGGCAGTATTTTCTTCGATGGTCAGCTATCAGACCCTTTCTACATACGTGCTGGTGTCAGACAAGGATGTGTACTTGCGCCAACTCTGTTTGGCATTTTCTTTTCGCTACTTCTAAAAGTGGCATTCGGCTGCGATCAGCAGGGAGTTCATTTGCACACACGAGCCGATGGCAAATTGTACAACCTTGCGCTTCTAAAATCAAAACGGCATCGCAAGGACCTATATGTCAATAATCTTTTATTTGCAGACGATGCAGCTCTTGTAGCCAATTCTGTATACGAACTTCAGGTCCTCGTTGATCAGTTTTCTCGAGCCTGCCAACTGTTCTCGATGACCATCAATGCCAAAAAGACTGTAGTCTTATCGCAGGGTTGTACAGACCCACCATACATACTGCTGGGCGACACGCCTCTGGAGGTTGTCGAAAAATTCTGTTACTTGGGGTCGACTGTGTCGAACAATCTTTCACTAGATGTGGAGATCGATATCCGTATCGGCAAGGCAGCATCCATGTTCGGAAGGCTTCGGTCAAGAGTATGGGACAATAAGCATTTGACTAACAAAACCAAAGTCCTAGTCTACCAGACTTGTATTCTTAGTGTACTCTTGTACGGGGCCGAGACTTGGACTTCCTACGCAAAGCAGGAGCGACGACTCAACACATTTCATATGCGCTGTCTGAGAAACATCCTCGGTATTACGTGGGCACATAAAGTCACCAACGAGAGGGTTCTAGAAATCGCTCAGCTGCCTAGTCTCAGCGCTTTCCTTAAACAGAAGCGTTTACGATGGCTAGGGCATGTGCACCGTATGGAACACTCTCGGTTACCCCGACAAATTCTTTTAGGGGCCGTAGCGCATGCTAAACGAGCTGTGGGTCGCCCTTTACTCCGCTTCAAAGATTGTGTCAAGCGAGATATGAACATCTTTGAAATAGACCACAAAAACTGGGCCAAACTCGCTGAAGACAGAATGGAGTGGAGAAAATGTTTGAAAGACGGGCAGAAATGCCATGATAAAGCCTGGATCGAAACACTGGCAAATAAACGAGCTGGGAGATATCACCGCGATCAAAACCCTCCACCTGTCGCAATACACATCTGCCCTAGATGTGGACGTCCATGTCTGTCACGGATTGGCCTACACAGCCACGTGAAAAAATGCCACGCACAACAATTAACTGCAACCATCATATAACACTCAGCAGATTATGTTTATATTGTCTGACAAGACGCATAGGCCTTTATATATATGATATACTTAAGTAAAAATTTACGGTTGTTGCAAATTTTCCTTTGTCTGTACTATAAGACGTTGCTTCGTACGAAATTTCAAGATTCTGAGTTCACGGGAAGTACCCTGTAGGTTTTGATTCCCTTGCGAGTAGTTGCGAGTTTGAAAATATGCGGCTTATATTGCTGTTTCTTTTGATGCCGTTGAGAGAGAAGTTTCATTTTGTAACAGCTTAACGGTGTTATAGACTTGAGTATCTATCTATATATATATAAAAGAAAGTTGTGTTAGTTACACTATTTATAACTCAAGAACGGCTGAACTGATTTGGCTGAAAATTGGTGGGGAGGTAGATTAGAACCAGGAAAAACACATAGGATACAAATAGTTGCAAAAAATAATCTGAGAGGGATTTTAGAGTGGATCGAAGTTTGTAGGGACAAATCTACCTATTGAAAGATACAACGCATGCGCAGGAAAAGTACCAGGGGAGCATAAAGCTACAGACTTCCTGCAGCTTTTCAATATCCTAAGCTACACTGAGATATTTTAAAGTATCAGGGTAGCATCATTTTAGAGAGGTCGAAGTTTATGGGGTAATGTATTTTAATGAACAATAAAGAATCAATTTTCTTTTTATTGGTATATTCTATTAAAAAATGAACTTAATAAAATCCAAGATCTGCTTATTGATTGCCTCTAAGGCGGAACAGAGTTCTCCGGGTCGGCTAGTTTGATATAAATTTCAATTTAATAACTTAACGCGTTCATGAGGAAAGGGGTAGTAACTTTATTTATTTAAAATTATTAAGATTTTTTTTATATGATGTAACTAAAAATTTACTGTTTTCGCAATTTTTCCTTGATCTGTGTTATAAGACATTGCTTCGTACCGAAGCAAGATTCAAGATTCTAAATTCACGGGAAGTGCCCCGTAGGTTTTGATTCCCTTGCGAGTAGTTGCGAGTTTGAAAATATAGTAAAATTGCTATATCTTTTAATTGCGTTGAGATAGACGTTTGATTTTATTACAGCTTAAAAGTATTTTCATCATCATCATCATCCCGCCGTAGTCCACTGCTGGATATAATCCTCTCCAATGGCACGCGAGTGAGCCCGATTTTCAGCTCTTCGTGTCCAGCCGCTGCCAGCCACTTTGCGTATATCGTCACTCCACCTAGCCGGAGGGCGTCCTACACTATTGCTAAGGCGTGGTCTCCACTCTAAAACACGACTACTCCATCGGTTATCGATTCTGCGACAGATGTAACCAGCCCACTGCCACTTCAACGTGCTAATTCTCTGAGCTATGTCCATTACCTTAGTTCTCTGACGCATTACTTCATTACGAATTCGATCCTTCAGAGAAACTCCGAGCATAGCCCTCTCCATAGCTCGCTGAGCGACCTTAAATTTGTGGAATAGTCGCACCGTCAGTGTCCACATCTCGGCACCGTAAGTCATAACGGGTAGGATGGACTCGTTGAAGACTTTTGTTTTAAGGCTTTGCGGTAGGGATGACGAAAAGACTCGACGGAGTTTCCTATATGCTGCCCAGCCGAGCTGTTTCTGCAAGCCTCCCTCTCGAAGTTGTTTCTACTCAACTGCAAGGTTTGCCCAAGGTAAACGGACTCCTGAACAACTTCGAGAGGGACGCCATTTAGGATAATCGGTTCCGGAGATTCATGTTCATTGAACATTATCTTGGTTTTATCCAAGATCATCCGGGTACCGATGCGAGCAGAAGAATCAGCCAGGCTGCTCAGCATATATTGCAAGTCTTGCACGGTTTCAGTCACGATAACGATATCGTCTGCAAATCTTAAGTGTGAGAGGTACTCTCCGTTCATGTTAATACCACGTCACGGTCATAGTCGTGGCGTCATACAGACCTCTCAGCACTTGGACGTATCGCCAATCGATTTGGCACCGTTGCAAAGACTCCAGAACAGACCAGGTTTCAATGGAGTCAAAGGCCTTCTCATAGTCCACAAACGCTAAGCACAGGGGCTGATTATACTCCTCTGCCTTCTGTATAATCTGCCGCACTGTGTGGATATGGTCTATGGTGCCATATCCTCCTCGAAAACCGGCCTGTTCGGGCGGCTGAAACTCGTCGAGTCTACGCGCGAGATGGTTCGTGATGACCTTGGAAAACAGCTTATAAACTTGGTTCAAGAGCGAGATAGGTCGATAGTTCTTCAAAAGAGTTATGTCTCCCTTTTTGAAGAACAAAACGACAATGCTCTTGCTCCACGCCCTTGGAGTCCTCCGCGAGAACTGGACGGAATTAAATATGCGTTGGAACTGCACCAGTATAGGTTTTCCACCTGCCTTTAGCAGCTCCGTTGAATTTCCATTTTCCCCGGGGGCTTTTCCATTTTTAAGCTGCGTCAGGGCCACCACGATTTCGTCTTGGCTGACGTCCGGCAACTCTTCCGTGAAGTGGCGGGTTAAATTGGCTCTTAAATCCTCGGAGTCGGGTTGGGGACGGGACGCTTTCCGTGTAGAGGTTGCCATAGAGTATTATAGACCCGAGTATTTGATATGAATTTCAATTTTGTAACTTAACGCATTCATAAATTTTAAAAATTACTACCACTTTGGTAGTAATTTTTAAATTAATAAAACATTTTTTTGTATGATGTAACTAAAAATTTACTGTTTTCGCAATGTTTCCTTTATTTGTGCTATAATACATTGCTTCGTACCAAATTTCAAGATTATAAGTTCACGGAAAGTACCCTATAGGTTTTGTTTCCCTTGCAAGTAGTTGCGAGTTTGAAAATATAGTAAAATTGCTGTATCTTTTGATGGCGTTGAGATAGAAGTTTGATTTTGTTACAGCTTAAAAGTATTATAGACCCGAGTATTTGATTTAAATTTCAATTTAATAACTTAACGCGTTTATGAGGAAAGAAGTCGTAACTTTAAAATGGATAAGAATATTTTTTTATATGATGTAACAAAAAATTTACTGTATTCGCATTTTTTCCTTTATTTGTGCTATAATACATTGCTTCGTACTAAATTTCAAGATTCTGAGTTCACAGGAAGTACCCTGTAGGTTTTGATTCCCTTACGAGTAGTTGCGAGTTTGAAAATATAGTTAAAGTAGAGGACGCCAGCAGCTACGCCTGCATTTTTTTTTTATTTACCCGTTTTGGCCGATCCTGTGGGAATTTCGGGAAATCCCTCCATAGTAACTTTAAAATTAATAAAACATTTTTTTTATAAATGTAACTAGAAGTTTAATGTCTTTGCATTTTTTCTTGATCTGTGCTATAAGACATTGCTTTGTACCAAATTTCAAGATTATGAGTTCGCAGGAAGTACCCTGTAGGTTTGATTTCCTCCCGAGTTTCGTAAAATTGCAGAAATTTGCAGCATTAACGGCTGTATCTTTTGATTGCGATGGCTTAGAAGTTTAATTTTTTCACAGCTTCAAGGGACAGTAGATTTGATTATTTGATATAAATTTCAGTTTGATACTTCCACGCGTCGTTCCGAGAAAAAGGGTCTTGACAGACGGATGGATAACAAAGTGATCCTATAACACAACTAATTCTCATTAGGCGTAATGTGTTGGACTGCGGTCACTCTCACCTTGCAGATAACCCTACAATCACTGGGTTAGATTTCCTCCGAGATTTCCCACTAAAAGTATACTGCGGTGTAAGTGTCTAAACACACAATGTTGAAGGTACGCGACCGAGTTCGAGAGACAGTTCTGCGGCTGATTTTACGTATTCGTCTGATATGACATACCATGAGTACCAAACTTACGCTCGTGCTACGAACGCTTGTGCGCTACTATTAGAAAAGTTGCCGCTGAAGTTACGCCCAACCGAAGTTATGCGCTACGCGTCAGTATTTCAAATAGAATTGCAGGCGTAATCATGCCGAACTTCGGTCGCGTAACTTCGGCATAGTGTGTTTTGACACTAAAAATGAGTTGTTGAATAAGAACACCGTATCATGTTTTAATCCTTGCGACTACGGGTGGGTATATTGTAACGTCAATAGACCACAATCCCATTTGGCGCAGCGACAAGGGGCAATTTATAAACACCAAGAGACGCGTGCGAGCAATAGTGGGATAGTGGAGGCTGCACACTGTAGCCTTTCTGTACAATGAGAGGGTAGATGGATTTATGTTTATGTGTGTGTAAGTAGGAATGGGATGAATATAATTATTGTAATACAATACTTTATACGTACATACATATGTAATAAAGAAATGTAATGAAAGAAAGCATAAGAGGTCTTAAATTTAAACAAGTATATTTAAAAAAATATGGATTTAAAAATTCAGTCTTCAGTGGCGATCGCACCGAAATAGTAACTAATTTGAACCATGTCTCTGTTATATGAGATGGGTCGTACTTGTCTCATATTGCAACAGCCAAGAATCACGGTTTATTGTGCTTTCAAACGCCCGGTAAAATAACTAATTCTATGCTAATTAGTAAGTATTATTTTTGGTAGGAAATCTTAACAAAATATCCGAATCGCACTTAGTACCGAAATACTAACGAGGAAGACAATGCAATAAGAATAATTTATTATAGAGATTTCATCTGATTAATCAGTACGACCCGAACGCTTCCATTTTACGCCGCAATGTACTATTATTTATCTTCAACATAAAGTTAATTCCAGCAGGCTTCGCACGCAGGTCCACGTTCGAGCTTTCACCCCAATTCATGTTTACAAATTGCGGTCAACATTCTATTATTCATTTTAGTGAAATAACAGCCCTAACAACAAAGGGTTTCAAGCATTTTTATGAACTATCTGGCAGTTCATTTATATTTTTAGATAATCGAAGGCATTTCAAGATTATCTATTAAGTGAAACACGCACTGATCATAATCGTAATGGACTTATAATTACTATCGCTTAAGCAATCTATTAGATATTTGTATAAATAATGATATTCTAAAAGTGTAATATTAACTCTGTACCTACCAGCTATAAATGGTAGAAACCTATTCGCTGAAAATCAATACAGCCAGACAATGATATTACATTACAAATGGATTTTAACTATAATTGAAATAAAATAAAGCTATTATTTTCATTAGTATGTATTATTCTGTATTCGAAAACAGATTCTATATAGATTTCACTCATGAAACTCCTGCATATAGGAAGGTATAACACCGTTAAACCGAACAGAGTAAAGTTTAAAATCAAAGTTGTTTATACAGTCGACGTCAATGGCACAAACATGACGCGGTATAGAAACAACCCTTCCATTAGTTCCATTAGCGAGCCGTTCCCTCATCAAAGAGAATGTCCGATGCGCACTCCACCTCGCGTTGGTAGTATGCGTAGCGTCGATGTGTATCGCGCCATTCATTCAATGTGTGCCGTGGTCACTGCACAACAAATAACCGACACATAGAATGGACTGTTCTCTGTATGAGCGCTCGATAGAAGCAATGTTTCCACTTGTATGACGCTGCCGAATGAACCGCGCTCAACTCGCGCCTCATTCCACGAACGCTCCAACAAATTAAGCCAATGTTTAATAGCTTGACACTGTATCTCGCTGCCAACGCTTAGTTTTGAAAGGAGCCAGTATTTAGCGAGAATACTTCATGACCGCGCTGACCTTTATTCTAACTGCCTAGCATTTTATTTTTATACATATGAATGCTAATTTAATTAGACTTTACGCCACATAGGGTGAAGAAATACGGATTTTCAGAAAAATGTTTGTGGTTTAATTCAACAGATATGCTATAAAGTGCCGAGTCAGTCCTTAGTGAGTAGATCCGGGGGATCAACATCGTCACGATATTATTGTAAATAACATCGGGGTCAAGTGCGAGCTTGTCGCCTCTCAGCGCTCGCCGCGGGAGGTTATTGCGAGACAATTTAAGCGAGACAATATTTCTTGGCGTTATCACTCGTCGGCGAAGAAAAACAACTAAGTTTTTATGTTGCACGTTTACAGCGAACGATTCATTTCATTTTTCTGTATTTCCTGACAGTGGCGCCCAGCTGAGAGGTTGTGGGTGGGAAGGAAGAGAATGGGGGGGTGGAGGAAAGAGGGGTCTGTATTTACGATGTTCCTGGCGTTCATCAGCTGATGCAGCGGTTCTCTGTTGCGTTGACGCGCGGCCGGACACCGCTGTTGTATGCACTCGCTCGAAAATACCGACATTAATATTGTATCGATCTCTTTGCAACGGAACTGGTATTGTGAGTGCATCATGAGTATGCAGTGTCTGCGAATGTGCGGCAACTTTGCAGAATAAATCGAAGTAGTACAAGATAGCGTAAGAATTCGCCGATACATAAACCAAGCGAAGAAGTGTCATAGTCGTGTGAGAATTTTCATAAATTTCGTTGGCATTTAGTTACAAGATTACGATATAATAGAATTAACAGATAAGAGCATACGCATGATTTTTATTCATGGTTTGAACCAAGCTTATCGCATCCCTGAGGTGATAAGGAATGTATAATATGTTTAAACAGGGTTTAAGTTCAAATGTTATCTATCCTCTAAGAACAAAAGACCTTTAGTTCCTAGGCTAACAACACAACGTGTTCTAAACAAGCTAAGCATTACATCTAAGATAAGAAAACATTTTGCTACTATATTATCATCAACTTTAAAATGAGCCAAGTAAGTGCCTAAATCAGGCTGCATTTGGTTTTAAATGAGACTCATTCATTTTCCTATGTGTGTGTGGCTAACTTCCAACCGGGATCAACGGCTCTTAGTGCCCTCCGAAGCACAGTGATGCTGATGTTAATGCTACACAAGCGGTAACCCATCCAAGTACTGATCTCTATGAATGTTGCTTAACTTTTCCCATTTATTATGAATGGCTGGCAGGTCAAGTCAAGCTATTAGCACTGTATTTAAATTGAGATCGTAATATTGAAATATTAAATATAAGGTATGTATGTTAACTTAAAGATGAAATACAAAAGAATGAGGTGGAAAGGGGAATGCCCATTTGAGGCCCCCAGTGGACAGCAAACTAGAAAAAATATACTATATGCATAAATTGTGCCAGAATAAAATATGAATTTACTTTCTTTCAAATACGCGCCACAATAATCTACAAGAATCCCAAAAAAAAAGTAACATCATTGATAAAGTCAAGAACATGTTTTGTTTTGACGCCGGCAAAATATTGCCAGCTTCAAAATCTTGTTAAAATTGTAATCGATAATTAATCGATTTAAATCGATTTATAAATAAATAAAATAACTTTAACGACAATTTCACTGGACCGGTTGGTGTAGCGGTAGTGTAAGCGACTGCTACGCCGAAGGTCGCGGGTTCGATTCCCGCTCAAGTCAAACATTTGTGTGCATGAACATGGATGTTTGTCTTGGTCTGGGTGTTTCTATGTATAATATGTAGGTATGTATTTACAAAAAAAGAAAAAAAGTATATATGTATGTTTATCCATTGTCTAGTACCCATAGTACAAGCTCTGCTTAGTTTGGGACTAGATGGTGTTGTGTGAATGTGGTAGAATATTGTGGTGTGGTAGAATATTGCAATATAAAAACAAATAAACGATTACATTATTGAAAATAAAAATGTGCGTTATGGTAAAAAAAGAAGATAAAATAAATCAAGTATCGATTATTATATGAAAGAGAAATCGATAAATCAATTTAATGTTAGAATTTTTTTCGTTATACTGACAACACTGAATTGCATCTGACACTTCACTTGTTGTCTTCTTGGGCTATGACTTGTTGCTTATGCTCAATGTTGATGTTGTTAAGATTTTTCTTCGATTTCTTTTACTACGACCTGGTTTTGTTATATGGACTTGATTCGGATTTTGTTCAACGAACAAAATAGTAACCTACCAAACGAATTGATTAGCGATAACTGCTAGCTTTTGCGTGCGAAAATACAAAATAGACATATAAGTCGTAAGGTGTATTTTGTGTACATTAAAATAAATAATAATTATACTGGCAATATTAATTGCCAGTATAATTTTTACATATTATAACCATTAGGTTATTGTTGCAATTGCATAATAGGAAAACGCACGGTAGGCTGTTGTGCACATTATTATTATGACTGTGCTTTGGTATACATATAGGTTGGGCAAGATATGAATCAGATATATAATCCTTTTTAGATGATTTGCTAATTTGTATGATGATGAAGAGAAGATAGTTATTTAAAATAGCAAATATGTTTTATTTTTGTATCCTAATAAGGCGCAAACACCTATTTTATCATAATCAAAAATAATAATTAAGCATTTCACAAAGAAAAAGCTTATCTTATAGTCTAAAATTTTTTCATTGGAAATTAACCTCAAAATGTTATATTATTTAAAACGTTTTTAAAATAGTGGCAGCAATTTGAATGTATTTTTCAGATATCTGATAATACTAAGAATTTAAAACACAATTTATTTATAATAATATTTGATGTCCATCTTGGGCCTAGGAGACTATGGAGAGTGGGCATTCCCCTTTAAATATAAGACTTTACGCTTCACCAGTTACCGTGGCTTCGATATCAATATGAACCACATATTGGCGCGATCAACAAATATTTGTAAAGCGTTTGAAAAGTCCTTCGGATCTCAAGGATAATCGCCATCTCAGAAAAATATTGATGACTTTCATATGTAAGAGTGTACCTGTTATGTTATGTTTATGTAGAACCCTTTTTATTTTTGAGGTAAATCGTTCAGGTTTTGTAAAATTCCTCATCTCTGTCATTGGGTAATGTGCCCAGACAGCATTGCCACGCTGCACGTCGTATGGGAACTTTGATTTTTTGAGCAGACGCATAAATAACGTAACATAACTTCACGCCTGTATCTCTAAAGGTAGGTAGTAGGCAGTGGTGTATTACGCACCCACACTTCGCCAATTGTGTTTCGGTCTCAATATAATAGGGAGCGAGCCTATTGCCATCTACCGGGCAAATCATTAAGCCAGCGATAATAAACATTTTAATCACACTTACTTTACTTTTGAAAAGTTAGAGGTGTGTGCCTGTAGTAACTAGGGATAGAAGTTAGAACTCGAGACCATCATCTCGGCAGTCCGTTACGAACATCACTAGGCTTTCGCCGCTTTTAGACATAAATGTAGAGCTTTCATAAATGTGTAGGCACTTGTACAGAAGCCATGCCTCCAGAATCGTGAGTTTAACACAAATAGTGCGTAAACATTCCCGTCACGTTGTGATAAACCGTCCCGAACGCCGCACTCCATAATCTAATTAGTGCTAGTTTAAGCTGCGTAGCCGCGGCCCGCCGCGATGCGCGGCAGGTACCCGCGCGGCGTCGCGGCACTCGTCCGCGTAATTAAATTAGCAAGTTTAATTAATTTTAACCTTTAGAGAGAGTCGCGCTAACGATCTACATTATTCATGTGGAAGGTTCGGTGCGGTTTGCATCAGTCCGGACTTATATACAACATGCTATAATAAAAGTAATCTGTAAAGTAAACAATAAAAAGGCTGGGTATTTTGAAGCTTTATTTAAAAAAGCAATTTTGTCGCTCCGTTGCGCTACGGTTCGGTTCGGTGCGGTACGGCTCAACTCGGCAGTTTTTCTCGCTTTCCTAATAACAATTTAATTTGTGCTCGTCGCGGCCAGCTATTCTCCTTTCGCCCCTCTTCCCCCGTCTCTCCTCTACCTCGCCCCGCCGGCGCCTTCTTAACAAAACATCTTATTACTATCACGAGGTTACAATCTCGTTACAGGCACAAGTAAATACTTTTGTTCGCTGTTTAATCCCTTCCCAATATAACGTTGATGGCCAAACTTGAAAATTAATGGCCAATATTTTGTGTAATGCGAATTATTGTTTAGTGTTTGGGCGGCGAGGCAATTGTTTTAGACTTTAAGATAGAAACACGTGGATTATTAACCCTTCGTCTGGCGCCGCCATTTTGATCATTTACGCAGATCAGGCGCTCATGACAAAAAATCAAATTAAATAAAACAGATAAAAATGTAGGCAGATAAATAATAAATTGCCTACGTGCACTACTCTCAAATGACGAATCTGTTCAACAAAGATATATTTTAATTATAAAATTACACAGTTCACAGCGGTTAAATGCTGAGGGATCGGGAAAAATGAAACGTAGCGAGTCGCAGACAAACGCGAGCATGACGTACGGCCTTGGTCACAAGTTGCGATCGGTGAGGGTGCCATGCGGCGCGGTGCGGTGCGATGCGACGCGACACGGCGCGGCTCGGCACGACTCGGTGGGTAATTATCGACGTTTGCTATTTTTACTTCGCAGCCGACGGTCCACGACCCCATGACACCGATCTGTATTAATACCTGTACCGCAACGCACCCTTTCCATATAGCTATGTATATTACGTCATATCGCAGCTATCCGCCACATGAGATTGTAGCGCGAATGTTATTTGCAGCGTATTGATCAATTAGTAAGACTGCTCAGAAACCGTCTGGAGGAAATATTCTACTGTCTTATATCGGTCGTAAATATTGTTTCGAAAAGATTTGGTTTATTTACATGGACGTGTGTTATCCCCCTGTTTATCTTGCGGGAGTTCGACAGAAATGTATCGCATTTTGCGCTTCATATTGGGACTGATTTAATAGACGATGCGGTGTGATGTGTGTGATGAATCTTAGCGACAAAGCACATTAGAAAAAGATGATAATTTGCTAAAGTGTTGTAAATATTCTGTACGTATTGTGTATTACTTACGACCGGTCCCAATTATTGACCTATCCATGCATTTCAATGTATTATATATCCATGCAGGCTACTAAAGATACACATTTTGGCAAAAGGTCTACAAAAATATGTCAAATATGGCATATTTGACATATTTTTGTAGACCTTTGATCTAGTAGCCAAATCTATGGATAAGGCCAGTGAAATGGTGATTGGTGTAAAATAACTTAAAGTGTCTGTAAAAGCAGTCTCAGTCTTTTCTACCCGACACATTTTCTTTTTATTTTTGAAAACGGATGCTTACTGGTTAAACTACCTAAAATTGAGACGACTTATACCCAGAGTGAACGCGCAAATGTAAAAGATTGCGTTTGACCACGTGGAGTAAACACGGTTGTGAACAGAATTAATTATATTTAGAGAAGAAGTACTCGGCACTCGAGCCTGTGAGTACTCGAATACATTCCTTCATATTCAGAGTATAATATGTGCTCTAATTTCGTTCCTAATAAAATATTTAATGAGCTCAAGGTAAGCTTTCGTTATGTGGAAAAATCGAGATTTTTTTGAGTGAACATGTATGCGTTGAAATATTTTTTTTGTTGAAAAGCAAAGTGATGGAGTGGCTGAACAAAATATGTAATATGTGCATGAAGTTTGAAGGGTGAGACTGTGAGGTCAGCGGAACCAAATTGTTTAAGCCTTTATATGAAGTACAAATAAGATGCAGACTTTAAGGTACAGTAATAGTACTGTTTTAGATGGAATAGAGAATCGCAACTGACTAAAACACGCTCTACCTTAAATCTATTATGACTAAAAATTTAAATAGCGTGGATGTTAACCACACACTGATTTCAAGAAATGAAGATTTAAAACTGTCTTTGTGAACGTGATGAACTCAAAAACTACTGTTGTCACCATTAAATAGTATGATTCCTGAGGAAAATTTAAGTGTATTATTCACGCGGATGGGGCCGCAGCCGAAGTTTACTTAAATACAATTTACACAGTCACACAATTTACATTTAATTTATTTCAATAATTAAGTTGACCAGAAATGTGTTTTACGTAAATGGCGTGTCCGATAAACACCCCAAATACGGCTGCCTGATAAAACCGTATAAAACATAACTGCTAGTAGTAGTAGTTTTTGACTCGATTGAAGCTCTTTGAATACGCAGTAAAATTATATCTTTTATCTATTGTTGGGTTATGCGGTAGTACATCCAACATAGCTAAGTTTAATTTTATAATTTTTTAAAGGCAAGCCTTTAGGGCCGGGGGGGATATGGTAGCGCCATCTATCTTTTCCATTGATAGTTAAGTATGTCAACACCTAGCTAATAAATTCCTTTGCATACCGCAGTGTCAGGACGAGCGATTTTTTATCCCATTCCCTCCCAAAGGCACGCTTCGCTATAATTGGTCGCGGAATTCAATGACGCTGCGATCGAGTCGAAGATCAATCGTCATGCTGATCGGTCGCGTCCTTACGCACTCCGCGCACGCACCGAACGCGTGCCATACCGCAATATTTACTGCTATTTTATCCTATAAACGAGAACTAAACCACCCGCGGGTGTAGTGGAGTGATCTGTGCAGCTTCAAGCTAGATCAAAAAGGAGTGATCTATTTTGTGGCCCGACTCTGGACTGAGACGCTGGTGGCCGCCATTTTGTAAAGAAGAAGACTGACTTACAAGGTAAGGCGTGCTCCCATACCTCCGCCTCCTATTCCTCCTGTTCACCACTCTTCTAGGCGATTTACCAGCCATTCTTGATACAGTCCACAAATTAATATTTTTCCATATCACGAAATCGCCTAGTACATATTTCGGTGCAACGCTGAACCAACTAGGATCGAACTTAAATCGATAGAGTCAATGGCAGTTTCCTACAATCTCAACATCAGAGTACTGTCAAAGCAGCCTTATATCACAACGTTCTAGAAACGTAATAACACGGCACAATAAATGAAAACGTTTGCAATAAAGTCAGTGACGGCGTCGGGCGCCGGAACCTTGGCGTACGTCAGAGTAGCTAATTGGACGGCCCACAGACTCCGGAGTACGTCTCACGGACTCCGGACTTACTATGTACGTCTCACAGACCCCGGTGCAGCCTCGCCATTAGTTATATCAGATAACATCGCTGGAACTGCGTGCTACCGTTGAGTACGGAACGGTGGTACACAGAATGCAGTGAGTAAGGTACATACGGTGAGGCATCGCGTTGCATCATCCAGTTTATTTTGATCTTACTTTGTGCGGCAAGTCTGTGCAATCACAGTTAAAGTTAAACTGGTAATTTTTGTGCGAAATTGTTTGTGCGTCGTATAAACATTTCTGTTAGAAAATTACGTTTCGACATAAATCGGCTGTCTACACTACCAACTATTATTCTGTCATAATATAATTTAGTTTTGCTTGCGTCAGAGCGCCGAAGACTTATCTAACCAACTCTTATATCATCGAGATGCTCTATGACTTCATGCAGACTGAATGTTTTAACTATGTACTATCTTTATTCATTGTCACAAGACCCATCACCAAGCCAAAGTCTTCTTTTTGGACATCATGCCAAGTCATACTAAGCAAAAATAATACCAGGGAAACGATTTTTTAAGCAGACACATTTTTTAAGCCGCAATCAAAAGACCGCGCGTGCAATGCTTACCTTATAGGTGCATAGGAATGCACCAATGGATAGATATGTATATATATATATATATATATATATATATATATATATATATATATATATATATATATATATATATATATATATATATATATATATATATATATATATATATATATATATATATATATATATATATATATTTATAGTAACAGTAGGACAAACAGTCGCACTAGAATACTGTGGCGAAAACGTCAGAAAGTAGGTACCTACAGAGGCAGTATATTTCACACGACCTTCAAACAGTAGGTTTTACATTTAGGCCCAGTCTTACCACCTTTTGCAGGCACTATCTTAAAAAGAATAAAAATATAACAAAATTTGATTGATATGTATGTATCAATAAGATTATTTTAAGTGAATCTTATCGCACTCTAGTAAAACTGGACCTTAGGCTCGATGCCGCAGGTTGGGAGTTTTGACAGATATACAGAATACTTGCAATTTTTATGAACATCCGTCAAAAAGCTTCTCATATAAAATATACTACCGCTATACTTTTTGGATTATTACCGGTCCAGCAAAACCCCGTAAAGTCGACTGTAATGCGCACGAGTTCTTACGGATAATTATGGCGCTGATAAACTTGAGCATTCACCTGTAATGAGCATTCTCGCGAATGTTACAAAAAAAATGAATGTGTTTTAGCGAGCATTCTCACGAACATTCGGGCGAGCCTTAGAATATATATAATACATAGAATTCGCGCTACAATGGTGGTTAAGCCCAATATATTTACTTCACTTTGACTTATGATTTTAATCTAGAGAAGAATCTTCGTATTTGTTACTAATTTTAACTTGACAAGTGATGGGCTTACTCAGAGAATAAATATCGATAAAATATCGATAAGGTTTACAATAGATTCTTAGATTTGGATTACTCAGAATAAATTTCTATAGAATGTTGATAAACTCTCGAAATCGATAAATAAACTTGAACGTAGGAACAGACACTTGTGTGATTTATTACACCTGTTCAAATTGAAATCTGCATTTGATCGTTTAGAAACGTCATTCGTTTATGTATCTTACTCTTACTCTAGAAATAATTCATAAGTAAAACTTAAGTAAACATATTCAATAAAACTGTTGTTGTAGTCCGATTTCTATATACGGACTATTAGAATTAAAGGTGTTCGCTAGAATGATCGTGAAAATGTTCGGTTCGACAAAACAGTAAACGGCGAATGCTCGCTGTTCTGTTACAAGTGAATGCTCAGGTGTATCAATAGAACTTGTAACAGAACAACGAGCACTCATGAGTGCTCGTTGTTCTGTTACTAGTGAATGCTCAAAAAAACACGGTGGTGTTTTTTGTTTTGTCAAACTAAACAACGAACGGAGACGAACAATGTTACGAAGTTTGTTGTTGTTGTCTTAACTGTCCATTTGCTAAAATGCTCGCCTGAACGCTCGATAGAATGCTCGCTAAAACACACTCGTTAGTTTTTCTGTGCTTATTACAGTTGAATGCTTAAGTGTATCAGCGTAATTATGTATCACTATGTACTATTTTCGGTGAACGCGCCTGTAATGTGGTCATTAATGATGGATGAACACCGCGGGTTTATAATTAAACACGCGATATCTAGTAAAGGTGGCGTTTGATAACTATAATATATAGGTAAACTGGGGGCTAATCGTGCTATTTTCAAACGTTCAAACGTTGACAACGTAACGTTTTTGGTGAACGTTTGGTTTTAGTTTGGCTGATGTCAAACATGGTATCGTGGTAATTGTATTGAGCGTTCGAACCGTAGACGCAACCCTTACGTTGGGCTTACGTCAAACGTTTAGTGCTTGACACCGGTTTTTGAAAATAGTTAGTACTATTCTTATACTAAAGAGGCTGTAGCGACATCGCGCCATGTGCAAGCACTATTTTAAAAAGATAATTAATGTCATTATGTGAATGTCATTGAATGTCAATAAATATTATATTATGAAATCATGAAATAATTTTATTAAAATTATACGGTAAGTACCGAAATATTGTATACTGTAATAACTGATTTATGCAAAAAACAATAAATGATCACACTTGGTCATGTAGAAGTGGTTTTTATTTCACTAGAGTAACGAAGGTGAATTCAAATGATGATGCACCACAACATTACCGCAATTGCAGCTTATTCTGCTATTTGTCGAGCCCAATACGAATTTATATGATCGTTACAATACACAACACCTATTTTTCAGATTTTGAATAATATATAGAGCAGAGAAAGATGCTAAACAAACCTCGAATTGTCAGCGTTCGGCATAATAGTCATCCTTTTTCTAAAAGAAGAGATAGACGAAAAGCTGGAGAATTTGACTTTGGCTGACTTTCTAACTTTTCAGGTACGCATTTCAATTATCATTACGTAAGATCCTACAGTATTTACTCTCATTCTGAACTAGTCTCATAATATGCTTAAATATCCAACATAATAATGTAAGTATATCATACTCAAACACAAGATATAGCGCACGTATGAGAACAATATTAATCTTAAGTTAAATGTCAGCGGGTTTAGTTATTTTGGTAGGACTTATATTTGAGTAAATGATTACTGAATAATTTATGTTTTAATTTTGTTCACAGTAGCCGAGGAGTAAGCAGAATAATAAGCCGCTCGTTAGCACAACCACATGGACATAATTGCAAGTTAACAAAAATGAGCAATTTGCTATGAGCCAAATCGAGACCATCATCACTTCTTGGACATTAAACAAGAATATACTATTAATTAGTTTACTAAAATAATGTAAACCAAACCAAATACATAATTTTTACTGTGAAGTTCACGTTATAACAATGGCCTAACAGATGTTGATTGTTTCAACTCTACTTAAAATTATATTTTGTATCAGATTTCATCATCTCAACACACTGAATAAATAAAATCGAAATGTGAAATTGGAGCTTTCTTTTTAATATACATACCTACTCTATTCTTTTAACTATCTATTGAAGTGGTCCAGCGGTAGTCTGGGTAACACTGGATCATCAGATGTTGGACTCGATACCCGATTAGAAAGTACGCTTATGTTAGCTCACACACTTGTATCACATTCTGCTGAGTTAGTGGTTAGTCTCCCTTGTAGATCGGCTTATTGGTCTAGTGGTACCTAACCCTGACTGCTAAGACGAAAGTCATGGGTTCGATTACCACCCAGGAGAATTCTTTGTGCGATGAGCAAATTACCATAACTATAATACTTGTATGTGTATAAAAGCAATATTTATATATATTATTCAATTGTCTGACTACTATGCCACTAGGTTGTGCCTAGTTTGGGATTACACCGCCAGGTATCACAGAGAATTAATTTATTCTTATGTTTCTCTTCTTCACGGACATTTTCTTACAATTCACTTAGAAATTCACCCAGTCTAAATGGTCACTAAGGACGAAAGGCGGCACCTACCCTAACCACTCTCATACTAGTATGGGCAGGTGGTACTTGATGAGCGAACTTATTAGATAGATATTCTCTTAACAGACTCCAAGGCTTATTACTTTTACTATACATATATGCAAAGAGGGCAACAGTGATGTTTTGTCATGGCGGGTCTCGTGGCAACAAAGACCCGGGGCAGGTTTTCCCGTGATTATGCCTTTGAAAATTACACCAAGCGAATAGCTCCTGTGGCCTTCCCTTCGCTGATCGGCCAAAGCAAGCCAAATTTAAGAGCCCTTAACCAACTAGTTAAAATAGGCTGGCCAGAGACTAGGCTCTGACCGACTCATTGAACTATTCGGCACCCACAGATTACATGAAATTTACAATTCTGTGTCGGCACCGCATTGCGCTTCCCACGCACGCACATTCAACTGGCTGCCACCCAGCCCTAATCTAAGACTTAGGTCTGTTACCCGAGGTAGTGGGTTGGATTCCTAACACGACAAATCTTTGTATGATGAGCACAACGCTTTCGGCTTTTGTCTGTGTCTTGGTTAATTTAAATAATTACAATACCTATACTTAGGAATAATAATATACTTAGGAAAAATAATTATAAATGAACGTTTATCAGTCGTCTACTTGCTGTATACAGGCGTCTGAGAGCGCAGTGACCGAGTAGGCAGTCTTTTCGCTTAAGCCACCCAGAGAACCTATAACTGTGACAGTATTATGTGTATGGTACACGTATATCCACATAAAATTATTGTTTCAGCCTTTCAAAAGTGAATTTCTAGGAAGGTATCGCGTCGAGATGTAGCCTTTTTGATGGGATGTCTTCCTAGACATTGTTATAAATATAGGGCCAAGCAAGCTTGACGCCAATCTTGCAATAATGAATTCTACCGCAACAAGAAGCTATATCTATAAAAAATGTCTTATATTATGAAAGAATGTTGTTCACTCATTTAAGTTGCAATCAAACGTATTATAAGCATATGCCACTAAATTGATAATTAATACAAAATTATCTTAATAATTTTCTCAAATTTAAAATGTTATATAATTGAAAAGTTCATCGATAGGAACTTTTGGTTTGACAACGTATGAGACGTTCGCGAACGTAACGGTTATGGTTTAAAACGTTGTCAAATAATAGCGCGATACCATGCAACAACGAGAGTTCGCTCGCACGCTGTCACCTAGCTGTCACTGAACGTATCTGCCCTACAAAAACCAAATCGTTTACGTTCAAATAATTAGCACGATACGAAATGTGCATAACGTGACGTTATCGGTTGAAGTTTGGTTTTGGTAAATATGTTGACGTTTAGCACGATTGCCCCCCTGATCGTTACTACCCCATAGACAGTAGCGAAATAATGATAAAAGTTTTGAAGTGTCAACGTCAAAGTCAAAGTCAAAATCATTTATTAATTTAGGGCACAAAGTGACGCTTATGAACATCAATAATTTAAGCTAATTACTACATGATTCTACATTTACATTCACTGCCACGTTCGCAATGCCATATGTAGAACCACGAGAAAGAACGGGCAATAAAACTCGTGGCCACTCTTTTTGCATAAACGCACCCTGGGTGTAATTTACAAAACAATTAATGAATCCTGACACAGAACTTGAAAGCTGCCTATTTGAAGAGTCCGAAGACGCCAAAATCAATTAGGTAAGCCAGTTCTGGTGAAGTCAATTTAGCTGCTGAGATTAATGTTTGAACCATTACGTACAGACTGACAGAAAACACACAGCCGGAACGATTGGGCGCAAGAAGTTGAAAGTTGGCGTATATGGTAAGGAGTATGACATATGGGGGAGGCCTGGACCGTAGAGATGCACTAAAAGAGATTCATCATATCAGCCAAACGACGTCCACTGCTGGACATAGGCCTCCCCCAAGATTCTCCACACATACCGGTCTTGAGCCGCCCCACATACAGGTATTCACGATCTACGCGGCCAAAATTATTTTAATGCTTAATTGGTATCTAAACACTGTAAATAAACAAACAAACTATTTTTTTACTTTTTATTATTATTTTAAAAAACAAAAAAAAATATAAACATAAAAAAATATAATAATTCTAAGTTTTTTGGCTTTCTTCGTCATTGTCGTTCGTCGTCATTCGTAAGTGGGTAACATTTCTTCTTGGCTTTCTGTAATGCACTATAGCACGGAAAAAACTTCTTATTACTCTTTCTTATAATTTCGTACTGTCCTTGTGTCAAATCGGCATCTACAAACATTTCCAAAGCTTGCATTGGTGTCAAGGAGGGCTGCCCTTTTTCTGATTTCAAATGATAAAATGCCTTTTTATATTTAGTTGCTCGTGTTGGAGAACTAGTAATATCTTTTAGGACATTTGATGCATCCTTTTTACCAGATTCAAAATTAGAACGAAGTTCTTCAGTCTTTCGCCTCTAGCTCCTTTCACATGCGTCTTCGAACAACTTGGATGGTCGCCCTGGCCGTTTTTGTGTATCAACGACAGATATTTCAAAAGTACCATCCAGCCAAGACTGCTTGTTTTTTATAAATTTATCTTTTTATAATGAGCTTCTGTCCACCTTTGTACAACTTGTAAGAATTTGGTCTTCATTGTAACCTTCACATGACAAAATAATATAAAAGATCATTTTTATATATTTTAATTTGGCATCTAAATTAGGCAAATTTTCGTTCGTCATGAGGTCAAATAAGTATTGTTGTGTCACAATCCTTACTCCTGATGCTTCCTGTGAACCTATAATAATCCTAAAACCTAATCAAACATAAACTATGTATGTTAAAAGTCGCTAAAAACATTTTCAATTTTAGACGAAATATCGCTAAATATCTTTGATCCCTCAAAAATGTATCTAACCGGACATATGCGGACAAGATTTTGATAGTACTTATAAGGAAAAGGATCAAATAATAACCTATATTAAAAAGAATAGCCCGATCTACCCCGATACATAAACAAAAACACTAGCAAATAAAAAATATTGCAAAAAATCACAGTATTAAAATGGGTTTTTTATAAATTAAAAAAAAGATATAGTTTGATAGTTCATCATGACTTTATTTATGTAATATGTAAGTCTCTTACGTTGTCCATCAGAATCCATTACTTTCAGTTCGTAAAAAGAACTTGATAACATAAAAAATCACTTGGTAAGTTTAATGTTTAGAAAAGCGCCGAGAATAGATACGTACACTAGGTTACACGGTCAACTTCCGACTGAGTCCACGGGTGCGGGGTGTGGGCTAGCAGGTAGATAAACCTTGGATATTGTTCCCGGGTTCGTAGTCTATTCGTGAAACTCGGTTTAAGAATGATATTGTTATTTTGACATTTTGGACTTTTGGCCGCGTAGATCGTGCAAATACCTGTATGTGCGCACGCATCCAACCGCCTCCCGCGATCTTGACGAGATCGTCGGTCCACCTTGCGGGGGGCCTACTTCTGCTGCGTCGTCCGGTGCGTGGCCGCCACTCCAGAACCTTTCTGCCCCAACGGCCATCGGTTCTTCGAGCTATGTGCCCTGCCCATTGCCACTTCAGCTTGGCTATCCGGAGAGCTATGTCAGCGACTTTGGTTCTACTGCGGATCTCCTCATTTCTGATTCGATCTCGCAGGGAAACTCCAAGCATAGCTCTCTCCATCGCCCTCTGAGTGACCTTGAGCCTTCTGATAAGGCCCATAGTGAGCGACCACGTCTCTGATCCGTAAGTCATCACTGGCAACACACACTGGTCAAAGACTTTCGTCTTGAGACATTGCGGGATATCGGACGAGAAGATATGTCGTAGCTTCCCGAGCGCTGCCCAACCGAGTTCGATTCGACGATTGACCTCCTTCTCGAAGTTGGACCTACCTAATTGGACTACTTGTCCCAGGTATACTTGTCGACAACTTCGAGCGTAGAGTTCCCAACCTGAATAGGAGCAGGTACAACATGGACGTTCGACATGATTTTCGTCTTGTCCATGTTCATCTTAAGACCTACTTGTTGGGAGACTCTACCTAGTGTGAGCATTGTGCCTAGGTCTTCCCTGGTCTCAGCCATGACTACGATATCGTCTGCGAATCGAAGGTGAGTGATGTACTAGCCGTTGATGTTGATGCCGAGTCCATTCCAGTCCAAAAGCTTGAAAACATCCTCCAGGGCAGTGGTAAACAGTTTCAGGGATATGACATCCCCCTGTCTCACCCCTCGCTGGAGTTGAATAGGTTTCTAACTCTGGTCCTGGAGGCGGACTGATATAGTGGCGTTTTCATACAAACACTTCAGCACTTCGATATATCGGTAGTCAATTCGGCACCGTTGGAGAGATTGTAGCACCGCCCAGGTTTCGATCGAATCGGCTTTCTCATAGTCCACAAACGCCAGCAGAGGCTGGTTATACTCCTCGGACTTCTGTATAACCTGCCGCAGCGTATGTATGTGGTCTATGGTACTATAGCCTTTACGGAAACCGGCTTGTTCGGGAGGGTGGAAGTCGTCTAGCTTGCTCTTGAGACGATTCGTTATGACCCTTGAAAACAGCTTGTAGACGTGGCTCAAAAGTGTGATGGGTCTGTAGTTCTTTAAGAGGGTTTTATCCCCTTTCTTAAAGAAAAGCACCACCACACCTCTGTGCCACGCCTGTGGCGTTTTACCCTCGAGAATGAAGGAATTAAATAGCTTCCGAAGGACTTCTCTAGCGGGTACACCGCCAGCCTTCAGAAGCTCGCTCGTAATTCCGTCATCACCCGGTGCCTTGTTGTTTTTGAGCTGTTTGAGAGCCACACTAATCTCGTGCATGCTGACGTCCGGGATATCTTCGGTATAGTGTCGGGTCAATCCAGCTCTAGGGTCTGACGCTGGAGTACTTGCGAGTTGTTGCGTTGTCGTGTATAGCTGTCCATAGAACCTTTCGATCTCCTCCAAGAGCTCAGGCTTGGACGATACGATTCTGCCATCCTCCGTCTTCAGCTTTGTCAGCTGACTCTGCCCAACAGACAGATCCCTCTGGAACACTTACTACTTACAAAAGAGATTACCTGAAAGGATAAATTAAAATAAAATGAACGGTCGTAGCTGAGGGCATCCTCTTGTTTAGACCTATATGCCAAAGATCAAAATTTTACCAACAAATTCATAATGCTAAGGGATACAATTTCGAAAAATGTCGGCACGTTTACATGTATTAGAAATACTAGAGGCAGCTATATTAAATTTCGTGTATCTTACTTTAAAAAAGAAGGACTACTATACCACTCATCATTTATTTTATATCACTAGGAGTGAGATTTTAATATTACCTTCTTTAGTAGATATTACGAGTATCAGCATAAGAATCATCGTCAGCCAAAAATTCACGTTTTCAATCCGGAGTCTACGTAGAAAAATTTGACAATTAGAGTAAGTTATTATAAACATAGTATGTACATATGTATGTACATATGTGCAAGTGTTTTACCTAGCTCTTTTGTTATCATTTCATCGGTATTCTTGTTAAGTATATTCTTACGTTCATGTAAGACGGTTTCAGATTGAAACGACACTATTTTCACGGATTATATCACGTTTTATTTTCTGTTACAAGTTTTATTTGCTTTGATCCTCAGGGTTTAGATACATTTCAGCGTCTGTGGCGACGAGACGGATAATCTTGAAGTGCAAGTAATCATGAGTAAATCTCTTTCGTTCATTCACACTTGAGTACAAAGACTTACAATTTGTTTTTTATTAAGAGAACAGCGGGAAACCTTCTTGGTTTTTAGTTATAAGTGTTTTGTGAGTAATAATCAATATGATTGAGACGGCTCGACTGGAGAAGTGTGAAGTTATGGCTGAGATCAAACGAGCATAATTTTGTGGGTTGTGAGCATTTTTCCATATTGCATATGTAGTTCCATTCCATATGTAGTGGTAGCTAGTTAGCTACATACTAGAGAGGCCATCTAGCAAGACGGCGAAGACAATCAACACGACGACATCTAACCCACACGGCAGAACTAAAGTCTTGAATCGCGCAAGCAGAGTTCACACACGCTTTTACTACGAGTATATACGTATTATGCCTCTTGTCCATACCACACATTTATTTGTGATTGAATTTCTATCGCACTGGGTGATGTTACGGTGATCTTTACTCTGGACTGGGGGCTCGTTTCATAATTATGTCTGTCCAATTGAAAAAAACATCTGTACAATTAAAAAATAAAAAATTACTGTGAAGTACATACATACATAGACTCACGCCTGTTTCTCCGAAGGGGTAGGCAGAGGCATATTAAACGCCCACTTTTCGCCAGTGTTTTGATCCCACGTAATAGGTGGCGAGCCTATTGCCGCTTATCGGGATATTTTGTTTGCCAGAGCCTCGTCCGTTGATCGGCAGGTGCACCACTTGCAGGTGAGGTTGGCTTGGGACCCTAAGTTCTTGGTGGGAACCCTATGCACCCTACTGTGAAGTAATCGTACTTTATATTTTGTTTAGTTTACTCGGTGACTATTGTACGGGTTCTTGTTGTTAACCTATACACTTAGTTGTAATGATAACGCGGTATGATATGCTAACTGAATTTATTGATAGAACTTAATTTTAGTGAATGACGTGGTAACAATAAAATAATGATTAGTGAGCACGCGCGGCGTTCTTGCTAGCATTTGGCGAACTGATTTGTAATATAATTAATTTGCGCGTGTCACGTTAATTGATGACTTATGAAAAATGTACAGTTTGCACTGTACATGCCCCCACGGGAGATAGATGATGGTGAGGTATGTGAATGATGCTGATAATGATATAGTATAAGATGGAGTCATTGGGTCCTTATATTAATACTTTAAAATCCCAAACTGAATCGTGTCTTTCTTGGCATTGGAGTAACTCACTTGTCTACTTTGTGCACTGAAATTTCACTATACGCACTTTCATTTTGGTTATCACTTACACTATTGATGTTATACTGATTATCGCGCGCACTTATACTATAAATACTAGTTCCCGAAGTCGGACTTGCCGGTCCGCCTGATGACTCTCGATCCCTAGTGGCGCCAGGCTGTGAAGTCGCTTGGTCGACCTTCCCTGCCGCCTGACGAGAAAACCGCTTACCGCGAAGTTGACGTAGCACGACGATAACACCAACCAGTAAAGCCATTCCAACCATCACAAAAATTATGGTATAGTGATGTATGTCATGATACGAAACCTTATTTGCTAGGTAATAGCTATTTTTGAGAGTTTCTATTTGCCTTTTAAGCTCATCTCATATATATATATATACGACTTGGTACTGCTCGCTGATGAAAGCCTTATGTTATGGCGCTGATATACTTGAGCATTCACCTGTAATGAGCATTTTCGCGAATGTTACAAAACAAATGAGTGTGTTTTAGCGAGCATTCGCACGAACAGTCTGGCGAGCCTTAGAATATAGAAAATATATAGAATTCGTGCTACAATGGCGGTTAAACCCAATATATATACTTCACTTTGACTTATGATTTTAATCCAGGGAAAAATCTTCGTAGTTTGTCACTAATTAGTAATTTTAACTTGACTAGTGGTGGGCTTACTCAGAATAAATATCAATAATGTTTACAATTAATCCTTAGATTCGGTTTACTCAGAATTAATTTCAATAGAACGTGAATAAAGTCTGGATATCGAAAAATAAATTTGAACGTAGGAACAGACACTTGTGTGATTTATTAAAACTGTTCAAATTAAAATCTGCATTTTATTATTTAGAAACGTCATTTGTTTATGTACATAATATCTGAAAAAATAAAATAAAAGAAATACATAAATAAATGTATCTTACTCTTAGTCTAGAAATTATTCATAAGTGAAACTGAAGTAAACATATTGGGTAAAACTGCTGTTGTAGTGCCATTTCTATATTTTTTCTATATTCTACGGACTATCTGAATTTAGAATGTTCGCTAGAATGATCGTGAAAATGTTCGGTTTGACAAAACATAAAACGGCGAATGCTCGCTGTTCTGTTACAAGTGAATGCTCAGGTGTATCAGCGCCATTAGTGGAAGTATACAACTTGTAAGTAGGTACTTTCATACACATTATTGATGAAATACGGATGGCTCATGCTCGCCTCCGTACTAAGACGATCATGGTTATATTAGAAATCACTCCAATACGACTCCAACGTTTCCAAGCGCCTTTTAAAGTAGTCCACAGACTTACGATCTGCAGAATCCTTTTTAATATTGATGACTATTTTGCTAATAGCATCATACAGCTGTTGCTGGGTTTGGATGATGTTTTCCATGATTATGGGTAATTTGTAACGCAAACAGAAAAAAAGGCAACGATCTTACTTGAGGGCTCCTGAGTTACTGCTTACGTCAGTGGTTTCCTCCTGTTTCACTCCTGCACCTTGTTGATCCGGAAAAACGGGAACCACCTTTTATTGATAACCGAGTCTAACAGAAACAGTTGATAGTTCTGAAAGTCACTGGATATTTTTACCGAAGCGCGACACGCGTGGTAAGATTCACGTGGCAAAAATTACGACACGGTGTCCTTTGATCCGGCTCGAAGGACCATTTAAATGTACGGGTTCTTGTTGTTAACCTATACACTTAGTTGTTATGATAACGCGGTATATATAATCCTTCTTTAGATTTCCTAGATATAATGCTTCCAATCCTATGCAACATTTTAAACCAGTCCATTATCCGTGGCATATTTCCGTCAGCGTGGAAAGATGCACTTATAATTCCTCTACCTAAAAAACCTAAACCTTGTTCCTTTTCAGATTACCGTCCCATATCCTTACTACCTTTCCTGTCGAAAGTCCTTGAACGCCTAATCCACACCCAACTCAGTACCTTTCTTCATAAAAATTCACTCCTTAATCCATACCAATCTGGTTTCCGTCCCGGCCACAGTACCGTCACTGTATTGTCATCACTGATGACATTCGTAGAGGTATGGATTGTGGAAATCTAACGGTTATGTCCTTGCTCGATTTCAGCAATGCTTTTAACACCGTGGATTTTTACATCATACTCAGCATTCTCCGCTCTCTTAACATATCTCCAACGGCAATTGACTGGTTTCATAGTTACCTGTTTGGTCGCCGGCAACGTATACGCATTGAAGACTCTTATTCCACTTGGTCTAACACGAATGCCGCGGTACCACAGGGTGGCGTGCTATCTCCGTTACTCTTCACGATATTCATTAATTCTATCTCTAACCAACTTCTTTCATCCTACCACCTTTACGCAAATGATTTACAAATTTACACGCAAGCCCCCTTAGATGAGTTACCAGATGCCTGTAGAACCATTAGCACAGACTTGGATCTGCGAGTGGACCAAGAAATATGGACTGATGGTGTATCCTGAAAAAACTCAGTTAATTATTATTGGTAGCCCAAGAATGACTGCAAAAATTAACTGGTCCGATCTACCACTAATTAGTTTTGACGGAAAAGATCTCCTTTATACTAAGAAGGTTAAAAATCTGGGGATTTACCTTGATGAGAATCTATCCTGGGTACCACAAATACAGGAGGTGAGTCGCAGACTATTTGCATCAGCCGGATCTCTGCGTAGACTACGCAACTTTCTTCCGACTGCTACTAAAATTGCGCTTGCACAATCACTGCTGTTTCCTATTCTCAACTACGCTGATGTCAGCTATCTTGATCCCACGGAGGAGCTGCTAGACAAACTTGAGCGCCTTCAAAACTTCTGTATACGATTTATATTTGGATTACGCAAATATGATCATGTCTCAGAATTTCGCAACAGACTCAAGTGGCTCCCAATTCGTCTTCGCAGGAATACTCACATTCTAACATTACTTTATAATGTTTTATTTAATCCCAGTACTCCCTTTTATCTCAAAGAACGTTTTAGGTTCCTTCATGACACACATATAAGGTCCTTGAGGTCGTCTGAGAATTTGACCCTGGCGATGCCAATCCATTCTTGCAATTACTATGGAAAATCCTTTACAGTTCAAGCTGCACGCCTGTGGAATGGATTGCCACTAGAAATCCGTAAAGCCAAATCGCTTAACATATTTAAGTGTATGTTAAAAAAACACTACCTGTCAATCTAACGCGAATCACTATAAATATAGTTAATTTATCATATATTGTATAGCTGTCGTTCTACAAGTGTTCTGTTCACTGCTTCTTTATATATAATCACATTTTATCTAATGTATTGTATCATATATATATATATATATATGGGGATTGAAAAATACAGCGAAACGACCAGGCGAAACTTTAAACGGTTTATTTAATAAAATTTGCACAAACAACTTGAAAATTTTAAATACGTCTTTACAGCGTCGCGCGTCGTGATCCTCGTCCTGCGAATTTAATTATGCAAATTCGCCATTCGTCTCCTTTCTCGCTCTCACATCCGTCCTCTCACTCGCGTCGTTCGGATACACATAAAAACATTATTCACTCAATCTATCAAATATTCGGATACATTCCATTCCCACATTCGGCCGTCCTGCTCTTAGTCTGTCCTCAGACTAAACACATGAAAAGAAATCTTAAATACTACAGAATTACACAGTAAATCTTATGATATATGTTTGAGAATGGTAACAATAATAGTAAACCCATAAAAACATTACAAATGTGGTACATCTCTAACAATACTGGTTACATTATACTTAGTACACTGTTGTTTACAAAAAATCAACAAAGCTAAAATGTTACGGTTATCAGTCATTCATCCTTCTATACTTAAAATATGATGTTTTAAAATATAACATACCAACCATTTTTCACTCTGTGTCACTTGTATAGTCAGGCCATGGTTTCATATGGTCTGCTGATGCTGTAGTTCTGTGAGGACCTTCCGCTTGTGAGTCAGCCTTCTCAACATCGTACCTATTATTTCTCTTCACCCTTGCCACCTTGTAAGGTCCCAGGAACTTAGGCTTGAGCTTGAGGCCTGGACCAAATTGAGTTCTCTTCACTGCAACAAGTTCACCCTCTTTATACTTCCTACTTTGCTTCCTCTTCTTATTGAAGCTTCTTTTATTTTCCTCCTGGATCTTTAATATTTGTCTCTTAGCACTCTTCCTAAGTTCTTCCCTATCTTCCATGAAACTGTATCTTTCTTCCTGCATTAATAAATCTAATATTTCAAGATCCTCCTTCCTTCTCATTGTAGTTCCCAGGAGCAACTGGAAAGGAGTATTGTTTATGCTTCTGTGGTATGTGCTGTTAAGTGCCCTTTGAACCCTACTCACCAACTTGTACCATAACATGGGTTGCTCCACTGATAGTTTAGTCAGGACTGAGATTATCGTCCGATGCACCCTCTCCACTTGACCATTACTTCTTGGAACTCCAGTGGTTATTTTCACGTGCTCTATTCCCTCTTGCTTACAGTACTCGGCAAAATCGATGCTTGTGAAGGCAGTAACTCTGTCTGAGATGATCCTTGCAGGGTTACCAAACACTTGCTGATGTACTTCCAGCTTCCTCAATACTTCTTGAGTAGATGTACTCTTGGTAGGAAACAACCACACGAACTTAGTAAATCCATCTACAACTCCATCATCCTCTTAGTGTTATCCCAGTTTCAATCTGGGGTCCGCTTCCTAGTCTAACCGGATTTGGCTGAATATTAGCTTTTCCACGGAGCGACTGCCTGTCTGACCTCCGTAACCCGAAGGGATAGCGATATTCCATGGTTTAGACTAGTGTCAGTTTATTTTAGAAGGTACTGACGCCCTGTAACGATTGTCAAAGATCTTCATGACAACCGGGACCGACGGCTTAACGTGCTCTCCGAGGCACGGGACAAGCGATAATTAATAATTCAAAATTAAATCCATCTACAACTGTTAGAATATAATTATACTGCTTGCGGGTTTCAGTAAGTGGTCCTATATGATCTATGTGCAGTGTATGTAGGGGCGTATCACCCTTTTCTATGGGGTTCAGAAATCCTTCTTGTTTACCTTCTTTTCGTGAAGCAAGTAGACACGGAATACATGTAGATATATACTCTTCAACCTTCTTATCCAACTGAGTTATGAAATAGTCCTTACTTATCAATTCAATGGTTTTTTTCTTCGCAAAATGACCATTATCATGCGCTCTCTTGATTATTTCCACCTCCATCTTCTGTGGTACAACTAAACATCGTTCTTGTCCTTTACATAACAATCCATCATGCAAATAAAAATCATTATAAGGTTTTTCTTCTTTCAGGATATCCATAATTGCCTTGAGTCCACTGTCAGTCTCTTGAGCGCGCCTCAGAGAACTATGCAAGTCTGAAAATATGGCTGCAACATACGGATTTCGACTCAGAGCATCTGCATGTTTCATTCTTGATCCATCCCGATGCTCAACAGTAAAATCATAATCTTGCAGGAACAAAATCCATCTTGCCACCCTTGGAGATGTAGCTAGATCCTTTTTATTCAGTGTCATCTGGAATGCCTTGCAGTCCGTTACTATCTTGAAATGTTTTCCATAAAGATAGTGTCTAAACTTTTTTATCCCTTCAATGATAGCCAAAGCTTCTAACTCATAACTTGTATATCTGCTTTCAGCATCTGTGGTCCGCTTGCTCATGTAATATACCGGATGAAGATCACCTTTGTCATCTTTCTGTAGTAGAGTAGCCGCATATGCCACACAGGATGCATCAGTATGAAGTTCAGTGTGTGCTTTTGCATCATAAATATTTAAAACAGGTTTACTTGCCAACTTATCCTTTAGTATGTTGAATGCCAATCTATGTTCTTCACGAAACTCAAATTTCTTGTCTTTTCTTAACATATCTGTGAGAGGTTTTGCTATTGTAGCAAAATTTTGAATATACTTTCTAAAATAAGAACAGAGTCCCAGGAAACTGAGCAGTTGCTTTTCATTTCCAGGCTCAGAAAATTTCAGGACCGCATCGGTCTTTCCTGGCGACGGCGAAACTGCTCCACCTTCAATCACATGTCCAAGATATTCCACTTTCCGCACAAACAGCTGGGACTTCGACCAATTGATTTGTAATCCATACTCCTTAGCAACTTGCAACACTTCTCGTAACCTCTCAACACCTTGGGCTTCTGTTAGAGCTGGAATCAATAAATCGTCGATGAAGATAATAACCACACCCCGTGTAATCAAATCTCTAAATATTATAGAGATAAAACGGGTGAAAACCTTGGGACAGATAGATAAACCAAAGGGAGCTCTTAAGAATTCGTACTGAGCTGTCATTGTAACAAAAGAGGTATACTTGATTGAATCCTCGCTAACCCTTAAATGAAAAAAACCATTTTTGAGGTTTAGGGCGCTAAACACCCTTGCATCTGCCAGCTTGTCAATGTGTTCGTCAATAATGGGTAACGGGTACTCGTCGTTAACCATCTTCTTGTTAATCAACCTATAATCAACACATACCCGTAAACTACCATCCTTCTTTCTTACTAGGACAAGTGGGCTTGCATATTTGGAGAAACTTACCCGTATTATTCCTTGATCCAAACATTCTTGGATCTGCTTATCTACCTCGGCCTGTTCCCTGGGTGCTACACGCCGTGGGCGCTGAGCCACAGGTATATCATCCTTCAGTATGATCTTTAACTCGATGGGAGCCTCCTTGATCTGCTGTGGATGGTATGTGTCTACCAACCTGACCACTTCTTCTCGCACGTTCCGGTCCATCACATGACCTACAACATCAACAGAGCATGCACAACAATCCACATCACGCAACCAATCATTCGGTTTCATCCACACAGATCCACCTTTCATAACCGTAATTACATTCTGTAAAAATTCGTGACCAATTAACACTTTGAATGGAATAGTGTCTCTTGGGATAACGTAAAACACAACATCACGTGTATCCATCGATTTCAATACTTGTACGAAATTGTCCAATTGCACTATGGTTCGTCTAGAACAAGCTAGCTAGACAAAAACAACTCTTAAATTCCTGGAAGTTAATTACTATTACGAACTCATTACCCCTATACATTGAGGATTACACCTATTAATTATCAATACTACCCTCATTAAGAGCGTCATTAAGGTATGTTTATAAGATGTTGACTATTTAAAGGGCATTCATTTGCATTTTTACATCATATTTGATAGCATTGTTTATGTCACTAAAAGAAATTTGTGAAAGTGTTTTTGTGATGGATTGTATACGTAAGGGTAAGTAGTTATATTTTATTTCATTTTCAACATGGGAACTTCATTCTTTAGTCTTATAAAATGAAATGTTTGAATTTTCACCCACTTTTTTACTCATTTTTTCAAATTCATCGGTCAAATAATAACATGTCCCCACCTGTCCCCACCGTAGAACCTATCATATACGATTCTCATAAGTGTCTAGTAGTTATACGTAAAAAAATTCATTGCGATATATTTGCACAACTAATTTTTATTTATTTTTTTCTTTCAACAGTTTTTACCGTCTCAAGAATGGATTTTTTCGAAGAATGGCTGAAACACCCGAAGGAAACGCGGAATGAGGAGCTCTTTCGGTTTATATCTTTGAGATATAATTTTGATGGTGTTACGGAGCAGTCTCTGCGAGATATTAAAGTACTAATCTCAAGATATTCAACGAAATTTGCTGAAAAGTGGAGCAGCTGTGGAAGAAATCGAGAGCGATTCCTACAAAAGTATTCGACGTGGCTGGAGGGTCTTGACATATCTTTCGATGTGTCCGTTTATTTATCTCTGCCAACTACATCTGGAGAACCGGGACCCGGAAGACCTACTAAAGATTTTGAACATTCTAGTCTCAAAACGAAGAGACGACGTGTAGACGATCTATTACAGTCCAGAAGTGCTAGTGAATTAATTTACGCCGCTGAAGTGTCAGCTCGAATCTCGGGTCAGAGAAGTGTAGCACGTCAAATTAAAGATGTGACTAGTGATCCTTCAATAACCAAGACCACGAGTGAAGAAAGTGCCCCCAGGAGTTTAACAAGTGAGGAAGCTTTAGCGTACTACGTTGATAGTAAATCAAGTAGCCATAGCTATAAGCAGACTCGGAAGTGGAGTATTAAAGCTGGACATAAGGTGTTTCCGTCAATGTACAGTGTTAGAAAGGCTAAAATAGCCTGCTACCCGTCAGGTGAACAAATTACAGTCAATGAAACGCATGCTGAAATCAAAGTTCAGGCAATTCTTGATAAGACTGCCGAACGTTTAGTTTCAGCACAACAAGAAGTTGTTCATAGTCTGTTACCTTGCACGTCATTCACATTAATCAGTAAATGGGGTTGTGATGGAAGTTCCGGTCATAGTATGTACAAACAAAAATTCACTAATTGTGACGATAGTGACGAGTTTTTATTTGTATTTTCTTTCGTTCCTCTTCAATTGAAAGATGAAAGTGGTAATATTGTGTGGCAGAATCCTCGGCCCTGTTCTACAATGTATTGTCGGCCAATAAAGTTTATCTTTTCTAAGGAAACGAAAGATTTTACGATTTCGGAAACCAATAAGGTTTTAGAAGAGATAAACGCTTTATTGCCGACAACCTGCAAGGTGATGGAGACCGAAGTATCTGTCACACATGTTATGCTTTTAACAATGATTGACGGAAAAGTTTGCAATGCTCTGACCGAAACTTCTTCCTCACAAAAATGTTTTATTTGTGGGGCAACTCCAACAATGATGAATGATCTGTCAAAAGAGTTTGCTGCGGACAAAGATAATCTTGGTTTTGGTTTTTCTACGTTGCACGCTTGGATAAGGTGCTTTGAATGCTTGCTTCACATTAGCTATCGACTAAATATAAAAAAATGGCAGTTAAGAACAGCCGAAGACAAAGCTAGTGTGAAACAACGTTCAGATGACATTAAAAAACGATTTAAAAGCGAAATGGGCTTGATTGTAGACAAACCAAAACCAGGGTTCGGTAACACTAATGACGGGAACACCGCGCGAAGATTTTTTGGAAATCCCGAGGCTAGTGCCGATATTACAGGGTTAGATGTTTCACTAATACAAAAATTTGGCATACTACTTCGCACTTTATCATCGGGATATGATATAAATATTGAAAAATTCGTTAACTTAGCTCAAGAAACTAGACAACTTTATGTAAATCTCTATTCATGGTATTACATGCCCGCTACTGTCCACAAAATACTTTTGCACAGTGGCGAAGTAATTAGATCGTCCCTTCTACCTATAGGCCAGCTTTCCGAGGAAGCACAGGAAGCTCGGAATAAGGACTGCAGAAGATTTCGTGAGCACAACACACGAAAGCGATCACGGGAGGCTACGAATAGAGATTTACTTAATATGTTATTGATAACATCTGACCCTGTAATAAACGGTTTACGAGAAGTTCCTCGGAAGAAAATAGGTACGCTTCCAACTGAAGTATTAGATTTAATTGTCCCACCTAGCTGTAAGGAACAAAATGTTAATATGATTTCTACTTTTCATAGTTCTGCCCCTCACGATCATGACTATTCAATGGATGATTCATCTGATGATAGTGATGATAATGAGTAATAGATTTAGTTCTTAGATATTTTATGCATCTGTTATTAGATTTTATAGCGACGTCGAGGGATAAATCACTTTATAAAATGTTCAAAAAATATATTATACACATATGCCCGATAAATGTTTTTTTTTTCATGATACCAGCTCAAATGACAAACTGCCTTGAAAAAAGTACCAAAAACCTTATATCTTTGCTTATTAACCGCATCTAGACATAAAAATCAAATAAAATAATTTTGTCTAGCTAGCTTGTTCTAGACGAACCATAGTGAATTGGTGTAATTTTCGAAAGTCCTAGCCCGGTAAGAGTTATAACACATTCACTACTACACACAGGAAACCCTATCTCCTCGTAGAAGTCCAATCTAATAAGATTTACGTCGCTTCCAGAATCTATTAACGCGTCAGTTATATTTCCGCATAATAACTTCACACACTTTATCGGTTTTGTAAAAATGCCGGGTTTGTTTACATCTAAAACGTCAAAGTCGCCGCCATTACACTCGTCGTTCTCCATGTTGGGTTCCGAGCCAATCGCAGCAAGCGCAGAGTTGCCAACCTCACAAACTCGATCGTCGCTCGCCGCGCCCCCTAGCGCCGTCGTGACGAATGTCCGCTTCGGTTGTTGCCGTTTGGTTTCCGCACTGCTTCCGGCACCCAAAGAATATGGTACCGACGCCGCCGATGATAATGATGATGATGGCGGTTTTGATTTTACAGGGCAATTTGGGGAAATATGTCCAAATCTGTTGCATCTGAAACACTTCTTTCCCTGATTCTTGTGCGGCCAATCTTCACTCCTGTGATTTTTCTCCCCACAATTGTAGCACCTGTATGATGAAAATCCTTCTTCCTTTCGAATATTATAATTACTGTCTTTTCCTTTTTCTTGACTCCGGCTCTTGTCTTTAATCATCTCATAAATTTTCAATTTATCTTTTAACTCTGAGTAGCTCGTAACGCCATATAACATAATCTTGTTAATTTCTTGATCTCTAATTCCATCGATAATATATTTGATGGCCACGTAGTCCGCCATTTTGCCTCTTTTCCCAAGCTCCTTCATAGCAAACATATAGTCAATACATGACTCGTTTGGCCTCTTTTTCCTGGCACTCATCATCTCGTGGATGGTTTTTGCATCGATTGCGTCTGGAAATTCTTTTAAGATAGCTTGCTTCAGCGATTCCCAGCACTTAAAAGCCTTTTCAGAGCTCAGCCACAAAGCCGCCGTTCCCGCCAGTGAACGCCGCGCAACCAACAATCGCTGCGTCTGCGTCCATTCAAATATATCACCGTTGTCATCGATATCTTGTATCCACTTTGTGACAGGGTACGCCTTGTCCCTGCCGTTGAATTTCTTTATAACGTCTTGCGCGTAGTGGAATGTGGAACGCGCTGGCCAGTCGTGTACGCCATCTTCTTTGTCACACGATTGACTCCGTCTTTTTGCCATCGTAACCGTCGTAAAATCGTAGTAATCGTACTACCAGCAACGTAATATCCACATTCACCGCCGCGTCCACAGAGCAAGCCGCGTCGCAGGTGCTGCGCTCGCGTTTTCCTGTGACCGGCCTTCTCGTATAACCGGCCGCGGGCACTTGCTCCCGCACGTCGTCGTTCGCTGATTTTTCGGATCCCGGACGAGCCCCCAAATTGTGGGGATTGAAAAATACAGCGAAACGACCAGGCGAAACTTTAAACGGTTTATTTAATAAAATTTGCACAAACAACTTGAAAATTTTAAATACGTCTTTACAGCGTCGCGCGTCGTGATCCTCGTCCTGCGAATTTTATTATGCAAATTCGCCATTCGTCTCCTTTCTCGCTCTCACATCCGGCCTCTCACTCGCGTCGTTCGGATACACATAAAAACATTATTCACTCAATCTATCAAATATTCGGATACATTCCATTCCCACATATATATATATATTTATATATATACATATATGTCCGTATTTATGCAAAAAGGAACCACCCAGCAAAAACGCACTTCTGAGATATCAATGGATTTACAAAAACATGTGCAGCTCTGTTAGATTAAGTAAAATATTACATTTATTTTATATAATTGTATTGACAAATTACTCATTTATGTATGTGTATATAAATTTGCTCTGGATTCTCTTAATTTTTCTAGATAATTTAGAAAATGTGCATGTGGTTCCTTTTAATATTTACTAACTAATAGCTTTCCTCATATGCAAAAAAGAACCACAACCCATGGGTTTCATGTATATCGGTAAAGCCATGGATTTACCAATATACATGAATGTATTATCGTAATAAACCTTTGATATGCAGCCTTTAGGAATCCACTGCTGGACATAGGCCTCTCCCAACACGCGCCACAGTACATGGCTCTTAGCCTTTCGCACCCATTTCGTCCCAGCCTCGATTTCAGGTCGTCAGTCCACCTAACCGGGTGCCACCCTACTTTACGCTTACCGAGTCGTGGTCTCCACTCTAGGACTAGCTTGGTCTATCGGCCTAAGTACTGATGTACTTATGCAGATATGACCAGTCCACTGCCTCATAAGCTTACTTATTCTGTGAGCTATGTTGGTAATTCTGGTTCTTTGTCGGATAACTTCGTTGCGGATTTTATACTCGCTGCGTGACTTTAAGTTTGGGGACTAGTCCCACTGTGAGTGTCCACGTCTCGGCACCGTACGTCATAACAAGTAGGACGCATTGGTTGTAGACTTTGGTCTTCAGGCATTGTGGTAGGGGCGAAGAGAAAACTTGACGTAGTTTGCCCAACCCAACTGGACACTACGGTCGATTTCTTTCTCGAAGTTATTGCTACCAAGCTAGACCACAACCTGTTGCTTATGGTAGTCATACTTTTGAACACATTCAAGCATCCATCCGTGGACATAAACCGATTCCGACATGATGAGTTCGTCTAACATAATCTTGGTTTTGTTCAGTTCATGCCGAGACAAGTTCACGTCGAAAGGCTCCGTTTAGGCTGTGGAGCATCCCGCTCAACTCTTCCAGGGACTCCGCAACGATGACAATATCGTCAGCAATCCGAAGGTGTGAGATGTATTCGCAGTTAATGTTTATGCCCAGTCCAGCATCTTAAAGATGTCTTTGAGTGCACTGGTGAAGAGCTGATTAAAATATTAAGTCTCCCTGCCTCACACCTCGTCGCAATCGCGTCGACGGGGCTGGAGTTGGATGGTCTTAGTGGCGATATCATACAAACATATCAACGCCTCGATGTAGCGCCAATCGGTACGAGACCGCTGCAGAGCAACCAGAACCACCCAGGTTTCGATGGAGTCGAAGGCTTTCACGAAAGCCAAACACAGCGGCTTATTGTACTCATTGGTCTTCTGTATATTTGGCCAAAAAGTATGGATGTGGTTTATTTCCTATGGCTGGAAATCGTCAAGTTTTTGGCGAGGCTGTTTGTTAGCACTCTCGAGAACAAATTGTAGAGGTGGCTGAAGAATGAAATGAGTCTATATGTTTTCAGCGAGATTTTGTCATCTTTTTTTGAAGAACAGGACAACCACACTCTCGCTCCACGCCTGAGCTGTAAGGCCCTGATGGATAATGGAATTAAAGAGGCTCGCCAGCTCTTTCAGGACTACAGTCCCTCCTGCTTTTAAGAGCGCTGTGGTGATTTCGTCATCTTATGGAGACTTGTTGTTCTTAAGTTGCTCGATATCTTCTCTTACCTCGCCTTGGTTGACATCAGGGATGTTCTCCGTATATTGGCGCGGGAGTTAGGCTCTATAGTCATCATTGCCTGGTTTCAAGAGTTTAGACTTCCATGATGCGTACCGGTCTTTGTAGAAACTCTCAATTTCAGCTAGAATTTCGAACTTTAAGTTTACACCTGCCACAGTACAATAAAATCACGTACTTGTGGTTCTGCTGTTTAAAATATTTATTTATACATGGTACAACCGAATGCTTGTGATTCCATTTTGCAAAAAAAAAATGAGTCATTAAAATATGAAATTATTTTACGCATAATGGTACCATAGAAACTTGGTTCCATTTAGTGTATTATAATAATTTTTAATAATAGAAATATTTTTAATGTATGATGGTACCAAGAATCTGTGGATCTGTTTTGTATAAAATGACATGGAATTTATATGGTTTATTTGTTTGATGAAACGAGTCCCATGGTGCTATGGTTCGGTTTTGCAATATGTATAATGTGTGTTTTTGCTGTTGGTTCCTTTCTGCTTTTTGTATAACTTGTTTCCAAGGGAAAAATCATGTGGATCTTTTTTGAATAAGAAAATAAACCACTTTTAAATAAGTATTCTTCAAAAAAAACAAAAATTGAAATTTGTCGTGTGGTTCCTTTTTGCATAAATACGGACATATATTGTAGTATGTATGGTATAATATAGTATGTATTTATGTAAGTGTACATTACAATGTGTGTATATTTAAGTACTTATTTATGAATATTATAGATTACCGACGCTACACCATCAATGAACATGACTATTAACCTACATCATTTCTGTCCATCCGCGGTTGCCTGGAAGAGATCGCTCTATTAGCGATAAGGCCGCCAATTGCACACTATTATGTTATATTCTTATGTAAATACTTTGTTTGTTTTGGTGTTCAATAAAGTGTAATCTATCTATCTATCTATCTATATGCTAACTGAATTTATTGATAGAACTTAATTTTAGTGAATGACGTGGTAACAATAAAATAATGATGAGTGAGCACGCGCGGCGTTCTTGCTAGCCTATAGCGAACGGATTTGTAACATAACATACGTAAACTTATGAAAAATGTACAGTTTGCACTGTACAACTATAAATACTGAAGAGCTGAAACTTAGCATAGTTATATATATTTACATTGTGATGACGTCTAAATAATCCTTTGAATTTTTTTTCTATAGCTGCCAACCACGTTACATATTATGAAAGCGATTTTTCATTAATTTGTTATATTGTGCCTTATCGTTTGAAAGCTGACCGAAACTACTAATTAACGTATTATTTGGTGGTATTTCGGAAATATAAACTAATAAATAAAGGTCTATCTCATAATAAAGTGTAAATCAACATCAGGCTCTACATGTCTAAGAGTTATTTATATACGACTTTCAGCGTAGGTACCTTGTTGGCGAATTATTTAAAATGTTCTTTAATCCCTTATTAGGGCATCTATCGAACTCTACATTGTGCCTTGTCCGGCACACACCCGATCAGTCTTTACAACTTATATTAGTCTCACAGTAACACAAAACTTTTTCAACAAAGTCAAATCGATCGGTTTAATCTAGACGGGCGGAGCACACGTGACAAATAGAGGCTGGCGCAAGATTAGCAGACTCGCACAATTATGGCCGGCGTTCTTCCCCCCTAGCGCTCTAGCTGACCACCCACCCTACTCCCCACTTTGAAGCCACTCGTTACTCTGTTAGCTCTGATGACTGCACCTGCCACTGCTAATCGAAATAATCGCCATCATAAATGCATGATGCATGTTTTGATAGCTGATTGGCTTACATTTTTCATTACGTTGTAAAATGTTGCGTATCTTCGACTACCGTTGAGCCGTAGTTCTGTAGTTTAAGTTTGGACACAGATTTTTATGATTTATCAAATGCTTCTTTTTACACTGGGTACTTTTTTATTCTCGTGGTTTAATCTTCGTAAGCCTAAGATTACTTGTAGTGCAGAAACTGTGTTTATAAAATATTTGTAAGTCCTGCTTATATTCATCGCCATCCTTCTGTTATCCTCGTTGCATTTCATCCCAGAGGCTAGCGAGTGATATACGTTTTATAACGCTTAGCGTATGGAGCCGCGAGGAAAGAGATGATGTTAATGTAATCTTCATAATATATTAGACTAGTAACTCTAATAAAGATCTCAATGAACAAAAAGTATATACACGATGTATCGTTGTATCGTAAATACACTTTCAAAATGAATGTTAACGGTACTGAGTGAGGTTTCACATTAGCGCATGTTGCTTCAGTAACGAATGATGTGAGTATCGCGTGATGTCTGCTCACGAAACAAGCACTACTCAACACAACTACGTTGTCTCAGTACTCTTGTTGTATGTAATGTAAGGGTTCACGATTAGCAGGTTGAATAACATAATAATATTCTACCACATACAAACAACACCATCAAGTCCCAAATAAGCAGAACTTGTATTATCAGTACTACAATATATACAAGTTCTGCTTAGTTAACACAAACATACAATAGATTTACATATACTTTATTTTCGTAATTAATAACATATAATACCTACATAGAAACACTCAGACCAAGACAAACATCGATGTTCATGCACATTAATACTTGACTTGAGCGGCAACCCCGATCTTCAGCGAGGCGGTAAATAGTGAATAAAAGTGAGTTTGAACTTCAATTTCACATTAGGCACAAACCCTGTGTCAGTAGAGTTTACGTCATGTATTTATTTATTTCATTATTTTTAATCAATTGGCTGAAATTTAGCCGCAAGTCATCGGACACTGTTTTAACTGACCGTGAGTAATTATTGTTGAAAATAAATTTATTTTTAACATTATTTTGCTAAGATGGATAAAATATACAGGGTGATTTGTAATTGCTCGTATTCCCTTTTGAAGGTGATTCTAGGGCCATAATGGAGTATTTACTCCCTACACATGGGGGTCCAAGATGCACCAGTTTGGAATTAAACGGATTTAAGATATTTTGAGCAAATTCCAAATTTTTACTGGTTTGTTACTGGTAGCAAATTATTTAAAGTACAATTAAATTGCCCATCTTTCAAAATAAAATGAAGCAACTAATTCAACATGCAATTTGAAAATAGAGCCAAAAGTATACTTAAGTAAACTTCAGCTGCGGCTCCACCTGCGTAAATAATACACTTAAATTTTCCTCAGGAAACTATTCGTGAAAACCATAGTTTTTGAGTTTATCACGTTCATAGTGACAGTTTTAATCTTCATTTCTTGAAGTCAGTTTGTGGTAAACATCCACGTCATTTATATTCATTATGGATTTCAAGCAGAGCGTGTGTTAGTCAGTTGCTATTCTCTATTCCATCTAAAACAGTACTACTGTTGTACTTTAAAGCCTGCATTATATTTGTACTTCATATCGCAGTCTCAGCCTTCAAACTTTATACACATAATTATTGCATATTTTGTTTAGCCACTCCATCACTTTATTTTCAACATAAAAATATTTTCAACGCATACAATTATGTTCACTCAAACAAATCTCGTCTTTTCCACATAGCGAGAGCTTTCCATTGAGCTCGTTAAATATTTTATTACGAACGGAATAATTAATTCTGTACGCAACCGTGTTTACTCGACGTGCTTAAACGCAATCTTTTACTTTTGAGCGTTCATTTTGGGTATAAGACGTCTCAATTTTGGGTAGTTCCACCAGTATGTATTTTTCATTTCAGAAATAAAAAGGAAATAATGATGAAAGAGATTGTATGAAATCTGGTACCCGCTCCAATAGGGATGTGTGATTTATCATTGAAAAGGTATTATTTTATAGAATCTGCATAAGTATGGCGCCTGTCTTGATTTATAGTCCGATCTGATTGCTAGCCTAATATAATATCAGGGTAATATGGATTTTCCTTGAATAAGAAATGAAAATAAAGCTTAAGAAAATGAAATAAAATTTGATTATGATTTCCGAATGTTTATTGAAAAAAAAATTCCGATGAAAGTTTATTGTATACAAAAGAAGCAACAGCCGCAACGATGCCTAATAAAAGAGATTACAATATGTAATGATTACTAAATGAAATAAAATGATTACAAAATAAAATACATAATTACACATCATCATCTAGTAACACATTCTTAAGGAATAAGGCAGGGGCTACAAATCCCTCGTGCCTGGCGTATCTAAGGTACACAGGCACAGGTACCTACAGGTCGCCCAGTCAGGCATGTACCGTAGTATTGAGAGATAGTATTACTTTTATTATTGATTAAAATATAACAATAATAATATATTCTTGCTCGAATATATCGCGATCGAGATGGGATACGACCGCGCATGAGCGAAGAATCTTCATTTATCCTATAGTCAGGCAAATCTTCAAGTGCATTTTGTCTATTCCATTCTATAGATGCTCACTGCAGTAAGATCTTGCAAGCTTTATTTGATATGTCCCTAATGCCAAGAAATTAACTTGCCTACCGAAATAAAATAAGATAATAAATAGTCGCTGTCTCGCTGAATAGTACGGGGAGACGGGGAAGCTCAGTCACACACACAATACAAACGAACGACTGAAGCTGTCCGTCAATCGACGCTTGCGCGTGCGCATTCGTAGGTCCTCTCCCTGCCCCCCGCCTCTGGTACCTTGCCCGCCTTCCCGGGCAGGTAAGGAAATGATTCATAACTCCTAGTGATGTACAAAATGGTAGTGAATTTTAAAATAATAATAATAACCTTATTTTATCCTTGCTACAACTGGCATGTTATAAGTACTTGTTATTTCTGAACGGACTAAAATTTCGAACTAGTGGCCATAATAATTTTTGTTTAGCTCACAAAGAGCTATCCAATGACGTATTACACTAAGCTATTGGTGGTTGGTACCAAGATTTTGCATCATCCTTTGTCGGGTTGAAAACTTTATAGTCTCATAACGTCGGGGACTGCTTTTACAAACAATTTCAGTGATTTTGCACCAATCTCTTGCCTACCACCAATACCTGGACAGACGTTTCTCAACACTTTTTCAAAATATTTCTTTTCACTATTGTGCTTTGCTGCCACAAAATTCTCATAAGGACATATAGCTTTCATACGGGATCTCCTATTAACCCCTTGTATGCCGGAACGCAGATCTAAGCGAGACACAATAGCTTTTCAATTGTGTCTGGGATTCCGGCATACAAGAGGTTAAGTCAGTCCGAATATCAAGCACAAAATGTGATAAATTTATGTTCAACTCACGCAAGATAGACAGGGGAGCATACGTCCATGGAAATAAAACAAATATTTTAGAAACATTAACGACCGATATAAGACAGTAGAATACTCCCTCCAGATGGTTACTCAGCAGTCTTACTAATTGATTAATACGCAGCCGCTGCAAATACGCATAAAGTCAGGGGGGTATGGTGCCGAGCCCAAACGACAATCTCAAGTGTGCACCAGCCCGCACCTGCACATTGCATAAAAGGTAAACGCGTTCCCAGGGCGCGGCAAGCGGCGGATGGCCGGCCTAGCTAGGCCCGTTGTCCACCGCGTGCACATATGGTTAATCCCTTCATTTGTTTTTGCAAACACTCCCATAGCTTCAGATTCCGTGAAGCACCATTTTTGCATAGAAGGATAATAATATTTGTATTTCAAAGTTATTGCATTGATTCTCCCTGGTGTCATTTTCACTCCCTGGATTACCTTTCCGTTCATCCAAAAGTTTCCTTTTTAGGCCTGGTATTTCACACCTTGTTCTGGTATTTCAATCCGTAGTTTCCTTCTTCAAGTGGCTCGCCTTCATGTCCAAGTATTGAATCCCCCCACTGGGCACAGTCAGCTTCGTAACTTTCCTTTTTCCATTTATTGTAGCCGTCCATTCCACAATTATGTTCAGCGCACTTACAAGACGCAATATTCTTTTCGCTGAGAATGTCCTTTAAGACCATTGCTGGAATAAAGATACTGGCGAATACAAGTAAGGCAGTCAACTGACCGATCTTTGTAGGCTCCTCTTCGAATAATTTGGCCCAATCGAGAGTTAAGTCCCCACTGTTTATTTGAACTGAAGTATACGAGATGCCAGTGGGGTCTTCTCGTTCCATAATGGTAAGCGATGAGCTTATAAGGTCCCATATAAAATTTGTTGCATTCGCTTTCATTGTTTGCTGTATACGTACCAATTGTACGTAATCTTCTTCCCATTGATTCACCGTCATATCGTACTCTTTTTGCACTTCCTTCTCCGAAGGAATATTTTCTATAATGTCCGTTTCTAAATTGTTGTCTGCATCCGCCTGCGTCTGTAGGCCCAATAACCCCATCTGGTCCAGGGGATATTTTGTTAAATGGGCCTTCCGGAGATTCTCCCAGTTCTCGTTTGGGAATATCTCCTCGTTCAGGCGTTCTGGCGGCGAAGGGGGCGTCATTGGAGGGCTCTCTGGTTGGCTGTTTTTTCGAAGTGTACAAGAGGTTAAGATTGGCAAATTGAAATTAACTCACTTATATCTTCGGTGGTGATAATATGGTATACGTAGGCTCGCTTCCCAGACCTAACTGTGCATAACGCACGTCATACTTAGCTTATATACCGATAAAGTGCGTGTCCAATTCAAGTCGACGCAGGTGCAATATTCACTTTCTATTTATTTATTTTTAGTTTTATCTGGGCCGTCCGCCGCTTGTCACGCCTTGGAAACGCGTTGACCTTTTATGCAATGTGCAGCTGCGGGCTGGCGCACACCTGAGAATGTCGTTTGGGCTCGGCACCATACCCACCTGACTTTATGCGTATTTGCAGCGTATTGATCAATTCGTAAGACTGCACATTAGGTAACCGTCTGGAGAAAATATTCTACTGTCTTAAATCGGTCGTAAATATTGTTTCTAAAATATTTGGTTTATTTCCATGGACGTATGCTGCCCCTGTTTATCTTGCGTGAGTTGAGCATAGATGTATCACATTTTGCGCTTGATATTTGAACTGACTTAATAGGAGATCCCGTGTGAAAGCTTTATGTCCTAATGAGAATTTTGTGGCAGCAAAGCACAATAGTAAAACTATATTTTGAAAAAGTTTTGAGAAAAGTCTGTCCAGGTTGTATAACAAGAGATTAGTGTAAAACTACTGAAATTGTCTGTAAAAGCAGTCCCCGCTATTATGAGACTATAAAGGAAATTTGTCAGACCAACAACCCGACGAATTCCCTTTTTATTGTGTATGTCGGGTTGTCAAAACGTCAACCCGACAAATTTCCTTTTTATTTCTGAAATATAAAAATACATACTTACTTGTTGAACTACCTAAAATTGAGACGTCTTATACCCAGAGTGAATGTTAAGTTTACTCAAAAGTAAAAGATTGCGTTTGAGCATAATATCGAGTAAACACGGTTCTGTACAGAATCTATATAATATATAAAAGAAAGTCGTGTCGTGAAAAATTGGTGGGGAGGTAGCTCAAAACCAGAAAAAAACACATAGAATACAATTAGTTTCAAAAAATAATCTGGGAGGGATTTTAGAGAGTGTCGACGTTTGTAGGGACAAACCTACTACCTATTGACAGTAAGAACGCATGCGTTGTAATAATTGAGTGCTGCGCATGTGCTATCGTATATCTGTCAGTATTACTAATATTAGGTATAAATGCGAAAACCTGTATGTATGTATGTATCGATTTCACGATAAACCGGCTGAGCCAATATTTTGTACTCATAAATGCAAAAGTGTGTATAGGGATATATCGGACCATGGCTTTGACATTTGACTGTATGCAAAGTGATGTTGTTGAGCACCTTTCGGTAGATAATATCATCAATACTGACCAAGTTACTTCGTACCCTATAGAGTTTCTGAACTCCTTACAATTATCAGGAGTACCTTCACGCAACTTAAGACTGAATGTTGGTGTTCCAGTCCTGATAATGTGGAATCTTAATGCAGCAAAGCTTTGTAATGGCAAAAGGGTACAAGTTATATCTAGGACGAAACATTATAAAAGCTATTCACATGAGTCACACTCGCTCATGAAGGGTTCCGTAGTGGAGGTATCCACTTACCATGGCCAATATCTTCGACTACATATCGTTCAAACTAATTTTCGTTGGAAGTTTTTATAACGATCTACAGCATATATTTTTTTTTAGATTTGTCCCTCTCTTACTCTAAAAGTTAGAGGGACACACACACCCATTTTACCACTTTGGAACCGTATATCTTTCTGTAACGGATGCCAGGAATCGAACCTATTGCTAGTCCGCTACAGTGCGCTGGTGGTGTGTAACTGGAGAATGTTCTTACGACGATGCCCTTCTATCGGTGTGTTCTTCTATGTGTGTGGACTGTATGGCTTCGATCTATTCGGGGCTTTAAAAATAAAACATCTTCATACGTTGAGAGCTATGCTGTTCAGGTGTTTGGTGCTTGATGGTTACATATTATGGTTACTTGGTCACGAGATGGTGGTTGGGACGCCAACAAACTGGCCAAATACGTGGTCGCTTAGGTACTTCGAAACTTTACCTTAACGACGACCACCGCACCGAACACGTGCACAGAGAATCTTTATTTATTTTTATTTTCGTTAAGGTACAAATGTGTATTTATCTTAGGTACTATGATACATACATATATGTTCTATACATAGTTAGATAGGTCTCATAAAGTTCTATCTATCGATATACAATACCTAAACCTAACTGCTTGCGTCACTAAACTATTCTAGAAAAACTGTTGAAAAATGTCGTCACACAAGGGCCCGCCCACTATATTTTCTATTGAAAAACTATTAAATACTATAGTTATATATGTAATTTTGGCAGGCCGTTGTGTGCAACTATATGGGGCATCTATTAAAGCAAACACTATGAAATTATCTTTATTCAATTCGAAGTTATTACATGAAAACCTACGATGCATAAAAAAAATACAGATTTTCTTAAGACAAACAAACACTATGGTACATAAACAAAGTTTATGATAAACATGCAAATGTTTGTTTGTTTTAACTTTAAGTTAATGTTTATTTTAACTATATAAGGTAATAACTAGTAATAAGAAAGTATCTAGACATGATTAATGATGAAGCCTATACGAAGCTAAAAACACTTATAAAACTATAAAACGACTATGTAAACAAAACAGCTGTTTATCAACTATTAGTTCTTATCTACTACAACTGATAACACTATTTATGATCGATATCTAGGTCCCTACAGTTAGCAAAAGTTTTAAACTAATGTTCACCTACTGTGTAGTACTTCTTATTGACATTTTAACTATTTTCACTATTTTAGCATTATTTTAACACTTTGACGCGTCCGGGAACCGAACCCGGTGTGCCGCACGATTGGATAGCACTGATTTTATACGATTTTCACTCGCGGTTTCGAATAAACTATTCACTGTCATAGTTTTTAATGTCTGTCGCGAACATCTCTCCCGCCGTGCAGCAACGCGCGCGACTCGTCGTGTGGCGGTGCTGCAGAGCACCCGGTGAGCGACGCCTCGTCACTTGGGCAGGGGGCTGTTGAGGTCAGCCTCGCTGAACTCGCCCAGTGGAGAGAGGCGAGCAGAACCACCAAACAGGATGTGGTTCGGGGTGATGGCCTCGTTGTCTGCTGCGTTGACGGAGACGTGTGTGAGGGGTCGACTGTAGGTCCGTTAGCACCGCGGCTCTCTCCGTATTAGCGGGAGTGCTACCAGCTGACCTCGAGGTAAGCCGGGCAGGCAGGATCGATGATTGTCGACACCTAGCCAGAGACGACTTTAGGGCCGAGAGCAGACAAATTTCGCAGGAGGCTGTTGCCGCATGGCAACAGAGATGGGAAGGTGAGGAGAAGGGTAGGGAGCTCTATCGGTTCTTCCCGGACGTGGCGGCCCGACTCAAGTATACTTGGGTCGAGCCGGACTATCAAGTCTCGCAAGTTTTGACAGGTCATGGATGTTTTAGAAAGAGATTGTATGGCATGAAGCTGAGTGAGGAAAGCGTGTGCTATTGCGGCGAAGAGGACGAATGTTTGGACCACATCTTGTGGCGATGCCCCCTTTACGAGGATATTAGAAAAGAGATGATGGATGGGATCACCAGTCCAGAGGGCCCTCCATTTTACGCCGAGCTCGTGAACTCCGAGGCGAACTTCTGGCGGTTGAGAAACTTCGCGCACCATTGGTATAGAACGAGGAGAAGCCTCGAGGAGGAGAATTGGACCCAGGCCGACGACGAAGCTGTGAATGTGTCGACAGCTGTACTAACAGCGCCTAGCCTACTCGCATAGTAGAGCCGCCCCTGAATGGGGAGAGTGGCAAAGGGACGTAATTTGTAGGGAGTTTACAACGGGCGCGCGGGAAAGAGCATACAGCAAGTACCGCGCGTCTCTTCCATGATTCGGTCCATATACCCATATGGGTGGTGGGACCATGAGGTGGAGGAGGGAATGTTTACTGTGTACTCGACCTCACATAGTAGTGTAGCTAGGACTTCTTCGTGCGGATGGCGCTCGTGAAGGACCGTATAGAGGGCGGTCTTTACGCACCTGACGAGGCGCTCCCATGCGCCCCCCATGAATGGCGCTGAGGGGGTGATGAAGCGTCATACGATGCCACGGCGACTCGCTTCTTCGGCGACGGCGTCTCGCATCTCTCGGTCAGCACCGTGCATGTTGGCGCCGTTGTCCGAGTAGATCTCTGCGGGGCAACCTCGGCGCGCTGCGAACCTGCGCAGCGCCAAGATTGCGGAGTCGGCGCTCAGGCTGGCGGCGACCTCCAGATGTACTGCCCTGGAAGTGAGACATGTAAGCAGTGCCACGTAACGTTTGTGACGCTGTCTACCGACGGTTACGGAGAGCGGCCCGAAAAGGCCCGTGTAGGTGAAGGGCCTCTGATGGTGAGCAAGGCGCGTCTTCGAATGGTCCCCGGTGGCTGCGTTTTTCTAATGCGGCATGGTAGACATCTATGTACTATTTTCTTTGTAATCGGCCACAGAAGAAGAATCCAATAGTGTTGGCGTATTTCATTGATTACCAACTCTGTACCGCTGTGATGTAATTTTCTATGTGTCCAATCTATGTATAGCTGTGTAATGCAATGATCGCCGTCTAAGATTGGCGGTCTCTTTGTCTGTTCGGAGATTTCTTCTGTAGCTATTATGCGACTGCGTAAAGTGATCATTCTGTTGTTCATCTCCACGGGTAACGAATACAGGCGGCTGTCTCTGGCGACACCTCCTCCGCGCCGCAGCTCCCGAAGGTCGGCACCGAAGGAGTCCTCTTGTACCGCCTTCACAAGAAGGTCCTCGGCGCCGCGGGTGTGTTCTGCGGAGAGAAGCACGAAGTTTCGGGAGTCGGTGGCTGGACGAGGTGCCGCTCTACCCGACTTGATGTTGTGCTTCGTCTTCGTCACGTGACGCCAACCTGGATCTTTCTGTCTATTTTTCTGCGTTCTTTTATTTAGAACCTTCTCTGCGGTTTTCTTACACAAAGCTATAAATTGTAGAACTCTCGCTGTTGATTGTAAGAGCCTTTCCCATTTGGAAAATCTATACGGGTCCGGTACGGCTTCTATAATTCTATGTGTTTGACGTTTCTCTACAGCTGTCATTGTGCGCTCTTCGCCTGTCGCGTCAGGGGTGATGTGCTTCTCTACGGGCCATAGTGACGGGTCTTCGTACAGGAACGACGGTCCGGTGTACCACTCGTGTTTGGAGTTAAAGCTGTCTGGCACATCACGTGTAGCCGCATCCACCGCGTTCATTTTCGTAGGTACCCAGCGCCAATCTTCAACTTTACTATGCTCTTCTATGGCGGCTAGGCGGTGTGCGACGAATGGTTTGTACGCTCGCGCTCCTTTTCTGATCCACGTCAGTACGGTCTTGCTGTCCGTCCAGTACACGACGGCCTCGGATTTGACGCGATGTTCTTCTATTACCGCTTGAGCGACTCGCGTACCCATGACGGCGGCTTGCAGTTCGAGTCTCGGGATTGACGCTACCATAAGCGGTGCCACTCTCGCCTTCGCCATAACGAGCGTCACGTGTACACGCCCATCTGGTGTAGTCGCTCGGCAGTACACCGCTGTTGCGTAGGCCGCTTCACTGGCGTCCGTAAAGACATGTACTTGGAGTGTACAGGCGTCACTGTACCCGGGGTAACACCGCGTGATGCGTATCGAATTCAACTGTTCTAAATGCTGTATCCACGATGCCCATTGTACTCTGAGGCTTTCGTCAAACTTCTCGTCCCAATTTGTGCCGAGTCGCCAGGCTTCCTGTAGTATCTGTTTGGCTCAAACAGTTACGGGCGATGCGAGGCCGACCGAGTGGGTCGTATAGCGACATAAATATTTTCAACGCTTCTCGTTTAGTAGGCGCTTCGGTGCCGATAAGGCCGTCTGGAAGCCGTGCGAGTGTAAGGTTGAAGCTCAGCTCGCCCGTGCTCGATTTCCACATCAAGCCGAGAATTTTCTCTTCTTGCCCCTTGCTGGCGAGGCCGACTGTCTCCTGGCGATGTTGACTTGGTTCTATTGCTTCGATGACGTTCCTAGAGTTTGACACCCATTTCGTGAGGTGAAAGTGCGCTTGTCTATGTATGTCTCGCACCCGTGACGCTATGCTCGTCGCTTCCTGCTCGTCCCTGAAGCTGTCCAGATAGTCATCCATGTAATGGTTGTCTATGATGGCTTCTGCTGCTTCTGGGTACTCTTCTGCGTGCTTGCGAGCCAATTCTTCGCGAATATAGCTGTACACGGTGAGCTTGCCGCACCGAAGATAATGGACTTCATACGGTATTCCTAGGGTGGTCCCTCCCGCCGGTCACCTCTCCACAGGTAACGCAGCGCGTCTCTGTCTTCTGGGCGTATTCTCACCTGCATAAACATCTCCGTTATATCAGCTGAGACGGCAACGCGGTGTCGACGGAACCTCATCAACATCCCCGGCAACGATTGTAGCAAGTCCAGTCCCGTGAGCAGGAAATCGTTGAGTGACACACCTCTGGTTTTCGCCGCGGCGTCGTGAACTATACGAATCTTCTCAGGCTTCATGGGGTTGTGTACATCGAAGTGAGGCAAGTACCAAGTCTTCCCTGGCGTACTATTCGTGGGAGCTTCTTCTGCGTATCCCTTTTCTATCAGCGAGTTCATCTGTTCTGTATATCTTGTTTTCAACTCTATGTTTCTATCTAATTTTTTCTCTATGTGTGCGAGCCTCCTTGCCGCGTTCTCGTAACTATCTGGCATGACGATGTCTTCTTTTGTCCACAGAAGAGCCGTCTCTATGTGTCTATCTTCTAACTGTTTCGTATGTTTTTCATTAGAAAAACATACGAAACAGATATATTAGATAGATAGATCAGATATATTAATATCTGTAGCCCGCTTCTCGGGATCCGAGTTCGGTCGACGTGGGTTCACCGCACGATTGGATAGCACTGATTTTATACGATTTTCACTCGCGGTTTCGAATACACTATTCACTGTCATAGTTTTGAATGTCTGTCGCGAACACTGACTGACATTGACTTTAAGAAACAATGGTTTTAGGAACCTCAAAGTAATTTTTAACGAACCTTTTTCCATACAGTTCCATGTATGAAGAGCCCCCTTGATATTCAAAATTTTTTATTTTCTATAACGTCGTAAAGCGGTTCACAGAATTCATCTACCTACCAATTTTCAAATGTGTAAACTGAACAGTTTCGGCATAAAGTGGGTGTGATATACGGTTAGACTGACAGACATAACGCGTCTTTATGGATTGGATTGGAATGGATTCCGTGTTTAGCCATTTTTGACTACGGAACTGTAAAAATACTATTTACAGAAATGTTTTATAACAATACTTATAAGATAGTACTTCTTGCGGTTATATTTCTTATTAGTCCCTATGAACAAAATTACTATCGAACGGTGAAGGAGTTTTGTGTTATCCCGAATTTAATGTGAGCGAAGCCGCGGGCAAAAACTAGTTTATTATATTTAGACGAGCCGTACTCGGCACTCGAGCTTGTGAGTAATCTAATACATTTCTTCATATTTAGAGTATATGTGCTCTAATTTCGTTCGTGATAAAATATTCGAGCTCAATGGTAAGCTCTCGTTATGTGGAAAAATCGAGATTTGTTTGAGTGAACATGTAGACCTTGAAAATATTTTTTTGTTGAAAATGAAATGATGGAGCGGCTGAACAAAGTATGCATTATGTGTAGTTGATTGAATCAGGCGTTACTTGGCGGAACTCCATTGTAACCTAATGGAAGGAAAGAGGAACCCGCGTTTAGAAAAAGTTTTTCTAAACGCGAAACAACCAGCCAGAAAAGTCTCATTTTGCTGAACATTTACTTCAAACAGGCCATAGTCTAAATCAAAAGGGTATCAGAATGTGCGTATTGGAACAATTAGAAATTTTAAAGCGGGACAAGAATACATTACTGAACGATCAAACCAACTTTAACGGGTCCCCATTGCTGAATATATTCGCCTACCGTCGTAATGACGCACATCAGTCGAGCGGCGGAGGGAATTAGAAAGTACAATCGTTTATAAGACACGCTCACGGTAGGAAAGCGCTCAGTCGTTGCCCATCGCTCCTGATGCCTCGTGCAGAGGCGAAACACGTGTCGAGGAATAGTCGGCGCATACAGCGGGATACTGCAAGTCAGGTATCTTCCTGGAACCCATACCATTCCTATATCCTTTATCCTTTGAGAGGAGTTCGGTATTGTCAACCTTTTTCTATTGCAATAGTTGGGGTGGTCAGTCCGAGGGTGCGTGGTGGATTCCTCTTTCCTTCCATTAGGATGCATTATGTGCATGAAGTTTGAAAGGTGAGACTGCGAGGTCGGCAAACCCAATAGTTTAAGCCAATTTTTATGAAGAACAAATAAAATGCCACTGACATATATTTTAACGATAGACGGAGCATTCCCTATAAATATTTTGTTTTAAATTGTCTAACGTATGACGTCTAATCGTACTAGCGCAATACGCAGGCGCAAGTAGCGCCAATGATTACAGTGTCTATTATTTTAGCCAATCGACAACAACCAGTCCTGGCATCTTACCAATGAGTATCCGACAGTTCTCTAATGCTACTGGCTGCTTATTGCCATTTGCAAAGACTATTTACATCACAGGAGAGATGTTTTCTGCCTACAATATTTCATCAACATAATAAGAATAGTTTATTTATGAAAATAAAAGGAATTAATAGCTGGGGGTTTATTTAAGTAAAGTTATAGAATCTATAAGCATATTCAGATGTTATTATTACAACATAGAAAAATGTATTTGTGGGCGTCAGTTCAAGACTTGCCTTAGTTGCCTCATGAATAATTCTAATTTTTGAACTTTAAATTTATCTTACTATGAGAATTGCTTAAACATATCCTAATATATAAGGCAGGGTTGTTTGTCATCCTGTAAAAATGCCCTTGCTGACCACAGAGTTCTAAACCTACACATGTGACAGATGGCACTACGTGCTGCCATAAGGAAACCAACTATTAGCCTATGACGAAGTGGCCTGAGTAGCTTAGTCGGTACAGTATCGACACGGTTCGTCGTGGTCGCGGGTTGAAGCCCTGCCTCAAAAAATTATTTTTATAGCTTTATATAAATTGCAATTAAAGAACAATGCCCATTTCTGGCCCAGTTTGGAACTCATGAACAGTACAATAAAGTTTCAATTAGTTGTTGAATAATCCTTTTTATTTATAACTTAATTTATAGGCATTACTAAAGGTGTGTTTGCCGTGTGGTTGACGGCATAGAATACAAGTGTCACCACCCCCTATCTTCCCGTGGGTGTCGTAAGAGGCGAATAAGGGATAACACGATGCAAATACCATCTTTGCGTGAAGACGGAAAACTCGACATCAAACCCTATACGACTGCCTCGTTGGTCTCGCGGCATAAATGTGCGCGTGGGATCGGGAGGTCCCGGGTTCGATTCCTGGGTCGGGCAGTGTTATTGGGTTTTTCTGTCACGAAATTCTCAGTAGCAGCACGGAGTCTGGAAATGTGCCCGATACGGCAATAGGCTCGCCCCTTGTTACGTGGGACTAAAGTATATCTGGCGAAAAGTGGGTGTAGAAATACACCTCTGCCTACCCCTTCGGGGATAAAAGGCGTGACGATATGTATGTATGTGTGTATGTATGTATGTACTAAAGGTGTGCCGAGAAACTTATTCAATAAATAGGTTTAAAAAGATGTGTTAACGTCTAAATAGCCAACACGTAATAGATCAGAAATTGCCAGTAAAGAAATCATAATATTAAATCGATTATCACTTCTTCTTTATCGATTTTACATTTTCTCTACTCAAAATGATTTAAGTTCATAGCAAATCTCTACTTGGTCCTTAAACATTTAAAATGTGTGTATTTTTTTCTTTGCAAAAGTTAATTGTTTGTCTACGTTTGCACGACGCGATGGTCTATCATATCAGTTCATATCACGGGAGTATTTAGCTATGCTTTGTGCGTACTTTTTGAGTTGAAAAATCGCGAGTGCAGCTGTGTACCCATGGACATCTTATTGTGAGTGTACAAAAGTGAGCCAGTTAGTGTCAAACAATTAAAACAGCGCATATCGGACGCTTTTTACGAAGTGAAAAGACAGAAGCGTACTTCTCTCGTTAAAAAATTGTCTGTGTTATGTGTATTGACAACGGTGGTGGACATTTTGAAGGACAATAGAAATACTTGTAAGTTTAGTAAATAATACATACTTAAGTTAATAATAATTTGATGTGAGCGGCTCAAAATCGGTCTGTGTGGAGAACTTTAAGGGAGGCCTATGTCCAGCAGTGGACGTCTCTAGGCTGACATGATGATGATAAAATAATATTTGTAAATAGATGATGATTCTAACTTCATAAATGCGCCAAAATTACTCTTTTCTTTTATTACAGAAAACCTTATTTTATTTTGATATGTGTTTACTTTCTAAATACATACCTCCGTATTTAATTACTTGTAAAACGGTAAATTTTGCCGGTCCTAAGCCAGGATGAAGTATGAAGGAGAGGGTAGAATTTAAAAAATAAAAAGTAACTACCAACACTTATTATTATGCTTCATTTTATTGTCTAAGGCTACCTACATTTTAAGTGCGACGTAAAGAATGCGTAAGAGTAGGACGGAAAGTAAGTACTATCAATGAAGTAGTGAATGAATTGTAAAATATGTCTATGATTTAGGTGAGATTTTCTACAAAAAACAAATTATTATAACTTTGCTATTTATAGATATTATGAAATTCTTACGTCACATATATGATAATAATGTGTTCGCTAATATGTCCTTAAAGTTTTTGTACTAATTAAAAAATAGTGGTGAATATGCGATTAACTACAAATAAGTTCGATTTTGAACCAAATATATAGATAACCTATGTCCGAAATCCATATCGATTAATCATCAGCCTTTAACAGTCCACTGCTGGTCTAGGCCTCTCCTTTGAATGGAGGAATTGGAGGAATAGATTAATCAATATCATTTAAAAACTGTTAAATAGCAACACTTTTCTTACTCTTAAGTAAATGTCAATAATGATATATTCAGTTCATTTTGTCTGTTACGTATTTGTTTTGTTTGTGCACATTCTGAATGCTTTTTATGCTTTTGGATCTTTTACGACTGCTGGCTTTTTCTTTCTGATTTCTACCCTTACTAAATGATTAACTCATTCCTTTCTACTCAAAACTACGAAATACTTTAACTATCCTAATAATCCTACAATCACTTGCAATATTGTATTTCTGCATAGTAGTTAGTCTATGATCGTAAATGACGTCACATAAAAATAAAGAAATACATTTTAATGTGGTATTATGATACATTTATAAAAAATATTGACTAACGCTACTACAGATACAAGTTCTGATTTAAATTAATCGATATATCGTCACCACACAGTCAATAAACGAAGCGGACCCACACCGCAGGCAAGTCAAAGTGACACTAGATTGCTTTGCCGGGATATGCATGCAAAGCATTTGAACAAATTAAATGTTCTGAATGCTACATCTAGTACTTTAGTACATATATATCGATGTAAAATGCAGGCTTTAAAGTACAACAGTATTACTGTTTTAGATGGAATAAAGAATAGCAACTGACTAAAACACGCTCTGCCTAAAATCCATAATGACTAAAAATATAAATGGCGTGGTGGTTTACCACAAACTGATTTTAAGAAATGAAGATTAAAAACTGTCTCTATGAACGTGATAAACTCAAAAACTACGGTTTTCACGAATAGATTCCTGAGGAAAATTTAAGTGTATTATTCACACGGGTGGAGCCGCAGCTGAAGTTTACTTAAATACAATAAACAGAGTCACACAATTTACATTTCATTTATTTCAATAATTAACTTGACCAGAAATGAGTTTTACGTAAATGGGGGTGTCCGTTAAACACCCCAAATGCGCTTGCCTGATAAAACCGCACAAAACCTAACTAGTATTTTTGATTCAATTGTAGCTCTTTAAATATATCGAACTTAAATCGATTGAGTCAATGGCAGTTTCCTACAATCTCAACATCATTCTCAAGAACATTTTATTCTTTGGAGTACTTTCAAAGCAGACTTATATCAGAACGTTCTAAAACGAAATAACATAGCACAATAAATGAAAACATACAGACATACATATACTCACGCCTTTTTCCCGTCGGGGTAGGCAGAGACAACGGAACGCCACTTGCATCTATCCTTACAAACCTCACGCGCTTCTTCTACATTCCTTACCCTGTTCATACATGCTCGCCGATTGCGAGTGCTTCGGACCTTGCCATTTTTTAAGATGTCCCCAATCTGATCGACGAATGTCCGACGAGGTCTGTCGCGTCTGACTTGCCCACACACGTTAGCCTCATAAATTTGATGCGTCACTCTTTCTTCACTCATTCGCTCCACGTGCCCAAACCATTTCAGCATTCCTTTCTCAATTCTTGTCACGTTGTAACTGCGTTAATTCTGTTTTCATGCTTTTCCTGCCACACCCAATACTCACTACCGTACATCAACGTAGGCACAAGCACTCCATTATGAACCGCCAGTCGCGCCTGTTTTGGCACATTCTAGCCGTTCATAAAGGCATGCGGCGCTCCGTTTACACAATTTCCCTCAGTCACTCTCCTTTCAATATCTCCTTCACATCTTCCATCCCTTGTAAACATACTACCCAAATATACAAATTCTTCAACTTGTTCAATGTTTTCATCTTCAATCGCAATATTACACTCAGTCACATTTTCATCCTTCTCAAACACCATTACTTTCGTCTTTCTTGCATTCAATTTCATACCCTTTGCTTTAAAGCTCTCATTCATACAGTTCATCATTTGTTGTAACTCAGTCGCCGACGACGCAAGAATGACTTGATCATCGGCGTACAAGAGGCACTTAACACGCAATCCTGCCATATCGATCCCGCATTCCATTTACCTCATATCTTTCATGTAGCTATCCATGAATAAGTTGAACAACCAGGGTGAGACTGCACATCTCTGTCTGACACTTTTGGAGATGTGAAACCACTCTGTATAGGCACCGTTAATCCGGAATCAGGCTCTAGAACCCCTATACAGAGATTTCAGAGCCCTAATTTTAAAATTGTCCACCCCATACATGGATAGCACCTTCCATAATTCCTTTCTATTCACTCTATCATTAGCCTTTTCCAGGTCTATGAACGCGCAATATACCATCTGGTTTTTTGCCAGACACTTTTCGGTTATGCAGCGTAAGGAAAATACCTGATCCGTACATCCTATTCCCTTCCAAAATCCCGCTTGCACATCCCATATCTTCTCATTAGTCACATTTACTACCCTGTCAATTAATATTCTAGCATACATTTTTCCTACAACACTAAGAAGGCTGATCCCGCGATAATTTTGACATTCCTGCTGCGAACCTTTTCCTTTAAAAATTGGGACAAGTACTGCCTTCGTCCAGTCATCTGGTACCTGACCTTGTTTCCAACATAGGTTAAAAAGGCGATGCAGCAGGTTTACTATTAGTCCATCGCCAGCCTTCAACATTTCAATCGTCACCTTATCATACCCAGCAGACTTGCCGGATCTCATACCTATTAGCGCTTTCATAATTTCATCCATTCCAATTTCATCACTAGGGCCATCATACATATCTATAATTTCTTCTTGCTCTCTATTTCACTCACATATTTCTCAAATAAACTCTCAAAATAGTCCTTCAAGCACTGGAGTATCATTTTTTCTTCATTCATGACTTCACCTTTTTCATTCCTAATAACTTGCATCGATCCATTCATATTTTTGCCCCGCACATCTTTGACTAGTTTCCAAAACAGTTTTGTATTGTCAACTAGAGCCGATTTGATCCTCATATTTCTTCTTCTTCTCATTGTTCTTCCTCTCTATACATTCTTTAACTTTAGCTTTCACACAGCTTATACTTGTCCTTCATTTCTTTAACAGTATGTTCATTCAAACTACCGCTCGCTCGATTCGTTGCTTCTATTGCTATTATATCCAACCACGCTTTTTTCTTTTCCTCAACCATACTTCTAGTTTCATCATCCCACCAATCTGCTTTCTAACATTTCTTACTTCTTCTTTTGCTCACACCGCATACATCTTCAGCACAATTCACTACGTTGGTTTTAAATACCAACCATACATCATTCAAACTTTCCTTATTTACATCACTCCAGCTTTTATCCAGCCGTTCGCTCAATTGCTTTTTATACATCTCTTTCGTATGCTGATCTTTAAATCTTTCCACTTTTATACGTTCTAATTCTGTATAAGACTCTTTGGCTCTGTGTCGCCTGTGTTTAAACATACCACCAACTCTTGATATCACCAAACAATGGTCTGTGCCAATATCTGGTCCACGATAAGCCCTAGTGTCTACTATTTTCATTCTCATTCTTTCATCGACTATCACAAAATCTATCATACTTCTTAACGTAACATGTCTTTCCTTCTTACGCCACGTGTACATAATAATATGTATCATCTTGTGCTGAAACCACGTATTCATCACAGACAGACCCATCTCCACACACACATCTAACAAGTACACGCCGTTGTCATTCACACTCTTATCACCAAACGTTCCAAGTATATTTTCATATCCATCACGCTTCACTCCAACCTATGCATTAAAATCTCCGAGCATGACAATACGTTCATTCCACTTACGCAATAACACAACCTCTCTCATTTGTTCCCAAAATTCCTCTCTTACCGCCTTACTGTAGGAAGATTCCGGAGCGTATACACCTATCAGAAGTAGAAGTGTCAGACCTACTTTCATCCGGACCCACATAAGGCGCGGACTTACGCACTCATACCCTCGCATGCATTCTGCCATTCGCTCTGAAAGAATAATACCGAAGCCTTTACTACCATGTTCGTCATTGGTAACCCCTGACCATATTTCTGTGAAAGGGCCGCGCGTCTGCATTTCTTTCTCCTTACGTTTAGTCTCATTTACAAACAATACATCCAAATTTCTGTCACTCATTAACTCGTATACTTCATGCAGTTTCTCTTTCATTCCTCCTCTTACATTCAACGTCGCAAATCGACATTCCGATGCCCACTTTCCGCCCCGACGCGAACAGTTTCGCTTGAGGTTTTGGTTGTTTCGGCGTGACGTATGGCGAATATCGTCGCCGCCTACAGCTGTAGGTTGCTCCCTCCAGACTACGAGGAGCAGACTCGTCCTGTAGATACAGGATGAGGAGGGGATTCTCCGGCTCCGCCGGTACCCCCCTGGGGTAAATTTACTGTTATATTTCCCACAGCCATGATCACGTCGGTAGTTGTACTGTACTATTTATTTTTGGATTTGACAGTCAGTCCCTAACGGCGGGACAGTCCTCCGGGTTTATATTGAGTTTTCCTTCTCAAAGACTAAGGACGCCAATCAAGGCGCCGGATTACCTTAGTCGCCTTTAAGACACCTTGGTAGGAGTGAGGGAGGGCTATTCTACTCCGCCGGACACCCCACGGCTAAAATCAATGAAAACGTTCGCAATAAAGTCAGTGTCAGCGCAGGAACCTTGTGTACGTAAGAGTAGCTAGCTGTACGTTCCACAGACTCCGGTGTACGTCTCACAGACTCCAGACATACTGTGTACGTCTCACAGACCACGGTGCAGCCTCGCCATTCGTTATATCAGATAACATCGCCGGAACTTTATGCCACCGTTGAGTACGGAACGGTTGTACACAGAATGCAGTGAGCGAGGTACATACATACGGTGAGGCATCGCGTTGCAACATCCAGTTTATTTTGATCTTACTTCTTTCGGCAAGTCTGTGTAGTCACGGTTTAAGTTGAACTGGTAATTTTGGCGTGAAATTGTTTGTCCGTCGTATTAACATTTTAGTATCGAAAATGGTGTCTGCATATATAAATAGTTGGTCTACAACATTGACAACTTTTCATGTCATAATTTAATTTCGTTTCGCTTGCGTAAGAGCGCCGAAGACTTATCTTACCAACTCTTGAAACCGCGATGCTCTAAGATTTCACGCAGACAGAAGGTTTTACCTAGGTACTATCTTTATATTTTTCTATAATACGCTTTTGTACCTCTGGGATGCTATTACAAATACCGCTATTATAATGTAGGTGTCTGGCCAACAATCGATAGATATAAAAAGAGAAGTGAAGATAACTCATCATAGCGGCGAAATAAGTTTGAATTTTTCCATAGGGACGGGTATCCGTGGATATTTGTGTACATGCCGAGATTGATTTCACACACCATATGTGTGCTATATGTACATACGTATAGCTGTGTGCGTGTGCCAAGAACGAGATCGCAGCTCGCCCACGCAATCCAAAGCTTACGTTTCATGAGTAATTATCGCGGCGTAAGTACTCCGAACTTTTTTCTCGGTTAAACCCTCTCACTTACTTTGTTTGGCACTCCTTTGTATATTTAATAGGTACTCCTTTTTTATAAAGATTTAGATAGAAGAACAACAACGTATTCTCCAGTCTTAAACACAAAGGCAAGAGGAAAGCTCGTTTTAAGGTAGCCTTTTTATAGTATCGCTTGGGAGTTGTGCTAGGTCTATTCGAGGTATTTCAGCCTTGAATATCGTTTATATACACTATTCAACAAATATGTTAATGCGTGTTGGTGTTGGAATAAATATTTCAGGCGAAAAAGATAAGAAAAACACATAAGGTTGATATTATGTTCGTTGCCCAATTTGATATCGATGACCATAAATTCATCTATTGGGATAGAAATGCCAGATTACTATTATGGGTTATGTAGCATAAGTTTGATAGAAGTAATTAACTATCACCCAGTGGGCCTTACTTTCAGTGGCAGTATATTTCACGTGACCTTTACCTCTACAAACTTTTTACTTTTAGGCCCAGTTTTACCACCTCTTGCCTGCTTAAAGTATCTTACAGAGAAATTGAAAATAGAACGTAATATCAATAATATTAATTAATTATAATTAGCGTACCTTTAAGCACACTGGTAAAACGCCTGGCCTTTAGGCTCAATGCCGCAGGTTGGGAATTTTGATAGATATACAGTATACATACAATTTGTATGATCATCCGTCAAAAATCTCCTCATATAAGATGTACTACCGCGAGGCTTTTCAGATTTTCACCGGTCCAGCAAAACCCCGTAAAGGCGGCCGTAATGCGTACCGACCCTTATGGATTATTACAATTTCTTTAAATCACGTACGCAATAAAGTTCTATCGCGTGAATATTGCTGTGAACAGCACCACATTATGGCGCTAATCCTCCTAAGCATTCACTTGTAACAGAACAACGAGCATTCGCCGTTTTTTGTTTCGTCGAACATTTTTACGGACTTGCTAGCGAATGGTCTAATCAACAAAAACGTCGGAGCAAATTTACCATCCATCCGCTAGAATGCTTGCCAGAACCTTCGATAGAATGCTCGCTAAAACAGTCTCGTGTGTTTTTCTGTTATGTAACATTCACAAGAATGCTCATTAGAGGTGAATGCTTAAGTGTATCAGTAGCATTATGTATCAGAAGTGTATCAGAAGTATTATGTATCACTATGTACTGTTTTCAGTGAACGCGGCTGTAATGTGCTCAATGTGCTCATTGGCATTTTTCTCGATCTGAAATAAGCGTTCGACACTGTCCCTGTCGACACCCTTCTGGCTAAGTTAGATCGCATAGGAATTCGTGGAAATACACTAAATATATTTAGGGACTATCTTTCTGAGCGTATGCAATGCACTAAGATCGAGTGCCTCGTGAGTAATGATGCAGCAATCACTTGCGGAGTCCCCCAAGGCTCGATTCTTAGTCCAACTTTATTCTTGCTCTACATAAATGATTTATGTAACCTTAGCATTCCCAATACCAAAATCTACACCTACGCCGATGATACCGCATTAATTATAAATGGTAACTCATGGTCTGAAACATGCGCCAGCGCCGAATTAGCACTCGCCACAGTTTCTTCCAGGCTCAACTCTAACAAACTGACTTTAAATATGGATAAAACCCACTTTATGTGCTTCGGTACCAAAGTAAATCACTTACCACCTACCAACGATTTAATAATAAAAAAATCTTACGTGTCATGGATCTACGGCTACGTCCAACTGCTCCTGTCCTTCAATAACCAGAACTAAACTCGTGAAATATCTTGGCATTCTGATCGATGAAACTCTATCGTGGTCCGCCCATATAAATCACCTAACTTCCAGAGTTAGAAAACTAATGCCCATATTTAAAAAAATAAGATATTGTGCGGATTTCAAAACCGCCAAATTAGTTTACTTCGCTCTCTGTCAGTCCATTGTCAAGTACTGTTTGTGTGTATGGGGTGGATCTCCTAAGTCAGTTTTGATTAAGCTTGAGAGAGCCCAAAGATCAGCACTTAAGGTCTTAACTTCGAAACCTAGAAGATACCCTACCACACAGCTCTATTCGGAATGCCAGGTGTTATCGGTACGTCGACTTTATTTATTAATTATGATAAAGCGTTTACATCAGACCATCCATACTGGTAAATATACTTTACTAAGTAGCTCTCGGCGAACATCAAACCTATTGCGCTTGGAAAAGCACAATACAACTCTAGCCAAGAGACAATTTAGAATTATGGGAATTCATATTTACAACATAGCTCATAAAAAAGTAAACATCTATCAATGTAATAATTACAACAGCAAAACAATCGTCACTCAATGGTTGCTTAAAATGACATATGAGGAAGCTGAGCTCATTGTCAGTTGTGTTTTTTGATAGGAGTGCTCTACAACACACACAAACACACACACACACACACACACACACACACACACACACACACACACACACACACTCACACACACACACACATACAGAGAGAGAGACTCCCACACACACATACACACCCATTTTCCGAACAATTCATTCCTGATTTGACTTTCTTGTTATCCATTGCTTTTATTTTATAAAGTTGTAAGTCATCATAATCTTTATCTATTTATGTTCATACAGAAATTAACTGTGTAACCAGAGTTCACTCCTTGACCTTCATATTACAAGTATTATACTTAGTTTGAAGGTCAAGAGTTCTAAACAATGAGTATCTGTATTTTTGTGCCAATAAAGTTTTTTTTTTTTTTTTTTTTTTCCCCGGTATTCTTGTTCAGTTTATTCTAACGTTGACGTAAAGGTTTCACATTGAAACGAAACTATTTCCACGGACTTTATCGCGTGTTATTTTCTGTAACAAGTTTTATCTCCTTTTAACCCCCCTCGGGTTAAGATACATTTCAACGTCTGTGGCAACGAGATGGATAATCTCGAAGTGCAAGTAATCACAAGTAAGTCTCCTTCGGCCATTCAAACTTGAATACAAAGACTTATGATTTGTCTTTTATTTAGAGAGCAACGGGAATCCTTTTTGGTTTTACTCATAAGTGTTTTGTGAGTTATAATAAATAAGTACGGCTCGACTGAAGAAGTGCGAACTTAGGGCTGAGATCAAACAAGCAAAATTTTGTGTATTAGTATTTTGGGTCACACTATTTAGTCTGCGTTCAGCTCAAAATTGTGGTTAGTACCTCATATCAACTTATTATGCCGTTTGTTCATCTGCCAAACTACACTCGTATAATTGTGATTGAATTTCACTCACACTGTGTGACATTTTGATGATGACTTTACTCTTAGCTGGTAGCTCGTATCATAATAATATATGTATTTTTGATTTAAAAAAGCACTAACGGTCAAGTGATCGTGCTTGCCTTTTGTTTAATTTTTCAACGTCGCGTAAGTCCATCGGTTCGCATATATTTATAAATTGTGACATCCTTTAAAATGTGCTACCAACCACGTTATTATGTAAAAGATTTTTCATTCATTTGTTATAATGTGGGTTATCGTTTGACAGGTGACCGCCACTACTAATTAACTGGCAGTATTTGGGGAACTATTAAATTAAGTTTTATCTCATAATCTTTATGTATAAAATGATTTGGCATGTCTGTTCCTTGGGAGTGTAGGGGAGCACTATTAAAGAGAGGGTTTTTGGGCATAACCACCGCAAGAGTCTAAAATACTCATACGTGGGCGGCGTCTAGTAGAGTCTAAAAAATAATTATTAAAGCTAATTAGGCTACACTTATGTAAGAATTATACACGACTTTTAACATTGTGATTGTGGGCGAATTACAACAAACTTGTGGGCGAATTATATACAACGTGTAATGGAAATAACGCACATCCTCAGACACCCCAATTAGAAAACCTCGTTATTATCATAATGCATGCATTGAAATATTTTTTTTATTAGCCTAAACATTGTTTTTGATCGAAAGTATTAACTTCATTATAAGTAAAATGCGTGGTCACTACAAACCTGCGCACGCACACAATCACACGAAACGTTTGCTGTGGTAAACAAACGACAGCGAAATACGATACGGTCTATCATTTTTTAATATCGTTAGTGGCTATTGTGACTATCTTAATTTAATCATAATAATCATACGTTAGCATTATTGATACATTAGAAATTAAAGTATTAAAAGGGTATCAATGAGAGAATTAAAGAAGAACGGCGTGTTTAGTTGTGAATCATAATTTTTTTACAATAAAAGAATAACCAAATGACTCACAGGCTTATTGTCACTTGTTCGGCGTCCTCTGTTTAAAATGCTGACATCAGGTGTCCACCACCCGGCTTAAATATTCCTTTAGTTCACACACACACAATGTTTCTTTTCACTGTTTCAAAAGCAGCTGATATCTTATTTTAACTCCCCGGCACTTGTTGTCTCGACACAATCAACTAGTGGTTTAATAGGTATGTCCCCATAAAGCAAAAGTCCAGGGGCGTCAAGTCAGGCGACCTAGGAGGCTACTGGACAGGACCGCCGCGATCGATCCAGCGCTCCTTGTATTCGACTTCACGATGATCTCGAACGTTCTACGTCAAACGCGCGGGGGCACCATCATGTTGATAATACACATTTTGTAAATAAACAAGTAAACTTGTTAAACATTTTTTTCACTACACTCACAGAGAATCCAGGTAGATGACTAATTTTATTTATCTAAGCGCAACAATGGCCGCCCGGCCGGCCGGCCGGCGCTGTACCTACCAGCGCGGGTGACCGACGCGACGGTGACAAGTGAGACACATTACGTCTCGCTCTTTCCCGCTGTTAATACGCAAGCGAAAGAAAGATGATATATATTTTGGTGGTCAATTGTGTGTTATTGTCTTGTACCGGCTGTTATGTTGTATTAATGTGTGCGTTCCTGTACGTGGAACCACTAAACAAATGCATTTAAAAAGAAGCCGTTCTACGTTGACTTAAGGTTTATTTTCGTATATTTTGCCTTTTCAAAGCAATGAGCGACTATAATTTACGTAATTTTAATTATTTTAGGATTTAAAAAAAATTATATTAAAAATGTCAGAAATGGATTCAGTAGCTGATTCTGAACAAAGTACTTTCAAAATGTGCATTAAACTTGTTACATGTTGTATATTGTCATTAATCCCTTATAAGATCAACTATTTTACACGGCTTTGCGCGTAGCCTGGCACACATCAGAACAGTTTTTAGAAGTAATGTCTATTAGTAATACAAAACCTTTTGAACAAAGTAAAATCGGTCGGTCCAATCTCGACGGGCGGAACGCACGTGACAAATAAAGGCTGGCGCGAGATTAGCAGACTCGCACAGTTATAGCCGGCGTTACGACTAATTCACATTATCGAATGTTCCTCCCCCCAAGCCCTCTCGCCAACCCACCACCCCACTCCCCACTTTGAAGCCTCTCGTTACTCTGTTAGCTCTGATGACTGCACCTGCCACTGCTAATCGAAATAATCGCAATCATAAATGTATTATGCGTTATTGATAGCTGTCTGACTTACTTTTTATTGGCTTCTTTAATTATATGTATCTTCGGGTACGTTTTGTAGTGTTGGTTCGTGAACAAACATTAATTTCTATAATTTACCAAATGCATGTTTAACCCTTTATGCTTTAGTAACGTAAATGACTAGTAGTGTTTAATGGACAGTGGTAGCGCCATCTATCCTTTCCATTGCTAGTTAATTATGTCAACGTCAATGGTTCGTCGCTGCTCGGCCAATCCGAGCGATCCTTTTCATAAATCCCCTCCCAAAACGCCTCGCTATTGGCTGCCCTGCTCAACGGCGACGAAGAAAGAATGGAAGATTTGAGACGCGCCGATCTCATGTCCGTCGTATACCGCAATCCGCACCGCCATATATAATTATTACCGCTTATACCAAAAAACCTAACAAACCCGCTCGCGAGTGAAAGTGATTTGTGTAGTGGAGTGATTCAAGCAGCTTCAGGATTATCGAAGAAACCAAGCGGCCGCCATTTGCAAGGAAAAGGACTGCCGAGCAAGGTAAGAGGCTCCTAACCACAACACCTTTTCACTTCCTCACTTCCTAGTCAATAAGAACCAAAATCCTACAGTCCACAATATTAATAGTTTTCCCAAATCAACTAGGAACATTCGATTTTTTTTGATCCATACGAGTCGGATTCATTTACGTTTTATACGTAAAACCTCGTTATATCTATATACCTAGGCAGTTATAGCACCTAGCTATACTCCTAGTCCATTCACATAACCGTCACATGGTTGTTATCGCACGCATCAGTAGGTAATATACTTTCATGTAGCTACCTACTTACCCAATTATTAGATAGATAGATATACTCTTTATTGTACACCAAATAATATTGAAAAGTACACATTTTTTTAATTGGCTTATACTACAGCATATACAAATGGCGGCCTTATCGCTAAAAGCGATCTCTTCCAGGCAACCTTTGGATGGACAGAAATGGTGTGTAAGCAATCAAGTGTGGCGATGGTGTAGTTAATATATAAAATAATATCAACTAATATACATACTGAATATACATAAATGTATAAATATTATATATCATACATATTCTTCATAAAGACCATACACATATGTACATACATTATTATATATAAATACTTATATACCTATAAACTATACGAGATAGAATGTCATATATTATTTCATAATATCATTATACTAATAACTATGCTAAAATACAGATACAGTGAATACTACTCATAAAGTAAGACCTTCAACGCTCAAAAGAAAGAGAAGACTAGTTAGAAACAGAGAAACTACGTAAAATGGGAAAATTTCTACTTTTTCGAAGCAGCAGCACGCTTCGCCTTGGTCGCAAGTTGTTGTTTAGCTACTGGCTTCTCTGCGGCCGCAAGCTTGAGCTTACCTAGTTCGCCCACCGAAGATATACGATGACGGTTGCCATCGGGACCAAGGATGAAGACGTATCCCTCTCTCGTCCAGCACTTCCCGACGCCGAACTTCGCTCGTGCAGCCATAAAGTCAGGAACTCCGACAAAGTGATACCTGTGCCCTTCAACTTCGTCTTCGTGAACCATACTCTGTCCCGCACGACTACTGACTCGAACTTGACAAGTATGGGCCTTGCCTTGTCACTGCTCGCTTGCCGTCCCATCCTGTGGCAGCGGCGCACATCATCAGCAGTGAAGGTGTCAATCTTGAGGTGCTGCCTTACAACATCAGTGACCACCTGAGCCGTCTCCTCGTCCTTGCGCTCCGCCACTCCGTGAAGCAGTAACATCTTGCGCCGGCTGCGCATTTCCATTTTGTTCACCTCACGGCCGACAATTTCAAACTGCTGGGAAAATGACTGTAGGGTCTGCAACACGAAGGTCTTAAATGTGGCAAACTCATCTGCTAAGCCCCCAGTGCTCTGTGGTGATTTTTTCTGCAGCTCTGCTTCAAACTTTGCCATACGCTCTTCAAAATAAGTCTGCATATCAAGGACTGTTGATGGATTGAATGTGTCCATAGTGTATTTATGTTAATACTTGTTAGTAAACGGAGATAACACTACACCAGCAGGTATTCACTATTACCTATAATTATTTTGCATTTAAATTACTGTTTACTTAATATTAACTATTTTATTAAAATTTTATTCCAAGCAAAATCAAATTGTACTTATTGTTTCAACTACCCACCGGTTATTATTTCTGGAACTATCAAAGTTGTCTTGTAAATCTCATATTTCAAGCAACTTTCACCGCAATTCCACCGCTTTAATGTGTTGCCTAGGTACTTAGGTAAAATAATAGGTACTTTAGATATTCTTATTTAGTTTCGGTCTCATTAGCTTATACTTACGTAAACATGTCACAACAAAAGAAGTCACGCGTGTCGGAAGACAAAGAGATGACAATCTTAGAAGCAAAACGCAATATTTTATTTGAGCGTATTCAAAACATTTATGAGCGTTCAAAGACCACAGCCCGTTTCCGCGGCTCGCACGCCGAAGTTACCGCCAATCGAGATTGTATCGTTTGATGGCGATATACGAAACTGGCCGTTATTCTATGCGAGTTTTAAGTCTACAGTGCACGATAAGGGTTCTCTGACAGATGCTGACAGGTTGTACTATTTAATAGGTAAAATGTCACCGAAGGCCCAGTCCGTATTTGCAGGTGTCACACCCAGTGCTGAGAATTATCAGGTCATATTTCAGTCACTACTTGATAGAAATCAAGACACGCGCATCCTAGCGTCTACCTACTTTGACCAAGCTTTAAATCTTAAACTGTCCGGTGCCGCATCTGTCTTGAATTTCCAGCTGTTTATAGATAACTTCGTAACCGCGGTTAATTCTCTTAGGAACTTAAAATTGGAAGATCTTTCCGACTTTATGTTGTCTCAACTCGCTTTAAAAAAGTTTGAGACTGAAACAATTCGTGCTTTCGAGATGTCGGAACGCAATAATAAAATACCTACACTAGATAGTTTTATTTCGTTCATCAAAGATCAGTGTCGAATATTTCATAATACGCAGTCTAGTTCACCTAGCCCGTCTAACACTAACAGCAGCAAACAAAGGTTGAATAAAGCGCGAAATAGTAATAATAACTCGGTCCCTAATCCACAATCTTACGTAACATGCTCGGAATCTAATAAAATTAATTCACAGAAGTGTCTGTGCAGTAATATAGTGCACGACCATTTCTACAAGTGTCCGCCTTTAATGGTTTAAATCCGACTGCTCGTTTCAAGTGCGTGAAGGACAACAGAGCTTGCATTAATTGCTTAAGTATAAAGCATAAAACTAGTGATTGTTCTAGTAAGACGAGATGTCATTCATGTAATCAACGACACCACTCATTGTTGCACTTTGATAAAAGTAGTCCGTTGCCAAGCCAAGCCGCTAACCTTGACACACTTACTGGTTCGGCGTTACACCGAAACCGAAGGTTCCTAGGCGATTTGGGAAAAAAATGGACTGTATCTAAAGGATGGCGAGTTCTGCTCGCCTAGGATTGGAAGGGAAGAGGATTGTGTGGTGTAGAAAGGAACCTCTTACCTTGCACGGCAATCTTCTTCTTCTCAGAAGGGGCGTCTCCTGGTGTTTTCGAGATGAAGCTGCTTGATTCACTCCACTACACAAATCACTTTCACTCGCGAGCGGTTTTGTATAAGCGGTAATAATTATATATGGCGGATGCGGTGCGGTGCTGTATAGTATAGACTCGAATGTTCTGCGTCGCCGTTGAGCAAGGCGGCCAATAGCGAGGTGTTTCGGGAAGGGATTTATGAAAGGGATCGCTCGGATTGGCCGAGCAGCGACGAACCATTGACGTTGACGTGATTAGTTCTCGATGGAAAGGTAGATGGCGCTACCATATCCCCCCGGCCCTAAAGGGTTGCCTTTAAAAGAAATAGAATTGAACTTAGCTATGTTGGGTGTACTACCGCATAACCCATCAATAAGCTAAGACAGCGATATGATAATAAAATAATCTAAATTAACTTTAGCGAAAACTACAAACGCAATAACAGCGAAAACTACTAACTAAATACTTAAACTAAGAGGTAGATCCAACTTCAGGCTAGATCTCACTGAGTTGGAAGCGGACAGAGACGTACAACAGGGCGCACGTAGCTCCCCTTAGCGGTTTTCACGATAACAACGCGAGTTGTACCGTCCTTGGAAGTATGCAATTTCTCTACGATGGCTAACGGCCATGAAAGCGTCGGAGCATTATCATGTATTATGACGACCAACGTACCCTCCTGTATAGGGGATGCAGGACTATTCCACTTGGATCTAGCCTGAAGCTGGTGTAGATATTCCGCACGCCAGCGCCGCCAGAACGACTGCACGAGTTTATCCAGCAGAGTATGTCTCTGGAGCAAGCTTGAAGAGTCTGCTTCAGGAGTCGGAAATGACGATAACGGCACTTGTTTTGTGGGCGCAAGCTCTTATTTACGCGACCTTTATAAGTTTCTCAGGGAAGAATATCGTACTCGTCTTCAGGAAGATTTTTCCATAAATCATATTGACTGGAAGTTTATTCCACCAGCATCACCACATTTCGGTGGATGTTGGGAAAACATGGTCAAAGTAATTAAAACGCATCTCTTCAAGGTTATAGGTCAACAGATCCTCTCTTACGAAGAGCTTTTTACTGTCCTTGCATAAGTCGAGGCACATATCAACTAGCGTCCGCTCACGGCATTGAGTAGTGACCCTGCAGAACCATCCGCGTTAAGCCCTGCACATTTTCTGAACACAGTGCCATTATCGTCATTTCCGGCTCCTGAAGCAGACTCTTCAAGCTTGCTCCAGGGACATACTCTGCTGGATAAACTCGTGCAGTCGTTCTGGCGGCGCTGGCGTGCGGAATATCTACACCAGCTTCAGGCTAGATCCAAGTGGAATAGTCCTGCATCCTCTATACAGGAGGGTACGTTGGTCGTCATAATACATGATAATGCTCCGCCGCTTTCATGGCCGTTAGCCATCGTAGAGAAATTGCTTACTTCCAAGGACGGTACAACCCGCGTTGTTACCGTGAAAACCGCTAAGGGGAGCTACGTGCGCCCTGTTTTACGTCTCTGTCCGCTTCCAACTCCATGAGATCTAGCCTGAAGTTGGATCTACCTCTTAGTTTAAGTATTTAGTTAGTAGTTTTCGCTGTTATTGCGTTTGTAGTTTTCGCTAAAGTTAATTTAGTTTAATTTTATTATCATATCGCTGTCTTAGCCTATTGATGGGTTATGCGGTAGTACACCCAACATAGCTAAGTTCAATTCTATTTCTTTTAAAGGCAACCCTTTAGGGCCGGGGGGATATGGTAGCGCCATCTACCTTTCCATCGAGGAATGGAGTGAGTGGAGTGAATCAATCTTCTTCTTCTCAGAAGGGGAGTCTCCTGTTGTTTTCGAGATGAAGCTGCTTGATTTACTCCACTACACAAATGACTTTCACTCGCGAGCGGTTTTGTATGAGCGGTAATAATTATATATGGCGGATGCGGTGCGGTGCGGTATAGTATAGCGGACACGTTCTCAGCGACTCGAATATTCTGCGTCACCGTTGAGCAAGGCGACCAATAGCGAGGTGTTTCGGGAAGGGATTTATGAAAGGGATCGCTCGGATTGGCCGAGCAGCGATGAACCATTGACGTTGACGTGATTAGTTCTCGATGGAAAGGTAGATGGCGCTACCACTTACGTCGCAGGTGCAGGCTACGATAACTGCGCCTCCCACGATTCAGAATGAAATATCGTTGTGTACGACATCCATCGCGCGGGCGACGCGCACGCGAGGATGGCACTCGCGCATCTATAATGATCCACGCAGGGCCAAAACGCAGTGTACGGCGTCTAAGACGGTACTGTTAGCGACAGCGCAAGTTATCGTTTATGATGTTAATGGGTTGCTGCACATGGTACGTTGTCTACTCGATAGCGCGTCTCAGACCAATTTAATAACATTGGAATGTTTCAAACGCCTTGGATTGTGGAATAACTTTAGAAATACTAGTTCAGTGTTCTAAGGAATCGGCGGGTCAGAAAAACATTGCAAGGGTTCCGTAGATATTAAAATACATTCGCGTTTTGATAGGAATATTAATTTTAACATTTCTTCGCTTATCGTGGAGCGTATTACGGACGCATTGCCAAACGCTTATGTGGACGTATCGCTACTCACACACCTCGAGTCATTGCCGCTGGCAGACTAGGAGTTTGCGAATCCGGCAGACATTGATGTTTTGATCGGAGCTGCATTATGCCCGCACTTGCTACTAACTGACGTGGTACGTAGTGAGCAATATAACTTACCGCCCGCTATTGAGACGGTATTTGGGTATGTGATTATGGGTACCGTACCTACGTTACATACTTCTCAATACATTACGTCTTGCTGTTGTTCTGTTCTTCAAGAAAATAACATTGATTCTCTTCTCAAGCGATTTTGGGAGCTTGAAGAGGTTACCGCACCGCCCTCGATGAGCCGTAAAGATCTCGAGTGTGAAGAACATTTCCGTGCTACCACTGTTCGTGACGACAGTGACAGATACGTTGTGGCGTTGTCATTCTATGGTGACCCTTATTCGTTAGGCGACTCGTACGCTGCTGCGCTTAGACGTTTCCATTGTTTGGAACGTAAACTTGATGCATCGCTTAAGTTACGCAGCGCCTATAGTGACGTCATTCGTGACTACATAGATAAAGGTTTTTTGAGTGTAGTTGTAAACAACGAGGGTAACTCTCTACTCTCATATTATATCCCGCATCACGGCATAGTTCGCGAAGATAAAACCTCTACTAAACTTCGTGTGGTTTAAGATGCTAGGTGTAAGACTACATCGGGTCAGTCGATTAATGACATTTTGCATGCCGGCCCCAATCTACAGGGTGATTTATTTAACATCATAATAAAGTTTCGTCGTTTCCAAATCGCTCTGTCAGCTGATTGCCGCCAAATGTTCCTCAATATCGGCGTTTGCGAGTCTGACCGTAGATTTCAACGGATTTTTTATCGTTTTAACAATAAGGAATCTTTATCTGTGTATCAGATCAATCGTGTTTGTTTTGGACTCAAGTCTAGCCCATATCACGCGTTACGAGTTGTTCGCCAGTTGATCGCTGATGAAGGCGATCACTTTCTCGCCGCAGCAGCTGTTGCTACTTCCGCTTTGTATATGGATGACATTGCCTGTAGTGTCGTATCCGCTCCGCTAGCAATTTCGCTTTGTGAAGAGCTTATTCAGCTTTTCAAGCGAGGCCAGTTTGATCTTGTCAAATGGACAAGCAACTCTAAGGAGGTTCTCGCACGCATACCAGATTCTCATAAAGCTTCTCCAGACATTGAGTTTGAGAAGTCTGTACCGCATAAACTTCTCGGTTTACGCTGGGACAAATCCTGCGATAGTTTTCGGTTTGACGTCTCACCACCGGATGATAAGTGCACCAAACGCACCATGCTGTCCACAGGGGCTCGACTATGGGACATAATGGGTTTTGTGGCTCCCACAATTTTGTACGCCAAGCTCTTGATCAAAGAGCTTTGGCTATCAAAGTATGAGTGGGATAAAACATCCCTGACCATATTGTCGCCGCTTGGGGCCAGTTTTGTATTGAGCTTAACGCGCTCAATCAAATTACTATTCCACGTCATCTTGGGTTGGTAGATGGATGTACCATCAACTTAATAGGTTTCGCTGACGCCAGCGAGCGTGCTTACGGCGGAGTTGTATATCTGCAAGTCCGCATTGGTTCTAACTACTCGGTGCATTTAGTTTGTGCCAAGTCTAAGGTCTCGCCTGTTAAAACCATTTCGGTTGCGAGACTGGAGTTGTGTGCGGCCCTTCTGCTGTCTCAGTTGCTCCGCAAGGTTCAAGACACAGTTTTGCCCCACTACCCTATTAATAAAATATACGCATTTTCCGACTCCAAAGTAGTGCTCGCTTGGATTCATTCTTCTCCTCATCGCTGGCAGACTTTTGTCGCCAACCTCGTTAGTAAATTGATTGAACTTGTTCCCGCTACTTGTTTCAATCACGTCGCGCGTACCGAGAACCCCGCAGATTGCTTGTCTCGTGGTGTCACTCCACTTAATCTTCTGCATCATCCATTTTGGCATCGTGGACCTTCTTGGATTTCCCATGATCCGTCAGAATGGCCCATGCAACCCTTAGACCACAGTGCAGAAGACGAAGATGTACCCGAACGGAAGTCTGTTTCTTATCCCGTGATTGCTGAGGTTGCGGAGTCTCCCATCTATGCTCACTCGCACTACGCAAGTCATCGTGGTCTAAGTTACTCCGTGCCATCGTTTATGTCTATAGGTTTCTTAGGCATCTACCTAATGGTACTTTTGTATCAAGTACTGATATCAAATTCGCAGAATGTAAGTTACTACAAGCTGTACAGGCTGTTCATTTTAGTAACGACATTCAAAATTTGAAAGACAATGTACCTTGTTCTCCCGCTATCCTTAGACTCAAGCCGTTTCTCGATGAACACGGCGTCATATGCGTTGGGGGTCGTCTGTCAAATTTGGATGAACCTTATAACTACAAACATCCTTGCATTCTGCCGCGACATGATCATGTTGTCGACCTTCTTGTTGATTTTTATCGCAAGAAGCACCTCCATGCTGGTCCAGAGTTGCTTATGTCCTTACTTAGGCATAAGTATTGGATTTTAGCCGCTCGACGAATAATTCGTCACAGAATACATAAATGTAACGTCTGTTTCAAATTTCATCCGCGTCCGACTTTCCCTCCCATGGCAGATCTCCCTAGCCAGCGCGTCAACCAGGTTGATAAAGTGTTTACACACACCAGTTGTGACTACACAGGACCACTGCAGTATACGCCAGTGCGTGGTCGAGGTGTTAAAAGCCGTGAAGCCTGGCTATGTATTTTTACATGCTTAAAAACGCGCGCTACGCATATTGAAGTTGTGACAGACTTAAGCACGGTGTCGTTCCTTGCAACCCTTAAACGATTTCTCTCACGGCGCTGCCCTATACAGTGTTTGTACACGGATAACGGCACTTGTTTCGTGGGCGCAAGCTCTTATTTACGCGACCTTTATAAGTTTCTCAAGGAAGAATATCGTACTCGTCTTCAGGAAGATTTTTCCATAAATCATATTGACTGGAAGTTTATTCCACCAGCATCTCCACATTTCGGTGGATGTTGGGAAAGCATGGTCAAAGTAATTAAAACGCATCTCTTCAAAGTTATAGGCCAACAGATCCTGTCTTACAAAGAGCTTTTAACTGTCCTTGCACAAGTCGAGGCACTGATCAACTCGTGTCCGCTCACGGCATTGAGTAGTGACCCTGCAGAACCATCCGCGTTAAGCCCTGCACATTTCCTGAACACAGTGCCGTTATCGTCATTTCCGGCACCTGAAGCAGACTCTTCAAGCTTGCTCCAGAGACATACTCTGCTGGATAAACTTGTGCAGTCGTTCTGGCGGCGCTGGCGTGCGGAATATCTACACCAGCTTCAGGCTAGATCCAAGTGGAATAGTCCTGCATCCCCTATACAGGAGGGTACGTTGGTCGTCATAATACATGATAATGCTCCGACGCTTTCATGGTCGTTAGCCATCGTAGAGAAATTGCATACTTCCAAGGACGGTGCAACCCGCGTTGTTATCGTGAAAACCGCTAAGGGGAGCTACGTGCGCCCTGTTGTACGTCTCAGTCCGCTTCCAACTCAGTGAGATCTAGCCTGAAGTTGGATCTACCTCTTAGTTTAAGTATTTAGTTTGTAGTTTTCACTGTTATTGCGTTTGTAGTTTTCGCTAAAGTTAATTTAAATAGGGATAGGTTTATCGTAGGTAGGTAAGGCTAGATATAGGAACCAGTAGGCTTAAATTAGGATAAGTCTAGGTTTAGGTACGTGCAAGCTTAGGGCTATACTTAAGAGCTATCGAAGGTTAGGCCCTAACTTGTACATTGTTTTTTTTTGAACAAATGACTGATTTATTTCTTAAAATTATTGTCTTATATACTAAACTTATTCTATATACACATACACACGTATTTAGTTGTGTGCCGTCGGTGTATTGCGCCGATGCAGCATGTTTGAGCCGACCGCCGTACGTGATAAATTAGATGATCTTAAAATATCACGCATCTTCCTCGGTGATAGGTTGGATGTGTGTTGGAATGCCAAGAATGTCATGTTCATGTTTGAACATTCTGGCGTCTCTCCGGAATAGGCTTCAGGAAGGTCATGTTCCGGCGTGAACATTCTAGCGTCTCTCCGGGGCAGGCTCTGGAAAGTTCTTATGTTCAGGCGTGAACATTCTGGCGGGTGTCTGGCGTAGGCTTCAGCTCAACTTCATCTGCATCGGTAGTTGGTTGTTCACTGGTGAGTTGTTTTCTTGACGGCTTCGGTTGGCTGGCTGTAGGCCACGTGCGATGCAACCCTGGCAGCGACAGTTGACCTCGTTGCATGCTGTAGAGTCTTAAGGCGATTGTTGCGGGGGAAATGTTAAGAACTTAATCGGTAGGTACATATGTATTAAAAAAAAAATATATATATATTTAGTCAACACGCAATTGTAATCATTTTTTGTTATACAATTGCATGTTCTTCACCCCTCCAGAAATTATATTCCTTCCCTTATTTAACAGTAGTATTAGTTGTAGTAGTAGCAATTGTAAAAGTAGTTTCTCTCAACTTGGCTACCGTCGCAGTAACCAAGTCCTCCTATTCCTTTGTTGTAGTAGTAGTTTCCCTCAACTTGGTACCATCGCAGTAACCAAGTCCTCCTATTCCCTTGTTGTAGCAATAGTTTCCCTCAACTTGGTACCGTCGCAGTATCCAAGTCCTCCTATTCCCTTGTTGTAGTAGTAGTTTCCCTCAACTTGGTACCGTCGCAGTATCCAAGTCCACCTATTCCCTTGTTGTAGTAGTATCCCTCAACTTGGCTACCGTCGCAGTAACCAAGTCCACCTATTCCCTATCTCCCTAGTGCTACCCTTCTCCTGTTAGGTATATTGTATAGCGAGGCCGTGTACACTGTGGTCACACAGACTGTCGCGTATACAACCCTAATCCCTAGTTCCCTAGCAGTCCCTGGGATCCCTGGGCCGGGATATCTGTCGCCGGGAGACCTGCGGCAGACGGAAAGTGGGTAGGATTAAGGTGTAGCGGAGTGGGTTATCTCACTGCCGGTCGAGCAGACTCACAAGACCGATCATGGTGACGGCTAAGGGTGTCTTGGCCGCATAGGTACTTACCGCAGTGAGAGGTGTGGGGTAGGGTATGAGTCCAAGCCGGGAGTGAACTTGTGACTGATTTATTTCTTAAAATTATTGTCTTATATACTAAACTTATTCTATATACACATATATACACGTATTTAGTTGTGTGCCGTCGGTGTATTGTGCCGATGCAGCATGTTTGAGCCGACCGCCGTACGTGATAAATTAGATGATCTTAAAATATCACGCATCTTCCTCGGTGATAAGTTGGATGTGTGTTGGAATGCCAAGAATGTCATGTTCATGTTTGAACATTCTGGCGTCTCTCCGGGATAGGCTTCAGGAAGGTCATGTTCCGGCGTGAACATTCTAGCGTCTCTCCGGGGCAGGCTCTAGAAGTTCTTATGTTCAGGCGTGAACAGATTAATTTTATTGTCATATCGCTGTCTTAGCCTATTGATGGGTTATGCGGTAGTACATCCAACACAGCTAAGTTCAATTTTATTTATTTTTTAAAGGCAACCCTTTAGGGCCGAGGGGATATGGTAGCGCCATCTATCCTTTCCATTGCTAGTTAATTATGTCAACGTCAATGGTTCGTCGCTGCTCGGCCAATCCGAGCGATCCTTTTCATGAATCCCCTCCCAAAACGCCTCGCTATTGGCTGCCCTGCTTAACGGCGACGAAGAAAGAATGGAAGATTCGAGACGCGCCGATCTCATGTCCGTCGTATACCGCAATCCGCACCGCCATATATAATTATTACCGCTTATAACAAAAAAACATAACAAACCCGCTCGCGAGTGAAAGTGATTTGTGTAGTGGAGTGATTCAAGCAGCTTCAGGATACCCGAAGAAACTAAGCGGCCGCCATTTGCAAGGAAAAGGACTGCCGAGCAAGGTAAGAGGCTCCTAACCACAACACCTTTTCACTTCCTCACTTCCTAGTCGATAAGAACCAAAATCCTACAGTCCACAATATTAATAGTTTTCCCAAATCGACTAGGAACATTCGGTTCGCCGAAACAGACACGTTAAAAAATAGATGGTATTTAAACGAAAATAAAGGTATATATAGAATAAAGAAAACATAGAATTTCATCAAAATCTTTTGAATTATTTGTTTGACTTGAACAATAACCTTATAAGTAAAACCATTATTTACAAAAAGAAAGCAAAGTCTGGTAAAAATAAATTATTTACAGATATTGCAATTATTTTTTTCAGAGTAGGTATTTTGCGCACGTGCAATGCAAGTGCAACCGCACACTTGTCACTTCACTGTTTTGAGGCCCTAGATATATTTGAAGGACATATGTGACAGCGCTTCTCTCTTTTTACTGCAGGTTCAGATGACTGAGAAGATGATTCAGTTGATCCTACCACATCTTGTATAGCTGCTAGGTGATAACTTGTTAAGCCTTTTTTGCTTCGCCTCCGTATGTGAGGACTTACTAAATCCCTAATAATTTCTCGTAGTTTTGTTTTTCTTTTTGTATTTTTATTTTATTTTATACCATGTGGGGTTTAAATTTTTTCATATAATAAATGACGCGATACCACAGGCGATACGAACAACATCTATATTATTTTGAAGAAATGCAACCGGCCATCTGTTGGCTTTACGTCGAGTTGCATATTCATGAACCATCTGATCAAGTGTATTAACACCTCGTTTAGTAGAGTTGTAGTACAAATTTACTTCCGATTTATTCTTATTATTTACATCTATTTCAATTGTGTGATGCATCGTTGATAAGAAAATAACAGCACAATTTTTCTTTGGCACATACGATACCAATTTCATATTTTTAGAAAATCCAAAAATATTCGATTCGATATTACGAGTTCTATTAGGCCGAAAAGATGGAGAGCCTTATTTTTTCTCATTGTACCCACTATTGTTAGCCTATTTTAAGACAAGGATTTTGCAATTCCAAGACTCGTAAATTAATTGTCAAAAGTGACATTTCTGTTACTTCTAAAATATGCTTCACATAGCTGATTGACAACATTGTACGCCAATTTTCCGCCCCGTTATTGCCTTCCTTTCCTTGGAAAGGAAGGCAATAACGGCATACCATATCTTGATATGGTATGCCAAAGAGAGGGTAGCTCATTTTATCCACCAAATTTTTATACTATATTCAGGTTTGCTGATAGATATTGTTTGAAAGATACTCGACCTCTAAAAGGTATTAGTTGCTCATCAACTGTGAGATTTTCTCCAGGCAAATAAAACTTCTTTAGGTTTTCATTCACATAGTCCCACAATTCTCTAATAGGTGCGGGTTTATCTCGTGATTTTCTAAGAGATCTAGTATTTTTATCATCGAATCTGAAGAATCGAAGTAAGGAAGCGAATCGCTTTTTTTTCCTATTGAACCACGAAATTTAGGATTTCCACAATGATAGTTTTGTAATACGAATAATAAACAACGCTACGAATGTCGGGTATACTAAACCGAGATACCAAATGATTATAAACAATGTTTTGTTTACAATCCGACCTACCTACCGACATATTCCTGTTACAAATTGTTATTGTGTCTTGTTGACACTTGTGGGTTGCTGCGTTACTAACGTGGTTTATTGCTTATAAATAAAAAAAACGAATAATATTATAAACATTTCATTACACTTTTTTCATTACACGCAAGACACTTGTGGGTTGTTAAGGGTTAAGTGTATTTTTTTCGGGTTTATAAAAATCTTCTTAACCTCGGTAGGTATTATTACTTCAGGAGCATGATGAGTGAGTTTATAGAGAATTTGTAAGTCGTGCTCAAAATCATTTTCGTCCTCATAGATGTCCGTATCTGATAGACTGTATGCATACTTACACAAATGAACTAAACGTTCAAAAGGTATGTTAACGGTGCTGAGTGAGGTTTCACGTTAGCGCACATTGCTTCAGAAACGAATGAAGTGAGCATCGCGTGATGTTTCCTCACGAAACAATCGCTGCTCATCACAAATACATTGTCTCAGTACTCTTGTTCTATTCGAGGGTTCGCGATTCCTAATGAATAAAAGAAAGTTAGGACTTCTATTACCTTTATAACTCTATTTTCGCTGAGAAGCAGATTTGAGAGTCCAATTTTACATTACAAACAAACCCTGTGTCAGTAGACTTTATCAATCAATCGGCTCAAAGAACACACTTAGGTATATTTATCCGCAAATTGTCGAACACTGTCGTAACTGGCCTTTAGTCACTTTTTAGGGTTCCGTACCTAAAAGGTAAAAAACGGGACCCTATTACTAAGTCTCCGCTGTCTGTCCGTCTGTCTGTCCGTCACCAGGCTGTATCTCATAAACCGTGATAGCTAGAAAGCTGAATTTTTCACTAATTATATATTTCGGTTGCCGCTTGAAAGATCATCTTGAAAGATGCTTTAAATTTTCACAGAATATGTAGTTGTATATTACCTTTCAAAATAAATAATTAAAGAAAAAAAAGTAAATGATAAAGGGGGGCTCCCATACAACAAACGTAATTTTTAAGCAATTTGTTACTCGATCTTAATAAACAGGTAGAAACTTAAAAAGTATTTAAGTATACATACAATGAACGTGATTTTCTTTTATAGATGATGGTACGGAACCATTCGTGCGCGAGTCAGACTCGCACTTGCGCATTTTTATCGCTATTTTGATATATTTATAATAAATAACTCTAAATGAATACGCTACACTATGTCCGTTGAACCCTGATGCATAGAAATAGCAACAGTTCGTTCTAGAATCAATTAGACTTTGTTTCATTGTTGTTGAGAAGAGGATTGTACCAAGCTCTCTCTATTCTAAATGTTCTTCAAAAGTACTTTTGTAACGTGCATTTAATATTTTTTTTAAATTAATAAGTTGAAACTTCAGATTAATTAAATAATTATTTGCAACAGACAGGCTCACTGGGTTATTTATGATATAAAATAGTAGTAGTTTGTGTTATCTAACAATATTATCAGTATATTACAACAAAACAAAGGTTTATCAATGTGACCATCTATGCAAGGTCAAGTTTGGTTATTATAATGTTTCAAACTCAATATATGCAATTCACTAAATCAATTGATACATATAACTGTTATGTATCCAATCAAATTGACTTATTTAAGCTAACAACAACAAATTTAAGCTAGATTTCAACAATACAAGTCAAACAATTACTAATTTGAGGTTATTCAAATGACAATTTGCTTCAAATTAATAATATTATGTATTTTAAGCAAAACTGACCTAACAACACCACAACACTATTAACAAATGAGATGTCCAGCTCAGATACAAGTTTATACAATATTGATCTGAAGTTAGTACACTCAGCGGCTAGACTCAACTACGCTCTGCTACCACAAGTATGTTTAGAGATGCCGTAGGCAGGTAGGAAATTGTTCAGAGTGCGCAGTGGAAGTTTGTATTACATCTACCTGACTATGACAAGGCAAAAGGTCTAAACTATATGTACTGTGATTGCACAGTGATTATATTTCAACTATTACTTACCTGAATCTTCACTGATGTCAGGCTTGAGCTAATTAGACAAATCATACAAATATATTGGCCAAAATATATGAATGAAGTATCTTATAGCTACCAGTCCAATGGTCAGGGTTTTCAGATCACGATGCACGTGGATGACGACACACAAATTTTACAAGGGTTCAATAGTTCACAATTTTATCACAATCAATTTATCAATCGCTCGCACTATGTCGGTCAACATCAATAGCGACAGTTGCAAGGTTATTAACCAATATAATTCAATTCCAAAATGCGAAATTACAAGACGGCGTGGGGGACACTTTTATGCGGAAAACGACAAATGAGAAAAGAGTGAATGATTTGACAGTTAATAGTGTGACCAGAGTCAGAAATTTTCAATGGACGAAGTAACACGCTACTAAACTGATATAATCCATTTAACTTATCATAAACAAAATTTCTATTTCAAACATATACTCATTTCCCCATCTTTGAAAATTCGTCGGTGCGTGTCGCGGTTTGGAACCCGAGACCCTATGCGTAGCGGTCTGTCGGTCTCTGCAATACGCTAGCGCCACGTGCCACATTAAACATTACCTATTTAAAACAAGTGCTTAACAGTCCTATATCCTTCGCCTCAGATAAAATGTCAATCCCGTACTAACTATATATGTGTGCAAAGTCCGAGTGTATGCAGCCTGCGGTGTTGGCCAATATCTTTGAGTGGTTCTAATGCCAGAGATGAGAGCCTAGTAGTGGCCGAATCACCGCTTTGCACTCGTCATCTTACTTTTCACATATATGGAAGGATTTTTAAGTAATTCAACCACGTGACCTACTGCTGCGGTAGGTTTACTTAGATATTATTAGTTTTTGGCTTGAGATGATTACATTTTTTATCTCAAGTCCAAAAAATGTGACTATTTTGCAATTCAGCTTACCTCACTAACAGTACTGTGTTACCAACTTAACAATGTATCCATTAAAAGGCTTTTACTTTTTATCCATCTTGGAGGACATCGAGCGGCCTATCTAACCAATTCAACCATCGTGTTACCAAAATATGTCACTGTAGCCACCAGCGCAGCGTCAGAAAAATCGGTTGTATGTAATGATCCAACGGTGTAGATAGAAGCGTATCATATTGACTAAGACAGTCCTATTTGGGGTTGAAGTGACTAACAATAGGACTTTATATCAGACGGCAAATCATGCTACTTTTAGTGGCTATGAGTTTTCCATACGATGCACAAATTGTATAAATCCATTCCAATGAACCAAACTAATGATATCCTGGATCAGGTTAGTACCCGACGCGGCGTCGCAAAGCTGCGTAGTTACTAAGTTAAGCCTATATTATTACAATTAAAAAACAAAAGCGATAGCTGAGTGGAGACCGACAGACTGCTACGCAAAGGGTCTCGGGTTCGAATCCACGGCACGCACCAATGATTTTTCGGAGTTAAGTGCGTATTAATTATCGCTTGCTAAACTGTGAAGGAAAACATCGTGAAACTTGCATATCTGAGAGTTCTCCATAATATTCTCGAAAGACATGTGAAGTCTGCCAACCCGCACTTGGCCAGCGTGGTGGACTATGGCCTTACCCTTCACATAGTGAGAAGAGACCCGTGCCCAGCAGTGGGACAGTATAAAGGGCTGATTATGATGATTACAATTTAGCTTATATAGTAAAAGGGACAGAGTCATTTCATTTCTGAATTTAGGACCATTCTAGTACTAGAATAGTTTTCAAACAGTCGACGCTATTTGATACCAATTGGACGTTTTTCTTTTAACCGGAATCGTATAAGCTTATTATTATAAAACTCAAGCATAGCGTGTTGCTGCTCTTTTGAATGTCGGTACGTTGCATTGCGTTTAAAAAGTTTCTTGTTTATTATTCCCTGTTTCCATTTATTCACTCTTGAGCACAAATTCATGTCACACCATTTTTGAGTTGGAATGTCATTTTTAAAAGTTTGTTACTGTCTGACACAAACTTTGTCCGTGTGGTTGACGGCATAGAATACAAGTGTCACCACCCCCTATCTTCCTGGGTGTCGTAAGAGGCGACTAAGGGATACATACATACATACATACATAGACTCACGCCTGTTTCCCCGAAGGGGTAGGCAGAGGCATATTAAACGCCCACTTTTCGCCAGTGTTTTGATCCCACGTAATAGGTGGCGAGCCTATTGCCGCTTATCAGGATATTTTGTTTGCCAGAGCCTCGTCCGTTGATCGGCAGGTGCACCACTTGCAGGTGAGGTTGGCTTGGGCCCCTACGTAGTAACACGAACACTAAGGAATAACACGATGCAAATACCAGCTTTGTGTAGAGACGGAAAACTCGACATCAAACCCTATACGACTGCCTCGTTGGTCTCGCGGCATAAATGTGCGCGTGGGATCGGGAGGTCCCGGGTTCGATGCCTGGGTCGGGCAGTGTTATTGGGTTTTTATGTCACGAAATTCTCAGTAGCAGCACGGAGTCTGGAAATGTGCTCGGTACGGCAATAGGCTCGCCCCTTATTACGTGGGACTAAAGTACCTATATCTGTCAAAAAGTGGGTGTAGAAATACACGTCTGCCTACCTCTTCGGGGTTATAGGCGTGAGACTATGTATATATGTATGTATGTTACTGTCTAAAGAGAGTGCGAATGGAATAATTCTGGAACATTCAGGAAAATAAGTTACAATTAGCTATTTTGTAGGTAGTATAAAAGAGACGATTTATTTTATTATGCCCCGCTGTTTGATGAAAAATAAATAAACTGGATTTAAACCAAATTTAAACGAATAATTAAGAATTTGACGCTTGTGCGAAGGTCAATAACAAGGTTATAGAGATTTCTATAAATTAACCTATTTGTTTTATACTAATAGTCTTTGGTAGCTAGACACTGCCTTCTTTCTTTTACATCAACAGCCAACGGAATGCCAGTAGATTACAGGTAAATATACTACTCAAAACAAAATAAGGTCCAATACGTATTTTTACGATGTCGGTTAAGTTATTCACATGAATGCAATGTTGAGTGGCTGATACTTATAATACGTTAATTTAAAGTGTTGAAAAATGGTATTTGAGAATACCAAAGGCAAAAAATTGCTAAAGTGGGTACTTTTAGACATTTTTCGAACCGCAAAATTTTACTCTTATTTAAGTTCATCGTTATATTCAGTCTATGTTTGGAATTAGTCGTAAACTGTTAAAATACTGTTTAACTATCGTCTTAATTGACCTTTTGCGAACACTGTGCCGCGTATTCAATGAAATATGGACTTGCCAACCATAACTAGAGCTGTAACTTAAGTTAATTCAATAATTCAAAAAGGACATTCACAGCGTTCAGTGGCATTACAGCTCGGCTATTCACGACGAGCAATCCAGAATGCTTGAAATCGTTTTCCAGCGACGGAAACAGTATCCAGAAGACCAGGATCAGGCAGAGTTAGAGCAACCACCGCACAAAAAGACCGATATGTTCGCTTGACTGCGCGAAGGGAGCGTTTTCTCACTGCTCGCTGCATACAAAATCGCTTGCGGCAAGCCACAGGTAGCCGCGTTAGTGATCAAACGATTAGGAAACGGGTGCAAAAAGAACAACAGTTCTCCAGGAGACGAGTAGTGAGAATGCCACTTACAAATTCTCATCGTGCAAACCGATAAGCTTATGCAAGGCAACATCTTGACTGGGACATAAGTGATTTAGTAGGTAGGTAGTTTACTGATGAGAGTAAGGTGAAATTCTTTAGTGATGATCGGCGCGTTAGGGTTTGGAGACGAGAAGGTGAGCAATTTTCGGATGCTTGCATCCACTAAAGTGAGTGATTTGGGGGTCCCAATGTAATAGTGTGGTGAAGCATCAGACTATCGGGTAGAATTGACTTTGTTATCTTATACGGAGGCACTGTAACAGCTCAACGATACATCGAGGAGGTTATCAGACCTCATATGATGCCTTTTACACAGGGAATCGGTGCAAAATTCAATTTGATGCACGACAATGCACGCGCAGACACTGCTTGTGCCACTGGAGCTGCTCTGGAGGAGGCTGATATTCAGGTGTTACCGTGAACACTCCGAACTTCAACCCGATAGAACACGTGTGGGAACTACTCAAACGAAGCGTTCGAAGCATCCGTAACCCGTAATTAACAAGAGACAGCTGATTGCAGTGTTCAAATCAAGCTGGTAGTGAATACCTGAACAAACAGTGTGACACCTGATTGAAAGTGTGCCTTCCATGCTTCAAGAATGCGTCCAAGTAAGAGGCGAGATACACGCTACAGAAAAAACAAAAACAAAACAAACTTCACAAATGTTGACAGTAGTTGATAGCTTTTTCTTTAGGTGAATATTTTGCTAAAAATGAGTACTTCGCTAAAAAAGAATTTATTTTATTTTTTTGTATCAATTTTAATTAAATGTTGAGTTAATTACATTACAAAATAATAAATCTAATGACCTAAATCATTGCCTAATCCCTAAGTTCCATAAACACATGAATATCATTGAAAATTGCAGTGGCCCTTATTTTGTTTTGACTAGTAACGTAAGTGAGGGGTATTGCGGGTATGTGGGTTATTTCGTGTATTTTACTTTTCGGTTCTAAAATAACAAATTCTGATGAAATATTTTAAAACTAAAAATTATTGTGTATTCTCTACACCTTAACCTATCAAGAAAAAAAAATACCTACGCTTTCGCGGCAAAACGGAAAGCAACACAACGTTCGAAACGTTTAGTCGCCCACAAACAGCTGTGGGAGCAGCCCGGTCTTTCTGAGAACGCAAGGTCTTGCTCGAACTTTCCTAAGGGTCCTACAAGACACAGGTAAGTCTATGTATGTAGATCTTAAGGTAATTCTATTCTGTATTTCGTCATTATTCATTTGGTATCAAGTTCAGGTAGTTTTTTAATATAGATTTCGTAAAAATAGCAAAATTACGATACACGGAATACCCAGCATATTATTTTTCTTTTGTTGACTATTCCGTGTAACTCTCGGATTAGCAATATTTTACTAATAAGTTCATAGCTCATTTTTTATTCAGTTAAACGTTTTATAATAAACCCAATCTGAAAATTCAGTTGTGTAATAGTTAATTGTTCGTCTGGGGTATATTCGGTATATCATTTTGGGAACAGATTTATCACAATACGACCTTGAACTTCCCTAAATTTGAACTTTCAAGGTAAATTCGTCGTACGATCTATGTTATCATAAGATCCTTTCAATAAAGTGTTAATCTTCATATGGTTGAAAATTGATCTACGTTTCTTTTTATGAATAAATTCGGACTGATCATGTTATTTTAAAATAAATCACTCAAAGGGACGTAATTAGAAAAAATCCAGATTTTTATTAACCGATACTAATAATAATAATAAACATTTATTATACAATTTTATTGAAACGGGTCTTATACGCGATATTTAATTAATTTAAGGTATAAATACCTATGTTTTACCGACGTTTCGGCCGTCTTACAACAGCCTTGGTCGCGGCAGGACTGATGTCATCTCAGCGTCGTCCTTGTGAAGCGCGGGTTTCGGCAGCTACCCTCACTTGTTTTTTATTTTTATCCGAACTGTCGGTACGTCGACACACAACACTTATGACGTCTCCACACTGATGAGCTGTGTTACTGCGGCGGGGTTTACATTTGTTGATTACTGGATTCCAAGTTGTAGACAGTCTGTATCCATCTTCCCGGTTGAAATTTTTATATTTTTTTATTTCAACCGCTTCACGTACTATCCTGGAGTAATAGTGACGATCGGTAGATAAGACCTTTGGTTGATGTAATTCGATCCAGTGGTTTGTTCCAGACTCCAACAAATGCTCAGCTATGGCAGACTTGTTAATTTGTCGGTTTTTTACAGCTGCGATATGTTCCTTGATCCTTTCAGCGATGGTTCGTTTGGTCTGTCCGATATAGGAACTACCACAACTGCAGTCGACCTTGTAGACGCCAGGTGTTTGTAGAGGAATGACATCCTTCGGGGTGCGCAGATTGTGTGCTACCTTGGAGAGCGGACTATATACAGTCTTTATGGAGTATTTCTGTAGTACTGTTCCAACTTTGTCCGTCACTCCCTTTATGTAAGGCAAGTAAGCCGGTACTCTGCTTACTTCTGGTTTACGGTCCTTCCTCTTCAGACGTTGTATCTTCTTGTTGAATCCGTTGCACCTAAGTACCTCCTGGACATGTGACAGCTCACTGTTCAAATGTTCAGGGTCACAGAGGTCATACGCTCTGTTTACTAGTGAAGTTACTACGGATTCCAAGTGTCGCGGGTGATGATGCGAGTAAGCGTTGATAGAACCGTTTATAGAAAACCGACACACACAGATAGGTATCTCAACCGGGAAGATGGATACAGACTGTCTACAACTTGGAATCCAGTAATCAACAAATGTAAACCCCGCCGCAGTAACACAGCTCATCAGTGTGGAGACATCATAAGTGTTGTGTGTCGACGTACCGACAGTTCGGATAAAAATAAAAATAAAAAACAAGTGAGGGTAGCTGCCGAAACCGGCGCTTCACAAGGACGACGCTGAGATGACATCAGTCCTGCCGCGACCAACGCTGTTGTAAGACGGCCGAAACGTCGGTAAAACATAGGTATTTATACCTTAAATTAATTAAATATCGCGTATAAGACCCGTTTCAATAAAATTGTATGATGTATACAAATCGCGAAAGTTTAAAATCGATTAAACATTTACTATTGTTTTTGTCTACTTATTTATAAAACAACACCCATTATATGATTTATAAAGATTTTTCAAAATTAATACAGAGAATCAACTTTTAAAACCAGATCACGAAATAGCCAACACGAGTTCACGAAATTAGCAGCAAGGCAAATTTTACACACGCAATAGCATGCAAATGAATGGTCTACTTAAAAAAAAATAAAAAAAAATCAAGAGCTTATTGATCGTAAAAATTACACTAGTCTTTTCTCAAAGAGCTGTTCTTTCTTAAATAAAAGTTTTCATTCCGATACCGTTCCCTGAAATAGGACAAATTCACCTGAAAGTCGCAAGACCCTTAACATGCCGGAAACACCCACACTTACCTTATAGTATCTCAATCAAAACTAATAATTCAGGAATGAGAGTTAAAAACTTGCATACGAAGACTGCCCGTCTTCATCGTAAAGTGAAAGGAAAGTACCTTAAACCATATCTAAAACCGACTAAAAAGAGATGAAAATATACATACCTATTAAGCCCATATTACCAATATGCTTTCTAGACTGAGTCATTTCGGCTGTTCTCCGAATTTAGAATGCCAGAAAGGCCGACACACGCGACACTGTCCATTTAAGTTGATGGTGATAGGATAAAGTTGCATTTATCAAGAGATAAACGAGTATCCAGAGAAAGTTTAAGAATGTACCTACCTAATAATGTCTAACACCGCTTTCTTATATTCTATCTATCGATGGATTTGGCGCAATTTTAGCTACAAGATAAATATTTTACATAAAGCTCCATACAAAATATTATTACGACTAATAAGAATATCATCTAGTAGCCAAATCGATAGATAGATAGAATATTGAAAATAGGCGTTACTAAAATTTTTTTAATAAAATAATTTTGATAGGACCTACCTTAGTAGATAACAAAATAACACCACAAAATAATCGTTTGTTTAATCGTGTGCATGCCTCAATTTTGTGAAAAACACATTGAGTTGACGGTCAAAACAAAAAGCGAGCAATGTAGCTTATTTATTATTTTTGTTGAGCAACTATCTAATTGAAGGTATGCGGATCATACTTTTACATACTTTTGTTAGGCAAACTGCACGATTGGTAGATCCAAAGCTATTTTCATACGATAGTTAGACATAAAATGTTTTTCAATTCTTGAATCCCGAAAAGTAAGAGGCAACAACATGGCTTATGAGTCTATGAGTCCCTATGAGTCAAAAAGGAGATTTCTAAGAGAAACACGCTCCTCAAGTCAATTAAAATAAGATTGATGATTTATTACTTACCTTTTACTTACTTTATGTGAGTTTAAGATGACCTGTGAAGGTTATGCATATAATAACCTTATCCTCATTGAGCTGCATCCATGTGATTTATGATCTCAATGCATGCCAATAAATATCCATACATTAAGTGCTTCATATTGTAAAATAGCATAAGCATGTACCGCCGTGTTGCTGCGGTAAAAGAAATCTTGTGTTGTTTAACTTACCTAAGTAGGTATTTGCGAATGCAAATACCTAGTACTTACTTACTTATCGTGTCGATGGCAACACTTTAAATATATTTGGCCCAAAACTCGGCCACTCGGATGGCATTTGGCCTTCCCTCATATAGGTCGTCAAGCGTACACGACTCCGGGCCTGCAGGGCACGTAAGTAAATGGCCCATCGTCTGTGGAGATTCGCCATATCCGCATTTGTTCGTACTTGGGTCTATAAATCCCCACCTTGACAGATTGTCCCTGGATCTGCCAACCTGGGTACGCAGCCTATTGAGTGCTTTCCAGGTTGGCCAAGAAAGCCGGTATCCTGCAGGAAGTTTTTCCTCCAAAGGGACGATGGTTGGAAGAGGGATTTTGTCACGCCATAGGTTTTCTCTGGCCTTGGAAACATAGTTGTCGCTGGCTGGGATGGTACTGAGAAAACTCTTTCTGCTTTTCAACCTCTTCGTGGCTGGGCTTTGGCCATACAATAGGTGTCTGCAATCTGTCTTCTGTTTCAATTTTTCTATGGCGGAGGCTACTTCTCTACGGACAGCTGGAGGTGCAATGCCTGCCAGTGGATATAACAGTACGAGTTTAAGTACTAGTTTTGCACTAAGGTAAGTTCGCGCGAATTCGCGAACTTACCTTAGTGCAAAACTAACACGTTATCAACTGATCTCAAACTGAGCAGAGCTTGTAATATGATAACCAGATATTTCTAAATGCACACATATAACAAATAAATATACAACCAGTCGCATGAAATAATTGTGCTCACCAGACAAAGATTTATCGTGGTTGGAATTCCAAACTTCCACCAGCACCAGATCTGTGCCTGCACCTTAACAGGCAGGGTCCCTTACCGCTAATCCAATTTAATCGTAATCAGATGAGCTGTGTTGCCGCAAATAAATCAAATACCTATGCACATCACATACGAATATTAGTTTTTATATAGGTATAGTAAGACGTACCTACTCTTACTAATACTGATTTCGTTCTTACTAGAAATATGGCAGCGTACTTTTATTATGATTAGAGTAGGTAGCAAACGTTCTGTAGGTACCTACTTATAGTTTTACACAAACATTTTCAAGTTTTTAACCGTAAAATTGCTTGCTTTAAACTTTTCTAACTTTTTCACTTACTAGTAAAGCCTCTGCCTACCCCTTCGGGGAAACAGGCGTGAGTCTAAGTATGTATGTAGTAAAGCTTTACATTTAAGTCTTATGTTAGTAGGTAGAAGTTGAGGCATTATAAATTTATTATGATATACCAATGGTAACCAATTAAAGACTAAAATACCCAAAAACTTCTCATAAGTATTTAAATCATCATCAATCAATCTGTATAATTATATAAAATTCTTGCGTTACTGTCTGACTGACAGTCAAAGCATATACTGAGCGCAAGAAGTTGCAATTTGGCAGGTATATTCCTTGAGGTGTGTAGGGGTGCACTATGGGCTTACTTGAAGTTCCCAAGGAATTGGGCATAAACAGTTACATTATATACAAACGTAGCTGTGGACACCTCTTTTCTACCGTAAAACCTTTCCTCAATGAATATTCATTATCACACAGAAACTAAAGCTAACCACAAAAGGCATAACTGTAGATCGAGGATTAAGATAGTAATTAACGATGTAATATAACAGACAGTTAAGTTATAGATACACGGTGTACAAATTGTTATAAACATTGTGAACATTATCTTAAGCGTTCTTGCGATTAGTCGCACTCAGCGTGTCGCAGCCATTTCGTGCCGTGACGTCATAGCCGAGCAGCCACAGTGGAAAGCCTGTAGGAAGTAATCAATCATGGTGTCGCCGGCAACTAATTGGTAGGAGATGAGCCGCCGAGCGAATAAAAAGATGTTATTATAAAACGGCGACGGCTGCCGTGCTGAGCATTTAAGACGACAGTCTTAAATGCCGTCGGATATCAGATAATTATCCACGTCTACAGAAAATACTTCATTTTGTACTAAACAGTAAATATAAGTTGCTAAGAAAGCGTCTATTTACCCATTGGTTCGAGTTAAATGGAGTTGCAGTGTTGCCCCCGGCATTCAGCTTGTGCTATTACGTTTTGATGTAAAAGAGAAAAGTTGCGCTACATGTAAGAAAGGAAAACTTTAAGCGGGTTCCTATTGGATTTTAAAGAAAACATATTTAACGTAGAGCTCTATTATTATTTCTACACGTTCATATGAACGTTACGGTGTAACTGTTATTGAAGAAATAATTACAAATGTAGGTCATTTGAATGTTTTCGTGGTCGACTCGTAAAAAGTAATAAAAAAAACTCTTAAGGAAGGCTAAAGATATTTTTCTGCCTACATCGGTACCGATAATAAGCTCTTATCATCAGCTGTATTTATAATCTGTCCCACTGCAGAGCAGGCAAATGTGAGTGTGTGGCCATCTCTACATAGTGTCGGAGGTTGTAGACCGCTTGAAGGCTTCCAACATTGCCAATCTATTTTTATCCTGAGACTAAAACTGGGACCGACGGCTTTAGATGTGCTGACGTAAATGCAGCAATCCATCCAAATGATTACCTCTTTGAACGTTTCATAACTTTGCAAATCTATTATAAAGGCTGTCAAGAGACACAATGAGCGCTACAAGTCTAGTATAATACAACAAACCTTTAAAAACTGCGGCTCCCAAACTTTGTTAGAAATTGACGTTGTGCACTTGTTCTGCGGCATACATTTTCAATCAAAGGACAATAGAATAAGTTTCTGTAGCGTTGCAAAACCACAACCTGCACTTAACTCGATTGCATGCCGCCGCCGTGTCGAATTCATTGTTATAAGGCAGTCTACGACTCTGCACTACGAACGTGTTGTTTTAGAAGCGAATTTTACACTTACCGGTGTAAAAAGCGCTTGCTTTAAATAAGCGGAACAAGGTCATACAATTATACTTGTAGTAGTAGAGTACTCTCAGAATAAGGCTTATTTACTATCCAATGCAATTGACTGGGTTAGAGTTCGTATTGTCGTATACATATGTATATAGTGAGTGCTACTGACTTAGCCGGTATCAATATCCGATCGATCCATGGATTTGAAGATTAGTGTGTGCATATTTAACATAGGCTTCATACAAAATTTGTCAAATATGTATCTCTTAATCTTCAAATCCTCTATCCTCCAGATAGATCATCCATGTGCATTGCTTGACAGGCGAATGATACGTTTCGGCTCAATTCGATGCGCCTGAATTAAAGCGTGGAACCAAATGCAAACTGACGAGACTTGTGGATTTACAACATGTAAGTCCCTGACTACAGAAAATGTAGACCTATTTCATTAGAATTAACGAAGGCATTGACACATTTTACAACATCTTTTGCCAGATCGTGTAGTTACCTAGATAGTAAGCAAGTTTTTTTCTGAGATCACGTAACGCGTATTACGAACTAGGTACGTAGAACTAAATGTTTTTGAAAATCAAACTCTTTATCACAAGTAATCTGTGACGTTGCTATGGAATGCAAAAATAATACCATCACAACTAATTTCTAAGATCCAAAAATACACTTGACAAAACGACTAACAAAAAGATACTTAGAGAATGTCTTATTACCTTCTCATACCTATATACGTTTGGAGCACGAAGAGGAAAACTCATAACCTAATTCTGGTAAAAAGATCACAAGCACGTAAATTGTAATGAGTTAGAATCGGAGGCGTAACGCGCTGGGAAAACGACGCCGCGCCACGTCGCTAGCTGGCGAGATTATCGCGTAATGTACCTACTGTTAGCGGCGCAGACAAGTTTTATACGAGACTCGCATTATTCAGCCTCATTATGTACGGATTACGTATCAGACGCACGACACATCTAATCGCAACCAGCGGAAAACGTTCAAGTTCTGATCGTGTTTCTCGCACTTGAATGTACCTACGGACCTACTTATTTCTCGTTTTACAGCCGGTGGGCTTTTAGAGATTTGTAAGTACCTACTTAAGCTAATTTGGCATAGAAAGTTTCAAGTATGAGTTATAGCTAAGATGAGCAACTGACTCATGTCTAAAGTTCTCATTATCCATTTGGGAATCTGCTTTTGGGTTGGACACTATTTTAGGTCATACAAACAAGAACACCAAAATTGTTAACGTATGCTGCAAAATAAAACTTGGATTGACAAATATCCCCCTATTCTCAATGTTAGTTGATAATAATTTGTTCACACACTTGAACAAATGATTATTCCATCAATTTTTTAAACTGTCCTCTGTAGAAACTAGTGCCTAAAGTTGATTATGATCTCAAAATGTGCATCTATGTGAGTAGGTACTCCGGCCTAACAAAATTAAATAACACTCGTCGTTCATTAGATCTATATAAAATTTACTTTGATCAGCCTGCTTTGCAACTTTGTTAAACAAATCATTCAGCTATTGTACCTACTTCTAAACATAGGCATCCTTTTATCTCAAGAGACAGTTTAACGGAGCTCTTTTGGAACGAAAAAGTATGAGGGCGTAATAGATGTGTTTCGTGTGTGAGAAGTGCAATTAAGGGCCATCAGCGCTCTCGTACATTGCGTGTCTGGTCCATCGTGCGGGTTGAGTGGAGTGTGTAATAAACATATTATACAACACAATTAATTTGTTCACAGGCTGTATGTAGCTGATTCATCATGTCTTGTGTTCGCACTGGCTGTAGCGTGCAGCTGTGTGAGTGAGGCTAACGAAGCAGCTGTCGGTTCACAAGTATATGGTATTACTTGACAAGTAGATGATTAGAGCGGTTTCTCTCGTTGTTCTGAAGATGTATTATGATTATGAAAGTCTATTCATTTGAGACGAATTTTATTTTGATGTTGTACCTATGCAATCAGCATTCGTGTAACTATCCACAGGCTACAACTTAATATAATTATAAAGATAATTATTAGAAGCTCGGTTAATCTTTCAGTTGTTTCATGTGTCATGAATGGATGCCTAGACAGAAGTTTAAGGTAGATCATAAATATAATTTCGACGTAGAAAATGAACGCTTCTTAACCAAGGAACCAGTCCCTTTTATAAGACTACAGCATATTATTAATTCAAAGGAGATGTACCATTTGGCCATACATTTTGGGCCTGGCACGGCCAAACACAACACCATGTGTGTTTTGAAGATAAATGACTACTCTATTAACCTGTATAATTTCTTTTTAAATAACTTTTGGTGGAAATAAGATACGAGATATTTGAAATGGAAATTATTCCGCAACTAAATATACCTCAAAATTGAATTTTAACATAAATATAATACCTAGATGTAAATAAAAGTATGTCTTTGCGTCTTAAAGAACAAAAACTACATAAAGAGTGGCCAATAATAATGAATAATCACCTGTGTACTAGGAAACCTCGTACTATGTATACTCGTCCAAAAAAGCTAACCACAATCACAAACACCGCTGCATATTCTTAGCATGGGTAGAAGGTACTGATCATTATTATTGAATTTATATTCAATTATCTATATAAATCAGAGCAAAATATTTACGATACACAGTAGCAACACGAATGACATAACAGATAAAAAAAGTGTTGCAAATGGTTTGAAAAAATATTTCTACTATCGATTAAAAAACAAAACGATTTTTATCGATTAATAATTATGGAATGTATAATAAATTATATATTTCTTGATTCTTTTTACAAATATACTTATAAAGTAAATAAAATATATTGTTTTCTAATATAGTAATAAAAATATTATTTCCTTAAAACAATTTCTGCCTACCATACTTCATTTTATTTTTAATGCTGGCAACATAAGTCATTCATCCGCTATTACCATAGCTTATTCAAAATAATTAATCTTTAAAAACTAAATTCTTTCACCGATACTCTATCAAGAAACGAAAACGATGTAAATTTTTTTCAAATTATATGTTTAATTTCAACGATTCACAACTTTCTGGCCGCTACAGGCCGTATTTGGTCTTTCTCCTTTGAAAAAAAAAACAGTATATTATGGCAGGCTTTTTGCTTGTTATTGAAAATCTTTGAAATAGATATATTGTCTATAATCATTAGTAGAGTAAATCAGTTTAGTAACATTTGTTATCTATAGTAATTAATTTTTGACACTGGTCACATTGTATGAAGTGACAATTTATTTTCTTCCGTTGAACTCGCTTCTTGAAGCACATGCTACGCGAATAGAATTTTGTGGAAACCTTGTAATACTGCAGCTTTTGATTTGACCGGCACGGTTCAATGAGCCCTTAATAAATTTGTTAACTGGGTAACGTTTCGAGGCTAATTTAGGCTGTGCTTCCAATTTAGTTAGTAAAGCTTCTATTTTACAAGTCGTAGCCCTTGATTGACCTTTTGGAGGAGTCTATAATAGAATACAAGTGAACAGCCGTCGCAACGGAGTTTACAGAAATCGGCTGCCGCTTGCTAGTGATTAGCCGTCGTGATAGCTGATTGGCGTCAAGCCAAGTAATGTGGTAACGCAGCCGGCTTAAACCAATTGGGCGTCGGTAAGTTTGGGGACTGCCTAAATCATTTTTATTGAATCAAATTGAAATGTAACGCGACGATAGTCTAGTAGTATTCGTAACGGACTGCCGGGACGATGGTCACGGGTTCGATCCCCAGGAACTCCGGGCACACTTCTATGGCTTTTCGAAGTTATGTGTGTATTAAAAATGTTAAATATCACTCGCTTAATAATGTGCCCGTTAGATGGTAATAGGCTCGCCCCCTATAACATTGGGACCAAAACAAAACTGGCGAAGTGTAGGTGTGTACTACACCTTTGCCTACCCCTTTTGGGATAAAGGCGTGAAGTAATGATATGTTATGTCAAATTTAAATGTCGTCTCTACTTGAGAAATCGTAGTCACAGACATTTCCGCCCACGCACGTCGCGTGGGCGGAAAAGTCTGTGACTACGATTTCGTTCAGATTTTCAAGTAGGTCGTGATTTCGCACAAACATAAACATGTTTACGTCAACATCTGTCGATATTGCTTAAGTATCACAGTTTACGATACGATCACTATCTCAAGACTATCGTCAGTGGATACTTCTATCCTAGAAGCAGTTAAAGCAAGGAATGGCAAGAGTTCTAGCTCATTGCTTAAAGTCAGAAAACACGCTAGGAAAAGTACCATCTCTAAAAGCAATTCGTATAACTTATTGTCTGCAATATTCGAAGGCCGCAATATTAACAAGAAAATTCATGATGTATGTCATTGATATAGCTGCAATATCTTCATATTAATTGATGTGGTCACCCCTTTTCAAAATCGCGTAGCGTCCCTTGTTTTCCATACAAACCAATGGATATGCCAGGCAATATTCGCCACTCGTGTACGTGACCTCCTCAGTCTCTGTCTTTTTTTTGCCAAACATACATAAACTACAAGGACAGAAAAAGGATCAAAGATATACATATACATAACAGAGTAAAAATACAAACACTTCACAATTTTATTATAATATTAATATGGAAAAATAGGTCACGGTTCAGTATACGTCTGACATAAAATTATGTCAGACACTGATTTTCAACCGTAACCTGTGGATAAGTGACTCACGAAAGTCAACCAGCATTTTTGTTGAACCTGATTAATTTTATTAAACATGTAAACTAAAACAAAAGTGTTACAACACTGTAATACAAGGAAAAAATCTAATAATTACAAAAATAAAGTAAATTTGTGTTATGTTAAATTCTACACTATAAATTTTGCTAGATTCACACATAATTTAATGTATAGTCCGTTCACAGTTATTTTACCTCTAGCTGTTAGATTGGCCAACCTGGGCGTTGTGTTGCTATATTTGGTATATAATACTCCCATTTTAAATATACAGTATTGCTAAAAATGTACTTATTTTTTTATTGCCTACGCGCTCGTATTAAATATTTGGAAGTAATGTTTGTAACAAAACCTCTTCATGTCGGCATGGCTATATGCATGTACATTTATTTTCTTACGAAATAACTAATTTCCTATGAAGTAGTTATAATAAAAATTTTGTCTATTTAATATACAAAGGTAAAAGCATCATAATTACGTCAATGTGAGGTTTTAATTATCAAATACAAAAACTACAAATTTGATTTTCATATTTATTTTGAATAAGAATGATGTGGGTGTAATATTACACCTCTGCCTACCCCTTCAGGGAAACAGGCGTGAGTCTATAAGAATGATCCATGTGGTCTGCCAATGTTATGATGATTCGTAACTGCTGTCAGATTCTCGGACTGCCAATGATGATTCGTAACTGCTATCAGATTCTGTATCAGACTCAGAATTTAATTCTATTATGAACCTGTCCATTTCAGCATCCGTAGACCCATCTGTTTCAAGAAGCTTGTCTTAAATGTGGCGCACATGTTTGCATTGTTTTTGCCAGTCTTCTGCAGTGATAGGTAGATTGAAAAGCTTCTTCAGCTAAATTCACAATGTTGGTTGCCTCTTGTTCTAGAGATTTTTTGAGATGTGGAAGCCGCAACTTCGCCTTCTTTAGTGATAGTGCTAAAGGTTTTTCCAGATAAGCATGAAACAAGAAAATAGTCTTAAGAGAGATCCAACATTGCAAAGAGATAGAAAACTTGAAACAAATCCTTTACCAACCCGTCTGGCTAGCGTGATTTAATAGGCCAATACCTCCTTTTTTGGAGAGGCCTAGCAGTGAACTGCAAGAGGCTGTTATGATATAATATGACTGATTCAAATTAGAATCACACAAGGAGGCTTACAGTAATTAGCAATAACTATGAAATAATGCATATACAACACAGTAGTAGTTTCCTACATATAAGTAGTGTCCCAAAAATACAAGCAGTTTAACGTGACTTGTTGCCAGCAAATCAAAGCAGACGTGACAGAAATTAGATTACACACTCATGGTGGTTACAGTTGAACATTCTAGTTTCCACTAATATTGGGTAAAATGTTATGCATGTGTAACTCTATTTTACATACCTGTCATCACAGAGTACAATTCCAACATAAAGAAAACAAACACCGACATTTGTCAGAGGTAAAATAACTGTGAACGGACTGTACAGACACATACACATCTAGATAAGAGACGCGTTCACATAAATCATATTAAGTTTCCACTGTGCGTCAATGAGGTGCCGCCGTAGCTGTCGTTTGAAAGCGCCAATAGTATTTAGAGATCTGATGGGCAGCGGCAAGTTGTTCCAGATCTTAGACGCCGCATAGCGGAAACTGCCTTTATATGCCGCTGTTTTGTGCGGTAAAAACGGTAGTTGCTATGAACACTGCCTGCACGTGCACTCGCGCCTATTAGCAAGCCTACTCAATTTGCGATAAAGATAGTCAGGCTCCTGATATTTGACAATGCCAAACATCTGGCGTCACTTACGCCAGATGAAACTTACGTCGCGTTTTCATTTTCAAAATGAATTTTTAATTCAGAAACGGCGTGACGTGCGCTCTGCGACCTATTTTAAAGCAGAAACGAGCGGTAGCGTTCTGGGCCCTCTGAATAAGCCTATCTGTACGAGCCAATAACCGCGGTCCGTATACCGTATCTACGTAATTTACTTTTGATAATACTAGCTCTTCAACTAGTTGCACTCGCAGCTCTTCTGATAGATAAGGTCGCATTTTATACAGAATACGCAACCTGTAAAAGCAATTCCTAACTAATTCAGCGACGTGTTTTTCGTATCTTAGGCTCGAGTCAATATTGAGACCTAGGTTACGGGCCTCATTTACTCTTTCTATAGTCTCTCCCTTGACGGTTATGTTAAAATCAGGTACTAAGCTTAGTTGAGTCTGAGAACCGAACAACATAAATTTTGATTTTTTAGGGTTTAGTACTATGGAGTTTTGTTCCGCCCACTCACCTCTATACGGTCCTGATACAGACCGGCGATAGCAGTTTCGTAATCACTAGGTTTAAATGATATGTAAAGTTGGATGTCATCTGCGTAAATGTGATACTGAGAATTAATTAAACACTTGGTAATAAAATGACAAACAACCTCTTGAATCAATACGCAATGTTTCATCATTAAACAGCTTAATGAAAATGCATCAATCTTTGATTGATCGATTTCAGTAGCGTTTGCGTGACCGTTGAACAAGAGTTCGCAAATTAACAACATCGAATGACTTAAGACGCTCCCTCATACATAAAACATGCAGATGACGATGGCAGCCACTTGCCCTAGATTTATTGAAATAGATGCTCAAGAACATTCACGATAGACAGAAACTACATTGAATGCAATATTAGATTAGTTCTATAAATTAGAGCGAGTTTGAATGTCGGTAGCGGTGGAGTGGCAACTTCTACGTCATCGTTTGCTCAGTTAGTCAGACACAAACAGACCGCTTGTCAGTCCGGCCTCGAGCGGGCCTAGGAGGGGTATGCGCGGGGTGCGGGAGGAACTGAATTATGAATTAGTGAACCGGAGTGTGTAAGGCCTTGGTGCGGAGGTGGGGGGCAAGGGGCGAGGATGTTTGCTAAGATAATTGTCTGGTTCACCTCGCGCTCAGCCGCTGGGACCAGCGACCCTGGAGTATAGATGAGCCATCGACATTAGGTGCGTTGTACACTGTCATGAGATTGAACGAGTTAGTCCGATGGTGCACAGCCCGTAGAATCGCATATCGTTCAGTCAACATGATAATGGATAGATGATCGTTTTAAGCCGCGATTAGCACTTCAAACCTTCAGATGAAAATTAAATTAAGTCTAGAGAATAAATTTGAGGGACAAATTTTGTAAAGTCACCAGATTTGTACCTTAAAAAACGAATGTATGTGAGAAATGCTAGCATATCGAAATGTGATGTCTTATGCCACGAGTAGCCGGTGCTCGGTCGGCGCCCCAAAATTTGATGAAACCGCAGCTCGCCTCCCACGCGCCCCTTCCCGGCTCCACCTGAAACCGCTTCCTGGGGGTCTAGTATGAGTTTTGCACTCGATCGTCACGGTGACGATATATTAATCGACTGGAACAATTTCCATACATTTTCTAAAAGCGCCCCTATGGGATGGTAGTGGTCTCTACCGATCGCTACCATCCGTTTTTAGACGATCGAGTGCAAAACTCATACTAGACCCTCTGATATAATTTTCAATTTCGCTGGTACGGTAATACGGCTGGGCGGTCGGCGGCCTGAACACGGGCTATTGACCGCTCTTGATTGGATTACAAGCACTTTGAGCGCGCGCCACTACGCTCTAATCTACACCGAGATGATTACGTCACTGTACCAGAACAAACTAATACGGTTTGTGTTAATTACGTTATTGATATAACTGTATTAACATGTTGCATGCATCTTAAGTGGGAAATCCGGTGGACCGATGGCATTAACTCTAAAGGATACCTTTGTAGAAATGTAGAGCCCATCTTATAACTTTATGTTACTTACTTATCGTGTCGATAGAGGGCCAAAACTCGGCCATTCGAATGTTTAAATGTGTGTGATGCTTGAAAACCCAGTGACTCGGGGAGTTCGATTAATTTATATAGTTAAAGTAACTAGTTAGCCACATGGTTTGGATTTGAGGGGCCCCGAAAAAACGCTCGCACATCGTCGGGGGTGAGGTACGGTGATCGACAACGTAGGAAGGGGGGGATCAGTCGCGTTCGCTTCACGCGGATTAATTAAAACTTGTGCCGCGGTCTGTTGTCCCGCTCCCATTGTGTCCTCACCACGACTAGTCAACTCCCTCAGGCGAAAATAAACCTTATCCCGTTGCAGTAAGAATTTACGCCTGTGCAGTATATTATTTGTACACAGCTTGTACGTACAAACCACACGGCAAAGGTGCACAATGGGCGCATATCCGCTGTTAAATAAAGTACAGCTGTCGGCGACAAAAGAGCCCCGTACACAGCGGCAAACGCGGGCGACACATGTAGACATAATGTAGACTTATAATTTGGCGCGCCACAGAATGCCGTACAAAAAACTTGTAGCGATTTGACGCGAAACTCACATTGTACTGCAGTCTTTTATTTGCAACTCAAGTGCAGTTGTATCAGTGTGGTTAACAAGTGACGCGACACCGCAGGGACATCGCATGCATGACTTCGAGCTGGACTGCGATTTCGGCCGACTTTATTGTTTTACATTATTCAGCTTTACAAATGCGTTTTTGCGACTGGGTTACCTCGGATGCGGTTTGTGTTGCCGCAGTGTAGCACATTTTTTGTACGTACTCGTAGAACCACAGCTACGTACGTATGAAAAAGTGTTGAATATAAATATTGTTTCATTATCTCTTAATTTAAACCAATGAAAAAACGGACGTTGTTTTTTTAGTAACATTTGACGATAAACATAAATAGATACATTTATTTAAGGATGTTTACTTATAGCTTTGCTGTTTTTCCTTGTAGTCATCTTGTAGAGTTGCCGGGCAGAATGTTGTGAAGAGGACATTCGATTCATTTCATCGGATACGGCACTACGGATCGGTATTCCACAGTAAATAATGCCATAACGGAAGCGATGTTGCCCCAATAAAAACAATGTATTCATTGACCTGTGACCTGTGAAACCAAGAAGACAGAAGCTGTCTTCTTGGTTTGGTCTAAGTGAGAACTACCGCAGACGCATTCAATGTGATTGCAAATGCTACGATATAATATATATAAATATATGTAATATATTTCTTATAGACTCACGCCTGTATCCCCGAAGGGGCAGGCAGAGGTGTAACATTCCACCCACATTTCGCCATGAATTTTTAGGTGCCACGTAATAGGGGGCGAGCCTCCCGGCGTCGGGCAGTGACGACCCCATCGCCCAGTGACTTGTCACTGCAAGCAGTCACCTTTGCTCCTCTCATAGAGGAGTGAAGGATATCCCGCTGTACCCCTTGTTCGGAGGGGTACGGCTGCGACGGGTCCAGGCACTCGCGTTTTGCGAGTGGTTGGACAGGCAAATCTGCCAACCGTGGCAAATCGTAACCCCGGCATTGGGTCGCAGTCATGTTTTGTGACCTAATGCTGGGAGCGAAGGTCTTGGCTTAACCGCCCGGGCCGCGAGGAAGAAAACCTCTATAAAAAATTACCCCAACTCCAAGGTTTGGCGCGCGCCGATGGATGCATGGCTGATGGGCAGATCAGTCGCGAGCGCTCCTCCAGTCAGGGCAAAGGCCGTCCCCCTGGTTGGGTACTAAATGTAGGCTTACCCGGGTACAGGGGGCACCACCCGGGCGGACCATCTATTCCCCCACTCTCGTGGGAACCAAATGAATAGTTCGCAAGCCACTAATTCGAGCGAGGAGCCACGCTCACTAAACTCTGGCTCCACTCTTCGCGTCAATAATGACGCTGATGATGAGGTGGAGGATCCATCACTACCAAGGGTAGTCTTACCTGGTATTGCAGCCTGTGACCGGGGCCGCTCTCGGTCCTTGGGCAGATCGCGGGGGCGTTCAGGTCCTTCTCGTTCAGCCACCCCTTGCCCGGGGCTGTCACGGGTACCAGCCACTGCCATATCCGCGGCGGTATCCAAGACCACCACCACCACCCTATTGGGGGCCGAAGGCCCTGGGTTGATTGGGCGGGCGTCGCCAGACGTTTCTGATGGCGGAGGCCGCATAACCCGCTCGGGGAAGAAGAAAGCTTTGGGTGATCTAGCTGCGCATACCCCGGAGTCGTCAGTTGAGCGGGCCGCGGACAGTGCGCGGGAGAGCGATAGCTCCGCCATGTCTGTGGCATCAGTCTCGACCCGAGGTGCTCGAAAACGCGCCGTGAAACGTCACCCAGAGGGATCGGATGAGGGAGTGGCCCGGGTTAGGGCAAGGACGGCGGAGGTCTCTGATTCGGACGGAGAACTAAGGTTATTGTCAGACCCGTTAGCTTCTTCGTCCGACTCAACAAAACGCGCTCGCGAGATCGAGCAGCGTTTAGAGGAGCTACGCGGGCAACCGACAGCCGCAATACAGGAGAAAGCACTCCTCTCTGTTGCGGTTGTAGAGAGAGTGGCCAAGGAGAGCCGCAGCCTGAAGGGGGCCTTTGTTAAGGCCCTGATAGACGCGGCTCAGGACATCGCTGCTGCAGTTGCGGCTCAGACTGAGCGCATCGGGCGGGAGGAGGCATCTAACGCCGAGCTCCACTCCCGCCTAGCCTCCCTTGAGGCTGCGATGGACGCGATGTCCAGGGAGCTCGAGCAGCTCCGTAAGAGTGCGACGCTGACATACCCAGCTGCTCAGTCACCGCGAATGCCAACGAAGGAGACCTGCGTTCCTCCCCAGGTGCCCGGGTCTCCTCCTCTTCCGGTTGCCAAGCACCCGACAATGAGCACACCAGCCAAGAAGTCGCCACCTCGCCGAGAGGAGTTCCCTCCTCTTCCCTTCCGCCCCACCCAGGCTCAGACTAGCGATCGGGTCCAGCAACAAGTTGTCGCGGTGCCTTATCCATGCGTGAGCCACGATGGCTGCACTTATACGGACCTGGCGTCGCAAATCTCGGCCCAACTTGCGATTCAGATGGATCGCAAGTTCGAAGAACTTCGGGCCCAGATCTTCCCGGACCGTGTGGAACGGCCGCGACTCGCACGGCCAATAGCCGCGGCACATAACGCCGCGCCCACAGCTGCACCAGACGTTGCGATTGCCACCGCGTCCACTACTGCAGCCGCAGTCACGCTCGGTGGCGGGAGCAGGAAGAAAAGGAGGAGAAAGACAGCGCCGCCTGCACCCGCACTTGCCGCATTGTCAACCCTCGAGCCTGTTGGGCAGGCACCTGCAGCTGAGTCTAGTGCCTCCTGGGCCACAGTGACAAGTCGCCCTGCAAAGGCCAGGGCCCGGAAGGCGAAGACCAAGAAGCCCGCGTTGCCCAAAGTGCCGTCCACATCGGTGGTGACAGTGACCCTTCCACCAGGGTCCAACACCACCTTAGCCGAGGTGATGAAACTGGCCAGGGAGAGGGTTGACCTCAACGAGCTGGGGCTCACTGAGGGCCTCCGTCCGAAACGGGCCATCACCGGAGGCCTTATACTCAAAATTCCCGGTGAACAGGGCTCGGAAAAGGCGGAAGACCTAAAACGACGCCTTCAGACGGCGTTATCCGAAACGGGTGCGATCGTGGCGCGTCCCGTAAAAATGGCCGAGATTCGGGTGAGAGACTTGGACGACGCAGTAGTCCCTAAGGATATTGCCGAAGCAGTTGCTGCGGAGGGCAATTGCGATGCGGCCGACGTGAAGGTTGGTCAAATTCGCTCCTCTGCGGCGGGCTTGGGGACTGCGTGGGCCCGCTGCCCGCTCACAGCTGCCCGCGAGTTGGTGGCCGCAAGAAAGCTCCGGGTGGGTTGGGTCATCGCCCGTGTCGAGGCCCTGGCGGCTCGACCTCTACAGTGCTTCAGGTGCCTGGAGAAGGGGCACGTGCGCGCCCGCTGCACATGTGATAGGGACCGAAGCGCTCTCTGCTTTGTCTGCGGCCAGGCGGGCCACAAGGCAAGCGGTTGTGAGGAGAGTGCTCCGCGGTGCCCTGTGTGCACGGATGCGGGGCGCCCGGCCAACCACCGAGTGGGCACTAAAGCCTGCACCCCTCCTGAGAAGAGGGGTGGTAGAGGTCGGGCTGCGGTTACCGCCGCTCCTGCCACGGCGGTTACCGAAACCAGCAATGGTTTTGGGTTGTTGGAGTCGGTTACCGGCTCTGGGGAGGCTATGGAGGCATAAAATTCTTTTTCCCTTTAGTCATTCTTCAGGGCAACCTAAACCACTGCCGTGCTGCGCAAGCTTTGCTTGCGCAGACCATTGCAGAGCGTTCGGTTGCCCTGGCAATAATGGCGGAGCCGTATTTCGTACCGGACCACCCTCGTTGGTTCGGGGCATCAGATGGCTCCGTAGCTGTGTACTGGGCGGGAGGGGAAAGAGAGCCCCATTGCCGCCTGCTCCATCAGGGGCTGGGTTTCGTCGTTGTCGAATGGGGTCCTGCAATCGTCGTCGGATGCTACGTCTCCCCAAACAGCGGCCTTGCCGCTTTTGAGGCCTACCTCGATGGGCTGGCCAACCACATTAGGGTTTACCAGTCCCGTCCGGTGTTTGTCCTGGGTGACTTCAACGCGCGCTCTAGCGTGTGGGGTGACACCCGGAACAACCTGCGTGGAGAGACGGCGCTCGAATGGGCGACTGAACTCGACCTCCGGCTTTTAAACCGGGGGTCAGTTAGTACATGCGTCCGCTGGCAGGGGGAGTCGATCGTCGATCTTTCGTGGGCGACTCCCTCTGCCGAGCGTCTCGTCTCAGGGTGGTTTGTCGCGGAAAATGTGACCACGCTGTCAGATCACAGATTGATCGAATTCAGCGTGACCTTCCGCCCACCCCGCGACATATCGTGGCGCCCAAACGCGATTCCGACGCGTCGCTGGAACGTTCGACAACTTGACGGAGACATGCTAGCAGCCGCTGCCCACGTGGCCGAGTGGGAGGCCGCCAATTTGGGAATCCCGTCCGATCCCGAGTCGCAGGCGGACTGGTTTCGGGACATTATGACATCTGTCTGTGACACGTCTATGCCCCGATCCCGCCCGAGGAGACCTAGTTCGCAGTACTGGTGGACGCGCGATATCGAGCGCTTTCGCCTTGATCATGTCGCGGCGCGCCGCCAGTACTTGCGAGCCCGGAGAAGAAGGAGAGCCACTGCTGAACAGATTGCTGGAGCATATGAGCAGTATCGGACCATCGGGAAAACACTTTCAAGTGCCATCCTTGCGGCCAAGGCTCGCTCCTGGCAAGAACTAGTCGATGGACTGGACAGGGACCCATGGGGGCGCCCTTACAAACTTGTAATGGGCAAGCTCAGACCGTGGGTCCCTCCCATCACGTCGACCCTGGACCCGCCGTTTTTGGAGAGGGTAGTCGATACCCGCCTCCCGCGGGCCGAGGAAAGTAACTCGACACCTCCTCCGTCACAGTCGTCCCAAGTCTCTTGGGACGACCGACTTGCCGTGACAGAAGACGAGCTGGACCGAGCCATTCGACGGCTCCGAGCCCGCAACACTGCCCCGGGTCCCGATGGGATCCCGGGTCGGGCGTGGGTGCTTGCGCTCGCAATCTTAGGGGACAGGCTGAGGCAATTGTTCACCGACTGCCTCCGTTGTGCCCTTTTCCCCTCCGGTTGGAAGGAGGCCGATCTGGTCTTAATCCAGAAGCCCGGCAGGACCGCCGATTCTCCCTCGGCGTTCCGACCCATTTGTTTGCCGGACGAGGTGGGCAAGCTCTTTGAGCGCAATATTGCTGCCCGCCTCCAGGACCACCTGTCGAATGTGGGCCCCGATTTGTCTGAGTGCCAGTTCGGCTTCCGGCAGGGGCGTTCGACTATAGACGCAGTCCGTCGCGTCCGCTCCCTGTCGGAGCCGGTGCTCAGGGAGGGAGGCGCTGCGTTGGCGGTCAGTCTTGACATTGCCAATGCCTTTAACTCCCTCCCCTGGCAGTCAATTAGGAGGGCGCTGATCTATCATAACGTGCCCTCTTATCTGCGTGATATTATCGGGTCGTACCTAAATGGGAGGTCCATCAGGATAAAAGGTCGGAACGGAGCTCTGCTCACAAGGGAGCTCTCAAACGGAGTTCCACAGGGGTCCGTGTTAGGACCCCTTCTGTGGAACATCACGTTCGATGCGGTCCTGCGTATCGGTCTCCCCTCTAATGTTAGCGTCGTCTGCTATGCGGACGACACGTTGGTGCTGGCGCGGGGGACAACCGGTTTCCGCAGTGTCGTGGCTCTCGCTAATCTTGGCGTGGCACTGGTCGTCTCGGGGATCAGCCACCTGGGCCTTCGAGTGGCGCCTCACAAATCTGAGGCGCTATGGTTCCATGCCCTTCCTCGGGGCCGGGAACCACCCAGCTCGGTGGTTTCGATTTGTGGTGCACAAGTCCGGGTGGGGCGTACTATTAAGTACCTTGGCCTCACTTTGGACTCTCACTGGGCGTTCGAAGACCACTTCGAGCGCTTGGCCCCTCGGGTGCGTGGTGTGGCGGGCGCGCTTCAGCGCCTGCTCCCGAACCTGGGTGGGCCACGCGAGGAAGTTCGCCGCCTCTACTGTGGCGTCGTGCGGTCCATGGTTCTCTATGGGGCGCCCGTGTGGCATCATCGTCTCACGCGCGCCTCCCGCTGCAGGGCTATCCTAGCCAGTCTGCAGCGGTTGGTGGCCATTCGGGTCGCAAGAGGCTACAGGACGATATCCCATGAGGCGGCGACGCTCATTGCGCGCCTCCCACCGTGGGATCTCCTGGCGTGGGTGAATGCCCGTCTTTATGACGAGGTTCGCCTTCGCAGGCTAGGCGGGGAGGCGCCGAGTGAAACGCTCGAAGAGTACCGGCGAAATGCGCACCGAAGCGCGTATGAGGAGTGGCGCGTGCGGCTGCATCTACCGCGTTCCACGCGCCAACGCATCGTCGGTGCGATTTTGCCGATATTTGACGCCTGGCTCGAGACGAAGGAGTGCACTACTTTCCGGCTGACTCAGATACTTACCGGGCATGGTTGCTTCGGTGAGTATCGGAGTCGGATCGGACGTGAGGAGACGACACAGTGTCACCACTGCGATGACGACCTAGACTCCGCCCAACACACACTAGAGGTGTGCCCCGCGTGGGCGGACGAGCGGAGTTGCCTAGTAGCCACCATCGGGAGGAATTTGTCCCTACCAGCCGTAGTAGCGGCAATGGTGGAGGACACCCACAATTGGCATGCAGTAGTCTCCTTCTGTGAAGCTGTAATGCTCCAGAAGGAGACCGCCGAGCGGGAGCGTGAACGACGAAACCCCGCTCGCAGGCGAAGGCAGCGTCGAGGCGGCGGCAGCGGCCGTTGAACTCGACTCTTCCTCAGGTCTGCGGGCGTTGGAGGGGGAGCCTCTAACGACCCACCATAAGCGGATCCGAGAAGGCAGCGGACTGTGTGGCGCAGTCTGCTGTGAAAGGCATTGCACACCACGCCTTTCACCGGGCACGCGTCTCAAGCAAGGGGACGGACGCGACAGGTACAGCGGAGCAATACAACCACAGTTCCCGTTGTACCTGCAAGGCGTCGAGCTACGGAGCCACCGTGTGGTTTTTAGTCGGTAACCCAGCCCACGGGGTGGGAGTCCGACATACCCCCTTCGACCGCTCCCCGGTCGGAGGGGCATGAGGTAACTCATTTTCCACACGAAAAAAAAAAAATAAAAAAAACAATAAAAAAAAAAAGGGGGCGAGCCTATTGCCGTTACCGGGCACGTCACCAGACTCTGTGCTGCTACTGAGAATTCGGAAAACCCAGTACCACTTTTGCCTGACTCGGGAATCGCACCCGGGACCTCCGACCAGCAGTTGCATACGCTATCCCTTTTTTTTTCTTTTTGGTGTCGGGTTGGACAATCCTCATAGAATCCCTCCGCCCTGGGGGTGAAGGGCGAAGGGGACTGTCAGACTCTTACTGACTAAAAACCAACCCGTGGTCCTCATGTACCCGTGTGTCGGAGGGTCGAGTATCGCCGAAGCATTCCTCGCTACCCCCGACGGGTAATACGCTATCCTCTGGACCACGGAGGCAGTCGATAATATAATCTAGTCAATTATAGGCCATCAAGTTCTATTTATAAGTTACCAAACTTAGTCCACGGCGCCGCCCACGTGAAATAGACACTTCAACCTTCCTCAGGAATCACACTATCTATTGGTGAAAACCGTACAAACATCCGTTCCGTAGTTCTTGAGTTTATTGCGTTTATGCAGAAAGAAAGAGATTTTAATTTTACAACAAGTATAGACACTCACGCTCTTACATTTATAAAAGTACTAACTATCATCACTTACTTTGAACGCTCAAATATTTCTCGCACAAGTCTGTTACGGTTTGTACTTTATAAAATTAATTATTCAATTGAAAACCTTGAACAAAAATAAGTCAAGCAAAACCTGAGTTGAAATTCATTTAAAGTATTTGCAACGATCCATCTGTTTTGAGAAATAATAAATATTGAAACTAAAACCGAAATCCTGAGTGAACGGCGAAGTTCCACCGCTATAGATAACATTTCGCTAAATAATTTAACGAGCAGACTCTTGAAGAAAATCTAAAATTCTATCACTCATAAACAGACACCTAACTTTATCCGTTACTGAATAAAGAGAACCAGTCATCGCTCCAACAAATTTAAATGTAACATTATCGTTGAAAATTTAAGTTTCGAACGTAACTTCGGCCAATAGAACTTACACAGATTATAAAGAAACGCTGAGTATCTAATCAATACCTTTCTGCCTAATGAGGAAAAAGATAGAGGAGTTATCATAGGAACAGCATATAGACCACCTTGGTTAGACATTAGCACCTTCCTTGATGCGATCACAGCCTCTCTTACATCTTTTAGTAAAGCTGATAAAACAGTACTACTTGGAGATTTTAATATTAACTGCCAAAACAGCAATGAGAACAGTACTATACTGTTAAATAATTTTATACAGTACACTAGTCTCAGCCAAATCATCCAACAACCTACACATTTCACAGACCATAGCGAGACTCTCATAGATATTGTGTGCACTGATGCTCAAGTAAATAATGTATCAGTTCAATATATACCTGAATTAGGGCAGCATGCCATTATATCTGTGACTTGCATATTTAAGCTTAGTAAACCTACCCCGCAATGGATCCATTACAGACCATTAACTAAGATCATGCTTGATGTTTTCCAGGACGACCTCTGCAAACTAGACTGGCCCTATATAGCAACTCAGGACAATGTGAGTGACATGGTTACAATATTTAATACTTTCCTCCTAACTTTATTTGATCTACATGCACCAATTACCAGAGTCTTAATTAGAGAAAGGTCTTACCCATGGATCACAGATACAATTAAGGAGATGGTGAAATTGCGTAACAAATACCAAGCACGATACAAATCAAGCAAATCAGATATACACAAAAATTGTTACAAAGATTTAAAAAGTATTGTATCTAGTGCAATTGATGAGGAAAAAAGAGCCTATTTTAAAACCTATATAAATGGACACATAATAAATCCCAAAAAGCTATGGCGCAATCTAAAATCTACTGTAAATATAGGTAAACAAGAGTGGCATGATTTACCATCTGGCCTTAACAATCCAGAAGATCTTAACAAGCATTTTTTGAACATCCCTGGTAATGATGCAATTTCTCTCCCCGATTTGATATATTTTGAGACAAACAGGTTCCACACAAATACCTTCAGTATTGAACCGGTCAGTGAGGAGGTGGTCCGCCTGCATATCAACAGTATTAAATCAAATGCCTCCGGTGTTGACAGCATTACACTGGAAATGCTTAAGATGACTCTACCTCATAGCCTTCCATACATTACAGCCATAATAAATAAATCTATTACAACATCTACCTTCCCTCATATATGGAAAACTGCGGTGGTAAAACCAATACCTAAAGTTTCCAATCCAACCTCAGCTAAGGATCTTAGACCAATTTGCTTACTTCCCTGTTTATCAAAAGTATTGGAAAGAGTGGTGAGCAGCCAATTCAGGAAGTACCTCGAGAAGTATAGCATCATTCCTCAGAGACAGTCAGGGTTTCGCCAGGGACACAGTACGACCACCACTCTCATGGATGTTGTTGACGATATTTTGGATGCTAGGGACAAGGGTATGGGTACCCTGCTTACCCTACTTGATTTTTCACGTGCCTTTGAAACGATAAATATTTCACTCCTTATTGCCAAACTTTCGTATTACGGCTGCGACTCAGCAACAGTAAAATGGTTCCATAGTTATCTGACTGACAGATTTCAATTTGTGCAACTGGATAATGACAGGGATGGTAACAAGGCAACTTCTTCTTGTTGTCAGGTAACCCGAGGTGTTCCACAAGGATCAGTGCTCGGTCCTCTCCTCTTCTTATTGTACAGTGCAGATGTTACCAACCATATACGTAATACACAGTTTCATATGTATGCCGATGACCTCCAACTATACATATCATTTCATCCCAATGACTGCCATGAATCTGTAAATAAAATTAATACAGACTTAGACAAGATATCTGAATGGGCTAAAAAGAATTCACTGGTACTCAACCCCACCAAATCCAAATTTTTAATATTAGGCTCAAAGGAATGCATTAACAAGATACAAAATCTAAATCCTGTACTTCTCGTTAATAACTGTCCCATAGAGCAAGTCAGTGAGGCTCGAAACCTAGGTTTGGTCATGGATGGTGAATTGCATTTTGAGACGCATGTACTGGAAGCTGCCAAAAACTGTTTTTACCGTCTCAAGTTGTTATATCGAATTCGCCAACATCTGAGTACTGAATTGCGGATATTGCTTTGTGAGACTCTTATTTTGTCTAAACTAAACTATGCAGATACTGTGATTGGTCCATGTATATTGAATAGAACAGAGAAAGTAATTCAGCGAGTACAGAACGCATGTGCTCGATTTTGTTATAATATCCCACCTCGTTCACATGTCACTCCATTCCTGAATAGTGGGAACCTTATGAAGATGACTGCTCGCAGGCATCTTCATCTGGCAACTCTACTGTTTGGTATTGTTCTATATAAAACACCGGCATACCTGTACAAAAAGTTGTCATGGTCTCGTGATATTAATCAGTACAGTACGCGGGCGGCATCACATCTTTTGGTCACAGCGCGACACAGGACCACTGCTTTCCGAGGTAGTTTCAGATACGCCGCCACCCATTGTTGGAATGACCTTCCGCCCCCCATGCGCAACCTGAAAACATTACACGCATTTCGCAATAAGTTTAAGTTATTTTTAATAAACAAACAAAAGTCACTGTTATGAACTTACATACTTACTTTTAGAATAAGTAGTACGTCAACATCACTTACGTGTCTACTGACGAAAGATATTGAACTTATTGTGATATTATAATGTATATAATTTGTTACTATATAATTGCGTATGCGCAGCGATTTTATTATATTGGTAAAAGTAACTGTGCTCCGGACTCTGGCAGACGCTTGCTTGACAAGACAATTGACATTCATGACAGATGGAATCTTTCAATCTTGGGCCTATAGGTATTGAAACGTCAGTCTGTCAAGTACAAGTAGCGTTCGGAAACAAATTACTATTTGCTATTTTTAATTTTTATTTTTATTTTGATGTAACGGAGGCATGTATTGTGTATTGTATATAATAATATATATATTATAAAACTTATTAATAATATGTACACTATATACGTATATATTTGTATATAATTTTGTATATATGTATATATATATTAATTTGTCGTTATTATATTTTATTTATTTATAGGTAAATTAATCTTATATAATTATAATTGCATATAGGCCTGCGAGAATACCAGCGTTGTAGTTTTATAACTGCAACAATAGCTGACGCAGTTGCCTAATTTGTTCTCCACATACCGCCTTCTGTAAATTTAAGTAAGAAAATGTATTTTAAGTTTTGGAGAAGCAAATAAAATATTTTTTGTTTTTGTTTTTGTTTGAACTTGAGCATTTATTGAAACAATCAATGAATTTATGCTTCTCATCATTATTCTACGAGAGAATTCAATTCAATGGTGATAATAACAGCATTTTCCCAAGAGACGTTTTGTTTTATTGTCGTCTTAAAAGTCATAACGACTCACAAGCTTCCGTCGAGTCCCTTTCTAACAAAGATGTAAACACATTAAAGTTCAAGTCGAATGTCTGTTCTAACAACAATTAATGACACGTGCGTACTTATGACTTAGGGTAATGGACTTAAAGTCATCCACTGTAAGTACAGTTGAGAAGAAAACCCATTTGAGTTCGAAGTACGAAACCAGTTCATTATTTTATATATTCATATTACAAGAGAATGCCTGCAGCTATGCCCGCACATTGCTTTCTTATTTAACCGTGTCTTCCCGATACTTTGGGAATATTCCAAATCCCATCTTAGTGCACTCCTACGGTACCCAACGATTACATACATGCCAAATTTCAGCTTCCTGCGCCCAATAGTTTTGGCCTTGTCTTGTCTGTCAGTCAGTTAGGAACGCAAAAAAATATAATATACAGATACAGGTAAGAAGTATCTAAACCAAGTAAATACACTGTAGTCACAATTTCCAAGAGTTATCTGTTGTTCTTCATGTCGCTCAGCTTATGAAGCTGATATTTCTGTCGTTACGTATTTAAGCATCCGGCAATTGAGAACAAAAAGATTTAAATGAGAATAAGTTACCTGTAACAATATTTGTTCTTAATAGAATCTTTATTCATAGCAGTTTGGATAGAATCCCTCTCGGATTAGCTAGTTATAAGATTGCCATCGCAATTTTTACCAAATCTTTTCAACTGATGAATTCATCCGAACCTGCGACTATGCAGACGCGTTTTTTGCTAACGTTAAAATGAATTAAAATAAATACGGATAATAATTACTTTTACAAAATTGCAGTGTCAATAAGTAAATTAAAGTGTGTCGCGAGTGATTTGTGTATACTTTTCATAAACTGCGAATATGAAATAGAAACATTTGTGTGGACGATATATACTGAATAACAGATATGTCTGTGCCTGTATTTAGCCCTTTTGGCAAAAGCCGAATAACTTCGCGAAGTCCTCCACCAACACCGAGTCAAGCATCCCAAACTCTTGACCCAAACCCACCTGCACCTGAGAATTATGACCTACCTGCTGAAGTTATACCAACTACAGAGATCCAAAGATAGATGTCCATAATCGAGTCCTATTTGAACGAAATTAGCTCCATCACCTCAGAGAGCAAAATGAACTCTGATCAGAAGTTGCGTGTAGCTCACGAGTGCCGTAAAATAACATCAGTATCGGCACAAATGTCCACCCTGTACCAAACCCTCAAGCAGAAAACTATTTTAGCGCACGCAACTATTCAACACCTACAAGAAAAGCAAGACTTGACGAGTTCTTTGCAGCAGTTCAAAGAGGCTGTTGAAGAAAAGCTGAAACCAGTCGAGCACCACTCTTTTGCTGACATAGTGAAAAAGAGCGCAAACAATTTTGTCCGCCCAAACAATTTGAGCTCTCTAGCCATCTACCCTAACGACAAGAACAAAAAAAGTGACGAAACGAAGTCCCTCGTCCAAAAAATTATATCTCCTGAAGAGATGAAATTACATGTTCGTGCTGTGAGAAAAGTGAAGAATGGGGGCGTTATAATTAGCACGGAGTCAAAAGGAGACATCGAAAAGCTTAGGAAGTCAGAGAAACTTGTCTCGTCTGGCCTCACCGTCGAAGAGCCTACTAAACGCCGCCCTATAATAGCTGTAGTTGGAGTTCCCGATACTCTAACGGAAAAAGAAGTTTTTGAGTGTATCTACGAGCAGAATATAGCCGATAAGTTCCCGAACTCTACACGTGAGTCCTTTATGACAGCTGTGAAACTAAGCTACAAAGCCGGTAAGAAAAATTTGCCAACCTGTACCTACGTCGTAGAAGTAGCCGCTAACATCCGAAAATGTCTCATTAACCAAGGTCCTATTTATATTAATTGGACGTCATGTCCGGTTAAAGACTTCACTTTTATGACTAGGTGCTTCAATTGCCAACAGTTTGGTCACGCAGCTAAATATTGCCGTGAAACTAGTCCCACATGTCATCATTCCGGAGAGCTTGGCCACTCCTTTAAGGAATGTAACAGCAAAACTTCACCTTCTAAGTGTACTACTTGTAAACGCTTCAAGAGGAAATGTGATCATCAAACGGGAGAAATAGGTTGCCCGGCACGTAAATATGCAGAAGACAATTATATTAATAGCATAGATTATGAGGGCGCCTAAGAGCGTCACTGGTAAAGTTTATTAATAGGCACTTAAAACTAGTTTGTATTTTCTTAATTATTTATAAGGTCTTTATTATAGTTATGGATAATCAAGTACTTGTTGATATAGATAACTACTGTGTATCAAATAGTATGACTTATAAAGTAGAAGAATGCAAAAGTTTATTACCCGAGTCTGATAAAAACTTAGTTATAATGACACAGAACATCAGAAGTATTTATAAGAATATACACGCACTAGAATTACTCCTACAGAGCATTCATATAAAACTGTGACATAATTGTCCTAACCGAATGCTGGCTGTCTAAGCGGGCTTTCTGCTTACCATCTTTAGATGGCTACAACTCACACTCAACTGAGAACATAACTAACCAAAATGATAGTGTAGTGGTCTACACAAAAGAACACTTAAATGTTATTGTTGCAAAGCCACAAATTCAGGACTGTAATTGTTTACTTATTACAATTAATTCTGACACTGCTATTTTAAGAGTGTACAAACCTCCTTCGCAAACTACTGACACATTTTTGCGATCTCTCGACTTAGAATTAAGTAAGTTATCAGCATATAAGACCCTACACATCAAAGTGGATCATGTCTGGATCATTTTATTATTAAAACTAAACAGCCATCTACTACTTTAGTTACTAACTCAACTATCACAGACCACCAAGCCATCTTATTAACGTCAAAATTATCATGTGCGAAACTTAATTACATACCTAGCTATACAAAAGTAAACATGATAGGCCTTGAAAAAAGCATTCGCAATAAAAATTTTGCCCCAGTTTACTTTTATGCCGACGTTAACGAATCAATCTCTTAACTAATAGCTTCCATACAGTACGCAATTAGAAAAAACACATACAGAGTAACATTGTCGCGAAAATATAGGAATATAAAGCCATGGATTACTCCGGGTTTTCTCCGCTGTATTAGACACAGAGATGATTTACACATAAAAGTTAAAAAGGCACCTGAAAATGAGATTCTGGCTTTAACATATAGGCGATATAGAAACTTTTGCAACAAACTTCTTAAAAAACTAAAGGTCGACTACGATAAATCTCAGTTGAATAAAGCAGGTAAGAACACTAAACTAGTATGGCAATTCTTAAAAAGGCGTTCATTTACTTCAAAATCATTTGAGCAACCCTTACGTTTTCTCAAAAACCGATCAAATCCTACAGCAGCACTAGATGAAATCAACACATTCTTTAACGACGTTGGCAAAAATCTAGCGGACAGAATCTCTTTTTTCCGATCACTCATCTACTCACCATGCTTCGATCACCTCACCTTATTTCTAGGCTTCAATCTTTTGTTGTGCTGGATAACGATTTAGACGAAGTTATTCCAGTCATTACTGGGTTAAAAAATACTTCTGCGATGGGATGGGATAACATCCCCACAAACATAATTAAAAGGTTTAAGCACATTCTTGCACCGCCACTAACACACATATTCCAAATATGTATGTCTGAAGGAATATTACCAAAATGCTTAAAAAAGGCTATTGTGATACCTGTGCACAAAGCAGGCGACAAGAGCAGTGTAAATAATTATCGGCCTATATCTATATTATCAGTGCTGTCTAAAATATTAGAGAAAATAATAAACAATAGACTAATAAAATATCTTGAAACCAACAACATTCTTTCAGACAGACAATTTGGTTTTTGACCTCACAGGACAACAAGCCAGGCAGTTGAGCAACTGACTGACCACATTACATCTAATTTAGATAGTGAACAACATGTTATTGGGATATTTCTAGACCTAGCTAAAGCTTTTGACTCTGTATCATCTTCTATACTGCTAAAGAAACTTCAATCTGTCGGTATACGAGGTAAGCAGTTAGCACTGTTTACTGATTACCTCTCTGACAGGTATCAATGTGTAAGAATAGGCAACAACATAAGTAACGATGTCCCTAACACTAAATTTGGTGTACCACAAGGAAGTATATTAGGGGCTACTCTGTTCTTGATATATATAAACGACCATTGCAACCTAAAACTTCAAAATGGTGCATTATGTCATATGCAGACGATACAGCACTTATTTTTACTGCAAAGTCACTTGATGAGGTATTTGAACTGGCTCAACATGGCTTCAACACCGTCAACACTTGGCTATTTAAAAATGTACTGACCCTAAATGCACATAAAACAAAGTATATTAATTTTACAATGAAAAATGATAGCAGACACAACTCATCTAACTGTTTAGTGGCTCACAACACGTTTCATTCAAATGCTGACACTGCATGCGCTTGCCCTACTTTAGAAAAAACAGATTATATAAAATATCTAGGTATTACGCTTGATACCAATCTTAATTTCCGCAAACATATCGAATTATTGTGTAAAAGAGTACGGAAACTAATTCCATATTCAAAAATGTACGCGACGTGGTAAACTTTAAATTGTTAAGACAGGTTTACACTGCACTATGTGAATCAATAATCTCATACTGTATAACTTCATGGGGAGGGACAGCTAAAACGATCCTACTGCCTTTGGATAGAGCCCAAATGGCTATTTTAAAGGTTTTAACCTTTCGCCCTTTCATTTTTCCCACTTATGAGTTATATCAGTCCACTGGAGTTCTAACTGTGCGCCAATTATTCATTCTACGCACCATACTAAAACAACACACCCTTCTTCCTTATACACCAATCCCATCAGGCAAAAGACGGAAAGATCTAGTCTGCATCAAACCTCGAGGTAAACATGTTTATATAAATTAAATAAAACCTTAGATTTATATAGCATAAGTTATAAGCTGTGTCACCTTATTGTTACAAAACATCTAAGTAATGACAATGACCTACTCTGATACAGAGAATTTGCTTACAGTTATAAAATAGTGTGTAAGTACTTACTCTAAGTTACAATAAATCATATTAAGTCTATTTCCTATTACATATTAGCAGTTCATGATTATTTTGTAAAAGCATAGCCCTATAATATTATTATTTACGATTTTTCCTGAAACACAGGTGTTACAGCCTAGTTCAGGTAAACATTAAAATAGCTATATTTACCAAATATAATGTATTACCGTTATAAATAAAGTACATACGCATGAATGTACCACAATTTAACATAAGCACTTATCATAGACATTATACTTAATCATAAAATTTTATTTATTTTAAATGTAATACTTTCCTATGTAACATGTGACGTTTATTTTATTGAATAAAGTTTATTATTATTATAACTATGTCCGCTTGTTAAGTCACGCGTATAGTGCATTAACGATGCGGCCTGAGTCGCGCTCTGTAATCGAAATCTGTGCCAAACCACCGACTAGCTAAGTTTAAAGCGGGCGCTCTTGTATTTTTCAAGTCCGTTTTAAAGTTAAACGTTGTGGCTAGCTGGCGGCCAACGCCGGTTGATATTCACGCGGAAACTTGGCGTCACGTTGCTTTAGGCGCTTATTTAAATATTGCGTGCTGTTTACACCGAATTTGGAACAACTTTGCACATATTATCTGTACTTTGAACGCTCACGTCACGGTAATAATATCTAACAGTATTGTAACTCCATACAAACGCACGAAACTCGAGTTATACCTACGCGCCTCGAGCAGAGTACCCATTAGACTGGGCGGACTGTACCTACAGTACCCGCAGCCGCGATCGTACCGCAGCTCGCATGCGGCGCGTCTGGTAGGTATATAACTCACGAAGGCGGCCGAGTTACAATACTGTTAGATTATATTACCGTGCTCACGTCGACGGTACTAGTCTGTGTTTCAATGTGTGTGTGGACTATTACTCGTTTTCCGTACCAGTTATTGTGGCTTGCTGTGGAGGTAGATGGCTACTCTAATTGTCTGAAACTTGAACTTATATACGTTTTGTGGTCACTTTATCAGTGCAATGCCCTAAGTATCAGAAGGTATGAAAGAGCAATTTGTATAAGTCCTGAGTCTTATTTACGGCTATCTTGTTCTGATGTTTGTTTCATTTTGATGTTTGTTCTTCATTTTCATGGTTAGCAATGTCATTTTTATCTTAACACTTTCACGGACAGTAAACGCCTATAGGCGTGATAACAATCAAACTTCAATTGTGTCTCGTTTACTGTCCGTGAAAGTGTTAATCAATTAAAAATTTAAAATCTTATAAATTTAAATTGCAATCAAGAATCTTCAAACTTCAAAACTAGGTTACAGTACAAGAAGCAAAAAAAGAATTACGCTTCACCCTTATTTAATACCATACAAAACTAAGGCAACACGAACACAATAACAACGCTATTAATAAATATTGTTGTGGCAGATAAGCGAGCGAACTCGCTTTCTGGTCGACACAACACAACGCAACGTGCAACGCGGGGCGTCCACAACGCGACCGTTATTTATTCGCATATTCGCGCACATGTCATACTCTATTTTGTCATTATTCTAGATGAAACTTAGGCTGGATAGATATTCATACCTGAATTTGTGATTTTCAGACGGCTATACGATAAATATAAGTATACTACAATTCATTAGCTGTTCGTGTCCATATTTAGAGAGATCAAAAAAAAGGAAAGTAAGAATAAAGATCACATTCATCGCTAGGTGTTTTAGAACGGCAAACTGATTCGTATTCTGAACCGATTGCTCTAATTTCGGACAAATGGTTTTATTTACCGAATACGTATAGTTACGTTGCTTAGAATACTATGCCTGATGGTTGCACAGCAAAATAACCAAGACGGAAAATATCAACATGTGAGCTGGTTGTACGAAATGTGACTTTTCAATATTAATTGAAGATCGAATCAGAAAACAAAAGACATGCCATTTGGCCAGATCAAAGGTGTATTCATCAAAAATTGTATACCTACATCGCAGGGTGCACAAACTTCCGAATCGGCATTACGTATTTGGAAATCGATCTACCATACACACTTATGCACTGGTTAAGGCTGCGTTTTAACAAAAGACAACGAAGTACCGTAGTGATAGGCATGCGAAGAAAAAATCTACCAATAGTACCAGACTATTTTTCTAGCCTTTAACTGGGCGCTTTTCCACTCCATTCAACTTCTCACCTTGTACTCAGCCTAAGCCCTAGAATAGTGCAAATGTATTTCATTTTAGCCAATTGATGTTTATGTAACACGGACGGTCCCGGTCGCCGAGGCGGCTTTTGTTCGAGACAACTTTGTAACCGCTCTCAATGCTATTGTAACTTTCCGTCAAATGTATTTAAACATTTTGCATACATTTACAATGGGTACAGCACGTACGCAAATAAGTGGACGGTGTTTTCGTCTTTTCGTCTCTTGTTATTTGGGCCTTCAGCAAGAATAGAAGCAGTTTTCCAATAAATGAAACTCATTATTAGCTTTTTCATCTCATAGAATTTTCTAGGCCTTACGCAAATGTATTTTGTTCTTGTACATTCAAACAAATCTACGGTTTACAGATTCTATCGTGATATATTTGTTTGAATGAAATTACATTTAATCTGAATAATCAAGAATTAGAGGAATCGAAACTTCGGTTAGTAATAAATAATGTAGTTTCTAGATCATTCGGTTTAAATGTAATACATGTATTAGTAAAACCAATATATCAAAGCCAAATTCTGGGAACCAAGCCTAGAAAGACGATTGATAGGTACGATTACAAAGTTGGCAATCTGAACAATATTTTTCAAGTGTAACATCGTGGTTTTCATAGGAATGTTGTGAATCGTCTGAAACAATCTATTTTCACACTAATCACCAGCCAATATCCTTACCCACACATACGCACCGCCAAACTATTTACAATAATACAAACCGATTGCCAATTTTCTGCCACAACCATCGATATATATATGTACTAAAGTACTAGATGTAGCATTCAGAACATTTACTTTGTTCAAATGCTTTGCATGAACATACCGGCAAAGCAATCTAGTGTCACTTTGACTTTCCTGCGGTGTGGGTCCGCTTCGTTTATTGACTGGGTGGCAACGATATATCGATTAATTTGAATCAGGACTTGTATCTGTAGTAAACGTTAGTCAATATTATTAATTATTTATGTAATTAAAAGAGTTAAATGTATCATAATACCACATTAAAATGTATTTTATTATTTTTATGTGACGTAATTTACGATCATACACTAACTACTATGCAGAAATACATTGCAAGTGATTGTAGGTAAAATATATGACCAAGACCAGACTTCGTGAAGGTATTGGTTTTAAGAGCTTTTTAGTTTGATTAATGTTATAAAACCAATTTGACGTTGTATAACACTAATTCTGTGTTTTTTTTATTTTTTGGTAAGTTGATCGTAATGACCGTATTAACGAATATTTCAACACTTCATCATAGTAGGTACACATTTGCAGTTATAGAAAAATACGCAAAAATAATATTGAACCATGAGACCAAAACAGATCCTAATATTCATTATCCGACCAATAGACAAAAAACCACAAAATTAATTGTGTTTGGTGGCAATTGAATAGTTGTTAAAATATATTTTTGAGCATTTCTTGCTAGAGTAAATTTAACTGCAATTCAAAATATTTTTTCAACCCGCGACCACGACGAACCGTGTCGATACCGTACCGACTAAGCTACTCAGGCCACTTCATCATAGATTTTTTTTAATAGTTGGTTTCCTTATGTTAGCACATAGTGCCATCTGCCACATGTGTAGGTTTAGAACTCAGGTGGTCTGTGACTGTGGTCAGCAAGGGCATCTTTACAGAATGACAAATAATCCTGCCTTATATATTAGGTATATATGCTTAAGCAATTCTCATAGTAAGGTAAATATAAAGTTTAAAAAATAGAATTATTCGTGAAGCAACTAAGGCAAGTCTTGAACTTACGCCCACGAATACATTTTTCTATTTTGTAATAAAACATCTGAATAATATGTTTATACATTCTATTTTTTACTTAAATAAACCCCCGCAATTAATTCCTTTTATTTTCATAAATAAACTGTTCTTATTATGTTGATGAAATATTGTAGGCAGAAAACATCTCTTCTGTGAAGTAAATAATCTTTGCAAATGATAATAAGCAGCCAGTAGCGTTGGAGAACTATTGGATACTCATTAGTAAGATGCCAGGACTTGTTGTTGTTGATTGGCTATAATAATAACTAGACACTATAAGTCATTGGCGCTGCTTGCGCCTGCGTGTTGCGCTAGTACGATTAGACGTCATACATTAGACAATTTGAAAAAAATATTTATGGGGAATGCTCCGTCTATCGTTAGAGTATATGTCAATGGCCACAACGCTTTCACCCGCACACTCACACACATAAATGTATGTAGATTGTAATCGCGCCGACTGAGACGCGTCGATCACGTCGGTGGCGCGTACATACGTCATAAGCATGGCTGAGCAGATCCAATACTCCCCGCGCACCTCTCTTTCCCTCCTCACACCTCCCGCACAACCACTTCACCCCTCAAAAAAAAAAAGGCAAAAGGCACCGAGCGCTGATAAAAAGTTTCAGGCGGCCGAGAGTGGCCTGCTACCTGACTGCACACATGAAACCCTTACACTCACACACGCACTCACATTATTACGAATGTATAGAGAGAATTTATACGTATTGAATGTTTAAGCTTTTATACGTCGATGTTTTAGTAAGTGATTGAGTTTAAGTTTATTTGTTTTGCCTTCCGTTAAAGGTCAAGGTTCAGAGAAGGATTTGGGTACACACAAGCCCACTTTCAATAGAACCTTACCGATGGATTTCACGTAATGTAACCAAATAATCCCGCCAAAAAGCCCGACTATTTAACCAGTGCGTTCTACCAGTTTTGACATATGGAGCCGAAACTTGGGTCACAACGAAGGAAGTAATTCACAGACTTCAAGTGGCGCAAAGGGCTATGGAAAGGAAATTGGTAGGAATAACACTGAGAGACCGAAAAACCAACACTTGGCTCCGTAACAAGAGCAAAGTTGTGGACGTCGGAAAAAGGGTGGCAGACTTAAAGTGGAAATGGGCTGGTCACGTAGCCCGAAAGACAGACTCGTGGTGCAAGACGCTTTTAGAATGGAAGCCATGGGGGCAGAAAAGAACCAGGGGAAGACCTCAAATGAGGTGGAAAGATGATATAAAGACTATAGCAGGAAAAAATTGGATCCAAACTGCACAGGATAGAGAAGAATGGAGGAAATTGAAGGAGGCCTACACTACAAAAGTAGTCGAGAACGGCTGAAAGAAGAAGAAGAACCAAATAATGTTTGCATTGGATCTTGAGTAAACAAAGGCTTTATAAAGACGATACGAATCACATGCCACGTATTTTTGTATGAAAATCCTCATAGTCCGTAGCTTCGTAGCGCTGTTACGACGTAGAGATATCGTAGCACCTGTCAGACAAATGTAACAAAGTGGTACAAGGGTAACATCAAAACGGTATAGTAGTGATACAAACATGTGATAAGAATATGTAATATAAATTCGTTAGTATGGAGATTTTCTCTGTAATAACTTGTAAACAACTCATCCAAATTGTAGAAGTCTAGGGTAGATAATTATTTTCAGAAGTCAAGTTGAGCTTGGCCAAAATAATACATAAAAGTTACTTTGTCCCCTGTGACACAAAATTTATTTTTAGTGTCAGAATCGTCATTAAGGCGCTGTGCTAAGCGACTGTTTTGGTAAATGAGGGGGTGAAGCAGGGGAGGTGAAGGGAGCTTAGCTTTGCTACTGCGGGGCGCCCCCCTTCATTCTCGTCGTGTGCGGCCGTATTCTGGCGACATCCGTATTCCAATATTTCAAAATCGCAAGCAAAACGTTTTAGCATATTGAATTGAGATACTGATATTCAAATTTATATTACATACACCAATCTGTTTGTACAATATAGGCATAGCGCAATTTTTGTTCTCAGTGCAGCCATGAGCAAAACTGGTTTACATTAGACGTTATAGGTATTAATAGTTGACGAAAGTAGGTAAATACCTACGTGCCGTAAGATGTTCAAAATAATTAAGTCAGTTCCATATATGGAGAGGCCATTATTATGTTTGTTTTGTTTTTGTATAAAAATAGTGAAGCAGTTCATAGAATACCTACATCTAATTCCATTCCTGTCAGTTTTCAAATCTGTTTTGCAATAAATTGGCTGTGACATACGGGCGGACAGGCAAACAGACATTGCGAATCTATAAGGGTTCCGTTTTTACAATTTTTGGCTACGGTACCCTAAAAAACACAATACTGCTCTACTAAGCGCAAAAACCGTATCTCAACTAAAGCGAGTTACGAGATAATTGAAGTTTAGTAAAAGTTGATTTCTTTTATTTATTTATGGATGTTTATTGTTATTATAGGTATAATTATTATGGTTAAGGTTTCGAAATACGTCGCCGTTTTTAGGGGTTGTGAGTGATTGGAGAGAGAGGAGGGGAGGTCTTGAAACCCCCCTCACCATTTTCACTTGCCGGAAATACTTGGTTTCCTCTGAAAAAAAAATATCTCCAAACATCGGTGTCATGGCACTGCCAACTTCCACATTCATCACACTAGTTTAATAAACTAAGGTTGACGGAGCCCTGCGAAGGGCTCCTATTTTCGGATTAAGGGTCAAAAGAGAACTTAACATAACCTATTTAGTTACTTATTACAGTCGCACCTAACCCTAGGCACTCGAAAGCAACACGCACAAATTTGACATCAGCTGTCAATATGATCATTCCAAGATGGCAGTTTTGCGTTTCGTTTCACGTTTTTCACATAAAACATAAAATAGACATTTGTAAAACTGTACTAAAGTATTAAAACTACGTTCCGTTTTGCATAATTGCCGAAGTATTAATGAAATTTTGGAAATTGTTTAAAAATATTTAGACGCAACTCCGGCAGCCAAAATTACTATTAGGTGATTAAAACAAACTCCTTTAAGCCCCCTACACTACCAATACCCTCAAATTCAGGCGACTTGTTTCGAAACCCAACCCATTATTATTTTTCAAAATAGATGAAACATCAAAAATATATGTGGATATACCTTATTCATGAGATACTGCTATGTCGCTTAGAAAATTATAGAATTAGAATTTGAGTTACTGCTTTTTCGTTAGCTCTCCTCATACATGTTTGTATGGAAAAATATAAAAATTTTCTTTCGTATCAAATATGTGTTGTTTCAAAGAAATTAAATATTAAAAGATATTTATTTATATTAATTTATCATTTATTAACGAAATACAGAGTTTACAGCTCATCAAAAGTTAGCTGTCTGCTACAACCCGGCAGGTTTTCTTTATTCTCATCGAATGTTAAAGGCAGTGTGTGAGGTGATAAGACTTATTATTTGCTGTTGCTCACGAGGCACAGTTTCATTTACTTTCCTTTTACGGCTTGGTATTGTAGAAATTTCAAGCACTGATGAAACATTTTCCTCTCCGTGATCTCGCAATGCCATTCCTTGAGCTTGACGAGAATCAACAATTTCAGGCAACTGCCAATTCATATAAAACGCCACAAGCTTCTCCCAGAAAACATCATCTCTTTCTATAATTTTTATTTTTAGTGGTATACTTTCGCCACTCCACACAGCAAATAAACACTTTTGTTTGCGTGTAACGTGGCGTTGCCCCTGAATTTGGTAATAACAATTACAATATTTGTTTAGACTAGTCAGTTCACTTTTTTATCATGTTTCCATATTTGTATTTTATTTGCTCTTATACTATTCTCCAGGCCATTCTTATATGCAACTTTAGAACATTAAATTTCCACAATCGTGTTTGGACCTATTAATCCATCTGGCGTGGCACCAATAATCGAATAATCCACAAGGCTCGATTGTTACATTTTCTTGCTTCGCCAGAAAATGTAACAATCGAAATCGAATCGAATCGTTGTTGCAAAGCCAGTTGTTTATTTTAGATTCCATGCGCAGCTGATTTTACATTGCAAATATTTTATTTGTACAAAATATTTTTTACTAAGTTGGCTTTACTGCTGTTATCTCTTCTTTTTACCACTATACCAAAATTTCTATCTGCCAACATATTCTTACGCAAGTCGAACCAGTCACTGCTATCCCTCTTGTAATTTTTGCTTATCACTACGGAATTTGAGTCAAATTTGTTAAAAAAAATTGTTTGGCATTTCTTGGCTAGCTCTTGAACAGATCGTGTCAGGAATGACTGAAGTCAAATGTGTGTAAGACGTTGCAGAACTGTTATCTTTAACTTCACTGTAATTACAATAATGATAATTAGTTACGTACTTAATTATTAAAAAATACTATATCTTGTGTTATAGCAAACAGAGAAGTCACCTTCTTACTTTTAATGATTGATTTTAGAAATTAAAAAGATATTAGATGTACTGAAACATACCTAATAGTTTATGAATAATCAAAGTTTTACCCACTGTACCTAAAAAGGTTTATGTTCAAAACACAATAATACAACATTCGTTACCGCTTGTGTGCGGATTGCGGAGCGCCATTTTAGCGCTGTCATCATTATTGTTCGCCGAGGCGGCATCTTAGCGCTCCAGGCGCTCTGACAAGCTAATGAATTTGAAATATAGGTACATAAAATGATTCGATTTTATGTTATTACTCTTTCAAAAATTGAAAACTGTGGCAGCTATGTATTGTGAGAATAATTTATATAATTATATTATGCATAATCGATAATATATAAGTAACATAGTTAGTCATAAAAGACTCTTATGAAAATAATTTGTGTAAAAATGTTACATATTTCATAATCACTTGGCCATGGATGAATTTCTATTTTATTACGACGCTTTCTTGTACAAATCCTTCGTAGAACGTAATTTCTCTAATTGTCCATATTTTATTCTTCTAATTATATATTTATAAGCACAGAAACAATAACACATTAAACGCAACAAGAGTATAAACTTAGGTCCTAATTATATGTGCCCATAGTAACATGAAAAGCCTATTTGATTCAAAGTATTCAGTCCATAACATAAAATTACGAACTCAAATCGGCGTATTATAATAACAAACAGGTTTACGTAAAATTTCGTGCAGCGGAGACGCGAGCGACATGACCTATCTCTCACAGGGCTCATAGCCGAATGATGAGGTCTGGGCGGGGCGTAAACTAGCAACTGACACTCAGTACACCGCTTATGCTAATAAGGTTTAAATTACTGAAGCGTTTGATATTGATGGGATCTACCGAGCGTCAAAATCATAGACGTTTGGCAGACTTTATTTAATTTTACAAAATATACAGGTATAATATGAAAATAAATAGGGTAATTCTTTAGTTCATTAGATTTCCTACAATATTATCAAAAAAAATATGACAGCTTACGATCAAAATATTGCAAACAGTGAGACGAAAGATTATTTCTGCCTCGATTTTGTGATTTTTTTACCGTGATTCTATTTTACGTACATGAAAAATTCTTTCAAAAGTCTTTTGTTCAGACTTTTGACTTTAAGCTCTAATTTTTGCTAGTTTGTAATATGTACCGTTATGGCTAGATGCGCGACGAAAAATTAGGAGTTTCACGGCTTCTGAAGTATAACAGCGCCTTAAAATAAAATGTACGCTTTCTTATACTTCTGTCGGTGTGGCTTCTTTTACTCATTTTACTTATTTTATCTTGCTATACCTACTATAAACGCGAATGTTTGAGACGATGCGCGGGTTTGTTACTTCTTTACGCAAAAGCTATTAAATGGATTTGGATGAAACAGAACAAATAACAAAATACTAAACACAAGGGATAACTTTTGTCCTGATAACCGACCCCTACGCGGGTTAAGACATGAGCAAAAGATAGTTAGTTATAAAGTACATATATTTTAAAATATCAAAATCACAAACTATCTATGTCTTAAATTAATGTATCGAAAGACGGATAATATTTTTTTTTTCCGTCACAGCATAAACTTTGAACCGGCGACATAGCAGGTATGTCGCCGTTTTAACACATCGAATAATGTAAATGCTATAATGAAAGCGCTTTTTATTATAAAAATACAATATTGCACATAAATGTGTAAAATAAAATGCACCATTGCTTAGCCATTTGTAGTACAGTAGTAGGTAGTATCACAAGGGTCTCTGGCAATATTGTAAACGTATTTTAAAATCGGGCGAGAAAACATCACGAAATCTATCTACTTTGTGCCGTACGATAGCTCCATGCGTTTCTGCTATCCTGGTACAAGTGTAGAACAATTTGGCTTTTAACTACACTTTATCAATTTAAACTGTCCATTTGTAGCAATTAATTCTTCGCGCTTTGTACCACTGATCTGATTTGTCTCGTGATCATAATGTATAATAATTTCCTACAATTAACCCCTTAAATAATTTAATGAGTACATAATTAAAAAAATAAGATTATACGCAGCAAGTCACGCACCTGTAGGCACTCTCAGTGGAAAAAAAGCCTTTACATTGCGTGTGGCCATGAAAACGGGTTTGGATTACATTATCTCAGTAATTAAGGTATAGTAAGTAATTAAGGTATAGTAAGGGTGCATAGGGTTCCCACCAAGAACTTAGGGTCCCAAGCCAACCTCACCTGCAAGTGGTGCACCTGCCGATCAACGGACGAGGCTCTGGCAAACAAAATGTCCCAATAAGCGGCAATAGGCTCGCCACCTATTACGTGGGATCAAACCACTGGCGAAAAGTGGGCGTTTAATATGCCTCTGCCTACCCCTTCGGGGAAACAGGCGTGAGTCTATGTATGTATGTATGTATGTATCTCAGTAATTAGGGAGTACTATTTGTTTCAAAAATTTTTCAAGAAAATATAACTTTTCCTGATGCTACCCTAGTACTTATCCATTTGGGTCGATACCGATCTCTTCTTACTTTTTTATTTATTTATCCTCGTATTACTTAATAGCGCCTCTTTATCCCACTTCAGTCTCGACGCCGACGTACTGAGCGGCCGGATGTATTATCCTCCTCATGAAATATTGTTCCTTCATGTTAATACACCCACCCCTATAGCCTGATTTCACTGTAACAGTAGACCACTACATAAATTACCATTCCAGCAACATAAACATGCCGCTATAAATAAATTCATCTAAGAGGATGACGTTATCCCAGTTTCAATCTGGGGTCCGCTTACTAGACTAACCGGATTTTGGCTGAATGCTTTTTCACGGAGCGACTGCCTGTCTGACCTCCACAACCCGAAGCGCTAGCGATATTCCATGGTTTAGACTAGTGGCAGTTTATTTAGAAGGTACTGACACCCTGTAACGACTGTCAAAGATCTTCATGACAACCGGGACCGACGGCTTAACGTGCTCTCCAAGGCACGGGACAAGCGATAATTAACAATTTAATACGCACATAACTCCGAAAAGTCATAGGTGCGCGCCGTGGAATCGAACCCGATACCCTCTGCATGGCAGTCTGTTGGTATCTCCACTAGGCTATCGCTGCCTTAAGCTATAAATAAATTATTCCAACGACTTGTTTCTGACGGGAAATATTTTCGGTTATGGCGTCATGTTATCGAGAGCTTACACGACGATTTAAAACCGTAAATCGTGCCCAACTCTCGTCTGAAACAGTCACAATATTCGACGTCGGAACTGCGTGATGAAAATAAATCATAAAGACTTTAAGCCAGGGCTGGAGTGAGATAGACGGTGGTCACGTGATCACGATATACGACACGCCCGTGGTGGGTGACGACCCGCTGAATAAAACACAATATACATAATTCAGTCCATCTCACGTAATGAATGTCAATCGCATGACAATGAATCGAGGACAAAGCTCTGTGGAGTAGAGGTGCGCTGATTTGGCTCTCGTCCTCAGCTCTCCACTATCGACATTCGGCGCGCGCCTGATGTCGGTTCGGCCGACCCTCATCTATGTCGATATGTAGCCGTCAACGCTGCTCCTGACTGTTCAATAATTCATCTCGTTTAACTAAAACTCGCTATTACCTATAAAACCGTTTATTTTTACGGTTCTATTTGTACGAAAAATGTTCAATTTCAAATCATTGTATTTTACAATGATGCATATTTAATGTTTCTATATGAAACTAAATGTGCCGACGTAAAAAAATAAAATATGTAGAATAGTTTTTTGTTTTATTAAAATAAATTTATGATTAATGTCAGCACAGACTGCCTCGTTGGTCTCGCGGCATAAATGTGCGCGTGGGATTGGGAGGTCTCTGGTTCGATTCCCGGGTCGGGCAAAGTGTTATTGGGGTTTTCCCTTAGGAAATTCTCAGTAGCAGCCCGGAGTCTGGTGATGTGGCCGGTAACGGCAATAGGCTCGCCCCCTATTACGTGGGACCTAAAAATTCATGGCGAAATATGGGTGTAATATTACACCTCTGCCTACCCCTTCGGGGATATAGGCGTGAGTCTATAAAAAAAAAAAAGAATTAGAGCTTAGCAAACTAAAAAATAAAAACACGCGCAGGCAAGGTAGCAACAATTATTAAGTGGAAATTACCACGTCACACTTATTTCGTAACAGTATTTCTCACAGTAATTGCAGCGATAGGCTCATAGAGAGAACTAAGATACCATGACGCTGAAGGTTTCGAGAGCATATTCGGTCAAGGAAAACCACAACTTGCATGTTCGACAGTTCTTATCACATTGTTGTGGAGAGAAAACATTAAATCCTTTCTCGTTTTGAGAAGAGACCTGTGCCAAGCGGGGACACAGTTCTATTAAAGGCCTGATATTATTATGATTAATTTTTACAATTTGTTTCGACTGATTTCAGACATCTTGCCCAAGCCATCCTTTGCTTATTAGTCCGAATTCGAATCTATTAACTTTTTAGACATCGTATCTATTAATTACTTCAACAAAATTATTTAAATAAATAGATACAAAACCATTAGAGCGTAATAGTGCTTTGCTGTTATCAGCATAAATGTGTGCTTCCACAGAATATTAAAGAAAAGTAACAGTATCTACAATTTTGCAATTTATTCAGTGAGTGAGGGTGCCGGAGGCCGTAACGCCCTTTTCTTCTACTAATCCCACTCCTTCTCGTATTACTTTTACCAAAAGATCACCAATGCACTTGTGACTTCTCCAGGTTGTCAAAGGTGTCTATTGTTGGCGGTAATCGCTTACCATCAGGTGATCTATCAACTCGTTTGTCTCCTAAAATATAAAAAAGGAACTTAATACATCACAAGAAATCAGATTTACTCATATAGAGGTGCTTCCGTATCAAATAGACCGATACTATAATTGACATGATCGTATTTACCGCCCGGCGTATTGAGGTGGCCAATACGCCTTACGTTATTTATGTCAATAATAATATAATTTACGATTTAAGCTGACTCGTTTGTCTCGAGATATATTTGTGCTTAAGTTTTCTGCTGGTATAATCAAGTACGATTCCGAGGTCAGGCAATGTGTAACTATAATAAAGTACTTTTCTGTACAATCTGTATAAACTAATGTAGTAGGTACATATTATGTTGTAAGCTATGTTATAGGCCAAGTAATTTATATTTATTTATACTCTCACGCCTGTATCCCCGACGGGGTAGGCAGAGGTGTAAATATTACACCCACGCCATGAATTTTTAGGTCCCACGTAATAGGGGGCGAGCCTATTGCCGTTACCGGGCACATCACTAGACTCCGGGGGCTGCTACTGAGTATTCGGAAAAACCCAGTAACACTTTTGCCCGACCCGGGAATTGAACCCGGGACCTCCGATCAGCAGTCGCATACGCTATCCACTGAACCACGGAGGCAATCAAGAAAAGTTGCATTTTTTGTTTGTTTGGTTTAACGCACTTATTTCAGGAATGACAAGCTCGATTTGATATTATTTTTGTGTTGGATAGCTCATTTATCGAAAGGTTAAAGGCAACATAGACAATATTATTATCAATAACGCGGATGTATCCGATGAGCTCAGCTATATAACGATCATGATGAAGTGCATGCAATTCAAGGTACATTCGGTCAAACAAATAATGAACAACTTGTCCACGGCTACACTAATCCAACAAATCAGTCAAAGTTATACTCCTTCTTGATGAACTACTTGAATCACATCAACGTATAGCAGTCGCTACTACTACCCATTATAATAACGTTCGTTGCGCGCACATAATTTAGTAAGCAAGTCGCGCACTGTACCACGAGAAATACAATGCTGGCTAATAGTGCTACTTGTGAAAGCGCAAATGCAGTTTTGATCTAGTTTTGTTTGAGATCTTACGATTGTAGAAAAATTAACTATGTTTTTCTCAGTACTAGTGGTGGAAAATGTACTCTGTGATTAAATTATTTGTTCAAGTTTTGATTTGGGTAAAGTATTACTGAGTGATATCAGTCTGTAATAGTTACGATTCGCGTATTCTATCTTAGCCGGGTTATTTTAGGAACACTTTGGTAACATGAGGCAGAGAATATTGTATTGTATGCGTGAGCCTATCATAGTGGCTAACATCAGGCCGTCCAACTTGAAATGCGTATGTCGTATAAGATAACATTATTTGGTCGAATTTTGACAAAAGAATATTGGTAAAATATTGTTATGTTTAAATTTAAAATCGCAATGAAAGGCAAACTAACACAGTAATTGTTTTCAGGAACTGTGCTCAAAAGCTAGCAGTACACGGCCATGGATATTTCATAAAAACGTAGTCCCCGTGACCCCGTCACGTCATTCACAATTACTCGTTACAGGAATACATCGGGAGTTTCAGAAAGTAAGCCCGAGCCGCTCTAGGCCAGTGTCTCACACACCTCACCACCGGACCAAACTCACATTTCGAATTAAAGAGAAAAATCCACAGACGAGGTTCCACCGCTAGATCGAACAAGAAGAAAGGCAGCAGTAGACAAAAACCATGATATTTATGCTAGTAGTAGCAAACCGTGGTTATGATTATATTACACTTCAGGCTTTGTGTAGGCGTGAATAATGGAGCAATAATGCATCTACGTCCGTGGTGCGGCTAACGAACGTGTCAATCCGTCGCCGGCGCATAATTTACTTGGCAAGTGTAGCGCAGTGTGTTTCGACTGGCAAACATGGTGCGCTAATAGTGCTGGTTTTAGCTGAGTCATCTATTTTTGGAGTTTAGTCTTTAAAAATCCAGATTTAGTTTAAATTTGCAACGATGGCAACGGATCGGCAGACTATAGAAATGTTGTCAGCAAAATTGTATTTGATATTCTGACAGGAGAATTTAACAATTTACGGAAACGGCAGCAGTATACGAAAGTCATTTCATGTATATGTATTGCTAGCAAACTATGATTATATTACACTTCAGACTTTGTGTAGGCGTGAATGCAATAATGCATCTTTGTCCGTGGTGTGGCTAACGAACGTGTTAATCCGTCACCGGCGCATAATTAACTAGGCAAGTGTAGCGCAGTGTGTTACGACAGGCGAACATCCTGCGCTAATAGTGCTGGTTTTAGCTGAGTCATCTATGTATTTTAGGATAGTTGACTTTAAAAATCAAGAATATTTAGACAAAGACAAATATCACTTAGTGTGCCGTGACCATAAATCCTGTGAAGAATTCGAAACGTCGTTCGGCTAGTAATAAATAAAAAAATGTATGTAGTTTTTAGATAATTCGGTTTAAATGAAATAACTTAGTGAAACCAAAATAACGTGATAAAATCCGCAAACTATACTTTAATTTTAAAGAATATTTCGTTTAAATTTGCAACGATGGCAACCGATCGGCAGATAGAAGTTTTGTCAGCAAAATTGTATTTGATTTCTAGTGAGTGAATTTACCAATTTCGATACCTACGTATCCGTTTACCGGCTGCTAGTCTGTCTGTGTATCGCCGGACTGTAATTTGATACATTTTGTGTGTGTGTAAATCTTTCGCCACTAAAACACAAAATTGAAAATAAAGATGACAAACAAGATGGCCAGCACACAGTTTATTTACATAATATGGCACAAATACAATGACACAACGCAATTATTGTATTTTAAGATTTCTCTTCTTCCTTCGGATATACGCGAGTAGTTAAACTAGATTCGTTTATTGTAACAATCTAATTTGCATTTCTTTAGTCACACGGGGACTCGAAGGGTACGCACTATATATTATAGTGTTCCCTTCTTCCATTCTACCCTACATTCAACACTAAGGTGCGATCATTTATCATGTACTCAACAATACTATCCGGCTTATGTTGTCCGCCTCTGTAACAATTTACTCCTATAAGGTAGGCTGTTGTCACGACCGTACTCGATATTTTTCTCATTCTCTATTTTTTTATTAAAGGAGGATATGCAATCATAGCCTATTGGAGAGACGAACATACTGCTATGCAAAGGGTCTCAAGATAAAAAGCCACCGCACGCACCACTGACTTTTCAAAGCTATGTGCGTATTAAACAGTTGATTTACGCTATGTGAAGGACAACATCGAGAGGAAACTGCATGTCTAAGAGTTATCTTATATCTTTTTGAAAGACCTGTAAAGTCTGACAACAAGACTGGCTCAAATGAGTTACTTTATAGTTGGTGCCACGAGAAGATAGACTTTTTGTAAACAAACATTCAGGGCTTCACAACATTTTTTCAAACAGTTGTGTTTTAGATTTTATACTTTTTGAACAGTATTTTTTTTAATGCCTAATTATGCCTTTATGTTTTTAAATTTATATTGTAAAATTTTACTGAAATAAAAATATTTGATTTTGTGTTTGAATGGTCGAATGTTCATAAATTTGCCATAATTTATACTGAAAATTAAAGAAAAATAGAGTACCATGTATGTTGATGATAGAGTACATACATGTTACTCCATCATTCACATGATTTTTTTTTTTAATCATTGACTGTAAATAATTTGCTCAAAATAGCCTACCTATCCTAAAATATACAATTATTGACCAACAATGAATAATATTACAGATAACTGGCTAGTACATTGCATAAAAAAAAACAAAATCCATTAAAAGTTACGGTAGTCTAAAAACACATTTTCTTTTTTAGGTATAAATAATTTTCTGCGCGACTAACAGTTTGCCATCTGCTATTCTGCACACGCTTTTTCGAGATGCCGGCAGCGGAAGGAGCGTTGCGATCCTATAAACTTGTATTTAACTTTACATTTTCCTACCCCTTCATGACAACTAAAAAAATTAATTTTGTCCTTTGATAAATGCATGTTAAGTCCAAGAATGTAACATTTCAATGAATTAACTCCAAATGTTGACATTCTAGGCGCCAGTACCTCAAAACACTAAAAGATTTTGTTGACAGCGAATAATATCGATAAAAACCCGATCCATTGACATATTAGTTTCCAATGACACGTATCTATGTACCGTTGCGCTGGATTTGACATTATTTGTTTTTGACAGAACTATCGCTAAGTCACTTAGTAGAAATTCTTTGTTTACAAAAAGTCTATGTTCTCGTGGCACGGACTTTAGATTACGTAAAAAGGTTCCTTGTAGGTTACTACAAAACCCTAAAAAATAACCAAATTACTTCCTTTCCACTTTTTACATTTCTTTCGAAAATTGCCTCGATATTTTAAAGAACGTCTAAACTGAAATTTCTTTTTTCTATGTGACCCGCATATTTATTTGCACTTCAGTGCTTTTGAGTTTACGCTTGGCAAGTTTAGTGCCCGTATAACACCGTTGTCCTTGACAGTGACCTTCAAGACATTTTGCCAAGATGTAAGGGAAACCCTCCCTCGGTCCCCACTGCGGATTATTTAGAGATCTTCTCATGTTTCCGTTAAAATATTTAGGGATATTTCTTGGCGCATCGTGTTGATGGCAATAAAATAATGCTAAATGGTTAATATTCTGATAATTTAATTAGTTGTTTCTTGTCTATGAAAAGTACTGTTTACATATACTTTTGGACATTTCTATTTAAAAGAAATCTCCATAAAATAAACCAAGAAATCTTGTTGTCTTTTATCAACTGAAATAGCTTTATTTTATCAACCAATTTAAATAACCCGAATTATGTATTATACGTAGTCTTATATACAGATATGGTGGATATACTGTACTCAAATTTACTGAACGTATAGGGCCGTATAGGTATATTTTATCTATCTATTTATGCTTCGCCATCCTGGCGTTATCCCCGGTTACATACAAGACTTGTCTCGAAGTCCGGAATCCGCCTCTGATCTAACCAGATATGACAATTTTCTATGTAACCATTATTGAAAGCTAATTGTCTTAGCCGTTATTACTCCATGTATTATTATATATTAATGATTCATGATAATAGCACCATCATATTTCCTAATATTTTATCATTATAATCGTTATTGTATAACAAGTAAGTTAACTTCGCTATATTTTGCTAAATATCAGTTCGATTAGAAGTTAACGTTGAACTAACTGTATTGACAAGTTTCACTTTAGTATTAAATTATGCGATTTAGTAAAAATTAAAGGGCCGCATGTATAAGTCGGTTATAAGGCCTGTCGTATTGTATGGAGCTGAGTGTTGGGCTACAAAGAAGATGGATGAGAAACGATTGCAGAGATGAGAATGTTACGATAGATGTGTGGAGTGACAAGAATGGACAGAAATAGGAATGATTACGTTAGAGGTAGTATGAAAGTGGCGCCCATTGATGAAAAGATAAAAGGGAGTCGATTGGCCTGGTATGGACATGTTATGCGGAGAGATGAGATGTATGTAGGTAAAAAAGTGATGAATATGCATGTAGAAGGACAAAAAGGGAGAGGACGGCACAGGAAAAGATGGATGGACTGTGTGAGGATGGATATGAAAGAGAAAAGGGTAAATGATCGGATAACTGGTGACAGATAAGTATGGAACAGAAGGACATACTGCGCCGACCCTAAATAAATTGGGACCAGGGCAAAACAATGATGATTAAATTATGCGCATAGTAAACTACTGTATTGTGTGAATATTTCAAACGTTCAACTAAATTCTTGTTAAAGCAGAACATTTAAAATTAAGAAAGCATATAAAGCACATCTATGCATAAAATCTAGCCGTTGCAAGCATTTTCATAGTTTCTTGATTAAAAATCTCTATATTGTAGAACAATCTTTCTATGCCTATTTTATCCCATTCATCATCATCATCAGCCTTTTGTAGTCTACTATTGGACATAGGCCTCACCTAATTTGGGCCACAATTCCGTAGAGAAGCATTTATTCCTATATGTATGAAATATTAACAAATCTTACCTCGGTGGGTTTATAAATACGTCATAAAAGAAATCCAGCTATCCATTTTTTTTCTATTTGCCGTAGCTCTGACTTTGCGATGACAGGCTAGTGTATTTGCATAGATATGTAAATTGTTTTTTCCGACTGCACAATATTTTCCAGAATATTTTGCATGTTAACCAAAACGAAGTTACTCATTGGGGCACTAAACTAACATTCACGACTGCACGTTAATAGAGTTCATTGGGTAAGTTCTGCATAGAATTTGTAAACCCAAACAATGTCTACTACAATTCAACAATTACGTGAGGCTTTATACAGAAGCCTGGGTTATGGCCGTGAGAGCCGGAGGCAATACTCCTACTTCCATGTGTACACCCACACATATCAGAAGCACGTATACACACGTGTGTACACACGATGCAATACACACACATGTATACAGACGCATTGCTAACGGACCAGCAAATACGCGATTTGTGTAATCCGGACTGAGAGCATAAATAAGTATAGAGAGCGTATATGTACGGTTTTGTAGTACAACGCTTAAAATGGAGACTGTAAGAGATATAAGGTCTATTTATAGTACTTTATATTCGATTGCTTGTCCAGTGAAGCTTATGGTATCGTTCTTGACGTCGAAATTACAGTTTTCGAATAGGATAATACTATCTTAAGTTATCTATCAGATAACTGCTAGCAGTAAGGAGGTACGTAGGTATGTCCCGTAAAGGGTAGTGCTTGGATGTAACAGACTCTAACAACATAGTAGACAAAATCTGTAACCTATTTTCATAACACCGCCTACCTCTCTAGGAACACAGAAATGAAAGAATTTAAAGATGTTTATATTAAATAAATTAAATAAATTATTTAATATTTATATTAAATAAATTATTTTTTGGAAGACATTCATAAATTTAGATTTTATGTTGTAATTTGAACCTCGGACTTGTTGATTTCAGGTATTTTATACCTTTTCCCATTTATTTTTGCAACTGACTGTGTCACGACGAGGTATTAAGATTTTAATTAATATTTTACAGTTTTTCTGAGCAATAATATGTTATAAACTGATTTTGTCGCGTAAGATTTTTCCGTGAAATGTTTTTATTTAACATTTAATTACATTACTTTTAATAATACTTTCGTAGTTAAATTACAATGTATTTAAAATAAACTGCAACTAAACAACTCTCAGGCAGACTTAAGGTACTTGGCGCGTTGACATCGAAATTATAAAATAGTTTCATATTTTTTGTCATTAACGTTGGCCGAAAGACTTGCAATGCTAACGATTGTCTTCCAATTAAAACCCTCACTACGTATATTAAAAACAGAAAAGAACAACCAAATTGCTCTAGTTTCTAGCAAAATGGGTTCGATTTATATCAACACTGATATCGAACGTTATATTTACTTCGCCCGTGCCTCTCATAACAACATTCCAACCTCATACAAAATAATTTAGCGGATCTAAATCGCGTTAACTTAATTTATTTAAGGTATAAATACCTATTTGTTTCCAGTTTCAGTCTCTCCGCGACCACGCTCGACCAGACTGAAACGTGCAAGACGTGCGAAACATCGGAAACAAATAGGTATTTATACCCTAAATAAGTTAAGTTAACGCGATTAAGACCCGCTGGTAGCGCCATCTACCTTTCTATTGATAATTAATTACATCAACGTCAATCGTTCCTCGCTTGCTTGTCTAATACGAGCGATCCTTTTTATTCCCTCCCTTCCCTTCCAAAAGGCACGCCTCGCTGTAATTGGCCGCAGAATTCAACGACGCTGCGAGCCAGTCAAGAATCATCCGTGTCGCGCCGAACACGTGTACCTAATTACCGCCATATTTTACCGCTTCTATACTATAAACGCAACAAAACCGCCCGCGGGTGAAGTGAAGTGATTTGTGTAGTTCTGGGTTGGATCCAGATGGAGTGATCAGCTTACAGCCCGACTCCTCGCTGATATAGAAGCCGACGACAGCCATTTTATCAAGCCGAGAGAACGAAGGTAGGTGTGCTGCAAATCCCATTCCTCCCAGTATCTATAACTCCCAACTTCCACTCCCTTTTCCTATCCTAGGCGATCAGAACTCGCCCTCATACAATCCACAATATTAATCCTTCTCCAAATTGCCTAGAACATACGGTTTCGGTGTAACGCCGAACCATTTTTTGGTCCGTATGAAGCCGGATTCATTTGCGTTTATACGTAACCTCTCGTTATATCTCGCGTAGGTGTCTTCTAGAAGTACCTACCTAGGCAGTTATAGTACCTAGCTATACTCCTAATCCATTTACATACCCATTACAGGGTTATTTCCGCACGCATCCGTAGGTAATATACTTTTATGTAGCTACCTACTAACCCAATTATTATTACTGGAACCATCATAGTTGTCTTGTAAATTATATATTTCAAGCACCTTTTAATTCCACCGCCTTAAAGTGTTGTCTACTTAGGTAAAATAATAGGTACTTAAGGTATTCTTATTTTGATTCGGTCTCATTAGCTTATATTTAAGTAAACATGGCACAACAAAAGAAGCCACGCATGTCGGAAGAAAAAGAGCTGACAATCTTAGAAGCAAAACGCAATATTTTATTTGAGCGTATTCAAAACATTTACGACCGCTCAAAAACTGCCACTACTTCCGACATTAATAGGGAATCATTTCTTAGTTATTGTATGACAGTAGATAGTATTCGAATAGATATTCATAACTTGTTAAACGATTATAACGCAAGATTGCTTTCTATTAATCCTGATGAACAGCCGAATTATCAGGCGTACACCTCATTCGAAGATCTTTATTGTATCATCAAGCGCATACAATCACAAGGGTAAATATTCAGCACAGCCCGTTTCTGCGGTTCGAACACCGAGATTACCGCCAATTGAGCTCATGTCATTCGATGGCGATATACGAAATTGGCCGTTATTCTATGCGAGTTTTAAGTCTACAGTGCACGATAATGGTTCTCTGACAGATGCTGACAGGTTGTACTATTTAATAGGTAAACTGTCACCGAAGGCCCAATCCGTAGTTGCAGGTGTCACACCCAGTGCTGAGAATTATCAGGTCATATTTCAGTCACTACTTGATAGGTATCAAGATACTCGTGTTCTAGCGTCTACTTACTTTGATCAAGCTTTAAATCTTAAACTGTCTGGTGCCGCGTCTGTTTCGAATTTCCAGTTGCTTATGGACAACTTTGATACCGCAGTTAATTCCCTTAAAAACTTAAAATTAGAAGATCTTTCCAACTTTATGTTGCTTCAACTCGCTTTAAAAATGTTTGTCACTGAAACAATTCGCGCATTCGAGATGACGAAACGCAATCATAAAATACCTACACTAGATAGTTTTATTTCTTTCATCAAAGATCAGTGTCGAATATATCATAATACGCAGTCTAGTTCATCTAGCTCGTCTAATAATAATAATAGCAAACAAAGGTCGAATAAAGCGCGAAATAGCAATAATAACTCGGTCCCTAATCAGCAATCTTACGTAGCATGCTCGGAATCTAATAATAATAATTCACAGAAGTGTCTGTGCAGAAATATAGTACACGACCATTTCTATAAATGTCCCGCCTTTAATAATTTAAATCCGACGGCTCGTTTCAAATGTGTGAAGGATAACAAAGCATGCATTAATTGCTTAAGTATAAAGCATAAAACGAGTGATTGTTCTAGTAAGACGAGATGTCGTTCATGTAATCAACGACACCACTCATTATTACACTTCGATAAAAGTTATCCGTCGTCGAGCCAAGCCGGTAACCTTGACACGCTTACGTCGCGGCCCTCGCGCGCTTGTAGTGATAAGCCGCGGTCTACAGCATCTAAGACTGTTCTGTTAGCGACAGTGCAAGTTATCGTTTATGATATTAATGGAGCGCCTCACATGGTACGATGTCTACTCGACAGTGCGTCACAGAGTAATTTTATTACTTCTGATTGTTTCAAACGCCTCGGACTGTGGAATAACTTTAAGAATACTAACTTAGTAGTCAAAGGGATCGGGGCTTCAGAAAAACATTGCAAGGGTTCAGTAGATGTTAAAATACATTCGCGTTTTGATAGGAATATTAACTTTAACATTTCTTCGCTTATCGTGGAGCGTATTACAGACATATTGCCGAACGCTAATGTGGACGTATCATTACTCACCCACCTCGAGACACTGCCGCTGGCAGACGCGAAGTTTGCCAATCCGGCAGACACTGATGTTTTGATCGGAGCTTCAATATTTCCGCACTTGCTACTAACTAAAGTAGTGCCTAGTGAGCGATATGATTTACCACCCGCTATTGAGACGGTATTTGGGTATGTGATTATGGGTACCGTACCTACGTTACATACTTCTCAGTATATTACGTCTTGTTGTTGTTTTGTTCTTCAAGAAAATAATATTGATTCTCTTCTCAAGCGATTTTGGGAGCTCGAAGAAATTACCGCACCGCCCTGGATGAGCCGTAAGGATCTCGAGTGTGAACAACATTTCTGCGCTACCACTGTTCGTGACGACAGTGGCAGATACGTAGTGGCGTTGCCATTCTATGGTGACCCTTATTCGTTAGGCGACTCGTACGCTGTTGCGCTTAGACGTTTTCATTGTTTAGAACGTAAACTTGATGCATCACTTAAGTTACGCGGCGCTTATAATGACGTCATTCGTGACTACATAGATAAAGGTTTTTTGAGTGTAGTTGTAAACAACGAGGGCAACTCTCTTCCCTCATGTTATATCCCGCATCACGGCGTAGTTCGCGAAGATAAAACCTCTACTAAACTTCGTGTGGTTTTAGATGCTAGTTGTAAGACTACATCGGGTCAGTCGATTAATGACATTTTGCATGCCGGCCCTTATCTACAGGGTGATTTATTTAACATCATAATAAAGTTTCGTCTTTTCCAAATCGCTCTGTCAGCTGATTGCCGCCAAATGTTCCTCAATATCGGCTTTTGCGAATCTGACCGTAGATTTCAACGGAGTTTTTATCGTTTTAACAATAAGGAACCTTTATCCGTGTATCAGTTCAATCGTGTTTATTTTGGACTCAAGTCTAGCCCATATCACGCGTTACGAGTTGTTCGCCAGTTGATCGCTGATGAAGGCGATCACTTTCCCGCCGCAGCAGCTGTTGCTACTTCCACTTTGTATATGGATGACATTGCCTGTAGTGTCATATCCGTTCCGCTAGCAATTTCGCTTTGTGAAAAGCTCATTCAGCTTTTCAAGCGAGGCCAGTTTGATCTTGTCAAATGGACAAGCAACTCTAAGGAGGTTCTCGCACGCATACCGGATTCTCATAAAGCTTCTCCAGACATTGAGTTTGAGAAGTCTGTACCTCATAAAGTTTTCGGTTTACGCTGGGACAAATCCTGCGATAGTTTTCGGTTTGACGTCTCACTGCCAGATGATAAGTGCACCAAACGCACGACTATGGGACATAATGGGTTTTGTGGCTCCCACAATTTTATACGCCAAGCTCTTAATCAAAGAACTTTGGCTATCAAAGTGTAAGTGGAATAAAACACCCACTGACCATATTGTCGCCACTTGGGGCCAGTTTTGTATTGAGCTTACCGCGCTCAATCAAATTACTATTCCGCGTCATCTTGGGTTGGTAGATGGATGTACCATCAACTTAATAGGTTTCGCTGACGCCAGCGAGCGTGCTTACGGCGGAGTCGTATATCTGCAAGTCCGCATTGGTTCTAACTACTCGGTGCAGTTAGTTTGTGCCAAGTCCAAGGTCTCGCCTATTAAAACCATTTCTGTTGCGAGACTGGAGTTGTGCGCGGCCCTTCTGCTGTCTCAGTTGCTCCGCAAGGTTCAAGACACAGTTTTGCCCCACTACTCTATTAATAAAATATACGCATTTTCTGACTCCAAAGTAGTGCTCGCTTGGATTTATTCATCTCCTCACCGCTGGCAGACTTTTGTCGCCAACCGCGTTAGTAAATTGAATTGAACTTGTTCCCGCTACTTGTTTCAATCACGTCGCGGGTACTGAGAACCCCGCTGATTGCCTGTCTCGTGGTGTTACTCCACTTAATCTTCTGCATCATCCATTGTGGCATCGTGGACCTTCTTGGATTTCCCATGATCCGTCAGAGTGGCCCATGCAACCCTTTGACCACAGTGCAGAAAACGAAAATGTACCCGAACGGAAGTCTGTTTCTCATCCCGTGATTGCTGAGGTTGCGGAATCTCCGATCTATGCACTCGCACTACGCATGTCGTCGTGGTCTAATTTTCTCCACGCCATCGTTTATGTCTGTAGGTTTCTTAGGCACCTACCTAATGGGACTTTTGTTTCAAGTACCGATCTTGAAATTGCAGAATGTAAGTTACTACGAGCTGTACAGGCTGATCATTTTAGTAACGACATTCAAAATTTGAAAAACAATGTACCTTTTTCTCCCGCTATTCTTAGGCTCAAGCCGTTTCTCGATGAGCACGGCGTCATACGCGTTGGTGGTCGTCTGTCAAATTCGGATGAACCTTATAACTACAAGCATCCTTGCATTCTACCGCGTCATGATCATGTTGTCGACCTTCTTCTTGATTTTTATCACAAGAAGCATCTCCATGCTCATCCATGGTCCAGAGTTGCTTATGTCCTTACTTAGGCATAAATATTGGGTTTTAGCCGCTCGACGAATAATTCGTCACAGAAAACATAAATGTAACGTCTGTTTCAAATTTCGTCCGCGTCCGAATTTCTCTCCCATGGCAGATCTTCCTAGCCAACGCGTCAATCAAGTTGATAAAGCGTTTAAACATACCGGTTGTGATTACGCAGGACCACTGCAGTATACGCCAGTGCGTGGTCGAGGTGTTAAAAGCCGTAAAGCTTGGCTATGTATTTTTACATGCTCAACGACGCGCGCTACGCATATTGAAGTTGCGACAGATTTAAGCACGGTGTCACTCCTTGCAGCCCTTAAACGATTTCTTTCACGGCGCGGCCCTATATAGTGTTTGTATACGGATAACGGCACTAGTTTCGTGGGCGCAAGCTCTTATTTACGCGACCTTTATAAGTTTCTCAGGGAAGAATATCGTACTCGTCTTCAGGAAGAACTTTCCATAAATCATATTGACTGGAAGTTTATTCCGCCAGCATCACCACATTTCAAAGCATGTTCAAAGTAATTAAAATTCATCTCTTCAAAGTTATAGGTCAACAGATCCTCTCTTACGAATAGCTTTTAACTGTCCTTGCACAAGTCGAGGCGCTGATCAACTCGCGTCCGCTCACGGCATTGAGTAGTGCCATTATCGTCATTTCCGGCTCCTAAAGCAGACTCTTCAAGCTTGCTACAGAGACATACTCTGCTGGATAAACTCGTGCAGTCGTTCTGGCGGCGCTGGCGTGCGGAATATCTCCACCAGCTTCAGGCTAGATCCAAGTGGAATAGTCCTGCATCCCCTATACAGGAGGGTACGTTGGTCGTCATAATACATGATAATGCTCCGCCGCTTTCATGGCCGTTAGCCATCGTAGAGAAACTGCATACTTCCAAAGACGGTACAACCCGCGTTGTTACCGTGAGAACCGCGAAGAGGAGCTACGTGCGCCCTGTTGCACGTCTCTGTCCGCTTCAAACTCAGTGAGATCTAGCCTGAAGTTGGATATACTTCTTAGTTTAAGTATTTAGTTTGTAGTTTTCGTCATAATTGTTTCGCTAAAGTTAATTTAATTCCGCAGTTTCACTTGGTAGTGAAAGCGAAATAATTTAATAATATCTGTAGAGTTAATCCGGTTTATCTGTTTTTCTCCCGTTGAGCTCTGTGCAACAGACTGTACATTTTATGTTAATACCGTAATAAACTAATTGTACAATTTACTTGAATGTTCATGTGTTTCCCATTTTGTAGCTCCATGTGTCCTATTTAAAGGAACAATTTATGATTTCAAAGTGTTTTACATCCATTGTCACTTTATTTTGACAGTAATGTGATATGAACAATTTATGGATTCATCGTTTTTTAAGTACCTACACTGTTACTGTGTTGCAAGAAATATATCTGTAGAGAAATGTGATGGTTATCTTGTTTCGTGATGGTGGTCATTATAGTAGACTTGTGGGATTGTTGAAAAGCTTTTTGGTTGCTAATTTGTCGGTAAGTAGCGGATTGTGTTTCGGTAGGCAGTGGCTTTTGTGTATTGCCGTTCACATTCTGCTGAGTTTTACGGCTTGGCCACGGACAATTCGCTGCAGCGAAAAAGTTCGCGCGACGCGACCGGCGATGCGACCTGCGACTGAATCAAATTAATGGCAATGTGCTAAGCCAAGCACAGCGGCGACCAGCGACGCGACAGGCGAATTGCACCGAGCGATACGCGCGGCGAGTCGCGCGACCTGACTCGCGACCAAAACAAATGTATAGATTAGTACGGCGCAACGTGGTACGTCTATGCAAAACCCGTAAACCGCAAAAACTTAAATTACGAGCCGACGATTCACTTGTTTATAAACATTTATCCACCCGCAATACTTCAGTACATTCGGGAACATGGCGCTTGCAACAGTGCCAGGTACGTGGTATATATCCCGTAGGAAAGAAAAGAAACAAAAAATAATGTTTATTTTTGCCTCACAATAATAAATGAACAGAAAAACACAATTTAGATAAAATAACATAATAATAAAATCTAATAACAAATTAGATGGAACAGCATTATTGATGCCAAAATTGGAGCCTGCCTCAGCTAATGCTGCGACAAGCTTTGCCGCAGCGCTGGTATTCTGGCAGGTCCATTGAATGACGTCATGTATTCAGAATAAAATAAAAAAACACACAAAATAAAACTTTTAAACTAAAAACTTATAAACTAAAAACAAATAGAAAAATCTTAAACATTTAATTGCAATAACTGCTAACATACGCAAGTTCTGTTTGCTTCTGTCCAGTTCCAGGAACAGTAAAAAGTAATGTTTTTTCCACTTCACAAAGGTATGTATCTATCTTTGTGCAGTGGAAAATACATATCAAGTCATAAACAAACTCTTTCAAAATATTTGTCTGTCTGTCCTATTTGTCCGAAGTAGGTAATCTTTGGAATGGGTGAACCTGATTTGAACTGGCACTGACTTCCAGTGGAAGATAGCTAATAGACTTTGTAGAACTACATGTAGGCTGTAACCTGCAATTTGATCCGGTTTTTTTTGACCATTATTGTTGACATATTAAAAATAACGCGGGTAAAACCACGGGTTTTATTTAGATAGATTTTTTATATTTTTGATGGGATTTTTTGTCTGTTACACCATTCCTATTTCATTCGTGTACTCGTGTACTCCAATATATGTTCGAAATATAAAATCTAGAGCAAAATAACTGCTACCCTCCAAACAATTTCGAAGTAACTTTGACAAATGCATCCCGTCTGATGTCGTCTCGCTTCTGGTCTACACTGGTCATGGCGGCGAACGCGTGTGCCCGTGGCATGGTTTTCGCGTCGCGCGAATTGTCGCGCCGCCGGTCGCGTCGCCGGTCCCCGTGGCTAAGCCGTTACGGATGATGGTTTATTATGTTGTAACCATACCATAGTTTTATAGAGAAGATATCACTTCTGAGTTGGATAGGATTGCAATCTTAGTATTAAAATATTCGTGTCATCTTTTTAGCTGCAGCACAATATAGGGCTTAAAATAGTGTACAAGACATCTTCATCGTACATAATACTTTTCAAACAAAGTGCCCACTTATTATCCAAAATAGTTATTGAAAACATTGTTTCTGTAGAAGACTATGCATGAAATATCCAGCAACCGAATATAATACCAATAATCTTACCGTGACCGCATGAGTTCTACCAGGCTTAGAACGCCACACAAAGTTCTATACACTCTCGCCCTATACGTTTAAAACACAGCTGTACGTGAGTGCGGGCGAGAAAGGAGGTGAGGTCCCGAAAGTGGTGCGGGTAGAAGAGGTGAGTGCGGTTAACGCAAGTAATTGGATTCGGGAGGATTATACTATATCGCGTCCCTAAACTACGTAACGAGTTTTCTACTTCCACGAGAAACAAGCTTCCGATCCGGACTACATATCTCTATTATGCGTGTATCCGAATACGCATTATAGGCAATGATTTTGAATTTAGATAGACGATTATGTGCTTTAGATAAAGCGCGTTCGTCTTTTACATAGCTTGTTGGTGACTACACTTTGTTAAGTTTATGATGCTTGTAGATGGAATATATGAGTATGGTAGGGCCATGGATAGTTTATTGCCATAGCGTTTCTAGTTATCCTTCATGTTATTCTTCATCAACGTTATAGTGTTATCACGGTTGCATCCTAGACTTTCGCTGTGGAGTTTGGAATCCGCGTTTTAGTGCACCTTATTCAAGAGTACTAACTGCGACTAGATATATAAAGATATAAAGACTACCTATATAAAAACTAACAAAAATCTATATGACAGACGGGACCGAAGGGTTAAAGCGCTCTTCGAGGCTCGGGACAATCAAGTAATACGCACTCATCTTCGCAAAGTCAATGGTACATGTCGTGAGTTTGAAGTTAGAACCTCAAGCTCAAACCTTCTGCATGGCAGTCTGAGGGCATCTTCACTTGGCTACCGCTATCTCATCCACTCAACTGCCTCAACCACTACTACTGTCAGATATATTAAATGAGTTTAGATTTATGAAACGTTATATTTTAAAATAAACTATTGCACTATTATTTTATTGTTCAGAAAGGATATATCTACACGTAGACCGTGGAAAGCTTTTCCCGGCGTTTGCGGGGTAGCGATCGACATAAATCCATGAGCATCTACACCAGAAAGCGATTTGTGCTGGTTATCCGCAACAAATGGGTTCTGGCTGTGTTGCTACGTATAAACTTAACATATGGCACTTATTTTCGAAAGGCCGAAGAGTCTTTGCAGTTTTACTGTGAATTATATAGAAGTCAATTTTCAATCGCGTTAGATTTGTAAGTCTCAATCGCGTGACATTTACTTTTATTTATAAGTTATAGAAAATGTCATAAATAAAATGTAAACAAATACATTTTATTTATGACTTTATCAAGAAAGTTTAGAATCCGAAAACAAGCCCTTATTCATTTTATGATAAAATATGTCAGACCTGGAAATTTTCTTTTGGATTCCGTTATTTTAAAATTTGTTTTAGTATAAGCCGTATTCTAGATACAATTATAATCAATATATGGTAGAGTTTAAATATTTAAGCCCAAAGCTACGATACATTGTAAACATTTCCATCATATAATCAAGTTTATGCATTATAGCCAAGTGATCATCGAATGTGACGACCATCATTATTCCGTACGTTGTCCCATCAGTGTTTGTTGCACCATGCGTGCCGATACGTGCTGTGGAAGTTAACTGCCGAACAATACACTAAACGACATCTGTTTAGTTGTCCCAACAGTGTAACGTCGCGATCAAACAGTGCACGGTAGTTAATAAGCGGCCATTAGCGGAGCGGAGCTGTAGGGATACCAACTTAGACAGTTTCTATCAAATTGGCATACCCCATGGTTAAGACCAATGTCAATTTATTTAGGGGTCCTTATTCCCTATAACGACTGTCAAAGATCTTCATGATAGCCAGGACCGAAGGTGTAAGCTGTCCGACACACGGGGCATATTATACGCACACAGATATAGAATGTCATTCTTTGAACCTGAAACCCTCTCCGTGGCAGTTTGTTGGTATCACTAGGCTGTCACTGCCGTATCTAAGCGCCCCTTAATAGTCTGTTATTAAAATTGTTGAGTATTATTTTAAAAATAATAAAGAGAATTATAATATAGTAACTGTCATTTAACGGATGTAGTATATGACACAGTGCCATAAATACCATTATAAGTTTTTGATGTGCGTCAGAATGGCTGGTTGTCGGTGGCGTTGGTATATGAGAGTTGATTTGAAAATTGCTACATAATTGCTTATATTTGCTAAATATAATAAATAATTGCTACATAGAATATATATTTTTGACCAGCCATCCTGACGTTTGGTTGGCTGGTCACCTCCTAGTTTAAAGTTAAGCATGCAGAGTTTCCCGAAATCTATTGCGTCAATAATTGCTACATATTTACTTCATTTATCTAATTTTGTTGTAACTTCAATCATATGTTTAATCAAGGATATGGCAATTATTTAAATTGTCCCAAGTAAAAGTGCCTAATAAAATAATAAAGGCAAATAGTTGCAGTGTGTCTTCACTCAATGGTATTGCTATTTTAGGAGGCAGGCGTTTGAAATAATAATAGGTAAGGTAAGTGGATAATAAGCACATTAAAAGTAAAATGTATGTAAATAAAAACAATGTAGGTCGTTCATAAGATTCAGTTTAATAATATTACAATTTACTAAAAAATATTCAATTATTAATTTATCTTAATTTCACGTTATTTTTCAATGTGGAATTAGCTTCTTTTTTTTCGATCGAGTAATTTTCATAATAACATTACAGATGATTAATATTATAACTATACTATACAGGGTAATTTTTTATGCAGTTCGGATATTTTTTCTGTGGTTCTATATCAATAATAGAACACATTTCCATAAATAACTTTTTACTTTTTTATCCCACCAAATCCGAGTAAAAATATCCGAGAAACAGGGAAATCATAGACACAACGTTTTTCGTAGCAATAATACTTGCGCGCGATGCGACAGGGGTACGGGACGTGGGATGCAGGACGCGGGGTGCGGGGCCAACAATCCACGAGCCGCCCGAGCCGGCCGCGCGCCCGTCAACGCGGGCGCATCGAGAAAGTGGCACGTGTCGCACTTTCGCGCAAGCGCCGACGCACTCGCCGGTCGTAAGTCGTTAGAATGACGTCCCAACGATTTTCAAATCGCGAGTGCTACAAAATAGTACTAGTTTATTTACTCAGTGGTGAAAGTCTTCGTGCAGCTAGAACAATGTACGAACAAGAAAGTGTAAAGTGTACCTCGTATGCGAGCTCAAGGAGTAAACAACCCAGTAGTTCCAAGTGAACGGATTATTAATACACATAGTTTTTGGTGTCTTTTGTCTAAACATTTGGGAAGTATTTTCAAAATTCAGCAACCCTGTGCGGTGCGGACCAAATACCGCGCTATACGCAACGACCGCGCGCTAATGAGTCTTTACGATGTCAGCACCGACTCCTGTTTACAACCGTTATTGGTTCCCAAACAAATTGTAAGTACCGTAGCCGAAGATACGACCAATATATCTCTTTGTGGATATCAAATTCTACTGTTATACGAGGGTCAAACTGAAAGTTCTTAGAAAATCAAAAACTGATTACATTAGCCAGTTATTAGTTTTATTATATCTTTTCAAAATATTGTCCATTGACGTCAATACACCGCTGCATGCGATGGAACCACTGGGAAAAGCACTTTGCCCACTCGTCCTTAGGGGTCTCTTCAATGGCATCGCGATACGCAGCCACCGCTTCTTCAGCATTCATAAACCGCTTTCCTTTAAGTTTTTCTTTAATTTTTGGAAATAAATAAAAATCACAAGGCGCGAGGTCGGGGCTATACGGCGGATGACCCAGTAATTCAACGTTTGATGTCGCCAAATAGTCGATCGTTCGCTTGGCGGTGTGCGACGAGGCGTTGTCGTGGTGAAGGAGGATCCTACTGCGAGGTCGTTTCTCTCGAACTTTTTCCAAGACAAGTGGCAAACAATTGGTAGTGTACCATTCTGCAGAAACTGTTTTTTGATCCTCTAACACAATTGTTGCGAAATGACCTATCCTTCCAAAGAACGAGGCCACCATTTTTTTCCCGCACTTCGATCTCTCTTCACTTTAGTTGGCAACTCCTCGAAACACCCACTGAGCAGATTGTCTTTAAGTGCAACATTTAATATTTAATTTTGTTAAATTTTCATTATAAGGTACATTGCAGATGATTAATTATAACTATATACATGACTATCTTAAATAAGCATACTGTCTAAGAATATATATGTACATAAAACTAAAAATAAAGAGTAAAAATAGATACATATGTACAGGTGCGTTTAGGCGTCGTAGAATGCCTCCGCATCAATATCATCGGGTAACGTGCCCAGAAGGCTGGCAGCATTGCCGCGCTGGATGGCAATGCTGATTCTCTGAGCAAAGAATAAACCAGCCTTCTGGTCACGTGAGACGTCGACTAACCGTTTAGATATTTCTCGGTATAGAGAACGAGCGCTCGGACCCCATGAGCCAAGCGTTTCCACCCCAAACGGCTCAAATACGTAATTAGCTACTAGATTACTGTATTTGCGCCGTTTGAGGGTTTCCGCAGATGCAGCAGCAGCGCCAGCATGACCTCCCGAGCTTGGAACATGGGATGGCGCGAGGGTGTCTACGCAGGTTGCGTCCCACACCAAAGGCCTACCCATTTTCCATGGCAACAGTGACATACCGTCAGGTCTCTTCCCGTCGTCGCGTACCAAACCATTTGGTTCAAGTACAGCTGGTACACCAGACGCGACAAGAGCACGACGGATTATGTCATTTAGGTGAACATGACGAGGAATCCTACCAGCGCTTCTGCTGCAGGATAGCCCATGGTGTCCGAGGCTATCGACGTCTTCTCCACAATGACATCGATGCGGAGAAACACACGGAGCACCTAAACGGAGACAAGTGGCGATACGGAACGTCTCATCGTCCAACATGGTTCCTGTGTTAGACGATGGTAGTGCCTGAAGCCATAGACCGGATTCCCATTCCCCCACAGCCAGCAAACGAGCACGCTCTGTAACATTAAAAGATGTATCCAAAAGAGTTTTCCTCACAATGTTACAAAGCGGCGCGTCCCACTGTCTTTGGGAGAATAGGTTGGTGGGCAAATCAGTGTTTGGACAAGCCATTTTCCAGGCGTTTATAGCTTCGGTTTTGCACAGCACTTCTGAGTTAACTAGTGTAGGTGATAATATTTTCCTAGTTAACTCTTCCGTGCTGTGAACCGAAGACAGGAACGCCGGTAAACTGACACTGGAAATTTTGCGAACGCCGAGCCCACCCAAACGTATGGGTAAAGATGCTTGTAGCCAGGCTCGGTCGTCCAAGTCCACATTTAATATTTTTTTTAAAGTAACTTGTATAATTTGGTCGATTTGTCCTAATAGTGTTATTTTTTTCCAAAGTTGCGATGATCTTAAGGCATGAGTAAATTTTGGGACGAAAAGGCAATATCGAATAATAGTATAAGCCGAATGTATATTAATTTTGAATAAACGATCTGAAATTTCACAAAAATTTTGTATTTTTTCTTCCAAGAAAGAATCAAAAGCTTCTTCAAATACGGGCGAACCTAGGAGGCGAAATGAACTCTTTTCAATAATTTTGATGTTTCGCCAAATGATTAAATTTAGATACTATCGAAAGTTTTTTTGTAGAGTCTGTTGTATTTATAAACAATTCACACTTACTAGAATTTAGTTCCAAGCCAATAGAAGCGAATTTATTTTTAATAAAAGCTAAATCTTGTAAAACAATGTCTAGATCTCCTCCTAGGGTTCCGTCGTCTAAATACCATACATTAAATTTAGAATTTATTTGCCGAATAATGGGTTGTATAGCTAAGCTAAAAATGACTGGTCCAAGAGGGTCACCTTGTTGGCATCCAACTGCAGATTCCAAAAGATTGTCCTGATATAGTAATTTTGTGGGATACCTGTAACATTGCCAAAGATATTTATAAATTTTAGGGGTTTCTAATTTTGCCTGTGCCAACAAAGTGTCCCTATTCACTGAATTGAAGGCGTTCTTCAAGTCAACCTTCAGAATGATCTCCCCATCACCACTTCCAAGATACGTCGAAAGGGCATGTATAGCAGCCTCACAACCTCCCTTTGAACCAAAACCTAGTTGGAGAGGTTGGAATTTATCAGATAGCTCCCTGCTGTAAAATTTACAGCATACCTTAGCTGCTATACGCCGATAAGTGCAACCCACGGCAATGGGACGGATGCCACCATCTCTCTTGTTAAGGGCGCACAGGTTGGCCCCATACAAGATATCAATGATAGCATCGTCCACATTACCGGAGAGCATCATATTTACTAGCGCAGTCAACTCCTTCAGAAGTGTATCGCCAGCCACCCCAGCACTTGCACACACAAGATCTTTTAGATGCTGTGGTGTCAAGGCATCGAGGCCACCTGCCGAGCCACTTCGGAAGGAGCAAACCGCTGCTAAGACGTCCTTGGCCGTGGTGATCAGATGTTCTGATTCAGTGTCGGGAGCTTCAGGAAAGGAAAGGTCATTAATTGGCACTGGATGCTTGCTCTTCAGACCCGCAAGCGTATCTGGAGAGCAAGGCGCCACCACATCACTGCTGAATAAGAGTCTAGACGCGCCCCGTATGTCGCCTTCCCTCAATTTAGATTCCACATATTGATACAGAGATTTATGCTTATTTGAAGTGAATTTAGGGTCTAAAGTGTTGGCCGAAATTTGACAATTATATTTAATTTGAGATGTTAATGAATTTTTGCCAGCCTGATTTTTATCAACATGTAGAATCCTATAAGGGAAAGTCAATAATTGCTCCCAGGCCGCTTTTGAGTTCTCCCTTAAGACAAGACCAATGCATTCAGCCAATTTTTTTGACACTGATGGTCTTGCCCCACGGGGAACTCTTTTGACTATAGGAACCGAATGTTTTAATTTAGATAGAGTTTGCCAAAAAGGAATTTGGTTGTTGTCTCCTGATATAGGTGGTGAAGATATTGAAGGGCCAGAAAGCACATTTTGGGATTTATGTACTTTGCCAAAATGTCTTGGATTGTCTTTTGGTTTCAGGATCATAACAGTAAATCCAGCTTTCGTCACCTGTTAGTATGTCGAACACAGCATTTGAGTCACCTCCGTTAAATCTTTCAATCATTTTACGGCACCAATCCACACGATGGAGTTTTTGAGCCTTAGTCAAATTATGAGGTATCCACCGGGCGCAAAGCTTCCTGACCGCTAAATGTTCGTGGAGGATTTTGTGCACTTGACTCATACCGATGCCTAAGCTTGTCCGAATCTGCTGATAGGTCACTCTTTTGTCAGTCTCTATCATACGCCGCACAACACAGATGTTATTTTCAGTCGTCGCCGTAGAAGGCCGTCCCTCACGTACATCATCAGTGAGATTAGTGCGACCACGTTTAAACTCATTAAACCAGTTGTAAACAGTCGCACGAGATGGGGCTTCATCGTGAAAGGCCAATCGTAGTCTATCATAACTTTCTTGTTGACTTAAATGACATCGAAAGTCATAAAAAATCATTGCACGAAAATTTTCTCGTGTTAAATTCATGTTGACGTGACACAGACAATTTTCAATTTGCCGCCAAATCGTAAAACAAATGACAAATGAATGAAATATATACTCAGTAATATTGGCAAAGAGTTCTATTTTCAAATTTTAGAATATTTTTTTTATTATATTGTTTATAAGTGGCCAGTTCTAAGAACTTTCAGTTTGACCCTCGTATTTAGCAATGATTTATCTTAAGTATATATAAAACTCGCAGTTACACCCGCTTTATGTAGTGCTACTGCTCCGCACCCGTGGCGCATAATGTGACGTTATATAGCTTTCCTCGATAAATTGACTATTCTACACAAATAAAATTATGAAAAATAATTATAAAACCAAATATGGGCATTCACTGGTATTTATTTATTTACTAAAGATTCATATAAGCAGCGATTGCCTAGTGAAGATACCAACATACTACTAAGCAGCTGGTCTGAGGTTCAACACAACTTTCCGAAATTATGTGCATCTTAACCTATTATAGCATAACGATTATATTATGGCATAACGATTGCTGTGTTTGTTAATTATCTTCTTTTCTTTTATATTATTGTTTTCGTTGTTTGTTATCTTAAATTATGTCACATAGGTAATTATTTTATGTTGTATAGCGAAGTAGTCGTTTTACTGTTAACTTATTTTTATACACAAATACTAAATGTGAAAGCTTGTAATTGGCCGTAGCTTAAACGTAGATAATTTTACATGTACTATTAACTAGCTGTAAGCTTCCTAAACTTGAAAATAAAATAAAATAAAATAAAATAAAATAAAATAAAATAAAATAAAATAAAATAAAATAAAATAAAATAAAATAAAATAAAATAAAATAAAATAAAATAAAATAAAATAAAATAAAATAAAATAAAATAAAATAAAATAAAATAAAATAAAATAAAATAAAATAAAATAAAATAAAATAAAATAAAATAAAATAAAATAAAATAAAATAAAATAAAATAAAATAAAATAAAATAAAATAAAATAAAATAAAATAAAATAAAATAAAATAAAATAAAATAAAATAAAATAAAATAAAATAAAATAAAATAAAGTAAAATAAAGTAAAATAAAATAAAATAAAATAAAATAAAATAAAATAAAATAAAATAAAATAAAATAAAATAAAATAAAATAAAATAAAATAAAATAAAATAAAATAAAATAAAATAAAATAAAATAAAATAAAATAAAATAGCTATAGATTAAAGTATTAAGACTGCCTCCGTGGTACAGTGGATAGCGCATGCGACTGCAAATCGGAGGTCCCGGTTTCGATTCCCGGGTCGGGCAAAAGTGCTTCTGGGTTTTTCCGAATTCTCAGTAGCAGCACGGAGTCTGGTGATGAGCCCAGTAACGGCAATTGGCTCGCCCCCTATTACGTGGGACCTAAGAATTCATGGCGAAATGTGGGTGTAATTGTTAGAAAACAAAGTGCCTTAATAGTGTACTATTAAGGCACTTTGTTTTCTAACAGTTCTTGTCGATGTCAACAACAACAACTAGATGATTATGATTATATAAATCGGGTTACGAATTGTTATTGATTGCAAAACAAATTGTAAGTACCGTAGTTAACCACGTGCCTTATAATGTTAAGGTCATTGCATGACAAAATCTCCTTACATTATCATGAACGTCTTTGGTGCGTGATGTAATTTAAAACATTATTTTATGTTATAAACTAGCTTTTTCCCGTGGTTTCACCCGGGTACTGAGGGAACTACTTCGCGTACCCGGTTAATTTATAGCCTAAGTTACTCCATGGTGCATCAGCTATCTGCCAGTGAATGTCCCGTCAAAATCGGTCAAGCCGTTCCAGAGAGTAGCGAAAACAAACAGACAGACAGACAAAAATTGAAAAAAATGTCATTTCCGTATATGTACCGTGTATACATCCATATGCATTTAGTAAAAAGTGGTTATTTTGATATTACAAACAGACACTCCAATTTTATTTATATGTATTGCTTATTTATCGGTATATGCCTATTAAATTCTTCCGTTACCGACTGAGTACTGACGGACTGTAAATGCACAGCCAAAACTATAGGACGCAAGAAACTTAAATGCAACTCATTTTTGGCTACCTTAAAACAAATTAATATTCTGGTATCTGTCTGAGACGGCTCTTTTCCTTTCGATCGTACGTGCGCGGATCTTCCATGTTTGGGAGTTTGCTTGCAACTTGTGATACACTGATCAAAGATAATATATTTACATATTAGTGTGGCGTGTATCTTTCTTCTTAAAGCATTTAACACTGCTGGATACAGGCCCCTTCGAATTTGAGTCACAATTATCATAGCAGGAGGATTTGCATTACTATACCACGCTGGTCAGATAAGTTGGTATGGGTTCAATGTCGAGTTTTCGGTGTCTTCACATTGATATCATTGCTTCATGTATTTTGCTTAGGCACCTATGACACCCACAGAACGAAATGGGATACTGACACTTTGTATTCCTAATTCGTCTCTACACCGATAGTATGTCGATGCATTTTTAGATCAAGTTTGCGATATTATCATAAGAATAAAGTGTTTTTTTCCTAAGAAAACTCCCGCACTTGGAATAATCCTGTGTTGCGAGGGACATTACTAACATACAACTAACGGACACAATGAACACCCAGACTCGAAACAACAATTTATGGATCACACAAAGTATTGTCTCGTGTGGGAATCGAACCCACTACACTCGGCGCAGTGTCAAGCGGCGAAGCGGCCGCTTAAACCACTACGTAAACCTTGCAATCATTTTTTTTTCATTTTCTTTAGTATTTACTACCTTTGTTGTCCGTACTCCAGCAAATATTGTTAATCCTTTACAAACCGGCCAAGTTGGACGCTTTCTAGTAGATATTTTAACTGAATGTGATCCTCTTTGTATCGAAGAAATGGCCTGTAAGGTTGCGTAACCCAGGCGACCATGTTGGCTTTTGTCCAAGGAGCATAAGCAATACGTATATTTGCCAAGTAAACGAGCCTGGAGGTGAATATCTACTGATAGTACACGAAAAATATGTTATTTTTTATCAGAGATATAACTGGTACTTCTGCTATAAGACTTGTGAGCAATTAGATACACGTTAATACCGAGATGGAAGGATGTAATTTTGTTTATTGGATAGTTTATATATATTAACGAAAAAGCAAACATAGTGATCAAATTGGCTTTTGTACAATTTCGTATTCTTCATATACTAAGTTATTATAATGTAAATACAACCATCATCCGATAACCATCATCCGATAACCATAACATGGCACGTAGATTTTCCCACCCAAAAGCTTATTTCATACCTACAGTGAAGTACTGTTAACAAGCTAAAGCCAACAGCCATTCAACATTAACCCAATAAGCTTAGCTACAAGCTACGCAGTCATGTGTATATCTGTAGGAGCCAAATGGCACCCGCGCGGAATAATATTTTTACATGGCCGTAAGTGCGCGTTGTGTATTCATATCGTTCGAAAGGCTGGCGCCGCGTGACACAATACAACCGACTTGTACCGACTCTCACCGACTCGCAACCGACTCGCACCGACTCACCCTTTCAGCGTATTGTAAACACCTCGCCGGAAACCGCAAGCGAGTGAGCTGAGTGCTCCATTTACACTACTGATTCTGAGTGATTCCAGTGTTAGGGCTCGCTCGAGAACTAAGTCAGCTAAATAATAGAAAATTCGCAGATCGCTGCTCGCGAACAAATTTTGTGAATTTGTGATGTTAATTTTAACGAGTGTGAGCATGCCCAAAGACATGGAAATTACATCTCAGTGTAGATGGCTTTTTTGTAAATACATAATTAGATGTATCTACATATTATATTTTTACAAAGTCAATGGCAATTAGGAGTGCAGTATATACTACGGTCGGCAATTTAAATGTCCGTTATAATCTATGTATTGCAATCGTATTGTTGGAGTAACTCACCATTCAGAAAATCTGATCATTCGCCTTAATTATTCAGTGTGTTCCCAAAGTGCTTGTATGAATGAGTGACTACAGTTTTATTTTTGTACTGTAGATACTTGCATTGCATTCAATCAATTCATCGTTTTGAATCAGAAGCGAGCTCAGTCTATAAATCTAAGTGTGCCGAATAAGTTTTAGCTAGATGATGATAAGCGGCACTTAAATATATCATTGAACAAGAAATCGCTCTTGCTAAACTTAATACTAAACCATGCTTAGAGAGGCTACGTATTTGAACTCTATCCAATGGTATCTAAAAAGAACTTACTATCTATCTTTCTCTCACTCTTTTTGTCTTAGAATCCATATGTTATCTCTTTATTATTTTCTTAAATCTGTAACCTAATCGTTCTTTATCCTGCAAATATTTCGATGCCTAAGGTTTATTAGAATTAAGCCCAGTTTCACCACTTCGGAATAGAGCTTATTTATCTGTCACATTAATTTAATAAGACAGAGAAATTTAACAGATACCTTCGAAATTGGATTTTAAAGTCTTTCAGTAAATGGTTTAAATAGTATAAACTCACAATGCACTTCACATCCCGACATAGACTTCGTCACTGTTTACATGTGATCACTTTAAGTGCAGTGTTCACTCTAATCCCGAGTAGAGTGTCCGTAGAATAGGTACGTTGGGGTAAGGTGGCTTTGGGTGGGGCGGTCCGGGTAGGTTGGCTACATGTATTTAGATTGCAGCATTTAAATGAATGCTATTCTTCTGGCGTCGCAAGCCCTCACGAGCCCACTGGCCATACAAGCCATGCACTCAACGGTGTACCGGTGTGTTGCCGTTTTCGCTTTGATATGAGATAAAAAGGGTAGTCGGTTAATATTGTAAACATTTTTACTTTTTCTTGCTGCAGGATATGGTTGCGTTTTTACAAGCTCATACACTTGTTTAATGCATGACTAATTGACTTTTTATCATAAAAATAAAAATACTATTATTCACTTGACGGATCGTGAAACCGGCGTGGCATTCGCTATTGAGCCGGTAACAAGCATTTTAATATTACTAATTAGATATATACAGACAAAATGTAGTAGTATCCCCCTAAATAGGCAGCTGCCCCACACAAATATTTTGTAGTAGTGAGTAGGTATATAATATGCAAGAAAGGGATAAAAACACTTATCTTCTACCACATACTTACTTCTAAGTGGTATTGATCATGTAGGTATATTTACTAGTGTATGTCTTACGAATGAACTCTCTGAAAAGGTATAAATTGCATTGACCACATCCTCCCATATTCTTTTAAAAAGTAAATACTGAAATTATTTAAATACCCATTTTTTACTGCAAAGAAGATTAACCCAATCATACATTTCCATCTTGAAAATCACGTACCTACCTAGGTAATTTAGAAGGCAGTTTTACGTATAAGCGCTAACTTACGAGCTGAGGTTAATGAGGCACACAAGTGATTAACACGGGTGCGCCAAAGTTCACCTAAATTTTCAACTCCGATAATTGGAAATACAAAAATGTTCTTCCTAACATTTTTCATCCTAACAATCACAATTCTTAACTACTCTGTCTCTAATGTTCATAACTCCAAAGCATTCAACTTGATAATGTCAGTAGCAATAAACATCTATTATACTTTAATTTGTTTTCCTATATTTTCTCAACATAACCATATTTTACACTATTATTCAAAGTCATATCTTTTTTGTTTAGATTTCTTTTTATTCATAATAATCAGTATTATATACATTAATTTTGCGTAACTTTATTTTCACATAACATGTATAACATATAAGAATAATAGTACCATGGTACAAATACACAATAGTACAATGGTCAAGTTCCAGAAACGAATCGGTCGTATTAATAATTATTGGTTTAGGTTAGGTTAGAACTGTGACCACAACGCACGAGCCGAGCGAGCGAAGCGAGCGTGCCGCGACGGCGGCCGGCGAATTGCCAGAATTGAATCGGTCCTATAGTTATTGGTTTAGGTACGGTTAAAACTGCGGTATAAACTCCCAAGCCATAAACATAACCGTAAATGAGTCGTGTTTTATGAATTTCGGTTGGAGTGTAGCCTTGGGAGCGCTACGGCGCGAGGATTAGAAAATTTTGACAAAAAGTGTTATTTTTGCAAATCGTTTATTTTCTTGATTCTATCGCATGAAACACCTAAATATAAGGCTAAAAGTGTCTTGGTAAAAGAGTTATATATTTTTTATTTCACTTGGTAAATGTTTCTTTCTGAGTATGAGTGAAAATATTATGGTAATTATGTTTAGGGATAAAAGCGTTATGATAAAAAACAGTAGGAGTTTAAATACATTTACATTAATAATATTAATAATTTCAATTTTCGCAAACATGAGTGTTATGAACATCGCCGGTTGCACTACAAATAGTATGAATGAAAACTTTAGGATGAAAAATTTTAGGAAGAATGATCATTCGGATTCCAAATCGTTAGGAAGAACAATTTCGGGTAAAAACTTTAGGTGAGCCAATATGGACCCGATTAACACGTCTAGACTCAATTAAGATTTTCTTATTTCATCTCAGCATATTTTGAGAAGCTTTGCGCTAGGCAAATAATTTATTTATAAAATTTATATGCCTTTGAAAACTGTCAAGTTGTCTAGGTACTATTTATTCAGTTTCAGTGTCCTAGTATAAAGTCTTAGTACAAAGTAAGGATTATATATTTACTATCTTGTAAAATATTATTTTATTCATGAAATATACCTATTCAAAGAGACTTATCAAATGTTTTATGTATTACTGTTCACAATATTTGTTCTTATGATTTATAAACACATACAGATATTTTCTATATGGGTACAATTACTTTTAGATAGCTAAGGTTAGTGCCATGTCTTTAACACAGCAGTACCCTTAGCTTTATTATAATTGTACCGGCACCGCAACGGCATATAGCACGGCGCTGACTCAAAGTTGTTAGGTACAGGCCCTACTGGCAAGCGCGATGACAACCCGCCGTTGGCATTTTACATTGACCTTATGTTCATATAATCATGTTCATGATACTACATCCAATTTTATAGTTAATTTATAGGACAAGGGTTAACTGATTGAAACGGTGCCCTTACGGTGCCTGCATAATGTGCCATGACCTTGAACTACGTTTAGCCCTAGCACAGTATAAAGACATACAGTAGTTTGACGCCTTTGATCTCGTAGAAAAAGCCGACAACGTCTAGACAAGGGTAAGGAGGCTAGGGCTGCCACATTTAAACAATACCTACTTATTCAGACACCGTCTATTTATTTTAGAGAAATATTACAATTGCTACACTACATAAATATTATAGTGTAAATCACTTATTTATTATATTACAATAATTAGCAGCTTTGCGTACAAAGTGTCAGTCAGCACCTATTTCATACCGCAAGTGTCGTAGGAGGCGGTTAAGGATATCAAGCATTTTTTCAGATATACTAGGTGGTTATCGTACAAACCAAGTTAAAATAAAGCGATTGACATAGCGGTCGTTTAATGGATGGGCAACCATGGGATCAGCTTGCAGAGCCTATGTTATCGATATGAAGTATTTTGCAGATTTATTTTCGAGCAAACTACGTTAAGGTAAAGCAATAGACATCAAGGTCATTTTATGGATGGGTGACCGGGCTATGAGATTACTGAGAACATGTGTGGGGTTTATAAAAGGGGGCCAAAAATATGTTTATTTTTTAGCTAGGACGCGCCGGTACCAAGATACATATAATAGATAACATACGTATTAGGTAAGTGTTCCTATCAAATATAATATATAGATATTAATATTTGATAGGTACACTTACCTAATACGAAGGTACTAGGTTAGGTACTTATTGCATAAAATTAAAATCACGCTTGAATCGAATATTACCATACAACGCTTATTTTCTTACGTCTGCCATGTTGTTTACGTACAGTAATTACTACTTTATTCTGTGATTTGGCCAGACATGAGATATTGTAAAAAGTTAGTAGATTAGTAGGTACGTGCACATTATTTTAAGTGGCTATAGGTAGTATAGGTACATACGTTTCAAAATAATATAAATAATTACAATTAATGAAATTTTCATTTTTTGTGTAAGTAAATTCGCAGATTTTTTAAATGCTTATTTTTAAATCTATAAGCAGCATGAAGAATTGCAATGTCTCATAGACAGCACAAGTCGTATGCACCATCTTAATTAATATTCTTATGCAAATAAATAAGTAACGAACAAAAAACAAGCACGCGCCAGCCCCCAAAAACATGTACCAAGTTAGGAACTAAGGCGACATACGTAAGTAGGTACCGCTCTTCCCGCGTCTCACCTCTTGCCCCCCGCACGATTGACCCGTCTAGACGCGTTTGTCGAACGACTGTATGGATTATTTGACTGTGGCCCTAGTATTGTAATGAAGCCTTACATTTATATTATTTGTTTAACAAGATATGTCTAATAATTTTGCCCTCTGGATGCCATTATGGCAGACTTTGTTTACTTTGGTGGCTATTTAGAGAGGACCCATCTAGTGAGTTGGCGAGTCACCGTCTGCCCCTTTTTGACGTACTATAAGAGTGCTTAGGGCAGACGCCGGTTTTCATCCATAGTTTGCATACTCACTTATCCATTAAACACCTATCACAATAGCCCAGAGTAATTAATTTCCATACAAGTAGCAATAGTCTAGCCTGCTGCGGCTAATCCGTGACTGTACTTCATAGTGCTGTTAAGGAGGCTCCTCAGTTATAGGTGTCGCATCACATCCTAGATTAAAACTATCAAAGGGCCTCTGAACGTTGGACCTGGATTTCTCCGTCATTGGATGTCTCCGTGTACGACTGTCACACGGCCGTGTACTTTTTTAACACCATATGTCAGAAAAGTACGCGTCATAGAGAAACAATTAATAATAATAAGAATATAATAATAATTTATTATCAGGTAATAACAACCCATAGATATATACCTTATGGACTAACATTAATTAAATAACATAAAAAACCGGTGTTGTTTAAGGCTTTGTATTACGCTGTGCCGTGTATTGCGTAACCTTCCATAAAAACGCCGATACACAACACCCTTTTATCCAAAACTCGTCCTTGAGGAAAGTCTCGAGATGATAAGTCAGCACCCGCACCACGTGCGACTTGTCAATCAATCTCTCTACTCTCAAAGTCCAGTTGGTTTTCAGGCATAGGTATTCAACGACCTCCTCGTCCTTTTTGGAGTGATGCAGCCGAGACACGTACAACTGTGTGGTTGGTACAGCAGGACGCAGCAGCATGATCGTTCCCACTAACCCGGTACCACAAAGGTTACGACAAGTAGGTTTCTTCTATTTTATACTAACCTACTGACTCCATGATGCTTAAATAATTTAAATAAGATTGGCTAAACGACAAACAAAATTACGTCCAAACTTGATCAACATATAACACATTTGCCAGACTTTCTGTAAGAAACCTGACACACGGTTTGTAATAGGACTTTGAAAATGTTTAAATATAACTCTCTAGCATCGAAAATAGTTTGTAATTGAAAGGTGGAACAGTTAATGAATAATACGTAACTAAACGCATGGAATCACAGCCAGTTCAATCCATGTGCTTCTTTTAAACAAATATTCTCAAAACCACTACACGCGAGGTCTATAGTGAATATTCTATGTTGTTTTTTCGGCACAGATATGCAGGACAATCATCAACATCGATCAATCGGCTATCAAAAGAATTAAGAACTACATTTTATTGGTACTCCAATATTATAAGTCGTACTATTGATATGACAAAACGCCGCCGGTAAATGAATTGTGAATTCAATTATTTGAGCAATATGTGTCTGGTCCGAGCCAGAGCTGTGGATGTAATCCGTTCATTTGCAAGAGTGCACCCAGCATTCCGCGTGCAACACTAAACATGACCTCTCATTTTTATTTGGATTATCCTTTAAGCTGCTATATCGTTGATGACACGGCACGTTGTATAATTTCCGATAGCTCTTCAATCCATCACTATAATTTAAAACGATAATGAAATCATATTTTCTGAAGCGCTGGAAAATATTTTAACAAATATTTGCAATGTAGCATTTTATGCCATAATAAAATACATCGTTCGAGTATAAAAGGACAGCTGAGTACTCTCACATACATTTAAGTGTCACAGAGTCAAAATATAATAAAAATAAACACGATATGAGGCGACCCATTCCTTGGGTGACTTATTAATCATGTACTTGTCCCGAGCCGCCCAACAATCCACTTAAATAGAATACCGTACTAACATATAAATAATATAAACGACTCCCGCTAAAATACGCAATTCGTTGCGTTGTGTGTGTCATCGGATTCATAAAACGACTCGAATGAGTGCGCAATCAGTCATGAAATGTAACTACAAATGAAATAGTCGTGACGTCATGTTCGTTTCCGGCCGAACCAGGACGGTCGCTTCTCGGTACGTTTCATAAAGTTAAACAATGGTGTTTAATTCGCGGAAGGAGCAAAAGGTTCAATTTACCGTCGTCCAGGACGTCGTATGTTGGCGACATTTAGTGAAATACAGAATGTTTTGTCTCCGGTCCGCTCGACTCACGGCTCACGGATGGCAACTGATCCGATTATGCGCTTTCAGTTTGTGAGCCTTGATAAGTCACTGTCTGATGTTTTACGAAATTCAAAAGCTAACGGAAACTGAGCAATTACTAGAAAATTTGTTAATGATTGCTGTAGATATAATTATATTTTATATGTCAGATTTGGCTACTAGAATAATGATCGTTAGTCATCGTCTAATTTTTCAGTTAGTATCCTAGATATTTGCTTGATAGGGCGGTAGTCAGACGGCAGTTGCTCTGTAGGAAAGCTAATATAATTCTGTCAAATCTGAGTAGACTTCTACTCAGGCCTCAAGGACAAAAGTTTAGATGCAACTGCGATAACGCTAGAAGATGACGATGACTTTCCTTTTTTAGTATCTGTTATAATTCATGTTCAGTATAGTTTCTGTAGTCTATAAACAGCAAAAATGTATACCAGCACTACCAGGCCCACAGTGGAAATTTGGTAATTAATTGAGGCAGTTGTTTCCTTCTTTAAAACAAGTATGACTTTAAATATACCAAATCTCTCAATACTCCGTAAATACGAAGTGGCAATGCATAATAAAACTGATTCATACGTGATCAATTTGGCTAACCAACAATTATGATAGACCAAATTCAATTTTACACAGTTTATGAATTCGGTAATAAATTGGAGGCATTTGAGTGAATTTGCCTATATAAATTTGATACAGGTGAGCTAAATTTGCATTTCAATTCAATAAAACTAAAACACCAGGAAAAGTTTATAGTTTTAACTGTGTACATGGGCACGATAAACTCTACTTTTCTAAAATAAGCTGGTACTTTTTAACTTTGATTTGATCAAGTTCTTAATTGGTACATAAATTGTTACAGTGTTTACAAATTATTGTATTTGTATATGTATAAGTCACTATTTATTTAAGTAACACAGACTTTTGCGCCTTAATAAACATCGTACTTGAAGGAAATAATTATAATGTTGGTATAGCAGGCATTAACTTAAAATGTAAACATCGTATTAATATTATGTGTCAGTTTTAGTCCTTTATAACTGCGTGGGTGTGTAGTGTGCTAGCTTAAGCGGTCGCCTCGACGAATGGCATTGCACTGCATGCCATGGGTTTGATTTCCATACGAGCCAACACTTTGTGTGAATACAATTACACGTTATTACTTAATAATTGTCATTGTACGAAGCATAAGCACTACTGACAATATTTTAACAATAATGACATTTATATGTTGACGTGTTGCTTGATTTTTGGCCGGTATCAACACTTCACAGTTATACGAGCACACCAAATCAAATTAACAAAACTGACTATAATTATTTTGGATTACTGAACAAGAAACGAGTGACAGTTTCTAGGTACTTGTTTTCCGCCCGGAGTCTCCAAGAGAAGTGATCGATGCATCGCTCCGTTGAACTTCAACCGTCACCCCCCTCTTCAACTGTAGCGAACGTCACACTAGACTCTGTCGAAGCGCGCCATCTTCACACTTCCGTTTCGTAGTCAATTGACGTCCTCTTACTCATGACCAGAAAATACTAGTGGTGCCATCTAAAATCATGAGTAAGAAACATTTTAATGTGCCATGTTAAAAATTTATGCACACAAAGAAGCAGGTGTAATTGCAACACCGAGATCGTCTGTACAACTCAGAATTACAACGAGTAACAATGCTACTTTTTACTTAGGCTGTGATCACGTTTTAACGAAAAACCGTTAGGTATTATCAACACCACGAGTCGATAAAATAATGGCACTAGTAATATCTTTTGACTATGGTCAGGTTACACTAACCAACCAACCGCACTCGTCTAAACAGTACTGCAGTTCACACGTCTATTTAAGAAATAAAAGCTACAAGCTGTTCTATACAAAGCTAGTCTAGTCTAGCACAGTCTTACACTATGAACTTAGTATGAACCATTCGATTAGTTTACCAACTTTAGTGCCGCTGCCCTGAGAAGGACAGTCTAGACCGGAGTTATTGTTCTAGATTTAGCAGAAAACCAACCTAAGGTAGGTGTTGATTCTAAAACCAATATTACAACTGCACTAGAACAATAACTATCACGTTTCACTCAAACGCACTTGCTTGGGATATTGCAAGTCGGCCTGTACGCTCACTCTCGTTACTATTACAGTCCACAAAGTAAGACCGAGACAAGATAATCTATTTGCAAGCAAGCATATGATCACAAGGTTTGTGAGTGCGTGCCACCCTCGCATGCAGAAAAAAAATAATCGTTTCTTTTTAACTGGCGTATCAAACTCAAAACCTCCGTTCGATACCTTCGCTATAGCTAGGTCACTGTGGTAGTCAGAAAACCATACGCTAACATAAAATACGGCAAAGGTCGCAATTATATCGTTTAGTACTACCCACATTTTTTTTGTCTTTTTCTTCTTTAAGCTATCAAAAATAAGATTATTCATGAGATCATGCCATAGGAAACACGACACCGTAAAAGTCAAACGGTTCCACAACTCAGTGTCTCGTGTAGGAATCGAGCCTACAAAACATGGTACGATGTGATGGCGATTGATACTTGACGGACGGCACGGGCTGTTGCCGCAACTCCTCGTCTTGGCGTGTATTTTGCGTGTGGTTGGGATGTGATGGCGATTTAACAACGATTATGACATTTCCAAGGTTAACCCTAGAAGCCCAATCTACGTCAATTTGACGTATACCGCGGCGAAATATCTCTTTAACTTTTCCGATTACCATCGGATCGCTTTAAACTCCCAAACCAATTCAGTGGCCGTCAGGACCTCGCAGGACACGTTTGCGTCATCTCGATAAGTGCCGCCATTCTGGTGGAACGATGATGTTGCACGTCATTTCGACGTATGATTGGGCTTTGCGTAACTTTTGAAATTGTTTCAAATTTCTTTTGTTGTGATTTTTTGAGTTATCTGTCTTGTTCAGACACATTTGTTATAATATATATTATATTGGTAGGTTAAATATAAGATGGAGTCCCATCGACATCTAAACCAGTACAAAATAGCTTAAATTTTAGAAAATAACGGTGATTGTTCTCCTTGGATTCGGACTCCGAGCATGAAGCTTGTGTAGATGAAGATGATGTCAAGAGTGATAACGAAGACACAATGATCGACCACATTGAGGATGCAAGCCCCAAAAGCAGACAAGCGGACCCTGAAAATCATACTTTTCTGGTATATGCTAATATTGAGGTAACTTCATCGACTTCACACTTTACCTTGCCTCAGCGGTCAATAAATGGAAGAATAACCGTGTATGGTCAACTATAAAGGGACGTACGATTAGAGGGACTTCTGTTATTAATTTTATTCGTCAAAATAGAGGACCAACGCGAATTTGTCGCAATGTTGTCAACAACTAAAATTAAGCACAGATTTGACGGCACCTTGGATGCAAATACGACTAGAGGCACCCACTTTGTAGAGGACTGTACGTGACAATATACCAAATATAAAAAAAACTGGTACCGCCACCTCCAGAGATTACTAATGATTATCTAGAACTAAAAAAACAACGCTATTGCGGACTTTGTTCATATAAAAAAAGGGGGATGACCAACGCGCAGCGTGCCAAAAGGCCATATACGGAGAACACAATATTGATACTTGTCAAGAAGAAGATTTTGCTATTTTAGTAATAAAATATTATTACAGATTAATTAAATTTTTGAAAAAAAAAATAAACAAGAAGATTTTTGTGCTAATTACCTAATTATAAGAAATCAAAATAGTTTTAAATTTTTGTTGATTAAATTTTCCTTGATTCAATGATAGTACTGTGATTGAATTAATAAAGAGTACATTATCATTAAATGTATTTTATCTATTATTTAACTTGTATTTTTAATAACTAATGCAAAGAAATATTTTTAACTAGAAAACAATAGGAAAAACACAGCGAGTTTATTTTTACACGTCATTTTGACGTATGATTGGGCTTTATAGGCAGTGAAATATGATTGGGCTTCTAGGGTTAAACGCGTAATGTTTTACAACTACCGTCACTAAATAAAATTGGCAGTACCAATAAAAAAATCAGACGAAATACGCTCACCACGGTTGCAGTTGAAAGCTCAGCTGATTCACCAATATAGCAGCGTTAGCAATCGCCTTCGCTGGCGCCTTGTGGTCGCGCTGGTCCATTATGCCACTTCCGATGTCGACGGGTTGCTTGATATAATTATTTTGGATTACTGAACACGAAACGAGTGACAGTTTCTAGGTACTTGTTGTCCGCCCGGAGTCTCCACGAGAAGTGATCGCTGCGTCGCTCCGTTGAACGTCAACCACCACCCCCTCTTTAACTGTAGCGAACGTCACACTAGACTGTCGAAGCGCACCATCTTCACACTTCCGTTTCGTTGTCAGTTGTCGTCCTCTTACTCATGACCATTCCGATATATATCATGTATAATTAAACTATTACAAAATGAAGTCCCCTTTAAAATGTAGAAAGTAAACTTGATTTTTACTTGTTTTACCTTAATTTTACCTGAGTAAGCCTGAGAGATAGCCTATTTAGTAATACATGTGACAAATCAGTGAAGCAGGAAAAGACATCGAAATTAATATATAGTCTGTATTCAAGCTATGAGTATTATTTAGAGAGGCAAGAGTTAATTCTCTAAGCAGACTTCTTATCTTAAGATCAAAAAGAAGCTCCAGTTGATTTTAACTATTAAATCAGAAACATTACATAACAGTAAACTTTATTAAATGAAATAATTATTAATTATAAACAGCCATGAGAAAATCAGACACAGCAAAATGTTTTATTTTGCTGTGTCTGATTTTCTCATAAGAGCAAACATACTACTATAACTATTTACTTTCAAATGCAGAAAAGAAAATTATCGTTCGAACCGCTTCGCTTGAAGAATTCTTCGAACTTTGCGCAAAGTGAAACAGTCAGCAGCAAGCCTACATAAATGTAGAGGACGATGTTTAGCTTTTTAAAAGCTTTTATTTATTGTTTTTTAATTATCTGACTTCAATGCACCAGTCGAATAATAATTGTAGTAGCACGGCTTTTGTATACGTTAAAACAGTGCACATAAATAATAATAAGTACCTACTGCTACTTTTATATGTTATGCGTGTTTTATGGGCTATTTTCGGCATCTATTTTTAATGAGTATATCAACTTATTTTGATAGAAAATTGTGTACCTACAAACATGGTACAAAAAGATGCTACAAACTACGCACAGATTGTGCATATCGTCTAAAATTATGCATAAAATTGTCTGATATAATATATACTCTACTAAGTCAACACGAGAACAAGAACCTACAACATTTTAAAACACGACCATTCCGTGTCATTCATTCCGATGCAATCCGCTTTTATCTATTAAAAGAAAGTTCTGTTCATTCTGAGCCATAAACCGTGGCCGCTTCTCACAATACCCCCGGGACTGCTCAGGCTATTCTTAACTGAGATCAATAATAAATGGAACATCCTATCCTCTCCGTATTCACAGCCAGCGATTCAAAAACTTTAAATCTATGAAAAAACTTATCTTTCATTGTACGATCTTGAGATCAAATCTCAGATAAATGTTTTCAATCCTAGAAAGGTGATCAAGTCGTTTTTGTTTAACGATACTAGGAGATAAGACTTGAGTGCTAGCACTTAGCTTAAACCGACGTCTTATCGGCAATAATGACTACACGAAATCGTGAATGAATGAATAATCGAATCGGTAGATCAAGACAAAGTTCTATGATACTCAAAGTCATTTGTATTCAACTGAGTAGTTGAAGACAAGCTTAGAAAATCTTCTACTTTGTTGGGATGGTAAAACGGGTGATGTGCTATCTGTAAAATGAAATCAATGTAAAATATGTAAGTAGGTATATTTACTTGTTCTTGTATAAGCTTAATGTACGGTCGCGGTCTAAAAATGTTTACCACTTTTCGAATTACGTTCTTTGTCACGCTGGGATCAGCAAGGTCTAAAATGCTATATCTGACTACTTATTACTTTTCAATCACTGGCAAGGCATCGATTCAAACAAAAAGAGTATGAATATTTTTAGGTCGATGAAAAAATTTGACATAATGACAGAATTGCATTTTTTTGCTGTAAAAGTTCTGTATTTTAATATTATTATAAAAACACTTACTTATTGTAATAAAATGGTACTATCTAAACAAAAGCTCCCTTATGTGATCAGCATGCGCTTTAACGTGACTAGCATACCATCCACTATCATTATAGCTCACAGTCTGACCGCGCCCTGATTTTCGCTAGACGATATCATCATCATCACCCTAGCATTTTCTTAGTTGCATCCCAAGCTTGCGCTTCGGGGCCCAGGGCCTGCTATTACTGGTCTACCGAGACATGACTGAATATCAGTTTTTACACGGAGCGTCTGCCATCTAACATCATTCTAAGGTTAGACCAGTAGTCAGTAGGTATATTTGAGGGCACTGACTTCCCACTAAGGACTGCCATAGATCATGACAGCCAGGACTGCTTAACGTGCTTAACGTGCTTTCTGATGCACGGGGGTGAAACACCGCCAACTTCGGGCTAATTATTAAGAATTTCTTGACAGAAATTCCTAATAATTGGTCACTAAGAAATTCTTAACAGAAAACCTTAGCAATATTTTCCGAGCCCGACCCGCGAATCACACCCGAGACCTCATGATCAGCTGTCGTATGCACTACCGCTAGACCAACGAGGCAGTCTTACGCTAGACGATATTAAATATTGTATTCTTTTCAAAAAGGTTTTATATTCAGGATGTCGTATTTTCGTCATCCCTTTCATTATATTGTCAATAATCTGTCAATGTAAAAGTCATTTGATAAACTTATTAATTACAAATACCAAAATCGTAAATAGCAAGTTGAAAATAACATTATTTGAAGATTAAAAATATTTTAGTTTCAGTGTAAATATCACGCTTGTAATTAAATGAACGTATATTATAAATGTGGAATAATAAGTCGTTATTGACACCAGTTGCTACGCAACGCACGTTATCAAAGATTGGTTGCCTAGTACAATATCGTCGTCCTTGTGTCATTGATGTGTTCATGCAATTATAAGCCTTAAGGTGGTAAACACTTTCAGACCGCGACTGTACATGGTGTTGAGTCAGTATCCAACATGGGTCTTACGTGGGCTTACCTGTATCCCCGAAGTAAACAATAAATAGAGATACACTACAAACTTTTATTAATAATTAGTTAAAGTATGTAATGATAATAAATCTTTAATAATTTAGCATAAACTTCTTATTAGGAAAAGACTACACCAATAACTATCATAAATCGCAAAAAGCGAATTCTCGTTTTGTCAGAATCAGTGGCCATAACACACCGTAAAAAACAACATTACTTCAACCAATCTGATTATAGTCTATAGACTGAATGCAGATATTACGAGAAAAAAAAATTTGATAATGATTTTACTATCTCATATTCAAAAACGGCTGAAAGGGCTGTTCAATAGAGTACCGCTTGGCAAGTAGTGCACCTAAATTCGGTAGCAATCTCAAGGTTTTCATTTTCAGATAGGATTCATGAGAGGTAGTTATGGAATAAGAAGCACCAATGGAAAACCGGAATAATAAAGACAGGAATGAACTAAAGCATTTTATGTCTTTAAAAACATCAGGTGCTTATTGGACGGTGGTAAAAATGCTTGGCAATATTTTGAACGTTGTGAATATAACATGGCAAAGATATAAGTAATTATGCTTCCAAAGCACAAGATGCAATAATCTGTCCTTGAAACAATTTTTGGATGAATCGTATAGTCCTGTCTTGTAAAGAGCTTTTAAAATTTTATTCTTCATACGTCGTATCGGTACTCTTAAGCTTAAGATTACTTAAACGTGAGCAAAAGGTAGAGTTGAAATAAAAACGCAAGTGCCATCATCAAACCATCCAACAAAAAGCTTTTACAATGAAGCTTCAAAGATAAACAAAATCTGTTCTACGTAAGTAATTTAAGACGATAGGTAGTGATATCTAATTTATACGTCACCGGTAAGCCAGAGCCGTGTATCTATCTCCGTCGCTAGACTAATCCTCTCCTCCAGGAGCACTGCCGTAGCCTCCTGTTCAGGGACTTCCGCTAAATGAAGACGAGGACAAAAGAAAAGTAAGCGGGTCGACTGCGTCCCGATGCGCAATTAAACGACTGTTTTTGAAGCAAAATATCTGTGTTTTTTGCTGAGATTAAAAGAGGCTCGAAGGCAAGTGGCCGGGTCAAAGATTAAGTGACATCAAGCTGGCTTTTAGATGTGTGCGTCGGGGGAATTGAAATGTGTTTATTGTGTTTGTGCCATTTAATAATTTTTGCTGTATGGATGATTAAACTCCGATTATTCTCTCATATTAAGACGATGAGCACCTCGTATTGCAACGGACTCAACAGAAATTTTATTTAATTAATTTAGTACGGCATGCTACGTTTCTTGTTTATTAGTTCAGTACCTAAGGACTACAAAACTTATACGAGACTCTTGCTCTTATTCTATTCTTATAGCTATGAGAAACATAAGCCCGACTCTAGTACAACCTAGTAACATCGACATGCATATTTCTTATATTATACATATATATTTTTTTTATTTGTGTGTTTACTATCGCATGATTGGCTCACTTAACGTTTATCAGGTGGCCTGCAGGCTAAAAATAAATATAATTATATTTGAACCACTTTCCTTCAAACCTAAGAACACCTGCATTTCGTCATATGTTTACATTTATGTACAAAAATCGATGTGTCTCTGGTACAAATATTGTAGTTAGTCAATACTAAAATAAAATATCTCAATCGACATTCTATTCATATTATTGTCATAAAGCGTAAGGGCACCCTTTCAGCATAAGGCTCGAGCACTTACACATCCGTGGTACTAAAATAACTTAAGTTTAAGCACTGGTACAACATTAAAGTAAAAGGAACGACGCAGCACACAGGGTTGATTGATACGTTCACATTATTTATCACTCATGTCAGCCCCGGGACGGTCTATTAACGTTAAAACGGGACCATTACGGCTTCGTAAAGGTGAGCCCCATAACTGATATTATTATGTGCGATCCTGACTTACTGATATAATGTTAAAGGATGGAGGTTTTAATGTCCATTTGTATAACCCGAGGGGCACGAGAGTAGGACTATGGGGCACTCGGCACTTTGTGCACATTCACAAACACGTCGCTAAGTTCATAGTGCGCCGAGCCAGCGCATGAATATATAAAAGTACATCCACCTGCACCCTTCACACATTCCCCCTCTCTCTCCCACACCAGCCATCCCAGTGGCCTCGTGACCTACGCACTACAGCGCCGATGCGCTCTAATTGCAACGCATAACCGACACATCGGTATAATTAATGCGATGGTATGTTTGTGGAATACTTTAAAACATTATGAGTGCGTAGATATAAAATGTATTTCGTAGTGTAATGTTTGTTTAACTGTGTTATAGTAAAACAAATATGGCTCAAATGAGGCTGGACTAATGAGTACTTAGTTATATTCTACTTATTCCATAAAATGACGGTAGTAAACTCGATTTCTGGTATTATGTTCAACTATTTACTACTAAGCATCCTAGTCAAATATAACGAACTGTATTCTTAAACTGTTTATAGTCATATACTTAGGTAGGTATATATAAAAGATCCAATATGAAATATTGCCAAAACTTCTTAACCGTCAAGTCATGAATCATGTCTTGGTATGGCACCTTTTGACAGGTTGATGAACTCCTGTGGCTAAAGAATACTTGATACGGAGGCGAAAGTATGCTCATTATAAGTTAGTAGTACTTCCACTAGATTTTCTTCATAATGTTTTTCATTATGCATACGTCTCTTGAATTTTTCATTACCATAAAACGTTGAGGTAACGAATAAACTTATTTAAAGTATACCGACACTAGTTCTAGTATCATTATGATAAAAAATTAATTTCTATCCAACAGCTTCTGAGAAATGCTTGAATATAAAATGTCGTTTGTCGGACGTAATCTGGTAGCAAGTGCTACGTTGCTACGACGCTACGCTGGCTCGTATCGGCTACAGTGACATTACAATCTGCTACGTTTTGCACGGCTGTAATAACTCCTGACTCAACAGTCTTGGCGAGCCTGATTTTATATTTTAGATGTGGCGGCTAATACGAAATATATTTTTTTAGATTTGCTTATATTTTTCTGCATTAAAAATGCATGCGCAGTAGTAGAGCAAAGTTATTTTACTCATTCTCTATACAAATTAAACATCTGTATATATAAAATGCTCTACGGGGGATTCCTTGAAATCCCCAGGAGGTCGGAGAGAAATGATTATATTAAAAAAATTGCATAGCTGCGGACATCCTCTAGTTACTAGAGGCCCGAATGTTGTCCGAATGTCCGAATATTGTACTAGAGTCTCGTACATTATTAAATAACGCCCAACCGTAAGCACTCACGTATCTGGCCGGTCGCTTCAGGTGCGATATATCGGGAGGTAGGCATGACGTTGTCGTACCTACCTTCGCCAGCGCATCATAACGAAATTTTTTTTTACTTTTTCTACAGTCCAACGCCTGTATTCCCGTACGGCTAGGCACAAAGCAGAGGTGAGCCATTTCGACATGACATGAAATTAAGGTCCCACGTAATTTGGGGTATGTAACAGCCTGTATACGAGCCTATTGCTATTACTGGGCACATTGCCGATGTGAATGAAGCCTGTGAACCGATGTGAATGAAGCCTGTGAAACCTATGAATTTTAATTATTTCATTTTACTGAAGCATAAGTGGAACGAATAATATTAGAAGATTGCAACACCATTACAGGCTGCATATAAGAACAGCCTTAAAATTCTTTGAAAACGTACATCATCCTCTTTGAGATATCCCAGTTTCAATCTGGGGTCCGCTTCCTAGTCTAACCGGATATTTCTGAATATTAGCTTTCCCACAGAGCGACTGCCTGCCTGACCTCTGCAACCCGAAGGGATAGCAATATTACATGGTATAGACTAGTGTCAGTTTATTTAGAAGGTACTGACGACCTGTAACGACTGTCAAAGATCTTCATGACAACAGGGACCGACGGTTTAAAGTGCTCTCCGAGGCACGGGACAAGCGATAATTAGTAATTCAAAACGCACATAACTCCGAAAAGTCATTGGTGCGCGCCGTGGATTCGAACCCGATACCCTCTGCATGGCAGTCTGTTGGTATCTCCACTAGGCTATCGCTGCCTTCTTAAGAACGTACAAATGAAATAAATATTTGATATTACTGCTCTGCGCAGCAACAGAACTTTTTTGTTTTTACACTAAATTGAGCCCATTGTATACTATGTATGGAGCACGTAACCAAAAAACCGGCCAAGTGCATGTCACGCCACGCTCAATGTAGGGTTCCTTACTAACCCTTACCCAGTGACCAAACGATAGAAGGACTCAAGCACACTATTCATTTTATCACTCGCAAGTAGAAGTTTAAGTTAAAATCGTCAATTATTGCAGTCTAATTAGTCGTTATAATTTTCATTAAGGTTCAGTATATATGTCACTATATAGCATAGTATACCATACCAGAATATTACAGTTTGGAAGATAGGCGGGGGACACTGCGGTTAACGATCCCAGAATAAAAAATCGAATAAATTAAACCCTTATTTATTTTGTAATATTTAACGACAAAATTAAAAGCTGTATATTATAATAAATTATGACGATTTATGCATCAGCATATATTTACATTTTGAAGCAAAATTAATACAACATGCAGCAAATGTAGTACTGTACAAAATAAACTCAAAGTCGTATGTACTCAGCAAAGGATGGGATTGAGTTTGAGTCGAGTTGCGACAAATTATTTAGCGAATGTTCCAACGACGTGATGCGATACTAATGTATCGCATCACGTCGTTGGAACATTCGCTGTGAATCAGAAGTTGTTAAGTACGCACAAGGAATAGTGAAACATCATTCTAATGATTATGGTAATTGCTCTTGAGTAGACAAAATACGTTACAATATCTGATGACATTATTAGATATAAATCAAAATAAGCACTACCTCTTCGGTCCAGTAAATAGCGTATGTGTCTGCTGATCGGGATCCTAAGTTCAATTCCCGGATCGGGCTAAATTTTTACTGAGTATTTAAAATTCTCAATAACAGCACGGAGTCTGGCAATGTTTCCGGTATCGCCAATAGGGTCGATCCGTATCACGTGGGACTAAAAATTCATAAGGCGAAATGTGAGTGTAATATTACACCTCTGCCTAACCCGTCGCGGATATAGGAACGATGATACAAAATAAAAACTTATTATCTCGATAGCCACAGTTGAAGTCAAGTATGGTGCCGGTAGTCGGACAATACGTTACTATAATATGTATTCCACATTAATCATTACGTGACGTGCTATAATGCACATTAATATTACTTGAGCTGGAAGGTGTACTTTTTCACAATCGCGTGAATGATGACATGTAGGTACCATTGAAAATGTTTCAAAGATATGTTATAAAATGGAACTTGTCTTGAATAAACATATTATATTGACATTCATTCAGTATAAGGAACTACCGAGCTCTATTATTCCTCAATCAACCCGTACTGTTATAATTTAAAATTGATCCCTATTTTCCCTAAGCCATCATTACATAGAACATCGAATTCATTTATCACTCTTGTTCATCTGACCAGCATTAGCTCACACTGCTTCACGTATATAGTTATACCTTCCTTATAACACATCCTCCATATTTGCAATTTTGTGGATATGCAGTTTCCTGGGCTGTTACATACCTACTCACTTACTAAATAATTAGAGTAAAGCCGGATTATACGCTCACGTCGTGTAGACTCCACTGCGAGATTTTCACTTACTTTGTGGATAGAAAAATACTGAAAATTCACTCTAGTGGGATTCCAGCTTTTGATAATGTGAGATTCAATTACGTTAGAAAAGTTTTTGCATGATAGTTATGTGGAATGGCGTCTGACGTCTGTAAAATGAACCAATAAACATTATACTTAAAATTATTTTCTTTATGTATATTTTCATGTAGATCATAAAATACTCTTGTAAAACTCATAGCGTGTAAGGATTGGTTATAACCCGACGTATGGATAAATAATCTTTCAATACATGTTACATTTTAAATCTTTTATAAAGAACATTTCCGGGTAGGTCATGGTCAAGCTGTCGATACCAGTAAGGATTGCATATAAACCAGTTACATTTGTCAACGCACTTTTTTAAGTATAGTAATCAATTTCAAACGTTCCTTTTTACTAAATGGATTGGCTATTCATTTAATAAAAAGGAACGTTTGAATGAACAAAATCAAAGAAAAGTATCAAGTTATTAAATGAAAACACTCTCTCTTTTCAAATTTTAGCACCGTGGAGAAAGTAAAGCACCGGGCACGGCTAGAATATACAGGGTGTAAGAAGAACCTTAAGGAAAACTAAAATCCCATGTTGTACCAATCACTACGAATTTTTTTTACTTCGGCACCATACCTAAGAAATTACTGGTTCAGGAGATATTGAGGCACAAAGGAGACCGAAAACAATGTATGGGACTTTGGCCTGGGCGTGAACAATTTAAAATTGGAATTACAATTTTCATTTTCAATTGCCTAAACTAAGTAGAAAACATTATTCTTTGAAGTTTAGTACCAAGTCAGTTGAATAATAAAATAAAATACATTGTTAAAAATAAATATTTATTTTCATTATTCACTCAGTTGGCATATTTTTGTCACACAGTCCATAATCCTTATTTCTTATCGGCTAATAGCTATGACATTAGTCATAGCTATTAGCCGATAGCCGATAGCTCCGAAGCGGAGTAGCACAAAGTCGCGCAAAAAAGCTAGTTAAGCATAATTATGATAACTTACTTCATGTGGGTTAATCCATTGTATAATATCACTTCTGATATGTCGCTCACGTTCTGTATCACTATTGAGGCTGTGAGACCTAATTCTCATTAGCGAAGTTCTACAGCAGACAGATATTTGCCTGTGACGACCTGAATCAGAACTTGCAGCTTCTTGTTATGGGTTTGCGATTTGTGGCATACGGGATATGTTTAATGCCACAGTCCAACAAGAATGACATATGTATTGGCTATGAGCCTCGATCTGTTGACAAACCAAAATAAACAATTGTAATGCATGTTTTATAATACCATTTTAATATTTGGATTAATAAACATAATTATGTGAGTAAGTTGTTGAAATGCCAAATACATACCAATTGCGGTGCAATCCATTGAAGTATTACGTGTCGTACTTCCACGAGATTGAGAATATATCTTCTCCGCTGTGTAATATTGGTACCACAATTGATGCAATGCATTGATTCATGATCATGAAGCGCGATTGGGTAATCCATTTTCAAGCGGAAGTTATCGTTCGAAGCGGGTACTGGGTCCGTAGACAAGCCATGGTCATCACGAGGAGAATATTCGGACTTCGGAGTCCATTTTAGAAAGCACAAGAAGAAAAAGAACAGCTAACACAAAATCAAATCCACAATACGATCAAACGAAACGAACGCAAAGCGAATGACGGTATCACGGTAATAGAATTGACAAGTTAGTCAAGTGTTGCTGGAGTATGAAAATAAATACCCAACATGCATTACCATTTTGATATTATCAAAAATAATATGATTATTTTATGTTATTTATGACTGTGGTAGCTAAGGTTCACTTTTGCTTGTAGGGAATTTTTGTAACAGAAACGAGGTGTTTGCTGCGAATTAGTTTATTGGCGACTGACGTTGAAGACAATATTATGATTATTTATCTAGACACTCACACATGCTTAAGTCGATCATCAGGCAATACACACATTGATAAATTACACTCAACATACCTCCCACCAAAGGGCCTCTCAGCGCTTTAACAAATTACCCTTGCAGAATCAAAGAGCTAGTACACTGATAATAACAAATCACATTTAAACAAGTAGTATAAAATAACGTAGGTACATAAAACATAGGATAGGCATTCATATGGCTGTATCAACTGGCAAATAACATAACTTATTAATTGGTCTTTGTACAAAACTATCACCACTTTTTACACTATAAACACGCGTCACACTGTCAGCACCGGGATGTTTGTCAACAATACGTCCCATCATCCATTTGCCAGGAGGCAAATTATCAAATTTGATTAGTACAATATCTCCCTTGTCTAACTCCTTAACCTTGTTGTGCCATTTTGGACGTTGTTGTAACCTCGATAGGTGTTCTTGCTGCCATTTATTCCAGAAGTCAGACAATATTTTTTGCTGGTGCTGCCATCTTGACAAGTGACTCGTTGGTATATCTTGGTAGCTTGGAGTTGGAACTGTTATAAGTGTTTCACCAACTAAAAAGTGGCCTGGAGTTAGTGGCTGTATGTTGTCCGTGTCCATGTCATCTAATACGTTTAGAGGTCGGGAGTTGAAGCTTGCTTCAACTTGGCATAACAAGGTGCTCATTTCCTCGTAGGTAAGATGTGAGGTAATTATCCGCTTTAAATGATTTTTCATCGATTTTATGCCTGCCTTCCATAATCCGCCCTTGTGTGGGCTGTAGGCTGGGATAAAATGCCACTCGGTTCCATCCATTGCCAGTGTTTCAAGGATTGGACCTTCGTATTGTAACTTGGCCTCCGCCCAATCTGCCGCTTGGGCTCGGTTTGCACCTACAAAATTACGACCCTGGTCGCTCCATATATGAACGCATCTTCCTCGTCTCGCGACAAATCTGCGGAAGGCCGTGATAAATGCCTCAGACGTTAGGTCTCCGACTAACTCCAAGTGGATTGCCTTTGTACTCATACAGACAAAAAGAGAGATGTATGCCTTTTTCGTCTTCGCTCCTCTGCCTCTGGACATCAAGATCTGATACGGGCCGGCAAAGTCTATACCCGTGTTTAAGAATGGTTTAGCAGGCGTAACTCTGACTCGAGGTAAGTCTCCCATCAGTTGTGACTTTGGTGTAGCGTTAAGTCTTGCACAGGTTAAACATTTTCTTATTCTTGACTTAATCAGCCGTTTTACCTTTAGGATCCAATACCTTGTTCTAATAAAGCTGAGCATCAACTGACTTACCCCGTGCAGTGTCTTCAAATGTGCGTCGGCGACAATCAAAGAGGTAAGGTTGCTATTAGAATGCAGTATGATCGGATGTTTGCTGTCCTCATTCAAATCGGAGTGGCGCAGTCTGCCGCCCACCTTGAGGATACCATCATTGTCCAGGTAAGGTTTTAGATTGATAAGTTTACTGTTTCTTTTCACGTGTTTCTTTGTTTTCAGATACCGCAGTTCTTCTTCGAAGTTATCCCTCTGTACTAATTTTATGCAGGTTTTCAGCGCATCATCGATTTCACTCGTCGTCATCGGTATGTCTTTGTTAATAAGTTTTCTCCCCTTCAAAAATATTTTGCAGTACACGATTACTTTAAGTAGTTCTTGTAATGTGGAATTATTCTGAAAACTAGAATCAATGCTCTCTTCCTTTTCTATGACTAAATTAACTTGTAATTTTTCATTCCTTTCCAGATCAGACATCATCGCTTTTGGTCGGTTATATAGAATTTCTCCTTCTGTGAGCCATACTGGTCCCTTCCACCATAGCATGTCGTCTTTTAGGTCTAGCAGTGACTGTCCTCGGGAAGCAATATCTGCTAGATTGTCTGACGACTTCACGTGATACCAATTGTGATTGCCAATGGTGTCAAGAATCTCAACCACTCTGTTTCTAACGTAAGTGTTCCATCTTGCAGGGTCACCGAACAACCAAGATAGTACGATGGTAGAGGTAGAATCAGTCCAGGCGAATATCTGACAGGTAGATATGTTCATCGCTTCTTTGATCTGTTTCAGAAGTCCAGCCAGTAATACTGCTCCGCTGAGCCAAGACGTGGTAAGGATTGTGGTTTAGTCGGGGCAACTCTAGTTTTAGCTGTGACGATAGAGGTCTTAACATCTCCTTGCGATGTTCTCACTCTTATATAGGCTACCGCAGCATAGGTTCGGATCGACGCGTCGCAAAAGCCATGGACAGTTATGTTATTCATTAGAGTTTCATTAGTATGCACCCATCTATTAATTTCTATATCAGGTAAGTGTTCATGAAAGCATTGTCTCAGATTCTTCCACTCCGTAGCATTTGATTCGTCTACTTCTTCATCCCACGTTATTCCTTGGAGCCATAACCTTTGGATAAGAACTTTAACTGGTAATACAGCAGGTGCCAGCCAACCGAGTGGATCAAATAACCTTTGTAGGTCAGCTAGGATTGTTCTCTTTGTGATCGTGTTTGGCATAGCAGGTAAGTTTAGGCTGTATTGAAACGTATCTTTGCCCATATTCCAGTGTAATCCTAATGCCCGTGTAGTTCCGTCTAAGGTTATGTCAAGTTTCACATGAGTACTTCTTTCAGCCTCCTCAAATTCTTTAAGGAAGTCTATTTCGTTCGAACACCATTTTCTCAATATAAAGACTCCCTTCTTGAGTATGGCATCTATTTGTCTGGCTACTCTAACTGCATCTAACACGTTATCTTGGCCCGACATAATGTCATCTACGAAAAAATCTCTTCTGATTATATCTGCAGCTTCCAAATCATTTTGCCCTTCATCATTGGCTACTTGATGCAATGTCCTTACTGCTAAGTAAGGAGCAGAAGTAGTCCCGAACGTGACTCTCGTAAGTCGATAGGCCTTTACCGTTTCTTGTTCATCCTTTCTTCATAGTATTCGTTGCAGATCTCTGTCTTCCTTGGTTACCATTATTTGAAGGTACATCTTTTGGATATCAGCCACGAAACAAACTTTCTTCATACGCCATCTCATTATTAAATTTCTCATATCTCCTTGTATTTGAGGCCCAACTAAAAGTTCGTCATTGAGTGATATATTATTGTTTCCCTTTTGTGAGGCATTGAAAACTGTACGGAGTTTAGTTGTTTTCTTCTCTTCCTTGTGAACGGCGTGATGTGGTAGGTAAAAGGAAGGTTTTGCTAATTCTTGTGTTGGTACTTCTTCCATATAGTGTTGTACGTACTTTTCCATTACTGTAGTGTAATCGCTCTTGAGTTGGGGGTTCTTTCTAAATCTTTGTTCTAATTGATGCAGTCTCTTCAAAGCTATTGATCTCGTATCACCTTGGGTAGATAATAGCACGTCGGTTTTCTTTGGTAGCGTGACAATATACCGTCCGTCAGTATCTCTGGTGGTAGTCGTGTCGTATATGAGTTCGCATTTACGTTCTTCAGCTGTAAGAGCTCGTTTATCAGATGGATCTTGTTCCCACATTCGTTTCAGCATATCATTGAGGTCAAGATGGAGGTGCATGACAATCAATTCATTCGTAGCTGGTTGGTTTTCTATAGCGCCAAAGAGAATCCACCCCAGATAAGTATTCTGAGCACATGGTGATCCTGGGGCACCTCTGATGACTTCACCCCTTATGATCTGAGCGCATACATCCACACCCAGCAAAAGGTCTACTCGTCTTGGCTGGTGGAAACTTGAGTCGGCTAAAACAAGCCCTTGCAGATGAGGCCAGGTGCTGATAGAAATTGTTTGTGACGGTAATTGACTAGTGAGTCGCGTTGATATAATATACGTTTTGATTTTCAGGTTGAAGTTTGCGTTGTGTCTTGACAGAAGTTCGATTTCTGCAGCATGTTTGATATTCGTTTTAGTGGAGCCGACTCCAGTGATGGTGCCACTGACAGGCGTTCTCTTCACTCGTAACAGCTGGGCCGCTCTTTCACTTATAAATGTGGCTTGGGAGCCATGGTCGATCAAAGCACGGAGCACTGTAACTTGTCCCGATTCATGATGTCTCACTGGTACGAGGGCTGTAGCCAGCAATGCGGTGGACACATTTGCAGCGACGTGCGATGAAAGTGTAACGTTGGTTTCATTTGGTTGTGCAGAATCTGGTTGATGATCTTGACTTGGTTTGTCTGGCTGATTTGGTGACGTCATTGGCATAGAAGATTGGTGCGTAAGCGTGTGGTGACGTTTATGACATAATCTGCAGGACATCTTCAGGCGACAGTTCCTCGCTGCATGCCCTGGGGCCAGGCAATTGTAGCATAACTTCTGTTGTTTGATATAATCACACCTCTCTGTTGGACTTAGCTTAATAAATTCCTCACAATGGCACAGCGTATGGTTCATTGTACACATTGAGCAGCTTCGTGGTTTTGCAGTGGCGTCGTATTAGCAGTACATAAGTGAACGGCGTAATCTCTTGGTTTTGGTTTTGTTATTTCCTTTGTAAATGGAGTCGTAGTAACCAGCTCGAGCGACTGGAACGTTGATTGTAAATATTTGTTAAGAGCATCCCATGTAGGCAATTCTTCGTTATTTTCATTATACACTAACAGTTCCCAATCACGATGTGTCTCTGGATCTAATTTCTGGACCACTAGAAATATTATAAGCGGATCCCATGAACTCGTGGACACTTCTAAGCTCTTAAATGCATTGAGACACTCTGTTGTCGTATCTAATAGTGATTTGATGTTAGATGCTGATTGCACAGTTATAATTTTATACATAGTTATAGTTATAAAGTGCATAATAGTCAATTCTATATTAATCTTTTTAATATAGAATTGACTATTATGCACTTGTTACCGAAACGCGACTTAAGTATGCGCCACGCTTCGTCATAGTTAACCTCGGTAACATTCACGTGCTTCAGTAGTGACAGTGCTTCTCCCGTGAGGCTAGTTTTCAAGTAATGAAGTTTTTGGACTTTACTTATCGTTGCATTCTCGTGCACTAACGATATAAACAGATCTTGATAGGTGGGCCACTCATCGTACGCACCGGAGAAATTTAGTAGTTGAATTCTTGGCAACTTGACTGCCGCTTCTTTATGAAAGCTATGTTCACTACTGCCCGTAAGTTCCGACTGCGAAGGCGTCTTCTTTAATGACGATAATAAATCATTAAGGTCGGCGAGTAAACAAGTGTACAATTCTTCGTGAACAAAATAATCTTCATTAACAAAATATGGGATGTCTTGTCTATTCGCTTTCGGTACAGATTTCACTAAGTCTCGATGTGCACTTTGAAATGTTGACCAATATTGTTCGATACTTTTTATTCTTGTTTCGATGTAACCTCTCGTTAAACGTTGTTTTGGGCATTTCTTTAGGTTACTTTGAGTTTTATGTAGCAAATTCGCTGTATCTTCTAACAAACCAAGTATTTGTTCCGGTGTATTAGCCATCTTCTATGATATTAAGCACAAATGCAATGTTCTAAATCTGTATAATTTTCGTATTGAATCACTAATCACTTTGTTTATTTCGTAAAAAGGTCAATTTATCGCACATAGGTATAGGCATAAATTCCTTCTTTTGTTACTCGCTCGGCGCTCGACCCGTTCTATTGTATAGCACTCGATGCGTAAACGTCGTAAGTAGCGTAGTGTATCCGGCTCGATGTCGAACAAATTATGTGGTAGCTAAGGTTCACTTTTGCTTGTAGGGAATTTTTGTAACAGAAACGAGGTGTTTGCTGCGAATTAGTTTATTGGCGACTGACGTTGAAGACAATATTATGATTATTTATCTAGACACTCACACATGCTTAAGTCCATCATCAGGCAATACACACATTGATAAATCACACTCAACAATGACTGTCGTCTAAAAATATATAAAATAAAAAATACCTACGTACTTTCAGGTTTCGGCAGTCGCTTTAACATGTGATTTTGTTAAACACTTTTTAACTATATTTTCCACCGATTATTTACAAGGCAACACAAACCAACCATTCAAATAGTCCATTGAAGTACCCACACGTTTATAATCAAATGAAAGTATTTTTAAATCCATTATTATTATGTGTTTATTTTATACTACTGGATAGCGATCAATATTCGTAACATATTAGGTAAAACAAAAACTTTTAGTAATTTACTTTTTTTAAGACGATTGTTCACGTTCAAGCCAACTTTGGCCGGTCTCCTTTAATATGGAGTTTTTCTAATTAGGTACAAAATCGATGCATTTACCCCGCCAATATGTTCTTTAGATGCCCTATGACCCCATGGATAAGTAGGTATTTCGAGCATTACACGCGCGCGCATTTAATTGCGGTAAAAAAATGTGAAAACTTAAAAAAAAAATCGTTTCCCAGGTATTATTTTTGGTCACAACAAGAAAACTTCGTCTTTGTAATGGGTCTTGTGACATCCTGTATATAATTTATAAATTATTAAAATGCTTACAAATGTAAATCTACTATCAGTTTCTACCAAGTCTTAGATTGCTTGCCTTACGGGTAGCTTTTAATTGGAAAGGTATTGACTTAGGAACATTGGCAGTTTACATCTCATTTAAAACGATTCCTACTCTATTAATTATAAAGTGATTCATTAACATAGATGGCGTAGTGGTTTGAAAGGTTGCCTTGCTGTTTGGTACTGTGCTGTATATCATGGTATCGATTCCCACACGAGACAACACTTTATGTGTATCCATGAATCGTTGTTTGTTTTAGACACCCAAAAATAAATGAACCCTGCAAATAATGCGATATTTACATGCTGTATGTGTTTTTAAACCAAACCTTACTGCTGAGCCTATTCAACATTTTGTAGCTATTTAGTTTTCCAGTACAAAGCTGTGCTAGGCCGTCGAATGATATGAAACGATTTTTTTCACTTGAGCTGAGACAGGTTATCTCAGCTCATCACCGCTCGCCTGCCGCACGTTTCTAATAAAACTTACCCGTAGTATGTAGAATGCCGCGCTTCAAATGTAGCCCAATAACATTAGCAGAGATAGATATTATTACACAAGCGACGCCGTAATCCCACTTCGTTGTAATCAATTTTCTCGTTACAGCCTCGAAACTTTAATATATGAGCTAAATTTGCGACAAAATTTGAGTCAGTTTTTCTGCTACGTGTACCTTAGTGTAAGCTATAGACTGACAATGTAAAATAACTATGTATTAAAATCAATATTACATCTTTTAAATTGAACCAAAATGACTGCTCAGAAATACCTCATGGCAGTCATGGCAACAAATATCAGTTTGTGTACTAGTGTTAAATTTCTAGGCATGAGGCATTCACTTGCACTACACAGTATGATGAATTAAAGCTTCACTGAAAAACAAATAATATAATTTAAAAAAGTTCGAGCTTATTCTCGGGCATCAGTCAGTCTAATTACGAAATGTGGTACTCAGCGTCTTGCAATTATTTTTATAATTAAATAATTATAAAGAGAATCGCACCTAACTAGGTAGAGCAAAGATAAGAGCCGGTGATGAGCTCTGAATAAATTCATAATACTTTTATATATAAATCCGAAGTTGAATCTCAAGGAGCCCCGTTAATTGCGAGTGTTTCATTAAAACTTTGTGCTGCGACGGTGGCACCCGGCTTACCGGCACGACCGAATAAGATCCATCCATTGCCTGTTCATAAATACACAACGATTATTCATTGAGCGCTCAGCGCGTGGACTGCCCGTCTCAGCTCAAAACCCGATCTATTCTAACCACACACTCTACTTTATACCCTATTTTTATAAACATTAGATCACTTTTTGATGTAAAAGGTGGACTATCTGTGAGGCTTCCAGTCTCATACATAATGTAAGGGCGCTATTGCCTGCCGGATCCGGGCGCGTTTTCTTCCAAGATGAGGCTCAAATCTTAAGTGGTGATATTTATTGAAGTAGACGCTTCTGTAACACCTTTTGCGTGTCGGTTTGCGTTCCGCGCCTCGTACAAAGGGAAACTGGAATATCTAACATTATGTATGTAGTATTCAGAATGTAACTTTAACGTGCGGTTACATTTAAACCTTGTAATGTGTACATACTGTAGGCACATGGTACATTTATGACTGGTAGATACCTTCAAGTATGAAAATTCACAAAATCGAAAGATAAGCAAATATTTTACTACTAGGTACTCAATTTAATTAAATTGTCACATTAAATTTAAATTGTCTTTCGGCCGTAGTGGTGTAGGTATCCCTATTGTCCGATCCAATATTTCAGTATTGTCGACCATATGTGAATATGTGGTACAGAATATGCCCCAATTAACAATTATGAAATAATCACCAATTTATATTTTTAATTACTATTACTGATTGATCGTTATATTGTTTTATCATCATTCAGTGATAATAACTTTCACTTTCAGATCGATTACTGTTATTTTAGGTCTATTAGGAGTTTTTAATTAAAATCATAGATATATTTGTGTAGTACTCAGATAAAAATTACATTGCAAAAGCTCAAAATCAGAAATAACTGTGCTATACAAGAATCTCTTCCTCTTAGCGTTATCCCAGTTTTCAATCTGGGATCCGCTTACTAGTCTAACCGGATTTGGCTGAATATTAGCTTTTCCACAGAGCGAATGCCTGTCTGACCTCCGCAACCCGAAGGGATAGCGATATTCTATGTTAAGACTAGTGTCAGTTCATTTAGAAGGTACTGACACCCTGTAACGATTGTCAAAGATGTCAACCGGGACTTTACGTGCTCTCCGTTCCACGGGACAAGCGATAATTAACAATTTAATACGCACATAACTCCGAAAAGTCATTGGTGCGCGCCGTGGCTTCGAACCCGATACCCTCTGCATGGCAGTCTGTTGGTATATCCACTCAGCTATGGCTGCCTGTGCTATACAAGAATACCAAAGAGAAATCAAACTTTTGACTGTACTTTTGTATTGTATAACAGTTAAAGCAACCGTCTCGCTGTAAGAATGCTCTATATATTGTGGTTTCATTCAGGTTCAGCTAACACTTTATGTGACCCACACATTGTTGTTTCAAAGTTTTGATGTTGTACTTGATTATGTGTAAAGTCCATCACAATTCAAAAAATATTCTTAACGCGGCAGTAGAGTTCTTTAAAAAGACAAAGAGCTGGTAACGAAAAGTGCATCTGTCATATGGAATGAATGCCTTGCAGAACCTCTTAAATTAAACTGTGATTGCTATTTCGTATTTAATAATTTATTCTTCTAATTTTAACTAGATGGTCACAAAAATCTATATCATCATCTCAGCCTAGAGAATTCCACTACTATGTAGGCTTTTTCCAAGGGATCCCTTCTTTTCGCATAATGTTCTTTGTGCTAATATACTTCGGCATAATGTTTTTGGCACAATTTGTTTTGGCATAATAATACTTCGGCTTATCTGACGACCGGTTGGCGCAGCGGGAGTGTCACCGACTGCCACGCCGATGGTCGCGGGTTCGATTCCCGCTCAAGTCAAACATCCATGTTCACACACAAATGTTGTGCGTGAACATGGATGTTTGTCTTGGTCTGGGTGTTTCTATGTATAATATGTATGTATTTACAAAAAAGAAGTATATATGTATGTTTATCCATTGTCTAGTACCCATAGTACAAGCTATGCTTAGTAAGGGACTAGATGGTGTTGTGTGAATGCGGTAGAATATTATTATTATTATATTACTATATTTTTTACTCATACATTTTATGTTGGCATAATCATCAAAGACTTATTTGTTTTGGCATAAATTTGATTCGCATAACGTTAGTAGGCCTAATGACTATTACCATAACATAAAATTTAATATGCTGTGCAACAAAAGTTAGTGACAGAACCGAATTGCTGCAAAACCGACTCCACGTAGTCTTGTTTGTCCTACCCTTAGAGTGTAATTTAAAATCGCGTAGGCGCGTGGGGCCGCCGGAGGCTCGCAGCGCCGGAGCCGTGACAGAAACCCTGCCTGCTGCATGTTGCATGCTCGCTTGAATGCTGCATGCTGCATGATGCATGCTTGCTTGCATGCTGCATGCTTGCTGCATTCTTGCATGCTTGCTTGCATGCTTGCTTGTTTGCTGCATGCTTGCTTGCATGCTTGCTTGCATGCTGTATGCTTGCTTGCTTCATGCTTCCTACAGCGAAAAAAAACCCACAAAATTGTTCAATACGTTATATTATATTAGTATGTTATATATATAAAAATATATTTTAATATTATTGTGTAAATAAATTTATATATTATGCTTAAAAACGTTATGCTTTAGAACTTTATGCTTAGTAAATTTATGCTTTAGAATGTTATGCTTAATCTAATGATTAAATTCCTAAGAATAATCGAGGATGATAAAGACGTCAATTATTTGCAGAGTGATTTGAATGGACTCATGAATTGGTGTGAACTGAATGGGATGCATTTGAATCCAAATAAATGCTTCCATATAAAATTTTCTAGAAAACATAACTTATTTAATTCGGATTACTATATAAATACACATAAACTAGAAGAAGTTGATACAATTTGCGATCTTGGTATAACATTTGATTCAAAATTGACATTTACACCTCACATTAATCGTATTTTTAAAAAATCATCAAATTTATTAGGATTTGTTATGAGAAACTGTGACATGATAAACAATGACACTTAAAAGTAGTAAGGCGAAGATAATTCTCTATAACAGCCTTATACGTTGTCAGTTGGAGTATGGTAGTGTAATTTGGAGGCCACACTATATGCAGTGCACTCATTGCGATTAGAACGTGTGCAAAAGCGTTTTTTTTGGCATTTGACGTATTCTTCCGGCTTGTGTAAGGATATTCGCTCTTACAATAAGAGATTACAGTAATTTAAAATGAAATCTTTAGAACAACGCAGACAGCTGCTAGACGCTATGTTTGCGGTAAAAATTATAAAACATAAAATTGACTCGTCACGTTTGCTAGCGTTGTTAAATTTTCGTGTTCCGGCTAGATTACCACGAACTTGTATAACTCCACTTTGTCCACCACACCGAAGAACAGTGTTAGGAGCTAACTCACCATACGCATGATTCTGTAAGGTTATTAATAGTTGCAGTGATTTAATCGATTTGCACGTTGACTCAATACCTAAACAAAAGGTTATCATTATGAACAGCTTTTAAAATAAAACATTTTGCTCATTTTTACAAAAAAAATAATAAAACTGTGTACATTTATTTATTTACATACATACATAGACTCACGCCTATTTCCCCGAAGGGGTCGGCAGAGGCATATAAAACGCCCACTTTTCGCCAGTGTTTTGATCCCACGTAATAGGTGGCGAGCCTATTGCCGCTTATCGGGATTTTTTGTTTGCCAGAGCCTCGTCCGTTGATCGGCAGGTGCACCACTTGCAGGTGAGGTTGGCTTGGGACCCTAAGTTCTTGGTGGGAACCCTATGCACCCACATTTATTTATTTATTTATGTGAATCTACTGTCAAAAAAAAAAATACTGTGTTGTGCTTTATATAACGTCACAATAACACCAAGATACTATCTGTATTAGTTAATTAAATGTTCATGTCACTTCTTATTTATATTTAATATATCCTTTTTGTACTTTTTGCCATAACATTTCAAAGCAACTATAAAGTAGTTAACTTGTAAATTCCTAGCATGCTGTGTTTAACTTTAAGTGTATATATATACATATATATATACATGCTCACGCCTTTTTCCCGTCGGGGTAGGCAGAGACAACAGATCGCCACTTGCTTCTATCCTTGCAAACCTCACGTGCTTCCTCTACATTCATTATTCTTTTCAAACATGCTCGCCGGTTGCGGGTGCTTCGGACTTTTCCGTTTTTCAAGACGTCCCCAATTTGGTCCACGAACGTCTTACGAGGTCTGCCGCAACCGGCTTGTCCATACACCTCTGCCATATATATTTGATTCGTCAATCTTTCTTCACTCATTCTCTCCACGTGTCCAAACCATTTCAGCATTCCTTTCTCAATCCTTGTCACGACATCTTCTTTCAGGCCACATCGCTCTCGTATTACTGCATTCGGAATTCTATCAATCAGTCTCACCCCACACATACTACGCAGTGATCGCATCTCAACTGCGTTAATTCTGTTTGCATGCTTTTTCTGCCATACCCAACACTCACTTCCATACATCAAGGTGGGCACCAGCACTCCATTATGAACCGCCAGTCGCGCCTTTTTAGGCACGGTTTGGCCGTTCATAAAGGCATGCAGCGCTCCATTCACACTGTTCCCCGCTATCACTCTCCTTTCAATATCACCTTCACATCTTCCATCTCTTCTAAACATGCTTCCCAAATATACAAATCTTTCAACTTGTCCCACATTTTCATCTTCAATCGTAATATTACACTCAGTCAAACTTTCATCCTTCTCAAACACCATCACTTTCGTCTTTCTTGCATTAACTTTCATACCTTTCGCTTTAAAACTCTCGTTCATGCAGTCCATCATTTGTTGCAAATCATTCGCCGATGATGCAAGAATTACTTGATCATCGGCGTATAAGAGGCACTTAACACGCAATCCTACCATATCAATCCCGCAATCAATTGTTAATTGTTAATATCACTTTAAGTGTTTGTAACGAAAATATTTTAATAACTGTGAATGTATTGATATATATAAGATAATGTGTATACAAACGTTGGTAAACCTAAATAAAAAAAAAATAAACAAAAAAATAATAAAATAAAGCATAATATTATGCTTAATCATAATTATGGTTAGAGAAATATGCTTAAAAATTATGCGTAGGCTGTTATGCGTAATTATATTATGCAAAAATATAATTATGCCAAACAAAATTATGCTAAGATATATTAGGTCTTCAAATTTTATGCAAATGGATAGGGAACCTTTTTCCAAGTTTCTCCACACAGACCGAACTTGAGTTGCCCACATCCAACTGCTTCCCGCGATCTTAACGAGATCGTCTGTCTACCTTGCGGGACTCCTGCTGTGTCGTCCAGCAAACCAAGACATAACATAAATTTACAAAGTGTAATGTAACCAAACTTCGTGTTCTCATGCTAAATTAATTTTTAACGTCGACATGACAAAACAAACATTTTAACGTTTGTTTTGTCATGAAGTTAAAAATTAAGCTAGACATTTTTTTTATTCTTGCAAACCATTGAAAAGGTCTAGTATTCTTCTGTACAGTCATATGTATAGGTACACAGAACATGGCATCTGTGTACAGGTATATTAGCTTCACGGTTGAACGGAACGTAGAAAGGCGCACTCCACTGGACGAAGTCTTTATGCGACGTCTACTAAGATGTACTACTAAGTAATGACCACGGCTTTACTTTGATTCTTAAGCTCCACAATTCAGTTATTTCTTATAAACTTTGAGTAAATAGCTTGTCAGTGCTAAGAATTGTTATTAATAGACGGTAGGACGGATATGGACATTTAATTAACAATACAATTAATGAGAATGACCACATAAATTACCTAGGTAGGTATATCGGGACAACAAGTTAGTGAGTTTTTAACCATCTCCCGGCCATTAATAATAAAATATTCATGTTATTTTATATTCTTGAAAATAATAAAGATTTGTCGTGGATCTTATTCTAATTGATGTTAAAATATACAATATTGCATTTTATCTGATGAAAAATTACAAAAAATAATGTTTCTGTTACATTAATAACAATAAGTAAGTAGTGTAACCGACTGCCACACCGAAGGTCGCGGGATCGATTCCGCAAAAGGCAAACCTTTGTGTGAGTGAACATGGATATTTGTCTTGGTCTGGGTGTTTCTATGTATAATATGTATGTATTTACAAAACAAACAAAATTCGGGCAAGTGCGAGTGTGACCCGCGCACCGAGGGTTCCGTACGCATTTTACCTTATTTGAGGTTGGTGCTAATTACGCTAGTCTTCTAAATCTGTATGAGCGCCCATACAACTTAGAGGACTATCTTAAATGGAGTCTACTATGTATGTATGGGGACACATTAAAATTTTCCACTTTTTTTATTTTTTGTAATTTTTCCTTTATTTGTGCTGTAAGACCATGTAAGACCCTGCTTTTGGCCAAATTTCGTGATTCTAGTTCAACGGGAACTACCATATAGGTTTTCGACCCAAAACCTATAGGGTACTTACGGTTGAACTAGAATTGTCAATTTTGGTTAAAACCAAGGTATTACAGCACAAGTAAAGGAAAAATTCCGAAAATTAAAAAAAGTTGAAAATTAAGGTTAATTTTGGTACTTACAAGTTTTCGCAAAAATCTAATTTTGACCATATCTTTTTATCGGGTTGACCCAGGACCCTGATTTTTATACACCTAATAGGAACCATAGACCTCAATTTCTGGTGTAAATTTCAATTTGCTAGGTCGACCCGTTCCTGAGAAAATTGGTGGTGGAAAATTGAAAATTGGAGAAAAAGACAGACAGACAGATGGACAAGTAAGTGATCTTATAAGGGTTCCTTTTTTTACCTTGTGAGGTACAGAACCCTAAAAATAAAGTATATTTGTATGTTTATCTATCGTCTAGGACCCATAGTACAAGCTTTGCTTAGTTTGGGACTAGATGGTGTTGTGTGAATGTGGTAGAATATTATTATCTTATAATTTTTATTAATAAGGACTTCAATGGCCACGCAAAACAACCACATAGCGTGGGCAGTGTAGTACAAAAATAATTGATTCAAATTACTGTTTTCTATAGCACTCCAACATTGTGAGTTGCATTCAAGTATATTCCAAATTAGAAGGGGTATTATTTTTGGGTAATAGGCACTGTATTTTGTAGAGTTACGGTTGAATAACATTTATATGGATTATGATTGTCCCGCAAAATAGAATATATATATAATGATAATATTACAAAAATAAACACTTTAAATTATTGTTCTCAAAAGTATATTATTTCGACACTTTGTTGACGCAGTATTCAATATTTAATTAATTAAATTTTCCAATCCAGTATATTTGGATTTATCACATAAATTTCGTTTTTGCGGCTCAACCACATAATTTCTATTTTTTCTTATATTTCTAGAAAAGACATGGGCTAGTCGGGGTAAATTTTATTGAAGTCTACGTAGGCACTTGCAAGATTAATAATAAATAAAATCTATCTATATAAATGTGTTCATAGAAAAGATGATCTCACTGGCATACGATTTAATAGAGTTAACAATTAAAGCAAGAGATTTGTAATTTGGATAGAAACTTTCGTGAAAATTGAATAATTTTTAACATCAACCCCAAAAAGTCAGAGGTAAGGTAGGAGAGTAATTAATTAGACAAGATTTTAAGGCATATTTGAATATTTATATCAGAAAAGAATAAAATATCAAAACGTTTAAAAAAGAAATCAAAGAGTCTAATGGATTGAGATTAAATTTATAATCATAGCAGAATAAAGCTTGTAGATTTTTCATTCATTAGATTTGCTTGTACGGCTAAAAATGTCATTGTTTATTGTGGATTTATTCAAAGGTGGTTCCATAAGTTTGACCGTGCAGAACATAAGACAATGAGTCTCATAGTGTGTGTTTTATAACTATACAATACACAGATTATTTAGCACTGCACACCAATTGGTACCTGTGCTAATGGACCGAATAACAATTTATATCAAGCGTTTTTTTTTTGGAGTAGCCTTTATCTAGCAGTGGACTATAACAGGCTGATAAAAATGATTTGTTAATGGTATTTTTGCAAAAGGGCCCAATTTTTAAAAAATACGAATAAGGTCAGAGATGCAGGAAAGATGTCCTTAAACTTTGATAACTTTGTCGAATGTTATTCGCCACGCATTCATCGGTGTATTAACTTGATACGGTTGCTTGACGACTTCGAATTCAAATAATGGTGCCAAAGAGGTCTCTTGCGGTATAAATTATCATACCGCAAGAGACAAATTGTCACCTGATAAAGTCACTTTATTTAGTTATATGTTAACTTTTTATACACATCTGACGACCGGTTGGCGCCGCGGGAGTGTAGGCGACTGCTACGCCGAAGGTCGCGGAATCGATTCCCACTCAAGTCAAACATTTGTGTGCATGAACATGGATGTTTGTCTTGGTCTTGGTGTTTCTATGTATAATATGTATGTATTTACAAAAAAAATGGATATATGTATGTTTATCTATTGCCTAGTACCCATAGTACAAGCTTGGCTTAATTTGGGACTAGATGGTGTTGTGTGAATGTGGTATAATTTTATATTATACAGGGTGTAAAAAGGCCCTTAACGAAAACTGAAACCCCATATTGTACCAATTATTACGAACATTTTTTGCTTCGGCATCATACCTGGGAAATTACTGGTTCAGGAGATATTGAGGCTCAAAGTTACTATAGAAGTTTTGTAATTAGGTACGAAATCGATGCATTTACCCCGCTAACCTGTTCTATAGATATCCTCTGCACCCATAGATTAGTAGTTATTTCGAAAATTGCACGCGCGCATTTTCTTATAGCGGCCAAAGAAAAAAGTAAAAACTTAAATAAATGTCGTTTCCCAGGTTTTATTTTTGGTTAGTATGGCATGATATCCAAAACGCGTAGACTTCGGCTTGGTAATGGGTCTTGTGACACCCTGTATATATTATTATTATATCTAAATATATAAAACTCAAAGGTGACTGACATAGTGATCTATCAACGCACGGCCCAAACCAGTGGAGGGATCGTGCTGAAATTTGGCATGCAAGTAGATGTTATAACGTAAGCATCCACTAAGAAAAGATTTTGATAAATTCTACCCCCAAGGGGATAAAATAGGGGATAAAAGTTTGTATGAAACTTTGTCAATTTTAAACCGATCGGGCTGAGACTTTGTACGCATATAGCTACTATGACGTAGGCATCCCTTAAGAAAGGATTTTGATAAATTTCACCCCTAAGGGGACAAAATAGGGGATGAAAATTTGTATGAAACCTTGTCAATTTTAAACCGATCGGGCTGAGACTTTGCATGCATATAGCTACTATGACGTAGGCATCCTCTAAGAAATGATTTTGATAAATGCCACTCCAATGGTTCAACTTTTTTAAAATGGCTGAAGAAAATCTGAATGTTAATGGAGAAGTTGAAGAATGTACTGTCGTCCCTATTGTTGGTGACGGTGCATGTTTGTTTCGTGCTCTCTCTCATTTAATGTACGGAACACAAGATAGGGCGATGGAGGTGTGTTCAGACATTGTCAGATATGTGGCTAATGACTGGAGCAAGTTTTCAATTATGACCCACGACAGGAAAAGTAATAACTACTTAACACCTGACGAATATTTTGCTTATATGATGAAAAATGCTACTTATGGCGGACTTTGTTAGTAAATAGCAGCAGGATTAGTATTCCCATTTAAGTTTGAAGTTTATATATAGTATCTAACGTCTATTCACCCAATAGCTTGATAGTTTTAGCGCCTTATGACAGGTAAGTTAAGAATATTGTGTACAAAGAAGTTTTGTAGGCCCTAATTTGTTACACACGCTAAACAAAAGCAAAGCCGCAAAAAATATACCTTATTAATAATAATACTTCTTAACGCGAGCGAAGCCGCGGGCAAAAGCTAGTAGCGTATAAAGGTGGACTTAATGCCTTAGGCATTTTCTGCAGACTTTAATGACATTTTTATCATAATGAAATGTAATTTTCATCAAAACCTTTCTACTTAGTTTATTACCCCATACAATAAACAAATAGCTTTTAAAACATAAGAAAATAAGCAAGCTTTTCCAACAAAAATCAAATTCATTAACCATCAAATTTCGGTTCCGTCGGAAACCTTAAAATCTGGCGACATCAATATTATTACTTAGGACAGTAGACATAAACCAACACTACTATTCGCATCGGCCTGTTTAATATAGCTTAAAACCAACATGAACATTACAAAATACATTTGCCGTGTGGTTGACGGCATAGAATACAAGTGTCACCACCCCTATCTTCCCGTGGGTGTCGTAAGAGGGATAACACGATGCAAATACCATCTTTGCGTAGAGACGGAAAACTCGACATCAAACCCTGTACGACTGCCTCGTTGGTCTCGCGGCATAAATGTGCGCGTGGGATCGGGAGGTCCCGTGTTCGATTCCTGGGTCGGGCAGTGTTATTGGGTTTTTCTGTCACGAAATTCTCAGTAGCAGCACGGAGTCTGGAAATGTGCCCGGTACGGCAATAGGCTCGCCCCTTATTACGTGGGACTAAAGTATATCTGGCGAAAAGTGGGTGTAGAAATACACCTCTGCCTACCCCTTCGGGGATAAAAGGCGTGACGATATGTATGTATGAACATTACAAATCCCGGCATAAAACCGAACACGTATATTATTATATCGCCCGTTCTCGTACAATAAAACATTGAGTATGAATGGCCCGTGCGGCAAACATTTCACATCGATTTCTCTCCGTAGCCGGTAGAGATCGAGCTACGTTGCTACGGCCTGTCACGGAGCTCTGGTGCTACGGGCTACGTAGAGTGCTACGGGTGGGAGAGAGGTTGATTAAATTATAAAAGCGTCAATATTTGATAAAAATATCCTACCTGGGCTTATACACGCTTGCTTTCATACACCTATGTAGGCATAACCGTAGTACACATATCGTATGGTTGGACTGCAAATTGTATTCGGTTGCTAATTTGAACGTTATTGTATTCTGTAAATGATTATCATGGTCTATTTGGTTAATCATTTTAAAATGTCGGTGGATAATTTCATTCTCAAATTACTGTAATTGGGACAATTAACATATTGGTAACCTGTGAATCTATAACGTATTTACATTGTAAGTTTGTAATAACGTTCAACAAATTGGGAAAAACCGATTTGGACATCTTTTATAAGAGCCCATCGCAACTCAAGCGTCTAGTACTGCAACCACAAATGTAAGATGATTTATTATTTGTGTGTACATGTTTAGTAGTTAGTTATTATTTTTTTACATTTCATTATTATTTTTGCTTTGTTTTATAATATTGTAAAGTAAATACTTGTAAATGGTAAACAGTTTGAATGGCCCGTTAGCTGTTAGGCCAGATAGATAAGATTTTATTAAAATTTAAGTTATTGTATGTTTGACCTAAAAGCTGTGTGCCAATATGAATAAATAAATTTATTCCATGCTATGACTTTTCTAATGTGTACAATCTAAATGCCTGTTGCTAAGTGATCATCTTGTCAAATAGTGACAGCAACATTTTAGTAGTATGTGATATAATGTGTGAGATCTATATGAATAAAATTCTTGCGTTACTGACTGACTGACAGACGAGTCTTAGTCAAATCTGTTGGGCGCAAGAAGCTGAAATTGTGCATGTATGTTTCTTGGGCACCGTAGGGTCGTACGAGGATGGAATTTCCCGAAATTTCCACGCGATGGGGAAGAAACAGTAACATAAAATAAAATGTGCGGGCGTTGCTGCGGGCATCTTCTAGTGAAATATATAGCGTTGAATTTGGCGAGAATTAAAATAATGAAGAGTCCTTTTTTGATCGTTTTTAATCGTGTCAGTGGTATAACAGTGAAAGATAACTAGAAATAAGTACGTGTTAATGTATCTATGTATAGATGTTTGTTACTCTTTCACCTAAAATCTACGAAACGGATTTGATTAAGATTTGCAATAATATAACTTATTAATCAGAATATATCTGTACTCTGACGTTCGTCATTGATATTATAATATACATAGAATGTACAGCGTTTGTGAGTATTAGCAAGTAGGTAACGCACAAAAATGTCCTTTACATCATGTTCGACCAATCTATCGTCCCTAACTTACGGCTCATTAACTTTTGTGACGTCATACACCACGTTTGTTGGTCCATAAATGCCGTGACGTCATCGGAGTGTGACCTTAACCATAAACTTAATCACACGATACATTGGTGCTTAGGGACCGCGTTCCGTCGCTAACCGTCATACAGAGGCCGCGATGGTCACTCAACCGCACGTTGACTTTTATGTGTTGTATAAACACTCACATAAAATTGATGGTTTTTATTATGTTGTCGTTAAATTTGGTCAACTATTATATTTTATAGGTAAGGGTTGGTGATGTCGAACAACCTTGAAATAATGCCAGCAGTAAGTATTGAGGGATACTTTCTCCTTGCGTTACTTTATCGTTGCGTTTTTGCTATAACAGTACCTAACTATGTAACATTGTGCTATATCAGATACAACCTTTTGAACTCTGCAAGGTTTCTGTCGCAATCTCTTAGTAAAAGCGATAATAAGTTATCTGTGCACCACTCTTTCTTTTTGACGCATGGTGGAAACCAAACAATTTACGAGCTAACCCTCACAGACCTAGCCTGTAAAGGGCTCAGCCTTGGGAGAGTGTGGTGACTTCCCGACCAGAAGCGCCGGGACTACCCACCAAAACCACCATGGTGTTCCTCTATCCGATCCCATTGAATGGCGGGGTCACGGGAACTGCGCTAGCGAAATCGTGGACCACCCTAGGTTTAATGGTAGAGTATATCTCCTGCATTTAATGTGCTTGTATACCATATTTCTGTAAGGGAATTAAATAGTATCTTCTTGGGTTTACGCGAATGTTACACATTGAAATTAAAATACAGTTTACGGATTTTATCGCGTTGTATTGGTTTCACCAAGTTATTACATTTGAAACTAAAGATCTAGAAACTATATTTTTAATTTATTACTAGCCGACGTTTCGAATTCTTTACAGAATTCATGTTCACGGCAGACTGAGGTGATATTTGTCTTTTTCTTGAATGTATAAGTTATCTCAAAGTACCCGAACATTTTTCAACTACTGGTGTTACTATTTACGCAGAATGAGCTCACAGTGTCCTTAGGTCTTCTGGTGACTTTGTGGGCTCTCATACATTGGACAAACCAAGAGAAGCATAGGCATTCGACTCAAAGAACATATAGCTGACATAAAACATAAACGCTCAACAAAGTCTGCTGTGTGTGAACATGTGGAACAAGGACCCAACCACTACCTGCGATTTGATGAACCACAGATACTCGCAAAAGAACATCGTTTTCTTCCAAGGATGATACGAGAGGCTATTGAAATTAAAAAACACCCTAATTTCAATAGGGAAGATGGTTGGAATGTTCCTCCAGCTTGGGACCCTGTCATAAGGCTAATAAAACCCAAGAAGGACAAAGTCACCAGAAGACCTAAGGACACTGTGAGCTCATTCTGCGTAAATAGTAACACCAGTAGTTAAAAAATGTTCGGGTACTTTGAGATAACTTATATACATTCAAGAAAAAGACAAATATCACCTCAGTCTGCCGTGAACATGAATTCTGTAAAGAATTCGAAACGTCGGCTAGTAATAAATTAAAAATATAGTTTCTAGATCTTTAGTTTCAAATGTAATAACTTAGTGAAACCAATACAACGCGATAAAATCCGTAAACTGTAGTTTAATTTCAAAAGGGAATTAAATAGTTGACAGTGTACGTAAATAAATACAAGATAAATAAATATACGCACTCAATTCATAAAAGATATTCCCTTGATTCTGTTGCTGTACTCATAAAAACTGAAATTAGTCCATTACTGGTACTAACTGTTCTATACTAATATTATTTTGTTTTATAGGTATTAGTAACAGATTACTAATTCCTATAAATTACAAAAATATCTAAAATGCTGTTGTACAGATGTTAATCTAAATGTACTGATCTGTTGGTTTTTGCGGCACGTCTGAACGTGTCACGTACTACTGCGTAGTTAAAGCTTATTCAAAAAACGTCCATACTCATACAAACTCTACCATTTATGATAGTAAAAGGTATGATGAAAATGGCCTTGACACGAGTTGGAGATAGACAATAAATATAACCTGAATTGCATAAGACCATCTGATCTCACTGGACTCAGCAGTGGGATCAGATGGTCTTTTTTTTAGACTCATGGTGGAAACCAAACAATTTACGGGCCCCCCAGGCTGGGCCCCTAAAGGGCCTCAGTCTAGGGAGAGTGTGGTGACTCCCCGACGAGAAGCGCCGGGACTACCCACTAAAACCACCATGGTGTTCCTCTATCCGATCCCATTGAATGGCGGGGTCACGTGATCTACATTAGCATTACTGCCGCGACCCCGCGGGATCAGATGGTGTCGTGGTGGGATGAGTTGTGGGACAAGTCACTATAACCATTCCTTTTACTTCATCAGAGAGTGAATTCAATCATAGGTAAATTATTCGTATTGTTACACATTAAATAAAAAAATATCGCAGTGCAAATATTCAAGTAAATTCTGACAAAAAACATCTACATCTACTGGACACCAAGACATAACTAACCAAATATGAATCAAAGTGAATATTAAAGTGACGTGTGGTGAGAAACTGGAGTGGCGTTCATGAATATATTCCAACTTGAGTGTCTGAAGAGACTGGACCCAAGTAGGTTTTATTTGGTCCTACATACCAAACACATAGGGCTTCTATCCCTCTTTAAGGATCTATTTGGTGATTTCATATTCAATATTTACATAGATTTTTTTAGTTAATTTTTTTTTTATGATAGCGGTAGTTCATTTGTTAAGATATAAAATATGGATTAGCTTTTATATTTTAGAATCGTTCGTTGTTCGTTGTGAATTTCTGGTATAACTTACGGTTTGACAAAAGATTTGTAGTTAAGTATTCTTTAATGGACATTCTCTATAGCCGCATGGATTGAAAAACAAGACAAGTTTAATATAAATAAGTAATGATATAATTGCTATTTTATTTTCATATATTGCCTTTCTTACCAATAAAATCCATAACAATAAATGAAAATAATAATAATAAAGCCATTGAATGGAAATACTTCCTAGGTAAGAATCGCTTTGTTTTTAGCGATAGTGCTGCTTTTTGTAGTCTAGATTTATATGAATAAGATTCCTTTCAATATTAATACTTTTGCAGAGTAAAGTATTCATAAATAAGTTCGTAACCTACTCTAAGGAGTAGGCAGCTGCACTCATCCTAAAACAAGGATTAAAACCTAAGAGATTCACAATACCCACACTTAGAGTGGTTAAATCTAGTACAATATGGTGGCAATTCGTCCTTAGAAGATGTTCACATCTGGCACACATATTAACCCATATATACACAGTTTATTATCCAAATGCGAAGGAAACATGGGACTCATTTAGTATGCGTGTTTCGTTCCAGTCTTATGAGGTAAAGTTTAAGAGACGGTACAGGTATACAAAGGCAGCATCGACTACATACTCGTAGAGTATTTACAGATTATATGCTCTGGCTGGCACAAGGGTATGGTAATGATTATGCTTATGACATTATTTACAGAAAGACAAATATATTTGAACGAATATTTTATATAGAACCGGTTGACATCACCGTCCTAACTTTCCCTAAAACGAATCCTTGCTGCATCCAAGACTTTCGCCTTTGAGTCCAGAAGGCGCTTTTTACAGATTGTTAATTGCGTTTACTCCGTATACCTTAGACTGCCATGAGGACGAACGAGTCCATATTAAGGCAGTGACGACGGGACGTTTACTTAAGGTATATTTCCATTGAATTGGAAAATGCTGTCGATTTCTTCCAAGTTTATTATATACTTATGTGGATAATTTGTGTCCGATCATACATCAACAATCATGTATGCCAAATATGTGTATCCCAATGTAAATTTATTCAACAACTTTTACTTGAAAACGAATTGAGTTGAATCTTAATGATTTGGACCCAAAAAGCCTATTTGGCACAAAAACAAGATTTTCGTTTGAAAACTTTAGTAACCATTAATGAAGTCATCTCAATTCAAATATCCATCTCTCAGAACAACGATATCTATCGAAGCAAGAACAAGGCACCAATACATACACGTCCATCCATACTTCACCATTTACGATATTAATAGAACATCAGGGGCCCAATTCTCTAAATAAATACAGTTTCGATATAATGTCAGTATCATACTTACGTCACAAAAATCGTATTCTTCTAAATTATCTGATATTTGAATGAAATCGTAACGAGATCGTAAATTGAAACAAGTGTCAAAATACGTGTCAACGTTGAACTGTTTATTACAAATTATACGATAATCATGGCATTAGGTTATCAGAATACCGCTTCTAAGTCAATTCAACATATAAGAATTCAGTGTCAATTAAAAATACGAGAATTGGCCTGCAGTTCACTACAACAAAAGCCTCTCGCTCTCGCATCAAAATCCTGTGTACTTCAGGCCCCGACAACTTCAGGCGATTGATGTCGAGAGAAGGTCATTAGGCCTTGCGCGGAAAATGCTTCGCGAGGCTGCTCGGTCTGTGTGGACGTGGCTCGGTCGAGGAAAGCGCACGGCAGCCGCGGCCGGCCACACGCGTGCGCCCGAGCTACCGAAGCAGACACGTCCACACAGAGCGCGCAGCCTCGCGAGGAATTGGCGCGCGAGGCTGCGCGCTCTGTGTGGACGTGCACCGGCCGAGGCAAGCACGTGTGTCGCCGCGGGCGAGCGACCGAGCCATCGAGTTTGGTTTTTTCTTTTGCCGCGGTCTGTACGCTGTTTCGTGCCTCGCTCGAACATAATAATCCCTACTAATAATATAAATTCGCAAGTGAGTTTGAGTGTTGGACATTTTTTTTATTGACTCACGTCTGTATCCGCGTAAGGATAGGCAGAGTTGTAATATTATTACATCCACATTTCACCATGAAATGTTTAGGACCCACGTAATAGGGGACGAGCCTATTGCCGTTAACGGGCACAACAGCAGACTCCGTGCTGCTTCTGAGAATTCGGGAAAACCCAGTAACACTTTTGCCCGACCCGGGAATCGAACCCAGGACCTCCGCTCAGCAGTCGCATACCCTATCCATTAGTCACTGAATGACGGAGGATACATTCATCATAACATTCTCATCTTTGACGCTATTTATTGTACGAATAATAATCCTTCAGTATGTGCTTCGGTTACAGTATCCTTGCCTACAGACATTCCCATTCTATATTTTTTCCATGTCTACCTATTCCATCCTTTAGGTATAACAATAATCAACGACCGGTTGGCAAAGCGGGAGTGTAAGCGACTACAACGCCGAAGGTCGCGGGTTCGATTCCCGCTCATGTCAAACATTTGTGTGAACATGAATGTTTGTCTTGGTCTGGGTGTTTCTATGTATATATTTACAAAAAAAGTAAGTATAAGTAAATATGTATATTATGGCCCATTATTACCATTGTCTAGTACCCAAAATAGGTACAGAAATTGGCGTCAGTCAGGCAGCCGGCTAGTAAAAACACATGCCACAACCCTATTGCAGTATGACCATTTCCAAGTACTATATTTATAAACAAATTTTAAAAATAAGAGAGAGGAGAAACCAACAATCTCACATTGATACGTAGACCGATAGATGGCAAATGTACTATTTCACTCTAATTCACAAGTCGATAATTTGATACATGCGCAATAATACATAATAGATTTTCAACTATATTTTCAAGTTCTGAATTCAAACTTTATGACAACTACAATTTTGTTTTTTTCCCACGGTGCCGAGGCTGCCGCGCTCTAGGCCGCGTTCACATTTATCTGATGTAATCTGTCGTGACGGCGTCTGTCGTGTCGCGACAGACAATATCCCGGTCTGCGACAGAAAGGGGGGGGGGGGGGTGTGGGGACGGTACAGCGCGAATTAAGAGATTGGACTCAGATTAATTGTAAAAAAAAATACTTTATTTAATTATCACAGCCTAACAGTATATTTAAAATATAAAATAGTAATCGCTAATCTTAGATCTACAAAGGTATTTATAATAAATTAATGCTAAGATGACAATAAGATTATCTAGATAATTTGGTGGGGAGAGATGTGCTGACGAAGCTAGCATTGTTGGGTTCCGTACAGTGTACAGATAACTCGCGCGACACAACTCGTCAGACTAATATGGACGCGCCACTGTCTGTCGTAAAGCGTCAGACGCGCGTATGCAATTGTGCGCAATGGACGACGAACTAATTGACTTCCTTTTTATAATATTATTCTTATACAGTACCTATAGATGAGCTAATTGAATACGAAATAATATAATCCTATGTAAATAATTTATGGATATGATTGAATATCTACTTAATCTGAATCGGATAATTCATCAAAAACATTGCGAAAGTGTGGACTCCACGAGAGTCAAGACAGAACTGATTTAAAATTGCGTCAGATCGCGACAGACGGCGATAGACAAATGTGAACGGTAAGTAATTACGACAGAGACCGTCACGAGAGATCACGTCAGATAAATGTGAACGCAGCTTTATTCTATGGCCTCGCTCGTTCGGGGACCGTTTCCTCGCGCGGCAAATGCCTCGCGAGGCTGCTCGCTCTGTGTGGACCCACCTATTGCACACTGTAGCGAATCGACTAAAGTACTGCGCTACTCCCTATAAAAACTATTTGGAGTGAACGGATGTGGCGTTCCTCCTTATGGAGGAACGCCACATACGAGAGACGACCAGCCTAGGTAACCGTGGTCCAACGAATATTGCTGAGAACGCAAGTAACGTCATTGACTGTGAAACTTTTAATAGCACCATTCTAGATCTTTAATTATATCTTCGTAGTTACCTGGAGGTCCGTTAGTCTAGCTTGCATTCAAGCAAATTAGAAATTGAAGCGACTGGCATTGTATAATTTAAACATCCATAAAAAATATGCATATGGTGATTTAGACTCCAAATTTTATATTATTGACTAGCAGTCGCCAGCGGGTTCGCCGGCCCTAACATCTTTATTTGCCCCTGTTAGGAATGGCATACTAAATGTCATAAAAAAAAACTTAAAAACCCGCTGTCCAAATTTAATTTCTCTAGCTTCAGATTTGAAGAAAAGAGATTCTGCGATGATAGGTCAGTTAGGAAAAGTAAGTAATTTTATTTATATGATCATGATAAGAGGGAAAAATACTAAGCGTAAGAAATTAAATTAAATAGAGCACACATTTCTTCATCACATTCGTTTCATGTCCCTATATGAAATTAGATATTCCTGTATTCGGGTGACCGGTTAAGTTGATAGATTGTGGTGTGTGACGACCCTAAAACTTCCTTACCACAGGAACATAGCCGCCCTCTCCAATGTTTTGACACAAATATTGTTTATGACGTCAGAATGTTCTCGTCCAGCAAGCCAGCTGCAGGGATTGGCATTAATAATAATAATAATTAATCATTTATTTCTTAGTATATGGTACATTATGGTCTTACATATATTCTGAGAATCACATACACTACCATTAATGGTGTAGAAATATTTAAATGACGCATGCAAACTTTATTAAACAAATACACAATTCATATAGTCATATTAAAATCGCATAATTATATTTATAAGGCACTAATACAATTAAATACAATAAAAAATGGAAATCAAATTAAATAAGATTTGAAACGAATACAATTATGTCAATATAATAATTAAAAGGTCAAAATTTACTCCGAAATGTCAATATACTAATTCTCTCACAATGTCAATTTTATAATTTTTGAATTCAGTTACAGAATAGAAGCATTTGTCTAGGAGCCAAGGAAACATTATCGTTTTAAACTTACTAATTGAAAGCAGTCTTAGATCAGGTGGTAATTGATTAAAGATTTTTATTGCCATACAATATGCATTTCTACTATGTAAATGTAGTCTTTGTGATGGCACAAGGAGTTTGCCAGGGTTTTTTTTTATTAAGCCTGTCAGAGACTTGTACATTCAGAGGGAACAAGTGAGGGTGCCTCTTCACAAATAAAGTTATCTCTAAGATATATAAGCATGCAAGTGGAAGAATTTGCAATTGCTTAAACAATGGCCTGCAATGATCAAGATATTTTGCACCACTTATAGCTCTAATACACTTTTTTTGCATAATAAAAGCTCTATCCATATCCACTGAATTACCCCATATCACTAACCCGTACCGTAACACCGATGAAACATACCCATGATAAGCGCTTAAGGCTGTTTGCGTACCAGATATTAGTCTAAGCTTACGGAGAGCGAATACAAATTTATCGAGCTTAGTGCATACTATTTTACGTGTTCCTTCCAGTTGAGCTTATTGTCTTCTGCTATGCCTAAGAAAATTGCCATTTGTTCCTCTTCTATGATTGAATTTTTATATTTTATTGATACCGGTGTAATTTTAGAGTTAACTGTTTGAAATTTTAACAGTTTCGTTTTATTGACATTATTGTCTCTTAACCATTTAATTATATTATTTATCTCATTGTTTCCATCGCTTATCAGATCACTGTTATATAAACATTTTATGGTAAGTCAGCAAATTGTATAGGTGTTTCATTATTTTATTAAGATCATTATTATATTATAAATAATAATGGTCCTAAAACGCTTCCCTGTGGGACACCGGATTCATTGTCTTTTAGGTCTGAACTATCGTGTGCCTTTCCCCTAATACCGTATTTCTCTAATTTGTTTAATATTAGTTGGTGTGACACAAAATCGAATGCTTTGCTCATATCTATAAATAATGATAAAACTGACATTTTGTCGTTTAGTGCGTCTGTTATAAGCTTTACAAGCGAAAAGTAACCAAGTGTCGTTGAGTTATTCTTTCTAAAGCCGAACTGGCTATCAACTATTAGATTTTGTTTATTTATAAAACTAGTAATCCTTTCATGCATCGCCTTTTCAAAATTTTTTGCAATTATTGGTATGAGTGTAATAGGCCTATAATTATTCATATCTGTCAGATTACCTTTTTTAAACAACGGTTTAATTATAGATTCTTTCAGTCTAGTTGGAAAGATAGCATCCTAAAATGAAAGATTTATAAGATAGCTAAGAGCAGGAGCTATAATTCTTGCGCTGAGTTTGATTATTTTCGTGTTTATGTCATCATGTCCGGCTGATCTTGTATCATTTAAAGAACTAATGATTTTTATAACCTCAGTCACATTTATTGGAGTCAAAAATATACTATTACATGCATGCACCTACACTGGTCAATTCTGAGGTGCCGTGTGTGATCGATGCCTTGAATGCTTGGAGAATGGCTAGTCATAACACTGAGTTACCCCGAGACTTATCCTCTCAGAGGCAGTGGGAGGGGTCGCTTTGCAGCGCAGTACGAGAAATCTCCTAAGTACATCGTCCAATGCTGCAGAGCGTGCCCGTTTGCTGGCTGTGGGAGAATGGGAATCGGGTCTATGGCTTCAGGCACTGCCATCGTCCAACATAGGAACCATGTTGGACGATACGACTTTCCGCATCGCTGCTTGCCTCCGTTTGGGTGCGTCATGTGTTTCCCCGCATCGCTGTCACTGTGGGGAGGCTGTCGACAGCCTTGGTCACCATGGCTTATCATGCAGCAGGAGCGCAGGTCGTATATCACGAGACGGCAATCTCAATGACATACTTCGCCGGGCTCTTGTCACCGCTGGCGTTCCAGCCCAACTTGAACCTCAGGGGCTGGCACGTGACGATGGCAAAAGATCAGATGGTATGTCTTTACTACTATGGAAGTAGGGTAGGCCTTTGGTGTGGGATGCAACGTGTGTCGATACCCTCGCGCCATCTCATCTTCCTGGCACAGCGGGTTGTGCGGGCGCTGCTGCTGCTACAGCGGAGACCTTCAAACGGCGCAAATACGCAAACCTAGTTGGGGATTACGTATTTGAGCCGTTTGGGGTCAAAACGTTGGGGCCATGGGGTCCAAGTGCAAGATCTCTTTTTAGAGATCTCGCAAAGAGACTGGTCTACACCTCGTGTGACCAGAAGGCTGGGTTGTACTTGGCCCAAAAATTTAGCATTGCCATACAACGTGGCAATGCTGCCAGCGTTCTGGGCACGCTCCCGGTTGACGGCGATGTGGAGGACTTTTATGACGCCCTCTAAATTATTTTCTTTTTCCGTTGTGTTTGTTTTGTATATACATAATTATTTCGTAGGATAGTATTTTAAACTTTAAGTTAAGTTTAATTAAATAGGTATTTAGTGGTACCTGAATAATATTATGTACATTGTTATGACTATTACAGTTAGTGGTAATGTTAATATGATTAGGATTAGAATAATTATTATTTGAATCATCATTATTTGTCAGATCGATAATTTTTTTTAAATTGGTTACATATGTCAAAAGGATTATTTTAGCGGGAGTTCTTTATGGTGGGCCTTTTGTGTAATAAGGGCGGCTAGCTTTTTGTAGGTATGAGGGATTCGTATCGTGGAACTACTGGGGTCGTGTGTGTTGAAACAACTGCTCACTGAATAAATTCTTATAATAACTGTCCACAAACATAACATTACACAATTACACAGAAATATTGCAGTTAACATCAAAATTAAGGTCGGACGCGAACGCAGACATGTTGTTCAGACGCAAAAACGAGCGGGAATCCTGGCGGCACGCGCGGGGCGCGCACGTCGCGATTGCGTAGCGGCTCGATCTGCGCTACGATTGGTCGAGACGTCGCGGTTTTCGCGCGAAGACGAGTCGGCGAGAGCGGGAAGATGCGTTTCGTTATTCGCGTCTGTTATACCCTCCCCCTCCGAGTCACTTAAACGTCCCGTAGGTGGCTCGGCACAAACACTACGAGAACGACGGGGCCGTCCACGAAGGCGCCGAGGCTGCACTGGAGCTGAGATCTGACCTGACGTGTTACGGTATGGCTTCAAGTCAGAAGCATGAAACTTTCCTAACAGCTTCGAATCCAAATCAGTGACTTCGTAAGTAGTAGGACTAACTATTTTACTAATGCGATAGGGTCCATCACGTTTCGGCATGAACTTACGGGTCTTACCCTTAGAAGCGTCACTAAGCAGATGAGTGGTAATAAAAACTAAGTCACCCACCTGGTAACCTACAGTCTGTCGGGTCTTATCAGCTTGATTTTTTCGAACATCCTGTTGTCGTTCTACACTATCCCGGATAACATCCCAATTATCTAAAAATCTACGGAGATACGGATTGATTTGGGGAAGGAAATTCTCTTTATCCAATATAGCCCGCAAATCATGCTGCGCATCGAATGGCGTACGCATCTCCCTAGCAAACGTCAGCTGGGTGGGACTAGCTCCTGTAGAGGAACAGGTGGCGCTGTTCATCGAGAACCGTACTGACGATAAAAACTTAGGCCACATACGGTGGTTGTTTTTAACTAAAATTGACAGCTGAGTACGTAAGTCACGGTTCTTCCGTTCGGCAGGATTTGCCTCGGGATGATACAGCGGTATCAGGTTTTGGTGGATACCAAGGATAAACATGCACTGTTGCATGGTGGTGGAAACAAATTGGACACCGTTGTCTGATATGATACGGCGTGGGAAACCATACCTGAGGAAGTACTCGTTGATGAGTACAGGCGCACATATCTCAGCGGTGGCTTCTGTCAGAGCAAACAACTCTACCCACCTCGTGGCTGTATCTTCTACTAAGAGTACCCATTTCTCACCATGTTCGCCTTCTGGTAAGGGCCCGAACAATTGAATGGCAAGTACTTCTCCACGCTGATTGAGAACAGGTGTCTGCAGGAGTCCAGCGGGCTTCTGGTTGGATGCCTTATAGCGCTGACACTCTTCACAGGTCTTCAAGTAATCTGAAATGTACTTACGCATCCCAACGAAATAATAATTTCGGCTGATCCGATTGTAGGTTCGATCAACCCCTAGGTGACCAGCTGTGGATGCGTCGTGGAATTCCTTTAGGATCTTCTCACGCCTGGTAAGCGGCACGACGAGCTGTGGCTGTTCAGTGTCAGTATCAGGGAGGTACCGATATAGAACACCCTGGTTCAGGATGTACCCTCTACCTAACCACTGAGTGTCGTCAGGTTCCTTACCCTCAAGGCTATTTATGATCTTCGCAACCTCGGGTTCATCGAGCTGTTCCTTGCGGAGTTCTGCGGAACTAGCCCTAGGTAAGTCCACGATGACACTACAGACGTCACAGCTTTCTACATCGGCTGCGTCGTCACACTGAGGGCACTGAGGTCGACTCAGGGCGTCAGCCACAACATTAGCTTTCCCTGGAGTGTACTCATATCGTATATCGAGGGCCTGTAATTTCATTGCCCACCTAATGAGACGTCCGTTAGGCGTTTTTAAAGTTAAGAGCCACTTGAGGGGCTGATGGTTACTCTTTACAACGATAGGGTGCCCATCCAAATAGCCACGGAACTTATCGGCTGCCCAAACAACCGCTAAGGCCTCCCTCTCAGTGGTGGTATAATTCCTCTCGGGAGGAGTCAGCAAACGACTTGCATATTCTATAGGTCTCTCCTCAGGACCATCTCCTTGTAAGAGGACAGCTCCTAAAGTATGGTTACTAGCATCTGTTCTCAAAACAAACTCTTTAGTGTAGTCGGCTTGGACTAGTATAGGGGCCGAGGTTAACTTGTCCTTCAGAGCCTGGAAAGCTTTTTGCTGTTCTGATTCTCACCTCCAGGGCTCATTTTTCCGCGTTAAAACCGTCAAAAGCTGGGCCACCTGGGGAAAATTGGGAATAAACTTCCGGAACCACGAACAGGTCTGTAAGAAAGACTTTAAATGCCTTAAATCCCTGGGACTGGGCATCTGAAGGACTGCGTCCACCTTAGTGGGATCGGGTTTGATACCGTCAGGAGTAATAACGTGTCCTAGGTAATTTATCTCGGGGCGAGCAAAGAAACATTTCGCTCGGTTAGCCCGTAACCCGAACATACGCAACCTGTCGAATACCTTCTGCAGGTCTTCTGGCTATGAAATATGAATGATGGCTATTGAAATCCTCTGAAATTACCAGAAGATCATCCAAATACGCTAGAAGGACAACACCTTGCAAACTAGCGCCAGATCGGAACCGATCGATCAACCGTTGGAAGGTAGATGGCGCGTTCTTCAAACCAAACAGCATACGCTTAAAGCGATATGTCCCAAACGGTGTCACGAAGGCGGTTTTGTCACGATCAGCTGTAAGGACCTGTACCTGCCAGTAGCCTGATTTTAAATCAATAGAGGACATAAAACAATGACTTTTGTCAACTGGAGAAGCTCATCTATGAGCGGAAGAGGATAACTATCCGTTTTGGTGATCGCATTTAACTTGCGGTAATCTACGCAAAATCGGATGCTATTGTCCTTCTTAGGGACTAACACAGCTGGAGACGTCCAAGCAGACTCGCACTCCTCGATAATATCGTCCTTGAGCATGTTGTCCAGTTCAGTCTTCATCAGCTGTTTCTTCGCAGGTGTGAGGCGATAAAGCGGGACAGAGATAGGTGGATGGTCTCCAGTGTCTATACGGTGTTCCGCGTACGGCGTTGGTTCTCCCCCTGGTCTTAAAATATCATCGTTGTGCTGTAAAAAGGAAGCTAACTCCTCACGCTCGGGAGAGCTCAGCATCATTCCCTCATCCTCTCTCAGGATCTCAGTAGCACAACAATTCTGAAGACCAGTTGGATATTCGTATTCCAAGGGGTAAACCTGCTTACAACCGTTAAAGCGCCATGTGGAAGAACCAAAGTTAATTTCCAACCCAGCTGCTTTAATAAAATCAATGCCCAACAAAGTATCAGCGTTAGTGGCATCCGGGAACACATAAAAATCAACATTAATACTCTTACCTTTAATCTTCACCTCCAGGGTAGTTGATAACATTCGGCGCGTTGTTGGTGCTGAACCGTCGGCGAGCTTAACACGCATCGAGCACGACGTGAAAGGCTGATTAAGCTGTTGCAGCAACGCGTAGAGTGAAGAACCGGCAATAGTATCCTTGGCCGCGGTATCAAGTAGGCCCCTTCCCTGGATACCCAAAATCTCGATACCCAAAATGGGCCGACGCAGTACGCCATTATGCAGGGAACCTATCGACAAACAGGTCAATGACCTCTCATATTGGTCATTTCCCGTTACCCTACCGGATTCACAACTTTTCCAGGTTTTTCCCGAAAAAATCCTAGTCACCCTACTGGAACTGGAAATTTCCGGGGTTTGTCCCGGAAAATTCATGGTCACCCTACTTTGTGATGGACATTGGCAAGAGACGTTTTTACGTTTAACATTAGGATTATTAACACATAAATCGCGATCGCTAGGGGAATTAATAGCATACTCATTACTATTACTACTAAAAGTATCAACCATAGGAATCACTCATTTGAATTCACAAAGTGTTTGAGTAAAGTACTTCGTCTTACCCCTCGTGGATGGCTGTTAGGCCTGCAGGGGTCATCGACCGCACGAGTTCGAGAGCGCTAAACGTTTGCCGGGAATTACATTTCGCGCAATTGCGTCGCATTACCCCGCTCTCGCCGCACCCGTAACACGAAATATTACTCGAACGTGGTTCAATATTGTTTATCGGTTGACACTGATCACTTTCACTTTTATCTTCGCGCGGGGCAGCCTCCGTAGGTTTATCAGCTGCAGAACGGCGAAAACCCGAGGGTCGCTGTCTCTGTCGCTGCGATGAGGGCCGCGCTATCTTCGCTGGGGCGGCCGTTGCCGGCGCTGGCGACTCCTGTGGCGCGCGGTGAACTGCTCCAGCTACGGCGGCGGCGCTCTTTGAAGTGCCAGCGCGCGAAGTTTCCTTAGTAGATTCCACGATACTCCGAGCCATTTGGAGTAGAGTACTAAAATCGGAAAACTCTTCTCGTCGTAATCGTTTTCGGATTCTCACATGTAGTAATCCATAGATCATGTCACACTTGACCATTTCACTAAGGTCGCCACTCGGGATTCGCGCCAACTGTGCGCGAGCTTTAGCTACGAAAGCTCCGTCGACTCTGCTCCTTGCGGCTTCGAGAACAACTCTAGATAGATCCTGTGAGGAGGTCGGCTGTCACCAAAAGCGCTGCGCAGATGCTGTAGGGCTTCGCCCCAAGTGGACACGGTGGTTTTCATTCCCTGCCACCAGGTGGCTGCGTCGTTGGTGAGAAGCATCGATAGGCCGCGAATAGCGTTTTCCTCACTAATATGCGCGCAGTCTTTGTAGGCTTCTATCGCGTCAATGAGCCCGTCCAGAGATTCACCGGCCAATCCGCTGAATCGAGAATGGCACCCGGCGAAGTTTCCTGACATGGGGGGCGGTGTAGGTGAGACCGGCGCGGTCGTAGCCGGCGCGGGCGTAGAACATGGCGACCGGACTTCGAGTACTCTGGTCAGCAGACGCTCGAAACTATCGGCTTGTGCTTGCTGCATGGACGTCTTCATCGAGGCTAGGTCACTCGCTGTGATGAACGCCGGCGGCGGCGGCGACTGCTCGGCCGCGGACGTGTTACGTCCCGGAGGCCTTTGCGTTGGCGTCATTTCTTCACCTTCTGAATTCATATCGAAGAATTCCGTCTGACGGCGACTTTGCCTTCTAGTACGCGGCATCTTGCACACTCCCGAACACACGAACACAACACAGTTTGTAGTTCTATTAGCCCACTCGTTGGGCAGCCAAAATTTAGCGGGAGTTCTTTATGGTGGGCCTTTTGTGTAATAAGGGCGGCTAGCTTTTTGTAGGTATGAGGGATTCGTATCGTAGAACTACTGGGGTCGTGTGTGTTGAAACAACTGCTCACTGAATAAATCCTTATAATAACTGTCCACAAACATAACATTACACAATTACACAGAAATATTGCAGTTAACATCAAAATTAAGGTCGGACGCGAACGCAGACATGTTGTTCAGACGCGAAAACGAGCGGGAATCCTGGCGGCACGCGCGGGGCGCGCGCGTCGCGATTGCGTAGCGGCTCGATCTGCGCTACGATTGGTCGAGACGTCGCGGTTCTCGCGCGAAGACGAGTCGGCGAGAGCGGGAAGATGCGTTTCGTTATTCGCGTCTGTTATATTATTCATTATTTTGTCATGAATTATTAAATCTGGTATGTCATTTTTGGTATTATTATTACTAATGTTATTTTTAATTAAGGACCATGTCGCTTTGCATTTATTTTTAGAACTATTAAAAAAATAATTATTGTTATAGTTGATTGAATCAGGCGTTACTTGGCGGAACTCCATTGTAACCTAATGGAAGGAAAGAGGAACCCACCACGCACCCTCGAATTGACCACCCCAACTATTGCAATAGAAAAAGGTTGACAATATCGAACTCGTCTAAAAGGATAAGGGATATAGGAATGGTATGGGTTCCAGGAAGATACCTGACTTGCAGTATCCCGCTGTATGCGCCGACTATTCTTCGACACGTGTTTCGCCTCTGCACGAGGCATCCTCAGGAACGATGGGCAACGACTGAGCGCTTTCCAACCGTGGGCATGTCTTATAAACGATTGTACTTTCTAATCCCCTCCCTCCGTTGCTCGACTCGATGCTCGATGTGAGTCATTATGACGGTGTGCGAATATATTCAGCAATGGGGACCCGGTAAAGTTGGTTTGATCGTTCAGTAATGTATGCTTATCCCGCTTTAAAATCTCTAATTGTTCCAATACGCACATTCTAATACCCTTTTGACAAGTGTGTATGACGTCAAATGAATGTCCGCTATTTAAGGTATGACCTGATTCAAGTAAATGTTCGGCAAAATGAGACTTTTCCGGCTGGTTGTTTCTAAACGCCGCTAAATGTTCTTTATATCTTAGCTCAAAACTTCGACCCGTCTGTCCTATGTACTTATTTTGGCATTGGTCGCATGTTAAGCAGTAAATACCGGACTTTTTGTTCTTGCATACTTTATCTTTACCATTGCAAAGAAATTTTAACGTTTTGTATGGTTTATAGGCTGATCTGATACCGTTCCTCCTCAGTATACGCGCCATACGGTCAGTTATGCTTCCAAAATAGGTAAGAACAGCGGTATTATTTATAGGTTCTTTTATAGAGGGATATAAAAGTGACTTGGCCATTCTAAGTTGTTTTCCTCTAATCATCTTGTCAATTAGGCGTTTACTATACCCGTTGGATTGAGCTATATGATAAATAATATTTAATTCTCTGTTATATGATTCTATATTCAGTGGTACATTTAATAATCTATGAATCAGGCTGTGAAATGCTGCCATTTTGTGTTGCGATGGATGACAGGACGATGCTGGTATTGTACTATCTGTATACGTCGGTTTACGATAAATTTCAAATGAGTGTGAGGTACCCTCTCTTTTGATAGTCAAATCTAAGAAGTTTATTGAGCTGTTTTGTTCTATCTCCAATTCGAACTTAATTTTGGGGTGTATACTATTAATTCTTGTAAGAAAACAGTGAAGCTGACGTTCTGTGCCCTTCCAAGCCAGCAAAATATCGTCCACGAATCTATAATAATATAAGATGTTCGGTTCTTTTACCAAATGCTCGTGTTCGAAGTTATTCATAAAGATATCTGCTAACAACGGACTAAGGGGGGAAACCCAAGTCTAATTCATAGATTATTAAATGTACCACTGAATATAGAATCATATAACAGAGAATTAAATATTATTTATCATATAGCTCAATCCAACGGGTATAGTAAACGCCTAATTGACAAGATGATTAGAGGAAAACAACTTAGAATGGCCAAGTCACTTTTATATCCCTCTATAAAAGAACCTATAAATAATACCGCTGTTCTTACCTATTTTGGAAGCATAACTGACCGTATGGCGCGTATACTGAGGAGGAACGGTATCAGATCAGCCTATAAACCATACAAAACTTTAAAATTTCTTTGCAATGGTAAAGATAAAGTATGCAAGAACAAAAAGTCCGGTATTTACTGCTTAACATGCGACCAATGCCAAAATAAGTACATAGGACAGACGGGTCGAAGTTTTGAGCTGAGATATAAAGAACGTTTAGCGGCGTTTAGAAACAACCAGCCGGAAAAGTCTCATTTTGCCGAACATTTACTTGAATCAGGTCATACCTTAATAGCGGACATTCATTTGACGTCATACACACTTGTCAAAAGGGTATTAGAATGTGCGTATTGGAACAATTAGAGATTTTAAAGCGGGATAAGCATACATTACTGAACGATCAAACCAACTTTACCGGGTCCCCATTGCTGAATATATTCGCACACCGTCATAATGACTCACATCGAGCATCGAGTCGAGCAACGGAGGGAGGGGATTAGAAAGTACAATCGTTTATAAGACATGCCCACGGTTGGAAAGCGCTCAGTCTTTGCCCATCGTTCCTGAGGATGCCTCGTGCAGAGGCGAAACACGTGTCGAAGAATAGTCGGCGCATACAGCGGGATACTGCAAGTCAGGTATCTTCCTGGAACCCATACCATTCCTATATCCCTTATCCTTTTAGAGGAGTTCGATATTGTCAACCTTTTTCTATTGCAATAGTTGGGGTGGTCAATTCGAGGGTGCGTGGTGGGTTCCTCTTTCCTTCCATTAGGTAATTATTGTTAATTTGTTGCGATTTATAAATGCATTTCCTTAAAATTTTAGTATATTTATTGTACTGATTCTTGTGGTATCTCTTGCCTATAGCATTATGTTGATATTCATAGTATAACATTATCTTTTTAATGCATGATATTTTTAACCCCTTACTAAGCCATTTATTCTTTATTGGTTTGTTACTCTTTTTCTCACGTATTTCAGGAAAGCATAGTTTATAGAAAAGCGTATTCTAGTCGTGAAATAAATTGAACCCTGTATCACAGTCCGTTACTTCGTATACTTCATTAAAACTTAAGGCTTCTAGGCATTGAAGAAATTTTTTAATATTCATGTTACTGTAATCTTTCTTTGTTTCATACCAGAATTTTATCACCTTTACGTTTCTTTTGTTTAGATGGAATGATATTGTTTGGGCTGTATCATGGTAAGAAAGAGCTAAGATGAAGAGAAGCTATTATACTAGAAGACAAATGTAAATTGATAAAACCTTTCTTTTCAATCCGTTCTCGAACATATTGCGTTATGAATACGTATATGTCAACATTCATTATATTATTTTCATTACTGCTTTTTAAATTGTTTCGGCAATAGTCATCACTGCTTTGAAAAGGGAAGAATGAGGAGAAAGGGAGATAATGAGAATCTATGTACTCACCTCTGGCTAAGTCGTCATTCCGGCAGAACCGTAGAGCCTCCAAAGATATTATTATGAGACTAAGACTGTGGGTTCCTCTTATACCGTAAGTACCCGGTAAGTCAGGTTACTTTTTTGACAAGTTTAGAGCGGACAAGGTCGCGGGTGACTGCTAGTCATATAATAAAATAATATCAAAATATAATGCCCTCTAAACGCGCCCATTGTCTAAGCATGTTCCATTTGTGGCTAACATACGAACTCATACAAACCCCACAAACAAGTACTTTCACCAACAACGGTAAGTTTCAATGTGTATCCAGAAACAGTATTCAGTACAAGTAGCTTCTGCTTGTGGCTCTCAAACTATGCAGGAGCAAATAGCCACGCACTGCGCAGGGGAGAGCCGAGAGCTGTGGGTCGCCGCATTCTATGGGGGGACTAAATGCCTCTCGAAGGGACTCTCACCCTAAAGCCCCCACCTTTTGATCATCGTTTTGTTGTTTTACGGGCTAATTATTTCGTAATGGTTTTTATAGCCCTCATTACAGTAGGAACCCCTTGATTGGACTTTGATTGATCTTGTTTGGACATGCTATCTGTATATTTGTTTGTGAGTACATGTTAATTGACTTATGTTACTTATTTGGTTATTTTGATACTTTGGGATGTAAGGCTACAATACTTTTATAATAAGTATTATCATAAACGATGACTGTAAGATACATTCATATCTAGCGTTACCGATATATTTTATAATTGTAGACTAAGATAACATAAGTAATACTATTTTACAAAACAGCCTTACACAAAAATTAATAAAACATCTTAACCATTCGGATATTAAAACTATTAAAAACATAAAGCTTGAAATAAGGAATTTATATAATTTTTTTTTCCAAAATATTTGTACGCGCATTCAACTTCCAAACTTCTATACCAAATTGGATAAATCTTTTTGGTGTTCGTTATGGTCAGGGGAAGATAAGTGTGAAAAAAAATAATGACACAAAGTTTGCTGGGTCAGCTAGTAGGTAGATAAACAGGTAAGTATATTTGTGAAAATACGATTCGTATTTTGAAAAGTACAATGCGGTATTTTCAAGTCAAAATGAAACAGAAAAAAATGTTTTTTCTGCTAACTCAGTAGAAACCTATTGATTCAGGATCATACTCTAAACAAAAACTTTTACCTCGAAGTTTACTTACGGCAAGTAACTCGATAATATTCTAACCAGAGCAAACCTTGCAGTGTTTACTTAACCTTTAAAAAAGAAATAGGATAGGTGTTATTCTTGGTAAACTACGAACATTAGCTAGACGTAAAAATCTTTTACTTTCCGTTCCGAACTGGACCCTACTCTATTATTAGGGTGAATATAATTTCCTGTCTATTTGTAGTTTTCCCCAGATATTTCTATTTGATTGAACAAAAAATCCGTACGCGGTGAAGGCCATGAAAAGGTTTGGGACGTGGGCGAGAAATTAGCGTCGCTTTATCTGATTCCGAGGGAGAGGAGGCGAGAAGGAGAAGCGAGGGGGCAAGAGAGGTAAATTTTCAAAAAGCCCGTCCTGCGGGACCTTTGCCTCGTGGCTCGCTCATTACCGCGACCCACCGACTCTAAGTTTGCTCTTATGCTCCAACTTTTTAAGCACCCCTAGTGTAGTACTTCAAAAGTGAGTGTACTCTTAAGGGTTAACTAACTAATACTAACTGCGTACGTATTGTATGAGTGCGTTTGTATATATGTGTGACTGCGGCGTAAAAACACGCTATAATTTGTACTCGCTTGTTTGGATGTTACCTCGGTACATGTTTTGCTGTATTATGCTTCTTTTCATTCATCTCGTGACTACGGCTGCTGGTGTACCTCAGGCCAAAACTTTCAGGCAAATTTAATGTACCTAACCATTATTTTCAAATAATTACGCGATATAGACTCATTTTAAATTGTTGCTCGGGATATATACCACGTGCCTTTGTTTGGAGTAACCGATATTTCGGCACTGTTGCAAGCGCAATGTTCACGGATGTATAGACTCGTTACATAAATATTACAAAGTGAACAAATTGACAATTAGTTGTGTGTATTTTTTTTTCTCATTATCATAGAATGTAATACTATTTAACATGAATGAGTAAAATACATTGAATTTAACGAAATTAAAGTGAGTTACTTTGACTTTATTAAAGAGTAAGTTCGTATGTATACCTATATTTGTGGCCGCCTGTTTGATCCCTCTTTTAACTCAAGCACCTTTAATATAAAGGAATTCTCGGAGGCTCTGAATCTAGAATCGATTGCTTTGAATATATTTCCAAAATAAACCCAACGGGATTTTAGAAAATAATATGGCAAGGTCACTTGATAACTTGACTTGTACTAAGTTATCTTACGATAGTAAAAATATTAGTAATGTTGATACGATAATGATAACTATACGACCGAGTCCTTTAAAAGCTTTATTTTAACACTAGCATTATTTAGGGTTACTGCTCCGTACTCGTGTATCATAACATACCTAATATTATTTAGCCTAAAGCCTTCCTAGATAAATGAGCTACTTCACATGAGAAGAATTATTCAAATGGAATCGATAGTTTCTGAGATTCGTGCGTTCAACCAAATAAACACAAATTCTTCAGCGTTTTAATATTACTTTAGATTGTAAACATTATTCCCCATTTAATTCGACGACCGGTTGGCGCAGCGGGAGTGTAAGCGACTACTATGCCGATGGTCGCGGGTTCGATTCCCGCTCAAGTCAAACATTTGTGAGCATGAACATGACATCCATGGTGCTTGAGCGGTTGTGTGTCTTGGTCTGGGTGTTTCTATGTATAATATGTATGTATTTACAAAAAAAATATATATATGTATGTTTATCCATTATCTAGTACCCATATTACACACACCCATATAACACAAGCTCTGCTTAGATTGGGACTAGATGGTGATGTGTGTATGTGGTAGAATATTATTATATTATAAAAAAAAATCCTTTTCAAAATTTATTCCATTTCAAGAAAATGTGTAACACTAAATTGTTTCACAAAAATGTACCACATTAAATGTCGGTTTTCTATCTACTTGGCTGCCACAATAGCTGTGAGAGTGCATAGGTCATTGACTCATGTATTGTATATGTATTTAATATAATGAATTAATAAACGCAAACTAGTTGGCATTCGAACTTCTTACGTTTCATTTCTCTCTACACACACAAAACCCTACACTGGTGACCCCGATCGCCGCGAACCGCGCCACGTCCGATTCGCAAAAACGTGGACGACGAATATCGCGAGTATATACAACGCATTTTACACGAAGTTCAAGAGAAATTTTAAAATGAATACACAATTCGGACAGGCCCCACAGCAACCAACTCACTTAGTACCGAAAACGGAAGAATCCACCGCTATAATTTCTACATTATCAGTGTCAAGTAAAATCCCGGAGTTTTGCCCGAGAAAACCCACGGTTATGGTTTTTGCAAGTTGAAGCTATTTTAACACATCAGAAGACATCAGACGCCAACAAATACTTTATGGTCGTAGCAAAACTTAGCAAAGACGTAATCCAGCAAGTAGCGGACACAGTCGCGAATACACACAGCAACAAATTTAAAGCACTCAAAAATCGGAAACTAGACAAATACAAAAATTGATTTCGGAAATCGAGCTAGGAGATCAGAAACCCAGTCAACTACTAAGAAGAATGAAGGAGCTGGCGAGAGGAAAAATAGAAGCGGACACCCTAAAAATATTATGGCAAGGACACTTACCTTCATCTGTAAGAGCAGTGCTCACAGTGACGTCAGCAAAGGATTGAGAAGAATTGGCCGTGATAGCTGATAAGGTAATGGAGACCCACCAACCAGCGCAAGTCAAAGAAGTAGCCCACAGCAACCAGGAAAAGTCGTCAGTCTTTGATGTAGCTACAATTATGGCAGAAATAGCTAAGATAAACCTAAAGATAGCGGAAATGGATAGAGGAAGAAGCAGATATAGAAGCAGAAGCAATTTCAGAAACTCTTCACATTCACGTTCCCGGTCGAGACTACGAAGAACGCCAGAAATTCCTAATTGGTTGTGCCCATATCACTTCAAGTACCGGAGCAGAGCCAGGAAATGTGTCGCGCCTTGCAACTGGAAGCCAAGGACCGTATCAACCAACTCGGAAAACTAAGAAGACTACAACCGGTGGCGGGAAGTTGTGCAGTCAGAGATTACCGCCTTATCGTAAGTGACGGAAAATCGCATATAAAATTTCTTATTGATTCTGGTGCATGCATTTCTGTAATTCCTAAATATGTAGTTAAAAATAAATGTGAGTTAGATTTTAATTGTAAATATAAACTCTATGCTGCTAACGGCTCAGAAATAAAAACCTATGGTACCAAAACGTTAACATTAGATTTATAATTGCGTAGACCCTTCTCATGGACATTTGTAGTGTGCAATATTAAACAACCAATACTCGGCGAAGATTTTCTTAACCATCATAAATTAATTGTTGACATCAGTGGTCGTTGTTTATTAGATAAAGTAACTAAACTGGCAGTCAAAGGAACGATCGTAAACCATTATATTTCAGCAATTTCTACCGTGCGTAAAGGTCATACCATATATGATATATTAAATAAATACCCAGAGATACTCAAACTTATGTCATTTAAAGAGACACCAAAACACTCTGTTTACCATTATATTGATACGACGGGTCCTCTTGTATTTTGCGAGCCTAGACCGTTAGCCCCAGAGCGATATAGAATAGCTAAAGACGAATTTAAAACTATGTTAGAGGCAGGTATATGTAGACCATCCAAATCAGCTTGGGCGAGTCCCCTACACTTACTACCAAAAAAAGATGGACAATTCCGACCTTGCGGTGACTACCGAGCACTTAATGCTGTTACTAAGCCGGATAGATACCCAATCCCTCGCGTACAAGACTTCACATACTTATTAGCTGGTAAAACAATATTCTCTAAAATTGATATAAAAAAAGCCTATCATAATATTTTGATTACCCCGGATGATATATGTAAAACCGCAATTACTACACATTTCGGTTTGTACGAATTTGAAAGAATGACCTTTGGTTTAAGAAACGCTGCCTAAACCTTTCAACGCTTCATGACTAATACAGTGCTATCAGGCTTAGACTTTTTATACTGTTACGCGGACGATATATTAGTAAGTTAAATTAATAGTAAGGAACATTCCGAGCACTTAGAACAAGTATTTCAACGGTTAAGCGAGTATGGTATTACAATTAACTTAGACAAATGTATGTTTAATACTACTAGTATAGAATTCCTAGGCTGTAAGGTATCTACAGCTGGTATTAGGCCATTAGAATCAAAAGTACAGGCTATCATTGACTATCCTAAACCACAAAACGTCAGTCAGTTACGTAAATTTTTAGGTATGGTCAACTTTTATCGAGGTCATTTACCTAGAGCTATAGAATACTTAGATACATTAAATAAATACGTTCACAAAGCTAAACGAAACGATAAAACAATAATACAGTGGACACATGATGCTGAACAAGCGTTTTTACAATGCAAAAATAGTCTCAGTAATGCAGTCACGTTAACATTCCCACTAATAAATGTGCCGTATGCACTTTTTGCCGATGCATCAAATAATTGCGTAGGAGCTGTGCTGCAACAATATGTGAACAATGAATGGCATCCATTAGGCTATTTTTCTAGAAAATTAACTGAAACGCAAAAGAAATATAGCACTTATGACAGGGAACTATTAGCAATATATTTAGCCGTAGAACATTTTAGAAGTTTGTTTGAAGGACATGAATTAATTATTTTCACGGACCACAAACCCCTAACATTTGCATTTTCGAAACTGTGTAAAAATAACAACAAAGAAAGACCAAAACTAATTAGGCAATTATTATTTATAAGTGAATTTACAACAGATATTCGCCATGTCAGTGGGCAAGATAACGTTATCGCAGACGCATTATCACGCATAGATAGCATAAAATGTACATCTAGTTTAATAGACTATGAAAAGTTAGCTCTAGAACAAAGTCAGGATCTTGAATGTAACACCTTATTGCAAGATTCTAAATTTAAAAAAATCATTGTTCCTGGTAGCAGTCAATCAATTTTTTGTGAAGTTTCTAATGAAAACGCCAGACCATATTTAACTGAGAATTTTAGAAAAGAAGCATTCCATGCGATACATAATCTTAGTCATCCTGGCAAACGCACGTCGCGCCAGATTAAAGAAAAATTTTTTTGGCCTAACATGGATCGTGATATAGGGTTATGGACAAAGACATGTATAGCTTGTCAGAAATCTAAAGTAAACAGACATATTATTTCTAACTATGGTAAATATCCTCCTGTTGATAGATTTGATCATATACATATTGACATAATTGGACCGCTTCCAATCACATCGGATGATTATAGATATTGTCTAACGATAATAGATAGAAGTACTAGTTGGCCAGAAGCTTACCCACTTAAAGAAATGTCAGTGGAGACGGTAGCGCATAAATTATATACAGAATGGATATGTAGGTTTGGCTGCCCTGCAAAACTCACGAGTGACCAGGGTAGGCAATTTGAAAGTAAAGTATTTACAATGTTAATGTCGTATTTAGGTGTACAAAAAATAAGGACAACGCCATACCATCCGCAAAGCAACGGAACTGTAGAAAGATGGCACAGACGTGTAAAAGCCTCATTAATGGCACGTTTAAATAATAATAAAAATTGGACGCACGAACTACCTTGCGTAATGTTAGGACTTCGCACAGCCATTAAATCAGAGTCAGGAGTTAGTGCGGCACAAATGGTCTACGGCCGCTCCTTACGATTACCAGGTGAATTTTTTGCCGAAACAAGTAATAATTTAGATCCTCATACAGTTGTTCAGAATATAAGAAATAACATAAAACAATATAAGCCAGTAAATATAACATCTAACAGGTCTACATCATTTTTTATTCATCCTGATATCAAAAATTGCACACACGTATTTTAAGAGTAGATAAAATAAAAAAGTCATTAATATGTCCCTATGAAGGACCTTATAAAGTCTTAGAAAGATCTGACAAAGTTTATAAAATCCAATTAGATGATAGAATATTAACAGTTTCAATTGATAGATTAAAACCCGCTTATATATTAAAAGAGAGTGAATCTGTACCAGTAAACAAAGATAATAATATGAAAGTAACGCGTAGAGGTAGAGTTAGCAAGAAACCTATGAGATTCTTATTAAATTAAATTAAATTAAATAGGTAATTAAAACTAACCATTATGTACTTTAGTTACAAAAAAAAAACATTATAAGTAACGAGTGAATATTGGTAATAAACCTAGTATATAAAATATGATGACTAGAATTATTAATTAAACTAATTATTTGTTCATAATAATATTTTTAGTTAGTTAGTTATAGTTCATAATTGCGTCTTTTGCTGAGCCAACGTAAAAATTAATACTGTGGGAGTGCATAGGTCATTGACTCATGTATTGTATATGTATTTAATATAATGAATTAATAAACGCAAACTAGTTGGCATTCGAACTTCGTACGTTTCATTTCTCTCTACACACACAAAACCCTACATAGCTATTATTTTTCACTAGTTTCTAGCGTACAACAAATCACTCAACGATAGTGGGCCAAAAAGGCAAATAACGGTGCATCTTACAGCGGTGGCCGCGTGACCGACTTTTAGCTCGTCTAAGAGGCCTTGTTCATACGCTGCATCTCATCAATGCAAATGAGATGCTGTTACGTACTTGTATATTGTAGTAGGACGTATCATAAATGTTTTTGTAGGTCAGAACAACGCTAAGTTACGTAAAGTTTCAGGTGACTGATGTAATGAAGTATAACGAAATAAAAGGCTTACTAACTTTTGTGGCTAAGCTGACGCATTAAAGAAGTCATCAAAATAATTTTAAAGTAAGCTCTATGAAGCCATTCAACAAAGTTTAATTTTACTTTAGAAGTCAAATTCGTCGGTTTTCTGTTAACATTATAACATAAGCCACTCAAATTCACGATCACTTTTATGCTTATCCCAACCTTTGTTGTAAGAAGATTGAACCCATAGAATTCTGGACCACATATCTGAAGTTCTTGTCTCAGGAAAAGAATCGTTAGGCCACGTCGGAGGTTTGGGGTGCTCTGAAAACCTCGACACCAGAGTTCGCCACACAGACAAATTCACTAAAAAGAAAGAACCAACAATTGTGAATACGGACCTTTATATCGAATCTGGAACATTTACGCTGGGAGCGGAGCCGCGTCGGGGCCAAATTGTAAATATTTCGTAGTACGCTACTGGATTAAGGTGCACAACCTCCTGATTTCGAGCCCCAATACAAACAGCAAGAGTGCTCTCCTTGTTTGTTTAGCTTTATAACATTTTTTCTATATTTAGTGTAAGCTGTGACAATTTGTGTCTCATATTTTAAGCAGAAGTAGGAAATTAGTAATTGCACATAATTATGCCTTCACTGCGTAACAAACTAATTAGCAAGATGCAGCTTTACATTTAAAGGTATCAGATTCAGTTGTCAAGCAACTAGTTGTTATTGTAAACCATCATCATGTACACATAGTTTAATAATAAGTAGAGCACGCCAGCAGCTATACCTGCATTTTTGTTTAATTTACCCGTTTTGGCCGATCCCGAGGAAATTTCGTAAAATCCCTTCTTAGTGCACCCTTACGGTCCCCAAGGAACATACATGCTAAATTTCAGCTTCCTACGCCCAATATTTTCGGCTATAGCATGCCTGTCAGTCAGTCAGTAACGCAAGGATTTATATATTAAGATTTTGTGGATTGTTTTTTGATTTGGAAGAAAGAACTTGCAGTAATTACAAATACGTTAAGTAGTGCATATTACGCTATACGAACGTTGAGAGACGAACTCACTGTGTCACAAATACGTCCAGTCTATTTCGCTTTGACAGAATCAAAATTAAAATACAATATAATGTTCTGGGGAAACAGTTTCTTGTTTAATATATCTGCAACATTTGTTATGCAAAAAAGGGCAATTAGGACTATGCTCCGACTTGAACAATCCGAATCATGCAGAGATCACTTCGAAGAACTACATATTCTTACTGCTCCGTTTCTATACATTCTTGTACTGCTAGTCAATTTGGTTAAACACCCTAATAACTTTGAACAATAGAGCATAGAACAACTAGATAAGCAGCTCGAAGAAAAGATTTACCGAACTCTGTACAGCACAAATTAAATGTGGTGAAGCACTGCTCACGCGTACAATCCATTATTCTCTATAACAAGTTGCCAATTGAATTCAAGACTATACTTAATTATAATGTTTTCAAGTATAAATTAAAGGCTTATTTATTACAGAATGCTTATTATAGTGTGGATGAGTACATTAAAGACAAGTATCATTGACATTGCTTTATATACAACTAGAGGACGCCAGCAGCTACGCCTGCACATTTTTTTTTTATTTATCTGTTTTGACTGATCCCGTGGGTATTTCGGGAAATTCCTTCTTAGTGCACCCCTACGGTCCCCAAGAAACATTTTAATAGTAATTTTGAGTTGACTTGTTATTGATGTATTTAGGTTTATAACAATGTTCAACACAAATTAATTTTTAAATGAATAAATGAAATAAATTGTTTTTAAATTGAATATCAAGTATGCGTTTAATCCGTTTAACTGATTTTGACTCACAAAATCTAGTGATAGATATCTGTGGGGTGTGGGCTAATGTACATACGCACGTACATTATTATGAATATAGACCTGTGTGGATTTGAATGGGTTTTAATCTTAGGTTGGACATGACGTCCAATGCCAATAGACGAATAAATTGCCTTCATCCGGAGATGTTTGGAGAAATGTGTAAGGTAAGGCAATATTTGGCTTTGAGTTTCCCAGTGTTCATTTTAAACTCGTTTATGAGGCATCGATTTGGTCTGTGGATGTGAAACAACATAATTATTAAATACACAGTAAATCAAAATTCCTTAAAAAATAGGCACGTGGATATTATATTTAAGTTACTGAATTTTGCCTGCAATCAAAGGAGTTCAATCAAGTTTCAAGGGGTCGCCTGAAAACTTTTTTAATACACAGTATCGCCACAGTCAAATAATCCATACAGTCGTTCGACGAACGCGTCTAGACGGGTCAATCGTGCGGGGGCCAAGAGGTGAGACGCGGGAAGAGCGGTACCTAGTTACGTATATCGCCTTAGTTCGTAACTAGGTACAAGTTTTTGGGGGCTGGCACGTGCTTGTTTTTTGTTCGTTACTTATTCATTTGCTTATGAATATTAATAATGATGGTGCATACGAATTGTGCTGTGAGACATTGAAATTCTTTATGCTGTTTAAAGATTTAAATAAATAAGGATTTAAAAAATCTGCGATTTCATCAATTTACTTATACTTACCAAAAAAGAAAATTTCAGTAATCATAATTATTTATATTATTTTGAAATGTATGTACCTATAACCACTTAAAATAATGTGCACATACCTACTAATCTACTAACTTTTTACAATATCTCATGTCTGGCCAAATCACAGAATAAAGTAGCAATTATTGTACGTAAACAAAATGGCAGACGTAAGAAAATAAATGCGTTGTAAGGTAATATTCGATTCTGGTGTGATTTTAATTTCATTCAATAAGTACCTAGTACCTTCGTATTAGGTAAGTAGTTAAGTACCTATCACATATTATTATGTATCTTGGTAACGGCGCATCCTAGCTCAAAAATAACCATATTTTTGGCCCCCTTTTATAAACACCACACATGTTCTCCGTAATCTCATAGCCTGGTCACCCATCCATAAAATGACCGTGATGTTTATTGCTTTACCTTAGCGTAGTTTGCACGAAAAAAGTCTGCAAAATACTTCATATCGATAACATAGGCTCTGCAAGCTGATCCCAAGGTTACCCATCCATTAAACCACCGCTATGTCAATCGCTTTATTTTAACTTGGTTTGTACGAAAAATGCTTTATATTCTTAACCGCCTCCCACGACACCTACGGGATGAAATAGGTGCTGACTGACACTTTGTATGCAAATCTGTCACCGCACGAAAAATGCAACGTGTTTTATAATAATTATTTATCGTTCATTATTGTAATATAATAAACTAGCTGTTTCCCACGGTTTCACCCGCGTCCTGAGGGAACTTCTTCGCGTACCCGGTTAATTTTTAGAATAAGGTACTCCTTGGTACATCAGGCCAGTGAGGGTCCCATCAAAATAGGTCCAGCCGTTCCAGAGATTAGCGAGAACAAACAGACAGATAGACAAAAATAGTAAAAAATCTCATTTCGGTGTATGTTCCGTGTATACATCCATATGCATTTTGTAAAAAGCGGTTATTTTAATATTACAAACAGACACTCCAATTTTATTTATATATGTATAGATAAGTGATTTACACTATATTATTCATGTAGTGTAGCAATTGTAATATTTTTCTAAAATAAATAGACGGTGTTGGAATAAGTAGGTATTGTTTACATGTGGCAGCCCTAGCCTACTTACCCTTATCTAGACGTTGTCGGCTTTTTCTACGACATCAAAGGCGTCAAACTACTGTATGTCTTTATACTGTGGTATCGCTCTAGAGGCATCTTAGTAGGTACTTCATTTCAGTACATGCCGAAACGAAATTATGACTGAAAACGTACTCACTGCGTAAAAATATAGTCAATGTGCAATCACTCCGGTAATACACAACGAGTGCCAGAACTGTCAATGACTACTATAGTAGTAACAACCACAAGTAACGGACTGGATAGCTTGCCAAACAGCACGTTGACCTCATTTGTTATACTTACTAGATTTTTGGAAACAAAGCTGTTGGATATTGACTGTAATATGCATAAAGGACGGCAAAATAACAATCCTATTCGTAAAAATTGAAGTTGGCAGTTTTATTAGTTTTTTTTTTGTAGTTCACTACTGAGCCGGAAAATCAAATAGATCGTTGCTGACTACCAGGCGCATAAACATACGGACTATTATAAATGCGCCTAATAAGAATGCGTCTAAAAAAATATATTTCGAAGGCATAAAACTGTAAAATGAGGTAATATGTTATTTAAAATTTTAATAATAATATTTATAGACAAATGTTTATTAGAAAAGGAGATTATTTTTTTACATATCGTCGAAGTCATATCCTTTTTTTAAACTAAGAATAAAGACTTTAGCATATTGAACAACATTCAACTATCAGCATTAAAATTCTTAGGACACGCAAACTAATATTAAACAATATTACAAATGCTATATATAAGACTGATTTTTGAATAACATAACATTCACGCCTTTTATCCTCGAAGGGGTAGGCAAAAGTGTATTACACACCCACCCTTTGCCAGTTAAAACGTTCCAATTTCAAAAAGGGGTGAATCTTTGAAAAGAGCGAATATCTTAAAACTACTACTGAGCACTACATCGGCGTTATTTGATTACATTTTATTTACGTAAAATAAAATAAACATAAGCCTAATCAGAAACAATAATCAACATAAAAATATAGAAAAATAACCACCCACTAAAATCCACCACAATTTTCACTTGCACCTCTGCTCAGACATTCCATCACCCATCTATCATATACATATATTATATGAAAGGGAGTGGAATGCAAATGTGTGTAAACTAAAGCATAGCGTAGACTTTCGGCATGTAAGCAGCGCATTCCTCGCCGACGACAGCGTGTTTAACTTGGATTTCAATTTGAAGCTCACTCGGTGCGGTGCGTTGATGCGCCTCTATATTTGCATCCATCTTTCAGATATGAATTCGATCTCTGCGACACGTCTTATTTAACTACGTACCTACTGGTGTTATTAGGATTACTGCATATGGTTTGAATAAGGGTATGTGCAGACAGTAAATAACGCTAATATGCATATTTTTTCTCGATTTGATGTAAGTTTAGCGAGCAAATAGTCAAATAATAATAAATAAATAAATACCACAGTGTAGAGTGAATAATATGAGTTATACGTCTGGTCATATAATACTTATATACATTCTACGGTCCTAAACTGGCTCTCATCAGTCCAAAAAGATCTCAAGGACATGAGGGTAGATGCTACGACCGCTCAAGACAGAGCAAAATGGAGAAGGCAGACAAGGAGAGCCGACCCCAGATAATGGGATAAGGCGAAGAAAAGAAGAATTCTACGGTCCTAAACTGCGTTAGGAGGTTGCTTTCTCTAGACATTCATCGCATCTGTACATTTTTATACTAACAGGACGGATGATAAACTCCATAGGAACGCGACTGTCTTCTTAGTAAGTACCCATCGGGGAGACAGGAGTGCCACTAGTTCAAATTGAACTTTCGTTGTGTCAATGAAAAACTAAAGGTCCGCCTGCTCGGGACGGCTGCCCACAACTAAGCAAATTTTGTAATGGCAAGACTAGGAAGTACGCTTAACGTTTTAAATTGAAAGTGATAATTCCAAAAGTTCAATGAAAAAGTAAGTATTTATTCATATAAGTGTATGAAGCAACACTGAAAGACTTTAAAATTAAAAAATACAAGGCATTTTTCACGTAATAGTGTTCAAAAATTATGTCTTTATTGTAAGCTTCGACAATATCATTTTAGATCCACCAAACAACAGTAAGTTTATTCAGGAACAGTGTTCTCACATTGGGTATTATTTACATACACCGTTGATAGTACTGTACAGAATTTAGTGGCAGAGAAGCGTTGCAGGTAGCGGCTTAGTGTTCGTGTAATAGGAGCGGTAGCTCGGGTAGCTTCGCTCTAAGGTTGTGGACTGATGAGCGCAGAACAAGCGGTAGCGATAGGGGGACGGGCACGTTACCGGCCGAGAGCAAGCGTGGCTCGAAAACAAAACTAATTGTGAACGCAAAAGTGGCGACTGACTTTTATTTCCAAACTTTAAAATACAAACGTTGAAATAAGACTAAATTTTTAGTCTTAATGAACTAAAGTATTCATAGAGACGGCACGAATCCTCAAATAACCGTATAACCGTCGCTGCACTGTCAAAAATACTGACCCACAATTACGCTACTATGCATAATATAAAAATGGAATGCAAAGTCAGAGTTGTCAGTTATATGCACTCATGTGCTAGCTACCTCAGTCTCGCTGTCGTTACCGCTTTTGCTTTTGACCACAGCCGTACTTTGTTGCGCTTAAAATATTCACATATTCATGTGAGCACGGCGCGTATTACGAAAGTTTATGTGTCGGCGCGTGGCGTCTATCGCTATTCAATAGTTCAATACGTGCTGTTATTAACAACAGTTTGACGACACTGTGAAAGCAGCAGTCTCGTCGACGCCTCAGCGTTCGCATGGCACGTGACACACCATGTTATAAGTTCGAAATCTTAAGACCTTCACGATTTTAAACTCGAATTCATAGTAGCAACGTGTAAAGTACGTTTCATAGTGTAATATAAAATAATGCAAAAGCTAAGGTAGGTCGGAGAAAATTAAGCCTTAACGCGTCCTTAATTTACTCTCTAACGAAACATGCACCATATACTATTGTGGAGTATAGATTTTTCTATGGGTTACAATTTACTCGTTCCATTTGTGCTGAGCCAGTACCGCTACAATACTAGTAAGTATCTAGTTCTAAGAATATAAACATCATTAATTAAGTCTTGGCAATCAATTCCTTTAATGGTCCATGAAAATCAGATATCGAACGTATTACTTGCAAAATTGCATCTCTATAGAATCTCAGTTGAAGAGGGAGGTGCATATTTAGTGATCGAAGCCTTCCTACTGCCAACGAAGCTTCGTAATCTTACCAACGTTTTTGGCAAGAGTTTCAACTCCCTACTTAATTTAAGTACTATTTTAGGCAATAAAGTTCATATTTACTTGCAGGTTTCAGTCACGGCTAGTGGCACGGCGCCGTAAGTTATCTTTGTCTGTGTGCGTAATGATACTGAAGCACACATAGAAGTTGCAATACAGCGGGGATCCAACTTTGGTTTTGACGTCTTATCCGATCTGTTTAAAATACTTTAATAAATATGGTTTCTCCATTTGAAAGGAAGAAAGATAATACGATAAATATTGTACAATGAAAAGCTAATTTTAAATGTTTGAGATTTTGGTATTTTTATGTTTATAGCTTGTTGGACTAGTGGATTTAGTGTTTGTCGAAGTGCTTAGTATATTTTATATTCAATTTTTATTGTGACAAACAAATAAAAATTTTAAGTTTGCGATCAATATTTCGATTGGGCGTCAAGTTTTGAATTTGAGTACCCACTAGAACCGAATCTAGTATATTCCCAATGTTGCGATATTTCTAGAAGAAATAAGATAAACTGCATCAAATACCCAAATTGAACGACAACTGATATACCGAATAGTTATGAATCACCCTCCAGTGTCGCTATTATATTCTGCTACATTTTACTACTGTAAAATGTAGCAGAATATAATAGCGACACTGGAGGGTACTACCAGACCTGTATACGTCTACTTCAGTTAGTAATTTGAAATTAATGAATAGTCACAATGTCTTTGATGATAGTTTTGCATAAGAAAATTACTAACAGCTACGATACTACAGATTCAAAATAGTTCTTTAAAAAGCACAGTTCGTTGGTTTTACTGAAAAGATCCAGCGCTCATAATGAGACTTACCAATTCCAGTAAAAAGAAGAGATTAATAGAGGTTACAACTTAGCTGGGTGACGGTTTGTGTAACATTTATGGTAGTAGAGCCTTGCTGATTTCAGCATGAATGGGCTGGCTCGACCGAGGAAGTACTACCCTCTCACAGAAAATCTACGTAAAGTAACAGTACCTAAACTGTTGCGTTTCGTTTGGTGAGTGAGAGAGCCAGAGGCCCTATCCCCTATTCCTTCTCCCTCGTCCCACTCCTCATCCTATCCCTTTTCCCAACCCCAAAGGGCGGCAACGCACTTGTGACTCCTGTGGCGTTGCTTGTGTCCATTTGCGGCAGTAATTGGTTTCCATCTGGCGATCCGTCTGCTCGTTTGCCGCCTATTACTATAAAAAAAAACTATACCAGAGCGCTACCGTGCTTTTGTGGGCACATAAAGTTGTTGTTCTAGAAGTTGGAGGACAAGAATTGATAGGCCATGTCCAAGAACTTCGGGCAGCCTATGATCTGCGACTTCAATTGGCGATACAATGAAACGTAAAAGGAAGACTAAAAATATCGTTTATCCCCCTTTTACTAAAGTAACTTTCACAGTATAATCCTTTCTCTAAATCAGCATCCAAAATATCACCACAATCATTGCTAGCAATTCGTACAACTGCTTAAAACTAAAACAATAATCTTGCACGAAAGAGCTGTTGTTTGACTAACTACGATAATTGTCGTTGCGGGAAACTGTAATGTTATTATAGCAACTATGTAAACACAATTACTACTTAATTGGCTTTCAAGAACAATTCTGCTTTCACGATAACAAATATACGTACGTAATATTGTACTAGCGTTCTCTAGTGTTTCAAACATGTTATACTATTAAATAACTTAGGCTTAGGCAGCCTGTTAGAAAGTAATTTATCATTATTTTCTCAACAAGACAACCGCACTTGCCATAAAAGTGGCATAAAATAGCAGGCCTGTATTGCGAGAGTCTTTACAAGTTTAAAAATAAATAACACAAAAAAGGTCCTAACTAGAAACAACAGTTTGTGTATTGTAGAAAGTTATGTACCGTGTGCGTGGGATCGAGCCCCAACACTTGTCGCAGTGGCAAGCAATGAGGCAACTACATAAGCCACTACGCGACCTGTGCATTGCAGAGGAAGCTCGGTTTTTGACTAAGTAAGACGAGGTGGCTATTAGTAAGATATGAACCAATAACTACATGCGCATAATATATCACATTAAGAAATAAACTGATGCATTTCTACGGTAGGTAAACATTTTATATTTAAAAATAATAGTTAAGTAACTAAGAAAGTAATAATAGATAGTAAAGTCTCATTATAAACCTAGTTATAAGCAATTATAAACCTAGTTATAAGCAAAATAAATTCCGAAAGGTTATGGGATGTACGGATCAGGTTTTTTCCTTGCGAAGCATAGCCGAAAAGTTTTTGGCCAAAGGTCAAAAGGTCTATTGCGCATTCGTGGATTTGGAAAAGGCTTACGATAAAGTGGTGAGGAATGGAATGTGGTCGGTGCTGTCAATGAATGGGGTGGACAGCAGCCTCATTCGAGCTCTGAAATCCCTTTATGAGGAATCTAGAACTTGTGTGAGGATAAACGGGGCATACACTGACTGGTTTACCATCGAGAAAGGTGTTAGACAGGGATGTGTAGCGTCGCCGTGGCTGTTTCACCACTGCATGGACAGTTGTTTGCAAGATTTAAAACATAGTGACTGCGGATTAAGGATGAATGGGTTACTCGTTAAATGCCTCCTTTATGCTGATGATCAGGTAATACTTGCGTCTTCAGCGGAGGAGTTGCAGGAGATGGTAACAATCATGCATGGTGCGTTAGAGAGGAAAGGAATGAAAGTGAATGTAAGTAAAACGAAAGTTATGGTTTTTGAAAAGAAGGAATGCGTTACGGCTTGTAATGTTTTGATCGATGGACAGCGAGTGGAACAAGTGAATGAGTTTGTTTACTTAGGTACGTTGTTTACAAGAGATGGTAAGAATGAAAAAGATATTGAAAGAAGAGTTAATGCAGGTAATAGTGTGAATGGAGCTCTGAAGGCGTTTATGAACAGACAAAACGTGTCCAAAAAGGCGCGTTTGGCTGTGCATAGAGGGGTGTTAGTGCCTACCCTTATGTATGGTAGTGAAATTTGGGTATGGCAGAAGAGACTTGAAATGAGAGCACTGAGAAGTATGTGTGGTGTGTCTTTGACCGAAAGAATTGTGTGATACGAGAGTGGTGTGGGGTAAAAGAAGATGTAGTGACAAGCATAGAGAAAGGCATGTTAAGATGGTTTGGGCACACGGAGAGGATGGATGACGAAAGACTGACAAAGAAGATATATATAAGGCAAGTGTGAATGGGACAGGACGAAGGGGAAGACCTAAGCGGACGTTCTCTGACCAGATTGGAGACATCCTAAATAAAGGACAGGTCAGAAGTACTCTAAACAGAAGAGCATGCATGAGAAACTTGATGGGAGTGGATGAAGCAAGAGAGGTATGTCAGGATCGTTGCAAATGGCGTTCCGTAGTCTCTGCCTACTCCTCCGGGAAACAGGCGTGAGTCTATGTATGTATGTATGTATGTATGTTATAAGCAATATGCATTACGTTTAAAGTAAACCTTTGACTAAGAGCTGTTAAAAATATTAAATCCACTTTAGCTAAACGTTAAACCAATAACAGGGGACTCTTTTTAACCATTTTTCAGTATAATAGTTTTAAAAAATGTGCTCAAATCGAATCAAAACTTTTCTGCGTTAAGTTACAAAAGCTTAATTATGTAGAAACAAAGCAATACATAAGAGTGTCTAAGTTAACATCCATTAAGCTGCCAGGTAAACTGCCAGGTAAAACTGGCAACTACTAAAGCTGGGGCTTTATGAGAAGAATGTTGGCGAGAAACTTACGCTAAACCTTTTTAAATCCCAGGAAAAAGCGATGCTGTGGTCCTTATAAATTATATCTGCAGAGTGCTACAACTTCATTTTAGTGGTTTACTAATGTTTGCCATAATTTAAAATGCCATAATTTTATATGCCATACTGGTATTTGCCATAATTTCATTAGAAATAACGCTTCTGTTGTCATAATCGTGAAATGACATAAAATGACTTTCAGTAATTCCATTGGTCATAATCGATCAAGTGTCATAATAATTTAAATCCATAAATGTATTTGCTATAATTTTCGTTTTCAATAATCTAAGAAGAAAATAGAGAAATTAAACTAGTGTGAAGAATGAGGACCTATTTTTGGGTTAAGGGTCAAAAGAGAACCCTAACCTAACCTCACCTATCCGAGTCGGATTGCACTGAGTCGGGGTGTTAACTATAATTAATTCAACTTCAGTTTATTAAACTAGTGTGAAGAATGAGGACTAAGTTGACGGAGCCTTGCGAAGCAGGGCTCCTATTTTTGTGTTAAGGGTCAAAAGAGAACCCTAACCAAACCTATCCGAGTCGGATTGCACTGAGTCGGGGTGTTAACGATAATTAATTTCGACCTAACAATATTATGTATTATTTTCATAATTATATCAAATTTTGATTATGTCAAGAGTCGATTATGAGATGTGTTACTTATGGAAACTAATTATTATGATATACTAGAGGACGCCAGCAGCTACGCCTGCATTTTTTTTAATTTACCGTTTTGGCCGATACCGTGGGAATTTCGGGAAATCCCTTCTTAGTGCACCCCTACGGTCCCCAAGGAACATGCATGCCAAATTTCAGCTTCCTGTGCCCAATAGTTTCAGCTGTAGCGTGTCTGTCAGTCAGTCAGTAACGCAAGGATTTTATATATTAAGATGTTGTTATAGAAAGTCATTTTATGGCAAATAAAAGTTATCACTGTTGAGTTGTTAAGGCAAACGTTATTAGTATAAATGATAATAGTGCAAGTAAATATTATGATCAGGGATGATTATGGCAAACAATATTAGTGCAAATGAATTTATGGAAAACGAGAGAATACCCATTTTAGTAAATAAGCATGGCTACTTAAATTTCTAGTGAAATTTCAATCTAATCAGTGACACGGGTATGGTTTCTGATCTCGAGGTAGTGAAGTCTTCGTGCCGAGGTTGTTGCCGTACTTTCATGTACAGCGGCTCTGTAAGCTAGAAGAAATAGTGTGATATATTCGTCCCAGTTTCTCTGATGGCAATCGACCACTTTAGCAAGATGCCGCTCCAATGTCTGGTTAAATCTCTCCACCATTCCATCCGATTGAGGGTGATAAGGAGTTGTCCTGGTTTTGTGGATCCCCATCATCTTGCAGATTTGGTCGCTGTGGATTTCTAACGGTAAACCAAATCGGCAAAATACTTCATTTACAAATTTTGTCGCAACTGTAATTGCTTCCTGATTGGGGACTGCAAAAGCTTCTGGCCATCTCGTGAAATAATCCATCACCACCAGAATGTATCGATTACCACTTTCTGTCAAAGTGGCCCAGCTACATCCACAGCAATCCGTTGCCAAGGAGCTCCCACAGTTTTAGTGCTCCGCGGCTCCGAGTTTACGGCCCTTTAACCGAAGAACATTTAACGCATTTCCTGAACCAGTCTTCAACGTCTTCCCTACAGTGCAGCCAATAAAAACGCTGACGAATCTTCAGTAAGGTTCTTCCGGCCGGTGTCATGTCAAGCTGTCATCACTACGGTTGTCAAGAACTACTGCATGACGTCTACACGACAAACAAGCCGGTCGTCAAACAATATGAATTATAAAATTTACATATATATAATTAACATTATAATTGGCAATTAGGTTATTAATAAGCTACAACAAAATTAGTACCTAAAATTTGTTACATGACATGTGTATTCATTGACATTTTAGGAGTTGACATTTTTTGCATTTTTTTTTTGTCATACCTACTTATCTAATTTTTATTTTTTTCTACTTGAAATTTAATTATTGTAAGAATCACATGATGAAGTCATGCTCATGATATGGGTACTTATTTCATGAATTTTATTGACTATTAAGTATTTATTTCTAAAATCAGATATACCACTTTTATAGCATAAAAAAATTATCTCATTCCATTTTATGTATCAGGAATCATTTAATTTATAATTATTTCATCAGTGTAAGGATTCGTTTAATTTATAATTATTTCATTTATTGTATTTTTTGTATTGTTGCAAATATTCAAACACAATGTAAAAATTGTTATTGAATAAAGAATTGAATTGAATTGAATCCGTCATCATCATGATGCGTCGCTGTCACACGCAGACAAGAGCGCCATGCGTCATCAATTTATCATTGTGATCACGTCATACATATTTAACCCTCTTTTTTATTGGGCTGGTTACTTTTTGCATAGGCATGTGTGTGGTATGATATAATATGAGTTATGTAGGTAATTTAATTTGGAGCTGTTTACTGGAACATTTTTGGCACATTTTGCCACATACAACTTCGAAGTTTGTACCATGGGATCAAAGCCTAAAATTGTACATTAATGTATACACAGACGTATATATGTATGTATTGCCCTATCTCTTAATTAGACAGACTACTGCATTTAAAATGTAGGCAAACAATCAGGTATGTATCAAAATTCTGCCCCGAAGGGGGCCTAAGCTTAATAGTCTCTAGTCCAAATTATGAGAGGTTCACTTTTACGTGAACATAGTTGCGGGTAAAAACTAGTGACTACCTATGTAAGTTGTTTGACAGTAATGTTTTGCTTCCATAATGGCAAAACCCTTGTCCTTACTACAGGAAAATGGTCGTATCATAATACGTTCTGTCACACCCCTTAGGGATTATTCGAGGTACAACCTTGACATAAGGTAGTGGATAATATAAGGTTATATTGCTGATGTACTGTTCCATACAATAGGATATTGAACTGCTAGCAAAATATTGAATTAACGTTCATACTTTTTGTTAATTTAGGCAAATCTATGAAATACTGTTTAATACATGTCACATGCTATTTATTTAATATACAAATTATTGTAACTAGATATTTTCACAATCCCTTAAAGCATGCAAATAAAACTAAGACAAATATTCTGTTAAGGCACGAAAAAGTCTTCTATGTACTTATTATATACACATATATATACTCGTAAAAGCAACTTTCAAATCATAACACAAATTTCTAGATTAAACCTCGGGCCGTCGTCGACAGAGTTTTGTATAACTTATACATATATTGCTGTCAGCGCAGTACTTGGTTGCTTTATTTTATAGGATGATGAAAGATGTGTACGTATAGCAATTCGAGATTGAGTGAGTTAATCTCAGTACCTTGACTGGACTGATAATAAATTCTCAATATCTATCATTTTATAAGTAATGTTTTGAAGGTTCATATTTCCAAACGGTCACAAAAATATAAAATATCAATAAACCAACAATTTGCTGGGAATTCGAGCCCATTATTGACAGCTATTTTCAGTAGTACTCACTTATATCAAACTTTACGGAAAACTTTCAGGACGAGAGTTGACATACAAATTTAACACCCGAGAAAAATATTGACGATAAACGTTTTACCATTATATTGTCAGAAACAGAAATTCGACGAAATATATTGGTGTTTTGGAAGGCAAACGGTGAAAGAATTTTTGCCTAAGAATAAATTCATCTACGCTAGTTTGGTCTTACGTCTTCGTCCGGTTGGATCATCACATCACAATAGCTCCTTCCTAGGTAACGCAAAATGCCACAAACAGGTTGATGAGATATTTTACGGATAGTAGGATATCGTAAAGTCTCTAATTAATTACTAAATCGTCTTTTAAACGTATCCAAATGGGGTAGTAATAAATAATAAATGTTTCAAAAAAGATTCTAGATCATTCGGTTTAAATGTTATCTTAGTCAAACCAAATAGCAATAAAATCTGATAAAATCCGGAACTGCAGTTTAATTTGAATGTATAACATTCGCGTAAACCAAAGAAGCTATTATTGGAACAAAGCTCACTGTGACCCAATCCAGACAGAAATTAGGAACACTTACACTAACACTAACTTTCGGAACTAAATGTGGTCTGGTGGTACTACTAAATGATTATTGACATTTATTCTGATAAGTAATCCAAATATCTCATGAAAGATTTAGGTCTACTTAAACACATTTAAACTACCAAGTCGACTCTTGAGCCAAAAAACATACGCCTACGTAGGAGACGTAGCCGTATGTTTTTCGCATTTGCTTTTCACCGTTTAAGCGGTTGATAATATATTCATAATACCTACGCAGGTGCCCAAAACTTTCGGCTCACTTCATTCAGCCACTAGGGCATCCTTGCTCTTGTTGTTGTAAACATTGTCAGCTCCTAGGTGAGAAAAAACTTCTAACAAATATTTAGACAGACTTTTACTACTATGGTAAACAGCTCGATAATCTTGACTAAAAATACTATCATATGTTCCATATTGGTACGATTTATTGACTTCGCCTTATGCCCGTAGTAATATTTATTTGTTTCACATTGGTACGATTTATTGATCAATTTAACTACTAATGCGCACAGCGATTAGCTATTGGAGACACTTACAGACTGCTATGCAAAGAGTCTTCTTCAAGCTATGAGTCTTCGAGGCTCATTGTTAATTATAAGTTAATTATCATGTACTAAACGATGATGAAAAGTATCACGCGGAGACCTGCATGGTTGTTATACAGATCAATGCCTGCATGTGTATGGGACTTTACTTTAATGTGTTCGTAAAATATTAAAGAAAAAGAAAAGAGAGATTGGAAAAGAGGTCCTACCAAAAGCCGAACAATAAGCTATCAAAAAAACAAATAATCTTAAGGAATAGGAAGTTTGTTAAATTGAGCTGCATTACAGAGCTTATGTGTGGTGCAATGACCATGAGTAGGATTTGACTAACGTCTATTATCAATCATTATCAATGAGACAATTTTATTTATTACACTTCAACTTGTGTCCTCAGTTACAATTATACCGCATTGCGAAAATAAAGCCCAATATATCGAACTTACGATTATGAGAGTAAGTTTTAATTTGACAAGTCTAGCAATACTATTAGTCATTATTATTATATTGTAACTAAAAAACTTTTGGGCTTAGATTCCTTATTCAGACTTAGTATATTGAACAACAAAATGTATAACAAAGTTGTCAGTGTGTTTTATTATTACAAGTACAGGCTTTGGTGGTCGGTACAAGTTTCTAGACAATGACTATATCTATCAAGCTAAGACCTTGTACGTATAGATGTGTTTGTGTGTGATATATTAGAGATGTGTAGGTGTGTGTGTGTACTGGTGTCACGTTTCACGTTCGTATTACAGAAATAAGTTGTCTAGTTATTGTCGTCCGGGCGCACCGAACGCCGGTCGCGTCACTATGTGTGTCCAATAGACCAAACTATATTATGTCGTCCGAATACATAAATTGTAGCCGTGAGAGGGGATGAGGTATAGCACACGTTTGGAAAGGGACGTTGTCACAGTAGAGAAAGAACAGTGTACCAAGTAGGATGCTGATTTTTTTCATCTAATTACCTTGCATAGAATTTTAATTGAACCTTGCTTAAGAGTAGAATCCTTAGTAGTGTGATGGTGAAAATTACCGGATATTCAAATATAAATAATATGTGGTTTGTTACTACAAAACGCGACGTTATAGTTAACGTAACTATATTTGATCAATGATTAGACTAGCTTATATTTTGAAATTTTGGTATGTCAGATAAATTATAATTCTGGTCTTACAAAATATATATATCTTGGTATTCGGTCAAGTTAACCTTGTATTTTTTATGCACTTTGTGCTTCAGGCTGCGGGATATAAAAAAAGTCTGATGATGATGACGGAAACCTATTTTTATATACCAGTAGGCGTATGTCATTCGTATGTTATTGAGAACGACTAACATTTCAGGTGTACTCATTCAGAACACCGCAACTTAACCTACTGCACCTTTCACTCTGTGTCCATTACGACTTAGCGTAGTTATTGCGGTCACGTCGCAAACTTTGTAAGGGCAGGGTCTGGCAAGGAGGCATGCCGTGCCAGTCCTGCCTGTCCGGGCAGTGACGCGGTAATTGATCGACACCTGCTAATTAATGCTGTGATTGAGTTTCAACATTTAAGGCACGTGAGTGGAACACATGATGGCGTTCAATAGTTCGTTAGGACCTTTGTTAATAATTATCTTCAAGGATATTTCAAATAACTCGCAGATACGTTTACTAGGAAGTTAATAAAGCATCACTTAAAAGAAGGCTTTTTGGGTCAAGGTTAACGGATGCCGAATTTTATTGAAATTGGTTCACTCAATTACTTTTTGGAACGGCTTGTTTGTCTTTTTTTTTAATTAAAGAGTATCGATCAAAGTTATTTGTTGTTGACCAAATTTTTTTACCTTCAACGGACGATGTTTATGTTGTATGATAACAGCAAAGGAAACTTTAATAACACTATGAACTTAATATTCTTTAAAATCATTTTTACCTTAAGGTTGTAATATGACGATTTTGAGACGCATTTCCTCAGACGAATGTTTGTACGGTTTTCACCAATAGAGTGTCTAATTCCTGAGGAACGATTGTGTGTATAAATCATACGGGCAAGGCCGCATCGAAATCCAGTAATTATATAAAATTAAACCTATTGCAATTAACGCGAAAATTTTTAATGAAATAATAACAAAAGCATAGTTTACAACAGCGTAGCGTTCCGATCATATACCAACAAAGCACCGCCATTACTCCAGCTTTATTAACTGGACAAACAAACCGTACAATCAAATTATGCGCACAATTGTAAAGCAGGTAAATTAAAACTAAAAGGTTCACCGTATCGCGTTGTGATCATAACCGCTGGCTCCCACTGACAGCACGGCGAGGCGGCATTCTGCGGCGAAGGAAAATACTATTTATTTCTATGACCTTAAAGTTCTAATTTGTCCTCAGGTCAAGATGTTTCGGAATGCCTTGGCATCAAGTCCGTATGTCATGTGCGATGATTATAATAAAGTTACAACTATATTTTCATAATTATAAATTACTAGAGGACGCCAGCAGCTACGCCTGCATTTTTTTTAAATTTACCCGTTTTGGCCGATCCCGTGGGAATTGCGGGAAATCCCTTCTTAGTGCACCCCTACGGTCCCCAAGGAACATACGTGCTAAATTTCAGCTTCCTGCACCCAATAGTTTCGGCTGTAGCGTGTCTGTCAGTCAGTCACTAACGCAAGGATTTTATATATTAAGATGATAGTTTCGAGCGTAAAATACAGAATTGCATTATAGAAAATCTCCACAGTGAGATTAATAAGCAATACTATTTATAAATATAATTAGTAAGTATAGGACTTTAATGTGTTTGAAAAAATACTATAACAAGTAACCCAATAATGTAGGTATTAATGTAGAAAGGTTCTAAAAATAAATATTGTTTTACACAAAAGGTATAAAATGAACAAATTTTATGAAGGCGTCATGCAATTTTTCTGCTTATATTGACGCAGCGTCGCTCTTTTCCGCTCCAATGTGCAGGCAACCTTACATTGCTGCTGGGGTTCGGGATAGCCACCCTTATCTCCCTGCGTAGCGGTCGATCGATATTGTTATCAATTAGACCCAATTTGTTTCCATTAACGCTCTTTTTAAGGTCTCTTGATACCGACGGAATTTGTAACGGTTTAGGGATTATCTTAGCTGTTTCCGTAAGGTTATGAATATAATAGGTGTTGTGTCAGGATTGGTTTTGAAACGACTGAATGATGTAGTGACTTTAGAAGTAGTGCGTGGAGAATTCCGTCAATTAATTTTGCGTGTAAAATTGCCAGTTGTGGCAATCGTGCTCACTTATAACATGCAGTAAGTGCTTAATGGTAATTTAGTAGCTGACAATTCTGTAATTCAAGTATATATGGGCGCAGTGATATGGTTTGTTATATTGTAGAGGCATAAACGTAGAGCAGAGCCATCTAGATGACTAAATGATAACTAAACGATACCTAAACCCGGAAGTTAATATTATTTTAATGTAAATAACTTTATTTTAATGCTTGTAATTAATATTATATAAATTGTGTTACATTTCTGTATTTACATAATGTATTTCTTAACGCAGTATTGGTTGATATCGTCTTTAATAGTTTGATTTAGCTTTGTCGCCCGCCAACACATTTCGGTAATTTTATAACTAATTAAATTGATCAAGACGTATTTCGACGCTTTAGCTAAAGTAACTGGAATTCTATATTGTTTCTTTATTATAAAGATTAATTGAAAGTTCATACATACGATACTTTACTTAACGTAATCAAAAGTATAATGTTTTTATACTGAGTAAGTAAGGTTGATGCGACGGCGGGCGGCCATGACACTTTTCGTCGGACTTTTGTATCGTGAATGAAGAATTCAAGAATATAATGCACTTTTCAGTTAATTTGTGTGGTTTTATTTGTGGATCCTCTGGGGGTGTCCTGACGATTGTGCCACGGCGCCGAAATATACCTACTAAGTATCGTTTGCTATATTTCGAACCTTGTTTGAGTGGCGACATCTAGTGCCAATCACTGATAAGGTCAATTTAAGACTTCAAAATTGCTGTATAATGCAGATGTTATTCATGAAATAAATATCGTATTTAGGAATTAATTTATTGAGTTTGTAATTTTTTTAGACTTGTAGGTATAAAAAGAATCTAATGTCTATTTGAAGTTAGACATTATATTCTTTTTATACCTACAAGTCCAAAAAAAATTACAATTAATCTCGACAGTAGATGCTTCTGCGCTCAAATTTCTAAGTAATTAAACTGTAAAAAAACATAATATAGATTACATTTAATCTAAATAGCGAAGGAAAGACAGTATAAGCTAAAGGCGTGTACCTAAAAATATGTAAATGAAATTTACTAAGCCGAAGACTATATTTTATTTTTTATTAGTTTGAGTTAGTTATTTTTATTTAGTCATAAGTTTGAGACAGGGTTATCACAATTATAAATACCTACAGTTACTATTCACTCGTCGTTTAGTAAAGCAACGGCGTTTAAAAAAAAAATTACGCCGGCGTTTAAAGGTAAGTAAGCTTTGGAATACTATTTTCTGGTAGAACTCGAAGTTAAATGAAGCCGATTTTTAAATATTACTAAATATTACAACGACAAAAAGAAAAAATAGGGCAATCAATAATACATTAATGGGAAAATCCATCTACGACGGGTGAAGAATGCCTTCGCGACAATTTAAAAGAAATATCAAAATATCAATTTCACTGCACAAGCAATTTTAGACGTCTTATATCTTTGTTTATTGAATTCTACATGCGTAGAAGGGACGATAAAACGATAATAGGACAATATATACACTACCAAGGTTATAAGAGGCGAGTGCATAATTATTTATACACTTTTCTCTTGCAATTTAAAAAAAAAAACACTTAAAGAAATAACTATTATTTAATATTATTTTTTCAGCGATGTGCAATGTAGGAACAAATATCATTAACGGCCATTTACAATATTCGATCCATACGTGGATTTAGATATTCGAGATTCGTGTTTGATATATTTTGTATGGAGCTTATTTCAAAAACGAATCTAAAATCTACAGATCTATCTATAGATCGAATATTGAATTCCGTAGTAAGTATATTTAAAGTACAGATAGATCGATACAGGTCTCCGAAATGCTATTTTGCAGAACAGATTATATTTTACTCGTAAGTGCTAATTAACTTACCACTAAGGATTCCGAAGACCCTGCAAAAAGAAGATGGTACAGTAGGAAAGTGTGGACCCCGGGCTCCTAGGCGTGGACCATGGATCGCAACCGGGGCAAAGCTAAGACGATTACCTATTACGATGTTGAGATTGATACAAACCTTTTGCCAACTAATTTAGATTCAGATGTAGTATTCTGAAAGTCACCCGAAATGGTTAAATAAAAATAAAACATATAATCAACTTACCGCCGTTATAGTCCATAAACAAACTTTCAACGCGACAAATAAAATCAACGAACTACCCACATTTCCAAGAAAAAGAAATACGTCGCCAACAGAATTTTATCACGTTTTTTCGTGAACCGTCTGGTAGCCCTCGGCCGCAAAATATCAGGGGTCGTTCATAAATAACTGAGCAAGTAAGCAAGTGTGTCGTGTACAATAAAGGTCTCCTGACGTCACCGCATGTTGTCCCTTCACACACCGGTGCGTATCACTGACGCGATCGCTTTCACTTCACATGTGGCCCGTGATATCACACATCATTTTATTACTTCCAGTCCTGTAGACACGCTACGATGTACGTCAAAAATAGTTGGCCGACTAACCGCTCTAATTTCATTAAAACTAACAACCTCGTTCGGCAACTTTTTCCTTCACTGAATATTTCGTTTAAGCTGAAATATTTTTATTCCATTTTACCTTAACATTTTTATATTTTTCTGTTTATATTTGAGGTTGATTTGATAAAAACCGCTACCAAAGATAAATTTGGATAAAAAATGGATTTTCTTCTCAAAAATAATGTATAGCGTTTCACATTGCTTATAAAAGGTTGTATCCCTTTGGGTTATGGAGGTCAAACAGAAATATTCCGTGTGGAACGCGAATATTCTGTCAAATCTTATTAAGCTCTTACTAACTCAAGCTCCAAGTCGAAAGTCATCTGCACTGTCCGTGTGGTGACGGATTAAGAATACGGAATGTCACCACCCCATATCATCCCATGGGTGTCGTAAGAGCCGACAGAGGGAGCATATTATGCAGAGAACAACACTGTAAGAGAAGGAAAACTTGATACAAACCCTATACCAACCCGTTTGGCCAGCGTGGTATAGTAGGCCAATTCCTCCTTTCAAAGGAGAGGCCTAGTTCAGCAGTGGACTATTAAAGGCTGATGTGATGTTGTCTTAGTGAGTGTGTTGGTTTTTCTAACTAACACAACGTAATCGGAATAAACAAAGAAATAAACATTTATATTTTGACATTGACGACAACTGTGTTCTGTGAAACTGTGCCTAGTAATTATAAGAGCCACGAGGGAATAAAAGTTTGCAATATTTTGCAAGATGGATTTGCTTTTTAATAATTGGATTATGAGTGACGCTCACGCTCAACCAAATTCTACTGTAGTCCACCAGCTTTTAGCCTTTTTTTTATATTCTTCATGTACCCTTGTGTCGGAGGGTAGGGTATCGTCGAAGCATTCGTTGCTACCCCCCGATGGGTATTGGCCCGCCAGATGGTCAGGCGGGCCCCGAACAAAACCCCCTTGGCGGCGGATGAAAGTGTTGGGCGCCGCCGCCAAAACACTCAGCGGCCGCAGAGGATAGGGCAACGCAACACTTCATCTCCTCTTCCTCTGCGGCCCCACCGCGACTCAACTAATGGTGCGCCCCCATTTGGTCGCGGGAGATAGGGCACGCGGCACCGCAACACCGACACGCCTCTCCTCCCGCGACCGCACCCGACTGCGAGGGACAAGCAGAAGCTGCACCTTGGGACGCATCCTACGCAGGCCTCACCCAAGCCCACGTGAAGCGTCCCCTCCCGGAATCCCGCTTAGCTTCACCGTGGGTGTACCTGCAACCCACGGTTACTGAGCCCCCCACCATGACAAGGTGGAGATCCCACGGGGGGATCAGCTTTTAGCCTCGAGCTGTTCTTTCAATATCACAATACCATAAGACACAATGTTTCCTTTCAATAATCAGGTTAAATTGATAAAACATTTTTTTTACTAGTCTCACTTGAAGAATTCCCATTTTGTAAAATTCTTCTGACAGCACGCATGGCGTAAGAAAGAAAGAGAGAAACATTTATTTGGATACAGCACAAACAGAACAACATACAATATTTTAAAAGAACGAAACTGATTACAAAGGCACATTCGCATTCAATAGACATAGAGAGGATAGTAGAGGTTTTAACAGTCGCCTTGCAATATCTTACCCCGAGTATTGTAACTTCGAACCCCACACGAGATATTATTTACTTTGTGTAAGCCACAAATTGTTGTTATATTGAAGGTTTGTAAAGTCCCCTGCGACACATGATTTCTCCTATTGTGGCCGTTATATTTGAAATACTTAATTTTTCGTCACTTGAGTAGACGTTGCTGGGTGACTGACTAGTGACACGCCTAAGCCTACGTCAGACAGTCCTCGTACAATAAAAAAATTACAATTACAATTTAAGAGCAGAATTACAGAAAAATATCGTTTGACTAAAACGCCGTAGTAAAAGCTGATGTACTGTTAATATGGTTAAAGCAGAGAGCAACCACGGACTCCAAGTCATGCATATTTAGTGTCTAAGCACACTATGCCAATCTTTCGCGACCGAAGTTCGGCATGATTACGCCCGCAATGCTATTTGAATTACTGACGACACACTATACCGGAATTACGTCGCGTTATAGCGTACAGCGTAACTTCGGGCGGGCGTAACCGCGTAAGTTTGGCGGCAACTTTTCTAGTAGTAGAGCACACATTATACGCGACTTCGGTTCCATTGTCGACGAAGATACTACACAAAGTTGCGCAACGGAATTTCGGCCGCGTAAGTTCGGCACTTATGGTATGTCATATCAGCCGAATACTTCGGAACGTAAATTCGGCCGCGGAACTTCGGTCGCGTAAGTACGGCATAGTGAGTTAAGATACTAAATGGCAAAAGAGACTACGCTAAGATACTACGCTAAAGAGACTACGCTAAGATAATAACAACGATAATACTCACATACGTATTTAGATTCATTTGCCGAAAACAAAAACAACTGCGATGTATAAAATAAATACCAAATGAACAAAATAAACAAACAACGTTGAAATTTATTCCATCTCACTGAGATGTAGTCGTCAACAAATAAAATAATAATTATTCCATCACATGCACACACGCATGACACACACACATACACACACGTACATGCACATTTTTCGAACAATCATACTCAAATATTGTTTAATTCGCCAATCGTTCTGCAATCACTGTAGCTGTCTGTTGAGCGATATTTGATTAATACATGACGGAACGATTATCCTACTGTTTAACAAATTTATTAAAATTATATTTTTACACGTTCGTTTACATTTTATAGCTTGTAGAAGGATTTACATTCCATACAAACTGACAAAATATTGAATGAATTGGCTTTTGATGAAAACAAAATACTCATAACTAGCTCAAGAAGAAATTAATGTAGCTTTACTTTGCCATTCTATTACGAACGGCAAATTAAGTCATGCTTCAAGCGCACATAATAACGACAAACATTCTGTCAGGCAGTGTTACTGACTGACAGACAGACAAGGCACAGCCAAATCTACTGGGCGCAGGAAGCTGCTAGACATGTGTAACCTTCGGGGATTGTAGTAGTGTAGTTGGCCACTAAATATACCTTTCCTGAAATTCCACGGGGCAGAACAAAACCGGTTACGTTAAAAAAATATTGTTCGTGCATCCTCTAGTAATTATATAAAGCACTATCAAACTTCACCGTATAGCTTCCAAAGCATCTCTTGAATAGCCAAGCGAGACAATAAGCTTATAATTAAATTACTTAGTTAATACTATATTTATCTGGTATATTCTGTTCTATTTATTGTTTCTAATTATAATTTCTATTCCCTCCCGATTAATTTTTTGGTACCTTTGGAAAGTCTAACACATTGTTTTCCAAACCTGAATATAGATAATGACGTATTTTACTCCCACGCGATCAGACAATAAGCGGTTTATTTTGAATCAATATTTACATTCAGAATAGACCGTGCAAACAATATTATCTGTACCTTCATGTATATAAATTCTTGCGTTACTAACTGACTGACAGACAACGAACAACTAAAACTACTGGGCGCAGGAAGCTGAAATTTGGCATGTATGTTCCTTGAGAAGAAGATAAGAGGGAAACACTAAGAGTAGATTTTAGAAATGCCCACTCTAAGGGAGTAAAATTGTCCCACGCTGACGTAACCGTAGGCAAAGTCAACATTAGATAATTATACAAACTTCCTTATTCTACGGCTCTTTTTAGCTCTCGGAAGACTTTTATATTTTTTTATCGACTCACACGTGTATCCCCGAAAGGTTAGGCAGAGGCATTACACCCACATTTCACCATGAATTTTTACGTCCCACGTAATAGGGGGCGAGCCTATTGCCGTTACGGGGCACATCACCAGACTCCGTGCTGCTAATGAGTATTCGGAAAAACCCAGTAACGCTTTTGGCTGACCCGGGACGCCAATCAGCAGTTGCATACGCTATCCACTGGACCATGGAGGCTGTCCTTTAATACAGTTAAGATAATGACAGCAAGCGGTGATAGACTAAACAGCAGACTGCTACCCAGAAGCAGTCATCCTCTTAGCGTTATCCTAGTTTCAATCTGGGGTCCGCTTACTAGTCTAACCGGATTTGGCTGAATATTAGCTTTTCCACGGAGCGACTGCCTGTCTGACCTCCGGAACCCAAAAGGGATAGCTATCCCTTAGGGTTCCGGTAGGCTCTGGGTAGCAGTAGTAGCTCTACTGCTACCCAGAAGCCTCGGGTACAAAACCACAGGCCAGTTTAAGCGTAAATTAAATCCGGGAAGATTGTATCAGTGCTAGTTAGCATTGAATTGGGTACAATGTTGTACAACGGTGCTGCGGATACACCGCAGTCAGTGAGTGTACTGGGACTAAGTGGCTAATTTACATTGTGCTAATCCGGTGACGGGGATAGTAAGCGCTTGCATTTAACCAAAACGGGACCATTGGTTCGACAAGGTATTTGTTTTGTATTTTTGCACACTATACTGTACACATCATCAGCCTTTAACAGTCCACTGCTGGACTAGGCCTCTCCTTTGAAAGGAGGAATAGGCTAGTTGACGAAAAAAAATTTATAAGTCCGTCCTTTAGATTATTCAAAAATAAGCGATACGTATTTTTTTATTTGTAAATTAAACCAAAACTGACCAAGATATAGCTCATTAAAGTTACGTATAACGTCACGCAGTGCTGCATTTTTTCGCACTAGATGACGTCACACGTAACTTTAATAAGCTATATCTTTGTTATTTTTTATTTAATAGAAAAAAGAAAAAATACGTGTCCAATATTTTTTAATAATCTAAAATACGGACTAAATAAAATGTAATTATTCTGACCCTGGAAACTACCCTATTGGCCTACTATACCACGCTGGCGAAACGGGTTGGTATAGGGTTTGTATCAAGTTTTCCTTCTCTTACAGTGCTGTTCTCTGTATAATATGCTCCCTCTGTCGGCTCTTACGACACCTATGGGATGATATGGGGTGGTGATATTCCGTATTCTTAATCCGTCACCACACGGAGAACCACACTATACTGTATACCTATGTCTATTATGGCTATTAGTAAATGTAGTAGAACTCTATCGTAAAATATAATAGATATGAGGAAGTGAAAGTTGCACTATTATTATAGGAGTGTTATATTCTATCAACAGGGGCAGCGATATCCTAGTGAAGAAGCTAACAACTGCCATGCTGAGGACATCGTATTCAAACCCACAGCGTACACCACTGACTAGTTAAGTATACATACTTGACTTTAACTGCAAACAATAGAGTTACGGCTGCAGATACAGTTTAATTTTTGTTGAGCTGAGGCCGGACATTATAAAGATCGTCTATAATAATATAATAAGTATGCTAGCACAACTCGCACACGGTAATATGATTTTTAACCAAGCAGAGCTAGTCAAAATTTAATTTTCAATACTTTGCTTAAGGTTGGGTCAGTTAAATTCGTCTTGGCGGCTGATGTTGTGGTAAGTGTCATCCTGGGTTAATTTTTAAGCTTATAAAAACAAGAACAGACATTGTGATACCACCATCTGTTTCGCTAGTTCGGTATCTACAAAATTCGCATACTCTCATCTCTCTATCTCTACTTCGATATCTAGTCATCGCCTCACGCTCGCTCACAAGTGCCTACCGCAGACATTCTATTAGTATTATTATTCGCCCGAAGTTCGCCCTGGCAATGCCTCTGCCTCTATGGCTTGCCTGGTGCAGTTGTACTAAGTACAATGGGCCAATTGAAACAGTTCGTGTAACTATGGACAGTTACTGTTATATTACATGCTAGTGTGTTGTTTCAAAACGATAATGGTTCTTAAAATTTTATTATTTATAGAGTTATTAAGTTATTGAACCCAATTGGCTTGAGTACGACTTGACTGAAAACGTTCTACGCTCTGAAACAATATCGACGTAAAATACCGGGGTCTGATCTCCGAGCACGAAATACTCTCGACAAAGTATTCGTAAGGTAAATGTCAAAATTTGTATGACAATAGTACAGCGCCCCTATCGTGAGTAAGATGCAACTAATATTGGCAGCACAAACTACTTTCGACGACTATCCTGCGGTAAATGTCATGCAAATGTATCGAGCTAATGAATACAGATTTACACAATAGAAGCGCATTTCTTAAGGATTTCGTGTGCCGATTCCAAGTGGCGAGTTGGCGGGTTTCGTCAGTTGGTCTCTCTTGCACTCATAGAGACAGCTGTCACAGCGCGACTGCCACGCCGCCAAGCGGCAATTTGGGTCACAGAAAGTTTGTCTACAGAGCGCCCATAAGAAATGAGCCTCTATATAAATATCTATGCTCTATGATCGAGCTTTCTAACAAATAAGTAAAAAACGGCAGCACGAACTCTGATTTGACATAAGCAAAGTAAAGTTAATGTCAAACTAATGTCATTTTGTCGAAAAAAAATTCACAAAATTCTATTTGTTGGTTGGCGTAGTGGTTTAAGCGGCCGCCTTGCCGCTTGACACTGCGCTGAGTGTTGTGGGTTCGATTCCCACACGAGACAACACTTTGTGTGATTCATAAATTGTTGTTTCGAGTCTGGGTGTTTATTGTGTCCATTGGTTGTATGTTTGTAAAGTCCCCCGCGACACAGGATTTATTCCTAGTGCGGGAGTAATCTTTAAAAAAAAATCATATTGTATAAATATGTTTTTTTTTAAAGACTTTAAGCGTTTTAAGCTTTTTTATGATGAAAATTTATGTAGTTTCATATTTGATGTGTTCATTTTGAATCTAGGCTATGATTATTGACACAATAAAGAAGTAAACACGCGAATTTCGCCACTTTAAATATGTAGTAAATAACACGATATTTTGGATACGAGCATGTAAAAATATAAGTGAAAATTATCTATATACGAAAAACAAAGTACCAATCGACATCGACATCATATTAATTTTCTAATATGAGCATAGGATGTTCTTGAGAAACTCTTTTAACACTCCTGCGTACTCTACTCTACAATTAAGTTGGTACTCTAATCTACAAGTATAAAATAACTTATGTATCCTGACTGACATATAATCACACTGCTGAAGATAGAAACATGCAATTTGGACCGCGGATTCATTTTATAATTATTAGGAAGGATTTTCATATTGTATCTTCAAGGGGGTACAATTGGGTTTGTAAGATTGTTTTATAACCCACTTATATTGAAGTAGGTACCATAATATGCGGGCACCACGAGAATAATAATAACATTTAGGTGACGGACGAGTATCTGCCGTAAATAATTTGTGAGACTTATATCAACGTCTTACCTAGCCCTCTCGGATATGACTGAATATCAATAAAAACGAACGCTTTAGTCAGAAGACATGTGATAAGATAGCTGTCTATTAATCTTATTAAGCTCTAGTAATAAATGAAAAACACCAATACAACAATAACCATTATTTTATTTTCAACCAAATATTCGTATAAAAATAGGCTTTGAATGTCTGGTACATAACATTGGTTGACTTTATTAGCTTCTGTATAAAACATCATGCTTCTTAGCTATACAAATAACCGAAACCTTCTTAAGACATCATACATTTAGGGGCGGAACATATCTGACGGAAGATCCGTCGAACGTATCTTCGGTCGCGTATATTCCGTCAAATGAGTCGGTACACATCTGACGGAAAATGCGTCGAGCGTATCTGCACACATTTGCTAAAAGCGTGGCTATTATGCACACATATAAGTTTGGTCGTGCAGGGCCGTACTCAGGGCAGCTCAATATTTTACTGTCATATTCTTTTACCTAATCATTTTTCGTGTTCCCTGATGTTATGTAGTCACTGAAGTCCGGTAGTTATTAATATTGTAATTCGAGTTTGAATATTAAAAATATGTCGGACTTAAGACATTTTTATAGTAGCCAACAAGCGTTATTTGAATATATTTCCGATATAGGTATGGAGAGTAGTGTAATATTGGGGCTTCTGCATCACTCACCTCGCTTCGCTCCGTTCGCAATGCAGAGCGCCCCAAAATCACACTACTAATATGATCTGCGATACGGACGGTTGGCATTAGAAGTATAATATTATTTCATTCATCGATGCATCGTAATACTGGTAGCATAGTAACAATGTTTTTACTTGGGATGACATAATATAAACAACATTCTCAAGTTCGTTCGACGCGCTCAGTGCGGCTCGGGCACAGCGATGCATTCATAATAATTTATATGTACATACTGTTATCTTTGCACAGCACGTTGATAATTTTAATGAATGAATGCAAAATCTTAACTTAATTCCCGGGTCGGCCAAAGTGTTATTGGGTTTTTCTGTTAGGAAATTCTCAGTAACAGCATGAAGTCTAGAAATGTGCCCGGTACGGCAATAGGCTCGCCTCCCTATTACGTGGGACTTAAATATATCTGGCGAAAGGTGGGTGTAGTAATACACCTTTCCTACCTCTTCAGGGTTACAGGCATAAGACTATGAATGTATGTACTTATGAATTATATAATTGTTTTATCCACAACTAGCTTTTGCCTCTGACTTCATCTACATTGAACTTGAACCCACGGTCACTCGGATTCCAGGTGATGCGGACGTATCGAGATAAAGCAGATTGACTGCACGTGTAGTGTTCGATCGATTAATATAAATGTGTTCTGACTTTTGCGTCACTCAACTCGCTTCGCTCGTTTCGCGACGCAGACGCTACTTTTACTTTTACTTTTGTTATCTGCGATCCGTTTTATTCACGATATAGATTATTAACATTATGTTTGAGCTTAGAATAATAACACCTATTCTAAGGTTTTCAGGTTAGGAATTTAACTCCTTGTCTTAGTGACCAATGTAACTGTTCTCTTTGCTGAGTTTTTTATTGTACTTATGAATGTGTATCAAATCATGTAATATTCCAATCATAGTATATATTAAAACTAAATGGGTATGTTAGTGAATATAGGAAACGATTAGGTAAAATGAAACAATCCATATTGTATCTTTTTAAAAAAGTTTATTATCAAAGCACCATTTTTTTAAGCACATAACATTTTTTAATGCACATATTGAGTCATGATAGATACAATTGTACAAATCTCCGGAATATTTATAGCGATCATATAGGGTCAACAAATTAGGACAACCTTTATCTTCTAAATTAATTACATTAACACTATTTAAAGTATTTTTCAACCATGACACTTTTTCAAGACCTTTAACGAAAACACACTTATCTTTTAAGATATCTAAAACTAAATATTGATAATTTGAGTAAGGTATAAATCTTTCGCTCCAGTATATTTTTCTATTACGTTCAATCCAGCAAACTTGTTGTCTTTCTGATTTAGTCAAATCGTAAAAAGGAAATGGCGGTTTGATTAAAAACACTTGCAGGCTTTGATTACACCATATAGCAATTTCTTTTATTATAAATTCATTTGCTTCTGTTTTAAAGCCTTGGATGTCTACAATAGCAGTCATGATAATCTACGCACGATGTTGCTCAGAGGATTGTATTCCACAAGTCGGTCGTTTGTAATCAAACAGTATGCAGTTGTCTTATCTGGTATTTGTGTTGAACATTCAAATTCCAATTTTACATCCACTGGACCAGTTTTTAAACTATCGTTTTGCCTCGAGCAGTCTAAGATGAAGACTGGGGCCTTTTCTTTGAAATCCTGCAGATCAAGCAACGGTTCTACCGGAGAGTTGTAATACGACTGACGAAATTTCACATACATTTCAAATAATATACTATATTTGTTCTCACAAACCTTTAAAGATAAAGGCTCATAAGGATAATATTGCGAATTTAAAAAGAGCGTAACATTTGTCACCTCACAATGATCAAATACCGAACTGTCTTTAGTTCTATTATTTTTTCTATTAGTTTGCAAGCAAAAAATGACATACCGAGGGTTTTCTAATTGAGAAGCAGTCTTTACTGACCAAGAATGCTTTGTGGTTTTAGGTAGTAAAGGATACTCATATAAATCCCAATTTCTAAAGGCCATCTGAATAGTTTTATCTCTTTCTAAGTGCTTTAAAAGTATTAAACGTTCTCGATCGGAAACTTTTATATGTGGTACTCTCCATTGAATTCTCTGTATATCTATTTGAAGCTGAATGACTTCATCAGTAAGAATAATACTATTTAAGTTAGAATTACTCCTATTCAATATAAGTTCGTGTTTACAATTTATCACAATTTTATTGTAATCCTCTGCAAACCCTAAAATCTTATTTAAGGGCACCACAACGCTAAAATGTCCATCACTTTGGAATCCGTTTAAATTCCAACCCCATAATGCAGAAACTTTACTTTCTGCTTCATTAAATGAGATGTATGACTTTATTGTTGATGTTATTCCAGAATTTTTTATACGGTCTATTTCAATTCCATTCATTTCGTACCTGATGTCTTGGAACAAGTACATAACAGGGTTATTAGTAAACGTAACAGCTTTCTTGATCTGATGCCCATCCTTACCGAACAGCTTTGCCTGACCTTCGATGTAGATGGAACTGGCTGATGGTAGCACGTATATATCTTGCTGGTGTATGGGGATTCTGATTTCATCGTTTTCTCTAAAACTGTTATTATAGGGATTGTATGAATGGATTTCATAACTTTCGATTGAACTATCAAATTGTGGTAAATCGGTAATCTGTAGTATACTCATACTTTAAACCCTAAAGCTTTAAGAAAATCTTTATTTGATTTAGTCAATTTCTTCACGTTTTTCTTACGTCTGTGCACCTTAATGGTCGTTGACGGAATGGGACGTTTTATTTTCACTGAAGGGTTTTTATAATATACTATCATTTTGCTTTTCATAAATGAAGACGTAATTGAATATTTTCTTCACCAAAGTCAATATGGTAACCAAACTGATCTACAATCCTAACAGATATGGATGAAATTATATTTTTGTTAACTGGAAAGTAAATAACGTTCTGAGGTATTTCTATGTAGCCGTGACTTGGAGCAGTATCAGATATAAATTCATGAATAAAATGAGTCGGTAATCCGTTGCAGTATGAACCGTGTACAAGATCACATTCAATTCTGATAACAGCTGTTAAACTGCTGTTATTAACGGGCACATTCGGTCTTGTTTTTAATACTGAAAAGTATAGTAAACCGCACTCGTACTGATCAGATAAATGAAGAGGTCGTTGAAAATACGAAATCAGTTCCGATTTATTTCCAGAGATGGTAACCGTAGTAGACATGCTTGCATACTGAACTCTTTTAGATGATCCTGTTTATTTTATTTCATGATTATACCAAAAAATCTTTACGAAATTTAAACATAAATGTCCACAATTGAAGGGGTGATCACGTTGTATATTTTCATAATTATATTGAATGTTAGAACCTACATATTTTATAAATTCCTTCGGAGGTTTAAGATTTCCATAACTGTCAAAATACTCAACATAATCATTATATTTTGCATAGGCTACCCAATGAGAACCAGGATTTTTTTAACTATCCAAATTAATAACTCCACATTATTTTTTATAAGGACATTTAGCGAGCTCATCTCTCATAAAGACACCTCTAAAATAAGGAATTCTATTCCCGTACTTTAAAATGTCAAAGTTAGTTAAGGCCCGTTTGGGTAGCCGATATCTTAGTTTTTTTCTTTTGATACGAAAATTCCAAGGCCGCCTTTATGTGGTTTAAGGTGTAGTCCTTTCCCAATACATAGAGCTTCCATTTTTTCATTATGTCTTATCGATTCTTCATACAGCTTTTTAGCCATTTTGAATTCATTTATGGTTTTAGCAATACCAGCTGCACCGCCTGCTAAAGCTCCCGCAGCTGATAATCCCGCAAAAATAGGAATCAAAGGTAATACTCCCCCAGTTTTTGGAATAGGAATAACGCGAGGGAGCTTAATCGATGAATCATCAGCCAATTCTCTAGTAGCGGCAATAGCTAATTCTATTGCCATTTTCTTGCTCTTAGGTTTTAATTTTTTGATATGCCTTTTTGCTTTTGTAATAACAGATTTTAATTTACTTTTTAACCCTTTTCCAGGTGTAATTTTTGGAGAATGCTTTTTGTCCAAACCAGAACCAGTTTTAATTTTTGCTGACATAGCCTTACTTACTAAGCATGCCGCGAGTTTTTCAGCTATACTGGCATCGGAAGCAACCGCTCGCTCTTTCGCCATTTTTAACAAAATTAAATCAGCCTTATGTCGATCCTTTAAGTTTGATGACTTGTGATATGCAATATCGTGATCTTTGCAGTATTGGTCCAACTTATTTACGCCGTTATCTCCTTTTGTTAGTCTTATATTAATTTAGTACCTGGGCCACAGTAATTATATCCTGGTAAGTGTAATTCAAATGGTAAATTATTAATAAGCCAATTGAGAAGACTACTCTCTCCAAAACACATTATAAGACTGATGATTCCGGTTTGAATACTTTAATAAATAGTTATGTGATTCGAGTTTGTTAACGTTATTTTATTTATAATATTACATTTGATTGATCAATCCAACTGCTTTCAGCTGAAGACAAACCTAACCATTTTACTAAAACCCTGTTACCTTTTCTTCTAAGAACTTTCTCGACTAGATATATATTGGGATGTTTTGTTTTTTGAAGTTCTTGTGTATAAAATGCTCCTAAAATAGGCAGACCTCTGATAGTGTCTTCAATTAAGTAAGTTATAGGAGTTGTATTTTGTATTTTACGAATTTTAAATATTTCTGTTGACCAGTTGTGAGTATAACCTTTTTCAAATGTACCTTTGTATTTACTGATACGCACATAATCACCTAATTTGTACTTGCTTTTTAAATTATCATTTTTTGGCAACTTTAAATACCTTTCTAATATCTGTGGTAGTCTGCACCTGGTTAAAAGGATTAGATTATAACGAAACCGAAGAGATTATCTGCACTTTAAAATAAACTGGCACGGGCACACCCAAACACATCACAACACACACACAAGCGCGCGCGCGCACACACACACACACACACACACTTTTTGTAAATTTGGTTTGTAATATTTTCCCTTGATAAGTACGTTTGTTTATCACACATACATTATTTAAGCTTTAGTCAAGTACCTTTGTAAAGGAGAGAGCCTGGAGATTTGTCACACAGGTTTCGAACCTATTACAAACTCCAGCTCTCATTAAGGTTTTTGTGAACGCTGTACCTAGTATAGAAACATATGATGTACTTACTTACATGCCTTATTGAGAGAAATAAACAATATATTATTATTATTATTATTATTAATATCAGTTTTTTATTCATATTGTTCACATTAGCAGGGATTTCATTAATAGTGCGATGGTGAGTGTGATTGTTTTTGTAAATAACATCATTGAGGGTATTATTTACCCAATTGTAATTGCCATTTAAACTAAATTCCTTATAGATTTTAGATTTCAATGTTCTGATAAATCGTTCGACTATTGAAGCTTTTTTTGTTGAGAAGGTTGAATAATGGTTAATATGATACGATTTCATAAGCTTCTGAAATTTGTTATTATAAAATTCTATTCCATTATCGGTTTGCAGATTTTTAGGAACACGCCCTTTATCCAACAAAGTTTTGAAAGAGTTATACACATCTTCTTTGCTTTTACTTCTCATAGGAAAGGCCCAAGCATATTTCGAAAATGAATCAATAACGGTAAGAATATATCTATAATTTTTATTTTCTTTTGAAATTGATTGCAAATCAATTAAGTCTGCTTGCCACAAGTCATCTATATCTCTCATGACAACATGTCTTCGCGGATAGTTCACTCTCGCATTTTTATGAATTTCGTTTACCACGTCAGCTTTGCTCATGTTCATAACTCAGTAGGTATGTTTGTCTCGAATTCAGCTATAATACTGAATAAAAAGCATATTATTAGGACTATTTATTATTTAATTATGTCACCTTCTTTTAACTCTTCGATTATTGATAAAATTTCATTATCATGATTTGTATTACCGGCATCTCGGGAAGCAATTAATAGTTTCAATCTGTCAACCAGTTCGTTAGGATCGTCCCAATATACCAAGTCAGTGCTATTTTTGTATTTCTTTAACGTTGGTAAGCTTCCTCCAAATTTAGTGACAATATTATTGTTTGACGATTCAGAAAACAATGGTTTGATTATTTCACGATATTTTATACCTTTATCGCCTCTAATTTGCCCATTAGGATTGAAATCTCTCTTATGTGCATTTGTATAATGCAACATATCTTTATAGACAAGTTTATCTTTGCTCGATATTTGTTTCAAATCAGGTTTTCTTCGAAGTAAAAGTTCTTTTAAACCAGGGGTTAAATTAAAGCTTTTGTCACCAACTTTAATTAAAATGGTATTATCATTATTTGCACTATCTATTTTAGAAAACGACACTATTGAATTACCCATCAATATTTTTTTATTTTCACTCCTTATTCCAAATGGTATGTTTAGGTCATAAATATCATGGATATCACGACCCTCTAATGATATTTCTAAATCATCCGGTAATTCCGTCTGGGGAGGCTTTTTAACGTTCAGTACAGAATTCAGTTCTGGATCATAGCATTCTTCAAACTTAGTAGATGAGCTAGTATTAATGTCACCTAATTCCACGTCTTCAAAATTAGAGTGTGTATTTTCAAAATTTTGTATTTTTTCTAATATTTTATTTGAATCAACTAGAGTTTTAAGGGGATCTGTGACAGGTTTTAACATTTTTTCAAGTGATAAGTTCGTAGAGTGTTCCTGGTTTTTCATTTGTTTTATTTTATTCTTTATGGAGTCTACAGACTTCATTAATTCTATTTTAATATTTTTCTCCATGTTATACTTATTAACAACTGTATTCAGCTAAAGAACAAATTATACTGAATTTGATTTGCCATGTTAATTACTTATATATTTATATATACATATAAACAGTCAGTCAAATTTAAAAAACATATCAAAGTTCTGTCTGTACCTTCCATTATTTAATGGCGATTCTTAACTAATAAGTAGAAAATTATAAGGTTTACTCCAAACAGTTTGACAAATATTTCTAAACTCTTTCCACTGTAAATCAGAAGTAACATGCTCTTCATAAATATGTTTTAAATTCACATCATCTTGTTTGAATATAATAAGAAAATTCACATTGTCACGCAACAGTTGTTTTGGAATTTTGGAATAGGTTTGAGATTAATAGAAACAATCTATTTGTTTATGTCTACCCATACAAAAATAATTGCGAATATTTACTTGATTTTCACACGCAACATCATCAAAAATAAACACAGAATTTGTTAAAGCTTCACTCGGAGAAATGACCTCTTTATCATCGCTATACTTGTAGAGGTTAATCTGCGAGACTCTTCCTAATACTTCACTCAAGAAACGATACTTTGGTTGAAATGAAGTTTTGGAATAAAGATAAAGATTTTTAAATTTTAGACCATTTTGATGTAACAACAAACTAATCATAACGTTTGTTTTACCACAGTTCGATGGACCGCACATTATACATCGAATCGTATTCGGTAATAAAGGACTATGTCTGATCTGGTGAGAAGATTCATTTAAATTTATATTATTAACTTTCAAAGATATGGGTTGCTTGATCAACTTCATTTTGACAATTACTGTAATGAATGTCTAACACACATATTTATAGGTAGCTATACCTTTAACGCTAAATTAGATATCATAAAGTATAAATAACAGCATTTAACATGTTTGTACAGGTCTAGAAAGTTAGGAATTTTGTATTCTCGTATTACAATATTATATTTTTAATAATTGATTTCATTTGGTATTGAATATCATACAGATTTAAAATTGCATTCCTTATTTCATTATGCTGTCATAGTCAGCCGAAATAGGACCTGTTGCTAGCAGAGAAATCAAGTTTTATTGGTAAGTACGTTTTTAATGTTATAAGTTATTACAATATTATATTATATTATTATATGAATAATTAGATATCTTACTTTATTTTTATTTTCAGAATCATGTCATACAGCCCCAGCATTCTCAACATTGGAGGACTTAACAGATTTGTATTTGATAATGTTGATTCTCAAATCCCAAGTCCTTTGGACGAAGTTGACCAGACAGAAATACAAGAGGTTAGTAAATATTATTTTATTCCTCATAGTTAAATTCATATAGTTATGAACTTTTCATTTATATTTTTTATGTTATTATATTGCAGGACAATGCTTTGGCAGAGAATGGTAGACATTTAAAAAACAAGCCATTTTTTTACTCTCAAGGAAATTATGAATGTTTTGAAAAGCATCGGCACAAATCCTCTGATCAGGTAAGTACTACATAAAATGTATTTATGTTTATAAACATTTATTGTGCGCGTCCACATTATTATATATTTATGTGTGATTTATTTTTTTACAGGTTACTAGCCCATATTTCTCCACTCAAGACGATGGCATGACATACATTGAACCAAACTTTTCTACAAAGTCAAAAAAATTGTCACCGTCTAAAAAGCGTCAAAGTTTATTAACGTCATCGGCAAATTCGTACATTGTTCGAAGAAATCGTCCTAAGCAAGGACGTCTTCTAATTAAGATAGATATTCGTGAATTAGATTATGTAGACAAAAATAAAAAAACCAGGCTTGCTTAAGTGCACAATATGTGGTTGAGGAGCCTTATGATGATGTAATGGATATCACAGAGACATTAATAAAAAAAATAAGTAAGAAATTGTGTGATACTGAGTAGTCTTAAGATAATGTTTTTATTTAAGTTTAGTTATATTTCTAAAAATAAATAAATGTTATCTGTTTAAAAATGTGTAATTGTTATGAGTCAATGTTTGTATGCATGCTTTATATTTATGTAAAAGTTAAATAAATGTTGTGGCTGAATTCTTATCGTTTAATTTTTAATTAATAAAAATAGAAATTAGGTATAGAATAGTAAATTTAAACAACTTTATTTGAATACACATTTATTTTATAAAAACATTTTTAACTTAATTCACAACAAATAAAAACAAAAAAAAAACACGGTATACATTTATTGATTATTACAATACTTAGTTACATTCCTTTATTATACATATTTTTATTTGATTATAATAATATACTTATTACACATTTAATTCAATTGTATTTAGCTTTTATAAGTAGGTATATTACAATGTTATTTTAGTTAAGTAGAACAAATAGAGTAAATCTTACACGTACTAAAAGTATTGAACTATAATGCCCAAAGGTAAAGTATTGAAATTTCATCATTGTTGTGCTCAAGTGCATTTCACTAAACTGTGAATTTAAATCTGTTTGTGGTGGCGTACAAAATTGTCATTGTTGCGTATATTCAAACATGACTTAGTGTTCTTATAACCGCAGGCAAATCTAAGTATATTCCAGCTCTTACAGAACTTGTACTTGTTTAAGTTTATTTTCAAATTACTTATACTATTAATAGTCCAACCAGATTCGGCAAGTTCAAACTCTAAACATGTAGATATTATTTTTTCAGAGCATTTAAAATACATGTTATAAATATCTGTATTCGGAACTGCTATCATATATTTGGTGTTGAAAGATTCTATAGTCTTCATTAAAAATAATAAAACGTGAGAGTATTAAAAAAATAGATAAATATTGCGACTTCTACATTGTCTCATCTACGTTACCATTAATTATAGATAGTTATGGTATACGTTACCATAATTACCTATAGATAATTATAGCCATGCTATTAGAAAAAATCTATTTAAATTCTTATGTCGTCAAATAAGTATAATTTGATGGAGAAAATCATACACTGAAAATTAATGTTTTAAATTAAATTAAAATTTAACATATTGTTTGAAAAAATCTTACCTCAGACTCTGAAACGATGGTATTCCGTTTTCACTCTGTTTGTTGTCAGCCCGTCACTATCAGACTCTGATTCTGAAGCGATGGGGTTTTTAGAAAGCAAAGCCTTCTTCTTCTGAGACACTTTTTATCTCTCTTCACATCACAGCCTTGTTTTTTGAGATGCCGCCGGTTTTTTGTTTTGTTGCTCGAGATGTTGAAGGCACGGAGTCTTCTTCTTCAACCCAAAAAGCGTTATTTGCCAAATGAGCCCTGAAAACATTATTAAAATGCAAGAATTTTTTTTTGTTGCCAACATTCCTAGCAGTAGGAAACAACAGGACTCATATTCTTCAAAGGGCTTGGTGTGTTGTTAGCTGTTACTTTTCACAGAAATGTTTAGAAATCTCATCAAATAGAATAACAGTATCAGAAGAAAAACTTTAAACGACATAGGAATTGAATGCGGCGGGCCCCCGAAAGAAACCCCTTGGCGGCGGATGAAGGTGTTAGGCTTAAAATAATATCTTATCGAAACTTAATTGAGTATTTTCAGTTGTAAAACAATTAACTATTACAGTCTGAATAAAATTGATTAAAATATAATACTCACATACTTTTTCACAAATTTAAACTCACAGTTCAGTGAAATGCACTTCAGCACAACAATGATGAAAATAGGGACTAATATCTCAGATGTTTATTTTAGAGACCTCAATTCTAAAGCCTTAGTGTTAGTTTCCAACAATAATTACTTCGAAGATTTAATTGAAACAATATTTGTTATTAGAATTTCATCTCTATCATCTGAGCACATAAAGTCGATTTTATTTTATTAATTTCTCATACTGAACTCGCAATGTGAATGCTTTCGAATACTCTAGATATGGAAAGTGTTTTCACAGCACTTTATCAATATTAGAGTTTTGGAGACAACTTGAGACGAAAGTCGTAAAAAAAATTAACTCTGGTGGAATACATACAAACATATAAGAAACCAGTAAAAATAAGATCTCTGGTAGTTATTTGCCATGTTGAGAAATCTTGCCTTATTCTTTAAACTCTCAAGTCGTAAACGCTGTGTTAGATATAGCTATCCTGCTCATTTTAATGTTAATTTAAAGATATGACAATAGATTTCAAAGTGATTTTTGTTATAGAACTCGTACTACAATTTTACAGATTTAGGCCGAGTGAATATTGAACGATGGGAAATGAAACAAACAGATTTTTTTTACATATAATTATTATTATTAAAAGAGTAATTAAATAATCTTATAAGAAATAAGTGATTCCTAATCTAACATTTATTGTATTTTAAAGTGCTATTTGTTTTAAGACTAAGATATATAAATCATCCATCAAGAATCCTAATTGTCTACTACTTAAATATATTATATATTAGAAGATTTTATCATCGTAATAATAAAAAATAAACGTTTGTACTGAGTTATTGATTATCTTGGATAATTCTATACACGTCATGTTAGGACAAAGTGGTCCAATATTTTATCACATCTTTGACGACACGTTTGGCGCATTGGCTAAGAGTATGACTCGCATCACAATGTAAATAGTAGGTTTAATAGACGCAGCAACTAATGCACCAACGTGTTGCGGGTTCGATTCCCGCACGGAACCAATGAGTATTGTTCCAGTTTGGATTTTGTTTTTATGTTTTTTTTTTACTTTATTTTTTTGTATTATAATCAATTATTATGTCTCCATAATACTGTTGGCTACTTACTAAGAAAGAAAGAAAGAGAAAAACTATTTATTTGTCACAGACACAGAAAAAGTATTACATATAAAAGAAAACATTGCAAGGCATAACGAAAGTAAATATGTGCATAAGTCTGTGAAAAATATGTGCACACTCAGCTATATTGTTGCAATGTGATAGTGTCCACAACTTTATTATTGAGTTATAGTTGCTAGTGAAGGCTAACCTCTCATTATACGGAAGGCCTATGCATTCATTAGTACAAGATGTGCACCAAATCGTTTCGATGCAACGATGTGCCGTGATCGAACATGATATTGTTGTTTATTGTACTTATTTAAGTGCGCGCGATAATTTTTGCTTGGCTATGTCAGTTCGACACCATACCAGATTATGATACACACAACATCCGATCGGACTGATCGCGTCGACCGAACACAGCAGTCGAACTTGAGAATGTTGTTTATACATTAGCATCTCAAACTAGAAACGACAGTAAGTTGTCCCATTGCATTGGTACCTACTACAATGATATGCCGGTGAATGAAATACATATTATATCGTGAATCAGACGGATCGCAGATAACAACGGTATTATTGGGAGCGTCTGCGTCAGCTCACTTTGTCCTGAGTGATACAGATCACATTTATATTAATCGATCAATCATGTCAGTAGTGTGATTTTGGGGCGCTCTGCATTGCGAACGGAGCGAAGCAAGGTGAGTGATGCAGAAGCCCCAATATTACACTACTATGGAGGTTCAAAATTAAAAGACGATGATACGATTTGGTTACGGTTTTTAAGAAAATTTATACAAATGATAAAGAAGGGGTTACAGTTGCAGCGCATGACATAAAATGTTTTCTATGTAGGTATTTTAATACATAAAGTTTGGAAATTAAAAGGCGTAGCCATGAGATTTACTGCCTATTCTTTCTCATGGTTCTAACTTCTATGCCTCTACGTCACATTAACTGTAAATATAAAATCTTTGGTAAAAGTGGATTTTGGTTACAAATCGTGTTCTTCATGTTTTATATTCTATTTTTTTTGTTTAATAAGACAACTCCCGCACTAGGAATAAATGGTTTTTAGGTATTTTTTTGAAAATATTATTAAAATCATAAATCATTCTGCCAGACTCATTACGACGGCAGTAATTCCCGTAGACCTTTAGAACCTCATACCTAAAAATTGGCCCACGATCCAGACTAGCAAGTATGCGTACACTCATAGCACATACTAACACTACATTATTCTACACATTTCGTTTCTGAAAAAATAAGTAAGGTCTGGCGGCCCTGGAATCTTACTCTACTACGCGTCACTCAAAATCACCGATCTGGGAATGACATGGATATGGCATGTCCAATACCTATGAATTTAGCGTGCATACCTACGAAATTAGCGTGCATACCTACGAAATGTTGGGCAATTTAAAATGACTGCCATTTGGGTTGTACTCCAGAATAAAATTGATATCGATATGGAGCCCGTCAGAGGAAAATAATAATTTTTTGTAGTAAGTTACTTTAGTTAGTTTAAATCTTTTGCCAGATTAGTTTATTTCATAATGCAAATGTGAAAAAATATCGTCATGACCCTCTGTATCATGTTGTAGACTGTAAGCAACATACCGTTTGATCTCCCATAAAATTAAAATGGTTCATTTTTTGTCGTCATATTGCACTGTAGTCTGTGGTCTACAAACCAAAGTAAAGAAGTAGTACTAATAAATTTTACTAGATGGCGTTACGTGTCGCAAATCCAACTTCATTTGTCAGTAGTCGGTAATTTGAACAAGTGCGTGCGTGCTTCGATTTGAAAAATAGTTAATAATTCGTTTTTGGATGTGTTTTGGTGTTATTTTGGAAACATGGATAGGTAAGTGTCTGAATTTTAATATCTAAAGTTATCTTTACGAAAATATAGTATTGTTTTGTTTATTTTCTTAAATTCTTGTTTGTTGCTCGTAGGCTACATTGATCAAAAAGGAGAATTTATTATGAATGGTTCTGTATGAGAGCAAAAGTGTTTATAGGAGTTTTTTTTGTTCTAGGAGGGCTCGGAAGCAATCCCTTGCGGACGAGTACATTGCTGCAGCGCTGGAAGATGGTGCCGATAGTGAGGATGGGCTAGATTTTAACGATGACAGCCTTGCGGACCCTGATTTTATACCGGAAACATTCGAAGATGACAATGTGACGTTGGACATTGATATGGATTCTCTAATCGAAACTTTATAAGATGACCACGAAAACCCATCGACTAGCGCAGAAATTGCCCCATCAAACGTAAGTGTTCCTCAGCTTTCTTCAACTCAAGACAACCAACAAATGAGCAACGAACAACCCCTAGGTAAGAAAAAGCCCGCCAAGTTGATATTACGCTGGAAGAAGAAAAATCTTGAGTTAAATGCCGAGCAGCTCATGTTCAAGGGAAACAAGACCTTGGGTCCTGATCTTCTAGAACTTGATACTCCCATACAGTTCTTTTTATATCTGTTTCCTCAAGAACTCATACAAAAGATTGCAGAAGAGACAAACCTTTACCGAGTTCAAAAGGATCCCAATAGCACTTCATATATGACAGAAATGGATGTCAGGCAATTCATAGGTGTGGTCAATGTAATGTATCTTATCCAGTTACCTAGAGTTACTAATCATTGGAGCCCAATCTTAGGTACAACACTAATTCAAGAAACTATGCCATTGAATAAATTTGAGAAAATTCTCCAGACTATACATTTCAATGATAACAGCAAGGACCTTCCCAGAAACAACCCTGAACATGACCGAATTTTCAAAATAAGACCGGTGGTGGACTCTTTGAATGAGGTCTACAGCAAATTTCCATTGGAAGAGCACCTTTGCGTTGACGAGCAAATGTGCTCTACTAAAGCACGAAATACATTGAAGAGATACAATTCCAACAAAGCACACAAATGGGGTTACAAAATCTTCGTGTTGAGTGGCGTTTCTGGATTCGCTTATAAAACTGAAATTGAAACTGGTAAGGAGAATGTTGTCCTACAAGAAGAGCCTGATTTGGGTGCATCGTCCAACGTCGTCAAAAGACTAGCGCGCATAATTCCAAGACACCAGAATTTCCAGCTATATTTTGATAATTATTTTACCTCTCTTCGTTTGTTGGAGTATCTGGCTAAAGAAGGTTTCCACAGTCTTGGTACAGTGAGAAGAAATAGAATACCAGATTGTAAATTGCAAGCAGAAAAGGAAATTATGAAAAAAGAACGGGGTTATTCAGAAGAATACGTAGCTGACGTCAACGGAATCGATGTGTCGACTGTTGCTTGGAAGGATAATAAAATAGTCATCCTTGCTTCAAATTTTGCTGGAAAAAAACCAGAAGCTGATGTTCGAAGATGGGACAAGCAAAAGTCAAAGTATGTGACTATAAAGCGACCCTACGTAGTTGGAGAGTACAATCGTCACATGGGTGGGGTCGACCTCATCGACAGCATCATGGGCATCTACAAGATACGGCTACGTAGTAAACGATGGCAGATGCGCTTGTTCTACCATTATCTAGACCTCACGATGGCTAATGCATGGTTACTTTATAAAAGAGTCTCAAAATACAAAAATCTTTCAGCATCAAGCATTTTATCATCAGCAGATTTTCGTCAGGAGGTTGCAGTGACCCTATGTAAAATGGGTACTAAGTCTGGTATGTCTGGGCGGCGTTCGCTGGAGACCGAGATTCAAGCCAAAAAGCGCAAAGGACCTGCACAATACGTACCGCCAATGACAGTACGCCAAGACCAGATAGGCCACTGGCCGCAATGGTCTGAAAGAAAAATGAGATGCAGGCTTCCAAAGTGCGTTGGATTTACGTATAACATGTGTGAGAAATGTGGGGAAGCACTGTGTTATACTAAAACAAAGAATTGTTTCAGAAATTTTCACCTATCATAATTTTTTTCTGAAAAAGGTTTCCAAAGTAATTCATAGTCGACGAACATACATTTTTAGTCTTATGGTCCAGTGTTGCTTTAAAGCAACACTCCCCTTTTTTTTAAATAACTTCTAAACTATTTTAATAAATGAAAAATACTGATACACGTGTTTTTTTATTTTGTCGTTAAAAAACCGGATCCAAAAAATAGGAAAAAACCACGTTGTTGAGTGATAGAGGGTTAACTTATTCAGTAAACTAGGGCTATCTCTTTTTTCTGACAGAGATATCCCTCAGACAAAACGAGACAAAACTATGTTTGGTGGCTTTATGTCGATTTGTGGGTGTAATGTTACACCTCTGCCTACCCCTCCGGGGATACAGGCGTGAGTCTATAAAAATAAAAAATATAAATAATGTGTATAATGTAATTTTTCTATATGGACTATTTGCCCTCTTCATGTATATTCCTTACTCAATGGTCAAAATTCACGTGGTGCATGGTGCGCGCGACGTCGACGGATAATCCGTCAGTACGCTCGACGTACTAACGGATCTTCGGTCAGGTGTGAAAGGTTGAACGTTTTTCTATACATTTGTATGAATTGGCGTCACGCGACGGATCTTCCGTCAGATATATGTTCCGCCCCTTAAGGTGTTCCAACAACAATGAAATTTGTAAACTTATATTATATTATTATAAACTTCTCGTTGAACACGTTATATTGTAGAATTCACGCAGTTTTAACCAAAGTAAAATAATGTATCACGAAAACCTTCCGTTATAGTATTTAATTCTTTATATAACAATGTGCCTATGATTTAATTACTTACTCGTATTTTGATTTACTCATGAAGTAAGGACATAATATATATATAATCTAAGGATTTACTAGATTTTTATTTAATGACACAAGGCCGTCATCTGACAATAGTGACAATGACAAGAAAGGACATTCGGAAACCATAAAATATTTTTTTTGTTTTCTACAAAACAGTTTTTACAAAATAAATTTTATAAATATTAACCATTTCACCTAGTTTGGAACTTACCCTTCATTCAATAAGGCGGTCATTTAGCTCACATGGCCACGTCTCTATGTACGTTACTAACGTAAAGTCATCGAGTAAACGATAGATGTCAAAATTGGTTGGTGCTGCCACATGAGTAAATAAACCGTTTATCTACTCATGTGGTGCTGCCTTGTGCTGCCTGCTATAGTTCTGTCATCAAGGACTCGATGCATTTACTTAACAAATTCGTAAATATTTCGTGCTTGAGCCTCTGTAGACCATTTTGCTGACATCTGCGGAACGGTAGCGATAAAGATGCAAATAATTGATCTCACTGTGTAAAAGAGAGCTTAAGACATAAGACACAAACAGAATACAAAAATGTTTTCCATTTAAAAGATTTGCATGTAATGGGTAGTGAATACAACTAATACATAGAATGCGATTTAGTGCGCTGACCCCAATGAGGTCGTTGGGCTCTCAAAGTGAGTACAATGTTAAGTGGAAAGCAATTGTACTCGGTAATGCTAAGGTTAATACTTTCAGGTTGGAAACTCTACCTATACATAATAATTATACTCACATGAACTGGTATGGCTGTAAATCAAATACAACTGCAATCCAAAAATAATTATAAAAAATAATTAGTGACACAATTTGATCAATAAAACCTTAAAATTGTGTTTATAAAAAAACTTTCATAGGATCAGAATACTTGTCAACACAAATCAAACATGTCCGAACTCGATGGGGCTATATCGTTTCGTTGCGGAGTTCCCACCATTTTTGTTCAATAGAAAACCGCGAAATGGGTCAAATTTATTTACCAAGATTTCATTACATACGCCGGTACAGATGAAAGCAAATAAAAGCTTGTAAAATCCTGTTCTTTTCTATATTATTAATTCCTACATATAAAGTACATATGTTTCTCTGACCTTTCACTTAGCACCGACCGACCAAACGACTTCGAACTTTAAAAATAAAATGAAGTCATGCACACACATAATACCTCATAAGCCCACATCAAGAGCTAGATTCAGCGAATGCCTAACGTGACGTAAGCCCAAGTTGTGTATGTCAAGGCCATGTGAGTGACGTCTTACGCTACACCTACATACTTCGAGATAAGGTTTCTATGAGGAGTTTGTGATAAAGTAGCTTCGGCACACATTATGCCTCGTGTTGATAGATTAGTTGAGTTTGAGAATAGTGGAGTGATGAAAAGGTATGAGTATTATATGAATACGTTTTGTGGTTTAGTGTCAAGCAAACCCGATCCCATGCATACCGACCCGAGTTTGTCTTAAATTATGCATTACCAATGGAATTTCGTGTTCGTAGTCAATGTAAATGTTACAACTGAAGTTAACATCGCAAAAGTGAAGGTAACAGTGACTGAAAATCCTCATTCAACTTTGAGAGAGACAGTCGCCGAACTTTCTGTATCTCACGATTCAATCCGTATCATTTTAACTAATAATTTGGGTATGAAACATATTGCGGCTCGGCTAGTCCCAAAAGACCTGGATTTTCTCCTAAAACTCAATCGCATGAAAGTCGCTGAGGACATGCAGGAACAAGTCATTCATGAAACGCATTGTTACTCGTGACAACCCTCGTTTACGAGTTTGACATGCAAACTAGTCAACAAGCTTCGGAGTGGCGCCTTGCAACTGAACCGAAACCGAAAAAACTACGCCAAAGTCTTCTTTGAGTATCGTGGTGCTGTGCACTTGGAATTCTAGCTGGAAGATCGAACGGTAAATAAGGAATATTAATTGTGTTATGCGGTGTTTAAGAGAATGCGACGAAAAGGGCAGATTTGTGGAAAGATATACCACGAAAATGCGCCTTCGCACAAGGCCATCATTCTAGACGATTTTTTGACCAAACACTCAACAAATACCATCAACCACCACATTCACCAGATATGGCCCCAACTGACTTTTTTCTTTTTCTTAAACTCAAATGACCACTTCGTGGTACCCGTGTTCAATCGGTAGAAGACATAAAAGAGAATTCGCTGCGAGAACTGAACTCAATTCCGGAAACCGTGATTAATACATTTTTATATTCCCGGCCAGTATTTGCGTAGTGTAGGCAGAAGATAGCATTAACTCGTTTGCTATCCACCTATGTGGCGCTCTCCACAAGCTGAAAACAGTCATACGGCAAGAGCGATTAAGCTAATAAATGAGCTTCTTAAATATAGTCCAGATCCAGACATATTTTTTAACGCATAGAGTGTATTAATAAAACATATTTATAAGTACCTAAATTTAAGAAATAAATTATAGTTCTACCTATAGTTAACTTTATTGTTGTTTTTGTTCACAAATTTAATATTTTTATATATTTATTTTTAGTTTTAGTAATTTTGTAGAACTTAGTATTTCATTTACAGTACATTTAGTATAGATATAAGTGAGCTGGTGTACTATATGCTGTAAACTTACATCTTATATTTCCTTTGAAATTGCATTCCCATTATAATTGTACTTTTTTAGTTTGAAATAAAAAATATTTAATATTATAATTTTTTTTATTCATAAAATTTCTAATTATTTTAAAAACACATCTGAACGCAGAAAACAGTTTCATACTAAATCGGTGAGAGGAAAAATAATGTTGTGCAAACTTCTGTTTATTAACATCTCCGTTTTCCTTATAGTAACAAGTTAATAATTTGGCGTTTTACTAATGAAAATCGCAATAAATAAAAAACTTAATGCACATTTGGTTAGGAAGCAGTTAAAAAAAAATGAATTGCTACTCAAAAATGCATCATCTTGGTTTCCTAACCAATAGTGCAATAAATAGGTTACTTATTGCGGTTATGACTAGTAAACACTCTTTCTACATAGTAATAATACTTAACATTATTTTATTTATTGGTTGTTATATTGGGAATAAATGTGGGAACAAACATTAAGTATCACATAATATTCTTCACATTGTTATACATCATGTAGTAAAAGTTTCAATCCGATACCTTGTATAGTGATGGAGATACAAACAAAACAAAAATAAAATCTTTACACGCGTTTTTCTCGAAATCAGGTTTGACCTAGTTATTGCACTTTTCGTAAGGACGGCAGTGCGCATTACGGATTGAGAATACACGTTGCTACTACCCCACTGCCAAAAGAAAAACGTCTGGTGAAAAATTAACACTGCTTGCGTAGCCTGCAGCAAAAACAAAAGGAAAACTTTGTTCGTGTACGACAAGCAAGTCGTGTGACTCATTCAATTTTCGAATAGTTTCGAGATTTCTCGCAAGTCACCGATGCGTCCAGTCAGTGAAATTAATTTATTGAACAAGAGAAGTACGAGTCTTACTTGTGTACAGTGGGTTCTGCACGGAGTTTTTGGTGACCGTTAATATTGAATAGAATTAAAGGTTCAAAATACTTCATTCATTTCTTTGTGGTGGTCGCTGACCAAAAGTAAATGTTGGCCTCCAAAACGAGATGTCTCCATCTATTCCTATCGAAAAATACAAAATAAATATACTCATATACACATAACAATTTGGTTAAAAAACATAATTATGTTAAGTATTTGACACAAAAATGGGCGTAATAATGTGCTTTGTGACCGCCAACTTAGTTTCATTTTAAAAGCTGATACAATAAAAGTAAAAATACAATATAGCTTATCTAGCCTTATTTTGATAATAAAGTAAATAAAGTTTAAATCGATGCCTTCTAACAACACAAGAAATCATATCGTTAAAGCCGCATTTGAAATTACTGTTTCAACTCGCATTTCTTGAAGGCATATGTCAATATAATTTATATTAATAACTGCAAAAAAGTTCAAACTACACATAACATAACTTCACGCCTTTATCCCCTAACGGATAGGCAGAGGTGCATTACACACCCACACTTCGTCTCGGCAGTCCGTCACGTACACCACTGGGTGACCGCCGCTATTTAAGTTCAAACTAATGCAGTAATTACTGCACATATAAAACTTAATCTTATAGTTGCCCAATAAATATGTTTATACTAAGTAAATGAAAGACAAACAACCGTCTCAGTTTCGTCCCATGCGCTTCTTGTAAATATCAGCGAACCACAGAGGGGGTGAGGCAACTAGCGGGTGGAGGGGTGAAGGGTGGATGATCACCTAAATATCTAAGGTTTATTCGATCCCAGGCTATTTGCACAGGGGCCAGTTTTTGCAGTTTTAGCGATCAAGTTTAGATACGCGTAATGGTGCTTTTGATTCTCCTTTGACATTTTACTTGGATAACTATGTACTCAGGGACGTTTGATGAATAAAAACTCTGTAGATTTTGTACCCATGACACAGGAGCTTAATACTCTATAATTATTCATAATATATTATCAGCCAATACTTTAAATGAGAGCATCAAGCCACATCACTTTACGAGCTACTAGCTTTTATATTAATGAAAGCTTTTTATTTATTAGGCAATGCTAAACTATGAACATCAACTGAAATATACATATATAATAATATACATAAGTGATTTGCATTACAAATTGTTTCTAGTTTGAACTCGGTCCACTAATTAAAGTAAATATTGCGTTTAAAGTTCCTGACTTCATTCCTTAATGGATGCGATTTAGTTTGGCCTCTTAAATTTTATCACAATGAGCAGAATTATACGTTCTGAAAGCTTGATGCGACACAACGGCGCAATGGTTAAATGATATGACTCATCTAATTATGTGTATTCACTCATCACCATACTGCCTTTCTGATGGACTCATATACATCTTCATTCACTATACGAAATTATTTGATAAAATTAATTTTGAGACCTCGTCAGCAACTGCCAGCTGGTACAAAATTATAAACATAAAACTTCAAACCACCAAATCACGTTATATCAGCGTGTTTTTTGCGAGCGACAAAATGCGAATATTCGGAAATTCAGCACTTTATACTGAAAATGGCTTGCCAACTGTTTATGACACATGTCAGTTTCAACATTTTGAGAAAACGTTACACAACTTTGTAATTTTAACGTGTACTCGTATGCCGAAGTCGGGTATTTTGATCGTGGCATGGCATCCTCTAACAGTCACACAACATAGCAAAATGAAGGTGTATTATTACACCTCTGCCTACCACTTCGGGGATATGTATCCCCATATGCATAAAGTAAATAATATTTAAATAAATTAAGTCTCCTTTTCTTTCTGTCTGTCTGTATGAACGTAATAAACTCAAAAGCTACCAATGTAAAGTTTTCACCAATGTGTAAGGTGATTCCTGACACTTGATAAACAACGAGAATCATATACATATACAAGAACTCTTCAAACCTACACACGCAAGTTAATAGCAGGATTGTCGAGGCAAATATATTTTATATATATAAAATCCTAGCGTTACTGACTGACTGACAGACAAGGTACAGCCGAAACTACTCGGCGCAAGAAGCTGAAATTTAGCAAGTATTTATTTATTTATTTAATACTTTATTGTACACTTTAAGAATACAGGTATACAGGAATTTTATATTAAATACAGTACAATGGGCGGCCTTATCGCTTACAGCGATTTCTACCACGGCAACCTTTGGATGGAGATATTATTGGTAGGAAAGAAATGGTAGTTGCAAGTGTACTAGTTACAATATGATACTACTTTAATTATATATACATTTATGTTATATTATAAAAATATACTACATATATATAAATACTTATACATACAAACATAAATACATACATACAAACGTAAATACATACATACATTCATACATACATACAACATACATACACACACATACATAAGTAATAAATAATAGCTAAAATGCTATTAGAATGGGAAATATCATAGTGATAGGTAGTGAACCTTGACTAAGGATTTGAACTTTGTTACCGTCTGAGCCTATCTGATATGTAATGGGAGAGCATTCCACAGGCGAACACCAGTGAAAACGATTTATCATAAAAATCCGTGCAATGAGCCGGCATCTTCAGCTTTAAGTTTTCTGATGACCTTAAATAACGGTTATGCGTATCATGTAGGAATTCGAATCGTCCTTTAAGATAGGAGGGAGTTGAAGGATTAAACAATATATTGTATAGTAGAGAAAGTATGTGAGTATTCCGGCGAAATCGTTTGGGTAACCACTTGAGTTGTGTTCGAAATTGTGAGACATGATCGTATTTGGGTAATCCAAATATGAATCATATACAGAGATTTTGATGGCGCTCAAGTTTGTCTAGTTGGTTTTCGGCGAGATCTGGATAGCTGACATCTGCATAATCAATAATGGGTAATAGAAGACAATTTGCAAGTGCAATTTTGGTGGCAGTAGGAAGAAAATTCCTAAGTCTTCGCAATGAACCTGCCGAAGCAAATATCTTACGGCTAACTTCTTGGACCTGTGAGCGCCAGGAAAGGGTAGAATCAATGATTAAGCCAAGATTTTTTACTTTATCCTGTATAGGAATTACAGTGCCATTAAATATAACGTCAGGAAGTTGACACCAGTCAATCTTCGATAACATTCTCGAACTACCAACAACAATGACCTGCGTTTTCGAGGGGTTCACTATAAGTCCATAGGATTTGCTCCAGCTACTAATCTGTGCAAGATCACTGTTGATGGTACCTATAGAGTATGACATCTCAGCCAATATCGACTGCGTATAGATTTGGAGATCATCTGCATAAAGGTGGTAGGAAGAGCGAAGATTGTTTGATATAGAATTAAAAATTGCGAAGAGTGAAGGTGACAGCACGCCTCCCTGGGGCACGCTAACAGTCGTGGTACACCATGAAGAGAGTGAATTTTCAACTCGTATACGCTGTCGGCGGCCACACAGGTAACTACGAAACCAATCAATTACCGTAGGAGATATGTTAAGAGAGCAAAGACGGCCAAGTAGAATGTCAAAATCCACTGTATTGAAGGCGTTGCTAAAATCTAGCAGAGCAAGGACTGTGAGCTTGCCGCTTTCCATACCAGCCCTGATGTCATCCGTAATATTGATAAAGGTTGTAGCGGTGCTATGGCCTGGACGGAAACCGGACTGGAATGGATTAAGGAGATTATTTTTAGAAAGGAACGAGTTAACTTGATTGTAAACGAGACGTTCGAGGACTTTGGAAAGGAATGGTAGGATAGAAATAGGTCGGTAATCAGAAAAGGATAAAGGATGTGAATTTTTCGGGATTGGAGTTATTAGGGCATCCTTTCACATCGATGGGAATTCACCACTGGACAAGGAGTAATTAAGGATGTGAGTAATGATAGGCAGGATTAAATCAAGGATGGGAAGGATCATATTACGGCTGACACAGTCACTACCAGCTGCGTTGGATGTGATTGACATTATGTTCTTCTTAACAAGTATGTTCCTTAGAGACCGTAAGGGTGCACTAAGACGGGATTTCCCGAAATACTCACGGGATCGGGTAAAACGGGAAATTTAAAAATATGTGCGTGCGAAGCCGCTGGCGTCGACTAGTATTTTATATATTCAATAAATTGTACAGTCTGAACTAGCACCGATACAGTTATGTATAATGCGCAGCAGAATTGTCTCCAATGCTTACACGCCTGTATCGCCTATCATATGCCTCTGGCGTAGTGCCGCAGGCTTGGAAAGAGGCGAACGTACAACCGATTCCCAAGAAAGGGGATCGTTCTGATCCGGACAACTATCGACCCATTGCTATCACCCCTATCCTCTGCAAGGTGTTTGAACGTTTAATCAACAACCAACTCGTTCGCTACCTAGAGGATCACTCTCTCATCAGTGATCGTCAGTATGGCTTCAGACCGAAACGATCAACGGGTGATCTTCTAGCGTATGTCACTTACCTTTGAGGTGAGGCGATGGACAGGCATGGAGAGTCGTTGGCTATTAGTCTCGACATCGCCAAAGCCTTCGATAGAGTCTGGCATCGTGCGCTTCTTTCCAAGCTTCCAGCCTACGGCTTGCCGCCTCGATTGTGCAACTGGGTTGCCAGCTTCCTGCATGACCGCCGTATACGAGTCCTTTGTGACGGTGAGTCATCGAAGTTTCTCCAGGTGAACGCTGGTGTGCCTCAGGGGTCCGTGTTATCGCCCACGCTTTTTCTTCTGTATATCAATGATATGCTCACTTTTGGGGGCATACATTGCTATGCAGATGACAGTACTGTACATGGGCGATATCTCGGACACCCTGCGGCTAAGCAAGCCGATACTGAGGAATATAGGCGAACACTTGTTGCTGAGCTTGACCGGGTTCTGAATTGCATCTCGCGTTGGGGTGATGAGAACCTGGTCGAGTTCAACGCCAAGAAAACACAGGTGTGCGCATTCTCAGCCAAGGTATCTCCATTCCTTCCCGTCAGACATCCTAAAAAAAGGCAGGTCAGAAGTACCCTTAACAGAAGAGCATGCATGAGAAACTTGATGAGAGTGAATGAAGCAAGAGAGAGATGCCAGGATATATAAGTATATGTCAAAGGTAGTGAGTCTATGTATGTATGTATTACAAGCCTATCGATATTTGGTACCTATATTGTATGTACTAAAATTGAGCCGCAACAGCGCGCGCCTGGGAGTAGGTTATTGCAATGAAAAGTAATATTTGTCACTTTCCAGCCTTCTAACCATCTTCATACACAAAAATCATACAATAACATTGCTCCGTTGCGACGTGAAAAAACGACAAACAAGTCCGCATTGGCTTATGGATAGGTTGCAGCGGCGTGCTGTCCGTATCATCGGGGATCCAGAGGCCACTAAGACTCTTGAGTCACTGCAATTACGCAGAGACGTGGCCTCAATGGCTGTCTTCTACCGCATCTATCACGGCGAGTGCTCCGAAGAGCTCTTTTTTTAACTAATCCCACCCTCTCCTTTCCTATCCCGAACGCCACGTGCTGGGTTGAGGTGCCACTCTTACACGGTAGAACAGATACCGTCACGCACCAAACGGTTCGGCGCCTCTTATCTCTGCCGTACCATTAAGATGTGGAACTCTTTACCAGTCCACGTGTTTCCCTCCACCTATGATCCCGGGTCCTTTAAGCGGGGCGTGAAAAAGCTTTACTCAAGGCCGTCAAGGTGAGGGCCATCATGCCATAATGCCATGCTGGCTGCTGGGATGATGTCCATCACTATGGGACTTCACTGACTGCTTAATATCAGGCAGCATGGAGTCAATTTGTTCGGCAGAAATAAAAAAAAAAAGGAAATATTGAAATAAATGCCTGAATTATTCATTGGTGTATAGGGTTCCCACCAAGAACATAGGGTCCCAAGCCAACCTCACCTGCAAGTGGTGCACCTGCCGATCAACGGACGAGGCTCTGGCAAACAAAGTATCCCGATAAGCGGCAATAGGCTCGCCACCTATTACGTGGGATCAAAACACTGGCAAAATGTGGGCGTTTAATATGCCTCTACCTACCCCTTCGGGGAAACAGGCGTGAGTCTATGTATGTATGTGTATGTATTCATTGGTCACGTTTGAATTATATTGAATTGGTTTAAAAATAAATTCTCCATTTATTTAATACCTTTCATAAATTAACGGGAACCGAAACAGAGCAGCAAGAGTATTGGTGGGATCGTTAGAGAAAACAGAGATATTTATACCTTAAATCAGATTACACGAAGAAAACCCATTCTTATTGAATGGAACTGGGTTTTGAATAAACAAATGCAATGTCCTCGAATCAGTTTGTAATTATTGTCAATAATAAAAATAAATACGTGGAAAGTTGGAACATTATCAAAGCATCTAAAGCCCTTCAAATAAATATTAATGACACAAACATTAACGGAAGGTTAATGGAAACAGCGCGTTAATTACACTCATTTTATATTAAGTGCCTCACCTCCTTGTATAATGGGGAAAGTACTATTAAATGTATAAGGCTTTTTTAGTTATCATAATTATACAATCTGCATACAGAAAATGGCGTCTATAACTAATTGGAATTGTGTTAAGAGGAACATTTATTTTTGTTATTAATTCTATAAAATGTGTAACCGTTTTATTTGCGAGGGCGAGGGCCGGCTAGATTACTTCGTATTTTTACTTCCTAAAAATTTGGGTCCGACAGGATGTGCCATCTGCTTCGTTTAACTAGGGTTACCAATACCCCATTAATACCAGTATAAAACTCACAATCAAGCCGGTCGTAGCCACTTTCTTATATTTATACAAAGAAAAAAAATAATCCCTAAGGCGAAACTTAACTTGTGACATCCCACGCCAAAACGATAATTTAGTTCGGATCGTGTCCAAGAACATACACCTCTAATATTATGTACAATATCATAAACCAATTACGATAGATCACACGTCCCGCACACAAATCATTTAATGCTGTAAGTGCGTTCACAAAACAATTTGCAATCCATAACTCGGCCCATAACTGGCTCGTTTACCCCGCGGTTACCGAGAGATTTGGTACGTACTCTATGAAAGATGCTCTACTTTGCCCGCTTTTGTGAAATATGCTCGAGATGGCCCGACTATGCTCGAGTTTCTCGTAAACCTGCGCAGTCACGTGTCTCCCAACACTATATCACTTTTATCACTATCATGCTCCGGGATATTAGAGTTAAATTTTTATGAAAGCCATTATCGTTAGTTCAGATAAATTTGACTGATCGTTTTTTGAGCTTTATGTATCAGAGTTTGATATGATATTGATGACTTTACTGACGTATTAAATGTATCAGTGTCAGCTAATTCATATTGGAAAATAGTTTATGGATAGTGAGTAATTTTATGATCTGAACGGTAACTTTAGATTATAAAATGACATTCAGCCTTAGAAAACTAAATCTATTGATCACACACGCACTTTGTTGTAAAAATTGCAGAGGGGATATGAATAAAAGTAACTGACTAGTGAAACACAACAAATATTCATACAAGGGAAGCATCTACACGAACAAGACAAGGTTAATAAATATTTGTGAACTGATTGTTAGCAAATATTTATTTACCTTGAGGGATTAATAATTGATTCCCTCCGTGGGATCTCCACCTTGTCGTGGTGGGGGGGCTCAGTAACCGTGGGTTTCAGGTACACCCACGATGAAGCTAAGCGGGATCCCGGGAGGGGACGCTCCACGTGGGCTTGGGTGAGGCCTGCGTAGGATGCGTCCCAAGTGCGGGGACAGTTCTGTCTGTCCCTCGCAGTCGGGTTCGGTCGCAGGAGGAGAGGCGTGTCGGTGTTGCATTGCCGCGCGCCCTATCTCCCGCGACCAAATGGGGGCGCACCATTGTTGCGTCGCGGTGGGGCCGCAGAGAAAGAGGAGATGCGGTGTTGCGTTGCCGTCCTCCCAATCCTCTGCGACCGCTGGGTGTTTTGGCGACGGAGCCCAACACCTTCATCCGCCGCCTAGGGGGTTTTGTTCGGGGCCCGCCTGATCATCTGGCGGGCCAATACCCGTCGGAGGGTTGCGACGAATGCTTAGGCGATACCCGACCCTCCGACACACGGGTACATGAGAAAAAAAAAGAGATTAATAATTGATACACTTATTTTTTATTTTATTTGATTTAACTGTGTGTTTTAATTTATCTAGATAATAGAATAAGAAATAGACGGATCACCGTATACCACTGTAACCCTATAAGCGGTGTGAATATTAATCATCATTACTAGAAAGCATGTCAAATAAAAGCCGAAAAAGTTCAGTTCCATTTATTTAACCCAGTCAAAATTTCGATAACAGACAAATTATCACCACCATAAACCAGTATATCTCTTGATATGATACTCACGACAGTTTTCAATCATACCATTCACATCTCCGTTAACTATATATATATTTTTTTTTAAAGACAATTCCAGCATTAGGACTAAATCCTGTGTCGCGGGGAACTTTACAGACATACAACTAACGGACACAATGAACACCCAGACTCGAAACAACAATTTATATATCACACAAAGTGTTGTCTTGTGTGGGGATCGAACCCACAACACTTCGGCACAGTGTCAAGCGGTGAGGCGGCTGCTTAAACCACTACGCCAACCGTGCAGTCATATATATTAAACCTGCCTCCACCTGTCAGAACACATCAGCATCCAATGACGCAGCATTCTCGCACAATACTGCAAAAATTGTACCAGATATCGCAAGTCACGTTGTAAAATAAATAGAACGCAAAGTTTTCGTCCAGGAATCCCTCGACGTTGTTTGCGGTGGCAACGTTAACGTTTACGTAATTACCGCGTTGTAAACCTGCATTACTGGTATATATTTCTAGGAAGAAGCTACGTCGTTGTGTGCTGCATAGATCAGCTGGTAGAAACATAGATAATTGCACAAAAGCACGAAGTTCGAGTTGTTAGAACAATTTGCACTAGCTGTCTATTTGTTTCCAAAAATTACTGTAGTACTAAATCATTTTGCGACGAGCTACTCTGTCCCTATAAAGGTGTGTTGTAGCAAATATACAGGAACTAAGCTCTATAATCGGCTTTATAAAAAGTCGGTTTTGGCACATGTGTAAATGAGAACAGCTTTTTGCGCTTAATAAATTGTGTGAGTATTTTTATATGTAGTACGTAGGTAGGACTTCAAAGACACTAAAGGATTAAATACTTACTTACTTTGCTTCTTTGATTCAGAGATTACATTGTTTAATGTTTCAGGAACAATCATATAGCGTAACATGTCCTCATCCTTAAAGTATTTGTGTGGGTGTTAACTAATCTAAATAGTAGCATAGTAATTTAATTATGTACAAGTCAAATGGTCAAAGTAATATAATACTGTTTAGTCTAAGTAGACTTTACAAGTCAACGTGTAATTGTCGACTAATTTAAACTTATTTATGTGGGTGCCAAACTTAGGTGACATTGTGTTTGAGAACTTAAAAGGCCAACTACGGAGCTTGATATTCTATGTTTTCAAATTCGCACTTGACCGGTTTTAGGCCAACAATCTAAGGACCATCATGTCGTACAGAAATTATGTAGGAATAATGGCCTTTACTACGGGATTCCATGACTGCTAAAAGTAAGGCGGTATGGAGTCATTATGGCAGCAATCCATTCGACTCTCTAATATTTATCATGCATGCAATTTTTTTTATATTCAGCTGGTATCTGTATAAATCTGCTCAGCACTCTAGATAAATAAATAGATACTCATCAAACAACTCGTCCATCCGTTCTTATTGTGGCATCTTAGCACCGAATAACACGATCAAACTTAAAGGTCCACTACCGAAATACTTTACAGAACCAGTGATTCCGAGCTACGCGATCACTTGGACATTGGGTGCAAACGGTCCATATCTCCGGACTGGTCATCCCGGAGTAATGCGCACGTAATAGCTCACTAAGTTCACGACGATGGTGATAATGGCTGTAAGATTCAGTAATGACGTGAGGTTTATAGTCGAAGGCGCTGCAATATTGAAGTCTTACGGCGATTATGATTTATAGAGAGAACGTTGGATCTTAAAGATATTTGACCTTTATATATAATATGTCACTTTTATTGGCTTGTACAAACGAGGTACTTTTGTTAGCGCTTGACAATAAGCAATTCAAATACGAAACAATGGTTAGTACGCGTACTCTTAGTCCTTCATGTTAGGACTTTTCGAGGTCTGACCCCCATTTGCAGAGACTTAGAACTGTCTAATTGAGTGAGACGGTTGGCGTGTAAAGCAAAAGTCAGTCCATTTTAACTAAGATTAATTGCTACATGCAGACTTCTGTGCTAGCCAAATTAAATCTTGCCAGCATCTTGCAATATTTATTATTTTTGACCCAAAAAATTACATATTTTTATATTAACTACAATATTCATTTACATAACTTTGATCAATAAATGGACCTGAATACGAACTTTTTTTGAATCACCAATAATACCGTTTAACACAGAATAAACTAACTCGCGTAGTACGTTGTAAAACCCGTTTCTTGCAAAGGATGTATTTGACAGCTGCGTGGTGCATTAGCGCTTGTTAAGCATTTCATGTGTGCAGTGCGAATGCGAAGCGATATTGGTCACTCGTGCGACCGTTCTCGCGAACTGTCACGGGAATTATTCATTAAATCACTTTTTTGTATGCCACTGAATGTGCTTGTATTTTGTGCGAGCGCGTTTTTGAGGGTGACATGAACGTTGATGATGCTGGACCAGCATCATCAACGTTAGAAGGAGCTGTACAAACGGTATACCAGGTATTCCGTTTGTACGGCTCCTTCTACTTTTTTTATGAGGCTTTCATGCGCGAATGTACACGAAAGGGAGATAAAAATAGAGACAGCGGTGTATATCCGTGACAATCAATGTAAACCAAATGTCCCCGTAGTTTGTGAATGTCAAATTAGATGGTGTAACGTTTATTTGGTGTAGGTACCTAAATACCTTATGTGTTACGTAACAGGTATGTGTACTGGAGAGAAATTAAATAAGTATATTGTTCGTTACAAAATAATTTTACTTAAAAGCGTTACACAAAATAAACCCGGTAACTAGAAGTAAGAGCTAGACACAGCGCAGGGTAGGCAGGCAGGCTGACGAGGCTTCGGCGCTCCAGCAGAGAAGTAGAACTTATCTTCAGTGGTGTCCAGGTTCAAGAGAGGGCGGATCGCTGTCTCGCCGCGGTATTTATGTGCCGCTGGTAAGCAAGGCGGCCACTCAGAAGTAGTGGGGGTAGCGCGACCGCTACTATGTCACACACTCCCCCTTTAGGCCGGAATTTTTCCTGGGGCAAAAATTCCCTGGCCTCCTGCCGCTTACAGCGCCTGGAACAGAGAAAGAGAAGTGGTGTCAGTCTTTTAAGTGCTAAACACCACCCAAAAGAAATTTGGTTATGTATAACCTTACCTTACCTTAACCTTATAACCTTTCATACATCACGCATTCAATGGACCCCTTTAATAACAAAAAAAAATCCATCATATCTCGCACACATGCCAACTCACAACCAGTGCACCAGCCATCACACAAATCAATACGGTTCCTGCTTGAATGCAAAACACGTCGAGGATTACACATAACTGAGATAGTCTATAATGGTAGATAAATAATTAACATTTATAAGTGACCTCTTCAAAACAATTGTTTAGAATTTTTATATATAGTTGAGTTAAATGGAATACAAAAGAGCTGCTCAGTTTATGGAATATCTATTATAATATTACTGCATAAAACAATTAAAACAAAAGGTCAGCTGCGACAACAAAAGAGTGAGTGACAGGTCATAAAACTCAACGCAGGTAGTCGAGACGAATGTAGACGAGAGTAAGCCTTATGTGCGCGGGATAAGGTATTACTTGGAAAGCGCGCTAGCGGCTCGCTAATCAGAATGGGTTAGCAATAATAACTCCGAGCATAATATAACGTAAACAAGTGATTAGTACAACAAGTAAAATAGATTCAAGAAACTTTGAACCCGTGAGACGCAGTTGATAACAGTTATAACCACTGAGTCATAACAAAAGAAGTTTTTAAAAATAGAAAAATTCGGTATTACTATAACGACCATTATGGACTGTGGTGAGCAGAAGTAATTATAACAAAAATTAGGCGAGATTTTTGTATGAGATTAATAATTATTGTTTGTAATTACTTAATTTTAAATCTTTAATATGCCATTCGCCAACTGGCTTGCAAGTCATATCAGACAATTTGTAAACTAAAGGAGACTTTTTAGCTACAACTTTGCATTTAATAAATTTAGGAGCGAGTTTTTTATTGAAATATTTATCTTTATCGCTTAAATAGTAAGTACGCCGCCACACAATATCGCTGACATTGAATTCGGCCGGTTTACGACGAAGATTATAAGAACTACAATTACGTTGGTGAGCGGCTATCAAGGCGGCTTGTACCTTTTCGAAGATAGGAGACAAATGGCCCAGGGCCTCCGCATATATATCACGCGGCTTGAAAACAATATTAGGGTCAGATTTGTTGACCACGTAGTGTGACCCACAAGTAACCAATTCACGACCAAAGACCAGAAACGATGGAGAATAGCCAGTTACCTCGTTTACTGTGCAATTTATTGCGAACTGGACCTTAGGAACAACCAAATCCCAAACGCGCTGATCTCGTTCGACAAAAGTAGAAATAGCCGTCATAATAGTTTTATTATAACGCTCGACTGAGTTCACATGGGGTGTATACAGCGGCGTATAATGCAAATTAGGAATTTTGTATTTAGTTATCAAATTTTTAAATGTAGAACTAATAAATTGTTTACCATTATCAAGAACAATATTTGACGGAATACCATGGACCAAAAAAATATTTTCTTCAAAAAAAATTGTAATTATTTCGGCAGTAGCTCGTTTGATTGGAAAAAGCATACAATATTTGGAAAAACAACAAGAATAAAATTGTTTAGCCTTCTAGACATAGGTAGTGGACCAATTAGATCAATGCTTAACATCTGGAATGGTTTATAACAAGACTTAGATCTACCCATATGACCTAAGGTTGAATGGTTTTGATGTTTGTGAGCTATACAAACATCACACGAATTCACAGCCTTAACAACGTCGGAATACATAATCGGCCAGTAATAATTTAATGCCAAGCGCTTGTAGGTTTTAAAAATACCTAGGTGATCAGCCGTGGGCAGCGAATGGTTCTCAGCAATAATATTAGATCTTTGTTCAGACGAAATAATCTCTTTTCATTGAAAATCTGGGGTTAAGGGATTTAGATATTTTTAAAACGATATAATTTATTATTAATAATTTGGTAGTCCACGAAAGATGTGGGATTGTTTAGACAACCTTTATAAATGTTTAGATACCACGAGTCATTAGTAAACATTGGGAATGTTAGGTTAAAATTTACCAATTTACGCCTATAAAACGACGTAGTTCCTTTTTATTAGAAGGGGTAGGGTAATGAATTATGGCATCAATTTTATCAAGATTCGCATGGAAACATTGCGAATCGACAACGTAACCTAAATATTTTATTTTATCACGAAAGAAATTACACTTATCTCAGTTTACAGTGAGATTTGCCATTTTCAATTTTTCGAAAATACGTAATAAGAGCGTAATGTGTTCTTCGAACGTTGACGATATACATACTATGTCGTCAATAAAACAAAAGGCCTTATTTTCAAATTCAGGATCGTTAAACAAAGTATCGACCAAACGTTGTTGAGTAGCGGGCGCATTTGTTAGACCAAATGCCATCCTTTTAAAATGAAACCTGCCACGAGTAGGTACATAGAAAGCGGTCTTAAAACGATCCTCCTCTTTAATTAAAGTCTGCCAAAAACATTTAGAAATATCTAAACTAGATAGGTATTTAGCATCTCTCAAGTTATCTAAAATTTCCGAAATGTAGGGCAAATTATAAGCATCTTTTCTAGTAACAGAATTCAATTTACGACTATCTAAGCAAAATCTTAGTTCGCCGTTCTTTTTAGGGGTTAGAATAACAGGGTTAAACCAAGGACACTCAGAGGGTTCTATGACATCTTCCTTCAACATTTCGTCTAGTTGTTGTGTCAAAATGCGTTGTTTATCGGGAGACATACGATAATAACGCTGACGAATAGGTGGGCTATCGCCTGTGTCAATAGAGTGAGTAATGAGAGTTGTACAACCGAGACCCCGCTTTTTATACAAAATATCGGAAAATTTAGAAATAATGTTATCAATGGCAGCTCTCTGTTCAATAGATAAATTATTATAAGACACAAGGTGCGGTGAGTCATCGGTCCGCAGCTCTGTAACTTGTGAATCAGTTTCATTCAATAACAACACCGACTCTAAATGGTTAGGAAATAAATTAAAAATTCGCAAAAAATCCATACCGAGAATTAAACTGTTTTTTATCCCTGGCACTACATGAAAATTTAGGGAAACTATTTTATTTTGAAATTCAATAGGAAGAGAGATAGATAAAGAACACAATTTTGCACCACCAGCCATTCTAACTCTCACTCACTCAAGGGCTGAGAACACTAAAAAGAAATTATGAGAATTTTTACCCAAGATACACATGAGCCAGAATCCAACAGGCCAACTACAGGTTTACCATTTACAATAACAGAAATATAGGACGAGTATTCTATATTAGAATTGTGGATTGAGGATAGACTATAACAATAAAATTTTTTTTTAGATAATTTAACCAATTATTCCACTCAGTTTCTTTGAAATTATTTGATTTATTTATTCCCCAATCCTTGCTTATTAGTTTTTTGGTTTATTAGCTTTAGGATTGCATTTAGGACAATAGACACACGAAAACCTTTTAGACCGCATTTAAAACAAATTAAAAAATGTGGTTGGCGACAATTATATAAACTATGAGAATTGGATCGACACCTGGGGCAGAACCGGTTGTCGTTTTTATTAGTGATGGGTAAGTTGATAGCGTTTATCTGTGGTTGAGCGTTAAAGTTTTTACTAGAATAATTATAATAATTTTTCGGTTTGCTATTAGAAAAATTAGGCTTATGATGTTGGTGAGCAAACTCAGGCAACAAGGTATTTTGTGTGGCTTTGGAAGATTCCCGATGGTCTTTAGTACGTTTATGAAAGGTCTCAAATTCTCGACAGACACTAACGAGACTAGGGATATCAGTGACTTTAGCCGTCAAAATAGTTTGACTGTAACATGACAGGACATTACGCAACAAAATATCTAATTTTTCAGACTCACTAATACATCAAGACGAGAAAACATACTCTGCATTTTAGCAACAAAAAGTGTTATATTTTCGTCCTCAGCTTGAAGGCGAAACCTAATTTCGTTTAAATTTTAAAATCATAGTCAGTCGGGCTAAAATCACGCTTCAAAAGACAACACTATTCACTCCAACTAGAAATCTGTTCTTTGAGCGAACGATACCAGAAAAATGCATCGCCCGTAAATATCTCAAAAGCAAATAGTAACATTTTATTTTCGGGAATACACCTGGCCTGCATAAACTCATTATTTTTTTCAATGAACCCGCGAACACAAGACTTGCCATTATATTTAAATTTAGCAAGTTCGGAAAACAATTTACGGTCATATTTAAAGTCGTCAGAAACCACGGGGGTAGATACAGAGCAGTCCTTTTGTACCACGAGCGAAGTTGATTCAGATGTATCCGAAATCAAAGATTTAAAAATAGCTATTTGATTGCGGTAATTACTCGAAACTATCTCAGTCGAGTCGTTATCAGAAAGGCAGTCCAGATCCAGTCTATTCAATCTAAAATAAATATGGTTCAGAATAGATTCTGTGCGCGAATAGAGGTTTTGGTCGAAATTTGATCTTAGGAGAGACATATTATTACTAACCCTAAATAAAGAGTTCCGGATACCCGAAATTTCCTCTTCGGTGTCTAAATTGGAATCTAATATAGTTTTGGAGGGAAACTGGGACGCTAGTGTCGCTATTTGCTGGCGCAGCTTGGCTACCGAGCCGGACTTGTCGCCACCCCGAATAATCAGTTCATAAACCAGCTCCGATTTTACCAAATGATTGAAGTTAATTTGAAAAGACATGACTAAGTTACGTTGAAAATATAACATAAGTCTCGTAAAAAGAAAAATCGAACAGCACCAAAAATCAGTCACAGAGGGGTTATAGGTAAGTACTTATAATATAACAATAAAAGATAATGTAAATTTGTTCACAGTGGGTCGTTTAAGAGAAAGATACATATATATATATATATATATATATATATATATATATATATATACACCGCTATTTTTTAATTAGTACAAAAAATTTAACAGGGCACTAAGTATCTTTAACTGATCATAATTATGTAGTTGAAAAATAAAAACACTAAGTCCCAAAACTGTCTCAAAACTGTCCACAAAAATACGTGATAATTGGTAAATGCAATACTAATACTATGACCGACCCGTGTACTATCATACCATTGATAAATTACCCCCCCCCCGCCCCTCTGCGCCTGCGCCACGCCCCGACGATGCGACACAGTACTAAATTACTAGCGAAAGTCATCGTATCTAATTTCGTTGCAAAACTTAATTGTTTGTCTATGTTTGCCCGACGCGATGGCCTATCATATCAGTTCATATCACGGGAGTATGTAGCTATGCTTCGTGCGTACTTTTTGAGTGGAAAAATCGCGAGTGCAGCTGTGTACCCATGGACATCGTATTGTGAGTGTACAAAAGTGACCGGGTCAGTGTCAAACAATTAAAATAGTGCATATTGGATGCTTTTGACAACGGTGGTGGACATTTCGAAGGACAATGGAAATACTTGTAAGTTTAGTAAATAATACGTACTTAAGTAAATAATAATTTGATGCAGGCGCCTCAAAATCGGTCTGTGTTCTCCACACACCTTGAGGAAGGCCTATGTCCAACAGTGGACGTCTCTAGGCTGACATGATGACGATAAAATAATTTGTAAATAGCAGATGATTCTAACTTCATAAATACGCCAAAATTACTCTTTTCTTTTAGTCCAGAACACCATCTTTTATTTTGATATTTGTTTGCTTTCTAATTACATACCTCCGTATTTAATTACTTGTTAAACGATAAATTTTACCGGTCCTACGCCCGAATGAAGTATGAAGGAGAGGGTAGAACTAACAAAATTAAAAAATAACTACCTACATTTATTATTTTTCTTCATTTTATTTTCTATTGCTACCTACATCATAAGTGCGACAGAGAGAATGCGAATGAGCAGGATGGAATATTATCAATGAATTAGTGAATGGATTGTAAAATATGACTATGATTTAAGTGAGATTTTCTACAATAAACAAATGATAATAACTTTGCTCTTTATTGATATTATGAAATTCTTACGTCACATATATGATAATAATATCTTCGCTAATCTGTCCTTAAAGTTTTTGTGCTAATTAAAAAATAGCGGTGTATATATATATATATATATATATATATATATATATATATATATATATATATATATATCTGGACCTGAGATGCATATGGTCGGATCTGGAAAAATTTACCAGCAAACTGGAATAATTTTATGAATTATATTTATGGGTAACAATTGTATCTTATATTTTGTAACAATTCGAAAAATCCTAATGTTAAAATACTATGGTAAATCGTATTTATTTTATTTTTTTGCTCTAATCCTACTTTATGCCTGTAATAAATCGTTCGGTAATAATACTTTTCGAAATTATAATATCATACGTCTGTATGCTAGCAATTTTTATGATTGAACTGTAATTTTATATTGAAACACGACATTATGATGTAAACCTCGAAGCAATAGTCAGTGTTTGATGTCCCTTTAATCCTGGCCACTACATTATCATCAGCCTTAACCGGAGAGAAGGCGCGCTACGAGCATTTTGCTCCCACATAAATTTATTGCTGAAAATTTCAACTTCAGCTATGCTGTGTCACTACAAGCTTCTCAGTACCTTCCATAAATTTCACCCCTCTCTTCTGACGCATTTCTCGCGGTGCTCAGTGCCGCCACGACTTCATGGTGATGGGTTTGTGAGTGGTGGATCGTGAAGCGCGGCATTTTGCTCATCGCGCGCCCGTTCGTGTAAGTATTTTTTTCTTAATAACAAAACTGATTTGCTTTTTTTTTCATAGCTATTATGCACTGTTATTGATTAAATTTGTGCATACTTACATGTTTTATTTGTTTCTTACAGTAAACAAGGCCTACAATAGGTAGCAAGCCCCTCAAGCCTCTGGGCGGTTTCGTCCCAAGTGTTGTAACATCTTGAGACCTATATCAAACTAGAGGGTGCCCCCAGCTACGCACATTAATTGTTTCTGCCGAATCCCGTGGGAGTTTCAGGAAATCCGTTCTTAGTGCACCCCTATAGTCACTAAGGAACGTCTATGTCAAATACCAGCTTCTTGCGCCCCGTAGTTTTGGCTGTAGCTTGTCTGTCAGTCAGACAGTAATGCAAGAATTTAATATATCCAGAAGAAGATGAGAGATCTCAATCAGTGTATTTTTTGTATGTGTGTAACTCTGTGCATTTGCAGAGAAAAAGTTATAGGGGTTTAAAAATAAAACTTGAGAGGTATTATCTGAGCGAACACGTAAGAAATGGCATGTAGAAAATCAAAATATGCAAGGCAAATCAATTATTGTATCACTAGTAGATACCAGTAGGATTAGGCGCACAATGCCACATTCGTAAAATGCCACTTTCGTAAAATGACACACTTTCTATATTCCATATTAGCAAAATGCGTTAAAAAAAAGCATGCATTATGTGCAGTATATGTGTATAATGTAATACAAGTGTGCACCGAGCATGTTACTTTTATGTGCCATATGTTTTATGAAAGACACATAATTCAAGATCTCATGGAACATAACATCATTATATTTTTATAGTGATTTTGTTTTGTATATATTTTTATGGAAAGTTAGCGAAATATTAAGGCCAAACTGCAATATATTTTAGTTTGCACATAAGACTGCATATTTTGTTGTTTACTTCATACAAATTTATTAAAACGGGTCTTGTTGTTTACTGTTCACTTAATCTAATGAAATAAAGACTTTTAATTCATTATAAAATGTAAATTTATACTAAAAATATAATTGATTTCAAAGAATACGTCATTTGAAGTAGCGTGAGAGTTTTGTTCACGCGCGCCTGCTCGTGTATCTTTTTGGGGCGCGCCTTCTCATGGGTTAACAGTCCACTGCTGCACTGAAAGCGAGGCCTCAATTATATATTTTTTTAATTATAAGTAGGTAATGTAATCTAAAATGACAGAAATATCTGTAAACAAAATTATCTGAAATTAAAAACCTAGCAAATATTGTTAGAATAAGAATAAAAATGTAACTAGATAGCAACACTGTTCCATATTTGTTGTACAGCCATTTGATATTGGAATGCTTTTTTGTTTTCCTATTGTCTATGTTTTCTAAGATTGTCTCTGTCTTGTATCACGGTACCTAATGCGTGCTTGTATTCTTATCGTGCAATTTGTGTTCTACTAAAAGTATATTTTACTAAGAAGAAGATCGTTTTCTCTCAAGAGACCTTGAATCTAATAAATATAACTAGCAAGCCTCAGGGAAATCCGGCTCATTAGCACAGACCTTTAATTTTTTTAATATTCGTGAAATTCTTGTGGCGCAATGGCAAAAGGGCAATTAAATATTTATGTTTCGCAGAAGATATTGGTTTTTCTTTCTTTCTTAAACACGGTAGGTCAGCAAACAATTTTACTCCTCTAGAAGCATTTAATTCTAAGGATATCAGAAAAATCAACTAAAAAGTTTTTTTATAATAAAGGACACCCGGTTGCTGTTGTCTTAACAAGAACACACATTCTGATATTTTGTACTTCATTCCTTCTAAGTTTTTCTTTCGCTGTACTGAAGGTCCATTGTTTTTTGTATAAAGAGGTTATATAGAGAGGTGAGGTTAAGTCCTTAAAATGTGCAAATTACATATTAAAAAGTTTATTTTGATAAGCATAACAATCATCACAATCATGTATCTCTGATGATCATTTAAAGCTTAGGTAAAAATAAACTTTCTTTTGCATTCAAATATTCAGGTTTCTTCTCTTCTTTCATTTGTATTTTATAATGACCATACATAGTTGCAACATTAAGATCTGGTCCTTTATATATTGTTTCTCAATTTTTGACGAGGATAGCTTTATAATAAGATGAGTAAAATAATTGGTTAAATATAAGCTTTAGATGACATTTTGCTTTACATCAATAATAAAATTTGATCGTACGGTCTTTTACTTCGATAATTTTTTAACCACTGTAGAATGGTATGGAGATCCTTTCTATCTTGCAATATTGGATTGTTTTTTCCCTTTATGATGGATTCACAACTGGTTTCTTTACTCTATGCTTAGTTACTGGATCACAGCTTTCTTTGTCGTTCCTCAAAATATTGTCAAATATTTTGTGCCATGTGATTGCACACAATACGTATACACACAATACATATCGCACCCTCAGTAATATAAGGGATCAAGTCAAAATTTATGTAAACTCTGATTTTGAATGCTAAGGGCACAAAATGAAATCCGCTACCGGTTAGCGCTGATAGAAAGAGAAAAAGGACAATAATGACTCGGTAAATATACTTGTGTCCCTCTCACACTATCTCCGCCCGTTCCCCGCTCTTACTGCTATAAGGTCGCAAACCGTAACGTTTCCGTACTTGTCGGAGGCGGATTGTTCAAACGTTGTGCGATTCGTGTTTGTGCCCTTCTATGACGAAAACCCTTGTGAGTTTTGATTTTATAATTTTGTATTATAAAGAAAAAATTGTAGTTGTGCCGATATATTACGCAAAATGTAATAAATAATTGGGCCTTATTCATAATAGATCGGTATATTGCAATAAAGTAGAATTTTTTTATGAAATCACATCTTATTGGTTCGTTATAGTATGTAAATTGTTTTGTGTTTGTTGACACAATTTGTTTTCGGCCCTTATTTACATGAAAAATTCAATATATTTTTTAATTCGGCACTTTTCTTTGCACTTGAACTTGAACTTCACCTTGTATGACATAAAGTTGTATTTCTTTTTTCAAAACTGAATATATATTTTTTGACATTCTAAATTGTTTATTTGGTGCTTGGGGTGTTTGCATGAATTTTACTTTATTTCTTTCAGCCCAACATCCGATTAGAACGTGTGAGAAAGATTCTAGTACTTGTGCCACCACAAGAAGATTCTTCCGCCGATTCTAGTACATCCGAACACGAGGAAGAAAAAGGAACAGAAGATACAGAACATAGTTCCGCACCCCGCTCTTTAAATTCTTCATTTGAGCGACTGAATATCTTAGATGATGAACTTTTGCCAGACGAATTGCTACCATCCACTCCAGCTATATGCGAAGTCCTCGTTACTCACAATCCACCGCAGCATTTGCTTGCGTTATCAATATAGTACTGCAGCTTCTAATATCTCCAAGAAAACCCGTTCCAAAAGCAGATTAAGAACTTAACCAACACTACAATCAAAAAAAAAAAGAAACAATTTGTGAGAAAACCACTGAATTTCAGATGGGAAATCGTCAAATTTAAATATAAAGCAGTACTGGATGACCAATAACCAATAACCTTTACGCAATTCGGATCTGAATCGAAGTCTCCGTCAGATTACTTCTATGATTCCTTCAGTGAAGATATTATTGATATAATTATACTAAACACGAATTTATATTCTGTACAACGAAATCTAAAATCCACCAATGTTGCTCGGGAAGAATTATTGGATTTTGTTGCAATTAATATTTTGGTGGGTGTCGTTAAGATGCCGTGCTATCGGGATTACTGGAATAAGAATCTACGCTATAACCTAATCGCAGATGTTAAGAGTTTAAAGCGATATGATCGAATTCGTCAGTATTTGTACTCCGTTGATCATTCTCAGCAGAATGGAGATCGTTATTTTAAAGTACGATCGATTTTAGATGGTGTACGTAGAAACTGCCTCAGTACAGAAGAAGAACATCGCTATAATATCGACGAAATGATGGTGCCCTATAAAAATTCAACACCTGGAAACAGGCGTCAATATTTGGCAAAGAAGCCAAAGAAATGGAGCTTTTGAAAAGTTTGTTAGGGCTTTAATTTCTGCCTGCGTGTATGATTTTGTTTATTCCCTACGCTGGCAAAGTCACGATTAGATATCATTATTTTATAAAATATAAAAAATCTTAAGGTGTTGGTGCAAAAGTGGTAATAGCTCTTTGCCAGAGTACCTATACAAAATAAGCCGGCGGTTGTGTACTTCGACAACTTTTTCTCATCACTTGAGCTGATCCACATGTTACGTCAAGAATATGATATCTTTTCCATGGGCACAATTAGATCAAATCGTTTAAGAGAATGACAAATTAAACTACCAGATGATAAAGTGTTGTAAAGAAGGGTAGAGGTTCAAGCAAACAAATACCTAGTTGATAATGAGAACAAACCGTGTGTCGTAAAATGGCATGATAACAAAAGTGTGATTTTGGCCAGTTCCTATGTGGATTCGTACCCTTTGAAGCCAAGGTTGACGTTTCATGTCCACAGATAGTCAAACATTATAACTACGATATGGGAGGGTAGATTTGTGTGATATGCTTATCTCCCTTTATCGCACCATTTATAAAACAAAAAAATGGTACATGGCATTGTTTTCTCAGCTCTTAGACATTTGCGTAAACAATGCATGGATTATGTACAGAAAAGATTGTGTTCAGTAGAATAAAGACCCTTACATATAAAAAAATATTCACATATTAAAAATCATGATTTATTACCAACTTCTATCGAAACGATAAAAATCTGACGCTATCCGACATAATATAGTAGGCATATTATATTATCACTATTTGTTTTAATAATTTTTCACTAATTTCATTTTTTTATTACTTTTACAATAAATAGAATAAAAATAAACAGTTTGTTTTTTTTAATTTTTCATTGACTGTGTATTTCGCAATGTTAATAATACATAACATTGTTTTTTCCACTTAACCACCGTCTGCTTCGCAATGTTAAGTATTTTTAACATGCCGTTTCTAAGAATCTATTGATATTAGATTTTTTTCATTTTTATTAGCTAATAATAACAATTTGTAGATTGAATCACCGAAGAAATATCAATTTCAACCATACCTTTTGTTGCGAACTAAGGGGTTCAAGTGATTTTACCCTTTAGTTCGCGACAAAAGACATACCAGTATAAGTGTATAATCTATGGACATTATGTTTAATTGTTTATTAGAATTCATAATTTTAAGATTATTGTTACATTCTGCACTGATTTTATTAAACTATTACTTTAATTTTACCTGATATTTTATTTATAAAACAGAAACAAAAGATTTAGATTACGGTTTGGTTTGGTAATATACAGTACTAACTATAATTAAGAACTAAACTATAATAGGGACTTTAATGATATATGGGATCAAAATGAAATAGCTCCATATTTCTGTTATGATTTTTGTACTATATGGGCCTAAGTTAAAAGGTTTTTTTTCTATTACTTGTAATTTATAGAATATATTTCCATTATTATTTTTTTTAATTGCTATATATAGTGCATTTATAGAAGAACAAATCTGCCTAATTTCACATTTATAACTTAAATAATAAGGAAGTTATTCCAAAAAATAGCTGTAATGGTGGAATCGAGAATCTTGAAACGCGATTTCCCAAAAATCTACTTTTTTGGATTGTGCCCTTATATTACTAAGGGTGCGATATGGTCCACAGCAATATAAAGGTAAATTCGAATTATAACCCAAGCAATAGAATCTACTTGAGTCGCCAAACATTTTAGTTGGCAAGGATATATCTGATACTTTACTGATATTTGCTTGATAAATGACTAGAAATTTGGAACAGTGTGCTTATAATGCATAGTAAAACATGTTACCATTTTCATTGATGATAATTTTCTCCTCACATGACTTTTTTGCATGAGGTAAAAAAAACAACAATATCAGGGGTTTTTTTTTTGTTTTTTTTTTTATAGTCTCACGCCTGTATCCCCGAAAGGGTAGGCAGAGGTGTTGTATAATTATATTACACCCACATTTCGCCATGAATTTTTAGGTCCCACGTAATAGGGGGCGAGCCTATTGCCGTTACCGGGCACATCACCAGACTTCGGGCTGCTACTGAATATTCAGAAAAACCCAGTAACACTTTTGCCCGACCCGGGAATCGAACCCGGGACCTCCGATCAGCAGTCGCATACGCTATCCACTGGACCACGGAGACAGTGAGGGGATTTATATTGTAAATCTTCTAATGTAACCATACTCATCTAATCATAACACAATATCTTGTATCTCACTCTGTCACGCTTAAAAGCAATGGCACAAGAGTAAGACAAACAAATGCGCCTTCCCGTCCGCTCCCGAACCGACCGCACGAACAACAGAAAAATCGGAAGTATTTTCAGTATCGACCAAGCTTTGACTTGATAATTAAGTATAAGGTGGCAACATAATAATTTATATTAACATACAGTCCAAAAAATTTATGTAATGAGTATTATATTGCAGCTAAAAAGTCCTATTTTTGCATTCGACTTTATGCATTATAAGTTAAAAACATAATTTTCAAAGCATAATGGTGTATGTTATGATCCGTGCATTTAATCGGTTGCAAAATCTAGAGTCATAAGTACGTATCTGTAAATACATCCAATGAAAACATGCATGACTGTTAAAAACGCTTTGAAAGCATAAAGAATTATATGGATTAGCGACTCTGTTAGATATTACTTATTTATGCAATAAAGGTGCATATTAAAAAATGACTTAATGCCACACAAATATTTCGGTAAATTGGTAGATCAGACATTATGAATGTAATTATCTCCACAGTAAATAAAGATAGAATTATAAGAATTAGTTTGCCAGAAAGAGAAAAAGAAACCTAGCATTGTGATGGTAAAAAGTGATTTTGGGTTGGATCTTTAGATACGACCATATGCATCTCAGGTCCAGATATATATATATATATATATATTATGAAGCAAGTAAACAAGTTACGTTCGCAATGCTTAAGAATAGCCTGAAGCGGAATCTACCCACACATAAGAAATATAATTGTACAATTAAAAGTACTTCCCAAAACCGTTACTTAGTCTAACGAATTTGGGTTAGAAAAGAAGTTATAAAGTACATAAGATGTGGCGCAAGCCTTTAGTCGACTATATTGCCTAATTTATGTAAGAATATGTTTCAAAACAATAAAACGAACGACTTACCGACTGTTAACACACTTACACACAGAAATACAGAAAAACACAGAAAAAGGAGGCAACCAGAAGCCGAGTCAGATACCTGAGCCCTTAAAACTGTTTGGCGCCAGTGTAACGTTTATTTGGTGTAGGTATCTAAATGCCTATTGAGTTACGTAGCAGGTATGTGTACTGGAGAGAAATAAAATAAGTATATTGTTCGTTACAAAATAATTTTACTTAAAAGCGTTACACAAAATAAACCCGGTATCATCATCATCATATCAGCCAAACGACGTCCACTGCTGGACATAGGCTTCCCCCAAGGTTCTCCACACAGACCGGTCTTGAACCGCCCGCATCCAACCGCCTCCCGCGATCTTGACGAGATCGTCGGTCCACCTCGCGGGGGGCCTACCTCTGCTGCGTCGTCCGGTACCTGGCCGCCACTCCAGAAACTTTCTGCCCCAACGGCCATCGGTTCTTGGAGCTATGTGCCCTGTCCACTGCCACTTCAGCTTGGCTATCCGGAGAGCTATGTCGGCAACTTTGGTTTTACTGCAGATCTCCTCATTACTGATTTGATCTCGCAGGGAAACTCCAAGCATAGCTCTCTCCATCGCCCTCTGAGTGACCTTGAGCCTTCTGATAAGGCCCATAGTGAGCGATCACGTCTCTGATCCGTAAGTCATCACTGGCAAAACACACTGGTCAAAGACTTTCGTCTTGAGACATCGCGGGATATCGGACGAGAAGATATGTCGTAGCTTCCCGAACGCTGCCCAACCGATTTGGATTCGACGATTGACCTCCTTCTCGAAGTTGGACCTACCTAATTGGACTACTTGTCCCAGGTAGATATACTTGTCGACAACTTCGAGCGTAGAGTTCCCAACCTGAATAGGAGCAGGTACAACATGGACGTTCGACATGATTTTCGTCTTGTCCATGTTCATCTTAAGACCTACTTGTTAGGAGACTCTACAGAGTCCATCGAGCATTGTGCCTAGGTCTTCCATGGTCTCAGCCATGACTACGATATCGTCTGCGAATCGAAGGTGAGTGATGTACTCGCCGTTGATGTTGATGCCGAGTCCATTCCAGTCCAGAAGCTTGAAAACATCCTCCAGCGCAGTGGTAAACAGCTTCGGGGATATGACATCCCCCTGTCTCACTCCTCGCTGGAGTTGAATAGGTTTCGAACGCTGGTCCTGGAGGCGGACTGACATAGTGGCGTTTTCATACAAACACTCCAGCACTTCGATATATCGGTAGTCAATCCGGCACCGTTGGAGAGACTGTAGCACCGCCCAGGTTTCGATCGAATCGAAGGCTTTCTCATAGTCCACAAACGCCAAGCATAGGGGCTGGTTATACTTCTCGGACTTCTGTATAACCTGCCGCAGCGTATGTATGTGGTCTATGGTACTATAGCCTTTACGGAAACCGGCTTGTTCGGGAGGCTGGAAGTCGTCTAGCTTGCCCTCGAGACGATTCGTGATGACCCTCGAAAACAGCTTGTAGACGTGGCTCAGAAGTGTGATGGGTCTGTAGCTCTTTAAGAGGGTTTTATCCCCTTTCTTAAAGAAAAGCACCACCACACCTCTGTGCCACGCCTGTGGCGTTTTACCCTCGAGAATGACGGAATTAAATAGCTTCCGAAGGGCTTCTCTAGCGGGTGCACCGCCAGCCTTCAGAAGCTCGCTCGTAATTCCGTCATCACCCGGCGCCTTGTTGTTTTTGAGCTGTTTGAGAGCCACACTAATCTCGTGCATGTTGACGTCCGGGATATCTTCGGTATCGTGTCGGGTCAATCCAGCTCTAGGGCCTGACGCTGGAGTACTTGCGGGTTGTTGCGTTGTCGTGTATAGCTGTCCATAGAACCTTTCGATCTCCTCCAAGAGCTCAGGCTTGGACGATACGATTCTGCCATCCACCCGGTAACTAGAGGTAAAAGCTAGACTCAGGGCAGGATAGGCAGGCAGGCTGACGAGGCTTCGGCGCTCCACCAGAGAAGTAGAACTTATCTTCAGTGGTGTCCAGGGTCCAAGAGAGGGCGGATCGCTGTCTCGCTGCGGTATTCATGTGCCGCTGGTAAGCGAGGCGGCCAGTCAGAAGTAGTGGGGGTAGCACGACCGCTACTACGTCACAATGGTAGAGTGATTTTTCGGCTTTGGTTAGTCACTTTGATTAAGTCAAGCTGGTGCGATCATGAGTTTATAAATAATTGATTAGTTTCTCGTCTTTATAACTTAACGAGATTACCTGAGCAATGCATGTTAAGTCACTAGTCATTAAGTATCCCGATCTAGTCATTAAGTTGCCAATCAATTCATACAAATTATATTAACCAATTTAATTAGATTCTAATCAAATCGCAAAAAAATTAAACGTTTCTTGTAATTAACTAAATTCTAAAAGTACTAGTTTTATCCAAACGCGTCCGTCCATTAGTGGGTCATCAAAATCGTAGTGTCCGAGTAATCTGCCACCAGAGCCTCAGCTTATTCCTCGCGTATACTGTGCCACAGTGCCGCAGTGCATCAGGCTTGGCTGTTAGCTGCCGTGTGCTGTGATGTACGGCTCCCTGGCGACCCTACTATCAACTACGACGTACTTTCGATAATAGCAAAGGAAATTTTCTGTACCAAGTTAGATTGGTTTTGTGGTTTTGGGACGCTCCTCAGGTGCATTCTAGTTCTGAATCTTGCTTAGCTGTTTATTTTATGTCTACTGTCAATATATTGAGCTTTTCGAAGCCCTGGTGTTTTCTGCGTGTTAACTTTAAGACAGTTTGAAGGCAACATAAATCTCACGGTCTCGAGGGTAGCTCTTAAAGAATAAAACGCTGCCTCAGCTAGAATCTATATTGTGTTTTGTACTAGTAACGACTTCATCTAGGCTTGAATATTGTGTAGCTTAATAACTGACCATAGCTTAAAAATCACTTTGACAATAAAACTCGGACAGAGATTTCAATAGCACGTCCACCAATCATATCGGCTGAACGGTGCACAAACGAAAACCGCTAACTTAAGTAGTCACAGAGCTTGTATTACAACACACACATGCACACACAAGCGTGCAAACGAGATTTATGTGCAAAACTCACACATATACTCGTACACATCAATATGCAACTTACTATACGTGTTACACACACAGGCAGCAACACGCAGGTAACCGTACATGCAGCACACACAGACCTAACCTTTCAGGCGCGTGCACCGATGCACACACGACACACCTTTGTGCCGAATTCAATTATCGAACAAAAAGTGTGCGACAGCGCATCGGTTGAACGCGACGAACGCAACGCGACACAACACGACACTCACTACTCGGGCTTACGTCGTGCTCTCTAAAGGTCAACGCTCATTAGAGCCACCCGGCACCCACTCCGCACGGCGTCCACGACTGGACGTCGCGCGGTCAACCAGCGGACCGCGCGCCGTCAACGAGTGAACGCCGCGCGGTCAACCAGCGGACCGCACGGCGTCCACGAGTGGACGTCGCGCGGTCAACCAGCGGACCGAACGAAATTCACGAATGATTCACGGCCGGTGTTACCACATGACATTTATAAATTACCTTGTTTGCTGACTAAAATTACCGTGTTTTGAGTAAAATTACCTTAAACTTATTTTCAAATTACAGTGTATATTACAGCGTCGATTAAATAAAACGGTTTTTATAATTATTTAATACTTTTATTCAGAAATTATTCTTCCAAAAGTTCTTGCTCATAAATCGACGAAGTCATTTTATTCATTTATCTTTTGGTGGGAGTAAATAAATACAGTTTCCATTATTTTCTCCGAAAGGATTGTTGTCAAAATGTGAGTCAAATTATTTCCCTATAAGGTCTTCGTAATTAATTTATTTCTTTTTCTAGTTTTTATATCAATTAACTTTTTCAAGTAATGCAATGACCACACACAAAGAAGATACTAAACTTTCGTCTATGAATACACCTACCAACTACAAATTTTAACATAAGGTATGCTCATGAAAAACACTGCCTAAAATATTTTTAATTCTGCCGGATTATATTACATGCCAAGTAATGAAATCGTTAATGATTTCCCCGACATGACCAACTGCGACAGCCAGTGTTGCCAATAAAGGATTATCGTAAGAACAAAATATATTTTTGAGTAAAAATAAGAGTATCATTTACACGGTAATTAATAATTAAAAATACCTTAGAAAAGAACACGGTAGTAGCTTATTACCGTAGACCGTGTCTTGCTCAAAATTACCGTGCATCTACGGTATTTACCGTGTATCTGGTAACACTCGGACGTGAATCATTCGCGGGCAGCGCGCGGTCCGCTTCGGACCCACACGTTGGCGACGAGCCGTCAACGCGCGGCAAGCATGCGAGCAGCGAGTTGCCACCGAGACAGACGGCGGGTGGACCACCCGCCGCCCGCGCGTGGATGGCTTACGACAGAGGCGATCCGGTGACGCTACTGAGTTGATGTAGTGAGCGCATACCCATACAAATCCATATAAAGAATACTAACCGCACGAGGCGAGGCGGTGCGGAGTGGGTGCCGGGTGGCTCTAATGAGCGTTGACCTTAATACAGCTTTGTAAGTGTCCGATACACGCCGCAGTTTTTATTCGTGCGGGATTAGCCAAACGTTCACTTTGTGGTTGGAATATCCCATCGCACAAAAGTTGGGTGAGTACGGTCGTGAATACTCTGTCGACATTCGTTCTGAATTCAACATGTACAGGATACTGATAAAGGTCTATTCTCGTTTTTGTCTATTTGTAGATGAAATCCTCAAATATAGATTAAACGTTTTTCACACTACGACTGTAGTTAGGCTAGGGAAAATGTACTTATTACATTATTGTAGCTTATATACAACAATTAGACATAATAAGACTTCTAACGCAATAACGCAAGAACCTAACACCAATTTGAACAATGTTTGCGTATTTCAAAAATAACTTTGCACTCAACTATAAACAAAACAGGATATAATACCTGTAATAAAACCATTTCAAAATTTAATACCGTAATACAATACACGCTGGACATAAATTGGCATATGAAGTATAGTAATCAACTATAAAATCTATCCCATTACAGTTATTATGCTTAAAAATGGTTTCCACGTAAAAATAGAACTAAAGTTGTAACCCGCCGTGTTACAACTGTGTTCTAAATTAGGTCATTTGATATAATAATTAATGGGAGCTCCACTGAGTCAAGTGCGGGTCGGCAGACATCGCATATCTTTCGAAAACATTGTGAAGAACTCTCTGACATGCAGGTTTCCTCGGAATGATTTGCTTCGCTGTTATACAAGCAATACATAAGAATTTAATACATAGCATTTAACACAATAAAGAACAATGGCCACTGTCCATACATTCGATGACCTGTCAAACTTTTTTTAATAATATGATTTATATTATTGTCTGATATATTAAATTAATTATTACTATTTATATGGATACTTGTTTTATTATGACGTAATTTGGTAATCAGGAAAAAATGTTATAATGAAAACAATTTTTTCAGGTTATGTATTACTAGAAACTGTCTATAGGTACAAACTGCTACATATCAAGTTAAACAAATCCAATATTAACTGATCTGTCACTAATGGGATAGTATATACAATGACAGATCGGATTAAAATAGTTTGTTTAACTTTATTTATAGCCATGTGTACATTATATAAAGACGCAAACAACCAAGTATATAAATATTTTTGTAACCAAAGGTAGCATGCTCGTGCAGGGCTCTTACAAGCGACTCGTTCTACAATAACTTGACCAGAGTGCTTGACTGTGGCGTTAACCTCGTCATTCTGGGAGGAGACCCCTACCTAGCAGCGGGACATATTAATACAGGGTTTCTATTTTATTATATATACTTGTTTTGCCTGTTAGTTTGAGAAATAACGAGCGATGGTAGCTTTGTGGGGAGACCAATAGAGGCAGAGGGTCTCGGGTTCGAACCCACGTCGCGCATCAATAATTTTTCTTATTTACGTGTGTATTAAAATAAGGCAGTGATAGGCGAGTGGATATACCAACAGACTGCCATGCAGAGGGTATCGGGTTCGAATCCACGGCGCGCACCAATGACTTTTCGGAGTTATGTGCGTATTGACTTGTTAATTATCGCTTATCATGAGCCTCGGAGAGCACGTTAAGCCGTCGGTCCCGGTTGTCATGAAGATCGTTGTCAGTCATTACAGGGCGTCAGTACCTTCTTAATAAACTGACACTTGTCTAAACCATGGGATATCGCTATCCCTTCGGGTTGCGGAAGTCAGACAGGCAGTCGCTCTGTGGAAAAGCTAATTATCAGCCAAATCCGGTTAGACTAGTTACCGGATCCCAAATTGAAACTAGGATAACGCTAAGAGAAAGAAGAGTGTGTATTAAAATGTTCATTGTCGTTGCTCCGTGCTAACACGAGGTAGCGATTTTGTGTGTTTGATGTATTCACACGTATGTTCCAGTTCACACAGCATATTATATGCTGATCCATCATGCAAGCACAATGCTTTACCAAACACAAGACTGAATCGTAAAGCACTCAGTGTTCATGTTGAATGAGCCAAGGTTATCAGGAATACAAGATCTCGTAATCAGTCGCAAAAGCAGGGAGCAGAAAACCAATAAATCGCACAGTACGCATCGACGCAAGAGAAAACGAAGGACTGTAAAGAATCATATCGTAAATAACCGACGTCATCATTTGACAGTTTTGACACTTTACTTTGACGTTGAGAGATATGCTTGGAAGATTCTAAGATGAATTAAAATAATTAATATCTTTTTAACCAGATTGCCAATGCCCGTGATAAATATTTTATGTATACAAAACAATAAGCTATTTTTAATAACAAAATCATAACTATACATTATGGGATGTATTTTCATGTTTGACAGGTCAGATGTGAACATGACTTCATTATAAGATATGATAATGATAATGATTCTTTACATTATAAGGGTATCTCGTTGCACCTCATAATTATTTGACAACTTATAGTCAATGCTCAGTCGATCTATGTAAGTTTGAAGCGTAGAGATTTATGCTTCAAACTCACCCATACTCCCTGTAATAAACCCCGAGCTACTTCTGAAGTGGCGTGAATTACATCACCGCAAAACGACGAAGTATCTAATATCACTCAGTTAATACACGGCAAGTAATCTTAGACATCGACGAGATGAACTCTACGGGAGAGTGAACTATTATAGTGAACTCTACATAACTACACGTCTGGCAGGTTGGAACTAGCTACAATAAGTATTTACATAAATGGCGCCTAAGTTAGGCTGCGTTTCCACAGAAGCTGAGTTGCGCGGAGCTGAGCAGAGACTTATAAAAATTGAGCAATCACATTGCTCAAAATACACATCTCATCTCCGCTCCGATTCAGTGGAAACAGTGTTAGTGGAGTTGAGAAGATTTACATTAAAATGTATGGTGCGCGGAGATAAGCAGGGCACAGCGGTGTCGAGCTTAGTGGAGCTGTGCCGGGTGAAGCGGTGCTGTGCAGTGTAGAGCGGGGATGCGCGCGGTAGAGCGGGGTTGCGTGGGGTGGAGCAGGGCTAACAGGGGTAACGCGACGTCAGGCACGGGAGTTTGTTTGAAGTAGTAGTTGAGACACCGTACTGACTGAAAACAAAATGTATTTACAGCCCCGTTCAGCTTATTTCCACTTCACAGCTCCGCTCCGCTAGACTTAGCTCTGGTCCGGCTCGGTCGTCTCAGCTCCGCTCGGCTCCACTTCACCCAGCTACTTAGCCCAGCCTTGCACAGCTCATCTTTGCGCAGCTTTTGTGGAAACCCTACCTATTTACACGGCTCTGCTCCGCTGAACTCCGCGCACCTCCGCTTCTGTGTAAACGCACCCTTAGATTGGAGCAAACAGGCTGCTTTTATTTGCCTGTACCTAAGCTTTACTCATATATTAATAATAACGTGTCTGCGCTGCATAAACGCCTGGTCATTTTGAATAGCATCAAGTTACTCGTTTAAGTAATGCTATAGCTGACTCCTAAATTTATTTTACCGACACCCGCACATATTTTTGTTATTCAATTCTAAATTTGTTACGCTAGTATCAAGACCATATATTATACACTTATACTGGTAATCAAGACGTAAAAACTGCGAATCATTGTAATACTAAATGTCAAAAAACCAAGATTAAAGCTGTTATCAACGGAATCTGAGGTTTTCATCACAAAACTTCCATTTAGTGTCTACTATTACACATTAAAATTGGCGACCGCGACATCACGGATTTGCAAAATTCGGATCGAAGTACGAAGACAAAGCATTCTCGTCAAAAGAAAATCTGCCAAAGATTGATTGTGGAGGACTACAGATGCAGGAACACTATTAAAGAAGACAACTAAGCCAGGTCGGTCAGCAAAACGCGCCGCGCCCAGCCTTAGCTTCTACGATGGCGCCACGTCGGGGTTCACCGTCAGCCTGCAACGCCAGTTCGAGGATTCCGTCAAAATCTGTAGAACAGCTCGTGTTCCTATCAGTGCCAACAGCCATCGAGGACCAATGCAGCCAGAAGCAGCCGTCTCGCCTATCAGTTAAGTGCCATTCCCATAGTTTACCCTAACATCTAAACCTATTTTTCCTATCAAAAGGGTCGCTGTTTGGTACATTCCACTTGTGTATTTCATTAGTTCAACAAAGTATCTAGCTAATTTAAAGCTTATTTCAAGTAAACAACCAGTAAATATACTAAAATAGTGTAATTAAAATCCATTATTCAGTGTGACAACTACCTACGTCATCATTTGTAAAATTATAAATTCATTAAAATACCAGTACATTCATTAAAATACCAGTAAATTTCTTACTTACGGATCAGAGACGTGGTCGCTCACTATGGGCCTAATCAGAAGGCTCAAGGTCACTCAGAGGGCGATGGAGAGAGATCGAATCAGAAATGAGGAGATCCGCAGTAGAACCAAAGTCGCCGACATAGCTCTCCGGATAGCCAAGCTGAAGTGGCAGTGGGCAGGGCACATAGCTCGAAGAACCGATGGCCGTTGGGGCAGAAAGGTTCTGGAGTGGCGGCCACGTACCGGACGACGCAGCAGAGGTAGGCCCCCCGCAAGGTGGACCGACGATCTCGTCAAGATCGCGGGAGGCGGTTGGATGCGGGCGGCTCAAGACCGGTATGTGTGGAGAACCTTGGGGGAGGCCTATGTCCAGCAGTGGACGTCGTTTGGCTGATATGATGATGACATTCCTTAAAATAAGTTCATAAATGAACAATACTTGAGTATGTAAACACCAATTAGTGATTATATTTCCAATTTTTCTCATAGACCCCTCCCAATAGCTCGTGCCATTATTGTAGTTAACATTATTTCAAATATTTTGGGCCGACTATTCCAGAGACTCCGTCGCTGCCTGACGCTGCCAGCTACCACTAGCCGCGTTCGGGTGACGTTCGGTGCATCGTCGTGCTGCCGAGCTGCCGCCGCGTGGCTGCGTTCGGGCCCCAGGTGCCGCCGAAGGAGTATCAGATAAGATTCAAAACATATAACTTTATTCCTTCATTTTGCGTTACTGTTTAGAACTCAATTAACAATAAGCATTTTTCGTAAAGTTCTCAGTGCTAGTTTATCGTTTGTTGTTGCTATTAGTATTTAATAAACAAAATGTCTCTAAGCGAAGTTATAGACTGTAATGCAAAACAATTGAAGGAACTGTTTGCTAAGCGTAGCTCGGTCAAAGGTCGTTTAACAAAGTTAAAAAATTATTTAGATGGAGTATGCTCTTCAAAATTGAATAAAACCCAAATTAAGGAGCTAGAAATTAGTATTGGTAAAATACGAGCTATGTCTAGCAAATTTGATGAACTACAGGCTCAGATTGAGGTCATTAATTGCGATAATTTGGACTCTGAGATCGACGAACGTGATGAAATTGAGCAGATCTTCACTTTACATCTTGCAATTGCTGAAGAGCAACTTGATAAGTACAAAAATACTTCAAACGAATCTGATTTGCACAATTCATCACAATGTCATAACGATCTGTCATTTCAATGTCATCATGTTGATTTTAAATTACCACAAATACAAATCGCAAAGTTTGATGGCGCTTATTTCCGCTGGCTTGAGTTCCGAGATACCTATTTATCGCTTATTCATAACAATGAACGCATTAAACCTATTCACAAGTTCCATTATTTGGTATCGTATCTTGAAAATGAAGCCACGCGAATTATTTCCAATTTAGAGATATCTAAAAATAATTATAAAACTGCATGGCAGCTTTTGTGCGATCGTTACGATAACAAGCGCCAACTTATAAATCAACATCTCAATTCATTGATATATTTCAAATCAACACAACAACAACACAAACGTGAATCGGACAAATCACTGAGGTTTCTAGTTGACCACATAATTAAAAACTTGCGAGCATTGTCAAGTTTAGCAACGAAAGATGAACTGCTTGAAATGATAATTATTAAAATTCTTATACCACAATTAGATCATCGTACTGCCATGAAGTGGGAAGAACATCGTAATAATTTGTCCAATCTCCCTGCTTTAAAGGATTTCAATAAATTCCTAACTGATCGCGCTGATGTGTTAGAAACTATGAATCAGAACAAGTCTGATATACCCAAGGTCACACAATCACGTCAAAACAATAATAACAATTCTCGTAGTACTAAATCCATTTCATTCACACAGTTCCACAGTTCAGAACACCGGCTCTGTTGCTAAGCAGTGCGTTGTCTGTAAGGGTGACTACTGGATATACGACTGCCCTACATTCCTTGCGAAGAGTGTTCAGGAACGACGAGATGAAGCATTTAAGTTGCACTTATGCTCCAATTGTTTACGAACTGGGCATCGTGCACGTGACTGCAAGTTGGCTCCCTGTCGTGAGTGCAAGCGTAGGCACAATTCACTCTTGCATTCACCTAATTTTAACAATACTAGTGCAAATAATGCTAGTACAATCAGCAGCAATAATACCAACACAGATCGTGGTTCAACTGAAATATCAGTAAATAATTCTATTAGTGATAATTTTATAGAAAATCACATTCTTTTGTCAACAGCTATGGTTAATGTTATCAATCCACAAACAAACAAACAATTTTGAGTGCGTGCTTTGTTAGACTGTGGCAGTCAGTCTTCATTTATTAGCCAGTCACTTATGAACAAGTTATCATTACAGGTATGTGCTATTAATACTATAAACGTTTTTGGTATAGGCAACAACTTAGCGGAATACGTAAACAAAAGTTGTATTGCCCGATTAAATTATCTTAATGATGACTATAGTGTTGTACAGTCATTTTATGTATTAAACCAATTAACAAGTGCTATTCCTAAACAATCTATAGATATTAGTCAATTAAATATTCCAACCAACCTACAGCTAGCTGATCCTAGCTTTAATCGGCCGTCAGCCATAGACGTCTTGATAGGTGCGGACCTGTTTTGGGACCTACTCGGATGAGATCAGCTTGCATTTGGTACTAACATGCCTAAGCTTCGTAGCTCAAAGCTAGGTTCGCTCGTTGCCGGCCCAATTTCTCCAAGTGTAAGGAATTGTTCGTCATCTAAAAATATTCCGTGTCATGTTTCAATTAGTGATAGTGACGAATGCAATAATTCCAGTATTAATTCTCATTTGAAAAGGTTTTTGGAACTTGAGCAGGTTCCAGATAAGCAATATTTTAGCAAAATTGAGCAGGCATGTGAAGACCATTTTTATCGTAATACTTATCGTTTCGAATCGGGTAGATTTTGTGTGAGGCTGCCCCTAATTGATACTCCAGATTGTTTAGGAGATTCTTACGCTATGCTAAGAAACGATTGTTGTATTTAGAAAGACGTTTCCGTAAGAATCCAGAATTAAAGTTGAAATATTGCAATTTCATTCAAGAATATTTAGAGTTAGGTCATTTAGAGGAATGTCCGACTACTAATCCCGTTCCATCCTATTATCTTTGCCATCATGCAGTATATAAGCAAAATAGTGAAACGACAAAGACTTGTGTTGTCTTTGATGGATCGGCACGAACTTCCTCAGGTTTCTCTCTGAACGATCTGCAGATGGTCGGTCCCAACGTTCAAGACTCAATCTTTTCCATTTTGATTCGGGCTCGTCAGTACAAATATATTTTTACAGCTGAAATTGAAAAATTCTTTAGAATGGTTGAATTAAATGAAAAGGATCGTAATTTACAATTAATACTTTGGAGAAGTGATGAGTCCAATCCTATCAAAACTTTACGTCTAAAAACCGTAACTTATGGTCTTGCAAGTGCTACATATTTGAGCACCAAGTATTTGTCAGTACTGGCAGAGGATTGCGATGACCAGCTTATAGGTAACATTATTAAACACGACCATTATGTCGACGATTTGGTCACCGGATCCGACGACGAGTCCAAGCTTTTATACATTCAACGCAAAGTGTCAGACACTTTAAAGTCAGGTGGGTTTAAACTACGTAAATTCAGATCGAATTTACCATGCATTTTATCATCATCAGTCATTGATCAGAATGATAAGGTTAGTTTAAGTGAATCTAATAATACTTTAGGATTAAATTGGAATCCTAAAACCGATACCCTTCAAATATCGATTGAGATTCCCAATAAAAATGATGTGGTTACCAAGCGATCGATACTGTCTGCATCATTCAAGATTTTTGATCCTCTTGGAATTCTCAGTCCATGCTTAATTATACCTAAAATGTTACTTCAGTCCTTATGGCTGAACAAAAAGGATTGGGATGAACCAGTTAGTTCCGATATCCTGGAATCCTGGAACAAGTTCATTGGCAATTTACATTTTTTATCAGATTTACAGATCCCGCGCTTAACACTATGCGAAGCTCCTAGTTATATAGAAATACATACCTTTAGTGATGCTTCCCAAGTCGCTTACGGTGCCTGTGTGTACCTACGGTGACACAACTTAGCTGGTGAGGTAAAGGTAAATTTACTGTGTGCTAAGTCTAAGGAGGCGCCGTTGAATCCGACAACAATACCGCGTCTGGAGCTTTGCGCTGCGCTATTGGCTGCAAAATTGTGTAAGACAGTTACCAGCTCTCTGCGATGTGATGTCAATCGCATCATTTACTGATGCGAGTCCAGCGTTGTCCTCAGCTGGTTGAATGTTAATTCTGCAAAGTTAAAAACGTTTGTAGCTAATAGGGTAGCCGAAATTAATGAACTTACCGATAGTTCGTCGTGGCGCTATGTGCCGACTGATCAGAATCCGGCTGACCTGACCCGGGGCGTGAGCCCAGATCAAATCATCAATTTTAATTTCTGGTGGTCAGGTCCAAACTTTCTAATACAGCCTGAATCTGATTGGCCCTATTTAAAGAAATTAATAAATGAATCAGACTTACCTGAGATGAAGTCCACTCCCGCTGTTGTCCAGGAACCTGAAACAGAAATTCTAAAAATATATAAGTTTTCATCGTTTTTAAAACTGAGACGTGTATGAGATAAATGTCTTAAAGATAAATTATTTGGTAAATTAACTGTTAGTAAATTAGAATTATCTTTTATTAGCTTATGTAAAATTGCTCAGCAAACTTCATTTGCTCTAGAGTACAATATTTTGTTAAAAAATAAAACTTTAAGTAGCAAGTCAACACTTTTGTCACTTTCACCGTTTTTGGATGATGACAAGGTGATGAGAGTCGGTGGTAAGATAGAATTATCTAATTAAAATTATACTAAAAAACATCCTATACTTTTACACGCTTCTCATCCACTCACCAAATTGTATTTTAAATATCAACACTTACACAATATGCATTCTGGGCCTCAGCTGTTGCTGGCCTGTGTAAGAGAGACTGTGTGGCCTATAAATGGTAGGCACTTGGCCCGCCGCACAGTACATGTCTGTGTTAGATGTAAACGTATACAAGGTAAAACATTAACTCCCATGATGGAAAATTTACCTGCACAACGCATCATACCTGATTTTCCATTCCGTACTGTAGGAGTTGACTTCGCTGGTCCGTTCCTGACGCTAAATAGAAAGGGTCGAGGTGCATGACTAATTAAAACCTATTTATGTTTGTTTGTATGTTTTCGCTATAAGTGTGTGCACCTGGAAGCGGTCAGTGATTTGTCCAAGGACGCGTTCATCATATCGTTAGCGAAAACGGTCGCAACTTTGTTGCGGCAGCTAAAGAGATTGGTTTCTTAAAACTAATCATGAACCTGTAGTTAATTTTGCTACCAATGAAGGCATAAAGTTTGTGTTCTCTCCCACGTATGCTCCACATTTCGGCGGCATCTGGGAAGCCGGCGTTAAATCCGCGAAATACCACTCAAAACGCATTATGGGGAACCATCATTTAACGTTTGAGGAGATATGTACTCTTTTCACACAAGTCGAAGCTGTGCTTAATAGTCAACCTTTGTGCCCACTCTGCCCTTCCCCTAACGATTACCATTTCCTATCTCCCGGTCACTTTCTGATAGGGCGTGCCCTAAATGCATTGCCTGGTCCATCGCTCGAGCGCGAGAACCAGAACAACCTTCAACGTTACTTGAAGCTTGAACAGATTCATCGGCATTTTTGGCAGCGCTGGGAAAAGAATATATAGCAGAGCTACAACAGCGCTCCAACTGGCGCACTAATTCAGCATCCCTGCAAGTTGGAGATTTAGTTCTTCTCCAGGAGGAATGGGACGAGTCAGCCGCCTGTACCCTGGAACCGACGGCGTCACACGAGTCGCAGACGTGGAGACTACCAGAGGCTTCAGGAGGCCTCTCACACGGATCTGCCCCCCCCCCCCATCTTTACCGGATGACGACTAACACAGTTGAAAGGAGTCTTTCAACGGGGGGAAGATGTCTGCGCTGCATAAACGCCTGGTCATTTTGAATAGCATCAAGTTACTTGTTTAAGTAATGCTATACCTGACTCCTAAATTTATTTTACCGACACCCGCACATATTTTTGTTATTCAATTCTTTTGTTAGTTACGCTAGTATCAAGACGTAAAAACTGCGAATCATTGTAATACTAAATGTCAAAAAACCAAGATTAAAGCTGTTATCAACGGAATCTGAGGTTTTCATCACAAAACTTCCATTTAGTGTCTACTATTACACATAACGTATTTTCAAAATAACAATATTTTCCAAGCGCTAATAGCATGATGCGATGATAAAACACACCAAACATTTTATATTAAGTTGTCGGCCTTTATTTCTGTATAATCGGGGTAAAAAGTATTTTTATTGCAATAAATAGGTAGCACTCTTACCTATAGTATGAGACACTCAAATTTAAAGTTTTAGAATAAAATAACGCTTAAGTTTTGAGATTGATTGTGAGCCAATTACGTAATACAACAGCATACGTATTCACAAATATGATATGTACTAGCAATTTATTTGACTATCTTTGAAAGATGATTTGAATGATGGCACAGTTGATATTTAGAGAATAAGCTGCCGAAGCCGCGAAGAACGGGTCTTAACAATTATTCAAGAGTATAAACTTGCCTCCAGTTCGCAATACTAAAACTAATAATTACCAAAAAAAAATTACTTTTTCCCCTCTTTATTTATTCGGACCCTAAATAACGAGGATTGTGGTTATAAGGAATTTATTACAGGAATCTGTGTTTACCATTCCACCTGTCTAAAAACTTCACCCAATTTTATTTTCTACCTATATTTTGATAGTAAGGACTACAAACGATGATAAAGTTTACTTTCATAACTTCTAATGAATGTTGAGCTTTTTTTTAACTTTTGATGGGCTAACGTTTGACCGCGATCTCACCTGATGTTAGGCGATGATAATACGGTCGAGGAAGGCGTACGCTTGACTAGAAGGTACCTATTCACCCGCGATTTGAAAAGAACCAGATTCGGTAGCTTCTGCTATTTCCATAAGCTATACCTATAGGTACGTGTGTGATGAATACATCTAAATACAAAATATTGTCAATGTCAGATGCGTTAGTTACTTTTATTTGCGATTTACTTTGTAAGGCATTTTTGCTCAGGATTTCATCAAAACATTTCCAAAGACGAATAGTGTGTCAAATGCAAAGTAAGAAGTATATTCTCCATTATGATGAAGTGTTCATTTAGATATTTTTCTATTCGTTTTATTATGACGACGCGCAACTCTATGCTAACAGTACCTTAATTGTACTGGTAGCATGTTTGGCAGCTCAAAATAATCGCAAAGAGTATATCACCAAAACATGCATATAGACTTGGCAACTAAAAGTGGTAAGTCTACCACAGGCGTGAACATGCATCTGCGTGCGGCCAATTACTTTTCAAATTCAAATTCAAATCGTTTATTTGCGAATATAGGTAAGAACATGGATGGAAAAAAATACAGTGGTTCGGCTATATTCAGCTTGTCAAGCGTGCAATTATATTTGTGTGATTATTAGGCTTAGTTTTTGCAATGATTTGATTAAAACAAGTCAGAGAAATTAGAATTTATACAATGTCAATATTTTTTTTTAATAACGTAAATTTAATTTAAATTCATTAGCGTTAATAATTATTATATAAGTCATCAAATTAATTAAAGGAGATGTACCATTTGGCCATACATTATGGGCCTGGCACGGCCAAACACAACACCATGTGTGTTTTGAAGATAAATGACTACTCTATTAACCTGTATAATTTCTTTTTAAATAACTTTTGGTGGAAATAAGATACGAGATATTTGAAATGGAAATTATTCTGCAACTAAATATACCTCAAAATTGAATTTTAACATAAATATAATACCTAGATGCAAATAAAAGTATGTCTTTGCGTCTTAAAGAACAAAAACTACATAATAATGAATAATCACCTGTGTACTAGGGAACCTCGTACTATGTATACTCGTCCAAAAAAGCTAACCACAATCACAAACACCGCTGCATATTCTTAGCATGGGTAGAAGGTACTGATCATTATTATTGAATTTATATTCAACTAGAGAACGCCAGCAGCTACGCCTGCATTTTTTTTAAATGTACCCGTTTTGACCGATCCCGTGGGAATTTCGGGAAATCCCTTCTTAGTGCACCCCTACGGTCCCCAAGGAACATACATGCCAAAATTCAGCTTCCTGTGCCCTATAGTTTTGGCTGTAGCGTGTCTGTCAGTCAGTCAGTAACGCAAGGATTTTATATATTAAGATTACATTACATTAAAACCGTACGAAAACACCAATAAATCAGAGCAAAATATTTACGATACACAGTAGCAACACGAATGACATAAGTTGACATAACAGATAAAAAAAGTGTTGCAAATGGTTTGAAAAAATATTTCTACATATCGATTAAAAAACAAAACGATTTTTACTGAATAATAATTATGGAATGTATAATAAATTATATATTTCTTGATTCTTTTTACAAATATACTTATAAAGTAAATAAAATATATTGTTTTCTAATATAGTAATAAAAATATTATTTCCTTAAAACAATTTCTGCCTACCATACTTCATTTTATTTTAAATGCTGGCAACATAAGACATTCATCCACCATTACCATAGCTTATTCAAAATAATTAATCTTTAAAAACTAAATTCTTTCACCGATACTCTATGAAGAAACGAAAACGATGTAACATTTTTAAAAATTATGTGTTTAATTTCAACGATTCACAACTTTCTGGCCGCTACAGGCCGTATTTGGTCTTTGTCCTTTGTCATTTAAATATTCTTGAATGGTATAATAAGCCTTATTAGTCAATAATTGTTTTAATTTATACTTAAAGATATCTGTGCTAGCACTGTCCATTACATATTTTGGCATGCAAAGTATACTCTTATTTATTTGTGATGTACTGTTCTGTGGATAGGAAATATTATTGTTTAGTCGCTTACTCTTTAATCTTTCAAACAAGGCCTTATGAGTGTGTACAAACACGGATACCTCATAAATATAAATACACGCCAATGTCAAAATTTTGAGATTTACAAAATAGGGTTTACAGGAATCAGTCGTCTTAATGTTACATATAGATGGCAAACATTTTTTTTGGGCCTTAAATACAGTTTCATTGTTTACTGAGTTACCCCAAAATATGACACCAAATCTCAAAATCGACGCTACATACCCATAATAAGCAGTGATTACAGCAGACTGATTTACGATTTTTCTCAGCATATAAAGTGCATAGGCGAATCTGTTAAGTTTAGTACAAACACTTTCCACGTGAATTTTCCAGTTAAAATTAGAGTCAAGATAAATACCTAAAAATTTTGCACTCTCCACCTCATGAATTTTTTGTCCATTAAATTGCACATTAAGATTATTTAAATAATTTTTCCTATTTCTAAATGTCATTACACTCGTTTTCTCAAAATTTATAATAAGATTGTTACATCTCAACCATTTTACAACCTTTTTTAGAGTCTCAGTCATGTTAATCTCTAAACTTGTTTTTTCTTTGCTGGTGAACAAAACCGTGCTATCATCGGCAAATAACACCATTTTGTTATTAATAGCCTTGGGCAAATCATTTATATAGATAATGAATAATAAGGGACCTAGTACGCTCCCTTGAGGGACGCCCTGAGTGACTACACGATATTGGGATGAAAAGACAGTTTCATTCTTTGTTTTTGGGCATATCCGAGTAATTTGTGTGCATTGTCTACGATTCGTGAGGTAGGACTCTACGAGATTTAAAACATTACCTCTGACCCCATACGATTCTAATTTTAATAATAAGATTTTGTGATTAACATAGTCGAAAGCTTTTGTAAGGTCCATATACAACGCTGATATGAGAGCTTTATTATTTAAACTAATCATTGCATTCTCAATTAATTTATATACTGCTAAATCAATTGTTTTGTTTTTTCTGAAACCTATCTGTTCTTCTACAAATAAATTATTTCTTTCAAAATATTGGTACAGACTTGTATAGATGACTTTTTCAAACAGCTTAGAGAAAACAGGTATAAGTGCTATTGGTCTTTAACAGTTTATACTATGCCTGTCATTCTTCTTAAACAATGGTTTTATTATTGTGATTTTTAGTTTGTCAGGAAATATACCTGTGCCTATACATTTATTAATGATATGGCTTAGTACAGGCGCAATCTCTTCTTTAACTTCTTTTAAAATTTTGCTATTAACCTTGTCATAGCCAGTACTGCTTGTGTTTTTCAATGATTGAATTAATTTACAAATATCTGTAGAGGTCGTAGGTGACATAAAAATAGATTTATATTGTTTGTTAAGTTTACTAGATGCACTCGTAAATTGAAAATTGCAAATGTTTTGCCCATTATTTGAGTGATTTTGAATTGTAAAATAAGTATTGAATGCTTCTGCGATGCTAATAGGGTCATTGATAATATTACCATTGACATTTAAATGTGAAATAGTCTCCTTAGGTATGTTATTTTTACTCTGGTTTATAATGGACCACGTAGCTTTACTCTTGTTTGCAGCCGTTTTGATAAAATAATCATTCTGTGACTTTTTTGTTAGTCTTATTATCTTATTAAGCCGCTTAGAGTAGCTTTTGAATGTTTGTTGACTGTCTTTTGTGCGATTTTTTCTATAAAGCCAAAACAGATCCCGTTTACGTTTCGAACATTTACGGATACCATTAGATAACCATTTCGGGTTATTACGTAAAGACTTTTTAATTAATATTGAAGGGAAACATAAATCATAAAAAAGTATAAAAATGTCATAAAATATGTCAAAGGTAGTATTTGGATTATCAGTTTTGTAAACATCGTTAAAACTTAATGACTGAAGGCATTTTTTTAATATTTCTGTGTTTTCTTTACTCAAATTTCTCTTACTAATGTACCAATGAGTGAGTGAAAAACACTTTTTACTGGACAAGTTAAAATCTGTGCTGTGTGGTCTGAAAGAGCAAAGTCATAAATTGAATATTTACAACCTCTCAAATTATGAAAAAAGTTGTCAATACATGTACCGCTTTCTAAGCGGGTCGGTTCATTAATAGCTAGTTTAAGGTTGTAATTATTCAATATTTAAAGCAAAATGTCACGTTGATTGTTAGATGTCAGAGTATTTATATTAAAATCACCACATATAATAACCCTATTTTTTGAGTAGCAAAATTCATGAAGTAAAGAGTTCAATGCGCTAAAAAAATTTTCTAACTGTTGTTTATTATTCCGTGGCGGTCTATATATACAAATTATTATAAGTTTGTGTTCAGACAGCTCAACACCACAGCACTCCATAACGCCGATAGTACTAAATTTTTCAACGGTCGGGATATTTTTATATTCGTGTCTGTTGTTGACCAATATACAAGAACCACCCCGCCTATTATTTCTATTAAAAGAAGCTGCCATAGATTAGTTTGGAAGATATAGTAATTTGGTGTCATTTTTTAACATGTTATGTTCAGTAAGGCACACAACATCAATAGATCTACCATGTTGTATAAGCCCTTCTAAATTCAAAGTTAATAGATCAGATTTGCTTAAAACGCCATTAATATTTTGATGCAGTATTAGTATTGATTTTGTTATACACGAAAAAATGGATCTGTTGTGATAGGGCTAGAGATGTTACAAACGTTGTCATCTAAATTATATGGTTCTGTAATATTGTGTATCTGAGTAGCTTTATTGATACCTTGTTTTAAATGATTTTGATAATGATCCATTTTAATTTTATTGTATTGACGTAAAATTTCTTTATGCAATATCCGAGATACATGAAAAGCAAATAAGCTCAGTCTGGGCATAAAAACAGAGAAACCCATGTCGATGTACTGCACATTAACAAATTTCGAACATATAAATTTTAATTCATAATTTATTTTTGATTCTCTCAAATATTTATTAAATGGAATTTCGCAAAAAAGTACATTTGTGTTTCTCGTACGACATAAAAAATTGCTAACACATATATTAAAAATACTTGGAGACCTGTCATTCATACTTCCCAGTACAATGAGATACTCATTCTTGGTGAGACTATTTACTTCTAAACTTTCTGACATGAGTACATCCTGAAAGGTTGCACCTGGTTTCCAGAAGCAGGTTATCTGGAATCGTTCTCCAATTAAGCGTTGAAGAGTATGCCGCAAGTATCTCCCCTGATCGTCAGCAATAATAATCACTTTATTGAACTTGGACTTTGAATCATCTGAAGGTGATTTTTGGAAGTTACATGATGACATAGAAGGTCGATGAGCCGTAACTTGTACGCCTGTGCCATTAGAAGGTACACATGCACTGCTTGCCTCAGTAAACTTATCTTGGTCGGAAGTGACAGCACTTATATGCTCAGGGTTCAAAAAAGAAGACTCTGTATCCTGAATACTCACGCTTTGCGCTTCACTGCTAGATAATTCTTTATTAGGTTTATATAAACAAGCCTTCTTATTACGCCTTTTGCGTGCTGATGAAGGGGTCGCGGACATGGTTTCAGATAATGTAACCTTTTTATAATTACTTATAACCAATTGGCTTTTCTGAAATTTATTTTATGAATTTCATGAAATTGGTGTTCATTGTGTCCGTTAGTTGTATGTTTGTGAAGTCCCCCGCGACACAGGATTTAGTCCTAATGCGGGAGTTGTCTTTTTTAAAAATAGAAATAGAAATCACTCTTCAAACGAAAGTTTTCACTGTTGAGATTCTCAATTTCCTGGTGAGCGCTTGCTAGTTGTAGTGATAGGCTATTGATTTTTTCATGAAGTTCAACTATTGACTGACTGTCGTTTAATGATGTATGAGGCAGACTTGTCATAGACACATCGAAGAGAGAACTTTCCATTTTCGAGATGTCACCCACAGAACTTCGACGCTCCTTACGTCTCCTCTGTGTGATATTCTGGTCTAGATCCATTTAATTCAATAAATTATTAAAAAAATATATATAATTGCAATAAAATATAATAGAAATATGTCAAAAAATTCTGTAGAAATGTCAAAAAATTCTGTAGCAAAAGTCAAAAAAAATTCTGTCACTCGGATTTGATCTCGAAGCTAACGGCAATCAATGTTTTCTTTGTGTCATAATATTTATGTTTTGTTTATTTACTTTTGAAAGGGAACTTAAAAACACCGCCACCAATTAAATTCAATGACATCACAATTAAAAACAAAGTATCAGTTTGTTATTTAGGGTTAGTTTTAAAGAGAAACTTTTCATTTGTCGAGCACATTACAACAGTAGGTGAAAAATCTAAAAGAAGTTTTTACGCCTTGTCAAAGATATCAACTGCGACATGGGGGCTTTCGTTCAAAACTTTAAAAGTAATTTATGGTGCAACATATCTGGGTTGTATGTGTTATGGCTAGCCTGCATGGGCTGATAGAGCTACTATCGGTGCTGTACGACGTAAAATGCTACAAAGTCAACGTCTCGCGTTGATAGTTTTGTGCAAGGCTTATTGGACAGTTAGTACTAAAGCTTTGCCAGTACTGGCAGGTGTATTTCCAGGAGATCTTGAGGCACAAAGACGAGCAGCAATGTATTACGAGACACGAGATAATATGGATCTCCGCGCGACAGACTAACAAACTTATAATGATCATAGATGGCACTACATATATAACCAGTTTTGGATGATCCCTATTTTATTTAGGACTACGTACAAAGGAGAGGTCAAGCTGTACACCGAAAACCACTCAACTGATTGTGATGTAACATATACTATTTTATAGGCCTATATCCTTTGTACATGAGTGTAAGTTTTATTGAAATCACGTTCGCAATTTTAGAGATCTATAGCAATATAGGGAAATGCAGACAGACAGACATAAATTCTAAAAAATATCAAGTATTGCTTTTTAGCATTTTCCTAGATTTTTTAGCTAATTTTCGTCAAAATATCTTTAATGTACAGACTTTTTCACTTGTAGCGCTTTCTAATTAGGTTGTTGGGGTCAAATTGCCGACGGGTGGTTAACGAATTTCTGTGCAAAAATAGCTAGCCGTCAAAACGATTCGGATTCAGTTCCAAAATGCATAAATAATGACGGAATCTTATCTTAGTATCTTATAGAATTTCGATTGTCGAGCCGAGACAACGATAGTTTGACCACTGATTTGGACCTAATCTTATGTTTTTTTATAATCTAAAATGTAGGTAATACAAGACAAATATTTTCTATATCTATCGTAAGTTAGGATTATTTTAACTCATTAAAAACTGTTTCAATCTAAGCCTGCATGATCTATTAGGATACCTATTTGATGAAGAAAACAATAATAAGAAATCAGTAGAAATATACCTACATAGAGTATCTTCATATGAACTGTCTATTTCTCCAGCTGTATAACAAAGACAAACGTTTCCCCACATTCTCTGATCCGGGGGAATCACTCAGTCACGATAAATAATGCAATACAAATAATGAAACAGCTAATCATATAAAGATTGCCTCTTGAGATATTCTTACTGGCGATGGCCGGAAAGTCCGAGGCTGCACAAAGAATAAGTCGGAATAGTCGGATACAAGACGCCGACGGTGAGTCCCCGGGGACGGGGCCGGTTCAACTCAACCGGGTCGATTTGGTCCGGGTAAGGTCTGAGTGTAGAGTATTGCCGATAGCATTACATTGATCTAGTTTCGTGAAATTGTTGGTTCAAATATTGCCAGTTGTAGCGGTGCCAACATTTTAAAGAATACCGTTTGTTTAGATATGTGCTGGTTTATAGAAACTTTACACTTCTATTTTAAAAGCAGTTTTAGTTTGGGTTTTAATATCTTCAGTTGCTACATGGATACGTATTTCAACGTTTTGATCATAGATTAATTTATGTGTTTTGGTACGGCTGAAACAAAAGCGAAGTACTAAATTCTGTACTGTGAAATACAAAGTGAATTTTCTACGAAATATTAATTACTTGCTCTCTATTTTTAGGTACAGCCAGCAAAACAATAATTAATGAAAAAAATACAATATACTTTATTATTTGTTCAGAGTAACAACACGGGTAACAATGGTAGTCACAGATAATACACCTTATGCTAGTAATATCTAGCTGCTGTCATATTTTATATACAACTCTGCTTATGCGCTTCATGAAAGCCATAAAAAATTAAACATATAAACATTGTTCATCATATCAGCCGATAGACGTCCACTGCTGGACATAGAAATTCCCAATGCGCATCCATCCGCATACCGCAATCGGAATAAGATCGTCGGTCCACAAATATTAGTTTTCAAATTTAGAAGGAGTATTTTCGCGCCGAGCCGGTCACAGCCATGTTGGATTTAACGGTTCAATACGTCATCTGTCGACGTAGCGCGCCATATCTGAATCGTTACGTCATATATCATTATCAAGTCTCAGATAAGTGAGCAATTCGCAAATTACAACTTGTAAGTTTATCTATCTCTTAGTACATAGCGATTAGCTAGGTACAAGTAACTGAAATGATATATCAGATTGCTTTATCTGATATTAGGTATGTAAAATGTACTGTGACTTATTATTAGTAAGTACATTTTGATGCATTTTATTTATCGCGAATGCAAATTAGGATATAAGTATTTATGTTTCTCTATTTTATTTTTATTTAGTCATAGCAGTGAGTTTGATATGAAGATAGTGTGTATAATTAATAACTATTATTGTACCAGATGACGGTCCTATCTTATATCGTTATTAAGGGATGTCCGGACATTTTATTTTAATGTAAAACCGTTTCTTCTGGGTCCCGTGGGAAATATTTGCAACGACATCTTAGTGCACCCCTAGGGTTCCAAGGAACATACATGCCATATTTCAGCTGCCTCCATTTTGGCTGCGGATGCATTGCCTGTCAGTCAGTCAGCAACGCAAGAATTGCATATAAGTGTACAGAAGATATAGCTAGCTAATTCATGCATATATCGCATTTGTATGATTTCACCCTTGCCACACAGCGTCGTTCGTATACAAATGCACAAGCATTTTAGGTTCGAAATATGTCGAAGGCAAATAAGTGGCTCGTGCAAATGTATGAATTCGACTTTCATTGGTATGAAGGCATATTCATTAAGCAAACAGATATTCTAGTATGATCCTTACCCAGTACTTCACGATCTTCAATTTACTTCAACTTCAATTTACGAGTTAGTTTCTCCTCGTCCACCTTCATTACTATTATAAGCTGAGCTAAAATCTCACAGATAGCAATCTCATAGGTAAGTAAATGTATCTATTAATATTTCAATGTAAAATGTTAAATCAAATTGCAGATTTTGTATGCTTCATTATAAAATAAGTATCTAAAGGCCCGTACCTAGCGATTTGACTGGAAATGGCTCAGCTTTTAACTACGGTTTACGGATTCTATCGCGATATATGGGTTTTACATACATACATACATACATAGTCTCACACCTATAACTCCGAAGAGGTAGGCAGAGGTGTATTTCTACACCCACTTTTCGCCAGATATACTTTAGTCCTACGTAATAAGGGGCGAGCCCATTGCCGTACCGGGCACATTTCCAGACTCCGTGCTGCTACTGAGAATTTCGTGACAGAAAAACCCAATAACACTGCCCGACCCAGGAATCGAACCCGGGACCCCACGCGCATATTTATGCCGCGAGACCAACGAGGCAGTCCTATAGGGTTTGATGTCGAGTTTTCCGTCTCTACGCAAAGATGGTATTTGCATCGTGTTATCCCTTAGTCGCCTCTTACGACACCCACGGGAAGATAGGGGGTGGTGACACATGTATTCTATGCCGTCAACCACACGGCTACTATTGCTATGGAGTCCGTAAACTGTAGTTTGATTTCAATGTGTAACATTCTCGTAAACCTAAGATAATGCTATGGATATGACATTTTTGTAAACACTATGCAGCTCTTAATAAGTACAACTACGAATTAATAAAACGATATTATTTAGCGGGTCTTAGTCGCGATAATTGACTTATTTAAAGGCATAAATCGCGACCACGACCGTTGCAAGCCGGTAGAAACGTAGCAGAATAACAGAGGTATTTATTCCTTTAAATAAGTCAATTATCGCGACTAAGACCCGCTAAATAATATTGTATGATGTATACAAATCGCGAAATTTAAAATCGATTAATAAAACAACTACTGACGTTATGTATCTAATTATTAGCCCACTCAAAAAGGACTACCTACATTATAAAATCGCAATCACAACATAAATGGACAAGAGGTATGTCAAAATCATTTGTTCAGTTATTTTTCTTAGTTTTGTTCCGAGAACTAAGTGTTTATGCATCTGAAGTATTCGGAACTTAATTAAATATTCAAGGACAAAAACAATTGCGGAAGCTCGCAACAAATTTCCCAAAGAAATAATGAAGAAAACTCTAGTTTATTTTTAAATACGTATTTAAGCTCGGCCGCTCAGCGGAGAGCGCAAATATTTATTCCATTCGAGGCATTTATTCCCTCTCTGTTTCCTGGTATCTTCGCAGTAATAACTCAACGGGATCGGCTTTAAAACGAACAGCAAGGCCGTGACGGACGTACCGTAATGATGGAATTATAAGGGTTCACATTACCGCCGCACAAACCTCCATCCGCCACCATGCCCCGATAACGCTATATAAATCTACATCTGAAATTCACATAAATATTTATGATCATTTTGTACTGTGTATTTTCACGCTCAAACGACTAATATCACAAAGTACGTACATTTACATCATTACGAATTCAGACTGGTTTAATCTTGATTTTGCTTCGTAAATTTTAATAAACGCTGACTTCATTTCTTTTATGTAAACATGTCTCATCTGCCTAAACCCTAGACAGCTTTAAAAATCCAAAGTAGTACCTAAGTACTTGCGTGATATATTGTAGATATAAAAATAATCTCTTCAAAAGTGTAAGATTTTTCTTTTTGCTTCGCTTTAGTTCTATTTATAGGTACAAGCCTGCAATAAAGATTTGGTTTACGAACTTTTTTATCCTAGATATATTTTAAATGATTGTCGTTAGTCAACGGTAAAGAGAGGTAAAGAAATTCAGACCGGTACTGAACATTATATTTCAACTGGTAATTGAATCGTTTCCCATTATATAACTGACCAACGATACGATACACCCCTGAACACTTGGTCGAATTAATTATCGTTCATTCGGGTAACTTCATAGTTTATGTTAGATTTATTTGTGCTTCAGCACCCAAAAATATCCCATAATCAACAGGAACGGGCTCCATCAACTTACTTTGTGAAACTAATTGGGCGTCAATATTATTTTTCAAGATATTAGTGTCATTCGATCGATCGTTTAGTTATGTTTCATTTTGATATTATATAAGATGAGCCCGCGGTTACACAGGCTTTATTTAGTACTAATGTTTTTCACCTGTGGCTCATAGCGTGATGTTATATAGCCTTCCTCCATAAAGGAGCTAACCAACACAAAAATATTGTTCAAATTCGATCTGTAATCAACTAGTTCTTCAGCTCTATTATATTAGTGTATATATTGATGATGAGTATGATGACTGATGATGATGATAAAGACTCAAAAAAATTAGACCTTCCTTTTCAAAACAATGATCTGGTGCTGTTACATAGCTTACAATTGGGCTGTCAGCTGCAAAAACATTTGATTAAATCAGCTTGGTAGGAGAACAAACGTAGGTGCTCTTCAGTTTTATTATATTAGAAAAGAGATAACGAAATTATGCAGCATGGTCTTATGCTTGAATAAACGAGAGCATAATCTTTCCGTTAGTATAATGTTCTTACATTTATAATTAGAATACTAAAACGACGACAAATTCGCACCAAACTTAATAATATCACCCGCAATTTCTCAACACTTGTGCTTATTTATTGAATATAATTTTTGATACAAAGTTATTTCATCTCGTTGAGTATGTATCCAAGGAAAAGTTTCACGAAAATATTAAGGCAATATCCCAAGAGAGAGTTACGATCGTTTATAAACTTTAGCGAATAAATAACTGTCTTTAGAAAGATATTGTTTTCTTAGAAATATTGAATAGGGGCGATCAAAATAACGGCTTTCTGTGTGACCGAAATAAGATATATGTATGTACTTATGTGATGTAATTATGTTAGAGCAATCGGAGGAATTATGTACTGACAAATGTTATCTGTATGAGGAATAAGCTAGTTGCTCTATGTTTTAATATATTATTTTATGTATATAGCGCCAAGTTTTCTTCGCTGTTCAAGAGATATGAATACAGTTTTAGTAACATCTTTTTGCTACGCTATCATAACCGAAAAATCCCTTATTTTACAGCGATGGAAATACTATGAGGGGATTGGCTTCGTACAAACTCTTTTCAGAAGTAATGCTCATAGGATAAAGTATTAAACAAACATTAACGGAAACCGTAATGGGCAATTAAGTAGTACAATACTCTCAAATAATAAGAACGTGGTTTTCCCTCCAGGTTGTGGTGTTCAAACGTAGTTATTATACTGCAACTCTTCCAGCTTTTTTATAAACCGGTATATTCTGACAAATCTAATTGGAGTAGATAAAGGACCCCGGGAACCAAGACGGCAACCTTGGATGCAACAATCATAAAGTTAGGATCATGATGATAGTGGACCATGATTTGAAAGTTTGGCTCCAGTATAGCGCTTGCTATAACTTCCAATCAGTATGGTCCTATTTAGGATTACAATGAGGTATTCTTCTTTCACTTGCGGCTTCATTGCTTCCACTGCTGGACTTAACTCTTCTAATTTGTTTCAAGTTATACCATGAGTCGATACGATTTGGAGTCCTATACCAAGCTGGCCAGTTGGGTTAGCACACGGTTTGGTGTCGAGCTTTTCGTCTCTTCGCATTTGCGAAGAGACGAAAAGTGAACACATGAAGTAAAAATATATTTATATTTTTACTTCATGTGTTTTCATTATTCGCCTTTATTGACACCGCCGCTATAAACAAAATAAGAAAATCCTTTTTTTTATTTCATATATACATACATATATAATCGATACATGTTTTATATTTATTAGTATATTTAGTATTTGTAAAAATTGCCACTAATTTCATGCATAACCGTTTGTTTCGTATTGGTTGAATAAGGCATTTCAACAAAGAAAGTTTTTTATAAACCTAGATATACTTTTGGTACTTTTGAATCAGCAGACCCAAACCGTTACAGACAAATTGTGTTTAAAAGTATTTTTATAAATATCCCAGACTTGGCAGTAACGTGGTTGTCTCATCATCAGCCCTTTATATTAACTGTCCCACTGCTGGGCACAGGCCTCTTCTCACTATGAGAAGGGTAAGGCCATAGTTCACCACGCTGGCCTAGTGCGGGTTGGCAGACTTCACATGTAATATGCACATACTTCTATTAACTTCGACTTACAGAATGACATCATAATCCGTTTGCTATAATGGTTGCATCCAAAACTGTCGCCTTAGAGGCCAGATTGCGTTTTACTCTTTTCAGTTTATCATCCGTAACCGACAGGTAAAGCAATGTATAGCGTAGACCTGTCAAGCAATTTAAGGGCATTGTTTCTCTGTAACAGCTATCCTAGCTCTTTATTACACCCGGAGGCCGGCACCGATATCGTTAGCGGTCACCCTTTCAGGGATTAGATAACCGTTGTATGTGATACTCAACCGAGCCGACTCGCCAACGAAACATCAAATAGCTAGGTATGCTTGTATATAAGATGTCCTGTATTTAAGAAATATTTTAATTTTCCTCATAAAAACCAAATTTAAGATTTTTCAATAAAAAAAAAGAAAATATTAACAAATAAGTTTTGTGTGCATTTGAATGAAGATCACAACTGACTTGTCAGTAGCAATGTTGTATAGATACAGAGAATAAGCCGCGGGAAATAGCGAGTAAAAATTTGTACTGCACGCAATTTCACAGTATAAAATTGCACAAAAGAATCTCTTTCCAACAAATATTATATTTTCCTCGTGACGGTAACAAAAACTGACGGTAAATCACCTAAGAAACGAACGGTCAATAACTCTTAAGATCTGAGCGATAAGGTTTTTAATCGCAACAGTATGTATGGGGAATTCCTGCGTCCCGCCAGCGCGGGCGGTTAGAGTTTACCGTGAAGAGAATATTATAGTGTAAACAATATCTTGGGAATCACCTCAGTGATAACGTGGGCTTGTTGGTTGGGAGACATCACGCGTATTTAGCTGGCTAGTAATATTGTATTCACTACCTGTTACCTGCTCTGGCTTGGTTCTGGCTCCACCTTTACACAATATTGGAATGTTCTTCTGAATAGTAAATAAGTGAGTTATTGGAATAGTTTTCTGCTATGATCTTATTATCGTTATAGTTGACCAACTTAGCTTATAGACGTCCACTGTTGAACATAAGCAACTAATTTTAACCCCCTCGCATCTCGCATACAACCATAATATTATATATTATTATTGTCTTTTTTTTATAGTCTCACGCCTGTATCCCCGAAGGAGGTGTAATATTACACCAACATTTCACCATGAATTTTTAGGTCCCTAGTAATAGGGAGCGAGCCTATTGCTGTTACCGGGCACATCACCAGACTCCATGCTGCTACGGAGAATTCGGAAAAACCCTGTAACACTTTTTGCCCGACCCGGGAATCGAACCCGGGACCTCCGATCAGCAGTCGCATACGCTATCCACTGGACCACGTAGGTAGTCTCAGTATTATAGTCTATCGACACAAATTAAATTCTAATGTTATTATTAACATATTACCTACGGAAAAACTAATAATATTGGAGCCCAACTACGTTAGGTAATATAGGCCGTGTGCACTTGGCAAGCAAAGATGGCCTTTGCTTGCATTCCCGTCTCCGCTCGCGCTAACTTTACAGTTGTAGACACTATTATCATCGGTGAAGAACCTGAGGAGCAGGTCTTCTTCCACCATTCATGGGATTCAGGTAGAGGGAATATGTAGGTGTGACTCTCGAAATAAGTTCGCCCTACGCAGCATACTTAGTGCAGTTTATGCCACCTGTGGCTGTAAGTGGCCTAAAAACTTCCAGCCATTCGTGATCCGCGTGATTCCCACTTTTATCAGGGGGGCGGGGGGCAAGGTATAAATCGATCGGCTAATATTTATAAACTAGTACATATTTTAAACACAATATCCGATTATGAAATTAACTAGATGAGCCCGCGGTTACACCCGCGTTATTTAAGGCTACTGCTCCGCTCCCGTGGCTCATAGCGTGATGCTATTTAGTCCATAGCCTTCCTCGATAATTGAGCTTTCTAACACTGAAATAATTTTTCAAATCGAACCAGTCGGTTCTGAGATCAGCGCGTTCAAGCAAACAAACAAACAAACAACTCTTCTGCTTTATATATTAGTATTATATTAGATAATCTTGATCTACGATGCGATGCAATCTGTAATTGTGACAAGCACGATTATTTCATTAGATCGATTGGTTGATAAGGTATGTGGACTACCACAACGTAAAGTGGTTGCGGTAGTGAGGCGCCAGTCGCGTGGAAAACCAAACATTCTGTCAAATCTGATTCGACTCGGATGACACCCGAATAACGCTAGGATGAGGTGTTTAGCTAGATGAGAGATTTTATGAAATTATGATAAATTAAGACGTTCGTCGACCAAATTGGGGACGTCTTGAAAAACCGAAAAGTCCGAAGCACCCGTAACCGGCGAGCATGTATGAAAGGAATTATTAATGTAGAGGAAGCGCGTGAGGTTTGTAAGGATAGAAGCAAGTGGCGTTCTGTTGCCTCTGCCTACCCTGACGGGAAAAAGGCGTGAGTATATGTATGTATATATGTATGTATGATAAATTATACTGAATCCTTACAGTCTATTTATAGCACACCCACACAGCATAACAAAGATACATAACATAAACTGTTAACATAACATAACTTCACGCCTTTTTATGCCCGAAGGGGTAGGCAGGGGGGCTTTTGTGTCACCCACTGTTCGCCAGTTATGTTTCGGTCCTAATGTAATAGGGGGTGAGTCTATTGCCGTCTACCGGGCACATATTAAGCAAGCGATTCATGAAAATTTGCCGTTACGTGGGTTCGAACCCACGCAGTGGCAAACTTACTGATTCTCTGCGTAAGAGCTGTCACCGCTTTTTAACATGACAAACATACTTAGATACAAGGCAACTCTATAAAGCATCAGCGTGGAAGTGGTCAATATTTACTTTTACCGAGAGCAATAAGCTGGTATTGGGACCCAAACATAACTGGCGAAATGTGGGTGTGTAATAGACCTCTACCTACCCCTTCGGGGATAAAGGTGTGAATTTATGTTGTGTTTATGTTTATGTAGAATACAGTCCGTGTCCATACAATTCTACACGAAAACTGTTCTTATTTTCATAAGAGCACTTCGAAATATTTAACAATAGTATTTTGTTAGTGAAGTAAATACTTACATAACATAAACTGATAATGACAATGTAGGTATATGACTGTGTTCAGAAGACAGTTGGCAGCAACTGATTAATATTAAAAAAAACGCAAATTAAATCGGGGACTAAGGAAAACCACAGTATCATAAAGTACCCCTCGTTATCTACGTTTGTGTAGAGTAGTGCGGCCACAGACACTGGCATGATGTAATATTAATAGTAATCATCATCATCATCAGCCCTTTATACTGTCCCACTGCTGGGCAATAGTAATATTGTAACATAATTTATTACGTATTATACAGTCATTATTATAATAATTTGATGTAGCATGCGCAAGACCGCACACGTGTATATAGCCTTATAAAATTTTACATCTGATCTGATCTAGTTGATTTTCATAGACCATTCGTTTTTTACATATTATAGTGATTGTTGTCTGACTGCAATTAGACTAGTGTTGGGATACCTGAGTTCTTTAAGATCACTGTTAAAACTTTTCATGACAATCGGAATGAAAATTGATAGATTCGTTGTCTTTCTACCTTGTTTAATCAAATCCCTCCAATATATAGTTATCACAACAACCAACATATTGAAAAATGCCCATAGTTAGTCAACAAAAGACTAACAAAAAATAAAGTCGTAAGTATATTTTTTATACAGTGAGAGACAATGTTATAAATAAAGAAACTGCTTAGAATTAAAATTTTGGCATAAATTTATTGAGAAAATAGATACATGAAGAGAAACATACTAAGATATTATTTTTTGATAAACAATTTTAGCTGCTGTTTTCTATTCATGTAAAAAATATTACATAAACATAAAAACATAAATTTACGCTTTTATCCCCGAAGGGGTAGGCAGAGGTGTAGGTATTACACACCCACATAAAGGTAGTTGTGTAAAAAATATTGAATATAAATAATTAAAATGAATATTAACGTAACTCTTACTACTTTAACTTCTTGCAAATACATGAACCTATTTAGTCGACCCAACTATTTTTTTTATATGTATGTCAGTTTTACAGAATGACAGACAAACTGAACTAGTTGCATGTAGCATCTGTCACAAAACTACTCTACAAACTCAAAATTACATTAATGCTGCGTCAGTACAATATTCGCATGAGATCGATCGTGGCGCCACCGTGTGTATTTATTTCGAACTAACACTATAACTATGACGTCAGTCAAAGCCTCTTGGGGTAGTGCAGTTAAATACTACCGACTGATGCGCACATGCCATTCAGAAACCTACACTAGAAACCGTTGCACTGGTTTGCATCAAGGGTAGTAGTGAGTGCGGAAGATCTTTCTTTATATAAATAAATAAAATATAAATAAAATAATCATGAAACTCGAAAGCTGTCTCACTAGTGATAATATAAACCAGAATTTGCTGAACATCCAGTATGCGGTCAGAGGCCCCATACTTCAAAGGGCGTTGCAGATTGAACGGGAGTTGGCAAAGGTAAGGTTTTGATATTTTCTTTTCGCTGTTGCTGATTGTCTTCTTAGGGTTGACTATTCAATGGTATGCATACTTACCAATTTTTAGAATTTCTTATTTTATTATTTTATAATTATCATTTATTGACTGTCTCCGTAGTCCAGTGGATAGCGTATGCGACTGCTGATCGGAGGTCCTGGGTTCGATTCCCGGGTCGGGCAAAAGTGTTACTGGGTTTTTCCGAATTCTCAGTAGCAGCACGGACGGTGATGTGCCCGGTAACGGCAATAGGACCGGCCCCTATTACGTGAGACCTAAAAATTCATGGCGAAATGTGGGTGTAATGTTACTAATGTTACACCTCTGCCTACCCCTTCGGTGATACATGCGTGAGTCTATATATCATATTTTATAAAAAAAAACAATTTATTCAATTTATTTTTCTTAATGTTGTTTGATCCAAATATTACACAAAAACCATTATGATATTCTATCCGAATCTCTATCCTTACCTATTCTAAATACACGAAATACTGGATGCATTACGAAATAGGCATTCTATAGGTACCTGTACTATATACTCGTACTTAGTATTTTACATGAGAATCGAACTCGCTATGTTCATGTAATGGAGTGCGCGGAGAGCCAAGAGATCAAAATTTTGATGCCTCAGTTCTCGAAACTTGCATAATAATTACATAGTTCTGTTTTTTGGTAATTTTTACAAGTTTTAATTACTTACACATGACCCAGTGTCTTTAATGAAATCTTCATAATGTGTCCAGTAGATGGCAATAGGCTCACCCCCTATTTATTACATTGAGACCAAAACATAACTGGCGAAGTGTGAGTGCGTAATACACCTCTGCCTACACCTTCGGGGATAAAAGCGTGAAGTTATGTTATGTCTTAATTGCCAGCTGAAATGTAGCATGCACGTGTAAATTTCATGACAATGCAAAATTATAATGACATGCAGCTGATATGATGATGGAGCTTGAAGGCCATAGGCACGGGACAAGCAATAATTAACAATTAAATAGTCAGTTTCATAATTAGTCAGGTATGGTGCCGAAGTAAAAAATGTTCGTAGTGATTGGTACAACATGGGATTTCGGTTTTCGTTAAGGGTCTTTTTACATCCTGTATGTATGTTTATCCATTGTTTATCCAACTGTTCGAAGGTATTTAATTGCTAAACGGTCAACGAAAACATCGTGCGGAAACCTGCATGTCTGAAAGTTCTCCATAACTTTCTTGAAAAATATGTGAAGTCTACCAACCCGTTCTTGGCCAGCCTTACTCTAGTGACCCGTGCCCAGCAGTGCGACAGTTTATATACAGGGCAGATGATGACGATGACGAACACTCAGTCACAAACAATTATTTGTGGACCACCATACACAGTATTGTCCCGTGTCAAACCCACACCAGTCAGCGTAGCGTTATACGGCGAGCCGACCGCTGAAACCACTAGGTACTCCATCGAGGTAAGATGGAAGATCCATGGTTACATAATTGTCATATTTTGTATGGAGTTTATGTCAAATATGTATCCCTAGTAGCCAAATACATGGATAGATTAATATGAGATTCACTTATAATTAACAAATAATTCTTGTTGAAATTATTTTCCTCATAACAGAAATTACTCACTGTCTTATGTTGTATTTCTGCGTTATCTTGGTTACACCAAACAATTTGCTAAGATTATTAGACAATAAGATCACGACCGCATTAGGGATAGTCCCTGAGCCCAGCTACTTAAATGAATAATGTATCTACGAGGAAGTAGCAAGTTATGGAAATGGAGATTTTTAGATCTTGTTTTAACAAACTATCAACAGGTAACTACGAGTAAGTAGATTTGCTTAAATTATGTTGATCGTTAAAAATCCTCATTTTAGGTCAATAGCATATTTGGCAAAGCAATCCGATATTTACTACCGGCTCCCCAAACAATAGGGTCTCCAACATAAAAAATAATTATTAACAAGCGATATATAGTTACCTTAATTAAAAAAAGCGTTTTACCGGAGTAGATTCAAGTAGGTAATAAAATACCTGAACTAGATTAATATACAACAAAGTTGCCGGTAGTGCATTAGTATCCCTAATACTAATAACATATATTTAATAGTAACATACAATGCAATCGTTAAAATTCTCAATAAGTAGCAACCATTAACTAAGTATATTATACTGTAGTCCATTTATTTTAATCTAATGTAAAATTACCACATTATACCGTTTTCAATTACCATACACAAAATAAGCAGAACTTTTAATAATGAATAGGTTTCATTCAATAGTTTCTTTAGTGCCATTGTAAAAGCCATTTTGTATAGAGAGAGTTTTCACAAAAATATCGAATGTGATCGTTTGGACCCTCATAAAGATGAAGGTACGGGTTAATTTTGGTCCCAGAGGCGCAAAGCCGAGGTCCCCCCGACATGTTTTATGCTAACGAATGATATAAGTTTACTTCTTATTGGATTCTTCTGTAAATAGAGTTAAAGGTGCGTACACCTGCCGTTTGGGCGTTTAGCTCTTGTATATTGGACGGCGGTAATGCTCTCATTTATTGTATTGAAATGAATTTACTTTTGTGCTCATAAATCTGAGAAATGGGAATTTTATGTAATATGGTTATAACGAATGTTATAATCATGTGACTCAGTAGATATAAACATATGCAGCGATAGCCTAGTGGAGATACTAACATATGGTCATGCAGCGGGTATCGGGTTCATATCCACGACGCACATCACTCACTTTTCGAAATTATGTGCGTATTCAATTGTTCATTATCGTTTGCCCGGGCGTCGGAGAGTATTTTAAGCCATCAGTCTCGACTGTCATGAAGTTCTTTGACAGTCGTTATAGGGAGTCAATCCTCTTGAATATACTTTAATATGGTTTATCGCTTTCCTTAAAAGCTGTGGAAATAAGACGGCCGTCGCTCTGTGGGAAAGGTAATATTCAGTCAAATCTGAATGCAACTGGGACAACGTTACGGCGATAAAATTCTTTGTATGACAATTCTACATCTGAAAAAGTGTTTGGCAATAGGTTTGCTCTCGGTTACTTGGTAGTTGATAAATTTGATATGTTGTTTACGTTGCTTATTAGTCGTCATTATCACATACAATTATGAAAATAAACGCTTGAGAACATCATGATCATCGAGCAACCTGATATTTCTGGATGAAAAGGAAAGGGAAAGATCAGTCAAAAAACGAATGATCTTACGAAAATTAAGTTCCTATTCGCTTCTAAGTATGGCACCAAATTCTATAAAGGAAATAAAAATATTATTTTCTGTATTGCTTGGCGAAGGCATAGGGCTGTCACAGACTTCGTCCTTGAGAGATGTAAGTAGTGAGGTAAACAAACTGTTTTGTTTATATTTGTTGTTTTGCTCATGTTGCCAACCAGGGCACAAAGGGTTGCTTTGATATATCGAACGAGGATAAGGGTACGAGTGTGTATTTATTTACGGGGCAAATAGAATTGTTTAGTGGCATCCATTCTAATACGTACTATTGTCGTAGAAGATACTGCAGTTGAAATTATATTCCAAGAATGATGAAGGTTATCTAAGTTCATAATGAGCATTTTACACAAGGTAATATTTGATATAATCCAGTAAGCCAAAATAATAAGACAACAAAATAGTATTGTCAGTGTATAAATAAAGACAATGAGATAACCCACTGCATTGGTTTGTCCTCAAGACAGTGATCAGGTGGCTTAGCTTTGCTTATTGGCTTGGCTTATTGGATTGTCTCAGATATTGGTCTCGTGTAAAAGGCTCGTAAGTGTTTGGCTATTAGCCGTCAACAGCAAAGCATTGGCTGGTCAGCTATTACTGTATAAGAATTCTCCATACTGTTTTAGTTATCACTTTGTTGCAAATTCATATTTAGGCAAAGATGTAATATTGTATTTTTTAAAGACCAAGTGTCTTAAAAACCCCAATTTTACATCAAAGATCAAAGTTTTACCCTGAAATATTTGTCAAAGAACAACTCTGTTGAGGCATTTATTTAATTGAATTTCTTTGCGTCGAATTCACATAGACTAGAAAACTGATCTCTACACTTTTGGAAAACCTTATTAGGTTCACATATCTTAATATATAAAATCCTTGCGTTACTGACTGACTTACAGACACGCTACAGCCGAAACTATTGGGCGCAGGAAGCTGAAATTTGGCATGTATGTTCCTTGGGGACCGTAGAGGTGCACTAAGAAGGGAATTCAAGAAATTCCCACGGGATCGGCCAAAACGGATAAATTTAAAAAAAAATGCAGGCGTAGCTGCTGGCATCATCTAGTCATGTATAAAATTCAGTAGAATAGTGGGTCGTAAAAATTACCTTAGTAGTAGAGACATAATATCCTCTACCATCAACAAGAATTAAAAGCTAATCTGGTTGCTGAAATCTTTTCTTGCAACAGTAGGGTTATAAACTAGCCAGTCTGTCACGGGCAGCGCTCATACAGTCGGACAGGCAATTTGGAATAAAAAGCGAAAAAGATTATCACGTTGTTTCCACGCTACACGATACCGCCGGGTGGACTTTCCTTGTATTATTTGCGCAGCCATTGTACCGCCCGCGCCCGCTCGTCACAATCTCAATAAAAACATATTTTCGTCCAGCGGCTGTAGCTCATGTATACTTGGCGCAATAACAGAGATTTATCGCGGTGTTTGTTACTTGTTACCCCTAGCTTGACGCGCGGGGACCATATGGCCGCGCGCGCACCGTAAGGTATACCTACGGCCGTATCGTCCACAAATACCACGATAATCGACTTTTGTAATTTGTTCGAGAAGAACAAAAACAAAACTCCTCTAACTAATGCTAGTTTAGCTTTTATGATCGGACGATGTCTTATTTTCATTTGAACGTAGTAAAGTTGTTTTTATAAGGACGTAGCAGTTGACACAGTTTTTTAAGTGCTTTCATCTTGTTTAATTCCAGGGGGTAAGCTAGATTAGATGAAGATTTTATTGTTTAAAAGTTCTACAATAAGAGACTACGTAAATTTATTCTAATTACGTAAATTCTTTTATCAACCGAGTTTTGGTATCTAAAAAAATTATTTTTTATTCAATACCGAAAATGTATGATTCGTATTAGTACAATCATTTGTTTGAATGACTACTCTCATTTTTTAAGTCTAATCTTTCAATATGGAGATCATGCCGAAAGATTTGTTCCATCTATGATTATTAATAATGCATTTTTAATGGCTGGATTCTTTAATTACTCTGTTACTAAAATGGTATCCAAATAAACATATTATTAATAAATACGAAAGAAGTAGTCGGGTCTGAGTGTAGGATAAAGCATGCCTATCACAAAAATATTGTCATCGAAACTAAAACAACAGAGATTTCTGTTTGCCCAATTGCATCCAAGTATTCTCGCCTGGAGCCGGGAGTCGGCTTTACTAGTCTTACCAGATTGAACCAAATATTGCATTCAAATCTGGTTAGACCAGTAAACAAAAGTAAAGACAAACAAAGGCTTATAATAAAAATAAAGCCATTTTAAAGAAAATATCAAACCATATCATCTGCAAGTACTAAACTTATTAACCGAGCGATTCGAGTTAGATTTATTCACATAAACTTCTTTACTTGGCTACTTGGTTACTTTCGTACCTACTCCCTATTCTCATATACATACGTCTACATATAAGTATGTTTGCAATATAAGAACCAGATGAAAGTTTATGTCGTACATTATGGGGCTTCTTGTGCCATAATACCGTTTTGTTTCACATTCTTTACCCTAAATTCGAATGTTTCAATGTTATAACAACTCTCTCCTACTCTCAAATTTTCGTTTTTCCCCAACAATTCTCCCGACTCTTAGCTTAGCTTTGTTATTTTAATAATATTTTTCGAGAGGTTTGTTTGTTTGAAATATTTGTGACAACTATTCGTATTCAACAATGTAATTTGTATTGTATTTCTAGCAGTAAAAGTAGTCAAAAGAAGGCTTGTCTGAAGGGTGTTGTTAATATCAAGACTAACTCGCCCCATTGTCAAAATTCTGTAAGAGTCTTGAGTAGGATTTCTGGCTTTTATTTTTAATATTGCTTTCATGAAGTACGTAGAAGATCTCGTAGGCTCACTGCTAAACTAACGCCTGTCTGAAATGAATTAATAGACCTAGGCAATAGATATAAAATAATCTTGGAATCTCGAACGTTATCAGTTCGGGCATGATTTTTTTTATTGAAAATAAGTGACATCTAAGTCAAGAAGTGTTTGGTCCAGTTATGTGATCAACTCTATTCACACATGACCCTCCTACGTAAGTACACCTACGCGACACATGTATTACTTCATTCATTGTTTTGACGGTGTCCTGTCGGGACGGAAGGTTGTTTTTTTAGCCGAAGCTTGAGAAAAAGGGTCAAGTAAACATTGGATTGCCATCAAAGGCCCGTCATTCCTTCATGTTTAACTCAGCAGTTCGATCGATCCTTATAACTCACGAATTTGTCGCTCAACGAAGCTCAAATAGAATAAAAGGTGAGGTATTTTTAGATGTTTTTCTTTTGCAAATTAAGACTTCTTGACCTTTTGCCAACAAAAATAAACCGTTTCTGTTAAACATTGCTTCGATCACTGCGTGGGCTTACATTGTTAGTTTATGGGTCATTCTTCGCGCAAGATTCTTCGCATCAAATTCGTGGCATTTTTTTTATTTCATATTTTTACAAAATTGGCTTCTGTTTGTTAAACTTCAAAACAATACAAACCAAATGGTGTAATTACATCAAAATCGATCGACAAATAAATAAAATATTCACTTTTAAAAATGTTGGTGCCACGAATCTGACGTAGCAAACCACGAATCTGACATGATAAAATTTGATGTTAAAATCAACAGCTTAAGCTCGTTTAACAGACTCATAAGCTGCTTACAGCTTATGAGCAAGCATCTAAGTTTAGATTTTTATTATGTGATATGCCTATGAAATTCACACTTTAGAATAGTTTACACGTTACTGCTTGCATAGCTATTGGTCTAATCGTATCTAAGCGAATATAAAGGATGAAGGTCTATATTATAGTCATCATCCAATGAGATATTAATGTTTTCAGATTTGCAATGTCAATAGGCACACTGATATAACATTTAAGATAGTAAGGTTGTTTGAACATTAATGAAATATCTCAAATTCAATCAAAAAGTAATATTTATTTCAATTATTAACATGACTTCACTTTAATTCAATAACTAACACAAATATACTGTTCAATAATTACAATCATACTGACTTATGATGTTCCCAAGTTACAATACAAATGTAACATGTACAGTATAATTACAATCTTGCATAAGCTCACACATCACAGTGTTACTTTATAATTGTCTGATTAAAGTAACTAGCTATTTTATAAATCAGTCTTTATGATTATCGTAACATTAAAAGTAAAAGTCTTATTAATTACAATCACACTGGCATAAAGAAGGATTGAAAAAAAAATACAACAAGAATATAACCTTGACTCTTCTTTTGATTAATATCTAGCACAGCTTACTAAATCACAGTATTTTTTTGCATTTCACTAACAAAAACATTTTATTAAGTCTTTGATTAATGATTATTTAAACATTAATCAAAGATCATATTATCCAATAATTATTTAAATATAATTAGATTAAGTCTTAAAATAATTAAAAAGAACTAATTAATATATAGTTACAAGTGAAAAATCAAAAAATTAAAAATTTAAATTTAGAAGGCGTCATTAAACTCATCACAGTCAATTGGAAGCCTGCCCAGAAGACTGGCAGCATTACCTCGTTGTATGGCTATACTTATTTTTTGAGCCAAATACGTGCCAGCCCTCTGGTCACGCGAGGCGTCTATGAGTCTCTTTGCGAGATCTCTAAAAAGTGATCGCGCACTTGGACCCCATGGCCCCAATGTTTCGACCCCAAACGGCTCAAATACATAATCTCCTATTAGATTTACATATTTGCGCCGTTTGAGGGTCTCCGCTGTAGCAGCAGCAACGCCCGGATAACCTGCTGTGCTGGGAAGATGAGATGGCGCAAGGGTATCGATACATGTTTCGTCCCATACCAAAGGCCTTACCAGCTTCCACGGCAGTAACGACATCCCGTCTGGTCTTTTGCCATCGTCGCGTGCCAAGCCTTGAGGTTCAAGTTGGGCTGGAACGCCAGCTGTGGCAAGAACACGGCGCAGTATGTCATTGAGGTTGGAGTGTCGTGAAATACGACCCGCGCTCCTGCTGCATGACAGGCCATGGTGACCAAGGCTATCGACAGCCTCTCCACAGTGACAACGATGCGGAGAGACACATGACGCACCTAAACGGAGGCAAGTAGCGAAGCGAAAGGTAGTATCGTCTAACACGGTACCTATATTGGAGGTACCTACAGTACCTGAGCCCCGAGGCCCGATTCTCGTTCTCCCACGGCCAGCAGGCGAGCACGCTCTGCAGTTTTGGACGATGTATTGAGAAGGTTTTCTCGTACCATGCTGCAAAGCGGCCCATCCTATTGCCTCTGGGAGGATAAGTTTCGGGGTAACTCAGTTTCTGGACAAGCATTTCTCCAAGCGTTCAAGGCATCGGTCTTAAACGGCACCTCAGAATCAACCAGTGTGGGAGCTAACATTTTCCTAGTCAATTCTGCAGTGCTGTGGACCGATGACAAGAACGCTGGCAGGCTTACGTCGGTAATTTTGCGAACGCCGAGGCCGCCCAAGCGCACAGGTAAGGACGCCTGTAGCCACACCGGGTCGTTCCGGGTCACATTCAAAATTTTACTCACGGTATTCTGTATAATTTTGTCAATTTGAATGAGTGGAGTTGGATTTTTCCAAAAAAGTGAACACCGTAATGCGTGCGTAAATTTACGGACAAAAAGACAATATCGAATAATAGTGAAAGCCGAATGTAGGTATACTAATTTTGAGTAGCCTGTCAGAAATTTCACTAAAATTTTGAATTTTTTGCTGTATAAAGGAATCTAAACCGTCGTCTAAAATTGGGGACCCCAGGAGGCGAAGAGGACTTTTTTCAACTTGAGTGATATTGGGAGCCAAATATTGAAATTTTGAAAGAATAGAGGATTTATCTAAATTGTCATTAATAAAAATTTCACATTTGTTTGTATTCAGTTCTAAGCCTATGGATAAAAAATTTGATTTCAGAAATGCTAGATCTTGGTACACAGACTCTACGTCACCGCCTAGGGTTTCATCATCTAGGTACCAGATGTTTAATTTTGAATTTAGTTGGATTATAACTGGATGGATGGCCAAAGAAAGATCTAGTTTCTCCTCTTGGCTACGACGCGGTATGTTTGACTAGATGTAGATTGATCTGTAATAAAGATAGTTTTATTGATAAGTATAATACATGTTACACAATGCATAATGAGTTATAGATATAAAAACAGCCTGCGTCGTCTATATGTTCCATCTAAACAAAGTATTAACTAAAAGGTCACCAAGACAACAAGAAATCAAATAATACAATCCACCTCCTCCAATATCGTTTTCATTTACGGCGGTAAGTTAAAAAAAATATCGCAAAAATGCTTATTAAATGGCTTTAAGTAGTTTTAAACCGTAAAACAACGTTTAAAATGAAATTACACGGTATGAAAAAGCTGCTAATCAGATTCGTGGTTCAATGAGTCAGATTCATGGTACTGGGAACACGAATCTGATGCACAAATCTGATGAAATTTTTGTAATTCCTAAATAACTATTTACAGTAAAACATTATCGTATTTCAAGAACTCTTATGGCAATCTTACCTATTCAGACTATTATTACAATAAATAAGAACTGTTGAGAATCCTATGAATCATTAAAACTTAGTAGCCACGAATCTTACCTACGTAGGTAAAAAAAATATTGACGAAATAATTACGTACCCCTGCTGTCGCGTATGTGCCATCGAGAATCATGTGTGGTTGCCTCGGCCGTCGCTTGCTGACTGGTGATGCGCGTGAATACAAATAAGATGCCGAAAGTCATTCAATAGTCGAATTATTGAGGGTTGAATCACGCGTTCACACGAGTGCCAAAATCGTGTGACCGATACATTTTATATGAAATTTCTTAAATATTATAACATTTATGTAAGTCCATATTTATTTCGAAAACTACTACCCGGGACAAATATTTTAAGGTATAATACAAAGCAATTCGTAAAGGGAATAGAAAATTATACACGATTGTTTGAATTACACAATGAGTGTGCCATGCGGAGACAGCAATATTGTCCCCGTTTTCAGTCTTTGGATTTAGATATCGGCTATTTATTGTTGGTCGATATCAGTAAAACTGTTTTTTTGGTTGCCGTATTACATAAAGAAACATATAAAAAATAGTTTAAAGCCATAACTTCAATAACTATTGACATACTGCCGTGTGACCACCAAAATCGAGGCCTTGAAGAATGACCCTTATACGCTGGCTGCTCATGGAGGTGGTTTTGATTTAACTGCCTAATATTATTGGACTTTATGATTTCATTTTTGATAGCACTCCACACTGTATCACATGATAGGAAGCATAAATGTTACTGAATTAAACCTCACAATTACCTGAAATCCAAGAATATTTTACTATATTTTGTATATACATATATTCTCTATTTATTGCTTTCCTTCAATTATGTTACAATTTCTGATGACAAGAGATTTCAATTTGTCTCGTAGCCTTCGTCTGCATAAATCACGCATACATAAGTAGGTAGTCGTTTCCATTAGTTTCATTGTTCGACGGCAAAATAAAATGTCGCGCATCATTGTCCCCAAGCAGTTACTTTTATGTTATGTCTGTTTGCCTATTGTAATACATACCAATTTCTATCCGATGTAACTCGACCAATATCATCAAAACATGTTGTCAATCTCGTTTATCTACAAACTGAGTCCCCAAAGGGCCCGGCTAGACATCGCAGATATATTTTACGAGATGTGTAAGTATTATTTGTTAGCAATAACCGTTGGGGTCTGTTGTCAACAGCCACTGTGGTTACAAGTAAATACTGGGACCGCATACGACGCAATTAACATAGGATGGCCTCGGGTCTAAGCCAAGTCCTCACTAGTTCTGAAGTAAATAGAAAATGTATCCCTATGTTACTCTTAAACTTTCCCATGAAGTATTATGTCGTGTTGTCTATTCTAGGTATTGTATTTACTGTTATTGATGGTACACTTAACCGTCTTAAGAAAGTGGCCATAAGCTTGTGTATACGTCAATAAATTTTCCGCTGGACCCTCATGTCAAACTAAGTATGGTTTCATGCTGAATTCGGTCTTAACTTTATGGTATATTTCTTAAAGGACAATAAATAAAATTATGTGGACATTGGACAGTTGTTCACTCTTGTTTACGTTAGTGGGTGAATTTCAACAGGTCCAATAAAATCTTCATTTTCGTGGATTTTTTATTCTTCAACTTTAGAACAAGAAAAATTGTGTTTACTCAAGTTTTTGATAATATATGTAATCTTGCTTAATATCTAGCAGATAGCTTAAGAAACTAACGAGATATACAAGATTGAAAATATCGTGCCACGGCGATGAAACATGTATGCACGGCAACGAAACATGTGTCCACGGCAATTCAAGAACTGTGCCACATGAATGATAGAATCAATCCACGGTAATGAAAAAATCCAACAACACATGATATTTTTTATATAATATACTTACCTGAAATAGATACATCCCTGGCTCTGAGAGTGAAAATCTCAATAACCTTCTCGCATCGGAGTAAAATTACACAAAAAGTTAATAGAATCAAAGAAACAAAATCATTTATTTTAAGTTCCTTCACCCAAAAATTAACAGAATAAAAATTAACAAATAATAAGATACTTTTCTAAAGTATGCAGTAGCTATTGCCAACAATATATAATATAACAGGGTCGCTTCTTAATTTTTCGTCCCTTTTGATCGGCCAAGCTTTTCTTTACTTTCTCTCCTCTTCCGATAGTTCCAGTTTAGGCATCTTGGCTTTCTAAAAATAAACAATCCATTATTATGTTTATAATTAGACTGTAGTATCAAGGCAGTGATAGCCTAGTGGAGATACCAACGGACTGCCATGCAGAGGGTATTGGGTTCGAATCCACGGCACGCACCACTGACTTTTCGGAGTTATGTGCGTATTGAATTGTTAATTATCGCTTGTCCAAGCGATGTAAGTGACCAAAAATCTATTAATAATTCACAGTAATTAACACGTTACAAATAAACATAAGATAAATGGCTTTCTAACGAATGCTTAATCAAAAAGACAAATTTATGCAAATAGAAGTTAGACCTATCCACGGCTATGAAAGAAAAACTTACCAGTAATATAAAAATCGAATACTTACATTTATGGCGCAAAAACGCAGGCACGAATACACGTCGTTCCACGTGGAGCACCAAGCGACACTATTATGCAACGTTTAGCGCGCAGGGGTGGGGGACGCAAGTCCTTAGAAAAAACTGAACTAGAAAAAAATGTTAGAACATTATAACTATGTTTTATGGTACCGATTTTATTGATGGCACGTAATTTTTGGTCCCGGGTAATTCACCCTAGTGTATAAAAAATAATTTTGAAACCGATAAGGCCAGCAGTTTACAATTATTTAAAAATAGTGCTTTACCCGATTAATTGTTAATAAAATTAAACATTTCTAAGAGTAAATTCTTACATTCTAAAGTAACTAAAACCGGTGTGTCCATCCGGTGTGAATGGTGAGCTTTACTAACTACAATGAATTAGAACATATAAAAATTAAATCGCAAATTATACAAATTTTAGTTGGTCACAATTTCAGGCATGATCATAATATTGTTCAAAATAACCAAAATATTGCAGAAACTTGGCCCATATTTTGCCGTGTCTCACTGACAGTTCAAAGGGTATGGCCGGAAAGCCACGGGGCAGAACATGTCGAATATTAAGTTATTGTATATATTAGCTTGACTAATAGATGTCTAACATGACCTACATTTTATGTATCTACGTGTAAAATATTTTAATTCATTATTTTGCTATTTAAGTATTTAATTAAATAGGTCCATACGGTTATTAATAAATATAAAATGTACTTATACTTACATAACGTCTTGAGGATATGATATGTGAGATATATTATAATAAATTAAAAATGAAATATACACTTAGTTTTGGTAATATTGATAGATAATATTACGGACTACAAAAGATATACGTATATTAATTACAGTAGTGGCATTTTAACTAGTTAAATTTTTTTATTCCTTTTGTTGTGTTTCAATTTCCTGAACAAGCATTACTTTAAATTGAATTTCATGTAATGCGGAGTACGCAGAATAAGTTCAAAGAATTTAAAATAATATAGCAATACCATATCGGGGATACTCTAATTATTTACAATTAATAAACTAAATAAACCGTAATGGAAACCGTATAGGGTATTTAATTCCAATAGGTACTATCAAAACGTTGAACCTTTTGGGGCACACCATACAAAATAACGTAGGTATATTAATAGAAAATACTGTTAGTTTACTTTCCACCAGCGTAATTACAATCGTACTTTCAAAATATATCAGTTTTTACATTCCCCAAGTGAAATGTTCGTGAACTGAGTTAAAAGTTGGTAATAATGTAGAAGTAGGTCAGGTTCGTGCTGTGGTAAATACACGATATAAACCTACATAAGTACGTATGTGGAAGAGCCGGGCCGTCAGCAATGAACACTATATTTTATGAAGCTGCCAAAAAACTTAGCTGAAAATGGAACTTGTAGAATAGAAGCAAAAAGTATAGCTATCGCCGAATTGTCCGACCGTTATTATACAATAGTAGCAATCAGAAACTGGAAAGGAAAAACAATTTCGTGCAATCAAAATAAGCTTCCTAGATCAAAACAAAAATGTTCATGCTTTTTGGGTAATCGCGTAAAATAACTGGCAAGGATAGTCGGCAAGGAATATAAAATACAGTGGTGCTACGATGAAAAAAAATTCAAAGGAAAGTTCTAGGAAACAGACAAGTATTCAGGCTTCATTACTGGAAAAACAGAACAAAAAAGTGCAAAGGTATTCGTGTTCCATACACCTGTGTGTTTCCATTTAGCCGGTGCCACGTCACGGGCAAAAACGAGTGCGGACTGCGGTGTGAGGTGCGGGGCCGGCGCTCGGCGTGTTTGTGGCACCGACTTAATGCGGTTTTTGCAACGGAGCCCCAGGCTCCCGCCATATTTTAACGCTGTGGAAATTATTTGTACTGAAATTTCGGTTTTTCGTTTTAAAATTCCATGTAATTTTTACCAGGATATTTTAAATAAAAATAGTCGTGAATATACATTTTGCCATTTTATTTTCATTGCGCCTTTGGGATATGTGAATATGAATGTCAAGGCTGTAAAATTACGCAGTCTACTATAAATAAAAACTATGCGACTGAGAGAATTGTATACATAACTCGGACATGTATGATCTACAATGTTAGGAAATTATTCATGACTTTTGGGAGTTTTCCATTGTAGACTTTTGCTTTAGGTAGCTTGTTTATGTCTAATACCTTTAAACGAGCAATTGTTATATATATATATATATATATATATATATATATATATATATATATATATATATATATATATATATATATATATATATATATATATATCCCGCGCAGGCCTCCATCAAGCCCACGTGGAGCGTCCACTCCCGGGATCCCGCTTAGCTTCAACGTGAGTGTCCAAGCCACGGTTACTGAGCGCCCCCTCCACGACACGGTGGAGATTCCACGGGGAGGACTCGTGCGGCAATACTACTGGTAGCGCCATCTATCTTTCTATGTATAATATGTATGTATTTACAAAAAAAAAAAGTATATATGTATGTTTATCCATTATCTAGTACCCATAGTTCAAGACTAGATGGTGATGTGTGTATGTGGTAGAATATTATTATCTCCTTTATTTATTATTTTTCTAATTAAAATTACATTTTTAAATATATTATTAACCAAAATAAACACATTTAAAAATATAAAAATAACCGTGGGGTCCCACCAGCATCGGGCACAGGGTCCAAGCTGCCGGTGGTTAGGGCTCCAGAGACAGGAACTTCCTCACAATATGTGCCGTGTCCAGAAGTACTGCCTCCTGCATCAGGCCCTTGACCCAAGCACCCAACGCGAGCCTCTTAAGGTGACGGTCGAGGCTCTTGGCTATTAGACCATTAACAGTCACGACTATCGGCACAATAATTGCTGAATTCACATCCCACATGTCGACAATCTCGTGAGCCAAGTCCAGATATTTAATCTGTTTTTCCTTTTCGGCTTTCACGAGATTCTCGTCATGAGGAATGGTGACATCAACAATTATTGCGAGGCGCTCTGATCGATCTATCAACACGATATCAGGTTTGTTGGCTACAACAGTCCTGTCCGTGATGATAGATCGATCCCAGTACAATGTGACATGGCCATTTTCGAGAACTGGCTCTGCTACATACCTGTAGTACGGTACCTCGATGTCTACAAGTTTGTACTTCAGAGCAAGTTGCTGGTGAATAATTCTGGCTACTTGGTTATGTCTGTGCAAGTACTCGCCGTTAGCAAGACGTGAACAACCGGAAACAATATGCCTGAGGGATTCACCAGGTTGGTGACAGGCACGGCAAATATCAGTAGTGCCATCCCTCAGGATATATTTCCGGTAGTTATTCGTCTTGATAACTTCGTCAGCAATTGCACAAACAAACCCTTCGGTTTCCCCAAAGAGGTCACCGAAGCGTAGCCAGTTCACCGAGGCTAATAGGTCTACATCGGGTCCATACAAGGCCCGATGGAACCTGCCATGAAGCTCCTTGCTCTGCCATACACGCTTGCGATCATCAGTACTAAGTACTACAGGCATGCGCCAGTTCTCCTTAGCCAACCTGAGCGGGGTGAGCCCATTGTCTACCGCGACAACATCTCGATGCATATCCACGTTCGCCCGGAGAAAATATTCTCTGAGATTGCACACCTCGCGATTGTGTAGGGTCTTGACATTCAGAAAGCCGCGACCGCCGCACTTTCGCGGGATGTACAACCTCATCACGTGTGACGTCGCTGTGACGTCGGGACGACACCGCCTCCCGGCTGCCTGCATGTTCCGTCCCCACCGCACTGCGAGCCTCTATATAAGCGGACGCGTTGGCTTCGCGGGCCCTTCTTGCGGCGGCTACATCCGAGTTAAGTCACCAACATCTCCTGGACCATCGGCAGCTGGATTCTCCACACAAACCCCACCCCTCGCCGAACTACGCGACCCTGTGTTAATTTTTCTAAATATCACATAAATCGTAATCTTTTTCATTTAAGTAACGCTTGCTAATTGATGTATAAAATTTATTTGGCAATTAAATCAATTTTTATTGTAACATTTAACCACGCTTCTCATTTAGACACCCCCTAGTAGGGATATCGTAACAGCACACACTCGAAAGGTACTTTTTACGTTACAGTGGCGCCCACGGGAATATTGTAGGTAGGGTTTTGTTGAGAATCCTCTGCCGGTGAGTCTTCTTTTTTTTATTTTTTGTGTATGTGTGAAGTCGTTCCAAAGCAGTGTGTAGTTATTTTAGTGGCATTTACCTATTGTTTCTTTTTGCTTGTTCTATTGTGCTCGGAAAGTCGGTGGTGTTGTGCTGATCACAATAGACATTTTCTCTTTTTGTTCTGTTGTGCTCGGAAGGTCGGTATTGTGTTGAGCCGGTCACAACAGACAAATTTTGTCTTACTACGCTTGGTAAGCATTTCTATATTATAACTTTTTCTGTTACCGCGTGTGATAATTACTGTGTATCAACCGCATAAGTAACGAGTTATAATCGTTCGACTGCGGCCACGTGTCCTCTAAAGACGCGCTAAGGTCACATTCGTCGATCGCATTCTTTGTATTTTGCGATTTATGACCTCACGTCCACTAACGACGTGCCTAGGTCACCTTGATCGTACTGCTTCGCGATTAGCTTTTTTAAATGCCACTAAGGTAATTAAGTGCTACTGGTAATTATTGCTAATAATCTGCTTTGGCTGACTTATGGAACGAGTTCACACCCTTCTCTTTTTCATTTCTTTCTATTTTCTACTATAACCTTCTGCTAGTGATTTTGTACGGCGACATAATTATATATGCTTATGGTCGGTATTATTAAATACTTTTACCGCCTACTACGGCGATTATCTTTTAAAATTAACTATTACTTTTCTTTCTTACTAAGAAAGTTGCATCTTTATTATACCACGTGTACCTAACATAGTTGGACTGGCTGAGAATGAACGTACCTAAGATGCTAGCGTATTATATACTAGGTATCTAGCTAGAATTCCGCGTTCATTTATTAAAAAAATGTACACGTGTCACATGCAGGTTGCTCACTAACAATAATGAAAAACTTTAATCCTTGTCTATTTGGTATATAAATACGAATATCATCGTAGAATTATTAGTTGTTCGTTTTGTCAAATGTTTATTATGCTACAATCGTTGTTTTTGGTCTTCGATTTTATCTCCTTGTTACTGCCTATCGGTATGCTATTTGAGAATGCATCTAATTATGCATTTACTGTTCATTGTGAACTCAATCATAAAATTCCTGCGTCGCAATTATTGAAGTAAATTTTTTTTTGTAATGTTTTGTGTCGCTAGGATTGTTCTTTCAATGTCTGGTTTCTATTGAAATATATAAAACATAGAATGATAAATAAATGATAAAATTAAGCCGCTGACGGCCGGAAAACTACTTAATTGTCAATATGTAACTTGTTTCCTTTTTACTAAATGCTATGCATCTGGTTTTACTAACCATCTTAAATAGTACTGGTTATAATGTGTTCCTGTACTTACGCAAATGTTATTATATCTAACTGAATTTATCAAACTTAATTGAATTGAAACTAACTTTAACTAAAGTGGGTATTTGCACATAAATTAAATCAATAACTTCTATTCTTGAATAACTAAGTGGCTATTTACATATGAATCAAATAAATAATATTTATACCTCTTTAAATAACTAAAGTGGCTGTTTACACACAAATTAATAAATAATTTCAATACTTAAATAACTAATGTGGGTATTTCTACATAAATCAATAATTTTATACTTTTATAGCTAAAGCAAATTAATTGATTTACAAGTTAAAGATAATACCATTTCGTATTTCACCGTCGTTTATTTCAAACCTAAAAGCTGAATGAAATAATTAAATCTTATTCTATTATAGCATAAATGTGTTTATAAACGATTGGGTACAGTGTCATTAATAACAATGTAAGACGCATATGTATGCAGAGTTATAATTACCTACATAATTATTTGTGAAGGCCAACAATGGTTCATTGCATTGTGTTGTGCTAATGATTTATGTAAACATGCTAACATAAAATGAATAAATATTTCAGTTATAAATTGTAATAAAGTTTATTAAATGTAATATTGTTACAAATAATCTGTTATTTATCTAACTAAATATCGAAACATCAGATAACTATCTAACTATATAAACATCAGATATGTTTCTCTTGGTGATTTCCATATAAAAGATCTTAAATTAACTCACTACAAAGTTTAAGAATGTAATGATTAATGCTCATCACTAATGATTTAATCACTAAAATAACTTAACACTTCGTTACATATAATATAAAAATCTTTAACTCCTAATTACAGCTAAATCATGTACCCATATATCTTGTTACTTATAGCTTTGGTAATGACTGATCGAAATATAATAAAATATTTTTTTTGTCCCTTATGGCTCAGTGGCTGAAAGGTTGTTGTCGGATCGGTCTGTGGTTCGATTCTCGATCGTGAATATTGTTTTATGTTTTTAACTATGGTTGTGTACACTATGTCATCGATTGTCTCCTGCGGTGATGTACTATACATTGCAACCTATTCCGAATTGTGTATTTGCCGTTGTTCATTTTGTATCATAATCAGAAACCAGTTATTTGTCCGCGAGAATGGAATGCGGCCGGCGCCAAGCGCGCAGTGATGACTCACGTGTTCACTGGTTCAAACCTTCATTGTTATTCCATTTTAAATGAATACAAATTGTCCTTGCAATATTGCATCTACCTTATTAATGAGCAAATTTGTTTGTGATACTGCCAACTAATCGTATGATTGTAGTATCGTAATATAGTAAGATCGTAATATTGGTTTACGACTTATACTCTCTCAATTAACTTCACTTATCGAATATGGGTGGTCAGGTGGTGCCTACCAACATAGACTGGGTGACCATTTGCTATAAAACTCACGTATAATACCTCTCCGCGCGTCGTGTATTATAATGAATGCGACTCGCATCTTGAATGAATGTTGGCTTGTTCATGCGTACGATAGTGTGTAGGCCTTTTTGAATGTGATGAATGTCAGGTTATAGGAACGTTCAATGCTTGGTGACGTATGAATGGCCGAGGGTTATACTTGTTTTTTTCCTCTTTCAGGGTTAATATTGGCCCCGTATTTAACCTACTGACACCACTACCACTCATCTGTTACAGGGTCTCCGAATGCAGTTGCCGCCTACCAGCCACAGAATTTTCCCTATGGGAAAATTCTGGCCTAATGGGGGGAGTGTGTGACGTCGCTGTGACGTCGGGACGACACCGCCTCCCGGCTGCCTGCATGTTCCGTCCCCACCGCACTGCGAGCCTCTATATAAGCGGACGCGTTGGCTTCGCGGGCCCTTCTTGCGGCGGCTACATCCGAGTTAAGTCACCAACATCTCCTGGACCATCGGCAGCTGGATTCTCCACACAAACCCCACCCCTCGCCGAACTACGCGACCCTGTGTTAATTTTTCTAAATATCACATAAATCGTAATCTTTTTCATTTAAGTAACGCTTGCTAATTGATGTATAAAATTTATTTGGCAATTAAATCAATTTTTATTGTAACATTTAACCACGCTTCTCATTTAGACACCCCCTAGTAGGGATATCGTAACAGCACACACTCGAAAGGTACTTTTTACGTTACACACGGATGAACGTGGATGATGCATACGATATGCCGTCAACAAAGTGCGAACTCTTCTGTCCAGGGCGTCCAATTCAGACTGAGTCCACTTGAGTATGCCAAAGGAGTATACAAGAAGTGGCATGACCCAACCGTTGCAAGCACGAACCTTGTTGCCACCTGATAAAAGACTTTTCAGTACTTTTTTCAGGCGGCCAAAGAAACGCTCTTGCAACGATTGCTTCATGACGGCTTCATTGATACATAAAGCCTGTGACATACCCAAGTACTTATAGGTATCAGTTAAGAGAAGCATTCTTAGGTTAATGGAATCTGAGAGTTGGATCCCCTCAGATTCCACCATCTTTCCCTGCTTCACATGAATGACAGCACATTTATCCACACCGAACTCCATATTGATAGATTTACTAAAGTTTTGGGTTACGTTTAGTAAGTCTATCAATTGGGCCTCAGAGTGGGCAAATAACTTCAGGTCATCCATGAACAGCAGGTGAGATATGACCTGACCACTTCTCTGTAACTTGCAGCCTAACCTTGAACCCTCCAGTAAAGTACTGAGAGGGTTCATGGCTAAGCAAAACCAAAGGGGACTCAGACTGTCGCCCTGAAAAATTCCCCGCTCAATTTTAATACGTTCGCCGTCCTCCTGGATAGCAAAGAGTCGTATTCCATTGCCCCATACATGACTTTAAGAAGGTGCGTAGAGTTGTATTTACTTTATACAACTCTAACACCCTCAAAAGCCATGTATGCGGCACGGAGTCATACGCTTTCTTATAATCTATCCAACATGCCGCCAGATCCTTTCGGTTACGGCGAACTTGTTGGCTAATGGCCATGTCAATGAGGAGGAGCTCCTTAGTACCACGAGCCCCCTTCCTACATCCATTCTGAGAGGCTGACATAATTGCATAGTCTTCAACATGTTTAGCTATTTTAGCTCTCAGAATAGATGTAAGAAGTTTATAGACCGATGGTAAACATGTTATCGGTCTATAATTGCCGGGCTCGCTAGTACTGCCTGTCTTACGGAGCAGGTGGGTAATTCCAGTCGTCATGAATGTTGGTAACGACCCAGATTCCACAGCTGATTGGAATTGAGATGCCAAGCGTTCATGCGAGCTACGTAGCCATTTCAGCCAGAAATTGTGCAGCCCGTCCAACCCTGGAGATTTCCAATTCGCTAATGGATGGACTGCTTGTGAAACGTCCTGGCTAGAAATGGCCACGCATTCCATTTCGGGAATATGTTCGCATGCACGCTCGACATCTCGCATCCAATCGCCTTCAGTATGACTATTGGGCATCGACCAGATGCTACGCCAAAACATGGCTGTGGCGTCCGCATCCGGCCGCTGTACATTAGTCACACATTGGTCTGGTCGTTCCCAGCTTCTGTATACCCAACTCTGGTCCCTCTGGAATGTACGATTAATGAGATACCGGTCCACACGTTTTTTGAATCTACGAATACGGTTTGCCCATGCATAGACTTTCTGTTTTAGGAAGTCAATGCGCTCTGTGACACGGGATGTATAATCTTGAGGACTAATATTAGTCCCCACAAAGGCCCGTTTCACAAAGCGCATTACCCTAGGGCGTGTATTCCCCGCCCTAAAACAGATCAGCTTGCCAATAAGTGCCCTTGCCTCGGCAATACGCTTCTCAATCCTGCACTGCCACGCCGGTACAGCAGATCTTTGTCGTATAACAGTGTCAGTTTCAGGGAACTTAACACCTGCTATACGACATGCCGCCACGGCAGCACAGTACAAGATTGAGTGAGTATCACCGAGATCCTCACTATTATCTAAATAAGTAGATAATAACGAGTCAAGAGCACTTACCAGAGCTATATTTCGCCTATGCATAGGCAACCGCGGCAGTCGAGGTCTAATCGTGGGTGGCGTGTGCCGGTAGTCCCTAATCGCACATTCCAAAGCGTCCTTTACCTCCACATTGCACTGGGTACTTACATTATCAGCCATGTCATCCTCCTCCTCGACGGCGCTGCCACCTATTGGTGGTGCGTTCGGTGTCGGCGTTAGCGTAGGCCGGACGGGATTGACATGACTCGAAGGTAAGTAATCTGAGCGAATCCTATCAAGTACGGTATTATCCAACTTGCCACTGCGCTGGATAACTCGTACCTGATCCGATAATCGTTGAGCCGTGACGTTGATGCTTGGTTCCAAGGCCTGAAACATAGACAGCATGCGACTACGGTACGCAGTGAGGTTAGTTATATTATTATTCACTTTATTTATTACTCTTCACATAGTTAATTTTATATTAATAAACAACATTTAAAAAAAAGGTTTAAAAATATAAAAGGGACCACGGAGACCCACCGGTGTCGGGTACAGGGACCTAGCCACCGGTGGTTAGGGCCTCAGAGACAGGAACTTCCTCACGATGCGTGCCGTGTCGAGAAGAACTGCCTTCTGCATCAAGGACTTGATCCAGCTGCCCAGTGCGAGCCTCTTTAGGTGTTGGTCGAGGCTCTTGGCGATAAGCCCATTTACCGACACGACAATCGGCACAATAATCGCCGAATCCACATCCCACATGTCAACAATCTCGTGAGCTAGGTCCAAATATTTAATCTCCTTCTCTTTTTCTGCCTTCACGAGATTGCCGTCATGCGGTATGGTGATATCGATTAACATTGCGAGTCGCTCTGCTCGGTCTATCACTACAATATCAGGCTTATTGGCTACAATAGTCCTGTCTGTAATGATAGACCGATCCCAGTACAACAATGCACGACCATTCTCGAGAACTGGGTCGGGCACATATCTGTAGTACGGTACCTCTGAACCAACGAGATTATATTTAAGGGCTAGTTGCTGATGGATTATCCTGGCGACTTGGTTGTGTCTGTGCAAATACTGACCGTTGGCAAGACTCGAACAACCGGACACTATATGCCTGAGAGATTCCCCGGGTTGGTGACACGCCCAACATATGTCAACCGTCCCATCCCTCAGAATATACTTCCGGTAGTTGTTTGTCATGACAACTTCGTCCATAATTGCAAAGACAAAACCTTCGGTTTCTCCAAAGAGATCACCGAATCGCAGCCAGAAGATAGAATCTTTAAAATTTACATCGGGCCCATGTAAGGCCCGGTAGAATCGTCCATGCAGCTCCTTGCCCCTCCATACTTCCCGTCGGTCCTCAGTACTAAGTACTGCAGGTTTGTGCCAGTTCTCTTTAGCCAGAGCGAGCGGGGTAAGTCCGGTATCAATAGTGACTACATCGCGATGCACATCCACACTCATCTGCAGAAAATAATCTCTGAGGTTGCACACCTCGCGGTTATGGAGGGTCTTAGCACATAAAAAGCCTCGACCCCCACATTTACGCGGGATGTACAGCCTCATTACCGATGAGCGTGGATGATGCATACGAGATGCAGTCAGCATTGAACGGACTTTTCTATCCAGGGCATCTAGTTCAGTCTGGGTCCACCTGAGTATGCCGAAGGAATACATAAGGACTGGCATGGCCCACCCGTTGCAGGCCCGTACCTTGTTGCCACCTGATAAAAGACTGTTAAGTACTTTTCTCAGGCGGCCAAAGAACCGAGCCTGCAACGTCTGTTTCATGTCAGTCTCAGAAATATTCAAAGACTGCGACATACCCAGGTATTTGTAGGTCTCAGTTGGGGAGAGGGATCTAAGTTGTATGGAATCTGAGAGTTGTATCCCTGCAGATTCCATAATCCTGCCTCTCTTCACATGCATGACCGCACATTTATCCACACCAAATTCCATCCTGATAGAATTACTAAAGGTTTCAGTTACCTTAAGTAATGCAGTCAGTTGGAATTTGTTGGGGGCAAATAATTTCAGGTCATCCATGAAAAGGTGGTGAGATGTAACATGACCTCCTCTCCTCAACTGATAACCTAGCCCTGAAGCCTCTAATAAGGTACTTAGGGGGTTCAGGGCCAGGCAAAACCACAAAGGACTCAGGCTGTCGCCCTGGAATATACCTCGCTCGATCATTATGGGAGCGCCGCAACCCAAGGTCGATCGACACCCTGGATAGCGCAATACAGTCCTCCATTGCCCCATACACGCCATTAAGAAGGTGCGTAGAGTTGCATCTACTTTGTACAACTCTAGCACCCTCAAAAGCCACGTATGAGGCACCGAGTCGTATGCCTTTTTGTAATCTATCCAGCATGTCGATAGATTCTTCCGGTTACGGCGCACCTGTTGGCTAATGGCCATGTCTATCAGAAGGAGCTCTTTAGTACCACGAGCCCCACTCTTACATCCATTTTGAGAAACAGATAAAATTGAATTGTCAAATATATGTTTAGATAATTTCGTTCTCAAAATGAATGTAAGGAGTTTATATAAAGTTGGTAAGCACGTAATTGGCCTATAATTCTTGGGGTCCGTGGTACTACCAGACTTATAAAGTAGGTGTGTAACGCCGGATGTTAAAAAATCAGGCAGCGACCCTGATTCCAATGATGATTGAAATTGAGATGCTAAGCAAGCATGCGAACTTCGGAGCCATTTAAGCCAAAAATTGTGCAGTCCGTCCGGTCCCGCTGACTTCCAATTTTGTAACGGACGGACTGCACTGGCTATGTCGTCAGTTGTTATATTTATTGGCGCCATAGATGGAATTCTTATTATTATTATTATTATTATTATTGATAATTAATTATGTCAACACCTAGCTAATAAATTCCTTAAAGTAGTCCATCATACGGAAAACCACAACCCTAGCTATAATTAAAAAAAATAAAGGAAATGAATGTGCTCGATAATATATGACAAGAAAACCTACCCAAATCATTATTTCTTTTAAGAAGGAATTCACAAGAAAGACAATAAGTAGACAATAATGAAAGCTTCAAATCGCTTGTACCCTTTTAACAGTTAATACTACATCTCAGATATGTATCGGCATGAGTTATCATACTCGTTCCTTGGATGATGTCAGTACTTATAAAAATTGAAGACGCATGTAGAACTATGTGTTGACACGTGGTCGCACCTTCAAGACAAATAGTGAATTTGACCACAAAACTTGCTGTGAAACTGCAACATTGCGTGTTTAACCAACATTACACACTTAAAATTTAGTTATTTTAATGGGTTTTGCCTGTCGTTTAAGTTTCACGAAGTATTTAAGTACACTTAACACCTTGAGTGACTTTTATAATTAATAGCCTTGTAGTAACAGAAAGAAATATGTTATTTGACAGGCAAGTTGATTTAGCTGTCGCCAAAGAACCTTGTGAGTTTGCAATTCCAATCCAGACATTTTTTTGTGACGGTTAGTTATAATATACTACTGTGTTTTATTTTACCTATTACCTATTATCTTCATGGTCTTAGGGTTAACCCATTTGCATTTGCCAAATCTTTGCCTTGATGACCAGGAGCCGTTTTCTAGCCTAATCAGATTTAACGCTTATATTAGCTTTGCTATAGAGCGACAACTATTTGATCTCCTTGACTCAATAGGCTTGCGATATTTCATGGCTTAAACCAGAGTATATTAAACAAGGGAACTGATGAACTGTCATTGGAACTTTAACGAGTAATTCAACGGCCGAGACGAGAAAATCGTCATCTAGGCTCTGTTATTTGAATATATTGACGGAGAATGTAAAGAAAGTCCCACATTGTCCTACCATGCCTCAAGAGTTTAATTTCTTTAAAGTTAAGTTTGTAATGTATTGTTTACAGGGAGTGTCCAAGCCATTTGACCGTGTAGTGCGAGCCAACATCGGAGATTGTCACGCTCTTGGACAGAAACCCATCACCTTCATCAGACAAGTAAGTTTAATTTCAAGCTTTTCACAGGTGAATTTATTTACATTGACCGCAACTAGAACTAATGTCCACAACAACCGCTTGTAGGTTGAGTTCTTGTAACTCAGACAGATCTATTCAGCTCTTCTCTCGGACGCTTGCTATGTAGCTCTCAGAATAAATAATATATTTTATTAAATTATTTGCCGCATAAAAGGACATCACTATCATATTCATTATTAAAGGTAATTAAAATTTATATTTAATATAATAATTCCAAATTGTGTGCAGCTCGAAACCTCAATAGTGATGTATTGATTAATAACAACATAATAACCATTAAAACATTTAATTTGGTTTTGTGTTTCGGAGAGACGAACTATCCTATCACCGTTTTATAACTGCCCCACTTTTATGGGAAGGTTTCATTATCATTATCATCAGCCTGCCATAGTCCACTGCTAGCAATAGGTCTCTCCGATGGCACGCCACTGAGCAGGTTTATAGAACGATAATATAATCCACCACACATCAGAAACTCAAGCGAAAGTGCTATACTTTATAGAAGCTCTGTAAATGTATGTCTGTAGTGATATATTACTAGCCACGATTCGACATATCAAATTAATGATCAGTAGATTATCTGCGTTCTTCATTATTCGATGTAATATAAAAATGGCATAAGTAATCGTTGTTATTCTTCAAACGAATTACAGGAAGTTTATTTTCAGAAAATTACATTCAAATTCGTCTAGCTGTTGTAAAAATTAGCGTAGACAAATGCACAAAAACATACAAAAACGCTGGTAATGACTTTATTTTATTTTTAGCGGCACTAATAAATTTTCACCTCAGCAGCTCAAACATGCCGCTTTTGCTGCGAGACAACAGTGAACAAAACGCGATTTTGATTCGAGCGTGAGGCAAAGTAGCTTTTTAATTTTTCAATCTTCAGTGTCACGAATTTACATTGTTCAGCCATAAATTTGAAACATTCGAATTTTACTGTGCTCTGTCTCTTTCACATGCATATAAAAAGTGAGTGAAAAAACAAACCCTTTCGCGAAATTCGATTTTGGAATTCGACCTCAAAGAAAACACCTAGGGCAACGCAAAAAAAAAGATATTTGTAATAAAGAAATTACTTTTTTTTATATGTTATTGTTTATATGTTTAATTTATTATTGGATTTTAATAAAAAATAAGTCTAATTGATGGTATAAAATAAGTATTTAACCAATACATTTTATTTAGAATTACAACAATGATACATTTGAAAAATAAACATCAGGGACGCGGTATTAAAACGCGATTTAAAAAAGTAGCGGGAATAAAAATTTCTAAAAAGATGAGTGAAACCGATGATGACTGTACTTTAACACCAGAAGAGTTAGATCAACAAGTGATTATGCAGAATTCAATCTATTCCTGTTCATTTCTATGTCTCCTAAGTAATATGTGTTCTCACTGCTGTGGTGAAAAGTTATGTGTGCTACACGAGAACAAAGTTTTTTTTATCTCGTGCTGTTGAGTTCCTCACCACGCTCAGGGTTCTAACTTTGATTCACTCGCTACGCTCGTAAATCAATCATAGAATCCTTCGCTTGCTCGGGACTCAAAATCAGCACTCGAAACAAAAAACAACTTTGCTCTCTTGTTGCACAAATAACTATTTCTCAAATTACTTCTGACTTATTGTTGGCGTCGAAAATATATTTTATAAAAAAGTTTCGGAATACTATCGGTGACCCTAGGAACACTGCAATAAATAAAACCTATACTAAAAATACCCAGTCTCAACATCAGAATTTGTTCATATTCATACCATCAGTTTCTCGCAGGTTTCTCATAAATTTTCAGCATCTAATTCATACTTTTACGAGTTAAAATTTGAAGGACGCCGATATAACGTACATAAATACATACATATCGTCACGCCTTTTATCCCCGAAGGGGTAGGCAGAGGTGTATTAATTTCTACACCCACTTTTCGCCAGATATACTTTAGTCCCACGTAATAAGGGGCGAGCCTATTGCCGTACCGGGAACATTTACAGACTCCGTGCTGCTACTGAGAATTTCGTGACAGAAAAACCCAATAACACTGCCCGACCCAGGAATCGTACCCGAGACCTCCCGATCCCACGCGCACATTTATGCCGCGAGACCAACGAGGCAGTCGTATAGGGTTTGATGTCGAGTTTTCCATCTCCACGCAAAGATGGTATTTGCATCGTGTTATCCCTTAGTCGCCTCTTACGACACCCACGAGAAGATAGGGGGTGGTGACACTTGTATTCTATGCCGTCAACCACACGGCCGATATAACGTGTGTATATTTTAATTTAAGCCAGGTACCTACCTTTCGTCTTGTTCTCGCTGTGACATACCCGCTACTATATTGACCGGCGCGTAAACCCCTATAATAAAGAGACGAGTAAGTCCTACTTTCATTCTCATCCACAATAGTCTAGCATTTACACATTCAAATTCCTTAACGCACTCATTCATTCGCGCAGACAGTCTTAAACCAACTCCCTTGCAGGCTCTGGCGGTACTGTCTACCCCAGACCAATAAGCTGTGTACCTGTCATGCTTGGTGGGCCACAAACTTTACTTTTTGTCTCATTCACACAAAGACCATCAATCTTTCTATCATCCATCATCTGGCATAATTCATTCAATTTGCCATCCAGTCCTCCTCCAACATTTAATGTTGCAAACCGGCTTTCTGTAGGCCGCTTTTTGCCCTCGCGGGAAACGAGACGTGATGGGTTGCGAACCGCGTCGCCGCCGTCTGGAGAAATATATTTTTTAGGTCCTATAGCGTTATCACGAGCATTAGGGATTTCAAATGTCCATCCCCGCAGAGCCATTTACGGGGATAAGGTAGAATCCCATCTGTGCTCTGTGACCACTGGGCACGGGTCGGCCCCAACAAACAAAAACGTATATAAGTCTTGACTCATACGACATAAAGTTGGATCATCATCATCAGCCTTTAATAGTCCACTGCTGGACTAGGCATCTCCTTTGAAAGGAGGAATTGGCTTACTATACCACGCTGGCCAAGCGGGTTGGTATAGGGGTTGTACCAAGTTTTCCTTCTCTTACAGTGCTGTTCTCTGCATAATATGCTCCCTCTGTCGGCTCTTACGACACCCATGGGATGATATGGGGTGGTGACAATTCGTATTCTTAATCCGTCACCACACGGACAGTTGGATAGCACAAAGTTGGATAGCAGTCTTATAATGATAGTGAGATGACTACTAGGTCCTTTAGACGTCTTTAATTTAACTTATTAGTCGTGCGACGAATATGTCATATTTTGCTGGTCTTAGCAACGTTGGTCAGACTAAATTAAACGACGTTATATTGTAGTCTTAGCTAAAACGTTTGTACGACAACACAATAGTCATACTAACGTTATAGTCCATTATACGTTTTGAACTGACCAAATTATGTCTTTATAAAACCTTTATATGACATTTATATAATGTAGCAGTTGTATAGACGTTTTACAGTGACGTTTATATAACGATCACTTTCGTGTTTTACAGCGATCAATTGGAGACTCTTAAATGACTTGGTTGTTTATTTAATACTCAAATATAACCTATATATTACATGATCTCCGTTTAATGTCATGCCCTGATTTTAATCAAACTTGTAGTCGCATTTAAGTCAGGTTTTGACTTTAAAACGTCTAGGCCGCCATATTTACGGAACGTTTGATTAAATTTAATACGAAAAATGGAAGCAAAAAATTCGGGGAAAAGACATTCGTAGTGGAACTTTCAAGTTGAAAGTAAATCGAGATTTCCTTTTGTTAAAAAGTAAACGCCAACAACCGTGGCATTAATAACAAATGTTGAAGAAGAAAAGTGTACAACACATGAACAACAAAAAGGTTCAGTATCAATAAGTATTTATTTTATTTCTATAAAAATATTGTCTGTGATTTTGCCGATATTGAATTTGTCATTTATGATTATTGTTGTGGTGATTGATTCGTTTTTAATCAGTAAATTTTAAAATTATTAATCTATACAGGTGTAAAAAAATTGAGCAGCAAAACTTATAAAAAAAATGTAGATTTCTTAAAAAAATCAAGCTTATAAGTCAACAAAATAAAAAAAATACGGCCATTTATGCAACATATTTTGACACTCGCAAGTAAATAAGAACCTAAGGTTACTTCCCGTTGACCTAGAATCATGAAATTTGGTAAGAAGCAAGGTCTCACAGCACAAATAAAGGAAAAAGATTGAAAATTGATTATAATTGTAGTTTTATCACATAAAACAGTGTATTTAGTTTTCGTTTTCTGGCAAAATGTGGGTGTACTATAGGTATACCTCTGGCCAACCCTTCGGGGAAACAAGGTGTAATGTTATGTTTATGAAAAGTTTTTTGCCAATACAAACTTAAATATGCAGTTGGAGAATTGTCCGTGACGTATATCAAAGTATGGGAGAACGTGTTTACTAACTCAATGATAAAACCACCAAAAATCTTTAAAATGCAATAAATCTCCAATTTTGTTTTTATTTGATATAATTAAATGAAACGGCCGCAGTGTATGAAAGTCAATGATACTGTGGCACCCATAGCACTTTTCCGATACTATAACATGAGTGCTTTCCCATGGTCAAATCAATCTATTTGAAGTCTAAAATCTGCTCTCGTTAGAAATTTATCCATATCCAAGTATTGAATGATCATATTTTTCGATAAAATTTCCTTGAATGTTACAATGTTTTGAAATCTGCACTGCACTTTCACTGTGACCAATATGAAAAGGGTTTTGAATTCATGAGGAACCCTAATAGCCAGCGCCAAGCTGTCATGGCGTATTGCATGGTCTTGAAATAACCTTAGTACGACTTTATGTCTTTACAACGTCGTAAAGAGGTAAGTTTGTGACAAAAGCAACATGTCCTCCATTTTTAGAAATAAATTTATCTTTACTAATAAAAATATAATAATTTAAACACAAAATTGCGAGGGGGCATGAAAATCTGAACCAAATACACATAGTATAGTATATTATCATAAAACTTGAATACCCAGTCGAACCAAAAGGGCATGAGAGACAGATACCTACAGTTATTAGCGAGATAAATATATATAAGTTAAATAACACTCATCTTTAATTTCCTTGTAATAATTTATTTTGCTCTCAAATCTCGAAACAAAACCACAAACACGTATGTCACTAACAAGAAAAATTTATAAGTCTTACAGGTGTAGTTCCTTGACTCAAATAAAATGTTTTAGTCATTGAAAAACAGCTGTATGACGACAATACAACAGACGAGTCGTTGTAAAGTTATGATGCGACTTCTGCGCGACGAAAGTGGTAATTCCATTACGTTCATACGACTTTTGAATGACGTTAAGGAAGTCAGCTTGTGACTTTTGTATGTCCATTATACGACAATGTTGGTCGTATAACTGGGGCCATTTTCGCGTTTAGTAAACGTTACTATAACGTTAGTGCAACTTAGGTATAACGATCAAAGGTATTAAAATAACGTTTACAAAACTTTTGAACGACGTTAAATTGTTAGTTGGGGGTTGACACCTTGGATTAGGGTTTGTTTTCGGGTATGCTCCCTAAATGTTGATTTAATTTCGGAGTGTTCCTTCTCCTAGACGGGTTGCCGTCCAAAGCTGACCATACCCCCGATAGAGAGTGGTTTAATTTCAGAGTTTTCCTTTTCCTAGACGGGTTGCCGACCAAAGTTAACGAGGCCCATCCCCCCGACCGAGTATCAAGGTGTGTTTATGCAACACGACTAATTAAAATGCATGACTTTATTTATAGAAAAAAATGTAAAATTGAGAAAAAGAAATTAAGCAACGTATTTCTTGGTTGAAAATTCACGCATTGTAGTTGGTTCTTAAATACAGTTCATAAAGATGTCTTGTATTTTTATTATTTACAACTAAATTAAATCATTCTTAACAATACCCTGAAATTCTGTTACACAAAATCTGAATGACATTTCTAAGGAGATTATACTCACACATCTATATAAAGTATGTTAACCCTTATATGCCCACTTATATTACCCACCATACTATGAGCCGCAGTAGCCATAAATAGCGCGGGTGTAACCGCAGGTTCAGCTAGTTGAAATAATAAGCTAGGTAAAATATTACACTATTATTGTGTATTATTTTATTAAAATGGTATGATTATCTATAGATAATATTTATACAATTTCAAATTGTATAAATATTATAGAGAGTGATATATAGGATATATATAATAGATTGGTATAAAACGTATAATTATTTTTGTATAGATACTTTTATTTTTGTAGCGATAGCCTAATGGAGTTACTAATAGACTGCCATGCAGAGGATATCTTCTGCGTGGCAGTTGGAATCCAAGGCGCGCACCAATGACTTTTCGGAGTTATGTGCGCATTGAATTGTAAATTATCGCCTGTCTCGTGCCTCGGAGAGCACGATGAAACATGGTAGCAATGATGATGCATTCCCTCTGTTCTGTAATGCGCTCAAATCGTCTGCACAAATACACGAACCTGTTAAAACGATTTCTCATTGTGTGTTGTGATGGCTACATAGTAGATGTTACTGGGCCTCACGCAGCAAAAACATCGGATGCCGTTATAATGAAAGGTCTTCTTATTAACGAAAGAGAATTTCATCCATTCCATTACTTTTTTGAAGCGAACGATGTTTTATCTGCGACCGCGGCTTAAGAGACGTTATAGGAGACATGGAATCGTGTGGTTATGAGGCACGTATTCCAAATAGCAAACGGCGTGGCGAAGACCAGTTAACAACGTTAGACGTCAAAAAAAAAATAGGGAAGTGACGATATGCCGCTGGGTCGTCGAGTTCGTAAACGGACGTTTTAAACGCGATTTTTGCCTGTTCAGGCAATAATTTTTTAATTGTGCTAGGAGCCACATTATGGATGATTTCCGGGTAGGCACTGCGCTTATTAACGCTTTCCATCTTTTAATCGAAGATAACGCGTATGCAGGGGAATATTTAAGAATCACACACACACACACACATACTACTATGTATTCACATACTGGTATAAACTATAGACAAAATCAATACCTTTAGATAGCGGAGCTCTGGCGGCAAGCACTAAAAGGAAAAGTTAATGTTTACCAAGTACGGTTAGACTAAAAAATGGATCTTAGACTCCAATAGTCTTGGATGTTATAATGATCATGTTACGATGGTGATAATAATATATTAAGAGCACCAGCACATTCATAAGAAAAATCAGCTATAGTAATATAATTGTACTAATTTCAATTAACGCTTATAGAACTTAAGAAATACAAGGCTTTGTGTGAGACACTACAAAGCGAGCATGATGATAATGAGAGGGAGATGTTACATGTTTTAGAGAAAAATTCTCAACTAAGAACTGAGATGGCAGAAATTCATTCTCATTTAATTACATCTTTAGAAGAACGCGATAGGTTACAATCAATAGTAAACAATTTTGACAGTTGTAGTAATGAGTTTGAGACCGCTCTCAAGCGCATCACCCAGTTAGAGGGCCTCCTAAGTGAGGCTAACAATCATATTAATAGATTGGAGTGTGCAGACCGGTCCATCAAAGCAGCCACGTCACAATCACTGTTTGATGAGCTGGTTGGTAGCGCTCCATCTATGGTTTCTGCCAACTCAAACAAAGAAGGTAAAAAAGTTATTACAATTGACTTAACTAATGACAATTCAATTATTCAATCAAGTAAAACCATAAACTCATCAAATAAACTGAAAAAGTATGTAAAGTTGAATAAACAAATTAAGAAAAGGAAATATTATTATCTATCTCAATATATTCAAAGACAAATAGCATCATCGCTAGCATATTTTATTAATAACACAGCCACAAATTTGGCTAATAACACTGCTTTTATTGAGCAGTCTAACTTGACATTGAATATAAGCTTGGAATCCGTTCCAAATCCTTTAAATTAAGTTATGAGACAATAGAGTCAATCTCTGGCAATAACATAGACAAGACATTGATAAATTTAAATATAAGTAATAAAAACACACTTTCATCAAGAAATCTTATCAAGAAACTATATCATTACGGCATTAAAAATAAAGCTCTCGATCTCCTGACTTCTTATTTGGGTAACAGAATCCAGAAGGTCGAGGTTAATGGTAACACATCTCCAGGTTCTGCTTTGAAAATGGGTGTCCCGCAGGGTTCAATTCTCGGACCATTTCTATTCTTGATATATATTAACAATTTACCTTATTACGTTGAGAATAATCATGAGATTGTATTGTTCGCTGATGATACCTCTTTGATTTTTAATATTAAACGACGACAGAGTAACTTTGACGAAGTAAACAATGCACTCTCTAAAGTTGTCAATTGGTTTAATGTTAATAATCTATTACTTAATAGTAAGAAAACTAAACTGTTAAAATGTTCAATGCCCAATGTTAAACATATGCCAACCAATGTACAACTTAATGAATCTAGGATTGAGCCCGTCGAGACAACCATGTTTTTAGGTATTATGCTGGACACCAAACTACAATGGGGTCCACATATAGAAAGGCTTTCGGGCAAACTCAGTTCTGCAGCTTATGCAGTTAAGACAATTAGACGCCTCACAGATTTAGAAACAGCTAGAATGGTTTATTTCAGTTACTTTCATAGCTTAATGTCGTATGGGATTCTTCTCTGGGGGGATGCTGCAGACCTAAATACAATATTCGTTCTGCAGAAAACAGCTGTAAGGGGAATTTATAACCTCAGTCCAAGAGTTTTTCTAAGAGAAAAGTTCAAAGAAATAAACATTCTAACTGTTGTATCACAATATATTTATGAAAACCTGCTATATGTACATAAAAATATTGACAAATTTTGTAAAAAATGTGGTATACATTCTGTAAATACAAGACACAGGAATACTCTCGTAGTTTATAGCACTCGTCTCCACAAAATAAGTAGCTGTTTTATGGGGCAATGTATACGCTTTTATAACAAGCTCCCTTATAATATAAGAGACCTATCTATAAATAAGTTCAAAATTTTGTAAAAGCGAAATTGTGTTCAAAAGCCTATTATAAAATATCTGATTATAAAGACGACCAAAACGCTTGGGACTGAGCTGTTCTAATTCGACACACAAAAATAATTGTATTAAATATTTATTTTTAATGACGTTTCGTAAGTACTTGCAAAGTTTACACGAAATAAAGAAGTATTTCATTTCATTTCATTTCAATTGATTGCCTGGGAAATGCCGGTATCTGAACCAGTAAACATTATTACTACATATGTATAATCTACATTCAAAAATATCAAATAAATTATAACAAGAGTTAAATCATAACATTACAAATCATAATAACACATGATAACATGGCAGGTGTTGGCGGTGACGGCGTGTCCACAAATTGCGACATTGGCGAACGTTCCCGAGGATGTCCAACAGAGGGCAAAGGAGATATTGGATGATTGCACGTAAGTCTCTTCATACTTTTATCATCATTAAGATGCATTTACACCAGATATGTGACATGCAATTAAGTTACGAGGATATGAAAGCTAAGCTAGTGAATTATGAGACCGTTTCCAATGATGCTAAACTACGTAGCGGGACGAAAAGATGTCATGTCTACGAATATTGCCCGCTGCGAGGGAACCGTCCAGCTAAAATCCGCAGTTTAGAGTTTAGCATTTAAGAAGAAAAAAAGTAGGGAACGTCCATAGCTCGTATCTGCAGGTGTCTAGAGTTACCGTAGGCAGGTAGGAAATTGTTCAGAGTGCGCAATGGAAGTTGTAATACATCTACCTGACCACGATAGACAATTTATCTAAACAGTATTGCTGCGATTGCACTGTGAATAACAACTAATAATATTAATAAAATGTCTTACCAAAGATCTCGGTGGTGGTTACGTTCCTGAGTGGACCTATAAGATTAAACTCATAATTTTGGCCAAAATAACAAGCAAATCGAATAAATACCACAGGGTCCAACTGGACCCGAATGCCGAACTCGGCATCCTTCATCAGCGAAGTCGTCGAGCACCAAGCACGTGCATCGGATTCACACAAGTTTTACAATGTTCTTAAGATACTATTTTTATCACAAATAAACCAGTGCCGATTATTGACCAAGGAAGCGGCATTCAAAACGGGTTCCAAATATTCTTTTATAGCACAAGGGCACGCGAGATTACAAGATACGGCGTGGTCAAGACAACTTTTTTACCGGGAACCGCCAATGAACCAAAAAGGAGTGAATGACAGTTCAGTGTGACCATAGTCAAAATTTACAATAGACTAAATTAACGTTACTAAATCGATATAATCGACTTGACTTATCATAAAAACTATTTCTATTTCAAACAGCAGGTCAAATACTAGCACACGTCCAAAGGAGTATACATAAATATCCAAATTAAAACAAAGCTTAGTTTAACCCATTTCCATCAGGCATCATTTAGCTATGCGGAGGAGTTGTGGGTATTAAACACATCCACAAAAATGTAGCGTGACATTTTGGAAACGCACAGCGGTTATTCTATCAGGGTTCATCCCAAGTTGGCTCTAGACTTTTTCATAGGCTAAATAAGTAAGTAAGTAAGTAATTCTTTATTGTACACCACAAAAATGCAAATACAAGGAAAAAAACAAATTGTAACAATAGATGCACAATTGGCGGCCTTATCGCAAACAACAATTTCTTCCAGGCAACCAGACTGTGATATTCTCTATAACATAGTATACTCTTATGTACTCGTAGGTACGCCGGCTGATTAAAAGAACTGATTTAAAATGGCGGCGCGAGTCGTGTTCTCTTGCCTTTTACCGGGTGCTGTCTACACTCAATCAATTTGATTAAAATCCGAGTAAAGGTCAACGCTCATAAGAGCCACCCAGCACCCACTCCGCACCGCCTCGCCTCGTGCGGTTAGTATTCTTTATATGGATTTGTATGGGTATGCGCCCACTACATCAACTCCGTAGCGTCACCGGATCGCCTCTGTCGTAAGCCATCCGCGCGTGTACGGCTCGGTGGCAACTCGCTGCTAGCATGCTTGCCGCGCGTTGACGGCTCGTCGCCAACGTGCGGGTCCGAAGCGTACCGCGCGCTGCCCGCGAATTATTCACGTCCGAGTGTTACCAGATACACGGTAAATACCGTAGATGCACGGTAATTTTGAGCAAGACACGGTCTACGGTAATAAGCTACTACCGTGTTCTTTTCTAAGGTATTTTTAATTATTAATTACCGTGTAAATGATACTCTTATTTTTACTCAAAAATATAGTATGTTCTTACGAGTAATCCTTTATTGGCAACACTGGCTGTCGCAGTTGGTGATGTCGGGGAAATCATTAACGATTTCATTACTTGGCAGGTAATATAATCCGGCAGAATTAAAAATATGTGTTTTTCATGAGCATACCTTATGTTAAAATTTGTAGTTAGTAGGTGTGTTCATAGACGAAAGTTTAGTACCTATCTAGTTGTGTGTGGTCATTGCATTACTTGAAAAAGTTAACTGATATAAAAACTAGGAAAATAAATAAATTAATCTAGAAAAAGAAATAAATTAATTACGAAGACCTTATAAGGAAATATTTTGACTCACATTTTGACAACAATCCTTTCGGAGAAAATAATTTTTTTTTATTTATTAAACTTCCTGCACAATATTGTACATAGGCGGACTTAATGCCTTAGGCATTGTCTAACAGTCTACCTTAGGGTGATGCAGAGATAGTTAAGGCAGGTAATAGGTGGGAGTACTTTAAATAATGGAAACTGTATTTATTTACTCCCACCAAAAGATTAATGAATAAAATGACTTCGTCGATCTATGAGCAAGAACTTTTGGAAGAATAATTTCTGAATAAAAGTATTAAATAATTATAAAAACCGTTTAATTTAATCGACGCTGTAATATACACTGTAATTTGAAAATAAGTTTAAGGTAATTTTACTCAAAACACGGTAATTTTAGTCAGCAAACAAGGTAATTTATAAATGTCATCTGGTAACACCGGCCGTGAATCATTCGTGAATTTCGTTGACCGCGCGGCGTTCACTCGTTGACGGCGCGCGGTCCGCTGGTTGACCGCGCGGCGTTCGCTCGTTGACGGCGCGCGGTCCGCTGGTTGACCGCGCGACGTCCACTCGTGGACGCCGTGCGGAGTGGGTGCCGGGTGGCTCTAATGAGCGTTGACCTTAAGGCGCTGTTATACCTCAGAAGCCGTGAAACACCTTATTTTTCGTCGCGCAACTAGCCATAACGGTACATACTACAAACTTGCAAAAAATAGAGCTTATAGTCAAAAATTTGAACAAAAGACTTTTGAAAGAATTTTTCATGTATGTAAAATAGAATCACGGTAAAAAAAATCACAAAAACGAGCCAGAAAATAATCTTTCGTCTCACTGATGGCAATATTTTGATCGTAAGCTGTCATATTTTATTTAATAATATTGTAGGAAACATAATGAACTAAAGAATTACCCTATTTATTTTCATATTATACGTGTATATTTTGTAAAATTAAATAAAATCTGCCAAACGTCTATGATTTTGACGCTCGGTAGATCCCATCAATATCAAACCCTTCGGCAATTTAAACCTTATTAGCATAAGCGGTGTACTGAGTGTCAGTTGCTAGTTTACGCCCCGCCCAGACCTCATCATTCGGCTATGAGCCCTGTGAGAGATAGGTCATGTCGCTTGCGTCTCCGCTGCATGAAATTTTACGTAAGCCTGTTTGTTATTGTAATACGCCGATTTCAGTTCGTAATTTCATGTTTTATGTTATAGACTGAATACTTTGATTCGAATAGGCTTTTCATGTGACTATGGGCACATATAATTAGGACCTAAGTTTATATTCTTGTTGCGTTTAATGTGTTATTGTTTCTGTGCTTATAAATATATAATTAGAAGAATAAAATATGGACAATTATAAAATAAAGTTCTACGAAGGATTTGTACAAGAAAGCGTCGTAATAAAATAGAAATTCATCCATGGCCAAGTGATTATGAAATATGAAACATTTTTACACAAATTATTTTCATAATATTTATGCATAATATAATTATATAAATTATTCTCACAATACATAGCTGCCACAGTCTTCAATATTTGAAAGAGTAATAACATAAAATCGAATCATTTTATGTACCTATATTGCAAATTCATTAGCTTGTCAGAGCGCCTGGAGCGCTAAGATGCCGCCACGGCGAACAATAAACAGCGCTAATATGGCGCTCCGCAGTCTGCACACAAGGGGTAACGAATATTGTATTATTGTGTTGTGAACATAAACCTATTTAGGTACATCGGGTAAAACTTTAATTATTTATAAACTATTAGGTATGTCTCAGTACATCTAATATCTTTTTAATTTCTAAAATTAATCATTTATAAGTAAGTAGGTGACTTCTCTGTTTGCTATAACACACGTTATAGTATTTTTTAAATAATAAAGTACCTAACTAATTATCTTTATTGTAATTACATTGAAGTTAAAGTTACAGTTTAGCAACGTCTTACACACATTTGACTGCAGTAATTCCTAACACGATGTAATTAAGAGTGATAAGCAAAAAATACACGAGAGATAGCAGTGACTGGTTCGAATTTCGTAAGAATATGTTGACAGATTCAAATTTTGGTATAGTGGTAAAAAGAAGAGATAACAGGACTAAAGCCAACTTAGTAAAAAAATTTTGTACAAATAAAATATTTGCAATGTAAAAGCAGTTGCGCATGGAGTCTAAAATGAACCACTGGCTTTGCAACAACTGGCGAAGCAAGAAAATGTAACAATCGAGCCTTGTGGATTATCCGTTTATTTTGTCACGCCAGATGGTCCGAACACGATTGTAGAAATTTAATGTTCTATAGTTGCCTATAAGAATGGCCTGGAGAATAGCATAAGAGCAAATAAAATACAAATATGGAAACATGATAAAAAAGTTAACCGACTAGTCTAAACAAATATTGTAATTGTTATTACCAAATTCAGGGGCAACGCCACGTTACACGCAAACAAAAATGTTTATTTGCTGTGTGGAGTGGCGAAAGTATACCACTAAAAATGGAAATGCTAGAAAGAGATGATGTTTTCTGAGAGACGAAAATGAAAGAAAAGCTTGTGGCGTTTTATATGAATTGGCAGTTGCCTGAAATTGTTGATTCTCGTCAAGCTCAAGGGATGGTATTGCGAAATCACGGAGAGGAAAATGTCTCATCAGTGCTTGGAGTTTCTACAATACCAAGCCTTAAAAGGAAAGTAAATGAAAATGTGCCTCGTGAACAACAGCAAAAATAAGTATTGAAGCCTCATCACCTCACACACTGCCTTTAACTTTCGATGAGAATAAAGAAAACCTGCCGGGTTGTAGCAGACTTTTGATGAGCTGTAAACTCTGAATTCTATAATTTGGGTTGGGTTTCGAAACGAGTCGCCTGAATTTTAGGGTATTGGTGGTGTAGGGGGCTTGAGGGAGTTAGTTTTAATCCCCTAAAAGTAATTTTGGCTGCCGGAGTTGCGATAAATATTTTTAAATAATTTCCATAAATTCCTAGTAGTAGTTTTTATACTTTAGTACAGTTTTACAAATGTCATTTTTAAGTTTTATGTGAAAAACGTGAAACGAAACGCAAACCTGCCATCTTGGAATGATCATATTGACAGCTAATGTCAAATTTGTGCGTCATTGCTTTCGAGTGCCTAGGGTTAGGTGCGACTGTAATAAGTAACTAAATAGGTTATGTTAGGTTCTCTTTTGACTCTTAATCCGGAAATAGGAACCCTGCGAAGCAGGGCTTAGTCAACCTTAGTTTATTAAACTACTGTGAAGAATGTGGAAGTTGGCAGTGCCATACACACCGATGTTTGGAGATAGTATTTTTTCAGAGTAAACCAAGTATTTCTGGCAAGTGAAAATGGTGAGGGCGGGTTCCGAGACCTCCCTTCCTCTCCCTCAATCACTCACATCCCCTTAAAACGGCGACGTATTTCGAAACCTAAACCATAATAATTATACCCATAATAACAATAAAACATCCATAAATAAATAAAAAAATCAACTTTTACTAAACTTCAATTATTTCGTAACTCACGTAGGGCAGTATTGTGGTTTTTAGGGTACCGTAGCCAAAAATTGTAAAAGCCCTTTATATTTTGTAGGATAGTATATATAGGTAGTTTTTTATATATTGTAGGAACCCTTATAGATTCGCCATGTCTGTCTGTCTGTCCGCCTGTATGTCACAGCCAATTTATTGCAAAACAGATTTTAAAGCTGTCAGGAATGGAATTAGATGTAGGTATTCTTTGAACTGCTTCACCATTTTTATACAAAAACAAAACGAAAATAATTAGGGCCTCCATATATGGAACTGACTTAATTATTTTTATCATCTTAAGGCACGTAGGTATTTATCTACTTTCGTCAACAATAATTTCGTCAAAAAAAAATGAATACCTATAACGTCTAATATAAACCAGTTTTTCTCATGGCTCCACTGAGAATAAAAATTGCGCCATGCCTATACTGTACAAACAGATTGATTTATGTAATATAAATTTTAATATCAGTATCTCAATTCAATATGCTAAAACGTTTTGCTTGCGATTTTGAAATATTGGAATACGGATGTCGCCAGAATACGGCCGCACACGACGAGAATGAAGGGGGGCGCCCCGCAGTAGACGGAGCTAAGCGCCCTTCACCTCCTCTGCTTCACCCCCTCATTTACCAAAACAGTTGCTTAGGACAGCGCCTTAAGGCCTTTTCTGGTTTCCGTTTGGGGTCAACATTTACTACATTTAGCTGTAAACATAATTTTAAAGTATAGCGTACTGTTTGACAGAGGCATTAAAATATTTTGTTAACTTTACCATCTGTTCACACAAATACTTATATTCCATTTTAGATAAGTTCCTTTAATAATTTATCATCAAAATTTACCTTACTTTCGTCATTGACTAATGATTCTATTGTAGATATGTATTCAAAATATTGGTTTCTTTTATTTTTCACAAGCATAGGTTTTAAATGCAGCAAACCAAATATAAATCTTTGCCAACAGTTCAATTTTAAGCAAAGGTGTAGTATCTATATTGTGGCATACGTATCGATGATACTTTTTTCGCATGACTTGCACGGGAAATTTTCGGCAACTTGTTTCAGAGTGTCATTTAATTATTGCTGGACAATTCCTCAAATTAAAGTTGTACGAATCGTTCGACAGCTAAACCTGAGCACACTATCGAGTTCGTCGAAACAAACGAGTAACTAACAACACTCGATTACACTTAGGTGAAGCTATTTGTTCGTATAAATCGTTCAATAAGTAACTGACTCGTGTCGTCTCAAGTTCTCGAGTTCTCGCTGGGCTCTGAGTGTTGGAACAAATACACTTTAATTGTGTTGGGAAGCACTTTTATTTGATTTATGATTTTGTCTAGTTTTTACTTCAACTTCAGTTATTGGGAAAATTGGACAGTTTGTTTATATAAAGTGACTTTCAGTGGTGATGTAATGTCAATATCACTTTTGGCTCGTTTAGTAGATAACTTCTATACCTACTCAAGGTTAATAATTTGTAGAATGTTTGAAAACATTGAAATGAGGTAGTAGTTTTATTGTGAACCTACTGATGTGTTTTCTTTGTGTCACTACCACACTTCCATTACGCCTGACCGCACGTCGATTTGTTAAAATCGAAATTTCACTGTACGGGCTTGCGAAGGGCTGCACTTTTATTTTGACATCTCCGACATTCCTCCATTCATCTTGTGCTTTATTTCTAAAACCACTGTTGAATGTGAGTCGTAATAGATATAAATCGATATGGTACGAGTAAGTCGGCCTAACCAGCCGCTAGTACGCCATACACATAGACAGTAGAAAAGTAAAAAAAGACAAAAAATTGCATGCACCTATTGACAACCCTTACCATTTTATCACTAGATAACCTTAATACTTATTAAAACAGCATATTCAGCAATAAAATCTATCTATTGTAAAATCCCAGTTATTTTAAATCCATGTTCAAGAGTAGACTAATAACCAAACATTCTCACTAATGAGTTTCTAATCAAATCCAACTAATCACTTTAATATTCGTACATTCAGCCCCTCCCCCTACCACCCCCACTCGTTCCTACACTGATTGATTCTATAAACTTGATTGATAGACACCCTACGATTGAGATTGATTCGCTCTGACGGCAATGGGTAACGCACAATTCGATGTTGAGTTATATTGATGATGGAGAGAATATTTAAACGAACGGCCAATCATATTCGGTAAGACAAGGAATATATACGGGGAGCATTTTTCCTAAGTTTAGGCTGCATTGTTCGTGCTGCTAGAGCTTTCAATGTTATTAAGTAAAATAAGAGCATGAAGAGGCGTAGGCATGCGAGAATAATACACCCAAACATTTCTCAGGAATCCCTATCTAATGGTGAAAACTGTAAAAATACCCGTATATGTAGTAGTTTTCTAGTTCATCAGTTTCATACAGACAGAAAGAAAAGGGCACTTTATTTTATCATATGTTCAACTATATCTGAACCTTCCATTCATTTAGGCACAGTGGCGTTCTGCCCGACTTAGATATGACAAATCCTATCTAACTTTTAAAACCCTACATTCGATGATATATGAGCCGAATCTAATGATAAATGATCGTAGCCTATTCGTGATTTAGCCTCGAAGTGCTTAAAGTAATTATATAATTCTGGTATTTGAATGAATATACATATAGACTGGTACTCGAATTTGAAATCCACTATAAAACTTTTATAAAACGACCTAAAATTGACCTAATTCACGGCCAAATTGCCGGTGAAACACATAACGCATCTAGCCTCAATTCACTGTCAGATATAAAGTCATGGCATATCCGACATATGCAGTAAAAATGCTACACATATTTGGTTGTTCTGTAAACCTTTCATCCAACACCATAACAATTTATCTTCATTTTATGCGTTCCCATAAAAATACCGATGAATATTCGATTTTTGGTTCGCGGGTACATTATGTCGAGGTGTGTCGGAAGCAAAGCATGAATACCCCTATTCGATGAAAATATGGATTTGGAGAGGATTCAAATTGTCAATATTTTACTTGAATTGGTGTGGATTATGAAAAAAGAAAGTATTCAGATACGTATTTTCATTAATTCGTCGCCTTTGTCATTCAGGTTATTTTTGTTTCTAAATCTTACCATAGTAGACCTTTACTATCTAGGTACAAGTGTATTTATGTACACTTCGACAGTATTGATATTCACTGCAGTTTATGACGTTTCTATTACCGTTTACTAAGACGTTTGTCAGCTTCGTGTTGGCTCTTCGAACACATCCCTGCTATAAGAAGGATATTTTGAATTCAATTTATGTTGTCAGTTGTGTGCTACCGTTGTTTTATTATGCTTGTAGTGTACTGATGGGGAAATGTCCGAAAAGAAGTCGACATGTACAAATGTGGGTAAGCTACGATAAATGTTCAAACCATCACGGATATATACTTGTATGGACGAGTATATAAAATAATTCGCAGACCGATGTGCAACGCCATTGCTCGTTATATCGCGCAGTACAAATATATGGTGATACAGGAAGCCTGATTTACCAATAAAATTGCCAATGACATGTGGGTTAGTATCGACTTCAAAGTAAACAAATATCGAATCGATCTTCCCTTCGCTCCCCTTGTTATTGCTAGTACAAACGACGAGAGTAATGCTTGCTAGAATGGAGGGTCGCTATTGGGACCAAACTGCAACGGCTATCAGTCCTTCTACCAGCCCCGCACAATGTCCGACACAATTTGGACTCCCACTTCAAGCCGTAGAGTGGGAGACGTACTATTTCGCTCAAGGATTATTTATCTTAATTCTTTATATAGGATCCACTGGCTTGCTAAGAATGTAGCAGGTTTCTTTAAGTTATAAAACGTCTTTCACTTTAAATATTTTTATTTCAAGTAAATTCTCAATCGTATACACACCATTACTTTGAGACAATATTAAAGTGCCTAAAAGTTACTTTCATAAGTTTATCAGCCTTACAAGCACTCGTATTCTAAGCGTCTAGACATGTTTTTTGCTGTTTTTTGGCTGCGATAAATGGCCGAGTTATGTTTCACGCTTATGTATGCTTGTTTGTTTATGAGTCTGTGATAGGTGTATGAAATATCTAAGCCCAAGACAGATTTTACGATTGAAATGCGCTTTTTTTTGTTACAGTGTACTGTGACTTATGCGTCTAAGAATCTTCATATTCTTCATTCTTCTTGACTTCTAGGGGTAAAAGTATCTTAGGTCGCGACAGTAGAAAGAGTTATGCTTCTAGAATTATTTATTTCTATGAAGCAGCATAAGAATAGGTAGGAAAAGAATTCGACTTCTTTTATTATTTTCTGAATATTATTAAAAGCTTAACCTTAACATACCTTTTGAAATGGGTAGCTTTTTGAAAGAACAAAATTACCCACCATCTTTCATCATGTGAATGGACAATCTGCTTGGAAATGCATCTTGGGTATCGATCTGATTGACTTTTATGTTGGGAAACCGCAAATGTAATAATTACAATAGGTATATGCTTCATTGCCTACTTCAAGACAGCAATATTTTAAAAACTTTCATTGTTTCTTATGTATTAGAATCTATAGTAAATATTTTTTGGTTTTAGGAAAGGCTCAGTTGGAGCATATTCGCCGTCAGCCGGTCTCCACATCGTCCGTTCAAGAGTGGCGGAGTACATCGAGGCTCGGGATGGAGTGCCGGCGTCTCCTGATGATATCTACCTAGGTTCTGGTGCCTCTGACGTTATCAAGGCTGTGCTCACTATGGTGAAAGAGAATGTGAATGGTAAACCACCAGGTAAGTTATATTTTATGAAAAAAAACCCCTTCTTGTTCTTCTAAATTCCTAAATGCGCTTCACCTCCCTTTGCTTCACGTCCTCAATTACCTAAACATTCGCTTAGAATTCGGGATGTAGAGAAATATGTCCGTATGTTCCTCCAGGTTGACCTGACCTATTCAATATAATTATGTAAATATCCAAGTCCAAGCCTGAATTATAACGAAAAATAATAAATCAATTGTATAAAACTTTATTTTCTCTTGCTTAGCGGTGAAGCAAATCATTGAGAAGAAACCCACATGTCTGAGAGTTTTCCATAATGTTGTCGAATGACTGGGCAGTCCACCTAGCCGCACTTGGCCAGCTCGTGGTAAACCATGGCATTACCCTTTTCATAGTGAGAAAAAGTCCATGGCCAATAGTGGTACAGTTTATATACAGGGCTGATGATGATGATAATACGGCATATTTAGGCAGAAGCTGGGATTAAGAAAATAATGTAAATTTATTTATTGTTCCGAAAAACAGTACAAAATCAATTTCCTACCTTACCGACATAAAAACTATAGCTAAAAGTCACTAAGTAAGTGTAAAAGTTCATCTGTTTCTTGTACCTACTAGTTGAAGAGCTAAATATTAGGATTGTGTGGGGAAACAAATGAGACAGCATCAAGTGCTTCTAAAAGGTAATACTGGGTAATAACAAAGAATAGTGGCAAGTCAGTGAACGAACAATGTAGCAATTTGCAAGTACAATGTGTTGTTGTGTCGAGGGTGGCTTTGTGTCTTAAGCACTTTACGGGACTCGGCGCAGATGCTTGTGCGAAACGCAATGTTTAAAATTAGTGTTTATAAACGATTGTGCGTGACATAAGCTCGATTAGAAAAAAGTATGAAAAATTATGAGATGGTTATTTTTATCAAATGAAATTGAATTGAGATTAAAATGTTGACATATCGGTATAAATCAGAGAGGTATGAATAAATTTCATAGTATGGTCGCTAATCGTAACATTATACCCTAAGATTTGGCTACATTATTTTAGCAACTGTTTATCTTATTGTTAGTTGACGTAGAAAGTTGGTTAAAATGTTATGTACATATATTGATAGCTGATTCTCAAACCTACACTTTGTAGGTGATTAATAGTGACTATGACTTTGCGGGCTTTCATATTAGTAAACCATGAATTAATAAGCAAATTGTATGTTGCAGCACACAATCAAATTAAATGTTATTTTATGCTAAAATAAAATTGAATATGGTTTGTCGCACGGGTTATCAATGTCTTAAAAGTTTAACTTTTTTTCACAGCGGTGATGGTCCCCATACCACAGTACCCTCTATTCTCTGGTACACTATCAGAGCTGGGTCTGCATGAAGCAAACTACTACTTGGACGAGGACAACAACTGGGCGCTGTCAGTCGAAGAGTTGGGGCGATGCTGGACTGAGGCCAGTGAGAACAATCATGTGAGAGCACTCGTCGTCATCAACCCAGGAAATCCTACTGGACAGGTGGGTGTTATTAGGTTCTTAGTTTTTAATTGTGCGAGTGTCTGCTGTCAGGGTTTCCAAAACGCCCAGATTCCTCCAGCATGGCTTGACGATTCTTTTCCTGAGGCAAGAATCACGATCGACAGCTTTACAAGACCACCGACGCATGGTAACAGACATCCAAGTGGTGACCTATACAAGCGTTGCTTAACTTTGCCGACCTAATATGACTTATCACTACATAGTATAAAACAAAGTCTGTCTTCTGTCTGTCTGTCCCTATGTATGCTTAAATCTTAAAAACTACGCAACGGATTTTCATGCGTATTTCTTAATAGATAAAATGATTCAAGAGGAATGTTTATATGTATTATTCACGCGGGCGAAGCCGCTGGCGACGTCTAGTTATTGAATATAATATGTATGCCGTAAAACTGTTTCACCGTTTTATTTTTTAACGAAATTGAATTTAATCTACAAAATCCACACCATCTACACATCCTTAATTACTTATAAAATAATCACCTTTTAACCATGCGAATAAACGAAATAAAAACCTCACTCATTATTACATTTGCAAATAACGGATTACTGGCAATTCAGCGGCCATTAATTCAAAAATCGGCGGTAGCCCGGTGGTGTACGTAACGGACTGCCGAGACGATGGTCTCGGGTTCGATCCCCAGGTACCTCGGGCACACACCTCTGACTTTTCGAAGTTATGTGTGTATTAAAAATGTTAATTATCGCTCGCTTAATAATGTGCCCGGTAGATGGCAATAGGCTCGCCCCCTATTACATTGGGACCGAAACATATCTGGCGAAGTGTGGGTGTGTAATACACCTCTGCCTACCCCTTCGGGGATAAAAGGCGTGAAGATATGTTATGTTAATTCAAAAACTTATTATGCAGCATTTTAAGCCCGACATCCAATTTGGCTCCTGCTAATATTTATACAATAATGTTGTTCGTCGGTGGTGAGGCGTGTCCAAGCGTGGTATTATTAATCAGCATTGCCATTCAAACGAGATTTACGCGCCAATTTCGACAACCACCAGCCATTGGAAATATTGGAAACTATTTTAGCTAAATGATTGGATGTTGCTACAATAAATGCGGGATGGAAACACGTCGGTATAACAAATAACATCGATTCGCGCAGATTTGCGGCCGCTCGGGACCTCTGCTGCTACTATGTGTCTTCGTCTATATTCAGCGTTTTTTTATGAGTTTAGTTAGAGCCACTATGCCATTTTAGATTTGTACAATTTCGCACTAATCAAATGTTGTATTTCTCGATTGTCTTGTGTGATAAGACTTTGTGTGATACTCACATTGCTGTTCTAAGTCTGGTTCTTCTTGGAGTCCGGTGTAAGGATGGTGCTGAAGCCCTACGGCCCATTTTGTATACCTAAACGTATAACTCTACTTCATTATCAGCCCTGTAAATAATCTGTCCCATTGCTGGGACATTCTCACTATCAGAAGGGTACTACCACAATGGCTATGCGTCGGTTGGCAGATCTGCACTTTACTTACTACTGTGTATTACATCAATAATAGAAAAATACCGATTTTTGGCTCTAAGGCAGTCTTAGATCCAACCAGGATACCGGTTGAAAGAATTTTAAACGACTAGGAACTTATAGTAGTGGTATAGTTAGTAGATGTTGAATTTTTTATGAGCGTTCCGTCAATTTATCTGCAGGTATTGATTCGCCGAAACATAGAGCAGATCATTAAGTTTGCGTACGAGCGCAACGTGCTCATCTTAGCCGATGAGGTCTACCAGCAAAACATCGTCTGCAAACCGTTCTACTCTTTCAAGAAGGTAAGTTTTTTTATGTTGAAAGTTACAAAACACGTTGGGACATGAGATGGTGATGAGCTGATGAGTGAAGCATGAATGTGAAATCATGCTCTCATTAATGTCCTTTACTTTTTCCATACGTTTTTGTCCTGAATTAAAGCCTAACCCGTCCTAGGTTAGGCTAGAATTAAAACGAATAGTCAACGACAGTTTTGACCTAGGAAATGATAGTCTACTCTTTGTATTGCTTGAAGGATCTCAGACAGAACAAAAAAGCACAAGACAGTATACCCGATCAGGAAATTTTACATAGCGAGCTTGAATTAGAACGTCCCAACAGCATCTAGACTTCGTACTGTTCATGCAGAGAGTAGCCTAGTAAAAATGACCAGGGGTAATTTCTCTAATTAACCTAAGAATCGAATTTAGGATCCGACATGTTGCCGGATTATCCAATGACAAGAATCAGGTTTAGCAACTGACTAATCACTTTTTTCAGGTTATGCATGAGATGGGAGCACCGTATTCTTCAATGGAACTAGCAAGCTTCGTGACATGTTCCAAGGGCTGGGCGGCGGAGTGTGGTCTTAGATCTGGCTACGTGGAGCTGGTGAGGTTGAGTCCAAGGGTCGCAGCAGCATTCAGCACTGCTCGCTCTGTGATGCAGTGTCCTACTGTACTGGGACAGTGTATATTGGATTGTGTGGTGAGTAAACTTTTGTCTAATGAGAGAACCAAATGAAATGCTGAGAGAGATCTCTAGGTGAGCATTACTGAATATCTTTAATTCAATCAGAAAGTTATATCAATGGCATCATCGAAATGGGAACGTTTGATCTTATCGATTTTTATTTCTTTGGCCTCTGATGTCATGCATCTTAAATTGTAAAATATAAACCTTGCTCGGGATGAACAACCGATCTGTTAACCATTTGGCAATTTATTTTTTCTTACGTTCTTCTTCAAATGGATATAAAACATGTAAAACGTAGACTTAAGAAAATTCTTAGACCCAATCTCTCAATTTCAGATGAAACCTCCAAGTATCGGAGATCCCTCGTATGCGCTATTCGCTAAAGAAATTCAGCACATCCATCAAGTACTGACAGAACGAACTGCGACTGCATTCGAGACTTTCAATTCCATTCCTGGGTTTTCTTGCAATCCTATTGATGTAAGTACACGTATATTTTTTGTTTAGGTGTTTTATTGGCACCGGCCTATAGCAGGCAAACTTTGTAATACCAGTTAAAAATATACAAATCTTTAACTAGGCACTTGTTGCGTGAGGTTTTACAAACATTCAAACACAATATAACAATAATGTGGATAACCACGAAGTGTCCTCTGTGTGGATTGAATTAATTTGGCCCTTGGTACTTCAGGGTTGAAATCACTATGCCGTCGGTGCAGTCAATAACAATAGTACTGATACGATGACTAAGTTCAACTAAACTTACTTATGATATCGTCTGGCAGGGTTCAATGTTCGCGTTCCCTCGTATTGAGATGCCAACGAGTGCCCAGGAGGCTGCTAAAGAATTGAATATGAGCCCAGATGAGTTCTACTGTCTAAGATTACTAGAAGAAACTGGTGAGTTATACATATTTCTTATTCTAATGATAATATTTTGACCAACCAACTAAATAAAGATTTCACTAACTAATTCTTTTTATATTATAACTCCAGTATTAGCAATAAATCCTGAAGTTATTTGTCTAGGTCTATAAGAACACTGATATAACGATGAATGATATAACGTATATAAAGTACACACACTCAGGACAATTATTAATGACCTGTGCGAAGTGTAGCGTGTGAGAAACAACCCTTTTCCCTCTGCCTTTTAGCGAGACAGCCGCTTAAACCACTACACCACAGTAGCGCTCATAGCGAGACTTGGCTTGCTGGTCGTAACAGATCGGCAAAGTTAAGCAACGCTTGTACAGGTTACCAGTTGGATGGGTGACCGTGTGTGGCATTTTCATCTGAGCGCTACCGTGCTTCGGAGGACACGTAAAGCTGTCGGTCCCGGTTCTTGTCTAAGGATAAGGATCGTTAGGCCATGTCGGAGGCCTTCGGGCGGTCTGAAAACTCCGACACCAGAGTTGCCACTCACACGAAAAACAAAAAAAAAACAAACAAACAACCACTACACCATCCTCAGACTAGTTTTAAACACGACAATAATAGTCTAAAGCACTTCCCATCCCTATTAAATCCACTATCTCTTCATTCATCTAACATTCCAAAGCAAACACCTCTCCGTAAGCTCCGTAGCTCCGTTTAAACTTTAAACCAACAGATCTTGAATATAAAATAGTATCAGCAGGCGAACAGTACCCATCGGGTAGAATATTCTCTCTTAATCCCACGGCTTAATGAGACTTAATACACGAACTACAAGTTCACAAAGTAATTAATGAGTGAAGACTCCGAGGTGGCAACTCTTAAAGTAACGGTATGTTGACGAAACTTCCCCATCTAACGAAATACTCGCACTAAGGGTGAATGTATGGAGTGCACTTGCTTCCACATCATTTGATATTAAATGATGCTGGTGAGTCCTATTTAGCACCGTTTACTAGAGCAAAGAACTGAAGTCCTTCTATTTCTGCCTGTAGAGTTAACAATAATACAAATCAATAAACGAACGAATGAGGGCTGCCTCGTCATACTCGTGAGCGGGTGCTACTTGTGATGACTGGTTGATATCGGTTTTGCGGTGCCGATATTCAACTTGTATGTAATTGCCACTATGGTTCTTAACATTTTCGCGGATTGCTTGAATTAAATTATGCTTAGGTTATCGCATGACTAACACTTTCAATACGATGTTATCATTATAATATCGAAAACCTTGCCAATTGAGCACAGTGATCCGAAGTTTATTAAGAAGGTTGCAGCAGCTCCTAATTAAATGTTCTTTTTTGTTGCCGTGATTTTTATTGCTTGTTATTTCTCATGGTTCTGTATCTGTTCTGACGAATGTTTAAACAAGAAAAGTAAAGTCTTCATAAGAAATACGCAAAATACGACTTATTTCTATTACTGGCAATTTCTTCTAGGCAGTCTTTTAAAGTCGAACGAAGTATTTTAAAATCGAAGTAGACATGCCAAAACTCACTAAACACTCAAGCGACATATTTTTTGTGGCTGAAACTGTGTAACACTTGGAGCCTTAAAATGCTACAGCCAGATTAGCTACAATGAAAAGTGTTGCAACATTTTAGCGCCTGCTCCCGCCCCACTTTAAATTGGGTTTCTTTTCACTTAGAGCGTAAGGGCGGTTTCAGATTACCGTTTATACGCGCGTATAAGCTCATTTTTGGAAGCCTGCGTATTGGCGCGCCTTTTGACACACGCGCAACTCGTACGAGCGTTGACGCACTGAGCCGTCGAATCCATGTTGGCACTGACAAGATGTCACTACCGTTTCTAGCGAACACGCTGAAGTATGCCCGTTTACGCGAGTCCGGTTTTTGGAAGCGCGTAATGTAGCGCGCGTGTAAGCGCGAATGCTGAAACGACCGTATACGCGCAGAAAAATATGCTAATCTGAAACCGCCCTAAAGTGAATTTGCAACGATACTACTTCGTCGCCATTTTTACAGGATTTATGTTTAAAAATACAGTATATTGTTGTTGAGTTGTGAAATGCGATGCATTAAATCGCTATAAGGTCTAAGGTGCCATTTTTAACTGTCTTTTGGTAACTGGCGATTTAAGTTGAAATTTAACAATAATACATAGAAATAATGAGATTTAATGTTCCTCCAACTCGAATGTCGATTTTTTAACAAATTTAGGTAATTGTATCAGACGCTTGCTTTCGACAACTTGCATTGAATTATATGCTAGGTATATACTGCTTTGCAGGAACGAGCATAGTCTATATCTTACGAAAAAAAAAATGTTAAAGAACCTTACAAATCTTTGACGGTCTGTTTTCGACGGCCAATACATACTTATGTATGTGCGCTTCCTTTTAACTTATATTATACGTTCGTTTTTGTCTTTTCAGGAGTCTGCGTGATCCCTGGTACTGGGTTTGGTCAGCTACCAGGAACATTTCACTTCCGCACCACAATCTTCCATCCAAAAGAAGAGTTCCAGTATATGATGGACTGCTTTAGGAAGTTTCACCTCAATTTCTTACAACAGTATTCATAGACAGAATTATTAAAACTAAGTAATGAATTCGTCAAAATGTTACACACTCATGTTAATATCGTTATTTATGTGTGACGTTCTTCTAAACGGCTGGACCGATGCCTGGCAGCTAAAGTTACTAAAAAGTGGGCATATTTTTATATAAATGCTATATCAGATCATACGTATGTTTTTTTTAAATACTATATAGTTTTCTAAGGCTACAGTTATGAAATAACATTGTGAAATTTGTTATTAAACATGTTTATACAGTTTACGTTTTGTAACCAGCAATAACAATTTTTTATGTGTAAGTTACGATTTATGACCTATATAAGTATTTAAATGTATTATTTATTTGATTTTGTGTTTGATAAAGTATTTTTGATAAAATGAGAAAATACAAATAATATTTTATTTTCATGAGCTATTTTTTCATTTATGATAATAATTATCATTATTAGTACGTAAGTAGGCATTGTGTCCTATTTTCCAAATAAGGTAAAATATTTTATAATTCTGTGTAAATATCTGAATCAGAAATAAATGCTTAAACTTTTTCTAGTAAATTTTCACGAGTTTTACTTTCTTATCAACATTTGATAATAACCCCTTCTTATAAACCCTTGCGTCAAGCCAATAATTATTTAAAAGAACCATTTCTTATTTGCGAGGCCTATCACAAAAGGCTCTGATATACCTACAATGTTATCGTTGCTACAGTATTATCATCCACATAAGGGGTCACCACTATGCCTACTCCCCTGGCCTACATTCGAAAAATATATCACTGCTTATGGCTAAAGAATTACTTGAAAAGTTGTATGACTGTAGAGTGTAGAAATAATGATAAGTTTAGTGAATGTTTAGATTGTAGAGTCTGTATTTGTCACGCAATATATGAGTATTTACTGTATATCCGTCAATAGCTCAGTGGGAATGTTAATAGGCTACTATGTAAGTGTCAGATGTTCAAGGTTACTTCGCGTGCCACTGACATTGCAATGTTAGTTTTACATTGCTTTTTAGACATTCTTATTGGAATTAAAATGTTCATTATGTCTTAGCATATATTTTTGACAGCCTGTTAACATGTGATTTTTGATAGAAGGTAAAAGAACTCAGAAATTCTGGTGTACTCTATAAAAATATCGCTACTCCTAAGGGATGTCCGTGTGGTGACGGATTAAGAATACGGAATGTCACCACCCCATATCATCCCATGGGTGTCGTAAGAGCCGACAGAGGGAGCACATTATGCAGAGAAAAGCACTGTAAGAGAAGGAAAACTTGATACAAACCCTATACCAACCCGTTTGGCCAGCGTAGTATAGTAGGCCGATTCCTCCTTTCAAAGGAGAGGCCTAGTCCAGCAGTGGACTGTTAAAGGCTGATGATAATAATAATAATAATAAGGGATGGCAGCAACCAGACAGCAGAGACGCTCTGTAAAATATTCTGTCAATTCTGGTTAACTTACAAAGAGGACTTCGATCTCTAAGGTATTGAATGCAACCAGAACGCTGCGTAGACTTGTTACGTTAATAAGAAAAACATGTTAATACTAACCCTTTACTATATTTTTGAAATAAACAGTTTGGCTAAAGTTGCGTGCCACAACAAATTTCAATTAAATATAAACCAAAAATTTTCCTAACTTTGCGTATGTAATATTTAATAAAAAATTAAGCTAACTAAAAACGCACTTATACTGTAGTGTCAAAATACTCATAATGGAACACAAAGTATTGCTAGATTTTTAAATGAGTGAAATATGGCTGCCTCTCATTTGGAGTCCATAAGCGTTACATTATGTCCTAAGCGAACAAATGATTTTGGCTTAGTCTTTTATAATCGTCCTGAATGCCGTCTCCCAAAATACATCTCTGCACATAAAGCCCAACCTCAGCCATCTTAAGTTGCCAAGCTAGCCATTTGAATTAGCTTCAAAAGTCTCCGCATTTTAGCAAAGCACCGCCGAGCTTGCTAAAATCAAGCCTCAAACAGGAAATTAAGCAAGTCAGTCCAATGAGGCGGCTTCCAATCACATCGATCGCGAGAGTGTACAAAGTTGCACTGCAGCGCCATTCCGATTGAATATTTTCTGTCCCCCGAGCCAATCAGCCGTTTTGAGGTCGGATCTATCGATGCAGCTACAACTTTGAGATACGAAGTTACGTCTCATGTTTGTGTTGCTAACTATATGTTGGTGAGAGTCCCTTTACACGACGTCTTGGGCCAAGTGTGTGTTTGTCTTCGGAAATTGACATAACAGGAGTGGCATTAGATCAGAGTCAGTTTCACATGAGAGTGCTCATATAAGCACCGGATAAACGAATAGGCTGAAAGTATCACACACAAAAATTAATGTTGACCGGATTTTACTGATGCCCTAAGTCTTAATTAATAGCTGTTTAGCATCATGAGACTCGTGTCGTCAAAGTCAGCCTTATTTATGTGATGAAAGTCATCTCATAAAGAATATGAAGAAATAATGCGTTAAACGATTAAGTGATCCTTTCAGCCATCCTACGCTATCGCTCCCTTTTCTTTGCCGTAATTCATTATTAATTTATGAAAGTGAACTGTTGGTATGTAAAACCTGTAGTAAAGTACGGTTATGATAAATATTATCCAGCGTTCAGTTTACTATAGGACTGATACTACAAATACTTATGCCAATGAGGCTGCACACCAATAGCAATAAAGCAACATAAAAATAACATTTTATTACTATTTAAATTGTATTGGTCTTAATTAAAACTATTGAATTAAGACCAATACAATTTAAATAGTGTATCAGCGCCATAATACTACTACTAAGTAGAATTATGGCGCTGATACACCTGAGCATTCACTTGTAACAGAACAGCGAACATTCGCCGTTTTCTGTTTTGTAACAGAATAACGAATAGAGCCGAACACGAACATTTTCACAATGTTTCTAGCGAACAATCTAATCAATAGATTATAGAAAATTATGGAAACCAGTTATACAATAGCAGTTTACCCAGTATATTTATTTCAGTTTGACATAATTATGAATTCTTTCTAGAGTAAGAGTAAGATACATAAAACAAATGCGTACACCGTCATCGCGTACTGTGCTCGTAACATTATATTGTTGCTTCTCCGGAATAAAAATTGAATTTCGTTACTAAAAGTCAATAAAGTTCGTTTAAAGTGCTACTCTCGTGGACACATAAAGTTACAGTGGTATCCCATGAACTTGCAGTGCTAAACAAGTGTTTATAAGTGTCGATAAATGGAAAAATACAAACAATCTTACCGCACATAAAATAAATCTACCGGCATGGCATCGAAACTTTATCAGTGCGTTCCGTTAGAACGCGTAAGCGCCCCGATATTCACGGCGCTTAAGACCTTCTCGCCAACAAGGTGCGTCGTGCGGGCTCGCTTGCTGCTCTGTGGGCCATTGTTAGTGTGCGCTTTTACCAGCGGAGCCGAACTGGGACTTTAATAGTGTGCACTTTTGAACGTTTTAAATATCTTTTTGAATTTGTTTGTTTATTGTTAAATTTTGAATTGAGGTTGCATACGTACTTGAACTGGTCGACTGCGTGAAGTCATAAATGGCATCGAAAAGTATAACTTGTGCCGGCTGTCGGAATATTATCGACGGACGGGAATGTTTAAAGTGCAGCAAATGCAGTAAAGTATATGATCTGCCATGTGCTAATATTTTTGATAGAAAAACATATACATCTATGAGTAAGGAGCAAAAGACAAAGTGGACTTGTCATGAATGCAGAAGCAAGTTGCCCAAGGTAGGAAACACCAATACGCCGGTTCGGAACATTAAAGGAGATGATAATGTTGTACATGATGTTTGTTACGAAGAGACAGGATCCGACAATATCACCATGCGGCAAAAGCAAGCAACTCACAAAATAACGAGCCCGGTATCTGGTGGTTGTTTGCAGGATAAAGACGACGCCTTTATTACAGCTGTAAGCGATCAAGTCCTCAAAGCGATTAAAGCTGAGCTACCACAATTGATCTCTCAAGCTTTGAAAGAAGAACTGTCACCGATCAAAAATGAGCTGTCGGATTTTCGTCGTTCTCTTGATTTCCTGAGCTCAATGCATGACGATATGAAGTCCATGGTTGAAAGTTTAGTAAAAGATAATGCCTTGCTATCTAAAGAGAACGCCACTCTTAAGAATACGGTTTCTGAATTGTCCGAGCGCTTAAACAATATTGAACAGCACTTAAGAGAAAATAACTTGGAGATACACGGTGTACCTGAGCACCATAACGAAAATGTTACAAACCTCGTTCAGCAGTGTTCTCGGGTGACAGGACATGATCTCAAAGACGGCGACATTGTAAAATGCACTAGAGTGGCTAAGATAAATAAAGAAAGTAAACTGCCGCGAACTATTGTTGTCAAGTTTAGAAGCATACAAGGTCGAGACGAATTTTACTCAGCAATCTACCGATACAATAAAGCACACCCAACTGATAAGCTCAACACCACATTGCTGGGAATAGCTGGGGAAAAAGCACCCGTGTATGTTTCGGAACACCTGTCTCCAGCCAACAAATTTCTACATGCTGCCGCGCGAAAAAAGGCAAAGGAACTCGGATACAAGTTTGTGTGGGTGAAGAACGGGCGAATATACGTCAGGAAAGCAGTAGACGCTAAGTATATACACATTGCAAATAAAAACAGTCTAGATCTTATTTGTTAATATCAGTTTATTTTATTTACATTTTCAGTATATTGTGTATAGTATTTTCAATAAAAATGGGTTTATCAATTTATTACCAAAATATACGAGGTATGAAGAGTAAAGCTATTGATATTTACAATACTATATTGTGTAATAATTTTGATATTATTTGCTTGTGTGAAACTTGGCTAGACGAAACTATATTTTCATCTGAGATGTTTGACGACAGATACTGTGTGATACGCAGGGATCGTGATGCTAAGTTTCGATTGCGATATAATAAGAGCCACGGAGGAGGAGTACTTGTCGCGTATTTAAAAAAATATCAAATGTTGATTAAAAATAATTGGATGTCGGAATACATTGAGGATCTATGGGTACAATTACAAGTCAACGGGCGGCCTACTCTTAACCTATGTGTTGCTTACCTTCCAGTTTATTTACCAGTAAATATTGTTTGCGAGTATTTTTCTAACTGTAATGATATATTTAATAACTCATCGAATCACGCGCCCTGTATCTTGGGCGACTACAATCTGGGTGATATTATCTGGTCAAAAGAGACAGGTATCCCTTTAAACCATACCTGTGAGAAATCTAATTTTTTAAATGATATTTTCCAACTTTCTACTATACGTCAAATCAATCATATAGCCAATCACAATGACCGAATATTAGACTTGGTTATTACAGATTATCCAGACTCGTTTAGTATAACACCAACAATGCCGATAAGTCGCGTTGACATCCATCACCCGCCTTTCGAACTCGTGTTCAAAACAAGTATCGACGTACTTAAGCATAATTCTACATATAAACTATGTTACCGAAAAACAGACTTCGACAGCTGTAAACAGGACATAGAAAAAATTGAGTGGTCGAAATTTGCAACGGAGTTAGATTGTGATAATTTTGTACAATTATTCTACAACGAAATCTACTCTATAATTGAAAAACATACTCCAAAAACTAAAGTGTCCGTTAATAATTACCCGACTTGGTTCTCTAAGAATCTTATAAAGCTCCTCAAAAATAAGAATAAAGCACATAAACGATTCAAGCGTTATGGTAATCCGAGAGATTACGATACATTTTCTATGCTGAGAGCTAGGGTCAAGACAGTAATGAGGCAATGTTTCAAGACCTATATGGAGCGAACTGAAAATGACCTTAAGCTCAACATTAAAGCTTTTTGGCGTTACACTAAAAATAAACGTGTTACTAACAACATTCCCAGTCGAATGATTTATGGTAGTAACGTCGGTATTACTGGTAAAGAAATAGTCAACCTTTTTTCAAGCTACTTCTCATCAGTATACTCAACAAACGCCACTACTAAATATTGTCCCAACTTTCAATCGTCCAACTACTCTATTGGTAACTTATGCATAGAAAAAAATGATCTACTGAAAAAGCTACAAACTATAGATCTTTCTAAGGGTAGTGGCTCGGACGGCATCCCACCTATCTTTATTAGACTGTGCGCTAGTAGCCTTGTGACTCCATTATGGATTATATATGACAAATCTCTTAGAGAAGGTACATTCCCGAGCTTGTGGAAAATTGCCAATGTTACGCCAATATACAAATCGGGTGATAAGAGCGATGTTTCGAACTACAGGCCAATCTGTATATTAAACAGTTTTTCTAAAATATTTGAAGGATTCATATATAACCATCTTTATAACCACCTTAGGCACATATTGAGTCCAAGACAACACGGATTTATGACAGGCAGATCGACTAATTCCAATCTCCTATACTACTCAACTTATTTATGTGATTCTTTTAACAGTAAGACCCAGGTAGATTCAATATATACCGACTTTTCCAAAGCGTTCGATCGCGTTGACCATTCTATATTGCTCTCAAAAGCTCATCATGTTGGTATACATGGAGATTTGTACAGGTGGCTCACATCTTATTTGCTCAACCGGACGCAATTGGTCACACTTTGTGGATATGAGTCTACTCCTTTTCTAGCTCCATCCGGGGTGCCTCAAGGCTCAAATTTGGGTCCTTTATTGTTCCTATTATTTGTGAATGATCTACTAAGCGTAATCGACAGCGAATGTCTAGCTTACGCTGATGATATTAAGATTTTCAGACGTATTTCTGACTACCGTGACTGTGAATTGTTACAATTAGATATTAATATTATAGCAGACTGGTGTGATAACAATGCTATAGCGCTTAATATAAAGAAATGCCAAGTAATTTCGTTTGCAAAAAGCAAGACATTACTAAACTTTGCGTATAATATTAAAGGATCTACGCTTAAAAGAGTGCAGGTAGTTCGCGATTTAGGAGTAATGTTTGACTCTTCTATGTCTTTTAAGCCGCACTACGATCACATCTGCAGTAAAGCTCAACGTATACTATCTTTCGTGCTACGTAACTCTAAACCTTTTAAGCAAGTGGACTCATTGATCACGCTTTATTGCTGCCTAGTGCGAAGCATTGTTGAGTACTGTACTCATCAGTATGGGCTCCAATATATAATACACACATAGACCGAATTGAGGCAGTACAGAAACGATTCGTTAGAGCATTATGCACGAAATTCGGTCTCAGGCGTAAAATACCTATTTACGAAGACCGACTACAAAGGTTTAAGTTATTGAGTCTGGAGAAAAGGAGATGGGTGAGCGATCTGTGTATCTTATATAAAATTGTAAACGGCTCTATTGATAGTACGCTGATAAATCAAATTCATTTTAAAATACCAACACGATCCGTGCGTACTCCACAGTTGTTTAGCATACCTGGTAGAAATAACAATGTATCTCAAAACAGTCCACTCATTAGATTATGTAAACAATATAACCAGGTTTGTTCTAAATTAGACATTTTCCATGATAGCTTTTTTATTTTCAAGAAGACCTTATGTACAGAAATGTTGTCTTCCAATCAACTCTAAATTTTTATCACTTGTATTTAGAACTCAGTATCTTAAAGTTCATTGTTAAATTGTATTTATTGATTCTCTTATTTGTTCCTTTTATTATGTAATGCTTGTTAGTTACTACTGAATGCTGTGTACAGTTGTAATTGAACACCAAATTTATGACTTGTATTTTGTCACATTTTTTTCGTGTAATTATTGATCTGATGTTTGTATCTGTACCTAATAAATAAAATAAAAATAAAATAAAATAAAATAAAATGACGTTTCTAAATAATTAAATGCAGATCTTAATTTGAACAGGTTTAATAAATCACACAAGTGTCTGTTCCTACATTCAAATTTATTTATAGATATCAAAGATTTAATAAATCTAAGGCTTTATTCTAAACATGATCGATATTATATCGATATTAATTCTGAGTAAGTCCATCACTAGTCAAATTAAAATTGGTGACAAACTGTGAAGTTTGTATATTTATCTTTCTCATACATTAGATAATAATCATAAATCACAGTGAAGTAAATAAATATATTGGATCTAACCGCCGTTGTAGCGCGGTTTCTATGTTTTTTCTATATTCTGAGGCTCGCCTGAATGTTCGTAAGAATGCTCGCTAAAACACACTCTTTTGTTTTTCTGTTTTGTAACATTCGCACGAATACTCATTACAGGTGATGCTCAAGTATATCAGCACCAATACACTTAGCTCCCTCTTTGAGAAGAAGTAATATTAGATGAAGAAGAAGACAAAAAATAAGGAAATATGACATGTGTTAGATTCCAAATTAACAAGAGGGATTTTAAAGTGAAACTTATCTAAAATTATCAGCGCGCATATTCGTCTTCCACCTAAACTCTTGCAAGATTTCATCGTAACATAACTGGAATTTCTCGCACAATAGTTTCAGTTGATTGGACCTAATCACTTTCAGTTCTTTTACAAGATACGAGTTTACTCGAGACCCAAGGGCTGACTCGGGGTCAATATCTTGATCGTTTAGGTATTCTCCGACGCAATGGCGTACGGCCTTCTTCAGGGTGTCCAAGGATCTTTCTAGAAGATCGTGCCACTGTTTCTTGACCTCGTTTTGGTGTAGACAGGCGTCTCTGCCTTTCCGTATGGTTCGTTGTGTTGTCTTGTAGTAAAAGGACCTGGAAATAGTAAAATTTCTTCATCGTGGTCCAAAAGGGCTCACAGCGTGACTTGCCTTGTTGTTCTTAATAGATCAGCGAAGTTAAGCACCGCTTGCACAGGTCCTATTTAGATGGGTGACCGCATATGGCATTTAGATCAGAGCCCTACCATGCTTCGGCAGGTATGTTAAAGGTTCTAGTTTTAGGACAAGAATGGTATCGGTCTTTGGGAAAAGACCGATACACACGAACCAAAAAAATAATATTAAAAGCACTATTTACCTATAATCCTTAGTCATGTTATGGTAAATATCTTCGAAGAAGTCCCTTCTCTTCCGATGGGAGACCTTGAACCTGGTCTCGAGTGCGCGACGGATCTCGTCCGCGTTGTGAAGCTTGCTTGTCCGCCTAGTTATCTTCTCTTTTAACCATTCGCTGGCTTTCACGAATACCTGCCAAGGAAAGTAACCAAGATTTTAATATTTTACAAAATTATCTTAAAATGATGGATTTTGTATCCATCTTGAATATCGTGATTAGGTGTCAATATGTGAGTATCACACAACCTTTGGCCTGACCTGGTCTAGAAATTTTTTTGTGTAACTCTCACTAAACATCGCTACGCAAATTTTCTGTCCATCCCAAGGCTGCCATCATAAATTGTGGTTATATTAAAGATTGTATCTGCTTTATTATTTTGATGTGCAATAAAGCGGTGCATCCAACTGTCTATCAAACAAGAACACTAGATATTATGTCGATGGATATAAATGTCGATAAATTAATTATTATTGTTGATAAGTTAATATGGTGGCAATTTGTTGTACCAGCAAATTGCCACCATATTAACTTATCGACGTGTATATTAACGACACTAATAAACAGGCAATAAAGGGGTAAAATTAATGTAGGCAAATCAATTAATCAAGCAGACTGTTGGTCCTAAATCAATAAATAGAAAGTGTAGTAATATTCTAAGATTGAATCCTAGCTTCGCAATTCCAGTATATGGCTGGATTGAAAGGAAATATCAATCGTCGTCGGAATCGAGCGTGATTGGACGGATGGACATACCTACATCTAGATTTACTACACAGAGAGAATCTCTAAGATATTTCCTTCTCAGAGGGAAGATAAATTCAAAGACAGTGACTATTCTGGTGTCGCAACAGCATTTTGTAGTAACTTTATCGAACATTTGATTTAAAACTATACGATATAGATAATAAAATTATCATAGACTGAGAATGTCAAATTAGTAAGTACAATTATTTGCTAATCTTTGTGACTATGCAATAATAGTACATCGCCACTTTATGTCATAATAAGTTGTGCGTAGTTAGTCGATATTTTGACATATAACGGGCATTTGTTCTTACAGAACAGTCAATCAAGAAAATCTGGTTTTCATTCAGTTTGGGAGTTAAATGGTGGCATATTATAAGTGGACCGCAAGCGAGAACCATTTTCCAGCAGTCGGTCATACATAGCAGCACATGTACATCATTGTTATCCCATGATATTCGAGGGTCATCTTAGACCCCGTACAATGGCAACCACTTAACTAATATGAATGTGACAGCATTCGACTGAGCATCTGCGCAGTGCGAGTGGCAAGCGAGCTTAATATATAATCTTATGTTGGCTCTAATCTGTCCTGAACCGGTTGTCTTAAAAATTTTATTGCAAGTGCCGACATCATCATGCATGAATATATATTACTCGGCTATGTGTGGATTTCATCTTACGAGAAAAAGAAGTCAGGATCGCAGTAGCGAAGAAAATTTTCAAAAAATCGCTATATCATTTTAAAAAGTATACATTAGAATCGACACCGTATTCACTTTGCTCCACTTGGCACACGTAGGTATTCAGAGACCAAAATAGTGAACTCTAGTGCTAAAACATTTTATAAAGTAATGTCCTTGTGGCATTGACGTAAAGATGTGAGAGTACTACTCTCGTGAAAATAACAATAAAGGGACAATAATAAAGTTATTTTATCGCTCCAGCGGCGGATTAAGACACTTACGTACTTGTCTAAGGCTGGCAATCTTATGAGTTAAAAGAGAGTAAAAAATAGCAAAGGCAATTTCTTAAGAAATAAAAGTAAAGCTTACTTTTATTTGGACCGATCGTAAGAAGCTTTTGTCTCATATATTTTTAGTGGTGAGTGTAGAGTATCTAAGTGCTATTTTCTTATTCGTTACAAATTTATTTATTTCGTTTCGGCAACAACAAGAAAATCAGCGATTTTACAGTAGTACATTTTCATCATACATTCGCTCTCTCACTAAACATGACGAATAAGTGTAGGTTTACAAGGAGGCTTGTACTAGGGATCCTGCCTTTTTGCCGAATATTGTTTGGCCGATTATCACTTGCCAACCAACGTTTCGCCTATTTTTCACTTTGACGACTAACGATTGTCAAATTTTTGTATGACAACGTTTCATTTGGTAGAATTATTGTTAAGCTGATTATTGTAATGACAAAAAACGTTTGGGGCATTTATCTTTTGTCAAATTATTAGGCCAGACAACTTTTAGACGAATAACGTTTCGTCTGGTCAGGTGATGTTTCGGGAAGTTCAGGTGAAATCGAAAGGAATCGGTTAGGTTAGGTTAGGTTAGTATGCTGATAAACAATGCACGTTAACTGAAACAATGGCTGGTTAGGTTAGGTTAGAACTGCGACCACAACGCACGAGCCGAGCGAGCGAAGTGCCAAAAACAAATCGCTTTTATTTCACTACACAGGGCATTTAAATATGCTACATCGGTTTGGTTAGAACTGCAACAATAAAGAGAAGACCAAACGTAAAGTTGGCAACTGTGAGGTTGGGAAATAAAAACAAAATTATATCACAAGTTGGCAAATGATTATTCTGCGAAATAAAATTCTGCGAAACGTTAGTTGGCAAGTGATAATCGGCTGAACAATTTTCGGCGAAAAGGCAGAGATCCCTTGTACTAGCTAGTCGTAACGCCATTTCATACGTCCAAAACTGAGACTGAGACTGCATTACCTAAGCAATGAACAAATACCACTAATACCTCAGGCTATTGTTCTTTACTATGGAAAACTTTTGAAATACTGCTCCAAATTTTATGTGTTTATGTGTTTATTGCTTGCGTGTAAGTCCCATTGACGATTTGATCATTGCCAAAGACACGTACTTTATTTACACCTACTTTGACTTTATTTTGGTGTTACGTAATACGTCCCGGTCGTCTGAGGATCTGACTCTGGAGATGCCAAGGCATTCCACAAATTATTTAGATAAATCCTTTTCTGTTCAGGCAGTGCGTCTGTGGAATGCATTGCCATTACAAATTCGAAGAGCGACATCATTGACTATTTTAAAAAAATTGTTATACAAACACTACTTAAACTCTTAACTTATTTAAATTTATTTATGTAGTTTACTTTTTACTCGAGTTCTAGGTATGTATTTCAATGTATCTATCATGTTTGTTATATATGTATATATAATATGTATTGTATGTATGTATTGTATGTATGTGTCTAGATCATGTAATTCTAAAAACAAAATTACCTGCTTTCTGCTATGTAGCACACACTTCCATCTCCGACCATGATACAATTTTACTTTTCCTTCGTTCTAATCACTCCAATAAATTCTCTCGTAGGAATACTCAAATTATGAACTTAGTTAATATAGAAGCTGACCTTGTCAAAACAGACTTTAGCCCTATCTACAGTTGTTTAGATGTTAATCAAGCAACCAATTACCTTATTAATACTCTGAACTCCGTAATTACCGCAAATTCTATCTCGAAAGCTGTACCAAACCGCAAAAGACTTAACAAACAATGGATGACCCCTGGTCTATTAAGATGCTTGCGTAACAGGGACAAACTCCATCTAAAACTTAAAAAAACCCCTAATCCCCTAATGATGAGATCCTAAAAATTACTTTCAAAAGATACAGGAACTTTTGCACTAATCTACTTAAAACCATCAAAATTAACTACAGTAAAACCCTAATCAACAATGCACAGGGTGATACTAAAAAGGTTTGGGGAGCTATAAAATCCATCACTCACACTGCAAAGGACACCACACAACCACTTGAGTTACTTTCTTCAGGAGACCCTAAACGTAAAGTTAATGATATCAACTCTTACTTCGCCAACATTGGACGACTTTCTGCTAACAGTTTTGCCCACAACACTCATTCTTCTGGGACAGATGACCTTCAATACCATCAGCACTCTTTCACCCTCTTGGATACAGATGAGACAGAAATTGAATCTCTCATAACAAATTTGAAAAGAGATTGTGCAGTGGGTAGTGATAACATCTCTAGTAACTTCATTAAAATGTTCAAGATCTTCTTAATTCCCCCCATTACATATGTTTGTAACCTGGCTTTTAATACAGGCCAATTCCCTGAAGCATTTAAACTTGCAGTAGTTCTCCCTATCCACAAAGGAGGGGACAAACATAGCCCAAACAATTACAGACCCATCTCCATTTTGCCATCACTCTCAAAAATACTCGAGAAACTATTAAACAACAGGTTAGTAAAGTTCCTACAACAATACCACCTATTGTCACCACATCAATATGGTTTTCGTCCAGGCTGGTCCACGTCCAAAGCTGTTTTAGATCTGACTAATGACGTAGTCGCCAAGCTTGACAATAAGTCTAAGGTTATAGGTGTTTTTCTTGACATTGCAAAGGCTTTTGATACTATTTCTGTCCCCATCCTCTGTACAAAGTTAGAGAAGCTCGGAATTAGGGGTACTCAACTTGCCCTCTTCAAAAGCTATCTCACTAACAGAAGGCAGTATGTGAGGATAAATGATTTCTGTAGTGACGTACTCCCGCTTACACACGGAGTTCCCCAGGGCAGTATAGTTGGTCCTACTCTGTTTCTATTGTACATTAACGATCTTTGCCAGCTACAGCTTCATAATACAACCATCTTCACCTACGCTGATGATACTGCCCTTATATCCTATGGTGACTCATGGGAATCTGCTTTCAGTAGTGCTCAAGTCAGCTTCAATGTAGTCACGAGTTGGTTAGCCAGAAATCAACTCTCCCTCAATGTTACTAAAACTACATACCTCACTTTTTCACTAACTTCACCTGGCCAGCCGTCTTCTGCCTTTTCTCTCACAGCTCACAATTGTAATTCTCCTCTTTGTCTCGGGTAAACTGTATAAAATATTTAGGAATCCAAATTAACGACAGTCTATCCTTTCACACACATATAGATAGCCTTACTTCCAGGATTCGAAAACTAGCCTATGTTTTCAAAGCCCTCAACAATGTGGTCGATGCACGTGTCCTCAGAATCACTTACCTGGCCCTCTGTCAATCACTCATACAATACTGCATTGTAGCCTGGGGTGGTACAGATAAGTCCTATCTTCTAAAACTGGAGCGTGCCCAAAGATTGATTCTGAAAGTTGGCTGGAGACTCCCTTACCGATTTCCCACAACCGACCTATACAAAATTACAAATGTCCTCTCAGTTCGCAAACTCTTCATCCTCAATGTTGTTCTGACTATTCACTCGCAGACCCTTTATGATCCCTCCAGGCTAGAACCTCTACGTAGAAAACATCATGTATGTCCCTCGATCTTAACCAGAACATGTTTCGCTCAACGTAGTTTTTACTTTCTTGGTAGTTATTTATACAATAAGTTAAATAAATTACTAAATTTGTATCCGATGACGAAATTCCAGTGCAAAAAGGCAGTTACTAATTACTTACATGATTTGGATTATGATGAAACGGAAATGATAATTAGCATCATTGAATAACCACAAAAATAGACACATAAAACAGGAAAAAATAGCATAGAGTGGTGAAGTTTATACAAAAAATTGAACACATCAATTTAAACATATTATATTCATATATACCTACAACATATTACCAAATTATGTATAATAATATTTTTCATATAATATATACACATATATATAACACATTACCATGTCTATACCAACAATTAATTATAATAATATAGTTAATAATAAGATACAAACATATATAATTATAATCTTAATGTCTTCATGTCTCGTCAATCTTAACCCAATAATGTCGCCATACCCTTGTCACTTGTACCACACCCCAAACGATTACTAGTTTTGTCATTAAGTATTGTACTGGTGAAACATTTTTTCCGTAATACCCACACTACTTAGTTATGTTATATTCTGATGGTATCCGCCTAGTGTCCTACATTTTTAAGTTTTATCGCATTCTTTGTACTTACCTACTGACATCCTACCAATTAGTGTACCATTACTTACCTGGTTATATTAGTCTTGGCTATATTTTTGCTTTATATAATTGTAGCTTATCTTTTATACATTATTATTTGTTATTCCTTTCCTACCTTTTACGTACAGTTGTTTGGAAACGCTTCTAAACACTAGTTCTGCATTACCGTATGTCACCCGTGGAGAGAGCCTGGAGATCTGTCACACAGGTTTCGTACCTAGTACAAACTCCAGCTCTCATTAAGGTTTTTATTTATGCAGCCCTATGTTTAAGAACTTGTAATGTACCTTTTTGAGAGTAATAAATAAATATATTATTATTATTATGTGTCTCTTTTTCACGGCTATTCTTCTAACATGGTGTTAGAAGAATAGCATATTATATTATTATTATTTTCTGTTTATTTAATTTTCTCAGCGTGAGCTGGTAGAATTACGTGGCATTTACGGACTACCGTCAAGTAAATGGCACGGTTGTAGGGTTTATTATGTCTGTGCGGTGCTAATATCTTGTTCGTCTATCTGTAAAAATTTCCTAACAAGTCTACAGGTGTTAAGTATTGCAGCTTTTTGGAGTTGTATGTAGGTGTTGGGTTTCAGATCAATGAGTTTCAGGCTATTGTGTAAGTGGTTCGGGATAACGCCAGTGGCTGACAAAACTATAGGTATAATGTAAACTTTCTCTTGTTTCCAGATTCTTAAAACTTCATCCTTAAGGTCTGTGTATTTGTGTATTTTCTCAGAAATGGTTTTTAGGATATTATGAGTATTTGGTACGGCTATATCGATGAGATAGGTAATTTTATTTGTTTTATCCTGTAGGGTTATATCGGGACGATTATAATGTATTGTTCTATCAGTTAATATTGCGCGATCATAATACATTTTATGTGTGCTGTTTTCTAAAACTGGTTTAGGGCTATATTGATAGTATGGTGTGTGTGTGTCCGGAATAAGTTGATGTTTTAGAGCTAGTTTTTGGTGAATAATGTTAGCAATTTGATTATGTCTATGTGTGTAGTCTGTTTGCGTAAGGTTAGGGCAAGCGCTAGTAATATGCTGAATTGTTTCTGAGTGACTATGGCATTTTCGACACTTATCGTCTGTTAATGTGGGGTCTTTAATAATATATTTTCTGTAATTTTTCGTATTAATGATTTGGTCCTGGATTGCTATGATAAAACCTTCAGTTTCTGGGAAAAGATTACCAAGAGTGAGCCATTTATTCGATGCTATTTTATCTATGTGTGGTTGGTCAAGGTCGTGTCGGCCATGTAGCACTTTCTTTTTCCATTGCTCTATTTTCAAATTATCTACGTTAGTGTCGATATTATCTGCTTCAGTTACTTGGGCTAGGTTTAATGGTGTGAGGTTGAAGTCATTGCTAACAATTGCGCTATGGATTTGGCTATTACTGACTTTACTGTGAAAAAAAGTTTTGAGTTTTGATATCTGTGTGTCCCATAATGCTTGTATATTTATAAGCCCTCGTCCCCCTTGATGTCTCTTGATCGTCATCCTTTCAATAGCAGATTTTGGGTGTAGACAATTGTGCTTAGTGAGGATGGTTCTTGTGGCTATTTCTATATTGTTGATGTCTGTTTTTGTCCATTTTATGATACCGAACGAATACGTCAATATGGGAACAGCGTATGTGTTGATAGCTTTAATTAAACTTTTGGCGGCTAATTGACTTTTACTTAATATGTGAACTCTGCGCTTGTATTCATTGCTTAAAGATAATTTTATTATTATTCTCTTTATTTTAACCTTTTCTCATAATGATATTTTACATTTCTATGTTATTTAGAAAAAACAAATATAAAAATATAAAATTAAATTACGGGGCTCACCGGTATCGGGTGCAGGGACCAAGCTACCGGTGGTTAGGGCTCCAGAGAGAGGAACCTCCTGACGATACGAGCCGTGGCCAGCAATACTGCCTTCTGTATAGAGGACTTAATCCAGCCATCTAACGCGAGCCTCTTGAGGTGGTGATCGAGACCATTAACTGACACGACTATCGGTACAATGATCGCCGAGTCCACATCCCACATGTCGACAATCTCGTGAGCCAAATCCAAATATTTTATTTGTTTATCTTTCTCGGCTTTCACGAGATTCTCGTCATGGGGAATGGTGACATCGATGATCATTGCAAGGCGCTTAGATCGATCTATCACTACTATATCTGGCTTGTTAGCCACAATTGTTCTATCAGTAATGATAGATCGATCCCAATACATGGTGGCACGACCATTTTCAAGAACTGGGTCGGGCACATACCTGTAGTACGGTATTTCAGAGTCGACAAGTTGGTACTTTAAGGCAAGTTGCTGGTAGACAATCCTGGCCACTTGGTTGTGTCTATGCAAATACTCGCCGTTGGCAAGACGAGAACAACCAGATACTATATGTCTGAGAGATTCACCAGGCTGGTGACATGCCCGACATATGTCAACCGTCCCATCCCTCAGGATATACTTCCGGTAGTTATTCGTCATGACAACCTCGTCCATAATCGCAAAGACAAAACCTTCTGTTTCGGCGAAAAGATCGCCAAAACGTAGCCAGGACACAGAAGCCGATAAGTCTACATCGGGTCCATGCAGGGCCCGATAAAAACGTCCATGCAGCTCTTTACCTTTCCATACCTCCTTGCGCTCCTCAACACCAAGTACGGCAGGTTTGCGCCAGTTCTCCTTAGCCAGACCCAGCGGGGTAAGCCCGTTGTCCACAGTGACCACATCACGGTGCACACCCGCGTCAGTGCTGAGAAAATATTCCCTGAGATTGCACACCTCGCGGTTATGGAGGGTCTTGGCACTTAAGAAGCCGCGACCCCCGCACTTCCGCGGGATGTACAATCTCATTACTGACGACCGCGGGTGATGCATCCAGTATGTAGTCAGTAGACAACGGACTTTTCTATCCAAGGCATCAAGTTCTGTTTGAGTCCACCTAAGTATGCCGAAGGAGTACATTAAGACTGGCATGGCCCAACCGTTACAGGCGCGCACTCTGTTGCCGCCTGATAAAAAACTATTTAAGATTTTTCTCAAACGGCCAAAGAAGCGCTCCTGCAACGCCTGTTTCATGCCAGTCTCAGCAATACCTAGTGCCTGCGACATACCTATATTTGTAGGTTTCGGTTGCAGAGAGAGATCTAAGTTGTGTGAAATCTGAAAGTTCTATACCATCAGATTCCACAACCCTGCCCTTCTTTACATGCAAGACCGCACATTTATCTACACCGAACTCCATCTTGATAGACTTACTAAAGTTTTCAGTTACCTTTATTAACTCTGTCAACTGGAGGTCAGTGGAGGCAAATAGTTTTAAGTCATCCATAAAAAGAAGGTGAGATATTACTTGACCTCTGCTGTGCAACCGATAGCCTAGCCCTGAATTCTCGAGCAAAGTGCTAAGAGGATTCAGCGCTAGACAAAACCACAAGGGACTCAAACTGTCACCTTGGAAGATCCCTCGTTGGATCTTAATAGGATCGCCGCATCCGAGAGTCCGTCGACACCCTGGATAGCGAAGAACCGTGCTCCACTGCCCCATACACGTCTTCAGGAATGAGTGAGTGCATAGAGTTGAATCAACTTTGTACAACGCCTCAAGAGCCATGTATGCGGCACAGAGTCGTATGCCTTCTTATAATCTATCCAGCATGTCGCTAGATCCTTTCGGCTACGCCGAACCTGTTGGCTAATGGTCATGTCTATAAGGAGTAGCTCTTTAGTACCACGCGACCCACTTTTACATCCATTTTGAGAACTGGACATGATTTTATTAGTATATATATGTTTGGACAGTTTAGTTCTCAAAATGGATGTAAAAAGTTTATAGACCGTCGGTAGGCAGGTTATAGGTCTATAATTTTTAGGGTCCGTGGTACTTCCTGTTTTAAAAAGCAGGTGGGTAATGCCAGTTGTTAAGAAAATTGGAAGCGTTCCTGATTCTAGAGATGATTGGAATTGGGACGCCAAACGAGCATGTGCACTACGCAGCCACTTCAACCAAAAGTTGTGCAATCCGTCCGGACCTGCCGCTTTCCAGTTTGGTAACGGACGGACTGCACAACTAACATCTGTAGCTGTAATAGCTACGGCATCCATATTAGGGATTGCCGCACATGATCGCTCAACATCCCTAAACCAACCATCTTCCGTGTGGCTAACGGGGGTCGACCAGATGCTACTCCAGAACGTATTTGTAGTTTCATTATCTGGTAGACTCCCATCATCCACACCCAGACGGGGACGCTCCCAATTTCTATACACCCACCTTTCATCCTTTTGGAATGTGCGATTCTGGGAATATCTGCCTATACGTTTTTTATAGCGTTTGATACGATTTGCCCACGCATAAATCTTCTGCTTCAGGAAGTCGATGCGTTCTGTGACCCGCGACGCGTATTCTCGTGGCCTAATACCCGTTCCTGCAAAGGCGCGGGTCACAAAACGCATCACTCTCGGACGAGTATTGCCCGACCTGAAGCAGATCAGCTTGCCAATGAGTGCCCTAGACTCAGCGATACGACGCTCAATCCTGCACTGCCAAGCCGGCACAGCATTATTTCGGGTAGCCATATCAATGTTGCTTTGTATGTTGACATTGGCTATCCGACATGCCGCTACAGCCGCAGAGTACAGAATTGAGTGTGTATCACTGAGATTTTCACTATTGTCTAGGTATGTAGACAATAGTGAATCCAGGGCACACACCAGCGCCAAATTTTTCTTATGCGTGGGCAAACGTGGCAGACGAGGCCTATTTACTAAGGCCTCGTAACGATATTCCCTGATGGCACATTCCAAAGTACTCCTTACATTATCCATGTACTGGGCACTTACTTGTATATCCCCACCATTCACTTCTTCAACACTTTGTTGCCTTAGTGTGTCAATTGTCACTGCCGTTACACATTCACGTGTGGAAGGAGGAATGGGAGGGTTACCTTGCAAGCCTGAGCGTAGCCTTTCAAGTGCATCGTCATCCAGCAAACGACAGCGCTGGATTGCGCGCACTTGATCCGACAGTCGCTGCGCCGAAACGTTGACGGCCGGTTCCAAGTCCTGAAACAGAGGCAGCATGCGATCACGGTACGCCGTAAGGTTGGTACCCCCCCTCTGTAGCCACATAATATGCCCGCATGACATTCTCATTCATGGATCTAGTCCACCTCATGCGGTGCACATCACCACCGGTAGCGGGGGCCCTGTTCGAGACCGATGAGCCTCGGGGTCCTAAGCCATTCGGTGGCCGGCCTCTCCCTCGCCGGCGGACAGGTGGTGGCGACGACGGCGGGGAGAAAAACTCGTTGCTAGATGCGCTCGACGCCTCAACACTCACCGGCGATGCTGCTGCTGGTGCCGGCGGCTGTGAGGCGGAGCTGAGCGACGAGTCCGGAGGTGTTAAGCGTGCTGCAGCTGCTTTCCTAGCTCTGGTCAACATTTATACCAACTTTTCTTGCTTTTATATTTGTTTTTGTTTGTAATCTTTGTTTTGACATATGTTGTCATCTTCACTGTATTTATCTAATATTATTTCTTAAATTTTAATGGCTTTTATATGTAAATCCGTATATTTATTTGGTATTGTTACTTCTTGTTGATAAATAAATTTATAAATTGTATTGTAAAACTGTAATATTAATTAAAATGAAAATATGCAAGAAAATTTTGTTGTTGACTTTATTATTATTATTTGTTTGTTTGTTTTATTTTCTCAGCTTAAGCTGGTTGAAGTTAAATGCCATTTACGGACTACCGTCAAGTAAATGACACGATTTTGAGTGTTTTATTATGACTGTAGGGTGTTATCATCATGTTCGTCTATCTGTAAAAACTTCCTAACAAGTCTACAGGTGTTTAATATTGCAGCTTTTTGGAGTTGGATGTAGATATTGGGTTTCAGGTCAATGAGTTTCAGGCTATTGTGTATTTGATTCGGGATAACGCCAGTGGTGGACAAAACTATAGGTACAATATAAACTTTTTCTTGTTTCCAGAATCGTAAAACTTCATCCTTCCGGTCTGTATATTTGTGTATTTTTTCAGAAATGGTTTTTTGTATATTGTGAGTGTTTGGTACAGCTATATCTATAAGGTAAGTAATTTTATTAATTTTATCTTGTAGGGTTATATCGGGCCGATTGTAGTGTATGGTTCTATCTGTTAATATTGCGCGGTCATAATACATTTTATGTGTGCTATTTTCTAGGACTGGTTTAGGGCTATATTGATAGTATGGCGTGTGTGTGTCCGGGACAAATTTATGTTTTAGAGCTAGTTTTTGGTGAATGATGTTTGCTATTTGGTTATGTCTATGAGTGTAATCTGTTTGCGTGAGGTTAGGGCAAGCGCCAGTAATATGCTGTATAGTTTCAGGTTGACTATGACATTTCCTGCACTTGTCGTCAGTTAACGTAGGGTCTTTAATTATATATTTTCTGTGGTTTTTAGTGTTGATAGTTTGGTCCTGTATTGCTATTATAAAGCCTTCAGTTTCTGGGAAGAGATTACCAAGAGTGAGCCATTTATTGGATGCTATTTTGTCTATGTGTGGTTGTTCAAGATCGTGAGGATGACGGCCATGTAATGTTTTCTACTTCCATTGCTCTATTTTCAAGTTTTCAACGTTAGTCTCAGTATTATCTATTTCAGTTACTTGGGTTAGGTTTAATGGTGTGAGGTTAAAATCATTACTAACTATTGCGCAATGGATTTGGCTACTACTTGCTTTATTGTGAAAAAATGATCTGAGTTTTAATATTTGTGTTTGCCATAATGTTAGTATATTGATAAGTCCTCGTCCTCCATGCAGTCTCTTGATCGTCATCCTTTCTATAGCGGATTTTGGGTGTAGACAATTGTGCTTTGTAAGGATAGTTCTTGTAGCTATTTCTAAGTTGTTGATGTCAGTTTTTGTCCACTTTATGATCCCGAATGAGTAAGTTAATATGGGTACAGCGTATGTATTGATTGCTTTTATTAAGCTTTTGGCGGCTAATTGACTTTTACTAATAATGTGAACCCTGCGCTTGTATTCATTGTTTAAAGATATTTTTAATTTACTGTGGTCTAGTCCCTTTAATTGATGGTAGCCTAAATACTTATATAATTCGTTCGGTTCCATGGCAGTTATGATTTCGTTTTCGTTTACTGTGTAATCACCAGGCCGGATGTTTCCTTTCACTATGTGAGCTATCTTACATTTTTCTATACCAAATTGCATATTAATATCTCTACTGAATTTTGCTGTTGTGTCTATCAATGTTTGCATTTCTTTTTTTGATCTGGCATACAGTTTTATGTCGTCCATATATATTAAGTGGGTTATAGAGCTTACTGTATTCTTATGTTTTAGGCGATATCCGGCCTTGCAACTCTGCAGCATTTGTGAAAGGGGGTTTAAAGCTAAACAAAACCAGAGAGGACTCAAGGAGTCACCTTGATATATACCCTTCTTTATTGCTATTTCCCTACTTGTGATGTTGTTAAGATGCAGTTTTGTTTTCCAAAGTGGCATTATATTTTTGAGAAATTCAATCAGGACAGGATTAATTCTGTATATATTTAATATGCGTAGGAGCCAAGAATGTGGTATGCTGTCAAAGGCCTTCTTATAATCTATATAGGCACAGTGCAGATTTCTGTTGTTGGTTGCAGAATGTCTGTGGATAAGGGAATCTATTATAAGTTGCTCCTTGCATCCCATATGGCCTCGTCTACACCCCTTCTGTTCCTCAGCTATTATTATTATTATTATTATTATCATGTATATACTTAATCTATGTAGGTATGTGTAAGTATTTATATGTGATATGTAAATGTATGTACGTATATTATTTAAATCTTTATTATTGCGAATTCTACGTATTCACTACACCATCGCCTCATAAAACGCTAACATCATTCCTGTCCATCCAAAGGTTGCCTGGAAGAGATCGCACTTAGCGATAAGGCCGCTGATTGTGCATTACTCGTAGGTTTTAAGCCTATACTGTAAACATTTATTTTGGTGTACAATAAAGTATAATCTTATCTTACGTTCAAGTGGATGTGTGTACCTGTTTTCAATATTGGCGTAATTTGCACGTAGTAGGCTGTCCTAATATAAAACCCTCGTTTGCGTTTGTTACCCAAAGTAAACGATATTAAATATTTTTCTCGTTTAGCGTACAGTTATTACAATTTACTGGGCCATTTTAGGCTTCGTACTGTAACCTAAGTAAAAAATACCTTGATATTACATAGCTATTTTAACTTGATAGCGCCGCCACGTAGTCTTGGAGAAACATTTTGACAGAGACATACTTTCACAGAAGGGATAAGACAGGCAATTAACCCTTAAAGAAATAAACGTTCTTATTTAGCTTTGGGATATGAAACTCTAAAAATGATGACAGGCTAACATCTCTAATTTAAATTCAAGATCGCCATCTTAACCTTATTTTAAGCGTAGGGACTTAGTCTGTGACAGACGAACACAATTTTTTTCATTCGTATTCGAAAGGTAGCATCTTTTATTAGCGGCTAAGATTAATTTTTGATCGCTGAGACAGCGAAGTAAGTATTCGAACTAGAATTCTTATCTACCCTTTCACCCAGCGCACTATAGTACTACCCTTACCAGAGTCAATTCATTCATCATGTTGCTCAGTATCAGGTCCACTTGTTTCTTCTCAGGATATTGATAGAGGCAATCTTTTGTTCTTTTCTTTTGAGTGCTGACTATTGGCACTTTCGGCGTCGTCTCTTCACTACTACCAGTAGTCTTTTTATGTAAGTATTTACTATCCTGGTTCTCTTTGCTGTCTTGAAAAGCTCTCAAATGTATGGAAGCTCGGTTATTATCTGCCTCCATGGAGTCTTCAACAGCTCTGAAATGTAACGAATTACGGCCTTCTTCCTTCGGCCCCACCAATTTTACGTCAAAAGACATCAACTGTACTTTAAAGTCAAAACATCCAACCGGGTACACAAACAGCAGTACGTGCAAAAGCCCCATAGAGCAAATCACGACACGCATCGTTCGCATTAAACTTGTTTGCACATTAATAATACATCTTGTCGCAGAAATGGTTTAATATAAACATATCTTGAGTCGAGCTAATTTATTTCACATTCATTTTGTTGTTTTATATAAAAAGCGACGTATTTCAGCGAGATTGTGGCGATAAATATATACCTAACGATCATAACAATCTTGTTACGTTTGCCAGCGTTGTTGTCTCGCCAACATTTTAGCAAACAGAGCGGGTTTCCAGCGAGCCAGTCATGGTTACAGCGAAAATATATTTAATGAAGTGGCGGTCTGATTTTTGTAGTGTTCTTGCAAACATTCATTCGAATTGCGATGAAAATACTGAGGTTTCTTTTTACCGCTACAGATACGTTATTACTCCTTTTTATTTTGTTGCACAATCACTTTTATAGCAATAAACGTATTATAACCCGTTGTTGGGTTTGTTTAACTTTCGCAAAATTTGGTAATGTGTATTGAAATAGTGTACTTATTTTTTATTAGCAATGGTTATAAACAGATTTCTAACAAGTATTAAAAAGCTAGGCAACAGACCCATAAGTGGTATATTAAAGACGGCGCCGCTAAGGGTTTAGTGTGAAATAAATGTTTATAGCTTGGAACATGACGACGTCCGATCACGGTCCAGACGTAATAATGCTTGAGAGTGCAGAATGTAGTCTCGTTATTGCAATATGGTAACACTATTGCGTTTGTTGTAAGTTGGTTAGTAGTCGACGACGGAAACGATCGATGTTGGATTATACAGTAAGTGTTTACGAAAGTAACACATAAGTACCATATTTCAATATTAAAAATATGAATTAAATTGAATGCTATCTATTCTAAAAGGACATACATACGTATGTCCTTGGCGAGGGTACGGGAGCACTAAGAGAGAATGTTTGCAGATTTCAACCCTGAAGGGGTGAACGAAAACCTTTGTAAACCCTTAAAAATTTAAACCCTTTTTATTCAAGTGACATTCACTCCAGTGAAGTGGCGGCCAAAAGTTCTCTTATAAGACGATAACGATAAAGATGACTTAAGGCTAGGTCCTGTAGATAGACCTAGCATTAAGTCCTCATATAGACAGAAGCAGTGATAAGATGTTATTGCGTCAAAACATTATTTAATACGTTTCATTCCAAAGTAAACAAAGATACATACATACATACATACATAGAGTCACGCCTGTTTCCCCGAAGGGGTAGCCAGAGGCATATTAAACGCCCACTTTTCGCCAGAGTTTTGATCCCATGTAATAGGTGGCGAGCCTATTGCCGCTTATCGGGATATTTTGTTTTCCAGAGCCTCGTCCGTTGATCGGCAGGTGCACCACTTGCAGGTGAGGTTGGCTTGGGACCCTAAATTCTTGATGGGAACCCTATTCACCCCTTGATGGGAACCCTATGCACTATAAACAAAGATAGCTATTCTGATAACGCGTGACGTTGTGTTTTCAAGTTTCAAATTAAAGTTACGATCTTGAGTTATTAATTAAACTAGTAAACCCAATTATACGAAGATAATTGGAGATTACGCGTGTTTGATCACACAATCTACTATCATGTGAATTTATGTGTCACATTGTATGTGTGTCAATGTGTGCTTGTGTGAGTGATATCAATCAAATCAGCTCGTGAATTAGAACAGGCTCTCACGCACGATCGAAGAGATACATCCACCTAAAACTTTCCACAAATTTGCAATTTTGCATAATTTGTCTTCTTCATCCAAAGTGTAAATTAAATATTCTCTCTCGTCTTAAATAACGTGTGTGGTTGAACCTCAAAGGGTTTCTAATATAAGTTAGCGATATAAGTTCCAAGAGCTGATTCCGGAAATTTCCAAGAGTGGAAACTTTATTTGTTTATCGCGCGCATATTACCAGGCGTTAGTCGGTGCCGGTCGCAGCCGGCTGTCGCCGTATAAGATGCTTTATGGCGTCCCAATATTATTCACGATAGGTTTGTGTTAACGAATATATGACACTGTGCTTTATCAGCTTGTTGAGGTAATTTTACGAGCTTCTACGTCGTAATTGATTTCATTACAGATGTTTGCCGTCTATTGCTATAATTTTATGGTACAAGTTTAAGATGTTCTTCATTTTATTACGTAGTATGATGGCGTAATAAAATAATCGTGACAGGTTTTGTAGAAAAATTACAACGCGGATTCTTTCTGGACGAGCTATATATACCAAACAGGAATATTCTTGACGAAGTCCAGGCAGAGTATCTTCGGAAAGGCACGGCTCCATTTCGGAATGAGAGCTTGTTGGACCCAGGACGGTGTGATCATCGTGAAGGCGTCGGATGGTGCTCGCTACAAAATCTACACCATCGATGATTTGAACAGTCTGCAGCTAAAGTACCCCAAGCGCAGAGATGAGCCGACCGGGGACAAGAGTGGCGCCGGATCTGCGGGTTCGTCGAACACTAATTCAAAAACCCGTTTTATCCTTTTATCACTACTCATATTATTTTTAACTTTCTATTAGTTATACTATTATCTTATTTATCGCTTCATATATTTATCACATGTTGTTTACATTTCACTTTTTTACTTTCATTTCATGTTGTTGACAGCAGTTTGACTTTGACAGATGTCAGATTAGCGTACGTTCGGAAACTGTTTGCAAAAGTGTTTGCTTTTTTAGTTTTTTCTTTTTCTGAATGAATTTTATTGTGCAAGTTTATTTTAATTTTATTGATTGTGTGAGCTGGCGGGTGGTGCGGAGACGACTGTGTTGCCTGTAAAATTCACAAATATTTATATACGGTATACTTAATATTTTATATATATTGTATTTATTATTTTATATTTATTATTTTATTATAATTATAGTACTATGGATATTGAAACGTATTTATCGGCTAATGAATCAACTGCTTCTTCCGACAATGAGAGTTTTTGCTCGGCGGGCGGCACGTTAAGCGAATGCCTTCATAAGGCATTTGCACTTCAATCTGGCTTGTTGTTTAACGTCTGTCACATAAATGCACAGAGTGTACCCAGCCATTATAGCGACCTGCTGGAAGCATTTTCTGGTTCCAATGCACATGCCATCCTGGTTTCAGAGAGTTGGCTAAAACCAGTTCTTCCTTCTACATCGTACTCTTTGCCTGGTTACGTCCTTATTCGAAGTGACCGAATCAGCAGGCGAGGCGGCGGTGTAGCTATCTATCTCCGCAGCACCTTCCCCTTTAAAATTCTTACTTCATCTACTGCCACTTCTTCACCTGCGGAGTTCTTATTTCTGGAGGTAAACGTCAAGGGTGCGAAAGCTGTTCTTGGCGTTGTGTATTGTCCTCCTAGTGTTGACTATTTCTCCAGTCTCGAGTCGATTCTGGAATCTTTAGGGTCCGAGTATACTCATCTCATCATCATGGGCGACTTTAATACCGATCTCCTTTCCCGTCAATCCAGTCGTTCCTGTAGGTTACTTGACATCGTCCAGTCAGCAAGCCTCCAAGTGCTACCTATGCAAGCTACTCACCACAACAGCAACGGCGAGGATACCTGGCATGACCTAATACTAACCTCTGATCCTTCCAAAGTCACATCCCATGGCCAACTTTCCGCACATGGATTTTCCCGCCATGACCTCATTTTCCTCTCCTACCGCCTGAAACCTCCTAAATCCCCACCCAAAGTTCTGCGCATGCGTTGTTTTAGTCGAATGGATGTTAAGAAGCTGAATAAGGATGCTGCCGAGTTAAACTGGAGTAGCATGATGTCTGCCTCCACGGTGGACGAAAAGGTAACCATATTTAACAACACAATCTCTGATTTATATAATGTTCATGCCCCAGTGAGACGGGTGAAGCTTAAACGTCCTCCCGCGCCTTGGATTACGACGGGTGTACGAATGGCAATGCGTCGTAGAGACCGAGCTTTTAGGCGATATAAAAAGGACCGTTGTGATGAGAACTGGGAGCTATTTAGATCTGCAAGAAATCGGTGTAATCAGATGGTGCGCAACGCCAAACGCCGACATATTCTCGATAACATAAATTTTTCATCACCTGCTAATACCTGGAGGTTCCTTAGAACACTAGGCATTGGCAAACAGCAGCACGTCGACAATTGTGGGACTCTTGATCTGGATGATATCAACCGACATTTCACCTCTACCATTTCGCTGGATCACCAGATCATGAGTCTCACGCTCAGTTACTTAGCGGGGTTGCCTCAACCCAATATTGAATCATTTCAGTTTTCTCCAGAGTCTTCAGGCGAGATCAAAAAGTCAATCCTCTCCATAACATCTAATGCTGTGGGATGTGACAATATCAGCCGTCGCATGCTAACAACAATCTTGGATCACATCCTACCTGCGATATCGCACATCATTAACTTTTCTCTTGCTTCCGGTACCTTCCCTTCCTTATGGCGTAAAGCCTACATAATTCCCTTGCCCAAAATCCAAAACCCTACTGTTCCTAACCACTTCCGTCCAATTTCCATCCTACCTTTTCTATCCAAAGTGCTAGAGGCCTGTGTTCACAAACAATTGGCTCGGTTTGTTCACAATAACCGATTGTTAAGCCCTTTACAGTCTGGCTTCAGGCCAGGCCATAGCACTACCTCCGCCCTCCTTAAAGTGACTGGCGATATTCGAGAGGCCATGGAAAGCACCAAAATCACCGTGCTGGTGTTGATTGACTTTTCAAACGCCTTCAATACCGTCAGTCACGATATCCTTTTATCTATACTCACTCATCTTAGGGTCTCGCCTGTAGCTTTGGATTGGTTCTCAACTTATCTTCGAGGGCGTCAGCAGTCTGTCCGCCTCGATGATTCATCGTCGGGGTGGTCGGACACTACATCTGGCGTTCCTCAAGGCGGCATTATTTCTCCCTTGTTGTTTTCTATTTTTATAAATCTCCTGACTCAAAATCTTCAGTGTGCTTACCATTTGTATGCCGACGACTTGCAGATCTATTCACACGTAAATGTGGAATGCGTAGCAGAAGCCATAGATAAGATAAATAGCGATTTGGCAGCTATACTAACTTGGTCGGACAAGTTTGGCTTAGCTGTCAATCCCAGTAAGACTCAAGCTATTGTTTTAGGTAGTCAAAGGATTTTAAAGAGGCTGGACTTCACATCTTTACCAGCTATTACATTTAGTGGTACTACCGTCAATCTGCACACATCAGTCAAAACTCTTGGACTGCATATAGATAGCACGCTTAATTGGCAAACCCAAGTAAACCATGTGAGTCAGAAAGTCACCGGTACTCTACGCGCTCTCTACCGCCTAAAAAACTTTCTCCCGCCCGAGACTAAAACAATGCTTGTGCAAACTTTGATTTTCCCTCTGATCGACTATGGTGATGTATGTTACTTTGACCTGAATGCAGATCTCCTAAACAAACTTGACCGCCTTCTGAATAACTGCATTCGATTCATTTTCAATCTTCGCAAGTATGACCATGTGTCCACTTATCGTTCTCAATTGAAATGGCTCCCCATTCGTCAACGCCGTAGTTTGCGTGCTCTCACAACTCTTTATACCATTCTTACGTCTCCTACTCCCCCTGAGTATTTAACGCCCCTCTTCCAGTATTTATCATCTAATCATGCTCGTAACCTTCGCTCTTCTAATAACCTTCTCCTCATGGTTCCAACTCACAGCTCTAATTTTCTACACTCTTCTTTTTCTGTTCAATCAATCCTTCTCTGGAATGCCCTTCCTCTTGAGATCAGGATGGCCAGGACCAAGTGCTCCTTCAAGTTCAAAGTTAAAGAACTCTTATTGGCTGAAGCAGCAAGTGTATCATAATTCATTTATATTTCATTTTGGCTTATAGTACCTATGTATGTAGATATATATAAATATATATGTATGTATGATATATTATATATAGATGTACTAGTATGTAGCAATAATATGTATTAATTGAAATTATGTTTATATATCTTTATTGATATCTATGTATGTATGTTATATATTTATTATAATCTATATATATTTATGTAAGTTCAAATAATGTTCTCCTGTTTTATATACCACCTACTTCTTTTCTCTCTGCACCACTCAAAGGTAGACTGGGAGATAATGCCCACGGCATTAAGTCCGCCTGTATACGCTCTGTATATAAAGGTTTAAATAAATAAATAAATAAATATTTAAAATATATGGAACATTTTCATATCGCCGAATTGATAAGTGTTTTTGGTTATTACAATAATATATATTGCTGAAGAGCCAAACATCGGGCTCAGTCGCGTGCTCTTGGATAGGTCTATATCGAGCAGTAGACTATGACAGGCTGATGATGCCATATTGTAAAATTTTGACTAGAGAGCCCCGTTATATTTTCTCTTGAGATAGCCAATATTGGAGCTAAGCTTGGGGTGAAAGCTAATATAAGTATATGTAATATATGTTTGGTATAGCCAAGGTTGTAAGTATGATTAAGTGGACGAATATTGCAGTTTGTACGATATGACGTAATCCCACGGCACTAGCCTGCGTTTAATATAAAATTTATGAGTTAGGGAATAGTGGACTTCCACCCATTGTATGGCGACGGCCATACTTTGTTCTATGGTTATTTAGGGTGATAATGATGTCAATATGTTTTTGATGACATTACGTTAACACAAGTTATCACTTTTTCAGCACACTGATTAGGCATTTTATTTGCCTAGTGATAGCTCTGCGAGGTTATGCTACGCACTACAGACATTTATTTTCATAACAAATAGAGAAAACTTGTTTCATTCTGCACGGTGGCAAGCGGATTACCGCTGCCGTTTTAGACTATCAATTTTAGAAGACGCTTTGTTTTTCTTATTTACTAAACTCAGTGTTTTTTATCATCTTTCCTTTCAGCTAGTCTTTTTTATAGTTACTACGGCAAGGTAGTGAGTGGTATAACATACAGGTCTTGCTTAGTGATCTTAGAGAGCACTAAGGAAGACCAGGATTATGCTAATGCTGATAACTGACAGCAGTAGACTGAGTTTACAAACCTAAATATCTGTACACAAAATAAATTTTACTTCGGTGGCGGCTGCGACGTGTTTACACGCTACAGTGGCAAGTCAGCAGGAGTTAGTAGGTTGAGTTACATATGAAAACAACCACGTCTAACTTCAGGTGTACAAAGTTTGCACCACGTAGGTCCTCATTATAATCTCAGCACATGTTACAAGTTTTGTTTATAACATCGTGATGTTAATATGAACTCCATGTGGCTGGTGTAAATAGGAGAGTTAGCACGGGTTTAGTTGCCTGTCTACTCAAATCAAATCAGTTGGCTTTCGACATTCTGATTGGTCCGTTCCGAAAAGTACTCCAATCAGAGCGCACACGGTAATCGCGTCGTAACCTAAAATAAACTCATGGCAGGCTCTTGATTGTTCAACGTTTTCTTCCAGAAGACTGTCGAATATTCAAACCATTCGACAACTATCAGTTATTGAAACATTTACATATTGACCTCATAATACGTACAGAGCTCTTCGAGTCGATTAAAACGTCGTTGTAAGAATTCTTCATAAGAATTTACTGGTACCTGTTATTCTAGTTAATGTAAAACATTCCAAAGAGTATAAAAAGTTATTATGTAGCGCCATTCTTTTTTCTTATACATATGAAACATAATTCCGTTACAGTAGCAAACTTGAAAGAACATTATATTCATGTTATCTTTACAATATTGAATAACTGAATTCTTTACGATCGCAATTCTAATGGCTGCTACACACAGTGCTGGTGGCATGGGCCGCCGGCTTTTGTCGCGCGGCTCATGCCGCCGGCTTTTGGCGGGCGTCGGTGCCACCGGCATCGGCCGCAGAAACCCGACGGGCATCATTCCAGTTGTATAGAACGTAGGGTTGCCAACTTTTTTTGCCAAATTTTTCTACTTTTAAATGTTTCATAGCTTGTTTGACAATAAAAATTAAAAAATAAACAATTCGTTTTTAATTACGTTAATTATTGACGTTCTATTTCTTTTTCTCGCCACTTTGGATTCATCACTGAACTCTTTAATTCTGAACTTCTGAAGTGGCGAGGACGGAGACGGAGATATGATTTTAAGTATAAATTGCCTCCGTGGTCTAGTGGATAGTGTATGCGACTGCTGATCGGAGGTCCCGGGTTCGATTCCCGGGTTGGGTAAAAGTGTTACTGGGTTTTTCCGAATTCTCAGTAGCAGCACGGAGTCTGATGATGTGCCCGGTAACGGCGATAGGCTCGCTCCCTATTACGTGGGACCTAAAAAATTCATGGCAAAATTTGGGTTTAATATTAGACCTCTGCCTACCCCTTCGGGGATGCAGTCGTGAGTCTATACTATTGCCAATTGCCTTTTTCTGTAAAAAATATTTATCATCAGTGGTGAATTTCTTTTAGATCTCTTTGAGCCTAAATAGCTCCCATCATCCATTTAACTTATGTGTAACGTTATATAGATAAGTATTCATAATAATTAGTGTTTGGTTTTATACGTCACAGTAAGTGTTGGAAGTAAAGCATTTTCATATACTTTATTTGTATACAAAAGCATAAAGTATATTTGCCAAAAATAAAGTAGGATACGTTATTATAAAGTATGGTTGACAACCCTAATAGAACGACCACACACAAGTAGCAAGTTGCAACCCGCGGCCGGCCGGCGGCTCACCCGCGCGGCCATGCCGGCGACTCATTCGTGCGGCCAGGCCGTGTGCTTTGTGTGCCGCCGGGCGCACGCGGCTCGGCCGGCGGCATGGCCGCCGGCACTGTGTGTAGCAGCCTTAAGAAGAGCCTTGTAGCACCTTTGCAACATAGCAAGTTCTCTCAGAACTTGTAAAATGTTGCAAAGGTTCATATAGTATTCACATTTATTTTCTACTTACATGTCGAACTCAGGTGCCAGGCGAACCTTGGCAAATGTAATTTCAATTTCTAATACACGTCACAACGATTACTTTGATGTATTTTACTGAGAGACATTCAATTAATAAAAGTATTTTATAATAATAAGATGAAAGTTTGGTTCTGAGGTTTCTGACCGTCTGCCTTTTTGACACTGACATGCCTAGCGTAATATTATCGCGACTAATATTGTAAATGCAAAAGTATGTCTGTCCATCTGTCTGTGTTATGGTTTCATGCTTAAACCACTGAATCGATTTAAAATTCAGAGCTTAATATACTTTAAACGTAAGCCATGATATCATACCTATGATCAAACCATTAATTCACTTTTGCCTGGGAGATGAAAAAGCGCTCGCAAAGCCTTTAATAATTCAATGGCCCTTACATACCTATAGGTATCCAAGTTTCGACAAGCGCCACTTTTCTGAGTGGCCGCTTTTATTGCCTCTCATAACTTTGACTAAATAGCTAAAGTTACACGTATGATACATACATACATACATACATATCGTCACGCCTTTTATCCCCGAAGGGGTAGGCAGAGGTGTATTTCTACACCCACTTTTCGCCAGATATACTTTAGTCCCACGTAATAAGGGGCGAGCCTATTGCCGTACCAGGCACATTTCCAGACTCCATGCTGCTACTGAGAATTTCGTGACAGAAAAGCCCAATAACATTGTCCGGCCCAGGAATCGAACCCGGGACCTCCCGATCCCACGCGCACATTTATGCCGCGAGACCAACGAGGTAGTCGTATAGGGTTTGATGTCGAGTTTTCCGTCTCTACGCAAAGATGGTATTTGCATCGTGTTAAGCCGTGTGGTTGACGGCATAGAATACCTACAAGTGTCGTAAGAGGCGACTAAGGGATAACACGAACACGACGTATGATACATAATTATAAATTCTAGTAACTTTTTTCTTCCTTTTCAAAAGTTTACGTAGTAAATGTAATATTTTATCTCGTGGACAATACTGAAATATTATTTCGTATTGTTATGTGAGACGTTAAAGTGTTTTTCTGTAGTTGGTATCCACCAAACTCTGTAATACGTATCTTTGAATGTGTAATAAATACTTGTACATCTTTGGTCAAATTCATCTCGGCAAAATTTTATTTCACCTGCTACAAAGTTAAAAACAACATTAATCTTGCTCGCGTACAAGTCGAAGTCTTAGTTACAACCTGAAAAGGCTACATTACAGACCAGTAATTGATCCATTCTGACTTATCTAACTTCGTAGTTTTTCTAACAAGTTGTGAATGTAGTCGGTTAGTAGAAACTTTCGGTTCTCTAGCTCGTCGCAAATTTAATTTGTAGCGAGGGAGCTGGCGTCGCGAACGGCGGCGGCGCGCGGCGGCGTGGCGATATCGACGGAAATCCATTTTGTTTTCATGATCGTGCTACGACGGCATAACAGTTTGGAGAATGTTTTTTATCCGTCTTTTGTAGAACAACGTTGGAATATTTTAATTGTGTTGGGTTTATGTGCATAGGATAGAACCTGAATATAAGTTTCGCTATCCTGTATAGTTTTATGTATTACTAGCTGTGCTCGCTGGTTTGCATGTGAGAAATTTATGAATACATGTATGAGTTTTAATATCGCGACACATTTACGGCACTTATGGCGCCAAATATTTAGTTAAATACGCTCGCAGTGTTTTTCAAACCCCTATGACATATCAGTCGAAATTATGTTGCGTTCAGCGTTGCGCTGAACTTTCCACTGAGCGTCACATCACGCGCTATTGATGCGCTAAGCCACTATAATGTTATCCACTTGACATTCTCGTTATTAATGTTCATTCCAACCGAACCTACGTCTACGGCCTATAATAAAGTTCAGTTGCTAAAGTAATAGCGCCGTACTTTGAGTAGGTGTGTCGCTACACTTTTTCGATTGTATTGCTAAACTAGAACTTGTTAACGTTTGAGAAGAATAAGCCACTTACAACATGTGTGGTAGAAGTGGTAGTTCAACATTTTTCTATTCCTAACATAGCACGCAGCACCAGAAAGTCTAATCGAAGCGCATTTATCCGCTCAGTAGCTGCATTCTCAAGGGAAGGGTGGAAACCTAACGTAAAGTGTTCTCAAACTTATCGCATAGATATATCACTGGGAACTAAACCAGAATCTTTGAGAATCGACGCGCGTACACGTTCTAAGTTAAATCGGGACCTGGTCGTGACATATCAAACGGGTTAAATAAAGTTCGTTTTGTAGGATATATTCTAGTTACAATTTAGTAGTGTTTCATGTAGAGTTTGGGGATTAATAAGTCTTTGATTTGTTATGCTCTGGGGATCGGCTGTGTAATGTTTTGATAAAGATTTTACACTAAAATTTATTGATTTTCGTGGAAACAAACATGATGTGGACGCAGACTTGACATTAATACTTCTCAAAAATAAATCAGTGGAGAACTATTTGAATGAAGTCGTTGACAATAATTAGTCCCTAGGATGTTAGAAGTAAAGATATGTCGAATATGTTGATGTTAACTACCCTTGCACAATATGGTTACAAATTGTCATTCCCATTTTTTATTTTTATTTTTTTTATAGACTCACGCCTGTATCCCCGAAGGGGTAGGCAGAGGTGTGATATAACACCCACATTTCGCCATGAATTTTTAGGTCCCACGTAATATTGCCGAGCGAGCCTATTGCCGAAAAAATTGTCATTCACTATTTTTAATAGTATTATAATTCATAATATGTAACAGGTTCAGTCATCCATCCACGCTATCGCATGACCTAGTTTGAGCCTTTCAACTGCTCGTTATTAAAATATTAGAAAACACAGAAATAATAATAATTTTAAACAATTTTTATATAACTCAAACCTCACCACGTCAATTTCTCTCCTACACACACAACATAATAGTAAACAAGCAGCAGCGAACGTTAGACATTAAGCCTCAGCAATGGACAACATGGACAACCACCGACAGGCCTGTCGCCATTAATTGGACGCACCACGTACAATACTGTCGTCCTCATTTAATGGAATATTCCACAATATCATCACACATTTTGTGCAAACATTCAACAGTACTTTCAGATGACTATAGAAAATCCTTTCAGTAATTAATATTGAAATCCGTATGGTGACGGATTATGAATACAAAAGGTCACTACCCAATTTCACATGGGTATCGTAAAGAAAAAACAAAGAAACTACACGAAGTTAAAAAAAGTATTTGTGAATAGATGAAAAACTTGACATCGAAAAAAGTATCAAGCCGTCTGGCCAGTGAGTTATAATATTCCTATTGACCCGCAGTGCTACTGTGAAGCAAATTAGGAGTGAATTAAGTCCAGTGGTGTACCTACTGCAAAAGTCTTTAAACGTAAAAAAATGCGTTTATTTTCATTTGACTGTAGCTTCATTCCAACAGAATAATCTAAAGTACATTGTTTGAGTTCTTTTGCATGGGTTGGTTAGGAGAAGATTGAGGTGGACCTCTTCACGTCGTTAGGCTTAAGAACGGAGACAACATATAAATGTTACTTTTATAAATGCGAACCTTTGAGGATCAATGGACGTTTATTTCTCTTTAAAAATTGCTCATTCAATTTAGATTAAACTCATCAGTCATATACATATATCTAGGTATATGTCATGTATACATATCCGAATTATACTTATGATACCCTTAGTCACACTACCTGAGTCTGAAAGCCAAGGACGAAGTGTCGTAATAGCTATGTGATAGATTTTATATTCCGTTTAAAAGGAATCACCAATCTTACTACAGTATTACAAATTGCAGTGCAGTAATTCAAACTGCTATCTTTCTTTGCCTATACTATTCATGTCTGTCTTTTATATATATTGCGCTATTCTGCAGTTTCATTTCTATTGGAAATTATTCAAACCGCGCAATCCTTTACAATACGCGCTTTGTTATGGTAGATTACAATAGAAAATGCTGCTTACGGTTGTCTGCTGTGGGTATTTTCTTAGTTGCGATAGTTAAGTAATGTTTGACTGTGTGGAGGATAAAGGTCTGGTGTTCCTCCAACTAGAGGGAGGATCCTCTAACCAAGCTGGGTGGTCGTGCTTGGTGGCCTGCAGGCCGACGGACATACTTTGGAACTTGTATATATGCCGCTTGGCTCGCGAAAGTTGATATCGCGGATTCAGGATTTTTGAATTTTTCCCGCGTTGTTAGGTGGCGAGTGTCGAGGTAGTTCTTTCGTCATTGGCTAGATGGCGTTGTGCGGGTGTTATGTAGCTGGCCGCTACAACTGCATGCTATTTTATTATTGTTATAAATAGTCCGATAATGGTCGAATTTTAGTAGAATTTTGGCGTCGAATGTTGGAACATACTGTCTCCTTAAAAACGTTGACTACGCGAATTCTTGCACTCATCTGTTAACAACGTACATATACCAAGTAAAAGCTAGCAAGTGTTGCGGCTATTACAGTAGTCTTTCTTTGGGAAAGAAAATATTCTGTCATAAAATATTAGGCTAGAAAGTAGACCCTTCGCCTATAGGCAGAGAGTCTTGGATGCAACCGGGATGATCGGTAGAAAAGGATGTAGATCTGCGAAGATTGTCAACCTTCGGGAAATAGGTGACAAAAATGAAGATAGATAGAGAGTTTGGAAGAAGAGGGCGAGTATAACTCCCTTTCTGCACAACGTGCGAGTGCTGAATAAGTGTTACCGTTGGACGCTTACCATAAGGCGGTTCATCGCTCGCTAACCATCCTTATTGAAGAAAATATTACTCCGGACTTGGTGATATAGTGTCGAAACTTAGTCCCAATGTTTCAATGTTCCCGAAAATATTGTGTAAATTTTACCCACCAGTATTTTGAGATCATGCCCAATCGAGATAGATGTTTCCTTAATATTTAATTTTGGAGATTGCATGAAACACAGTTAAATTATGGTTATATATTATCTAAACTAGATGTACCCCAGCGATATGTTTAATCGTTAATGGTTTCATTTATACAGTATGTAAGGGACGGTGTACCGAAAACCAATACCAGTGATTCAGTACATGATACTGAGGCCATTGGCGGTCGAAATTTCCGGATTTTTTTTTATGAATTTTCCGATTTTTCTTTTGCATTTTTTGCCATGAAATGTAATGAAATACCTAGTAACTATAGTCGACCCGCATTAATATTTTAGTAAAATTCTTAAAACATGTCATGGCGCGTTTACTCTGATATGATATCGGCCGCGGCGCGCGGCCGCAGCACAGTAAGCCCACCAGTACATCGTAATCACTGCCGCTACCACCCGCCGCTGTAGGGCCGTAACAGCTGATAGTGCGAGTTAGCGTGTTCCTATTTACATCGCATTTTTTTTGGAAAATTGTCGAGTTCTTAGATTCTTTCCGAAAAATTCGACCGCTGAATCACTGGTATCGTTATATCGTCGTATAGTTTTCGGTACGTCCCATACACCCAGTATTCAGCTTCGATTAGAAACAATTAGTTTCATTTACTTAAATATACACGTTTCACTAAAATAACCGTAAATTTTTGTAACATGTTTTCATAGAGCATACGATATGTTTTTGGTGAATTTTGTATTCAGAGGGTCGATTGTTAATTTTGATGAAACTTTCGGTGCCTTTATTTTGCTATCATTGCCTTTGGCTGTATATTATTGGGCTTTGGCCTTTCCCAGTGACCGCCAATCGATTTGGACTTTAGTATCTAGTTGCTGTCAAAAGATTTCTACTACCTTCTCTAAGCAAGTTGCCACTCCACCATGCATAAGGCATCCTACGCTTTTTTCACTCTAACTTGGTCACTACTCAAAGACTACTTTATCGACTGACGAGTCTGAGGGCAATGTGACCAGCCCACTGCCCCTTCGGCGCATTTTTGCCCTGAGAGATATGAAAATCTGAAAGCGTACTTACCCATCAAACACACTTTCCTGCCACGTTTATGCATTACGTAATCTGCTAGATTTCTTATAGAAGTATTGCCGAATGGCCTGTTTGGCCTTGTTCATTACAATGACAACACAATAACTCATTTTCAAAAGCCTTTTCCTCAGGCTATGTTGTGGTCAATAGACCATAGCAATTTATGAAGCACATAGATCAGAAAAGCAATGGTTGCTAAAACATATTCGTAAACGTCAGGCAGAAATTGTTGTCGATTTTATTGACCTACCAGAAATGAGATATGAGGTCGATGTCTTAACTATTCAAAGACCAACTTATCCTCAGTAAATAGCACATCACATTTGCAAGGTACCCAGTAAATAGAACTATCCTAATAAAGTAAACAATAGGATGCAGACAATATATCGTAGGATTAAATGACATCATAGCGAATGTGCTATAATAAGACACACACATGCGTCGTAAGTCACGCATCTCCAGTTTAAGCTGAGGATTTATTCGCGACTATAAACTGTAGCGACAAGCGCCATGAGACGGGGACGTGAAACTGCAAATAAATATCTACCTAGTGGATATACAGGATGCAGGTGAAGTGGCAACAGAAATAGCAGTAAGGTATAGCAATATAATTAAGAGGAATGTGGAAATTTCTTATTAAAGTGGACAAGAGCAGCGAAGTCAAAGGCGATGTAATTTTTGCTTAGCCACATTTAGTGAGATTTGTTGTTTGCCCACTTTCATACTAGGAGGCAACCTTTGTCTCGGGTTATATAGAGACCTCCCTTTGACGTGGGAAAAGCACCACGCTGAAGGCAGATCGGCAGCTCAAAGTAGCTGATCATCGTATTTGGTGAGGACGTCTTCGTTACCTGGTAACAATATTATTTATTACGTATATTTTAGAAATTGATTTGTGAACTGTATACAGGTGTTATACAGGTCACCATCCTATCTCATGTTCATTATAGGCAGTTGACAATACCCATACATATCAACCCAATTAATGGTTTTAACAGATAATATGTCATACATACAAACCTGCGTTCCAGTGGCTTTACTAGATAATTTTTACTAATCAGTCTTCTAATGATGCCTTATAAAGATGCCGAACACTGATATTTTATCACTAAACATACAATCAAAGTTATATGGCAGTATTAAAGCCATATCAGTCAACTTCTTAAAAACGGGTTCTTTCTAAGTGCATAATTTAAGTCAACTAGCTTAAACAAACCCCCTGTGCATCTACCATCAGACGTAGATACTCACGTATTTATTTGTATCGTAAAGCTCAACTATTCGTGTCATGAAGTAACAACGATATCGTTGTGCAATACGCGCGTATTCCTACTCACTACGAGGAGTAGTCGCAGTAAGTGGGGCGAACAGGATTTATGTTCTCATAAACGTCTGTTTATAAAACAATATTGTGTTTTTCTCTATTAGCAGCGGGGTGATTTGTTGATTTCATTTTCTGGTTGCCGCTTAGGATTGTGCCTATAAATTAACGGAAACGATTGGGTTTTGTACGGATTACGCAACTGCTCAAGAAATTGCCTCACAGCTTACCATGCGCCAATTGTTTGATTTTGCCACAGATAAAAATATGGTCTTAATAAGATGCTGTACATGGATGTTAGTGATGTTACTATAACGTTTTGAGACACGGCAGCAATAGCGCAAACAAGAAAGAGATTTATGAAAAGATTTTGAATAAAAGATGAATGTGTGCGCCATGTTCTAGTAGCACCTAATATTGACAGATTGTAGTAACGATAACAATTTTTACTGTAATTGCTTGTAGCACGATATGTTTAGAGCTTTGCGGCATGTCCCCTATATTGCTGTGTTGGTCTCTGCGTCCATACTACTGCTAAGTTTACTACTCTATTTGAATCTATGCTGTAATATAGTCTCACTAATAAGTCGCGCTCATAGCGAGACTTGCCTTACCGTTTGTAACAGATCGGCAAAGTTAAGCAACGCTTGCACAGGTCGCTACTTGGATGGGTGACCGTGTGTGGTATTTACATCTGAGCGCTAACATGCTTCGGAGGGCACGTAAAGCTGTCGGTCCCGGTTCTTGTCTAAGGATAAGGGTCGTTAGGCCATGTTGGAGGCCTTCGGGCGGTCTGAAAAGTCCGACACCGGAGTTGGCCACACACTCACACGAAAAACAACTAAAAAGTCATTTATGACTCCAAGCGTAGCCATATTATTTGAACAGCACACCCAGTGAGGTAACATAATGTGCACATCACGCAATCTATTTTGTCAGACTGTGAATCAATTGCGACCCACAAAAGAGAAAAAGGGTAAATAAACATATCATTTAACTTGCAGGCAGAATGTCCCTTGAAATAAATTAAGATATAAATATCTTAATTTATTTCAAGGGACATTCATATATTTTGCACCCAATAAGCCGATTATATTCAGTACAAAATCACAGGATACACACACACACAAACGTAAATTAATAATTTATAAGGGATGTCAAACTCAACGGTCTCTCAAAATAGATTATACGGAAAAGCGAACGCATTAATATCAAATGAACGATGTTAGCTAACCTTTACTCCCGACGTATTTATTATTTAAATAAACGACGAGTGTGTAATGGAATTTATTTATTTATTTCCTCATTTAATTGAATAATTTCGTGTTAAATAAACAATGAAGCTTGGCGTTTTGGTCTCGCTGATGATTGAAATGACGCTTTCATTTCATTTGTATAGATTGGTATTGTAACACGCAATATTGTTGTGACAACGACGAGATATACAAATATATATGTAGATATAAAAGTAACTGGTACAGTGCAAAGGTTGCAATTATGAATGTTTATATAAGTATGTTTATCAGTTGTCTGGTTACTTTGGTTCTGCATAGTTTGGGATCAAATGGTCGTGTGTGAATTATGGTAGAATAGGATATTATGTCAAAAGGCTACAGGCGGAATTAATGCCTTAGGCATATTCTCTAGGTTAACTTTTGGTTACTGTGGACTTATTCCTAGTGCGGGAGTTGGCTTTAACAAAATATGAAAGAAGTACATTCAGTAATTTGATCCCAGATGACACATAAAAAATATCATATGTAGGTACTACAGAGATACAATAGTCAGATGTGAAAGACCCAAGACAACGGTATGTACCTACTACGGTGCCATCCCTAAGGACTTGACGAAGGACAAAATTTCGGAGCTTAAACAGTACAGAATATATTATTTTAATGGCTTTTTATTTTGTGTCCGTTCATAGGATATTTCTTTTGATTGGCAACTTGCGGGTATCTTCACAGACTTTCAGGTATTTTTCTCGTAAAACACCTTAGGTAGTATAGAACGAATAGTTCTAGATTAAATTGTGTAAGAATTGTGTTTGTTAAAATATGTATTACATACCTTTATCTAACTAATTTTAATTACAGTAAAAATATTGGATATTGGAAATAAAGGCACATATTATAATCTCGATAGACCATTTAAAATTACATACATACATACATAGACTCACGCCTGTTTCCCTGAAAGGGTAGGTAGAGGCATATTAAACGCCCACTTTTCGCCAGTGTTTTGATCCCAAGTAATAGGTGGCGAGCCTATTGCAGCTTATCGGGATATTTTGTTTGCCAGAGCCTCGTCCGTTGATCATCAGGTGCACCACTTGCAGGTGAGGTTGGCTTGGGACCCTAAGTTCTTGGTGGGAACCCTATGCACTCATATGCATTTAAAATTAAAGTTTAAGATTAGCATAATACAATTTTTAAATGATTATTTTGTCGTAAAACGTTCACTGCTGATTCAGAGGTGCTCTCAACACGGAAACCTACTTTGAGTCGCCAGCATTCAGCCGCTTGTTATGTCTTACCATATCGACAAGGCATCTCTGACATCCCAGCTGTTCACAATTTTCGGATCATTTTAATTTTGTTTTCATAACGGTCATGTCCTTATGTTTTGTGCGTTGCCAACTCCGCAAAATATCATCAAGACATTGCGTTGCCAACTTTAATAAAATTAATCACTTGTACTTTGTTTTCACTACACAAACCAGGATTGGATTTCGTCTTTCATCCTGGCGGAGTCACGGTCATGTATACTAGCTACGATTCGCGTGACCCTGCCACTATGGGAAGTCGAGAATTTCGCAGTGGTTTTATTAAGTAGAACCTAAATGTCTTTAGCAGAAAGACCCACACAACTTCTTCGTCTGCCCAAAGACGAAGCATACAGTGGTAGCCGGGACCGGCTATAGTTTTACCACCGGTTGACGAGTTTCAATCGATTCGAGATACAACAGTGGACGTGAAGAGTTTCACTCGATTGACTACTACAGTTTTGGCTGCCCGTATGGCGAAATAGGTTAAGCGGCCGCCATTCCGTTTAACACCGCACCAAGTGTTTGATCCCTATACTAGTATGCGGATAATACAGCACATAGATATGCATTCTTTTTGAGATTATTACGGATAATAACTACCCTTTCTCGCTATTTAATTGGAAATTGTACATTTGTACAATTGTATTTGTTACGTTCCATACTATATTTAGTAACACGCAACAGTATCACGCATTCGTTCCTTGGTTCATATTGTATGGATCTGATACAATAGGGACACGCGATCTTACCTTCATTTAGTTGTGAGTAATGGATTTTAGTTTCAGCTGCTCTATTTACTCCGGAATTCAATATTCGATCTATAGATAGATCTGTATATTTTAGATACGTTATTGACATAAGCTCCATACAAAATATGTCAAACACGAATCTCGAATCTCAAAATCCATGTATGGATCAAATATTGAAAATGGCCGTTAATAATTCTAGTAAATACAAGCACATATTCATAGATTTATAATATGTACCAATCATAAATTTTGAATTGTTTGTATCACCAAGCGTGTTGTGCCCTGATAAGTGATAATGTTGGTGAGTTATTCTGACCAGTATTTTGGCAGCAGGCTTTTCTGATAGATAATTTGTAGTAGAACAAAGTCAGGTGATAAAGTGGCCAATGTCACTTCATGTATAATTAATATATTATTCATTATCATAGATTATTCTTTAGCATATATATATAATCATCATCATCATCCCAGTGCTGTCCCGGTTGCGATCCAAGATCCACGCCTTGTTGCTCGGGGTCCACTTTCTAGCAGTACCTCCTCCCTTTCTCACGATTTTCAGCATCCCTGGTGGTTAGTCGATTATCATATTATTATATACATAATAATACATGTCATACCGTTATCAATACTTTGCAGAGATTTTTCACAATCTATTTATTTATTTTTATTTTTATTTATAGTCTCACGCCTGTATCCCCGAAGGGGTAGGATGAGGTGTAAATACTACACCCACATTTCGCCATAAATTTTGAGGTCCCACGTAATAGGGGGTGAGCCTATTGCCGTTACCGGGCACATCACCAGACTCCGGGCTGCTACTGAGTATTCGGAAAAATCCAATAACACTTTTGCCCGACCCAGGAATCGAACCCGGGACCTCAGATCAGCAGTCGCATACGCTATCCACTGGACCACGGAGGCAGTTCCAATCACATAATCTTTTCACAATCATTGTACAAAATTACGTAGGCACTATCCCATTCCATCCGGTAGGTGACCGTAGGAGGCGACTTGGGACAATACATGAATAGTATCTTTCGGAAAACTCGACATCAAAGTCTATAATAACAATTCTGGACAACGTGGTGTAAGTAGTAGGTCAAAACCTACTTTTGATTTACAATACTATTGTGACAAGTTTTTACAGTATGTAGTTATGTACATATCAAGAAGTTATACATATCCGCTTATTTATGTGTTTATGTGTAGATTTCTCACAAGAATACAGCATATATAAAGAGCCTCTAACGATATTTTGACGGAATATTCCATCCCATCACTCCATTGATATTTAAATTCGAGATCAAACCATGTTTCATACAATGAGAGTAACATCAAATAAATACTCCGTTTGATGATTTGGGATTTTTTCCTACTTTCAGCAACGTTTGTAAAAATACATTTTGATTCTAAGATATGAGTTACGAATCGTATGTATTTTGTGTTCTGAAGTATAAAAGCCATTTGATTATATAAAACCGTAATGAAGGATGTTTGTATTGTAAAGGTATCTTTCATTTGCTGTTCAATAAGGACAAATACGGTTTGAGCAACTTAAGATAGTTTGTAATCGCGGTGAAGTCGTGGTAAAATATTCTAACCGTGATTCACGTGCCCACCGCTACTGAAAGTCGATGGACACCGCGGTGGTGGCAGTGAGGAGGCACCGTACGCCTGTTGGGAAGAATCACATACACACTGGTGTATGTGACTCTACCAAATCATACAGAGCAGGTGCTCTGCTTACCCCAAGAGGCGGAGGATGAGCAAGGAATTCGGCTTTCCACTGTAAAGACAAAAAAACACAGCTAGTTTTCTCGCTACGCTATTTTCTAATTAGAACACAATTTGTATATTCTCATTTGCTGGCACTATTACTCCCAACATAGCACTTAAACACACAACGAGAGAGAAAGTAAACACATTTGGTCAATCCGTCTGACTCTAGCATCGCTTTAACGAAACTCAAATGGATAAGCCACTGTACGTGACTGTACTGTACACCAGTGTTCGCAGAACAAGTTGAAGAACACTAAGTAAAGACAGTGTATCTAATAAACATGCCGTAATGCAGGGGACGGACAAACAGACATCTACTATGAGTACACCTTACATTAACTATAGTTGTTTTAGTTATGGTATTCTTAAGGAGTAAAATATTATCAATGAAATTTAACATCAGAATAAGTTGTAGTTACCGAGATTTTTGTTCATACAAGGCAGTCGGTCCATCGGAGGCCCACGTGTGAATTTACATACTAACGGACCGTATTTGAAAAATCGAATAGTGCTATAGCGGTAATACCTAAGCGGTAACCCTGGCTTATAGTGATGGTTGTATTGTTCTAGCACTATACAAGCAAAACCTTACTTATACATAGCAACCAAACCAGTGCGAGAGACAAATTAGAGATATCTAAGATGAATGAGAAACTTAATCAGAAGTATATAACTACATATTTATGTATATTGTTTAAAAACAATTATTAATGTTCAAACAAATTTAATGTAATCACTACACATCAAAACTTTTTGTCTTTTTCAGTCTGTCCAAACTAAGGCTGCCTGGAAGAAATCACTCTTTGCCGGCCTTGTGCATTTGCTATGTATGTACATTTAAGTTATTAACACCAGATTTGTACCAACAGTGTATTTGCACAATATAGAATTATCTATCTAATGGGTGATTCATTTGGAGGTACGTTTTACAAAACAAAAAAAATAAATAAAAACAAATGTATCGGGTCATTTTTAGTTATAATATAAAATAACTATTTTGAACATTTATTTATTGAAGATTATTTATTTCAAATGTTGGCCGTAACTGCGGTTAACGGTTAACGGCAGAATGGACTATCCATTCTGCAGTTCCAGTTTTCAATGGCGCAACCAAGCATTTCGGTTGGTATTTGGCGAATAACGCGAGTAATGTTGGCTTCCAGTTGTTCAATCGTACCCGGCTTATCCATATAGACTTTGGACTTAACATAGATCCAAAGAAAAAATACAAAAAAAGTCATTAATGAATCACCACACAAAAACTAAATGAATCACCTGTTATATTGGAGGAGTTGGAAAATGTATAGGTAATCCACTTGCCATACCACATTTACTATAGTAGTTATCGAGTTGCACATGGTAGTGTTCTGAGAGCGCGCATAGAGAATACACATCAAGTTTATGTCGGCTGCTCACCAGACTAAGGAATGCTAAAGTACGGTCAAGGGTGTGACGGAGTGGACATGTTGGCGCTTGTAATTGGATAGATAACTTGTACGCTCATTCAAATTGTTGGAGTTTCACTCGTATGTTACAGTTGCTGAGCTGTAAGTGTGAATTTAATATAAATAATTGTAACGTATACGTACACCCTTGTTGCGAAGATAAGGTTCTTGAGAACTAGCTGATGTTCGCAACAAGTTCAGTGAAAAGCAGGAGTCGGCAGGAATGTATATAACATGCATCCGTAAAAACACATTACTTCGTGGTGGATAAAGGATGTAGTCGACTAGGTAGAACCAGAAAACGATCGTTAATAAAGACAACAATAGCTTTAAAAACTCGATAAAGCTGCAGTTTTATCGAGTTTTTAAAGCTGCGTAAAGTATGTCTCTCTCGATTCTCGAATAAATGTAGAGCTACTCAAGGCGTAAACAATACATGGAAATTGCCCTATCCATTGGTAAAACCTTACAGAAATCCGTCAGTTATTGCTTTAATTTATCGCGTTCATAAGACGGACTGGACTAGAATAGAAGGGACTTCATTTTTTTTATAGACTCACGCCTGTCTCCCCGAAGGGATAGTCAGAGGTGTAATATTAAACCCACATTTCTTCATGAATTTTTAGGTCCCACGTAAAAAGGGGCGAGCCTATTGCCGTTACCGGGCACATCACCATGACTCCTTGCTGCTATTGAGAATTCGGAAAAACCCAGTAACACATTTGCCCGACCTGGGAATGGAACCCGGGACCTCCGATCAGCAGTCGCATACGCTATCCACTGGAGCACAGAGGCAGTGTTTATTTATAATATGTAAATACATATCGAGTTCTATTTTGAGTGCTTACACTTTTTAATAGTGTTTAAATTGAATTTTATTTGGCATTCATTACTTTGATAGTTCTCCATTTTCCTATTTCCTTTATTAATGCATTAATAAATGTAAACAGCCGAAACCCAACTACGAGTAAACACGCATTACTTACCATAATGTCTATATTCAAATCGTACAGCATTGTTTTACTCCAAGGCGGTTCAAATTATACCCCAACTCATTTCCCAACGGGTACGATTTACCGTCTAGCGGTAAGACTAGAATCTTGTCCTACCCCACTTACCAGCACCATAAAACTGGTTCATGACCACAAGCGACAATTATAACACTTTAGCGGTATTCGCGATCACGATTTGACAATTATTGCCATTTCTCCTTTGTTACATTTATTTGCCTGTTCAAAACGACAGCTGTAAGAGATGTTTTCTCAGAAGAAACGCTCTTAACAGCGTTTACGCCTTACGGCTTTTCATACAAACTTTCAAGTCCTTATCATTCGAAATAAATGAACCGATTTTGATGAAACTTCATACACATAAGCAGGATACATAGGTCTAAAAAGTTAATTGAAAACATTTTCGAAATATCTTATTTAAAAAAGATAATCGTAAATATCTATTTCTATAGAACATTTTAAATCGGCCTAATTTAGGTGTAACACTTTTTTTTCGAAAATATCGAAAATAAGTAAGTATGCCATAGTCCTATTGTTTTAAGCTAATTTATAACATTAGATTTACATTTATTTACTGGATGTAATGAAATGTAAATCGTTAGCTAATATTAACTCATCCTAATATAATAAAAAATATGATGTGAAAATACCTCTCCTTTTATGCGACATTTTGATGGACTTACAAAGGCCCTATACGGAGTAATCATTGCGTTTAGATTGAGAAACTTCAAGGTATATCATATTATGAAAATAGAGGTTTGCTTATTGTAATTATCTCTTTAAACCATGTTAACCTTGAACGCTGGTATGTTTACAAATAAAATAAAATAAAAATACATAGTTTATACATCTTGCGGCTCAAAGATTCCACAAAGTCGATCATTAACATTTCTCCTCTGAAAACACTTGAAGATTTGACTGTGGCAAATATTTACTAGATTTGTATTTGACTTGGTATTAGCAAACTTTTGACAAATTACTGCAGTCTTATTTGACTTGCTGATGAAGCTCCTCAGAAAGAGCTTGCGTCGAGCGGTCAAGTTTGTTTAGAAACTAGGTTAGCGTCGTGACGGTCCGTCACGACGCTAACCGTCATTCTTATTACGTCAGCGTTAATAATTAAATACGATAACTGGGAATATAATATATATACATACATACTTGATACTTGATGGCACGGGCTGTTTCCGCAACTCCACGTCTTGGCGTGTATTTTGCGTGCCGGTGGGAATGGTGTCGTCATTCGAGCCACCCCAGCTCTTCGAGGAAGGCCAGCAGACTCTTGATGTGGCCCACGGCCTCCCTCAGGGTGCTGTATCTGGTGAGGTACTGCTGCCTGTACTGTGCGACCTCAGGGCAGTCGAGGAGCAGGTGGGCTGCCGTCTCGTTTGCTGCCATACAGGCCCTGCACAGCGGGCTGTCGGTGATACCTATAGTAAATAGGTGTTTATTAAAGAATCCGTGTCCTGTGTAGGCGGCCGTGACTGTCCGTAGTTGTTGTTTGGACAGCCGGAGGATTTGTTTAGCTATCTTACCGTCTACTGCGGGAAGAGCCTCCTTGGCCTGCCTACATGTTTCAATACCAATCCAGGACTGGTTGTGTTTGGTCCTGGTCCTATTTCTTACCAGGTTGCGATAAAAACCAGAAGGGAGGGGAATAATGGGCTCGGGTCCCACCACCTCTTAAGTGGCCCCTCTTCTGGCAAGTACGTCGGCTGCGTCATTCCCTCTTGAGCCACTGTGGTCCTTGATCCATTGCAGTGTTAATTTGTTTAGTTTACCTACCTCTGTTAGTTTCTGGTGGCATTCAAGGGTGAGTGCCGAGGTGATAGTATGGCTTTTGAGGGCCGAGAGGACAGCCTTACTATCTGAGAGGATCCTAATGGATCGTTCCCTTACCTCACGTGCCATGATTGCTGTGGCAGCTAGGATTATGCCAAAACATTCGGCCTGGTAGACCGTGTTGTAGGCTCCCAGCGGTGCTGCGATGTTGATGTTTAGGTCCTCGGAGAATACTCCTGAACCCGTACCTGTATCCGTTTTGGACCCATCTGTGAAGATCGTGAGCTCGTTGTGGTTAACTGCTCCTTCGTGTAGATCCTCGTACAGTTGGATTTTGAATTTCTTGTCGAAAACAAATTGTTTCGGTATGCGGTCGCTTATTGCTTGTGTGATAGGAACTTCTTTAGAGAGTGTATTTAAGTTGTTAGTGTGCGGTGTATTCGTGTCTTTCCAGAGCTTCAGGGCTCTTAGCCGGACTGCCGACATCGTTGCTTCCTGTTGTATGAACGGGTGCAATGGAGGCAGATCCAGCAACACTTCAAGTGCCGCTGTTGGCGTTGTTTTCATACAGCCCGTGACCGCTAGGCATGCAAGTCTTTGAAGCTTCTGAAGCTTGTTGGCTGCCGTTATTAGGTTGGTCCTAGGCCACCACACTACTGCGCCGTAGCTAACCATCGGACGTATTATTGTCTTATAGAGCCATAAGACAATTTTGGGGGATAGGCCCCAGCGTTTACCTATCATCTTCTTGCACTGCCAGAAAATGATGCTGGCTTTATTGAGCTTATTTTTCATGTGGCTGTTCCATGTCAATTTGCTGTCGAGAGTGACACCTAGGTACTTGACCTCGGTAGAGCGTCGGTCGAGCTTAAGCTCTGTATCGAATAACCTGGGCAATCGGTAAGTACCCAGCACGCGTTTGTGTGTGAACATAACTAGTTCGGTCTTGGTCGGGTTTACAGATAATTCGTACTCATTACACCACCACTCTACTATGCGTAGGGCTTGTTGGGTTTGGTCGTACACTGTACTGGTTACCTTACCTGAGGTGAGTATGGTTAGATCATCTGCATAACCTATTGTATAGAAGTATCTCGCGTTGAGTTTGTCTATGAGTTCATTGATGACTAAGTTCCACAATAGCGGGGAGAGTACACCTCCCTGCGGGCACCCTTTAGTTATCAAGGCTGTCTGATTGTCGCCTTGCAGGCGCACTACACTTTTGCTGAGCATGTTTTGGATCCACTGTATGAGCATCTGATCCACACCATGCCTGGCTAGGGCGTTGCTTATGCTGGAAAAGTTTGTCTTATCGAAGGCTCCTTCTATGTCGATGAAGGTGCCCAGGCAGATGCTTTTTTGTTGTATAGCAGCTTCTATCTGCGCCACGACCTGATGTAAGGCCAATTCCGTCGATTTCCCTGAGCTGTATGCATGTTGGTTGGCATGTAAGGGTAGGTGCTTAAGAGCCCCACTTCTTAGTTCCCTCTCGCAAAGCCTTTCCAAGGCTTTAAGCATGAAGGAGGTCAGGCTTATTGGTCTAAAGGACTTTGCATGGGTATAGTCTGTTTTGCCTGGTTTTGGTATGAAGATTAGTTTGACTTCCCTCCACCTCTTCGGTACATATCTGAGGGCCAGGCTAGCCCTCATGATTGCCAGGAGTCTTTTAAGGACAGGTTCCCCTCCCCATTGTAATAACCCTGGGAAGATGCCATCCAGTCCGGCTGCTTTGAAGGGGTGGAAGCTATCGATGGCCCATCGGAGTTTTTCTTCTGTGACCACGTTGTTTGCGTGTCTCCATTCGTGTTCGGTCGCCACTGTTGGTGTATCGTGCCACGTTACTACCGGGGTGAGGACGCAGCCTTGGAAGTGTGTTTCGAGTAGGATGCGTCTTGTCTCCTCCTCCGATGTAGTGTATGTGTTATCCGGTTTACGGAGAGTACCTGGTGCAACCGTCGGTTGCTGGGCCAGTAGTTTCCTAACCCGGTTTGCTTGTTGGCAGGATTCAATGCTCCCACAGAATTTTCTCCATCCCATGGTGCGTCTGAATCTGAGGCATTTTCTGTAGTCTGATTTGGCCGCTTTATAAGCGTCCCAATCTGCGTCCGCGCTTGTGTTCATTGCCCTATTTAGAAACTTTCTTACCTTCTTGCGCTTACGTTCAAGTTCAGCGCCCCACCAGGGTTGTTTCCCCGGGGTTGAAGGCGGAGTGGTTTCCGGGCAAGCTGCATAATAGCTGTCTAGCATCGACTGCGTCAGTATACATACCTGATCGTCGATCTGTTCAGTGTCACCCAGTACCGGCGGCGTGGCCGTAAGGGTAAGTTTCTCTTTAAGTAGTAAGACATATTTAGGCCCCGAAATGCAAAATACTGGAAGCCGTATGTAGTACCCACTTATAGCAACTATTACGGGCAAAGATGTACGAGTTATCTAGTACCAACAATATTTAATAATTTTCCTTTAGATCATGAAAGTAATACCGTAACAAAACGATCTTTCAAAAACAAAACCACAAAGTTCCTATTGAATGCGTTCTGTGAAAATTTAAGACAGCATGAACAAATGCTGGTGTGAATGTTATAAGTATGACTCAAATAAACTGCAATAATAAAATTGTTAACGTAACATTAGGTACCTATATAACTATGTACTTACTTGAATTTTGATTTTACTGTTAGAGTAAGTACCTATTTGTTTTTCTCTCTCATGTGTACCTACTTTATTTATTTTTTAATTTTGTACAGCGACAAAAATAATTGTGCCTTAGTTAATAGGTAGATTATCTAATAATTGTACCTATTTTTATTTGTTTTAATATGCTATGTGTATGACATTGTGCCTAATATGTAAACTAAAACATGCGTCTGCCAACAAACTGCTTTGCAGTTTGGCAGAAGTAATTTATTTTTGTAAAATGTCTTACTTTAATGTGAATAAATACTTTTTTACTTTACTTTTTTTTACTTCCTTTGCTTTGTCAGTGTTTTGTGGTTTCCTGCGGGGCTGTGTGGGCTGTATATCGACTTTCATGGAGAAGCTGATCCATCTGTGGTCTGAGCATTATGCCTCTTTCGAGACGTGCCATCCCTTGATGCGTTCAGCCGCTCCTTCTGTTGCGAGAGTTAAGTCGATAATTGTCTGACTACGTTTAGTGACGAAGGTGGGCTCCGTACCTGTGTTTAATAGGGTAAGATTAGTGGTGAATAAGTATTCAACCAATGACTTACCTCTGTTATTGTTGCAGTCCATGCCCCACATTTGGTGGTGGGCATTGGAGTCCGTTCCTATTACGACCTCAGTATTGGTTCTCTCGCACTGGTTAACCAGACGCGTGAGGTCGAACGGAGGCGGGTCTTCGGCCTCGGGCATGTAGACCGATGCGAAAACGACCGCTATACTCTTTGGCTGCTGTATTATTTCAATTTGTATTGCTGTAATATCTCTGGAACAGAACTCCGTTAAAGCTTGGGCTCTGATGTTTTTAGTTGTAAGTATGCAGGTTCTTGGATGTGTGTGGTCAGTAGAATAGTAAATCTTACCTCCCAGGCTGGAGAGGCCTCAAATGAGGCCACCCCTTATCCAAGGTTCCTGGATGAGCACGATGGCTGAATGTTGGACCTCCATCCATTTGCGCAGTTGCGCAGTGACCGTTTGGCTATGATGGAGGTTGATCTGTAGGCAGCTGACGTCACTAGGCAGAGGGTTCATCTGTGGGTGATGTCCCCTCCTCCCCGACCTTCAACTGCGTTAGGCCAGCCAGGATGTCGCCAGCCTCCACCCCGTCGTCCCGCCGCACCGGACTCAGGAGCAGGCTCTCATCTTCCGAGTTACCCTCGGCTGACGGGCCAGCCCGCGAGCCAGACGCGGTCGGCTCTGACAGGCTGGATTCCGCGGAGCACCCTGACTGGGTGTTTGAGGCTTGTTTTGTGGAGTTGTCGCATCCCGGAGGATGGTCGACATACTTTCCTGTAGAGTCCCGGAACCGGACGTAGACTGCACCCAGCCCCAACGCGAGGCGGCGCTCGTTCTGCACCAGGACCGGGACTCGTTCCTCCGGGACGCCCACGACCAGGAACCACCCACCTGACTGTCTCTCCGAGTGCAGCAGAGACCATTTGTCGACCGCCAACCAGGGGTTCTGGAACTCCAGAGCCCGACCCACGTCGCGCACGTCGTCCCAGACCCCCTGTTCGTTGGGAACGACAACGCCGCACCGCACTCTCTTCGGGGCCTCTTCCTGGCCCCTGACCTCCAGTTCGAAGCCCGGTGGTGGGACCAGGAGAGAGACCGCCTCCGTCAGCCAGGTACGTGTTGCCTCATCGGCGCACCAGAGTTTCAGGACCCCGTCCGCGTACATGGGTTTCCCGGTGAACGCAGGGGCGGGGCGTTTTGGGGTTTTAGTCGACCAGGCGTCACTCAGGATCTTCCTTTGAATCTCCGTGAGTATCCGGTCTACGAACTCCTTCGGCAAGTTCCTTGTGCGCTTGCATGTTACTGCAACGCCCAGAGATGCCTTGGAGACCTGTGCATAGGACTTACCCTGTATCGTGGAGGAGTCGAGGCGGGGCTTCTTGTGCTCCCCTCGAGACGAGCTGGTCTCGTTGAGAGCACGTTTGACCTCACCTCTTTCCTTGCTTTCGGCAGTTTTACCTGCCGTGTTTCCTGGTGGTGCTGGGGCTAGATGCCGTCCAGGGTGACCAGCCCGCCGCTTGGCGGCAGGCGGCTTCCCCGTACTGCCTCCGGCCTTTGTGCACCCCCTACTGCTGAGCGCAGGCTGCATGCTGGTCACATTACTGGGACCTGCGACAGCGGCCTGCTCCGCTGTTTTTATAGAGGCAGCACCGGCTGCGGCAGCGGTTTGTGCCGCCTTCCGCCTTATTGCCAGGCGCTGTCTCTTGTTTTTGTTTGCCCTCTTCTTCTTCGCAGAGCTGGTAGCAGCGGGGCCACTCGGTTGTGTGGTGGGCGGGTGTTGGGCAGGATTGGTGGTCTTGCCCTTACCCTTATTGCCCTTGTGGTGACTTACCACTTGCCAGCCTGCGAAGGAGGAGTCGTCTTCCCGCTTGATTTCAAACGGGCTGACGATTGTAAGGACGGGACCAGTACTAGCGTTAGCCAGCGCTGAAGTCTCGTCCTTGGGGGATGGTTTAACACCTGCAGCCGAGGCCACGGTGTCAACCATCTGTTTAGTTGATGCGGCGGAAACAGCTTTCGCTGCCACCGTCGCAGTTGGGGTAATTAAAGGGATTTCGGTATCCATACAAGTTTACTAAGACTTCTTCCCTCTGGCTTCCCACCCTCCATGGAGCCCGCATCAGGGAACGTCATACCGGACGTTAGGATTACCAGAGGGATATAGGAACGCGGGGCTGGTTTACAGCACGACTTCGGGTGCCCGCTTGGGTCAACGGCCTGAGCCGAGTTACCAACTCTAGCCGTCATCCCTCGCTTGCGCCCGCCGTATAGCCTTCACCAACCACATCAACAGCCGAAATAAATTGCAACTGCTGATGTGGACCCTACGTCCCTAGCCTGTGGCCCTCTGACGGGACACGATGGCCATTTCCCCCGCTGCGGCTCACATCGGGGGCTACCGTTTAGCGTGAAATCAGGACCAAAGAGGGCGTGTTGCCTCACGGTCACATTACTGCCAGCGCCGCTTGGCTCAACCCCCCAGGACTCCGTCATCCCCGCGTACGGCGCTCGACTGCGCAGGTCCTAGCGCAGGTGGTCAGCTTCTCTTACCCGTGACTTTTTACTACGAGCCCACACCCACCCGACCACGAAGGGGCGTGGTGAAGAGATGTGTTCCTGTATGTGGATGTGTGCGCGCATGTGTGTACGTGTGTGTATGTGTTTGTGTAATGTGCCTGTTGTTGGTGTTTCGGCTGGAGGTTTTGGTTGCATCCATTTCTGAAGGAACTGGACCAAGAACGGGCGGCAACCTCGAGAAGGATAGTCCACCAGCCTTGCCTAAGTGATCATCGCGACCTGCGCTACCCCTGAGACCATTCGCCACTCCCTACACCGGACTCAGGTGAAGGGAGTAGAAGTCAGTGCAGATCAGTGGTGTTAAATATGAGTTGACCTGCACGGGCTGCCGCCCATATACATACATAACTTCATGCCTTTTATCCCCGAAGGGGTAGGCAGAGGTGTATTACATATCCTCAGTTCGCCAGGTAAGTTTCGGTCCCAATGTAATAGGGAGCGAGCCTATTGCCATATACCGGGCACATTATTAAGCGAGCGATAATTAACATTTTTAATGCACACATAACTTCGAAAAGTCAGAGGTGTGTGCCCGGGGTACATGGGGACCGAACTCGAGACCATCGTCTCGGCAGTCCGTTACGTACGCCCCTAGGCTATCGACGCTTTTATTTTTATCTAAATATCGTCATCATCAGCCTTTAACAGTCCACTGCTGGACTAGGCCTCTCCTTTGAAACGAGGAATTAGCCTACTATACCACGCTGGTCAAACGGGTTGGTATAGGATTTTGTATCAAGTTTTCCGTCTCTTACAGTGCTGCTCTCTGCATAATATGCTCCCTCTGTCGGCTCTTACGACACCCATGTGTTGATATGGGTTGGTGACATTCCGTATTCTTAATCCGTCACCACACGGACATATTATTTAAATATAATTGGAATATAATATGAAATATTTTAACTAAGATCAAGTTAGAAAAGTAAAATACACAACAGTCTATAATATAACAGTTGCAGCCAAAAAATAAAAACTTCCAATAAACACACGTGCTTAATACGAGACTCTACAGTTACATTTAATTTGTTTCTTATTTATATAATTTGGACAAAAAAAACAATATAACAATACATAATAATTAAATAAAAATTAGTATATTTTCCACTTCACTTTTAAATTTAATAACAAGGTGCCTTTACGTTATTTTGAAAGTGAGTCTACTTTATTTTACTTGAGGAATGGGCACGTGTGTTTCCATAAAGGTCTTGCCTTACTTTTATTTGCGTCATTCGCTATACAGACTGCGATGTATCTATATTTTTTCGTGTACTGAGTTAGAGATCGAACCTTGAACACCATGTGTCTTGAAGAGACCACAAAATCTTTGTAAAATAGCCACTGAACCATGGATATGCCCACTGCAATCCTGGTAAATAATTTACAACCGTCAAACTCTTCAACAAAACAAACAAAAACCTTCTACACTATAAATTTAATCCTACGGACTAATAGATAAATTAGAAGTGCAAGTGTGGCTTAATTAAAAAGGCGTCTAGCAGTAGATTAAAGCCAAACAATTGTTCAGGAGCGGTGGGTGAGGCGCCTTCGTTAAACATCACGTCAGGGCCGACATCGCACCAGAATTACTTAAGGACCGCCTCGCCTAGTTTACACCGAAATTAGTTAGTTACTGCAGACTTTGGATTAAGTCTAATCTGCCTGAACTCAAGTGTTATTTTTTTTTTTCAAAGCTTGTTAAGGTGGATAGTTTCATTCAAGATATTAGTTTATTACAGTAATAAACTTAAAGTCAAACAATTGTTCAGGAGCGAAGGGAGAGAGGCTTTCCTTAAACATCACATCATGGGCCGACATCGCAGCAAAATTACTTAACGTCCTCCTCACCTAGTTTACAGCGCCTGTAGTCTACAACTGTGGTGAAGTACTCGAGCTATGTTACGAGTAGGTACCGCAGACTTTTGGTTTAGTCTAGTCTGCCTCAACTGCAGAAAAAGTCTTTTTTTTAATAATTTCATATAAAAGGGTCCTTGGGAATTGTAATTCACTTAAAGTCAAAACATTTTTCAAGAAAAAGGCGTGACGCTCTCTCGTTAAAAATCACTTCAGTGGCCGAAAGCGCATCAGATTTACTCAACGACCTCCTAAATTATGATATATTTGTCTTCGGCTTGTTTTTCAACTAGTCGAGTCTACAGCTATATTTTGTGGATTGTTGAGTTAATGGGGCCACGGTGGAGATTTTAGTGATGTTATATTTGAGTTTGACATTGTTTATTTGGGTAGTCTAGTCTACGGTGACAGGTATGTAGTCGACTTATCAAATTAGTTACAAAAGACTTTGCGTTTCATGTAACATGCTTCAATTGTAGTATTTATGTTATTTTTTGTCGGAGTGGATTGTGACTACATCTAAGCCATAGCGTTTTGTTTCGAGATTTGGTTATACAACAGAATCTTCTAGAACTTACTTAGCAAGTTTAGTGTTTGCTAAGTAACTTATGATTTAAGCTGCCTGAGTTAAGTCTAACCGTCTTCATCTCTATCACTGATAGCCAAGTACATGAAACCTTACTTGACAATTGTTATAATTTATAGATTCTGTGCAAAACCTCTTTTGTAACTATACCATATAATTTTAAATTACTTCGGTTAGGTACTGTACTGGTACTTACTATCTATAATGCATGACGACATGGATTGTTGATTAGAGTCCTCCTTTATAGTTGACTTTTGTATTACATTAAGTAAACCTCAGACAAATGATTGGTATCGCTTCTCTAGAGCGAGACCAATCATTTGTCTAAGGAGTAAACACAGCAGCCGAGGTCCATTTGCTTTTACTATTAAATTTCCATCTCTGTAATATTAAGTCGCCATGAAATTCAATTTAGTAGATCACAAGACAATTTGCACCGCTGTTCTACAACACAATCCGTTGCTACGTCGTATACGGTCGGTCGTTGTAACAATTAACTCATTTCATATGCTCGTTTACCGAGCTGAATTTATAACTGGGTCAGCTGGGACCTAGGCTTCTTCTTCCTAGGATCAGGTATCCTAAAAAACAGGGCGTCAGTGTGTGCCCGATATTGTTGCCGTCACTCAGAGAACCGGGTCACGAGGTGGCCGAACTCCGCGGAGGGACAACTTCAACGATAAATTCCAATCTCGGTTGACTTATCGAGGGAATTTCCGACGTACAGTTACATTGATTGGCGGAGTACAAGGGGGCAAGGGAGATGCAAACACAACTAACAAATGTCGCGAGACGGTGGGCTCATATTGTCCCTGCGTTTTGTCCGACTGCGGGATCTTTTGCTTTTGTTATGTTAATTTGCAGATCTGTCCACTATTCAGTTTGGGAAGTCTTGAGCGGTATTTAATGTTTGTGGAATGGGAATGAAAAAAATGCCTTTTCATGCAAAAATGTGGAGCGACCTCGAAGAGAGGTTACGGTATAATATTCAGCGGTACTATAATGTTAGGGATGGGGCAAGTTTATTCTTCTTCGGTCAATATCTTTGTGGCTGTAAGGTTTAGGAGTATTTTCGATAGATATTCATTATTTACCTTTGTTAAGTTGCTCGGTCATTACAAGTCGCCTCCTCGTCACAGTACCCAATTAATCTTAATCGCTGTTTACGTAACTACATAAGTCGAGGGACATCAAATACTTTTCCTTTTTCTCTTAGAACCGCTCCGGAAATCAGCTTTTTTGGAAAAGAAAATAATTAGACGGTTGAACACTAATTAGGTCACCGGGAAGAGGCGACGTCGCCGTAAGGGCACGTCCCCGGGAGGAAAACTGTCTGTCGCACAGAAATAGATATTAATAGAACGGTGAATGTCACGTCGTCGCGTACATTTCGAGCGTGCCATATTTTAGCAAGCCCCGCCCACAGTGACGTATAGATAGTGAGGGGACACTAAGGAATTATTATCGATGTGAGAGCTATGGAAAATGAAATTATGTTATTGTTTATATAAAATGTTTTATTATGAATAGTTTGGTTATAGTATACTGTTATAAAAATAAAACGTATTTATTTAGTTAAAAATCTGTATTGAAATCTCACAAAACTTTTGACTATATTATAAAATATCTATACTAATGTAATAAAGCGGAAGAGTTTGTTTGTTTGAACGCGCTAATCTCAGGAACTACCGGTCGGATCTGAAAAATTCTTTTTTGTATACGGTAGCCTAGTTATTCCGGAAGGTTATAGGCTATATAACATAACGTTTCGACCCTTTGTGGCCGGGCAAAAGGCTAAAAAGGCTAAAAGATAAAGTCGGCTAATCTCAGGAACTAGCAGTCGGCTTTTAAAAATTGATATTGCCTATGATAGCCCAATTATTCCGAAAGGCTATAGGCTATATAAATTACGCCACAACTTTTAGGGGCCAGACAAAAATAATAAATTTGGTCAAACGAGAAGGGGGAGGGTTGGGTCAAAGGCAAAAAAAAGGCTTAACGAATAGGATACAATCTATATGGGTATCGTTTTCGAGATTTTCGGGATACTGATTAAATAATATGAAATTTATTTAGTGATTCAAGATGGCGGACGGAATATCAAAGATGGCGGATGACAAAATTTTAAAAAACAATATGGGTATCGCCTTCTATATTTTAAGGGTTGGGGAATCGAAATACAACATCTATTTCGTGATCAAAGATGACGGATAGGAAATTAAAGATGGCGGACGGGATTTTTTTAAAAGTCGATATGGGTATCGTCTCCGATATTTTAAGGAATGGGAAATTCAAAATCACCATCTATTTCGTGATCAAAGATGGTGGATGGGATTTAAAAAAAAACAATATGGGTATCGTCTCCGATGTTTAAAAGGATGGGTAATCCAACATCACCATCTATTTCGTGATCAAAGATGTCCCGTCCGCCAACTTGGATTCCCAAATGGATGTCATTTTCGTGATCAGAAAGCATGAAAACCCCAAAAATTATATCCATACTAATTTTATTAAAAATGTCCCGTCCGCCACCTTGGATGCCCAAATAGATGTCATTTTCGTGACCAGAATCCATGAAAACCCCGAAAATGATACCCATATTAATTTTATTAAAATTGTCCCGTCCGCCATCTTGGATTCCCAAATAGATGTCATTTTCATGACTAGAATCCATAAAAACCCCTAAAATGATACCCATATTAATTTTATTAAAAATGTTTCGTTCGCCATCTTGGATTCCCAAATAGATGTCATTTTCATGACTAGAATCCATAAAAACCCCTAAAATGATACCCATATTAATTTTATTAAAAATGTCCCGTCCGCCATCTTGGATTCCCAAATAGATGTCATTTTCGTGACCAGAATCCATAAAAACCCCGAAAATGATACCCATATTAATTTTATTAAAAATGTCCCGTCCGCCATCTTGGATTCCCAAATAGATGTCATTTTCGTGACCAGAACCCATGAAAACCCCGAAAATGATACCCATATTAATTTTATTAAAATTGTCCCGTCCGCCATCTTGGATTCCCAAATAGATGTCATTTTCATGACTAGAATCCATAAAAACCCCTAAAATGATACCCATATTAATTTTATTAAAAATGTTTCGTTCGCCATCTTGGATTCCCAAATAGATGTCATTTTCGTGATCTGAAAGCATGAACATGATGCTTGCTTTCTTTATGAGAGAGAGAGAGACAGCCAGAGACATAATAATTAATTCGAATTAATATTCCTTTTATTTATCGATAAATTTAAAATGTAACCATAAACCGAACGTCAATCCCTAGCGCGCGCTGACCAATCACAGCTATTTATTTGACCCGTGGCCCCTGATTTGTTATTGTTTTTGGCATCTTGTCAATATCGCGTATCTCGCCGTACATTGCGTGTTTATTTCATAAATATGTCAACAAGTATCGTATAATTCAAGCAATGGAAATTTAACATAACGAAGAAATGAACGATGATGTTCTTATTAGACAAACATGGTAAAAGTAGCCCACTTGTTTTAAATCTCAATAATCTTAAGTTTTACTCAATTTAAATACTTACTGGTGATATGAAATGCCTCCCTTTTCCATATTTTTGCATCACTTTTAATTTTTACAATTGGAAACTGCACAATATGGCATATTCGTAACGAATTTAATGTTTTTTTACCTCCTGAGCGCGCGAAAGGGAGACGCGATGCGTAATGCGAATGCGTTCGAAAACACATGCACTATAGTGCAATAGTTTGGCACGCGCGCCACGCCCGTGTCACCGTTCTATTACTATATATTTCTGTGGTCTGTCGTAATATCTTGTACTTGACTTAATGGATCGGTAAACTCTCAAGGATTTAACTAATGTTTATTGATTATAATAACGCGTGGTATTTATTGTCATTTCAACGTTTCTGAAGCTGATAGCTTAGTCTTATAGATGTAAGTATTTTGCAGTATTTTAAGTTGTCACGTGTTTCTATAGTATTACTCCTGCGAAGCTAATGCTTACCAACTATCTCCTATAGTACTTACAATGTATAAATTACATGTTGTATATTGTGTGTTGGCTTCAACCACCACATGTGACACCATATTGTGCATTCTACATATATATCATTGTAAAACTTGTGTGCTTATTTAATTTATTTTTTCGAATTTAAAAATACTCATTAATTTTGTAAAAAAACTTGGACTAATTTATCACGTTCCGCGAACACTCAGCTCACAGCTGATACTAGTAAGCACCGTATCATCTACCGTATACACTGCTTATACCTTGCTCAGTACCCGGGCCGCGTTAGAGAGATATCAGGCGAACAGCGGGGAGTAGAAGCGTCACTAATTTGTGAACCGACGTCGAGCACGCCCCTTCAAACACCTGCCAAGCTTGACTACCCAAGGTTTTTATATAATTCGGTAAGAGGATTGGCAAAATCGTGTTTTCAACGTATTTATGCGTACCTGTATGTGGTTGTTATCGAGTTATTTCTAGGATGAGCGAGATGGAATTTATTTGGGCGCTGATTTAATGTAGGCGGCATTATATTATGTGGGATGTGTAGTTTGCCACTGAGTTTTATGTTCTGTTGGCAGTATCACCTATCACTTTTGGACTTTGGACTTTTGGTGTTCCGCTTATAAGTTTAAATATTATGTAATAGAAATATGTTTTGTAAAATGTTGCAACTACTATAGTTGCAGTTTACGATTGTTTACTTTATATACCAATTGCGTATGTTTACGGAGTTACTCAAAGAATCAGAAGATAGTTAAAAGACTATATTATTACTAGGTTTTAAATTTAACTGGAGCAGGAACAATTCTTCATTGTAGAGACATTATAAAAAGCGGCGATAGCCCAGTGGTGTACGTAACGGACGGCCGAGATGATGATATCGGTTTCGATCCCCAGTTACTCCGGGCACACACCTTTGACTTTTCGAAGCTATGTGTGAATTAAAAATGTTAATTATCGCTCGCTTAATAATTTTCTCGGTAAATGGCAATAGGCTCGCCTCCTACTACAATGGGACCGAACCATAACTGGCGAAGTGTGGGTGTGTAAAACACCTCTGCCTACCCCTTCGGGGATAAACGGCATCTCTACTAGGCTTTAGCTGCCATTGTGCGTTAGACTAAATAAAGATCAGTGAGACTCCAGTTTGCGTCAAGGAAATATAATATAATCATATACCTCTGAATTGCTTAAATCGGCAATCTCGTTTTAAAATCGCCGTAGGCATTAACTAAGTGGATGCTTCTTACTGCAGCCGCTTAATCCCCTCGCCGTATCTGATACCGGCGGGCTATACTAAGATCTATTCTGACAGCGCTCAACAATTAGACAACGTCGTGTTTGTAGAACTGATACATATAGAGTGGACCTTTATATGTAGGTGGAGTGGACAATGAACGTCGATTTAGAATACGTCGTTCATTCGTTTTTCGGAAAATATAACTGTTAAATAGGAGAGTTAGTGACGTGGAGATTTTTCTTATTTCTGTGTTATATAGATGAAAGTTGCAGTATAGTATACTACTTAAATTTACAAAGTACTGAATTGGATGCGGCTTGAATTTGTCGAAAATTCTGGTTTCTAGACCCATCTGTGTATACTGTTAGACAAGTCAGAAAATTAGCCAGGTCATCCTTTGGTCATGTTATAAAAATGGCGCAAGTAGGTATATATAGTTATCTACCTTTGTAATGGTCGAATCAGCCATTCTGCCTTCCTATCGCCGTAGGCATAAAGTAAGTGAATGCTTATTACTGTAGCCATCTAATCCCCAAGCCGTACCTACAGAAGTACCAAATACTAGTGAATAAAAACAAATACATGTACGTATTCCTCTGAGGGCGTAGGAAAACAGGCATGATTGGTTATCTGAGAATTTTCAATAGTTCTCGGCAGACCTGCACATAGCCTAAAACTTCTCATAGCAAGAAGTGGCCCGAGCTCTGCAATGAGATAGGTCATATTAACGCAGGACCTACCTTTAGATACCATAGATTTTAAAGGAAAAAGGCTACAATGTAATGTTGTGAATCTAAAATGTAAACTAAAATTTAATGCTCTTTTCATCAATAAACTTGCAAAGTGTTATAGCCATATAAAGTCAATTACGTCATCAATTTTTCGATATGCTTCCATACACTTGTACGGTATGAAAGTAAAGTGCGTTCTCAAAAATAATCTCTTTTAATTTAACACTACGTTTCCTTTTAAAATGGCCGTTAAAGGTAAAAACGTTGTCCATATTTTTTTGTTCATTTGTGAGTGAATGCGGCACCGGTCTCTACCTAATTCAAGTGAATGAGAACCGTTGAGCAATTTTTACTTTGATAGCTTTTGCACGTGGCAGCACTTTTAAGCTTTTTGCTTGCAGTGTGAACTGTTCACTCGATGTCGTTGATAACGCTACGTAGGTTAACTTTGTAGCAATAATAAGGTTTATTTTTATATATTGTTTATTAACTCAGAGCTGCCTCGACGATTGAAGTTCACTCGAACGAGTAGCAAGTCTGTACAAAATTATAAGCTGGTGTAGGAGCATATAAATTTATTTTCGCACTAGTACCACTTTTATTTACACTGTACAATAGCAGACATACATTTTACACTACTCGTGTGGCTGTTTTGACTAATAGCAGATATTGATTTTTAAGCCTCGTGATGTCCTGGGAATAGAACTCGAACAATAAGATTATTGTTCAATAAACTCGTAGTCAGAACATTACTTTAGCCATTATATGAACTTTTTAGTGAATCGGTTTCATTGTACTTGCAACGCCATTAAGGATTAAGATAGGTTTAGGAAAGAAAGCAAGTATACCGACCTTCATAGTTAATCCAAACACAACGCAAAGCTAAAAGCTTAATTAAATCCCTGACCATTCAATTACAATCTCGGATATAATTAAGGAAATACAGTATCAAGTAAATGTTTTCCTCTCATAATATTTAATCAGGCTGAACCAAAACCTTACTATATGTGTAGGAAAACAATAGCGTTCATACTCGTACAATCGGAATGTTTTGCTTTATCCCTGTGATGGTACTGAAATAAATGTATTTAACTATACTTCGCCCGCGACTCTGCCTGCGTGAAACCTTCACTTAAACCTTTCTCAGAAAACACACTATCTATTGGTGAAAAAGTTCAAAAATCCGTTCGGTAGAGTTTGAGTTTTTCGTGATCTTACAGACAGACAGAGCTGCTGGGGGACTTTATCTTAATGTAGTATATGTATACGTTGCACCGATTTGTGCTCGTGTAGATGTCCGTAATTTAAATGTGTGTTAAGTCTAATGTCTTCTTTTAGAAATGACAACGACAAAGAAATTAATTATAAAATAAAATAGACCAGTATTGAACTAAGCAAAATATTTAGATAACTATGGAAAGCGGCCTACTTGATAGTGTTCCTAAAGTTTATGTAGCGTTTTTGGATCGTGAAGTCCGAGGTACCATTGACAGGGCTAATAAAATTCTTGAGTATTTATGTAAGATATCATCATCAGCCCTTTCCTGTCCCACTGCTGGGCACGGGCCTCTTCTCACTATGAGAAGGGTAAGGCCATATTCCACCACGCTGGCCAAGTGCGGTTTGGCAGACTTGACATGTGTTTCGAGAACATTATGGAGAACTCTCAGACATGCAAGTTTCCTCACGATGTTTACCTTCACCGATTAGCAAGTGATAATTAACAATTGAATACGCACTTAACTACGACAAGTCCTTGGTGCGTGGATTCGAACCCGAGACCCTCTGGGTAGCAGTCTGTCGGCCTCTCCAGCTATACATAATAATAATTCACACGCCTATATATACTCTATTTTCGTGTTACAATGGATAAACTATTAAGAGTATTGCGACCGACGGCGACGCCCTAAATCTAGGTTAGCGCACTAGGAAATTAATAGTCAAAAGATCCCTGTCATACAAACACGTTTATTTAATTTAAGATATATCAATGCATGTATGTAGGTGTATTTATTTTATGTGCCACACTATCATAAATAAACTTGTAGCCTATATACCATAGTAATGGGTATTTAAAATGCGAAGCCGCCACCAAGAACAATAACCAAGGGTATTTATGGAGAGTTTCGTTCCGTACAAGGCTTTACAATAACAATTCAACTGGCCGCACCCCAATGAACACGATATAAATACATACATACATATACTCACGCCTGTTTCCCCGAAGGGGTAGGCAGAGGCATATTAAACGCCCACTTTTCGCCAGTGTTTTGATCCCACGTAATAGGTGGCGAGCCTATTGCCGCTTATTGGGGCATTTTGTTTGCCAGAGCCTCGTCCGTTGATCGGCAGGTGCACCACTTGCAGGTGAGGTTGGCTAAGGTCTTGGTGGGAACCCTATGCACCTATGCATAACCTTTATTATATATTTACTCATTAAAACCCAAGGGGTGTACGCAATTATTATAATTGGTTTTCTAAGTCAAAATGTAGAGACACTTACGCACACGAGTCACTACTAAAGTAGAGAGAGAGAAATGTGCTGTAATTGAATAAAATCTTATGGTTTTTGATAGTAGGTAATATAATAATAAATTAATATTTACATTTAGAATAAAAAGAATAGGAAGGAAATAAATTTGTTTGTTTTAATAATGTGTTTTGAATTCATTTTTTTTGTAAATCAATAATGTGGCTTACGTAGGGTCGTTAAAAATACTATAACAACTGCCTGTGTAAGCAGAGATTCAAAAAAATAAATTTGTTACTATTTTTATTTTCTCATTGTTGTCGAATGACATCATTGGTGCAATTTACGACCAAACAACAATTTTATAAATTAATTGATTTCTTAAAGTTTAATTTATAATTCTAAATACCCGTTAATCCTACACCTTGTCTACAAGTAAGTAATAATTTTATTTCGTTCATAACATTTTGCGTAGGTATATTAAGCGGCGCGTATTTCCCCTGTGTGATTGTATCCGAGCTTGCTGCGCCGGTAATTAGTGCACTAATTGAATACCGCGCTGACACAGATTATTATTTATAGAAATTGCCCGCCGACGTTCCGGGATTTGGGACTCGGTTGCTGGATTAATTGTATTTAATATATTTGGTATATATTTTTCTTCTTTGGTTTTGCGTGAGATTGGGAGTATCTATGTTGTTTTGTTCCAGATCACTGAAGTAAAAATTGAATGTTTCTGAATTGAATTACTAAAATACAAATTATGTGGATAAATAATCAAGGAGTAGTTGTGAATATACCTACTACCTTACATATATTTACCGCCATTGCCTTTATATATTATGTATATTTTATAGTAAAACTCATTTGGAAAGGAGAATAACGTTTTAGAAAAAAAATACCAATCCGAAACGTTCACAATATTTCAAATAATTTTCTTATGTATAACATCTTATCTGTAATGTGGTGTACAATAAAGAATTATCTATCTACCTACACTTACCCTCTCTATCATATCTACCCTCTCGCTCAAACCTGAAAATACAAGCGTAAAATTGATGATCAGACGTCCTAAACAATTATGCTATCCGTGTTCATCTCAGGCAAGTAAATTTCGACATCTAAAGCAGGTTCATTCACGGAGGTCGACAGCACGTAGTCCGTTTGGAAGCGCCCAATCAATCACGTCGATAAATGCTTGATGTATCACGTCCGGTATACGTTATAACGTGTACACAGTATACAGATCGATGATGTAAGACGTTTAATAAGCACTTTCAAAAAGTCATTCGAACCCGAGACCCTCTGCGTAGCAGTCTATCGGTCTTTCCACTTGGTTATTGCTGACTCGTGCATTTTTTTGAAAATATAAGTAAAATACTTAATATGTCCCTTGACTTTCCGGAATGCCTTTACAGCTGTGGTCATGAGATGAATTTTACATAAATATTACTATGTGTACAAGTCGCGAAAGTTTAAAAGCATTTCAGTGAGTTGAAGTTTATTGTACTAGCGCCTTGTTAATAAATAATCATCTAGGTCAATTATTCATATATAATATGGTAATAGAGTCCCAAAGGGTAACAGTTCTGTTAACAACAAAAAATAACTGGATTCAATAAATTGCTACGCTATTCTGTCTACTGTATTTAATGGGTTGTTTCGTCGTTTTATTTGGTTATTTCTACAAATAATTGTTCACGATTGTTAGTAAAGAGATATTGAATAAGGGTAGATTTCCGAAGTTTTGATACTATAGTTTACATGTTAAGAGTTAGCTTAGTTTAGCTAATTGTTACAGTAATTACTTTCTTCCTCTCCACACAGGTGCATAGTTTTGAAATTAACACTTTAGGCGAGGTCCTTTAAATATTTGTACTTAGTTAAAGATTATTTCCCAGCTTTACAAAAATTCAACAACAACAATACCAAATGTTATTTAATGAGAATACACCACTTAAAAATGGCCACATCTTTATGTTATATTGGGGCAGATAAAATCCTTTCCAATAACGAGACACGCTACAGAAATATCAGCACACGTGTTCGCTGAATCCACTTATAAACTTATATCATTCGGCGCAACTGCTAACTGCACATATGGAACGTTAACTAAAACTTTTGTGCGACAACTATTTATAATATTTAGACTGAAAGTTTTATACATGCTTATAGAATATTTATAACGCTGTGGCTGAAAGGATTGGCAAGATATATTTTCGACGCGTTTCAGAGGATGCCAAAATCATATTTTGAATACGTAAGTAGTAGTGCCTACGTATCGTTGCCATATTATGGCATACGAGCTTTTTTTAATTCTCTTGTTAGATACACTAAACTAAAATTGGTCGATTCCTGTATTCTACTAACATATAAGGTGAGAAAAAGAAAGGCGATGTTTTAGAGATGTGAAACTAAATTTAGGGCCTGTTTTAGTTGTTGTAGTATTTAAAACTACGAAAAAATGCAATAAATCTAAATCAGACAAAGCTGGACATAGCTTATTATTATATCTCCTTTTGTTATTACACAAGGCAATAGCTATTTATCTAGTAACTAGATAAATATCGTGCAGAATGAAATCAGCAGTAGGTATTGTCTATTGAAAATTTGAACTAAAATGTATTTCAAATTTAGAAATTTCTCTCAGTAACCTTACCGCTATAGTGTCAATACTACAATAGAATCGTATAGAGAGGTTTCCAGATTGACTTCACCAAAAAAATATTGGTAAAGTTTTTAAAGCAAGGCCGTTGTATTGTGTTAACAATCTACTCGTGTTTTAAACAAGTTTATATCTATTGTTTTATTCAGAAAATACCTTGTACAATTGTAAACTTAGCTGTCAGGAAAATATAACGGTTGAGAAAGGGGCTTATTGTTAGGTAACGGAAAAGCGAGGATTATTCTGATTTCACTTCTGAATTTGATAAACAACCTCTTAACTAGTGTAACGGATGCCAGGAATCGAACCTTAGCTGGTCCGCCACAGTGCGCTGGTGGTGTGTGACTGGCAAATGTTCCTACGATGATGTGTGTTCTTCTATATGTGTGGACTGTATGGCTTCTATCTATTCGGGGCTTCAAATATAAAACATCTTCATACGTTGGGAGCGATGCTGTTCAGGTGTTCGGTGCTTGGTGGTTAGGACGCCAACGAACTGGCCGAAAACATGGTCGCTTAGGTACTTCGGAACTTTACCTTAACGACGACTACCGCACCGGACATATGCACAGCGAATATTTATTTTGGATAAAGTACATACATGTAATTAACTTAGGTACTATGGTACATGCATATATGTTCTATACATAGCTAGATAGGTCTTAAAAAGTTCTATCTATTGGTATACAATACCTAAACCTAACTGCGCGCGTCACTAAGCTATTTAAGAAAAACTATTGACAAATGTCGTCACACAAGGGCCCGCCCACTATAATTTCTATTAAAAAATATTAAATACTATAGTTATATATGTAATTTTGGTGCGCCGTTGTGTGAAACTATATGGGGCATCTATTAAAACAAACACCATGACCATGAAATATATTTATTCAATTCTAAGTTATTACAGGGAAACCTACGATGCATAAGTAAAAATACAAATTTTCTTAAGTAAACATTGTTTATGATAAACATGCAAATGTTTGTTAGTATGTTTATTTTAACTATAAAATAGGTAATAACTAGCAATAAGAAAGTATGTAGACATGATTTCAAGCCTATACGAAGCTAAAAAACACGTATAAAACGACTATGTAAACAAAACAGCTGTTTATCAACTATAAGTTCTTATCTATTACACTATTTATGATCGATATCTAAGTCCCTACAGTTAGCACAAGTTTAAAACTGATGTCCATTAACTACGTAGCATTTCTTATTAACGACTAGAGGACGCTAGCAGCTACGCCTGCAATTTTTTTTAATTTACCAGTTTTGGCCGATCCCGTGGGAATTTCGAGAAATCCCTTCTTAGTGCACCCCTACGGTCCCCAAGGAATATACATGCCAAGTTTCATCTTCCTGCGCCCAATAGTTTCGGCTGTAGCGTGTCTGTCAGTCAGTCAGTAACGCAAGGATTTTATATATTAAGATATGCTAATTTTCACTATTCTAGCGTTATTTTATCACTTTGACGCGTCCGAGAACCGAACCCGGTGTACCGCACGATTGGATAGCACTGATTTTATACGATTTTCACTCGCGGCTTCGAATACACTATTCACTGTCATAGTTTTTAATGTCTGTCGCGAACAACTAGTTTATTTTTTGAGCTTGATGTGGACTGAAGTAAATATTTATGGAATGCTGTTTAACAGGAAATGTACAATTACTGTTAGGTATGACATTTAATTATTTAGTGTGTACATTTTTTTATAAAAGTGCGGCTCCAAATTGGCTGTAACTTGAAAGTCGCATTTTAATTCGATTGGTCGGAGAAACGTTAAAGTGGCCTTACATACAACATACAACTTTAATCTGGAACTGGCCTTTTAATTATGGTCTGGACTAGTCCGAAGCAAGATATCTGGGTAGGCTAGTTCCATACTGTGAGGCAGTAGCGGCAGGCTATGAAGGTATATGAAAAAGATCGTCAAAAGCAAGCTTATCGTTTTTTTTTTGTTGACTACGGTGGAAACTCTCCTTATGAGCCATCTCAACTCGACGCCAACCCAGCCGTAGAGTGTGATCGACCGGGCTTGGGACTGGCGGAGGAGCTGTGTGGAGGCTCTCCCCTAAAGACGTTTGGGACACACCTCTAAAACCACCACGGTTTCCCTACGGGTCCCGTGTGTTGGCGAGATCACGCGATTCGCGGAGAGCTTACCTCTCCGCGACCCCGCCCGGAATTGGCCCGCCGATGGTGTTGGCGAGCCCCGTCTCATAATGATCTCGCAATCATACGTCTAAATCCCTTCACGTATCACATTTGCATCTGTCATACACTACGCCGCCTCCTCGCCTTTGGGCGGACAGGGAGCAGCCCCAGCGCTCGTCATCCGCAGGCACGAAATAAAACTAGGGTGGTCAGAGGTCGTCCCTTGTTCGACGTCCTCGACGCTCGGACATACGGTAGGTGAGAGGGCGATGGATTTCCCTCTCTCGCTCCACTGCCAAGCTAATCCTGCCATTAAATCTGAACATCACCGCCGTTGGGGTCGTGCTTGGTGTCGTCACCGTATGTTATAACAGACTTTTATTTCATTTTGTGCGCGAGGCGAGGGATCCTTTTATGTGCCGTTCCTCCCGCCACTACATGGGTGAAGCTTGGCTCAGGTGAAATAGGCGTGATACTCCCTCCATAAGTCGTTCCCGTTTTGCTAAAACCACGGCGGAGTCTTCAACGGAACGTAGTGACGTGTTTCATGCTTTGCATAACCATGACTTTTATGCTACTTTTAAACTAAATCATATTTTAACCAATTTCTGTAGAGATAAAATGACGACTAAAATAAAAGTACGAAAAATCGATTGCTGTTATCTCCCATCTGTTTTTCTGAAGAGTTACGAGCATTTTCTCATAGCATTTCTTACTTAAAAATCTGGCAAGTTAAAATACTCAAAAATAGTAAAGTATGTGTATTTAATAGCAATTTTTCTGCCTTTATTACACTTCGGTTGATACCTATGTTGTAGCTGCTTAGATAGCGCTAAATCCTATCTGCAGCAAAACCCATTACGTTGAGCTTGGGCATCATGATTCAAGACTCAATCTTATCTCTTAAGCTTTTCGCCTATCAATGGTGCTTGTAATTACATTGTGTCTCGAAATTACAAACAAAGATCTCAAGCAAAGATATACGTTTTATATAGGAAATTTAATTTCATAAACATGCGTGCAATCTTTAAGTGAGAAATGTTTAAGAAACAAACCTAGGAATAAAAATTTGAATATTTTGCGAAGGAGATACCTATGATTTCCCGAAATGACTGACAAAGGTCTCTATGACTGACATTTTCAGATTGACCAGGCCCCAACCTCTTTACCTTTTAAATCATCCCGTTGCTCCTCCTATTTCTTATCCCAGTCATGTCAGCAATGCACTTGTGACTTTTTTGGCTCCAAGACATGGTTGCAACGCTACTTATCGCCTTGTTCTTATACTTACTATGTTTTTTTACCAACGGTATACAGATATCAAAGTAAACGCTAGGTCTTAATCCAGTTCAGAACATTACTTAAAAGTTTAACGTAACTAAACGGGACTTGACACTAGGCTTATTATCTATAAGTTGCGGGAGTTTTTTTACTTAATGGAAATCGAGTCTACTATCGGCTATATCTTTTAGCAGCATGTACTTAATGGTAAGCAAATGTAGTTCAGCTTATGGTTACGTTTTTAATACGAATTTCTGAACTGATTCGCAATAGTATTTTGTCCGACTTTTGGCCCGAATCTGGGCTCAGAACACTGCTTAGGAATTATTATATTACTAGTACAAACAGACAATAAATTGGAAACACATATCTTGTTATTTTTTTTTTTATTTAAACTTCCTGCAATACAATAA